>OZ014521.1:593284374-595684374 GCA_963966055.1 Lathyrus aphaca | reverse complement strand
TTGTTCAAAATGATACGAAACTTCACATATCATTTATATATTTTACAAGGTAAGGCTTTGATGGATGTCCATGCAAAAAATCATCTTAAAATTAGATTCTATGAAACTTTTCTAAATGTATGTTTCTGTCAAAAATCATAGTATATTATACACTAGTTTCAGTCAAAAAAATCAAATTTTATTAGGGATTATTCGAAATGATACAAGAATTTTCAGATCATTTATATATGTTAAGAGGGATGTTTATGATGGAAGTCCATGCAAAAAAATCATCTGAAAACTAGATTCTAGGAAACTTTTCAAAATGCAAGTTTCAGTCAAAAATCATAGTATATTATACACAAGTTTCGGTCAAAAAAATAAAATTTAATTGGGGACTTTTTGAAATGATACGAGACTTTCCAGATCATTTATATATGTTAAGAGGGAAGGTTATGATGTAAGTCCATGCAAAAAAATCATCTGAAAACTAGATTCAATGAAACTTTTTGAAATGCAAGTTTCTGTAAAAAATCATAACATATTATACACTAGTTTATACTAGTTTCGGTCAAAAATCAAATTAAATCGGGGACTGTTCAAAATCATACGAAACTCCACGTATCAATTATATTTTTTACTTGGGAAGGTTATGATGGATGTCCATGCAAAAAATAATCAGAAAATTAGATTCTATGAAACTTTTCGAAATGCAAATTTCTGTCAAAAATCATAGTATATTATACACTAGTTTCAGTAAAAAAATTAAATTTTATTAGGGATTATTTAAAATGATACGAGACTTTTCAGATCATTTATATATGTTAAGAGGGAAGGATATGATGGAAGTCGATGCAAAAAAATCATCTGAAAACTAGATTCTATGAAACTTGTCGAAATGCAAGTTTCTGTCAAAAAATCATAATATATTACACACTAGTTTATACTAGTTTCGGTCAAAAATCAAATTAAATCGCGGACTGTTCAAAATGATACGAAACTTCACATATCAATTATATTTTTTATGTGGGAAGGTTATGATGGATGTCCATGCAAAAAATCATCAGAAAATTAGATTCTATGAAACTTTTCGAAATGCAAATTTCTGTCAAAAATCATAGTATATTATACACTAGTTTCAGTAAAAAAAATTAAATTTTATTAGGGATTATTTAAAATGATACGAGACTTTTCAGATCATTTATATATGTTAAGAGGGAAGGATATGATGGAAGTCGATGCAAAAAAATCATCTGAAAACTAGATTCTATGAAACTTTTCGAAATGCAAGTTTCGGTCAAAAAAATAAAATTGTATTGGGGACGATTTGAAATGATACGAGACTTTTTAGATCATTTATATATTTTAAGAGGGAAGGTTATGATGGAAGTACATGCAAAAAAATCATCTGAAAACTAGATTCTATGAAACTTTTCGAAATGCAAGTTTCTGTAAAAAAATCATAATATATTATACACTAGTTAATACTAGTTTCAGTCAAAAATCAAATTAAATCGGGGATTGTTCAAAATGATACGAAACTTCACATATCATTTATATATTTTACAAGGTAAGGCTTTGATGGATGTCCATGCAAAAAATCATCTTAAAATTAGATTCTATGAAACTTTTCTAAATGTATGTTTCTGTCAAAAATCATAGTATATTATACACTAGTTTCAGTCAAAAAAATCAAATTTTATTAGGGATTATTCGAAATGATACAAGAATTTTCAGATCATTTATATATGTTAAGAGGGATGTTTATGATGGAAGTCCATGCAAAAAAATCATCTGAAAACTAGATTCTAGGAAACTTTTCAAAATGCAAGTTTCAGTCAAAAATCATAGTATATTATACACAAGTTTCGGTCAAAAAAATAAAATTTAATTGGGGACTTTTTGAAATGATACGAGACTTTCCAGATCATTTATATATGTTAAGAGGGAAGGTTATGATGTAAGTCCATGCAAAAAAATCATCTGAAAACTAGATTCAATGAAACTTTTTGAAATGCAAGTTTCTGTAAAAAATCATAATATATTATACACTAGTTTATACTAGTTTCGGTCAAAAATCAAATTAAATCGGGGACTGTTCAAAATCATACGAAACTCCACGTATCAATTATATTTTTTACTTGGGAAGGTTATGATGGATGTCCATGCAAAAAATAATCAGAAAATTAGATTCTATGAAACTTTTCGAAATGCAAATTTCTGTCAAAAATCATAGTATATTATACACTAGTTTCAGTAAAAAAATTAAATTTTATTAGGGATTATTTAAAATGATACGAGACTTTTCAGATCATTTATATATGTTAAGAGGGAAGGATATGATGGAAGTCGATGCAAAAAAATCATCTGAAAACTAGATTCTATGAAACTTGTCGAAATGCAAGTTTCTGTCAAAAAATCATAATATATTACACACTAGTTTATACTAGTTTCGGTCAAAAATCAAATTAAATCGCGGACTGTTCAAAATGATACAAAACTTCACATATCAATTATATTTTTTATGTGGGAAGGTTATGATGGATGTCCATGCAAAAAATCATCAGAAACTTAGATTCTATGAAACTTTTCGAAATGCAAGTTTCTGTCAAAAATCATAGTATATTATACACTAGTTTTAGTAAAAAAATAAAATTTTATTAGGGATTATTTAAAATGATACAATACTTTTCAGATCATTTAAATATGTTAAGTGGGAAGGTTATGATGGAACTCCATGCAAAAAAATCATCTGAAAACTAGATTCTATGAAACTTTTCGAAATGCAAGTTTCGGTCAAAAAAATAAAATTGTATTGGGGACGATTTGAAATGATACGAGACTTTTTAGATCATTTATATATTTTAAGAGGGAAGGTTATGATGGAAGTACATGCAAAAAAATCATCTGAAAACTAGATTCTATGAACCTTTTCGAAATGCAAGTTTCTGTAAAAAAATCATAATATATTATACACTAGTTAATACTAGTTTCAGTCAAAAATCAAATTAAATAGGGGATTGTTCAAAATGATATGAAACTTCACATATCATTTATATATTTTACAAGGTAAGGCTTTGATGGATGTCCATGCAAAAAATCATCTTAAAATTAGATTCTATGAAACTTTTCTAAATGTATGTTTCTGTCAAAAATCATAGTATATTATACACTAGTTTCAGTCAAAAAAATCAAATTTTATTAGGGATTATTCGAAATGATACAAGAATTTTCAGATCATTTATATATGTTAAGAGGGATGTTTATGATGGAAGTCCATGCAAAAAAATCATCTGAAAACTAGATTCTAGGAAACTTTTCAAAATGCAAGTTTCAGTCAAAAATCATAGTATATTATACACAAGTTTCGTTCAAAAAAATAAAATTTAATTGGGGACTTTTTGAAATGATACGAGACTTTCCAGATCATTTATATATGTTAAGAGGGAAGGTTATGATGTAAGTCCATGCAAAAAAATCATCTGAAAACTAGATTCAATGAAACTTTTTGAAATGCAAGTTTCTGTAAAAAATCATAATATATTATACACTAGTTTATACTAGTTTCGGTCAAAAATCAAATTAAATCGGAGACTGTTCAAAATCATACGAAACTCCACATATCAATTTTTTTACTTGGGAAGGTTATGATGGATGTCCATGCAAAAAATAATCAGAAAATTAGATTCTATGAAACTTTTCGAAATGCAAATTTCTGTCAAAAATCATAGTATATTATACACTAGTTTCAGTAAAAAAAATTAAATTTTATTAGGGATTATTTAAAATGATACGAGACTTTTCAGATCATTTATATATGTTAAGAGGGAAGGATATGATGGAAGTCGATGCAAAAAAATCATCTGAAAACTAGATTCTATGAAACTTGTCGAAATGCAAGTTTCTGTCAAAAAATCATAATATATTACACACTAGTTTATACTAGTTTCGGTCAAAAATCAAATTAAATCGCGGACTGTTCAAAATGATACAAAACTTCACATATCAATTATATTTTTTATGTGGGAAGGTTATGATGGATGTCCATGCAAAAAATCATCAGAAACTTAGATTCTATGAAGCATTTCGAAATGCAAGTTTCTGTCAAAAATCATAGTATATTATACACTAGTTTTAGTAAAAAATAAAATTTTATTAGGGATTATTTAAAATGATACAATACTTTTCAGATCATTTAAATATGTTAAGTGGGAAGGTTATGATGGAACTCCATGCAAAAAAATCATCTGAAAACTAGATTCTATGAAACTTTTCGAAATGCAAGTTTCGGTCAAAAAAATAAAATTGTATTGGGGACGATTTGAAATGATACGAGACTTTTTAGATCATTTATATATTTTAAGAGGGAAGGTTATGATGGAAGTACATGCAAAAAAATCATCTGAAAACTAGATTCTATGAACCTTTTCGAAATGCAAGTTTCTGTAAAAAAATCATAATATATTATACACAAGTTAATACTAGTTTCAGTCAAAAATCAAATTAAATCGGGGATTGTTCAAAATGATACGAAACTTCACATATCATTTATATATTTTACAAGGTAAGGCTTTGATGGATGTCCATGCAAAAAATCATCTTAAAATTAGATTCTATGAAACTTTTCTAAATGTATGTTTCTGTCAAAAATCATAGTATATTATACACTAGTTTCAGTAAAAAAAATTAAATTTTATTAGGGATTATTTGAAATAATACAAGACTTTTCAGATCATTTAAATATGTTAAGAGGAATGTTTATGATGGAAGTCCATGCAAAAAAATCATCTGAAAACTAGATTCTATGAAACTTTTCGAAATGCAAGTTTCGGTCAAAAATCATAGTATATTATACACTAGTTTCGGTCAAAAAAATAAAATATAATTGGGGACTATTTGAAATGATACGAGACTTTTCAGATCATTTATATATGTTAAGAGGGAAGGATATGATGGAAGTCGATGCAAAAAAATCATCTGAAAACTAGATTCTATGAAACTTGTCGAAATGCAAGTTTCTGTCAAAAAATCATAATATATTACACACTAGTTTATACTAGTTTCGGTCAAAAATCAAATTAAATCGCGGACTGTTCAAAATGATACAAAACTTCACATATCAATTATATTTTTTATGTGGGAAGGTTATGATGGATGTCCATGCAAAAAATCATCAGAAACTTAGATTCTATGAAGCATTTCGAAATGCAAGTTTCTGTCAAAAATCATAGTATATTATACACTAGTTTTAGTAAAAAATAAAATTTTATTAGGGATTATTTAAAATGATACAATACTTTTCAGATCATTTAAATATGTTAAGTGGGAAGGTTATGATGGAACTCCATGCAAAAAAATCATCTGAAAACTAGATTCTATGAAACTTTTCGAAATGCAAGTTTCGGTCAAAAAAATAAAATTGTATTGGGGACGATTTGAAATGATACGAGACTTTTTAGATCATTTATATATTTTAAGAGGGAAGGTTATGATGGAAGTACATGCAAAAAAATCATCTGAAAACTAGATTCTATGAACCTTTTCGAAATGCAAGTTTCTGTAAAAAAATCATAATATATTATACACAAGTTAATACTAGTTTCAGTCAAAAATCAAATTAAATCGGGGATTGTTCAAAATGATACGAAACTTCACATATCATTTATATATTTTACAAGGTAAGGCTTTGATGGATGTCCATGCAAAAAATCATCTTAAAATTAGATTCTATGAAACTTTTCTAAATGTATGTTTCTGTCAAAAATCATAGTATATTATACACTAGTTTCAGTAAAAAAAATTAAATTTTATTAGGGATTATTTGAAATAATACAAGACTTTTCAGATCATTTAAATATGTTAAGAGGAATGTTTATGATGGAAGTCCATGCAAAAAAATCATCTGAAAACTAGATTCTATGAAACTTTTCGAAATGCAAGTTTCGGTCAAAAATCATAGTATATTATACACTAGTTTCGGTCAATAAAATAAAATATAATTGGGGACTATTTGAAATGATACGAGACTTTTCAGATCATTTATATATGTTAAGAGGGAAGGATATGATGGAAGTCGATGCAAAAAAATCATCTGAAAACTAGATTCTATGAAACTTGTCGAAATGCAAGTTTCTGTCAAAAAATCATAATATCTTACACACTAGTTTATACTAGTTTCGGTCAAAAATCAAATTAAATCGCGGACTATTCAAAATGATACGAAACTTCACATATCAATTATATTTTTTATGTGGGAAGGTTATGATGGATGTCCATGCAAAAAATCATCAGAAAATTAGATTCTATGAAACTTTTCGAAATGCAAGTTTCTGTCAAAAATCATAGTATATTATACACTAGTTTTAGTAAAAAAATAAAATTTTATTAGGGATTATTTAAAATGATACAATACTTTTCAGATCATTTAAATATGTTAAGTGGGAAGGTTATGATGGAACTCCATGCAAAAAAATCATCTGAAAACTAGATTCTATGAAACTTTTCGAAATGCAAGTTTCGGTCAAAAAAATAAAATTGTATTGGGGACGATTTGAAATGATACGAGACTTTTTAGATCATTTATATATTTTAAGAGGGAAGGTTATGATGGAAGTACATGCAAAAAAATCATCTGAAAACTAGATTCTATGAACCTTTTCGAAATGCAAGTTTCTGTAAAAAAATCATAATATATTATACACAAGTTAATACTAGTTTCAGTCAAAAATCAAATTAAATCGGGGATTGTTCAAAATGATACGAAACTTCACATATCATTTATATATTTTACAAGGTAAGGCTTTGATGGATGTCCATGCAAAAAATCATCTTGAAATTAGATTCTATGAAACTTTTCTAAATGTATGTTTCTGTCAAAAATCATAGTATATTATACACTAGTTTCAGTAAAAAAAATTAAATTTTATTAGGGATTATTTGAAATGATACAAGACTTTTCAGATCATTTATATATGTTAAGAGGGATGTTTATGATGGAAGTCCATGCAAAAAAATCATCTGAAAACTAGATTCTATGAAACTTTTCGAAATGCAAGTTTCGGTCAAAAATCATAGTATATTATACACTAGTTTCGGTCAAAAAAATAAAATATAATTGGGGACTATTTGAAATGATACGAGACTTTTCAGATCATTTATATATGTTAAGAGGGAAGGATATGATGGAAGTCGATGCAAAAAAATCATCTGAAAACTAGATTCTATGAAACTTGTCGAAATGCAAGTTTCTGTCAAAAAATCATAATATCTTACACACTAGTTTATACTAGTTTCGGTCAAAAATCAAATTAAATCGCGGACTATTCAAAATGATACGAAACTTCACATATCAATTATATTTTTTATGTGGGAAGGTTATGATGGATGTCCATGCAAAAAATCTTCAGAAAATTAGATTCTATGAAACTTTTCGAAATGCAAGTTTCTGTCAAAAATCATAGTATATTATACACTAGTTTTAGTAAAAAAATAAAATTTTATTAGGGATTATTTAAAATGATACAATACTTTTCAGATCATTAAAATATGTTAAGTGGGAAGGTTATGATGGAACTCCATGCAAAAAAATCATCTGAAAACTAGATTCTATGAAACTTTTCGAAATGCAAGTTTCGGTCAAAAAAATAAAATTGTATTGGGGACGATTTGAAATGATACGAGACTTTTTAGATCATTTATATATTTTAAGAGGGAAGGTTATGATGGAAGTACATGCAAAAAAATCATCTGAAAACTAGATTCTATGAACCTTTTCGAAATGCAAGTTTCTGTAAAAAAATCATAATATATTATACACAAGTTAATACTAGTTTCAGTCAAAAATCAAATTAAATCGGGGATTGTTCAAAATGATACGAAACTTCACATATCATTTATATATTTTACAAGGTAAGGCTTTGATGGATGTCCATGCAAAAAATCATCTTGAAATTAGATTCTATGAAACTTTTCTAAATGTATGTTTCTGTCAAAAATCATAGTATATTATACACTAGTTTCAGTAAAAAAAATTAAATTTTATTAGGGATTATTTGAAATGATACAAGACTTTTCAGATCATTTATATATGTTAAGAGGGATGTTTATGATGGAAGTCCATGCAAAAAAATCATCTGAAAACTAGATTCTATGAAAATTTTCGAAATGCAAGTTTCGGTCAAAAATCATAGTATATTATACACTAGTTTCGGTCAAAAAAATAAAATATAATTGGGGACTATTTGAAATGATACGAGACTTTTCAGATCATTTATATATGTTAAGAGGGAAGGATATGATGGAAGTCGATGCAAAAAAATCATCTGAAAACTAGATTCTATGAAACTTGTCGAAATGCAAGTTTCTGTCAAAAAATCATAATATATTACACACTAGTTTATACTAGTTTCGGTCAAAAATCAAATTAAATCGCGGGCTGTTCAAAATGATACAAAACTTCACATATAAATTATATTTTTTATGTGGGAAGGTTATGATGGATGTCCATGCAAAAAATCATCAGAAAATTAGATTCTATGAAACTTTTCGAAATGCAAGTTTCTGTCAAAAATCATAGTATATTATACACTAGTTTTAGTAAAAAAATAAAATTTTATTAGGGATTATTTAAAATGATACAATACTTTTCAGATCATTTAAATATGTTAAGTGGGAAGGTTATGATGGAACTCCATGCAAAAAAATCATCTGAAAACTAGATTCTATGAAACTTTTCGAAATGCAAGTTTCGGTCAAAAAAATAAAATTGTATTGGGGACGATTTGAAATGATACGAGACTTTTTAGATCATTTATATATTTTAAGAGGGAAGGTTATGATGGAAGTACATGCAAAAAAATCATCTGAAAACTAGATTCTATGAACCTTTTCGAAATGCAAGTTTCTGTAAAAAAATCATAATATATTATACACAAGTTAATACTAGTTTCAGTCAAAAATCAAATTAAATCGGGGATTGTTCAAAATGATACGAAACTTCACATATCATTTATATATTTTACAAGGTAAGGCTTTGATGGATGTCCATGCAAAAAATCATCTTAAAATTAGATTCTATGAAAATTTTCTAAATGTATGTTTCTGTCAAAAATCATAGTATATTATACACTAGTTTCAGTAAAAAAAATTAAATTTTATTAGGGATTATTTGAAATAATACAAGACTTTTCAGATCATTTAAATATGTTAAGAGGAATGTTTATGATGGAAGTCCATGCAAAAAAATCATCTGAAAACTAGATTCTATGAAACTTTTCGAAATGCAAGTTTCGGTCAAAAATCATAGTATATTATACACTAGTTTCGGTCAAAAAAATAAAATATAATTGGGGACTATTTGAAATGATACGAGACTTTTCAGATCATTTATATATGTTAAGAGGGAAGGATATGATGGAAGTCGATGCAAAAAAATCATCTGAAAACTAGATTCTATGAAACTTGTCGAAATGCAAGTTTCTATCAAAAAATCATAATATCTTACACACTAGTTTATACTAGTTTCGGTCAAAAATCAAATTAAATCGCGGACTATTCAAAATGATACGAAACTTCACATATCAATTATATTTTTTATGTGGGAAGGTTATGATGGATGTCCATGCAAAAAATCATCAGAAAATTAGATTCTATGAAACTTTTCGAAATGCAAGTTTCTGTCAAAATCATAGTATATTATACACTAGTTTTAGTAAAAAAATAAAATTTTATTAGGGATTATTTAAAATGATACAATACTTTTCAGATCATTTAAATATGTTAAGTGGGAAGGTTATGATGGAACTCCATGCAAAAAAATCATCTGAAAACTAGATTCTATGAAACTTTTCGAAATGCAAGTTTCGGTCAAAAAAATAAAATTGTATTGGGGACGATTTGAAATGATACGAGACTTTTTAGATCATTTATATATTTTAAGAGGGAAGGTTATGATGGAAGTACATGCAAAAAAATCATCTGAAAACTAGATTCTATGAACCTTTTCGAAATGCAAGTTTCTGTAAAAAAATCATAATATATTATACACAAGTTAATACTAGTTTCAGTCAAAAATCAAATTAAATCGGGGATTGTTCAAAATGATACGAAACTTCACATATCATTTATATATTTTACAAGGTAAGGCTTTGATGGATGTCCATGCAAAAAATCGTCTTGAAATTAGATTCTATGAAACTTTTCTAAATGTATGTTTCTGTCAAAAATCATAGTATATTATACACTAGTTTCAGTAAAAAAAATTAAATTTTATTAGGGATTATTTGAAATGATACAAGACTTTTCAGATCATTTATATATGTTAAGAGGGATGTTTATGATGGAAGTCCATGCAAAAAAATCATCTGAAAACTAGATTCTATGAAAATTTTCGAAATGCAAGTTTCGGTCAAAAATCATAGTATATTATACACTAGTTTCGGTCAAAAAAATAAAATATAATTGGGGACTATTTGAAATGATACGAGACTTTTCAGATCATTTATATATGTTAAGAGGGAAGGATATGATGGAAGTCGATGCAAAAAAATCATCTGAAAACTAGATTCTATGAAACTTGTCGAAATGCAAGTTTCTGTCAAAAAATCATAATATATTACACACTAGTTTATACTAGTTTCGGTCAAAAATCAAATTAAATCGCGGGCTGTTCAAAATGATACAAAACTTCACATATAAATTATATTTTTTATGTGGGAAGGTTATGATGGATGTCCATGCAAAAAATCATCAGAAAATTAGATTCTATGAAACTTTTCGAAATGCAAGTTTCTGTCAAAAATCATAGTATATTATACACTAGTTTTAGTAAAAAAATAAAATTTTATTAGGGATTATTTAAAATGATACAATACTTTTCAGATCATTTAAATATGTTAAGTGGGAAGGTTATGATGGAACTCCATGCAAAAAAATCATCTGAAAACTAGATTCTATGAAACTTTTCGAAATGCAAGTTTCGGTCAAAAAAATAAAATTGTATTGGGGACGATTTGAAATGATACGAGACTTTTTAGATCATTTATATATTTTAAGAGGGAAGGTTATGATGGAAGTACATGCAAAAAAATCATCTGAAAACTAGATTCTATGAACCTTTTCGAAATGCAAGTTTCTGTAAAAAAATCATAATATATTATACACAAGTTAATACTAGTTTCAGTCAAAAATCAAATTAAATCGGGGATTGTTCAAAATGATACGAAACTTCACATATCATTTATATATTTTACAAGGTAAGGCTTTGATGGATGTCCATGCAAAAAATCATCTTGAAATTAGATTCTATGAAACTTTTCTAAATGTATGTTTCTGTCAAAAATCATAGTATATTATACACTAGTTTCAGTAAAAAAAATTAAATTTTATTAGGGATTATTTGAAATGATACAAGACTTTTCAGATCATTTATATATGTTAAGAGGGATGTTTATGATGGAAGTCCATGCAAAAAAATCATCTGAAAACTAGATTCTATGAAAATTTTCGAAATGCAAGTTTCGGTCAAAAATCATAGTATATTATACACTAGTTTCGGTCAAAAAAATAAAATATAATTGGGGACTATTTGAAATGATACGAGACTTTTCAGATCATTTATATATGTTAAGAGGGAAGGATATGATGGAAGTCGATGCAAAAAAATCATCTGAAAACTAGATTCTATGAAACTTGTCGAAATGCAAGTTTCTGTCAAAAAATCATAATATATTACACACTAGTTTATACTAGTTTCGGTCAAAAATCAAATTAAATCGCGGACTGTTCAAAATGATACGAAACTTCACATATCAATTATATTTTTTATGTGGGAAGGTTATGATGGATGTCCATGCAAAAAATCTTCAGAAAATTAGATTCTATGAAACTTTTCGAAATGCAAGTTTCTGTCAAAAATCATAGTATATTATACACTAGTTTTAGTAAAAAAATAAAATTTTATTAGGGATTATTTAAAATGATACAATACTTTTCAGATCATTTAAATATGTTAAGTGGGAAGGTTATGATGGAACTCCATGCAAAAAAATTATCTGAAAGCTAGATTCTATGAAACTTTTCGAAATGCAAGTTTCGGTCAAAAAAATAAAATTGTATCGGGGACGATTTGAAATGATACGAGACTTTTTAGATCATTTATATATTTTAAGAGGGAAGGTTATGATGGAAGTACATGCAAAAAAATCATCTGAAAACTAGATTCTATGAAACTTTTCGAAATGCAAGTTTCTGTAAAAAAATCATAATATATTATACACTAGTTAATACTAGTTTCAGTCAAAAATCAAATTAAATCGTGGATTGTTCAAAATGATACGAAACTTCACATATCATTTATATATTTTACAAGGTAAGGCTTTGATGGATGTCCATGCAAAAAATCATCTTAAAATTAGATTCTATGAAACTTTTCTAAATGTATGTTTCTGTCAAAAATCATAGTATATTATACACTAGTTTCAGTCAAAAAAATCAAATTTTATTAGGGATTATTCGAAATGATACAAGAATTTTCAGATCATTTATATATGTTAAGAGGGATGTTTATGATGGAAGTCCATGCAAAAAAATCATCTGAAAACTAGATTCTAGGAAACTTTTCAAAATGCAAGTTTCAGTCAAAAATCATAGTATATTATACACAAGTTTCGGTCAAAAAAATAAAATTTAATTGGGGACTTTTGTAAATGATACGAGACTTTCCAGATCATTTATATATGTTAAGAGGGAAGGTTATGATGTAAGTCCATGCAAAAAAATCATCTGAAAACTAGATTCAATGAAACTTTTTGAAATGCAAGTTTCTGTAAAAAATCATAATATATTATACACTAGTTTATACTAGTTTCGGTCAAAAATCAAATTAAATCGGGGACTGTTCAAAATCATACGAAACTCCACATATCAATTATATTTTTTACTTGGGAAGGTTATGATTGATGTCCATGCAAAAAATAATCAGAAAATTAGATTCTATGAAACTTTTCGAAATGCAAATTTCTGTCAAAAATCATAGTATATTATGCACTAGTTTCAGTAAAAAAAATTAAATTTTATTAGGGATTATTTAAAATGATACAAGACTTTTCAGATCATTTATATATGTTAAGAGGGATGTTTATGATGGAAGTCCATGCAAAAAAATCATCTGAAAACTAGATTCTATGAAACTTTTCAAAATGCATGTTTCGGTCAAAAATCATAGTATATTATACACTAGTTTCGGTCAAAAAAATAAAATATAATTGGGGACTATTTGAAATGATACGAGACTTTTCAGATCATTTATATATGTTAAGAGGGAAGGTTATGATGGAAGTCGATGCAAAAAAATCATCTGAAAACTAGATTCTATGAAACTTGTCGAAATGCAAGTTTCTGTCAAAAAATCATAATATATTACACACTAGTTTATACTAGTTTCAGTCAAAAATCAAATTAAATCGCGGACTGTTCAAAATGATACGAAACTTCACATATCAATTATATTTTTTATGTGGGAAGGTTATGATGGATGTCCATGCAAAAAATCATCAGAAAATTAGATTCTATGAAACTTTTCGAAATGCAAGTTTCTGTCAAAAATCATAGTATATTATACACTAGTTTTAGTATAAAAATAAAATTTTATTAGGGATTATTTAAAATGATACAATACTTTACAGATCATTTAAATATGTTAAGTGGGAAGGTTATGATGGAACTCCATGCAAAAAAATCATCTGAAAACTAGATTCTATGAAACTTTTCGAAATGCAAGTTTCGGTCAAAAAAATAAAATTGTATTGGGGACGATTTGAAATGATACGAGAATTTTTAGATCATTTATATATTTTAAGAGGGAAGGTTATGATGGAAGTACATGCAAAAAAATCATCTGAAAACTAGATTCTATGAACCTTTTCGAAATGCAAGTTTCTGTAAAAAAATCATAATATATTATACACAAGTTAATACTAGTTTCAGTCAAAAATCAAATTAAATCGGGGATTGTTCAAAATGATACGAAACTTCACATATCATTTATATATTTTACAAGGTAAGGCTTTGATGGATGTCCATGCAAAAAATCATCTTGAAATTAGATTCTATGAAACTTTTCTAAATGTATGTTTCTGTCAAAAATCATAGTATATTATACACTAGTTTCAGTAAAAAAAATTAAATTTTATTAGGGATTATTTGAAATGATACAAGACTTTTCAGATCATTTATATATGTTAAGAGGGATGTTTATGATGGAAGTCCATGCAAAAAAATCATCTGAAAACTAGATTCTATGAAAATTTTCGAAATGCAAGTTTCGGTCAAAAATCATAGTATATTATACACTAGTTTCGGTCAAAAAAATAAAATATAATTGGGGACTATTTGAAATGATACGAGACTTTTCAGATCATTTATATATGTTAAGAGGGAAGGATATGATGGAAGTCAATTCAAAAAAATCATCTGAAAACTAGATTCTATGAAACTTGTCGAAATGCAAGTTTCTGTCAAAAAATCATAATATATTACACACTAGTTTATACTAGTTTCGGTCAAAAATCAAATTAAATCGCGGACTGTTCAAAATGATACGAAACTTCACATATCAATTATATTTTTTATGTGGGAAGGTTATGATGGATGTCCATGCAAAAAATCTTCAGAAAATTAGATTCTATGAAACTTTTCGAAATGCAAGTTTCTGTCAAAAATCATAGTATATTATACACTAGTTTTAGTAAAAAAATAAAATTTTATTAGGGATTATTTAAAATGATACAATACTTTTCAGATCATTTAAATATGTTAAGTGGGAAGGTTATGATGGAACTCCATGCAAAAAAATTATCTGAAAGCTAGATTCTATGAAACTTTTCGAAATGCAAGTTTCGGTCAAAAAAATAAAATTGTATCGGGGACGATTTGAAATGATACGAGACTTTTTAGATCATTTATATATTTTAAGAGGGAAGGTTATGATGGAAGTACATGCAAAAAAATCATCTGAAAACTAGATTCTATGAAACTTTTCGAAATGCAAGTTTCTGTAAAAAAATCATAATATATTATACACTAGTTAATACTAGTTTCAGTCAAAAATCAAATTAAATCGTGGATTGTTCAAAATGATACGAAACTTCACATATCATTTATATATTTTACAAGGTAAGGCTTTGATGGATGTCCATGCAAAAAATCATCTTAAAATTAGATTCTATGAAACTTTTCTAAATGTATGTTTCTGTCAAAAATCATAGTATATTATACACTAGTTTCAGTCAAAAAAATCAAATTTTATTAGGGATTATTCGAAATGATACAAGAATTTTCAGATCATTTATATATGTTAAGAGGGATGTTTATGATGGAAGTCCATGCAAAAAAATCATCTGAAAACTAGATTCTAGGAAACTTTTCAAAATGCAAGTTTCAGTCAAAAATCATAGTATATTATACACAAGTTTCGGTCAAAAAAATAAAATTTAATTGGGGACTTTTTGAAATGATACGAGACTTTCCAGATCATTTATATATGTTAAGAGGGAAGGTTATGATGTAAGTCCATGCAAAAAAATCATCTGAAAACTAGATTCAATGAAACTTTTTGAAATGCAAGTTTCTGTAAAAAATCATAATATATTATACACTAGTTTATACTAGTTTCGGTCAAAAATCAAATTAAATCGGGGACTGTTCAAAATCATACGAAACTCCACATATCAATTATATTTTTTACTTGGGAAGGTTATGATTGATGTCCATGCAAAAAATAATCAGAAAATTAGATTCTATGAAACTTTTCGAAATGCAAATTTCTGTCAAAAATCATAGTATATTATGCACTAGTTTCAGTAAAAAAAATTAAATTTTATTAGGGATTATTTAAAATGATACAAGACTTTTCAGATCATTTATATATGTTAAGAGGGATGTTTATGATGGAAGTCCATGCAAAAAAATCATCTGAAAACTAGATTCTATGAAACTTTTCAAAATGCATGTTTCGGTCAAAAATCATAGTATATTATACACTAGTTTCGGTCAAAAAAATAAAATATAATTGGGGACTATTTGAAATGATACGAGACTTTTCAGATCATTTATATATGTTAAGAGGGAAGGTTATGATGGAAGTCGATGCAAAAAAATCATCTGAAAACTAGATTCTATGAAACTTGTCGAAATGCAAGTTTCTGTCAAAAAATCATAATATATTACACACTAGTTTATACTAGTTTCAGTCAAAAATCAAATTAAATCGCGGACTGTTCAAAATGATACGAAACTTCACATATCAATTATATTTTTTATGTGGGAAGGTTATGATGGATGTCCATGCAAAAAATCATCAGAAAATTAGATTCTATGAAACTTTTCGAAATGCAAGTTTCTGTCAAAAATCATAGTATATTATACACTAGTTTTAGTAAAAAAATAAAATTTTATTAGGGATTATTTAAAATGATACAATACTTTACAGATCATTTAAATATGTTAAGTGGGAAGGTTATGATGGAACTCCATGCAAAAAAATCATCTGAAAACTAGATTCTATGAAACTTTTCGAAATGCAAGTTTCGGTCAAAAAAATAAAATTGTATTGGGGACGATTTGAAATGATACGAGAATTTTTAGATCATTTATATATTTTAAGAGGGAAGGTTATGATGGAAGTACATGCAAAAAAATCATCTGAAAACTAGATTCTATGAACCTTTTCGAAATGCAAGTTTCTGTAAAAAAATCATAATATATTATACACAAGTTAATACTAGTTTCAGTCAAAAATCAAATTAAATCGGGGATTGTTCAAAATGATACGAAACTTCACATATCATTTATATATTTTACAAGGTAAGGCTTTGATGGATGTCCATGCAAAAAATCATCTTAAAATTAGATTCTATGAAACTTTTCTAAATGTATGTTTCTGTAAAAAATCATAGTATATTATACACTAGTTTCAGTAAAAAAAATTAAATTTTATTAGGGATTATTTGAAATGATACAAGACTTTTTAGATTATTTATATATGTTAAGAGGGATGTTTATGATGGAAGTCCATGCAAAAAAATCATCTGAAAACTAGATTCTATGAAACTTTTCGAAATGCAAGTTTCGGTCAAAAATCATAGTATATTATACACTAGTTTCGGTCAAAAAAATAAAATATAATTGGGGACTATTTGAAATGATACGAGACTTTTCAGATCATTTATATATGTTAAGAGGGAAGGATATGATGGAAGTCGATGCAAAAAAATCATCTGAAAACTAGATTCTATGAAACTTGTCGAAATGCAAGTTTCTGTCAAAAAATCATAATATATTACACACTAGTTTATACTAGTTTCGGTCAAAAATCAAATTAAATCGCGGACTGTTCAAAATGATACGAAACTTCACATATCAATTATATTTTTTATGTGGGAAGGTTATGATGGATGTCCATGCAAAAAATCATCAGAAAATTAGATTCTATGAAACTTTTCGAAATGCAAGTTTCTGTCAAAAATCATAGTATATTATACACTAGTTTTAGTAAAAAAATAAAATTTTATTAGGGATTATTTAAAATGATACAATACTTTACAGATCATTTAAATATGTTAAGTGGGAAGGTTATGATGGAACTCCATGCAAAAAAATCATCTGAAAACTAGATTCTATGAAACTTTTCGAAATGCATGTTTCGGTCAAAAAAATAAAATTGTATTGGGGACGATTTGAAATGATACGAGAATTTTTAGATCATTTATATATTTTAAGAGGGAAGGTTATGATGGAAGTACATGCAAAAAAATCATCTGAAAACTAGATTCTATGAACCTTTTCGAAATGCAAGTTTCTGTAAAAAAATCATAATATATTATACACAAGTTAATACTAGTTTCAGTCAAAAATCAAATTAAATCGGGGATTGTTCAAAATGATACGAAACTTCACATATCATTTATATATTTTACAAGGTAAGGCTTTGATGGATGTCCATGCAAAAAATCATCTTAAAATTAGATTCTATGAAACTTTTCTAAATGTATGTTTCTGTAAAAAATCATAGTATATTATACACTAGTTTCAGTAAAAAAAATTAAATTTTATTAGGGATTATTTGAAATGATACAAGACTTTTTAGATTATTTATATATGTTAAGAGGGATGTTTATGATGGAAGTCCATGCAAAAAAATCATCTGAAAACTAGATTCTATGAAACTTTTCGAAATGCAAGTTTCGGTCAAAAATCATAGTATATTATACACTAGTTTCGGTCAAAAAAATAAAATATAATTGGGAACTATTTGAAATGATACGAGACTTTTCAGATCATTTATATATGTTAAGAGGGAAGGATATGATGGAAGTCGATGCAAAAAAATCATCTGAAAACTAGATTCTATGAAACTTGTCGAAATGCAAGTTTCTGTCAAAAAATCATAATATATTACACACTAGTTTATACTAGTTTCGGTCAAAAATCAAATTAAATCGCGGACTGTTCAAAATGATACGAAACTTCACATATCAATTATATTTTTTATGTGGGAAGGTTATGATGGATGTCCATGCAAAAAATCATCAGAAAATTAGATTCTATGAAACTTTTCGAAATGCAAGTTTCTGTCAAAAATCATAGTATATTATACACTAGTTTTAGTAAAAAAATAAAATTTTATTAGGGATTATTTAAAATGATACAATACTTTACAGATCATTTAAATATGTTAAGTGGGAAGGTTATGATGGAACTCCATGCAAAAAAATCATCTGAAAACTAGATTCTATGAAACTTTTCGAAATGCAAGTTTCGGTCAAAAAAATAAAATTGTATTGGGGACGATTTGAAATGATACGAGAATTTTTAGATCATTTATATATTTTAAGAGGGAAGGTTATGATGGAAGTACATGCAAAAAAATCATCTGAAAACTAGATTCTATGAACCTTTTCGAAATGCAAGTTTCTGTAAAAAAATCATAATATATTATACACAAGTTAATACTAGTTTCAGTCAAAAATCAAATTAAATCGGGGATTGTTCAAAATGATACGAAACTTCACATATCATTTATATATTTTACAAGGTAAGGCTTTGATGGATGTCCATGCAAAAAATCATCTTAAAATTAGATTCTATGAAACTTTTCTAAATGTATGTTTCTGTAAAAAATCATAGTATATTATACACTAGTTTCAGTAAAAAAAATTAAATTTTATTAGGGATTATTTGAAATGATACAAGACTTTTTAGATTATTTATATATGTTAAGAGGGATGTTTATGATGGAAGTCCATGCAAAAAAATCATCTGAAAACTAGATTCTATGAAACTTTTCGAAATGCAAGTTTCGGTCAAAAATCATAGTATATTATACACTAGTTTCGGTCAAAAAAATAAAATATAATTGGGGACTATTTGAAATGATACGAGACTTTTCAGATCATTTATATATGTTAAGAGGGAAGGATATGATGGAAGTCGATGCAAAAAAATCATCTGAAAACTAGATTCTATGAAACTTGTCGAAATGCAAGTTTCTGTCAAAAAATCATAATATATTACACACTAGTTTATACTAGTTTCGGTCAAAAATCAAATTAAATCGCGGACTGTTCAAAATGATACGAAACTTCACATATCAATTATATTTTTTATGTGGGAAGGTTATGATGGATGTCCATGCAAAAAATCATCAGAAAATTAGATTCTATGAAACTTTTCGAAATGCAAGTTTCTGTCAAAAATCATATTATATTATACACTAGTTTTAGTAAAAAAATAAAATTTTATTAGGGATTATTTAAAATGATACAATACTTTACAGATCATTTAAATATGTTAAGTGGGAAGGTTATGATGGAACTCCATGCAAAAAAATCATCTGAAAACTAGATTCTATGAAACTTTTCGAAATGCAAGTTTCGGTCAAAAAAATAAAATTGTATTGGGGACGATTTGAAATGATACGAGAATTTTTAGATCATTTATATATTTTAAGAGGGAAGGTTATGATGGAAGTACATGCAAAAAAATCATCTGAAAACTAGATTCTATGAACCTTTTCGAAATGCAAGTTTCTGTAAAAAAATCATAATATATTATACACAAGTTAATACTAGTTTCAGTCAAAAATCAAATTAAATTGGGGATTGTTCAAAATGATACGAAACTTCACATATCATTTATATATTTTACAAGGTAAGGCTTTGATGGATGTCCATGCAAAAAATCATCTTAAAATTAGATTCTATGAAACTTTTCTAAATGTATGTTTCTGTCAAAAATCATAGTATATTATACACTAGTTTCAGTAAAAAAAATTAAATTTTATTAGGGATTATTTGAAATGATACAAGACTTTTCAGATTATTTATATATGTTAAGAGGGATGTTTATGATGGAAGTCCATGCAAAAAAATCATCTGAAAACTAGATTTTATGAAACTTTTCGAAATGCAAGTTTCGGTTAAAAATCATAGTATATTATACACTAGTTTCGGTCAAAAAAATAAAATATAATTGGGGACTATTTGAAATGATACGAGACTTTTCAGATCATTTATATATGTTAAGAGGGAAGGATATGATGGAAGTCGATGCAAAAAAATCATCTGAAAACTAGATTCTATGAAACTTGTCGAAATGCAAGTTTCTGTGAAAAAATCATAATATATTACACACTAGTTTATACTAGTTTCGGTCAAAAATCAAATTAAATCGCGGACTGTTCAAAATGATACAAAACTTCACATATCAATTATATTTTTTATGTGGGAAGGTTATGATGGATGTCCATGCAAAAAATCATCAGAAAATTAGATTCTATGAAACTTTTCGAAATGCAAGTTTCTGTCAAAAATCATAGTATATTATACACTAGTTTTAGTAAAAAAATAAAATTTTATTAGGGATTATTTAAAATGATACAATACTTTACAGATCATTTAAATATGTTAAGTGGGAAGGTTATGATGGAACTCCATGCAAAAAAATCATCTGAAAACTAGATTCTATGAAACTTTTCGAAATGCAAGTTTCGGTCAAAAAAATAAAATTGTATTGGGGACGATTTGAAATGATACGAGAATTTTTAGATCATTTATATATTTTAAGAGGGAAGGTTATGATGGAAGTACATGCAAAAAAATCATCTGAAAACTAGATTCTATGAACCTTTTCGAAATGCAAGTTTCTGTAAAAAAATCATAATATATTATACACAAGTTAATACTAGTTTCAGTCAAAAATCAAATTAAATCGGGGATTGTTCAAAATGATACGAAACTTCACATATCATTTATATATTTTACAAGGTAAGGCTTTGATGGATGTCCATGCAAAAAATCATCTTAAAATTAGATTCTATGAAACTTTTCTAAATGTATGTTTCTGTAAAAAATCATAGTATATTATACACTAGTTTCAGTAAAAAAAATTAAATTTTATTAGGGATTATTTGAAATGATACAAGACTTTTTAGATTATTTATATATGTTAAGAGGGATGTTTATGATGGAAGTCCATGCAAAAAAATCATCTGAAAACTAGATTCTATGAAACTTTTCGAAATGCAAGTTTCGGTCAAAAATCATAGTATATTATACACTAGTTTCGGTCAAAAAAATAAAATATAATTGGGGACTATTTGAAATGATACGAGACTTTTCAGATCATTTATATATGTTAAGAGGGAAGGATATGATGGAAGTCGATGCAAAAAAATCATCTGAAAACTAGATTCTATGAAACTTGTCGAAATGCAAGTTTCTGTCAAAAAATCATAATATATTACACACTAGTTTATACTAGTTTCGGTCAAAAATCAAATTAAATCGCGGACTGTTCAAAATGATACGAAACTTCACATATCAATTATATTTTTTATGTGGGAAGGTTATGATGGATGTCCATGCAAAAAATCATCAGAAAATTAGATTCTATGAAACTTTTCGAAATGCAAGTTTCTGTCAAAAATCATATTATATTATACACTAGTTTTAGTAAAAAAATAAAATTTTATTAGGGATTATTTAAAATGATACAATACTTTACAGATCATTTAAATATGTTAAGTGGGAAGGTTATGATGGAACTCCATGCAAAAAAATCATCTGAAAACTAGATTCTATGAAACTTTTCGAAATGCAAGTTTCGGTCAAAAAAATAAAATTGTATTGGGGACGATTTGAAATGATACGAGAATTTTTAGATCATTTATATATTTTAAGAGGGAAGGTTATGATGGAAGTACATGCAAAAAAATCATCTGAAAACTAGATTCTATGAACCTTTTCGAAATGCAAGTTTCTGTAAAAAAATCATAATATATTATACACAAGTTAATACTAGTTTCAGTCAAAAATCAAATTAAATTGGGGATTGTTCAAAATGATACGAAACTTCACATATCATTTATATATTTTACAAGGTAAGGCTTTGATGGATGTCCATGCAAAAAATCATCTTAAAATTAGATTCTATGAAACTTTTCTAAATGTATGTTTCTGTCAAAAATCATAGTATATTATACACTAGTTTCAGTAAAAAAAATTAAATTTTATTAGGGATTATTTGAAATGATACAAGACTTTTCAGATTATTTATATATGTTAAGAGGGATGTTTATGATGGAAGTCCATGCAAAAAAATCATCTGAAAACTAGATTTTATGAAACTTTTCGAAATGCAAGTTTCGGTTAAAAATCATAGTATATTATACACTAGTTTCGGTCAAAAAAATAAAATATAATTGGGGACTATTTGAAATGATACGAGACTTTTCAGATCATTTATATATGTTAAGAGGGAAGGATATGATGGAAGTCGATGCAAAAAAATCATCTGAAAACTAGATTCTATGAAACTTGTCGAAATGCAAGTTTCTGTGAAAAAATCATAATATATTACACACTAGTTTATACTAGTTTCGGTCAAAAATCAAATTAAATCGCGGACTGTTCAAAATGATACAAAACTTCACATATCAATTATATTTTTTATGTGGGAAGGTTATGATGGATGTCCATGCAAAAAATCATCAGAAAATTAGATTCTATGAAACTTTTCGAAATGCAAGTTTCTGTCAAAAATCATAGTATATTATACACTAGTTTTAGTAAAAAAATCAAATTTTATTAGGGATTATTTAAAATGATACAATACTTTTCAGATCATTTAAATATGTTAAGTGGGAAGGTTATGATGGAAATCCATGCAAAAAAATCATCTGAAAACTAGATTCTATGAAACTTTTCGAAATGCAAGTTTCGGTCAAAAAAATAAAATTGTATTGTGGACGATTTGAAATGATACGAGACTTTTTAGATCATTTATATATATTAAGAGGGAAGGTTATGATGGAAGTACATGCAAAAAAATCATCTGAAAACTAGATTCTATGAACCTTTTCGAAATGCAAGTTTCTGTAAAAAAATCATAATATATTATACACAAGTTAATACTAGTTTCAGTCAAAAATCAAATTAAATCGGGGATTGTTCAAATTGATACGAAACTTCACATATCATTTATATATTTTACAAGGTAAGGCTTTGATGGATGTCCATGCAAAAAATCATCTTAAAATTAGATTCTATGAAACTTTTCTAAATGTATGTTTCTGTCAAAAATCATAGTATATTATACACTAGTTTCAGTAAAAAAAATCAAATTTTATTAGGGATTATTCGAAATGATACAAGAATTTTCAGATCATTTATATATGTTAAGAGGGATGTTTATGATGGAAGTCCATGCAAAAAAATCATCTGAAAACTAGATTCTAGGAAACTTTTCAAAATGCAAGTTTCAGTCAAAAATCATAGTATATTATACACAAGTTTCGGTCAAAAAAATAAAATTTAATTGGGGACTTTTTGAAATGATACGAGACTTTCCAGATCATTTATATATGTTAAGAGGGAAGGTTATGATGTAAGTCCATGCAAAAAAATCATCTGAAAACTAGATTCAATGAAACTTTTTGAAATGCAAGTTTCTGTAAAAAATCATAATATATTATACACTAGTTTATACTAGTTTCGGTCAAAAATCAAATTAAATCGGGGACTGTTCAAAATCATACGAAACTCCACATATCAATTATATTTTTTACTTGGGAAGGTTATGATGGATGTCCATGCAAAAAATAATCAGAAAATTAGATTCTATGAAACTTTTCGAAATGCAAATTTCTGTCAAAAATCATAGTATATGATGCACTAGTTTCAGTAAAAAAAATTAAATTTTATTAGGGATTATTTAAAATGATACAAGACTTTTCAGATCTTTTATATATGTTAAGAGGGATGTTTATGATGGAAGTCCATGCAAAAAAATCATCTGAAAACTAGATTCTATGAAACTTTTCGAAATGCATGTTTCGGTCAAAAATCATAGTATATTATACACTAGTTTCGGTCAAAAAAATAAAATATAATTGGGGACTATTTGAAATGATACGAGACTTTTCAGATCATTTATATATGTTAAGAGGGAAGGTTATTATGGAAGTCGATGCAAAAAAATCATCTGAAAACTAGATTCTATGAAACTTGTCGAAATGCAAGTTTCTGTCAAAAAATCATAATATATTACACACTAGTTTATACTAGTTTCGGTCAAAAATCAAATTAAATCGCGGACTGTTCAAAATGATACGAAACTTCACATATCAATTATATTTTTTATGTGGGAAGGTTATGATGGAAGTCCATGCAAAAAATCATCAGAAAATTAGATTCTATGAAACTTTTCGACATGCAAGTTTCTGTCAAAAATCATAGTATATTATACACTAGTTTTAGTAAAAAAATCAAATTTTATTAGGGATTATTTAAAATGATACAATACTTTTCAGATCATTTAAATATGTTAAGTGGGAAGGTTATGATGGAAATCCATGCAAAAAAATCATCTGAAAACTAGATTCTATGAAACTTTTCGAAATGCATGTTTCGGTCAAAAAAATAAAATTGTATTGGGGACGATTTGAAATGATACGAGACTTTTTAGATCATTTATATATATTAAGAGGGAAGGTTATGATGGAAGTACATGCAAAAAAATCATCTGAAAACTAGATTCTATGAACCTTTTCGAAATGCAAGTTTCTGTAAAAAAATCATAATATATTATACACAAGTTAATACTAGTTTCAGTCAAAAATCAAATTAAATCGGGGATTGTTCAAATTGATACGAAACTTCACATATCATTTATATATTTTACAAGGTAAGGCTTTGATGGATGTCCATGCAAAAAATCATCTTAAAATTAGATTCTATGAAACTTTTCTAAATGTATGTTTCTGTCAAAAATCATAGTATATTATACACTAGTTTCAGTCAAAAAAATCAAATTTTATTAGGGATTATTCGAAATGATACAAGAATTTTAAGATCATTTATATATGTTAAGAGGGATGTTTATGATGGAAGTACATGCAAAAAAATCATCTGAAAACTACATTCTAGGAAACTTTTCATAATGCAAGTTTCAGTCAAAAATCATAGTATATTATACACAAGTTTCGGTCAAAAAAATAAAATTTAATTGGGGAATTTTTGAAATGATACGAGACTTTCCAGATCATTTATATATGTTAAGAGGGAAGGTTATGATGTAAGTCCATGCAAAAAAATCATCTGAAAACTAGATTCAATGAAACTTTTTTGAAATGCAAGTTTCTGTAAAAAATCATAATATATTATACACTAGTTTATACTAGTTTCGGTCAAAAATCAAATTAAATCGGGGACTGTTCAAAATCATACGAAACTCCACATATCAATTATATTTTTTACTTGGGAAGGTTATGATGGATGTCCATGCAAAAAATAATCAGAAAATTAGATTCTATGAAACTTTTCGAAATGCAAATTTCTGTCAAAAATCATAGTATATTATACACTAGTTTCAGTAAAAAAAATTAAATTTTATTAGGGAATATTTGAAATGATACAAGACTTTTCAGATCATTTATATATGTTAAGAGGGATGTTTATGATGGAAGTCCATGCAAAAAAATCATCTGAAAACTAGATACTATGAAACTTTTCGAAATGCATGTTTCGGTCAAAAATCATAGTATATTATACACTAGTTTCGGTCAAAAAAATAAAATATAATTGGGGACTATTTGAAATGATACGAGACTTTTCAGATCATTTATATATGTTAAGAGGGAAGGTTATGATGGAAGTCGATGCAAAAAAATCATCTGAAAACTAGATTCTATGAAACTTGTCGAAATGCAAGTTTCTGTCAAAAAATCATAATATATTACACACTAGTTTATACTAATTTCGGTCAAAAATCAAATTAAATCGCGGACTGTTCAAAATGATACGAAACTTCACATATCAATTATATTTTTTATGTGGGAAGGTTATGATGGATGTCCATGCAAAAAATCATCAGAAAATTAGATTCTATGAAACTTTTCGAAATGCAAGTTTCTGTCAAAAATCATAGTATATTATACACTAGTTTTAGTAAAAAAATAAAATTTTATTAGGGATTATTTAAAATGATACAATACTTTTCAGATCATTTAAATATGTTAAGTGGGAAGGTTATGATGGAAATCCATGCAAAAAAATCATCTGAAAACTAGATTCTATGAAACTTTTCGAAATGCAAGTTTCGGTCAAAAAAATAAAATTGTATTGGGGACGATTTGAAATGATACGAGACTTTTTAGATCATTTATATATTTTAAGAGGGAAGGTTATGATGGAAGTACATGCAAAAAAATCATCTGAAAACTAGATTCTATGAACCTTTTCGAAATGCAAGTTTCTGTAAAAAAATCATAATATATTATACACAAGTTAATACTAGTTTCAGTCAAAAATCAAATTTAATCGGGGATTGTTCAAAATGATACGAAACTTCACATATCATTTATATATTTTACAAGGTAAGGCTTTGATGGATGTCCATGAAAAAAATCATCTTAAAATTAGATTCTATGAAACTTTTCTAAATGTATGTTTCTGTCAAAAATCATAGTATATTATACACTAGTTTCAGTCAAAAAAATCAAATTTTATTAGGGATTATTCGAAATGATACAAGAATTTTCAGATCATTTATATATGTTAAGAGGGATGTTTATGATGGAAGTCCATGCAAAAAAATCATCTGAAAACTAGATTCTAGGAAACTTTTCAAAATGCAAGTTTCAGTCAAAAATCATAGTATATTATACACAAGTTTCGGTCAAAAAAATAAAATTTAATTGGGGACTTTTTGAAATGATACGAGACTTTCCAGATCATTTATATATGTTAAGAGGGAAGGTTATGATGTAAGTCCATGCAAAAAAATCATCTGAAAACTAGATTCAATGAAACTTTTTTGAAATGCAAGTTTCTGTAAAAAATCATAATATATTATACACTAGTTTATACTAGTTTCGGTCAAAAATCAAATTAAATCGGGGACTGTTCAAAATCATACGAAACTCCACATATCAATTATATTTTTTACTTGGGAAGGTTATGATGGATGTCCATGCAAAAAATAATCAGAAAATTAGATTCTATGAAACTTTTCGAAATGTATGTTTCTGTCAAAAATCATAGTATATTATACACTAGTTTCAGTCAAAAAAATCAAATTTTATTAGGGATTATTCGAAATGATACAAGAATTTTCAGATCATTTATATATGTTAAGAGGGATGTTTATGATGGAAGTACATGCAAAAAAATCATCTGAAAACTACATTCTAAGAAACTTTTCATAATGCAAGTTTCAGTCAAAAATCATAGTATATTATACACAAGTTTCGGTCAAAAAAATAAAATTTAATTGGGGACTTTTTGAAATGATACGAGACTTTCCAGATCATTTATATATGTTAAGAGGGAAGGTTATGATGTAAGTCCATGCAAAAAAATCATCTGAAAACTAGATTCAATGAAACTTTTTTGAAATGCAAGTTTCTGTAAAAAATCATAATATATTATACACTAGTTTATACTAGTTTCGGTCAAAAATCAAATTAAATCGGGGACTGTTCAAAATCATACGAAACTCCACATATCAATTATATTTTTTACTTGGGAAGGTTATGATGGATGTCCATGCAAAAAATAATCAGAAAATTAGATTCTATGAAACTTTTCGAAATGCAAATTTCTGTCAAAAATCATAGTATATTATACACTAGTTTCAGTAAAAAAAATTAAATTTTATTAGGGATTATTTGAAATGATACAAGACTTTTCAGATCATTTATATATGTTAAGAGGGATGTTTATGATGGAAGTCCATGCAAAAAAATCATCTGAAAACTAGATTCTATGAAACTTTTCGAAATGCATGTTTCGGTCAAAAATCATAGTATATTATACACTAGTTTCGGTCAAAAAAATAAAATATAATTGGGGACTATTTGAAATGATACGAGACTTTTCAGATCATTTATATATGTTATGAGGGAAGGTTATTATGGAAGTCGATGCAAAAAAATCATCTGAAAACTAGATTCTATGAAACTTGTCGAAATGCAAGTTTCTGTCAAAAAATCATAATATATTACACACTAGTTTATTCTAGTTTCGGTCAAAAATCAAATTAAATCGCGGACTGTTCAAAATGATACGAAACTTCACATATCAATTATATTTTTTATGTGGGAAGGTTATGATGGATGTCCATGCAAAAAATCATCAGAAAATTAGATTCTATGAAACTTTTCGACATGCAAGTTTCTGTCAAAAATCATAGTATATTATACACTAGTTTTAGTAAAAAAATCAAATTTTATTAGGGATTATTTAAAATGATACAATACTTTTCAGATCATTTAAATATGTTAAGTGGGAAGGTTATGATGGAAATCCATGCAAAAAAATCATCTGAAAACTAGATTCTATGAAACTTTTCGAAATGCAAGTTTCGGTCAAAAAAATAAAATTGTATTGGGGACGATTTGAAATGATACGAGACTTTTTAGATCATTTATATATATTAAGAGGGAAGGTTATGATGGAAGTACATGCAAAAAAATCATCTGAAAACTAGATTCTATGAACCTTTTCGAAATGCAAGTTTCTGTAAAAAAATCATAATATATTATACACAAGTTAATACTAGTTTCAGTCAAAAATCAAATTAAATCGGGGATTGTTAAAATTGATACGAAACTTCACATATCATTTATATATTTTACAAGGTAAGGCTTTGATGGATGTCCATGCAAAAAATCATCTTAAAATTAGATTCTATGAAACTTTTCTAAATGTATGTTTCTGTCAAAAATCATAGTATATTATACACTAGTTTCAGTCAAAAAAATCAAATTTTATTAGGGATTATTCGAAATGATACAAGAATTTTCAGATCATTTATATATGTTAAGAGGGATGTTTATGATGGAAGTACATGCAAAAAAATCATCTGAAAACTACATTCTAAGAAACTTTTCATAATGCAAGTTTCAGTCAAAAATCATAGTATATTATACACAAGTTTCGGTCAAAAAAATAAAATTTAATTGGGGACTTTTTGAAATGATACGAGACTTTCCAGATCATTTATATATGTTAAGAGGGAAGGTTATGATGTAAGTCCATGCAAAAAAATCATCTGAAAACTAGATTCAATGAAACTTTTTTGAAATGCAAGTTTCTGTAAAAAATCATAATATATTATACACTAGTTTATACTAGTTTCGGTCAAAAATCAAATTAAATCGGGGACTGTTCAAAATCATACGAAACTCCACATATCAATTATATTTTTTACTTGGGAAGGTTATGATGGATGTCCATGCAAAAAATAATCAGAAAATTAGATTCTATGAAACTTTTCGAAATGCAAATTTCTGTCAAAAATCATAGTATATTATACACTAGTTTCAGTAAAAAAAATTAAATTTTATTAGGGATTATTTGAAATGATACAAGACTTTTCAGATCATTTATATATGTTAAGAGGGATGTTTATGATGGAAGTCCATGCAAAAAAATCATCTGAAAACTAGATTCTATGAAACTTTTCGAAATGCATGTTTCGGTCAAAAATCATAGTATATTATACACTAGTTTCGGTCAAAAAAATAAAATATAATTGGGGACTATTTGAAATGATACGAGACTTTTCAGATCATTTATATATGTTATGAGGGAAGGTTATTATGGAAGTCGATGCAAAAAAATCATCTGAAAACTAGATTCTATGAAACTTGTCGAAATGCAAGTTTCTGTCAAAAAATCATAATATATTACACACTAGTTTATACTAGTTTCGGTCAAAAATCAAATTAAATCGCGGACTGTTCAAAATGATACGAAACTTCACATATCAATTATATTTTTTATGTGGGAAGGTTATGATGGATGTCCATGCAAAAAATCATCAGAAAATTAGATTCTATGAAACTTTTCGACATGCAAGTTTCTGTCAAAAATCATAGTATATTATACACTAGTTTTAGTAAAAAAATCAAATTTTATTAGGGATTATTTAAAATGATACAATACTTTTCAGATCATTTAAATATGTTAAGTGGGAAGGTTATGATGGAAATCCATGCAAAAAAATCATCTGAAAACTAGATTCTATGAAACTTTTCGAAATGCAAGTTTCGGTCAAAAAAATAAAATTGTATTGGGGACGATTTGAAATGATACGAGACTTTTTAGATCATTTATATATATTAAGAGGGAAGGTTATGATGGAAGTACATGCAAAAAAATCATCTGAAAACTAGATTCTATGAACCTTTTCGAAATGCAAGTTTCTGTAAAAAAATCATAATATATTATACACAAGTTAATACTAGTTTCAGTCAAAAATCAAATTAAATCGGGGATTGTTAAAATTGATACGAAACTTCACATATCATTTATATATTTTACAAGGTAAGGCTTTGATGGATGTCCATGCAAAAAATCATCTTAAAATTAGATTCTATGAAACTTTTCTAAATGTATGTTTCTGTCAAAAATCATAGTATATTATACACTAGTTTCAGTCAAAAAAATCAAATTTTATTAGGGATTATTCGAAATGATACAAGAATTTTCAGATCATTTATATATGTTAAGAGGGATGTTTATGATGGAAGTACATGCAAAAAAATCATCTGAAAACTACATTCTAAGAAACTTTTCATAATGCAAGTTTCAGTCAAAAATCATAGTATATTATACACAAGTTTCGGTCAAAAAAATAAAATTTAATTGGGGACTTTTTGAAATGATACGAGACTTTCCAGATCATTTATATATGTTAAGAGGGAAGGTTATGATGTAAGTCCATGCAAAAAAATCATCTGAAAACTAGATTCAATGAAACTTTTTTGAAATGCAAGTTTCTGTAAAAAATCATAATATATTATACACTAGTTTATACTAGTTTCGGTCAAAAATCAAATTAAATCGGGGACTGTTCAAAATCATACGAAACTCCACATATCAATTATATTTTTTACTTGGGAAGGTTATGATGGATGTCCATGCAAAAAATAATCAGAAAATTAGATTCTATGAAACTTTTCGAAATGCAAATTTCTGTCAAAAATCATAGTATATTATACACTAGTTTCAGTAAAAAAAATTAAATTTTATTAGGGATTATTTGAAATGATACAAGACTTTTCAGATCATTTATATATGTTAAGAGGGATGTTTATGATGGAAGTCCATGCAAAAAAATCATCTGAAAACTAGATTCTATGAAACTTTTCGAAATGCATGTTTCGGTCAAAAATCATAGTATATTATACACTAGTTTCGGTCAAAAAAATAAAATATAATTGGGGACTATTTGAAATGATACGAGACTTTTCAGATTATTTATATATGTTAAGAGGGAAGGTTATGATGGAAGTCGATGCAAAAAAATCATCTGAAAACTAGATTCTATGAAACTTGTCGAAATGCTAGTTTCTGTCAAAAAATCATAATATTTTACACACTAGTTTATACTAGTTTCGGTCAAAAATCAAATTAAATCGCGGACAGTTCAAAATGATACGAAACTTCACATATCAATTATATTTTTTATGTGGGAAGGCTATGATGGATGTCCATGCAAAAAATCATCAGAAAATTAGATTCTATGAAACTTTTCGAAATGCAAGTTTCTGTCAAAAATCATAGTATATTATACACTAGTTTTAGTAAAAAAATCAAATTTTATTAGGGATTATTTAAAATGATACAATACTTTTCATATCATTTAAATATGTTAAGTGGGAAGGTTATGATGGAACTCCATGCAAAAAAATCATCTGAAAACTAGATTCTATGAAACTTTTCGAAATGCAAGTTTCGGTCAAAAAAATAAAATTGTATTGGGGACGATTTGAAATGATACGAGACTTTTTAGATCATTTATATATTTTAAGAGGGAAGGTTATGATGGAAGTACACGCAAAAAAATCATCTGAAAACTAGATTCTATGAAACTTTTCGAAATGCAATTTTCTGTAAAAAAATCATAATATATTATACACTAGTTAATACTAGTTTCAGTCAAAAATCAAATTAAATCGGGGATTGTTCAAAATGATACGAAACTTCACATATCAATTATATATTTTACAAGGTAAAGCTTTGATTGATGTCCATGCAAAAAATCATCTTAAAATTAGATTCTATGAAACTTTTCTAAATGTATGTTTCTGTCAAAAGTCATAGTATATTATACACTAGTTTCAGTCAAAAAAATCAAATTTTATTAGGGATTATTCGAAATGATACAAGAATTTTCAGATCATTTATATATGTTAAGAGGGATGTTTATGATGGAAGTCCATGCAAAAAAATCATCTGAATACTAGATTCTAGGAAACTTTTCATAATGCAAATTTCAGTCAAAAATCATAGTATATTATACACAAGTTTCGGTCAAAAAAATAAAATTTAATTGGGGACTTTTTGAAATGATACGAGACTTTCCAGATCATTTATATATGTTAAGAGGGAAGGTTATGATGTAAGTCCATGCAAAAAAAATCATCTGAAAACTAGATTCAATGAAACTTTTTTGAAATGCAAGTTTCTGTAAAAAATCATAATATATTATACACTAGTTTATACTAGTTTCGGTCAAAAATCAAATTAAATCGGGGACTGTTCAAAATCATACGAAACTCCACATATCAATTATTTTTTTTACTTGCGAAGGTTATGATGGATGTCCATGCAAAAAATAATCAGAAAATTAGATTCTATGAAACTTTTCGAAATGCAAATTTCTGTCAAAAATCATAGTATATTATACACTAGTTTCAGTAAAAAAAAATTAAATTTTATTAGGGAATATTTGAAATGATACAAGACTTTTCAGATCATTTATATATGTTAAGAGGGATGTTTATGATGGAAGTCCATGCAAAAAAATCATCTGAAAACTAGATTCTATGAAACTTTTCGAAATGCATGTTTCGGTCAAAAATCATAGTATATTATACACTAGTTTCGGTCAAAAAAATAAAATATAATTGGGGACTATTTGAAATGATACGAGACTTTTCAGATTATTTATATATGTTAAGAGGGAAGGTTATGATGGAAGTCGATGCAAAAAAATCATCTGAAAACTAGATTCTATGAAACTTGTCGAAATGCTAGTTTCTGTCAAAAAATCATAATATTTTACACACTAGTTTATACTAGTTTCGGTCAAAAATCAAATTAAATCGCGGACAGTTCAAAATGATACGAAACTTCACATATCAATTATATTTTTTATGTGGGAAGGCTATGATGGATGTCCATGCAAAAAATCATCAGAAAATTAGATTCTATGAAACTTTTCGAAATGCAAGTTTCTGTCAAAAATCATAGTATATTATACACTAGTTTTAGTAAAAAAATCAAATTTTATTAGGGATTATTTAAAATGATACAATACTTTTCAGATCATTTAAATATGTTAAGTGGGAAGGTTATGATGGAACTCCATGCAAAAAAATCATCTGAAAACTAGATTCTATGAAACTTTTCGAAATGCAAGTTTCGGTCAAAAAAATAAAATTGTATTGGGGACGATTTGAAATGATACGAGACTTTTTAGATCATTTATATATTTTAAGAGGGAAGGTTATGATGGAAGTACACGCAAAAAAATCATCTGAAAACTAGATTCTATGAAACTTTTCGAAATGCAATTTTCTGTAAAAAAATCATAATATATTATACACTAGTTAATACTAGTTTCAGTCAAAAATCAAATTAAATCGGGGATTGTTCAAAATGATACGAAACTTCACATATCAATTATATATTTTACAAGGTAAAGCTTTGATTGATGTCCATGCAAAAAATCATCTTAAAATTAGATTCTATGAAACTTTTCTAAATGTATGTTTCTGTCAAAAGTCATAGTATATTATACACTAGTTTCAGTCAAAAAAATCAAATTTTATTAGGGATTATTCGAAATGATACAAGAATTTTCAGATCATTTATATATGTTAAGAGGGATGTTTATGATGGAAGTACATGCAAAAAAATCATCTGAATACTAGATTCTAGGAAACTTTTCATAATGCAAATTTCAGTCAAAAATCATAGTATATTATACATAAGTTTCGGTCAAAAAAATAAAATTTAATTGGGGACTTTTTGAAATGATACGAGACTTTCCAGATCATTTATATATGTTAAGAGGGAAGGTTATGATGTAAGTCCATGCAAAAAAAATCATCTGAAAACTAGATTCAATGAAACTTTTTTGAAATGCAAGTTTCTGTAAAAAATCATAATATATTATACACTAGTTTATACTAGTTTCGGTCAAAAATCAAATTAAATCGGGGACTGTTCAAAATCATACGAAACTCCACATATCAATTATTTTTTTTACTTGCGAAGGTTATGATGGATGTCCATGCAAAAAATAATCAGAAAATTAGATTCTATGAAACTTTTCGAAATGCAAATTTCTGTCAAAAATCATAGTATATTATACACTAGTTTCAGTAAAAAAAAATTAAATTTTATTAGGGAATATTTGAAATGATACAAGACTTTTCAGATCATTTATATATGTTAAGAGGGATGTTTATGATGGAAGTCCATGCAAAAAAATCATCTGAAAACTAGATTCTATGAAACTTTTCGAAATGCATGTTTCGGTCAAAAATCATAGTATATTATACACTAGTTTCGGTCAAAAAAATAAAATATAATTGGGGACTATTTGAAATGATACGAGACTTTTCAGATCATTTATATATGTTAAGAGGGAAGGTTATGATGGAAGTCGATGCAAAAAAATCATCTGAAAACTAGATTCTATGAAACTTGTCGAAATGCAAGTTTCTGTCAAAAAATCATAATATATTACACACTAGTTTATACTAGTTTCGGTCAAAAATCAAATTAAATCGCGGAATGTTCAAAATGATACGAAACTTCACATATCAATTATATTTTTTATGTGGGAAGGCTATGATGGATGTCCATGCAAAAAATCATCAGAAAATTAGATTCTATGAAACTTTTCGAAATGCAAGTTTCTGTCAAAAATCATAGTATATTATACACTAGTTTTAGTAAAAAAATCAAATTTTATTAGGGATTATTTAAAATGATACAATACTTTTCAGATCATTTAAATATGTTAAGTGGGAAGGTTATGATGGAACTCCATGCAAAAAAATCATCTGAAAACTAGATTCTATGAAACTTTTCGAAATGCAAGTTTCGGTCAAAAAAATAAAATTGTATTGGGGACGATTTGAAATGATACGAGACTTTTTAGATCATTTATATATTTTAAGAGGGAAGGTTATGATGGAAGTACATGCAAAAAAATCATCTGAAAACTAGATTCTATGAAACTTTTCGAAATGCAAGTTTCTGTAAAAAAATCATAATATATTATACACTAGTTAATACTAGTTTCAGTCAAAAATCAAATTAAATTGGGGATTGTTCAAAATGATACGAAACTTCACATATCATTTATATATTTTACAAGGTAAGGCTTTGATGGATGTCCATGCAAAAAATCATCTTAAAATTAGATTCTATGAAGCTTTTCTAAATGTATGTTTCTGTCAAAAATCATAGTATATTATACACTAGTTTCAGTCAAAAAAATCAAATTTTATTAGGGATTATTCGAAATGATACAAGAATTTTCAGATCATTTATATATGTTAAGAGGGATGTTTATGATGGAAGTCCATGCAAAAAAATCATCTGAAAACTAGATTCTAGGAAACTTTTCATAATGCAAGTTTCAGTCAAAAATCATAGTATATTATACACAAGTTTCGGTCAAAAAAATAAAATTTAATTGGGGACTTTTTGAAATGATACGAGACTTTCCAGATCATTTATATATGTTAAGAGGGAAGGTTATGATGTAAGTCCATGCAAAAAAATCATCTGAAAACTAGATTCAATGAAACTTTTTGAAATGCAAGTTTCTGTAAAAAATCATAATATATTATACACTAGTTTATACTAGTTTCGGTCAAAAATCAAATTAAATCGGGGACTGTTCAAAATCATACGAAACTCCACATATCAATTATATTTTTTACTTGGGAAGGTTATGATGGATGTCCATGCAAAAAATAATCAGAAAATTAGATTCTATGAAACTTTTCGAAATGCAAATTTCTGTCAAAAATCATAGTATATTATACACTAGTTTCAGTAAAAAAAATTAAATTTTATTAGGGATTATTTGAAATGATACAAGACTTTTCAGATCATTTATATATGTTAAGAGGGATGTTTATGATGGAAGTCCTTGCAAAAAAATCATCTGAAAACTAGATTCTATGAAACTTTTCGAAATGCATGTTTCGGTCAAAAATCATAGTATATTATACACTAGTTTCGGTCAAAAAAATAAAATATAATTGGGGACTATTTGAAATGATACGAGACTTTTCAGATCATTTATATATGTTAAGAGGGAAGGTTATGATGGAAGTCGATGCAAAAAAATCATCTGAAAACTAGATTCTATGAAACTTGTCGAAATGCAAGTTTCTATCAAAAAATCATAATATATTACACACTAGTTTATACTAATTTCGGTCAAAAATCAAATTAAATCGCGGACTGTTCAAAATGATACGAAACTTCACATATCAATTATATTTTTTATGTGGGAAGGTTATGATGGATGTCCATGCAAAAAATCATCAGAAAATTAGATTCTATGAAACTTTTCGAAATGCAAGTTTCTGTCAAAAATCATAGTATATTATACACTAGTTTTAGTAAAAAAATCAAATTTTATTAGGGATTATTTAAAATGATACAATACTTTTCAGATCATTTAAATATGTTAAGTGGGAAGGTTATGATGGAACTCCATGCAAAAAAATCATCTGAAAACTAGATTCTATGAAACTTTTCGAAACGCAAGTTTCGGTCAAAAACATAAAATTGTATTGGGGACGATTTGAAATGATACGAGACTTTTTAGATCATTTATATATTTTAAGAGGGAAGGTTATGATGGAAGTACATGCAAAAAAATCATCTGAAAACTAGATTCTATGAAACTTTTCGAAATGCAAGTTTCTGTAAAAAAATCATAATATATTATACACTAGTTAATACTAGTTTCAGTCAAAAATCAAATTAAATCGGGGATTGTTCAAAATGATACGAAACTTCACATATCATTTATATATTTTACAAGGTAAGGCTTTGATGGATGTCCATGCAAAAAATCATCTTAAAATTAGATTCTATGAAACTTTTCTAAATGTATGTTTCTGTCAAAAATCATAGTATATTATACACTAGTTTCAGTAAAAAAAATTAAATTTTATTAGGGATTATTTGAAATGATACAAGACTTTTTAGATCATTTATATATGTTAAGAGGGATGTTTATGATGGAAGTCCATGCAAAAAAATCATCTGAAAACTAGATACTATGAAACTTTTCGAAATGCATGTTTCGGTCAAAAATCATAGTATATTATACACTAGTTTCAGTCAAAAAAATAAAATATAATTGGGGACTATTTGAAATGATACGAGACTTTTCAGATCATTTATATATGTTAAGAGGGAAGGTTATGATGGAAGTCGATGCAAAAAAATCATATGAAAACTAGATTCTATGAAACTTGTCGAAATGCAAGTTCTGTCAAAAAATCATAATATATTACACACTAGTTTATACTCGTTTCGGTCAAAAATAAACTTAAATCGCGGACTGTTCAAAATGATACGAAACTTCACATATCAATTATATTTTTTATGTGGGAAGGTTATGATGGATGTCCTTGCAAAAAATCATCAGAAAATTAGATTCTATGAAACTTTTCGAAATGCAAGTTTCTGTCAAAAATCATAGTATATTATACACTAGTTTTAGTAAAAAAATCAAATTTTATTAGGGATTATTTAAAATGATACAATACTTTTCAGATCATTTAAATATGTTAAGTGGGAAGGTTATGATGGAACTCCATGCAAAAAAATCATCTGAAAACTAGATTCTATGAAACTTTTCGAAACGCAAGTTTCGGTCAAAAACATAAAATTGTATTGGGGACGATTTGAAATGATACGAGACTTTTTAGATCATTTATATATTTTAAGAGGGAAGGTTATGATGGAAGTACATGCAAAAAAATCATCTGAAAACTAGATTCTATGAAACTTTTCGAAATGCAAGTTTCTGTATAAAAATCATAATATATTATACACTAGTTAATACTAGTTTCAGTCAAAAATCAAATTAAATCGGGGATTGTTCAAAATGATACGAAACTTCACATATCATTTATATATTTTACAAGGTAAGGCTTTGATGGATGTCCATGCAAAAAATCATCTTAAAATTAGATTCTATGAAACTTTTCTAAATGTATGTTTCTGTCAAAAATCATAGTATATTATACACTAGTTTCAGTAAAAAAAATTAAATTTTATTAGGGATTATTTGAAATGATACAAGACTTTTCAGATCATTTATATATGTTAAGAGGGATGTTTATGATGGAAGTCCATGCAAAAAAATCATCTGAAAACTAGATTCTAGGAAACTTTTCGAAATGCAAGTTTCGGTCAAAAATCATAGTATATTATACACTAGTTTCGGTCAAAAAAATAAAATATAATTGGGGACTATTTGAAATGATACGAGACTTTTCAGATAATTTATATATGTTAAGAGGGAAGGTTATGATGGAAGTCGATGCAAAAAAATCATCTGAAAACTAGATTCTATGAAACTTGTCGAAATGCAAGTTTCTGTCAAAAAATCATAATATATTACACACTAGTTTATACTAGTTTCGGTCAAAAATCAAATTAAATCGCGGACTGTTCAAAATGATACGAAACTTCACATATCAATTATATTTTTTATGTGGGAAGGTTATGATGGATGTCCATGCAAAAAATCATCAGAAAATTAGATTCTATGAAACTTTTCGAAATGCAAGTTTCTGTCAAAAATCATAGTATATTATACACTAGTTTTAGTAAAAAAATCAAATTTTATTAGGGATTATTTAAAATGATACAATACTTTTCAGATCATTTAAATATGTTAAGTGGGAAGGTTATGATGGAACTCCATGCAAAAAAATCATCTGAAAACTAGATTCTATGAAACTTTTCGAAACGCAAGTTTCGGTCAAAAACATAAAATTGTATTGGGGACGATTTGAAATGATACGAGACTTTTTAGATCATTTATATATTTTAAGAGGGAAGGTTATGATGGAAGTACATGCAAAAAAATCATCTGAAAACTAGATTCTATGAAACTTTTCGAAATGCAAGTTTTTGTAAAAAAATCATAATATATTATACACTAGTTAATACTAGTTTCAGTCAAAAATCAAATTAAATTGGGGATTGTTGAAAATGATACGAAAATTCACATATCATTTATATATTTTACAAGGTAAGGCTTTGATGGATGTCCATGCAAAAAATCATCTTAAAATTAGATTCTATGAAGCTTTTCTAAATGTATGTTTCTGTCAAAAATCATAGTATATTATACACTAGTTTCAGTCAAAAAAATCAAATTTTATTAGGGATTATTCGAAATGATACAAGAATTTTCAGATCATTTATATATGTTAAGAGGGATGTTTATGATGGAAGTCCATGCAAAAAAATCATCTGAAAACTAGATTCTAGGAAACTTTTCATAATGCAAGTTTCAGTCAAAAATCATAGTATATTATACACAAGTTTCGGTCAAAAAAATAAAATTTAATTGGGGACTTTTTGAAATGATACGAGACTTTCCAGATCATTTATATATGTTAAGAGGGAAGGTTATGATGTAAGTCCATGCAAAAAAATCATCTGAAAACTAGATTCAATGAAACTTTTTGAAATGCAAGTTTCTGTAAAAAATCATAATATATTATACACTAGTTTATACTAGTTTCGGTCAAAAATCAAATTAAATCGGGGACTGTTCAAAATCATACGAAACTCCACATATCAATTATATTTTTTACTTGGGAAGGTTATGATGGATGTCCATGCAAAAAATAATCAGAAAATTAGATTCTATGAAACTTTTCGAAATGCAAATTTCTGTCAAAAATCATAGTATATTATACACTAGTTTCAGTAAAAAAAATTAAATTTTATTAGGGATTATTTGAAATGATACAAGACTTTTCAGATCATTTATATATGTTAAGAGGGATGTTTATGATGGAAGTCCATGCAAAAAAATCATCTGAAAACTAGATTCTATGAAACTTTTCGAAATGCATGTTTCGGTCAAAAATCATAGTATATTATACACTAGTTTCGGTCAAAAAAATAAAATATAATTGGGGACTATTTGAAATGATACGAGACTTTTCAGATCATTTATATATGTTAAGAGGGAAGGTTATGATGGAAGTCGATGCAAAAAAATCATCTGAAAACTAGATTCTATGAAACTTGTCGAAATGCAAGTTTCTGTCAAAAAATCATACTATATTACACACTAGTTTATACTAATTTCGGTCAAAAATCAAATTAAATCGCGGACTGTTCAAAATGATACGAAACTTCACATATCAATTATATTTTTTATGTGGGAAGGTTATGATGGATGTCCATGCAAAAAATCATCAGAAAATTAGATTCTATGAAACTTTTCGAAATGCAAGTTTCTGTCAAAAATCATAGTATATTATACACTAGTTTTAGTAAAAAAATCAAATTTTATTAGGGATTATTTAAAATGATACAATACTTTTCAGATCATTTAAATATGTTAAGTGGGAAGGTTATGATGGAACGCCATGCAAAAAAATCATCTGAAAACTAGATTCTATGAAACTTTTCGAAACGCAAGTTTCGGTCAAAAACATAAAATTGTATTGGGGACGATTTGAAATGATACGAGACTTTTTAGATCATTTATATATTTTAAGAGGGAAGGTTATGATGGAAGTACATGCAAAAAAATCATCTGAAAACTAGATTCTATGAAACTTTTCGAAATGCAAGTTTCTGTAAAAAAATCATAATATATTATACACTAGTTAATACTAGTTTCAGTCAAAAATCAAATTAAATCGGGGATTGTTCAAAATGATACGAAACTTCACATATCATTTATATATTTTACAAGGTAAGGCTTTGATGGATGTCCATGCAAAAAATCATCTTAAAATTAGATTCTATGAAACTTTTCTAAATGTATGTTTCTGTCAAAAATCATAGTATATTATACACTAGTTTCAGTAAAAAAAATTAAATTTTATTAGGGATTATTTGAAATGATACAAGACTTTTTAGATCATTTATATATGTTAAGAGGGATGTTTATGATGGAAGTCCATGCAAAAAAATCATCTGAAAACTAGATACTATGAAACTTTTCGAAATGCATGTTTCGGTCAAAAATCATAGTATATTATACACTAGTTTCAGTCAAAAAAATAAAATATAATTGGGGACTATTTGAAATGATACGAGACTTTTCAGATCATTTATATATGTTAAGAGGGAAGGTTATGATGGAAGTCGATGCAAAAAAATCATATGAAAACTAGATTCTATGAAACTTGTCGAAATGCAAGTTCTGTCAAAAAATCATAATATATTACACACTAGTTTATACTCGTTTCGGTCAAAAATAAACTTAAATCGCGGACTGTTCAAAATGATACGAAACTTCACATATCAATTATATTTTTTATGTGGGAAGGTTATGATGGATGTCCTTGCAAAAAATCATCAGAAAATTAGATTCTATGAAACTTTTCGAAATGCAAGTTTCTGTCAAAAATCATAGTATATTATACACTAGTTTTAGTAAAAAAATCAAATTTTATTAGGGATTATTTAAAATGATACAATACTTTTCAGATCATTTAAATATGTTAAGTGGGAAGGTTATGATGGAACTCCATGCAAAAAAATCATCTGAAAACTAGATTCTATGAAACTTTTCGAAACGCAAGTTTCGGTCAAAAACATAAAATTGTATTGGGGACGATTTGAAATGATACGAGACTTTTTAGATCATTTATATATTTTAAGAGGGAAGGTTATGATGGAAGTACATGCAAAAAAATCATCTGAAAACTAGATTCTATGAAACTTTTCGAAATGCAAGTTTCTGTAAAAAAATCATAATATATTATACACTAGTTAATACTAGTTTCAGTCAAAAATCAAATTAAATCGGGGATTGTTCAAAATGATACGAAACTTCACATATCATTTATATATTTTACAAGGTAAGGCTTTGATGGATGTCCATGCAAAAAATCATCTTAAAATTAGATTCTATGAAACTTTTCTAAATGTATGTTTCTGTCAAAAATCATAGTATATTATACACTAGTTTCAGTAAAAAAAATTAAATTTTATTAGGGATTATTTGAAATGATACAAGACTTTTCAGATCATTTATATATGTTAAGAGGGATGTTTATGATGGAAGTCCATGCAAAAAAATCATCTGAAAACTAGATTCTAGGAAACTTTTCGAAATGCAAGTTTCGGTCAAAAATCATAGTATATTATACACTAGTTTCGGTCAAAAAAATAAAATATAATTGGGGACTATTTGAAATGATACGAGACTTTTCAGATAATTTATATATGTTAAGAGGGAAGGTTATGATGGAAGTCGATGCAAAAAAATCATCTGAAAACTAGATTCTATGAAACTTGTCGAAATGCAAGTTTCTGTCAAAAAAACATAATATATTACACACTAGTTTATACTAGTTTCGGTCAAAAATCAAATTAAATCGCGGACTGTTCAAAATGATACGAAACTTCACATATCAATTATATTTTTTATGTGGGAAGGTTATGATGGATGTCCATGCAAAAAATCATCAGAAAATTAGATTCTATGAAACTTTTCGAAATGCAAGTTTCTGTCAAAAATCATAGTATATTATACACTAGTTTTAGTAAAAAAATCAAATTTTATTAGGGATTATTTAAAATGATACAATACTTTTCAGATCATTTAAATATGTTAAGTGGGAAGGTTATGATGGAACTCCATGCAAAAAAATCATCTGAAAACTAGATTCTATGAAACTTTTCGAAACGCAAGTTTCGGTCAAAAACATAAAATTGTATTGGGGACGATTTGAAATGATACGAGACTTTTTAGATCATTTATATATTTTAAGAGGGAAGGTTATGATGGAAGTACATGCAAAAAAATCATATGAAAACTAGATTCTATGAAACTTTTCGAAATGCAAGTTTTTGTAAAAAAATCATAATATATTATACACTAGTTAATACTAGTTTCAGTCAAAAATCAAATTAAATTGGGGATTGTTGAAAATGATACGAAAATTCACATATCATTTATATATTTTACAAGGTAAGGCTTTGATGGATGTCCATGCAAAAAATCATCTTAAAATTAGATTCTATGAAGCTTTTCTAAATGTATGTTTCTGTCAAAAATCATAGTATATTATACACTAGTTTCAGTCAAAAAAATCAAATTTTATTAGGGATTATTCGAAATGATACAAGAATTTTCAGATCATTTATATATGTTAAGAGGGATGTTTATGATGGAAGTCCATGCAAAAAAATCATCTGAAAACTAGATTCTAGGAAACTTTTCATAATGCAAGTTTCAGTCAAAAATCATAGTATATTATACACAAGTTTCGGTCAAAAAAATAAAATTTAATTGGGGACTTTTTGAAATGATACGAGACTTTCCAGATCATTTATATATGTTAAGAGGGAAGGTTATGATGTAAGTCCATGCAAAAAAATCATCTGAAAACTAGATTCAATGAAACTTTTTGAAATGCAAGTTTCTGTAAAAAATCATAATATATTATACACTAGTTTATACTAGTTTCGGTCAAAAATCAAATTAAATCGGGGACTGTTCAAAATCATACGAAACTCCACATATCAATTATATTTTTTACTTGGGAAGGTTATGATGGATGTCCATGCAAAAAATAATCAGAAAATTAGATTCTATGAAACTTTTCGAAATGCAAATTTCTGTCAAAAATCATAGTATATTATACACTAGTTTCAGTAAAAAAAATTAAATTTTATTAGGGATTATTTGAAATGATACAAGACTTTTCAGATCATTTATATATGTTAAGAGGGATGTTTATGATGGAAGTCCATGCAAAAAAATCATCTGAAAACTAGATTCTATGAAACTTTTCGAAATGCATGTTTCGGTCAAAAATCATAGTATATTATACACTAGTTTCGGTCAAAAAAATAAAATATAATTGGGGACTATTTGAAATGATACGAGACTTTTCAGATCATTTATATATGTTAAGAGGGAAGGTTATGATGGAAGTCGATGCAAAAAAATCATCTGAAAACTAGATTCTATGAAACTTGTCGAAATGCAAGTTTCTGTCAAAAAATCATACTATATTACACACTAGTTTATACTAATTTCGGTCAAAAATCAAATTAAATCGCGGACTGTTCAAAATGATACGAAACTTCACATATCAATTATATTTTTTATGTGGGAAGGTTATGATGGATGTCCATGCAAAAAATCATCAGAAAATTAGATTCTATGAAACTTTTCGAAATGCAAGTTTCTGTCAAAAATCATAGTATATTATACACTAGTTTTAGTAAAAAAATCAAATTTTATTAGGGATTATTTAAAATGATACAATACTTTTCAGATCATTTAAATATGTTAAGTGGGAAGGTTATGATGGAACTCCATGCAAAAAAATCATCTGAAAACTAGATTCTATGAAACTTTTCGAAATGCAAGTTTCGGTCAAAAAAATAAAATTGTATTGGGGACGATTTGAAATGATACGAGACTTTTTAGATCATTTATATATTTTAAGAGGGAAGGTGATGATGGAAGTACATGCAAAAAAATCATCTGAAAACTAGATTCTATGAAACTTTTCGAAATGCAAGTTTTTGTAAAAAAATCATAATATATTATACACTAGTTAATACTAGTTTCAGTCAAAAATCAAATTAAATTGGGGATTGTTCAAAATGATACGAAACTTCACATATCATTTATATATTTTACAAGGTAAGGCTTTGATGGATGTCCATGCAAAAAATCATCTTAAAATTAGATTCTATGAAACTTTTCTAAATGTATGTTTCTGTCAAAAATCATAGTATATTATACACTAGTTTCAGTAAAAAAAATTAAATTTTATTAGGGATTATTTGAAATGATACAAGACTTTTCAGATCATTTATATATGTTAAGAGGGAAGGTTATGATGGAAGTCGATGCAAAAAAATCATATGAAAACTAGATTCTATGAAACTTGTCGAAATGCAAGTTCTGTCAAAAAATCATAATATATTACACACTAGTTTATACTAGTTTCGGTCAAAAATAAACTTAAATCGCGGACTGTTCAAAATGATACGAAACTTCACATATCAATTATATTTTTTATGTGGGAAGGTTATGATGGATGTCCATGTAAAAAATCATCAGAAAATTAGATTCTATGAAACTTTTCGAAATGCAAGTTTCTGTCAAAAATCATAGTATATTATACACTAGTTTTAGTAAAAAAAATCAAATTTTATTAGGGATTATTTAAAATGATACAATACTTTTCAGATCATTTAAATATGTTAAGTGGGAAGGTTATGATGGAACTCCATGCAAAAAAATCATCTGAAAACTAGATTCTATGAAACTTTTCGAAACGCAAGTTTCGGTCAAAAACATAAAATTGTATTGGGGACGATTTGAAATGATACGAGACTTTTTAGATCATTTATATATTTTAAGAGGGAAGGTTATGATGGAAGTACATGCAAAAAAATCATCTGAAAACTAGATTCTATGAAACTTTTCGAAATGCAAGTTTTTGTAAAAAAATCATAATATATTATACACTAGTTAATACTAGTTTCAGTCAAAAATCAAATTAAATTGGGGATTGTTCAAAATGATACGAAACTTCACATATCATTTATATATTTTACATGGTAAGGCTTTGATGGATGTCCATGCAAAAAATCATCTTAAAATTAGATTCTATGAAACTTTTCTAAATGTATGTTTCTGTCAAAAATCATAGTATATTATACACTAGTTTCAGTAAAAAAAATTAAATTTTATTAGGGATTATTTGAAATGATACAAGACTTTTCAGATCATTTATATATGTTAAGAGGGATGTTTATGATGGAAGTCCATGCAAAAAAATCATCTGAAAACTAGATTCTAGGAAACTTTTCGAAATGCAAGTTTCGGTCAAAAATCATAGTATATTATACACTAGTTTCGGTCAAAAAAATAAAATATAATTGGGGACTATTTGAAATGATACGAGACTTTTCAGATCATTTATATATGTTAAGAGGGAAGGTTATGATGGAAGTCGATGCAAAAAAATCATCTGAAAACTAGATTCTATGAAACTTGTCGAAATGCAAGTTTCTGTCAAAAAATCATAATATATTACACACTAGTTTATACTAGTTTCGGTCAAAAATCAAATTAAAATCGCGGACTGTTCAAAATGATACGAAACTTCACATATCAATTATATTTTTTATGTGGGAAGGTTATGATGGATGTCCATGCAAAAAATCATCAGAAAATTAGATTCTATGAAACTTTTCGAAATGCAAGTTTCTGTCAAAAATCATAGTATATTATACACTAGTTTTAGTAAAAAAATCAAATTTTATTAGGGATTATTTAAAATGATACAATACTTTTCAGATCATTTAAATATGTTAAGTGGGAAGGTTATGATGGAACTCCATGCAAAAAAATCATCTGAAAACTAGATTCTATGAAACTTTTCGAAACGCAAGTTTCGGTCAAAAACATAAAATTGTATTGGGGACGATTTGAAATGATACGAGACTTTTTAGATCATTTATATATTTTAAGAGGGAAGGTTATGATGGAAGTACATGCAAAAAAATCATCTGAAAACTAGATTCTATGAAACTTTTCGAAATGCAAGTTTTTGTAAAAAAATCATAATATATTATACACTAGTTAATACTAGTTTTAGTCAAAAATCAAATTAAATTGGGGATTGTTCAAAATGATACGAAACTTCACATATCATTTATATATTTTACAAGGTAAGGCTTTGATGGATGTCCATGCAAAAAATCATCTTAAAATTAGATTCTATGAAGCTTTTCTAAATGTATGTTTCTGTCAAAAATCATAGTATATTATACACTAGTTTCAGTCAAAAAAATCAAATTTTATTAGGGATTATTCGAAATGATACAAGAATTTTCAGATCATTTATATATGTTAAGAGGGATGTTTATGATGGAAGTCCATGCAAAAAAATCATCTGAAAACTAGATTCTAGGAAACTTTTCATAATGCAAGTTTCAGTCAAAAATCATAGTATATTATACACAAGTTTCGGTCAAAAAAATAAAATTTAATTGGGGACTTTTTGAAATGATACGAGACTTTCCAGATCATTTATATATGTTAAGAGGGAAGGTTATGATGTAAGTCCATGCAAAAAAATCATCTGAAAACTAGATTCAATGAAACTTTTTGAAATGCAAGTTTCTGTAAATAATCATAATATATTATACACTAGTTTATACTAGTTTCGGTCAAAAATCAAATTAAATCGGGGACTGTTCAAAATCATACGAAACTCCACATATCAATTATATTTTTTACTTGGGAAGGTTATGATGGATGTCCATGCAAAAAATAATCAGAAAATTAGATTCTATGAAACTTTTCGAAATGCAAATTTCTGTCAAAAATCATAGTATATTATACACTAGTTTCAGTAAAAAAAATTAAATTTTATTAGGGATTATTTGAAATGATACAAGACTTTTCAGATCATTTATATATGTTAAGAGGGATGTTTATGATGGAAGTCCATGCAAAAAAATCATCTGAAAACTAGATTCTATGAAACTTTTCGAAATGCATGTTTCGGTCAAAAATCATAGTATATTATACACTAGTTTCGGTCAAAAAAATAAAATATAATTGGGGACTATTTTAAATGATACGAGACTTTTCAGATCATTTATATATGTTAAGAGGGAAGGTGATGATGGAAGTACATGCAAAAAAATCATCTGAAAACTAGATTCTATGAAACTTTTCGAAATGCAAGTTTTTGTAAAAAAATCATAATATATTATACACTAGTTAATACTAGTTTCAGTCAAAAATCAAATTAAATTGGGGATTGTTCAAAATGATACGAAACTTCACATATCATTTATATATTTTACAAGGTAAGGCTTTGATGGATGTCCATGCAAAAAATCATCTTAAAATTAGATTCTATGAAACTTTTCTAAATGTATGTTTCTGTCAAAAATCATAGTATATTATACACTAGTTTCAGTAAAAAAAATTAAATTTTATTAGGGATTATTTGAAATGATACAAGACTTTTCAGATCATTTATATATGTTAAGAGGGAAGGTTATGATGGAAGTCGATGCAAAAAAATCATATGAAAACTAGATTCTATGAAACTTGTCGAAATGCAAGTTCTGTCAAAAAATCATAATATATTACACACTAGTTTATACTAGTTTCGGTCAAAAATAAACTTAAATCGCGGACTGTTCAAAATGATACGAAACTTCACATATCAATTATATTTTTTATGTGGGAAGGTTATGATGGATGTCCATGTAAAAAATCATCAGAAAATTAGATTCTATGAAACTTTTCGAAATGCAAGTTTCTGTCAAAAATCATAGTATATTATACACTAGTTTTAGTAAAAAAATCAAATTTTATTAGGGATTATTTAAAATGATACAATACTTTTCAGATCATTTAAATATGTTAAGTGGGAAGGTTATGATGGAACTCCATGCAAAAAAATCATCTGAAAACTAGATTCTATGAAACTTTTCGAAACGCAAGTTTCGGTCAAAAACATAAAATTGTATTGGGGACGATTTGAAATGATACGAGACTTTTTAGATCATTTATATATTTTAAGAGGGAAGGTTATGATGGAAGTACATGCAAAAAAATCATCTGAAAACTAGATTCTATGAAACTTTTCGAAATGCAAGTTTTTGTAAAAAAATCATAATATATTATACACTAGTTAATACTAGTTTCAGTCAAAAATCAAATTAAATTGGGGATTGTTCAAAATGATACGAAACTTCACATATCATTTATATATTTTACATGGTAAGGCTTTGATGGATGTCCATGCAAAAAATCATCTTAAAATTAGATTCTATGAAACTTTTCTAAATGTATGTTTCTGTCAAAAATCATAGTATATTATACACTAGTTTCAGTAAAAAAAATTAAATTTTATTAGGGATTATTTGAAATGATACAAGACTTTTCAGATCATTTATATATGTTAAGAGGGATGTTTATGATGGAAGTCCATGCAAAAAAATCATCTGAAAACTAGATTCTATGAAACTTTTCGAAATGCAAGTTTCGGTCAAAAATCATAGTATATTATACACTAGTTTCGGTCAAAAAAATAAAATATAATTGGGGACTATTTGAAATGATACGAGACTTTTCAGATCATTTATATATGTTAAGAGGGAAGTTTATGATGGAAGTCGATGCAAAAAAATCATCTGAAAACTAGATTCTATGAAACTTGTCGAAATGCAAGTTTCTGTCAAAAAATCATAATATATTACACACTAGTTTATACTAATTTCGGTCAAAAATCAAATTAAATCGCGGACTGTTCAAAATGATACGAAACTTCACATATCAATTATATTTTTTATGTGGGAAGGTCATGATGGATGTCCATGCAAAAAATCATCAGAAAATTAGATTCTATGAAACTTTTCGAAATGCAAGTTTCTGTCAAAAATCATAGTATATTATACACTAGTTTTAGTAAAAAAATCAAATTTTATTAGGGATTATTTAAAATGATACAATACTTTTCAGATCATTTAAATATGTTAAGTGGGAAGGTTATGATGGAACTCCATGCAAAAAAATCATCTGAAAACTAGATTCTATGAAACTTTTCGAAATGCGAGTTTCGGTCAAAAAAATAAAATTGTATTGGGGACGATTTGAAATGATACGAGACTTTTTAGATCATTTATATATTTTAAGAGGGAAGGTTATGATGGAAGTACATGCAAAAAAATCATCTGAAAACTAGATTCTATGAAACTTTTCGAAATGCAAGTTTTTGTAAAAAAATCATAATATATTATACACTAGTTAATACTAGTTTCAGTCAAAAATCAAATTAAATTGGGGATTGTTCAAAATGATACGAAACGTCACATATCATTTATATATTTTACAAGGTAAGGCTTTGATGGATGTCCATGAAAAAAATCATCTTAAAATTAGATTCTATGAAGCTATTCTAAATGTATGTTTCTGTCAAAAATCATAGTATATTATACACTAGTTTCAGTCAAAAAAATCAAATTTTATTAGGGATTATTCGAAATGATACAAGAATTTTCAGATCATTTATATATGTTAAGAGGGATGTTTATGATGGAAGTCCATGCAAAAAAATCATCTGAAAACTAGATTCTAGGAAACTTTTCATAATGCAAGTTTCAGTCAAAAATCATAGTATATTATACACAAGTTTCGGTCAAAAAAATAAAATTTAATTGGGGACTTTTTGAAATGATACGAGACTTTCCAGATCATTTATATATGTTAAGAGGGAAGGTTATGATGTAAGTCCATGCAAAAAAATCATCTGAAAACTAGATTCAATGAAACTTTTTGAAATGCAAGTTTCTGTAAAAAATCATAATATATTATACACTAGTTTATACTAGTTTCGGTCAAAAATCAAATTAAATCGGGGACTGTTCAAAATCATACGAAACTCCACATATCAATTATATTTTTTACTTGGGAAGGTTATGATGGATGTCCATGCAAAAATAATCAGAAAATTAGATTCTATGAAACTTTTCGAAATGCAAATTTCTGTCAAAAATCATAGTATATTATACACTAGTTTCAGTAAAAAAAATTAAATTTTATTAGGGATTATTTGAAATGATACAAGACTTTTCAGATCTTTATATATGTTAAGAGGGATGTTTATGATGGAAGTCCATGCAAAAAAATCATCTGAAAACTAGATTCTATGAAACTTTTCGAAATGCATGTTTCGGTCAAAAATCATAGTATATTATACACTAGTTTCGGTCAAAAAAATAAAATATAATTGGGGACTATTTGAAATGATACGAGACTTTTCAGATCATTTATATATGTTAAGAGGGAAGGTTATGATGGAAGTCGTTGCAAAAAAATCATCTGAAAACTAGATTCTATGAAACTTGTCGAAATGCAAGTTTCTGTCAAAAAATCATAATATATTACACACTAGTTTATACTAATTTCGGTCAAAAATCAAATTAAATCGCGGACTGTTCAAAATGATACGAAACTTCACATATCAATTATATTTTTTATGTGGGAAGGTTATGATGGATGTCCATGCAAAAAATCATCAGAAAATTAGATTCTATGAAACTTTTCGAAATGCAAGTTTCTGTCAAAAATCATAGTATATTATACACTAGTTTTAGTAAAAAAATCAAATTTTATTAGGGATTATTTAAAATGATACAATACTTTTCAGATCATTTAAATATGTTAAGTGGGAAGGTTATGATGGAACTCCATGCAAAAAAATCATCTGAAAACTAGATTCTATGAAACTTTTCGAAATGCAAGTTTCGGTCAAAAAAATAAAATTGTATTGGGGACGATTTGAAATGATACGAGACTTTTTAGATCATTTATATATTTTAAGAGGGAAGGTTATGATGGAAGTACATGCAAAAAAATCATCTGAAAACTAGATTCTATGAAACTTTTCGAAATGCAAGTTTTTGTAAAAAAATCATAATATATTATACACTAGTTAATACTAGTTTCAGTCAAAAATCAAATTAAATTGGGGATTGTTCAAAATGATACGAAACTTCACATATCATTTATATATTTTACAAGGTAAGGCTTTGATGGATGTCCATGCAAAAAATCATCTTAAAATTAGATTCTATGAAACTTTTCTAAATGTATGTTTCTGTCAAAAATCATAGTATATTATACACTAGTTTCAGTAAAAAAAATTAAATTTTATTAGGGATTATTTGAAATGATACAAGACTTTTCAGATCATTTATATATGTTAAGAGGGATGTTTATGATGGAAGTCCATGCAAAAAAATCATCTGAAAACTAGATTCTATGAAACTTTTCGAAATGCATGTTTCGGTCAAAAATCATAGTATATTATACACTAGTTTCAGTCAAAAAAATAAAATATAATTGGGGACTATTTGAAATGATACGAGACTTTTCAGATCATTTGTATATGTTAAGAGGGAAGGTTATGATGGAAGTCGATGCAAAAAAATCATATGAAAACTAGATTCTATGAAACTTGTCGAAATGCAAGTTCTGTCAAAAAATCATAATATATTACACACTAGTTTATACTAGTTTCGGTCAAAAATCAACTTAAATCGCGGACTGTTCAAAATGATACGAAACTTCACATATCAATTATATTTTTTATGTGGGAAGGTTATGATGGATGTCCATGCAAAAAATCATCAGAAAATTAGATTCTATGAAACTTTTCGAAATGCAAGTTTCTGTCAAAAATCATAGTATATTATACACTAGTTTTAGTAAAAAAATCAAATTTTATTAGGGATTATTTAAAATGATACAATACTTTTCAGATCATTTAAATATGTTAAGTGGGAAGGTTATGATGGAACTCCATGCAAAAAAATCATCTGAAAACTAGATTCTATGAAACTTTTCGAAACGCAAGTTTCGGTCAAAAACATAAAATTGTATTGGGGACGATTTGAAATGATACGAGACTTTTTAGATCATTTATATATTTTAAGAGGGAAGGTTATGATGGAAGTACATGCAAAAAAATTATCTGAAAACTAGATTCTATGAAACTTTTCGAAATGCAAGTTTCTGTAAAAAAAATCATAATATATTATACACTAGTTAATACTAGTTTCAGTCAAAAATCAAATTAAATCGGGGATTGTTCAAAATGATACGAAACTTCACATATCATTTATATATTTTACAAGGTAAGGCTTTGATGGATGTCCATGCAAAAATCATCTTAAAATTAGATTCTATGAAACTTTTCTAAATGTATGTTTCTGTCAAAAATCATAGTATATTATACACTAGTTTCAGTAAAAAAAATTAAATTTTATTAGGGATTATTTGAAATGATACAAGACTTTTCAGATCATTTATATATGTTAAGAGGGATGTTTATGATGGAAGTCCATGCAAAAAAATCATCTGAAAACTAGATTCTAGGAAACTTTTCGAAATGCAAGTTTCGGTCAAAAATCATAGTATATTATACACTAGTTTCGGTCAAAAAAATAAAATATAATTGGGGACTATTTGAAATGATACGAGACTTTTCAGATCATTTATATATGTTAAGAGGGAAGGTTATGATGGAAGTCGATGCAAAAAAATCATCTGAAAACTAGATTCTATGAAACTTGTCGAAATGCAAGTTTCTGTCAAAAAATCATAATATATTACACACTAGTTTATACTAGTTTCGGTCAAAAATCAAATTAAATCGCGGACTGTTCAAAATGATACGAAACTTCACATATCAATTATATTTTTTATGTGGGAAGGTTATGATGGATGTCCATGCAAAAAATCATCAGAAAATTAGATTCTATGAAACTTTTCGAAATGCAAGTTTCTTTCAAAAATCATAGTATATTATACACTAGTTTTAGTAAAAAAATCAAATTTTATTAGGGATTATTTAAAATGATACAATACTTTTCAGATCATTTAAATATGTTAAGTGGGAAGGTTATGATGGAACTCCATGCAAAAAAATCATCTAAAACTAGATTCTATGAAACTTTTCGAAATGCAAGTTTCGGTCAAAAAAATAAAATTGTATTGGGGACGATTTGAAATGATATGAGACTTTTTAGATCATTTATATATTTTAAGAGGGAAGGTTATGATGGAAGTACATGCAAAAAAATATCTGAAAACTAGATTCTATGAAACTTTTCGAAATGCAAGTTTCTGTAAAAAAATCATAATATATTATACACTAGTTAATACTAGTTTCAGTCAAAAATCAAATTAAATCGGGGATTGTTCAAAATGATACGAAACTTCACATATCATTTATATATTTTACAAGGTAAGGCTTTGATGGATGTCCATGCAAAAAATTATCTTAAAATTAGATTCTATGAAACTTTTCTAAATGTATGTTTCTGTCAAAAATCATAGTATATTATACACTAGTTTCAGTAAAAAAAATTAAATTTTATTAGGGATTATTTGAAATGATACAAGACTTTTCAGATCATTTATATATGTTAAGAGGGATGTTTATGATGGAAGTCCATGCAAAAAAATCATCTGAAAACTAGATTCTAGGAAACTTTTCGAAATGCAAGTTTCGGTCAAAAATCATAGTATATTATACACTAGTTTCGGTCAAAAAAATAAAATATAATTGGGGACTATTTGAAATGATACGAGACTTTTCAGATCATTTATATATGTTAAGAGGGAAGGTTATGATGGAAGTCGATGCAAAAAAATCATCTGAAAACTAGATTCTATGAAACTTGTCGAAATGCAAGTTTCTGTCAAAAAATCATAATATATTACACACTAGTTTATACTAGTTTCGGTCAAAAATCAAATTAAATCGCGGACTGTTCAAAATGATACGAAACTTCACATATCAATTATATTTTTTATGTGGGAAGGTTATGATGGATGTCCATGCAAAAAATCATCAGAAAATTAGATTCTATGAAACTTTTCGAAATGCAAGTTTCTTTCAAAAATCATAGTATATTATACACTAGTTTTAGTAAAAAAATCAAATTTTATTAGGGATTATTTAAAATGATACAATACTTTTCAGATCATTTAAATATGTTAAGTGGGAAGGTTATGATGGAACTCCATGCAAAAAAATCATCTGAAAACTAGATTCTATGAAACTTTTCGAAATGCAAGTTTCGGTCAAAAAAATAAAATTGTATTGGGGACGATTTGAAATGATATGAGACTTTTTAGATCATTTATATATTTTAAGAGGGAAGGTTATGATGGAAGTACATGCAAAAAAATATCTGAAAACTAGATTCTATGAAACTTTTCGAAATGCAAGTTTCTGTAAAAAAATCATAATATATTATACACTAGTTAATACTAGTTTCAGTCAAAAATCAAATTAAATCGGGGATTGTTCAAAATGATACGAAACTTCACATATCATTTATATATTTTACAAGGTAAGGCTTTGATGGATGTCCATGCAAAAAATTATCTTAAAATTAGATTCTATGAAACTTTTCTAAATGTATGTTTCTGTCAAAAATCATAGTATATTATACACTAGTTTCAGTCAAAAAAATCAAATTTTATTAGGGATTATTCGAAATGATACAAGAATTTTCAGATCATTTATATATATTAAGAGGGATGTTTATGATGGAAGTCCATGCAAAAAAATCATCTGAAAAGTAGATTCTAGGAAACTTTTCAAAATGCAAGTTTCGGTCAAAAATCATAGTATATTATACACTAGTTTCGGTCAAAAAAATAAAATATAATTGGGGACTATTTGAAATGATACGAGACTTTTCAGATCATTTATATATGTTAAGAGGGAAGGTTATGATGGAAGTCGATGCAAAAAAATCATCTGAAAACTAGATTCTATGAAACTTGTCGAAATGCAAGTTTCTGTCAAAAAATCATAATATATTACACACTAGTTTATACTAGTTTCGGTCAAAAATCAAATTAAATCGCGGACTGTTCAAAATGATACGAAACTTCACATATCAATTATATTTTTTATGTGGGAAGGTTATGATGGATGTCCATGCAAAAAATCATCAGAAAATTAGATTCTATGAAACTTTTCGAAATGCAAGTTTCTTTCAAAAATCATAGTATATTATACACTAGTTTTAGTAAAAAAATCAAATTTTATTAGGGATTATTTAAAATGATACAATACTTTTCAGATCATTTAAATATGTTAAGTGGGAAGGTTATGATGGAACTCCATGCAAAAAAATCATCTGAAAACTAGATTCTATGAAACTTTTCGAAATGCAAGTTTCGGTCAAAAAAATAAAATTGTATTGGGGACGATTTGAAATGATATGAGACTTTTTAGATCATTTATATATTTTAAGAGGGAAGGTTATGATGGAAGTACATGCAAAAAAATATCTGAAAACTAGATTCTATGAAACTTTTCGAAATGCAAGTTTCTGTAAAAAAATCATAATATATTATACACTAGTTAATACTAGTTTCAGTCAAAAATCAAATTAAATCGGGGATTGTTCAAAATGATACGAAACTTCACATATCATTTATATATTTTACAAGGTAAGGCTTTGATGGATGTCCATGCAAAAAATCATCTTAAAATTAGATTCTATGAAACTTTTCTAAATGTATGTTTCTGTCAAAAATCATAGTATATTATACACTAGTTTCAGTCAAAAAAATCAAATTTTATTAGGGATTATTCGAAATGATACAAGAATTTTCAGATCATTTATATATGTTAAGAGGGATGCTTATGATGGAAGTCCATGCAAAAAAATCATCTGAAAAGTAGATTCTAGGAAACTTTTCAAAATGCAAGTTTCAGTCAAAAATCATAGTATATTATACACAAGTTTCGGTCAAAAAAATAAAATTTAATTGGGGACTTTTTGAAATGATACGAGACTTTCCAGATCATTTATATATGTTAAGAGGGAAGGTTATGATGTAAGTCCATGCAAAAAAATCATCTGAAAACTAGATTCAATGAAACTTTTTGAAATGCAAGTTTCTGTAAAAAATCATAATATATTATACACTAGTTTATACTAGTTTCGGTCAAAAATCAAATTAAATCGGGGACTGTTCAAAATCATACGAAACTCCTCATATCAATTATATTTTTTACTTGGGAAGGTTATGATGGATGTCCATGCAAAAAATAATCAGAAAATTAGATTCTATGAAACTTTTCGAAATGCAAATTTCTGTCAAAAATCATAGTATATTATACACTAGTTTCAGTAAAAAAAATTAAATTTTATTAGGGATTATTTGAAATGATACAAGACTTTTCAGATCATTTATATATGTTAAGAGGGATGTTAATGATGGAAGTCCATGCAAAAAAATCATCTGAAAACTAGATTCTATGAAACTTTTCGAAATGCAAGTTTCGGTCAAAAATCATAGTATATTATACACTAGTTTCGGTTAAAAAAATAAAATATAATTGGGGACTATTTGAAATGATATGAGACTTTTTAGATCATTTATATATGTTAAGAGGGAAGGTTATGATGGAAGTCGATGCAAAAAAATCATCTGAAAACTAGATTCTATGAAACTTGTCGAAATGCAAGTTTCTGTCAAAAAATCATAATATATTACACACTAGTTTATACTAGTTTCGGTCAAAAATCAAATTAAATCGCGGACTGTTCAAAATGATACGAAACTTCACATATCAATTATATTTTTTATGTGGGAAGGTTATGATGGATGTCCATGCAAAAAATCATCAGAAAATTAGATTCTATGAAACTTTTCGAAATGCAAGTTTCTGTCAAAAATCATAGTATATTATACACTAGTTTTAGTAAAAAAATCAAATTTTATTAGGGATTATTTAAAATGATACAATACTTTTCAGATCATTTAAATATGTTAAGTGGGAAGGTTATGATGGAACTCCATGCAAAAAAATCATCTGAAAACTAGATTCTATGAAACTTTTCGAAACGCAAGTTTCGGTCAAAAACATAAAATTGTATTGGGGACGATTTGAAATGATACGAGACTTTTTAGATCATTTATATATTTTAAGAGGGAAGGTTATGATGGAAGTACATGCAAAAAAATATCTGAAAACTAGATTCTATGAAACTTTTCGAAATGCAAGTTTCTGTAAAAAAATCATAATATATTATACACTAGTTAATACTAGTTTCAGTCAAAAATCAAATTAAATCGGGGATTGTTCAAAATGATACGAAACTTCACATATCATTTATATATTTTACAAGGTAAGGCTTTGATGGATGTCCATGCAAAAAATCATCTTAAAATTAGATTCTATGAAACTTTTCTAAATGTATGTTTCTGTCAAAAATCATAGTATATTATACACTAGTTTCAGTAAAAAAAATTAAATTTTATTAGGGATTATTCGAAATGATACAAGACTTTTCAGATCATTTATATATGTTAAGAGGGATGTTTATGATGGAAGTCCATGCAAAAAAATCATCTGAAAACTAGATTCAATGAAACTTTTTGAAATGCAAGTTTCTGTAAAAAATCATAATATATTATACACTAGTTTATACTAGTTTCGGTCAAAAATCAAATTAAATCGGGGACTGTTCAAAATCATACGAAACTCCACATATCAATTATATTTTTTACTTGGGAAGGTTATGATGGATGTCCATGCAAAAAATAATCAGAAAATTAGATTCTATGAAACTTTTCGAAATGCAAATTTCTGTCAAAAATCATAGTATATTATACACTAGTTTCAGTAAAAAAAATTAAATTTTATTAGGGATTATTTGAAATGATACAAGACTTTTCAGATCATTTATATATGTTAAGAGGGATGTTTATGATGGAAGTCCATGCAAAAAAATCATCTGAAAACTAGATTCTATGAAACTTTTCGAAATGCAAGTTTCGGTCAAAAATCATAGTATATTATACACTAGTTTCGGTTAAAAAAATAAAATATAATTGGGGACTATTTGAAATGATACGAGACTTTTCAGATCATTTATATATGTTAAGAGGGAAGGTTATGATGGAAGTCGATGCAAAAAAATCATCTGAAAACTAGATTCTATGAAACTTGTCGAAATGCAAGTTTCTGTCAAAAAATCATAATATATTACACACTAGTTTATACTAGTTTCGGTCAAAAATCAAATTAAATCGCGGACTATTCAAAATGATACGAAACTTCACATATCAATTATATTTTTTATGTGGGAAGGTTATGATGGATGTCCATGCAAAAAATCATCAGAAAATTAGATTCTATGAAACTTTTCGAAATGCAAGTTTCTGTCAAAAATCATAGTATATTATACACTAGTTTTAGTAAAAAAATCAAATTTTATTAGGGATTATTTAAAATGATACAATACTTTTCAGATCATTTAAATATGTTAAGTGGGAAGGTTATGATGGAACTCCATGCAAAAAAATCATCTGAAAACTAGATTCTATGAAACTTTTCGAAACGCAAGTTTCGGTCAAAAACATAAAATTGTATTGGGGACGATTTGAAATGATACGAGACTTTTTAGATCATTTATATATTTTAAGAGGGAAGGTTATGATGGAAGTACATGCAAAAAAATATCTGAAAACTAGATTCTATGAAACTTTTCGAAATGCAAGTTTCTGTAAAAAAATCATAATATATTATACACTAGTTAATACTAGTTTCAGTCAAAAATCAAATTAAATCGGGGATTGTTCAAAATGATACGAAACTTCACATATCATTTATATATTTTACAAGGTAAGGCTTTGATGGATGTCCATGCAAAAAATCATCTTAAAATTAGATTCTATGAAACTTTTCTAAATGTATGTTTCTGTCAAAAATCATAGTATATTATACACTAGTTTCAGTAAAAAAAATTAAATTTTATTAGGGATTATTCGAAATGATACGAGACTTTCCAGATCATTTATATATGTTAAGAGGGAAGGTTATGATGTAAGTCCATGCAAAAAAATCATCTGAAAACTAGATTCAATGAAACTTTTTGAAATGCAAGTTTCTGTAAAAAATCATAATATATTATACACTAGTTTATACTAGTTTCGGTCAAAAATCAAATTAAATCGGGGACTGTTCAAAATCATACGAAACTCCACATATCAATTATATTTTTTACTTGGGAAGGTTATGATGGATGTCCATGCAAAAAATAATCAGAAAATTAGATTCTATGAAACTTTTCGAAATGCAAATTTCTGTCAAAAATCATAGTATATTATACACTAGTTTCAGTAAAAAAAATTAAATTTTATTAGGGATTATTTGAAATGATACAAGACTTTTCAGATCATTTATATATGTTAAGAGGGATGTTTATGATGGAAGTCCATGCAAAAAAATCATCTGAAAACTAGATTCTATGAAACTTTTCGAAATGCAAGTTTCGGTCAAAAATCATAGTATATTATACACTAGTTTCGGTCAAAAAAATAAAATATAATTGGGGACTATTTGAAATGATACGAGACTTTTTAGATCATTTATATATGTTAAGAGGGAAGGTTATGATGGAAGTCGATACAAAAAAATCATCTGAAAACTAGATTCTATGAAACTTGTCGAAATGCAAGTTTCTGTCAAAAAATCATAATATATTACACACTAGTTTATACTAGTTTCGGTCAAAAATCAAATTAAATCGCGGACTGTTCAAAATGATACGAAACTTCACATATCAATTATATTTTTTATGTGGGAAGGTTATGATGGATGTCCATGCAAAAAATCATCAGAAAATTAGATTCTATGAAACTTTTCGAAATGCAAGTTTCTTTCAAAAATCATAGTATATTATACACTAGTTTTAGTAAAAAAATCAAATTTTATTAGGGATTATTTAAAATGATACAATACTTTTCAGATCATTTAAATATGTTAAGTTGGAAGGTTATGATGGAACTCCATGCAAAAAAATCATCTGAAAACTAGATTCTATGAAACTTTTCGAAATGCAAGTTTCGGTCAAAAAAATAAAATTGTATTGGGGACGATTTGAAATGATATGAGACTTTTTAGATAATTTATATATTTTAAGAGGGAAGGTTATGATGGAAGTACATGCAAAAAAATCATCTGAAAACTAGATTCTATGAAACTTTTCAAAATGCAAGTTTCTGTAAAGAAATCATAATATATTATACACTAGTTAATACTAGTTTCAGTCAAAAATCAAATTAAATCGGGGATTGTTCAAAATGATACGAAACTTCACATATCATTTATATATTTTACAAGGTAAGGCTTTGATGGATGTCCATGCAAAAAATCATCTTAAAATTAGATTCTATGAAACTTTTCTAAATGTATGTTTCTGTCAAAAATCATAGTATATTATACACTAGTTTCAGTCAAAAAAATCAAATTTTATTAGGGATTATTCGAAATGATACAAGAATTTTCAGATCATTTATATATGTTAAGAGGGATGCTTATGATGGAAGTCCATGCAAAAAAATCATCTGAAAAGTAGATTCTAGGAAACTTTTCAAAATGCAAGTTTCAGTCAAAAATCATAGTATATTATACACAAGTTTCGGTCAAAAAAATAAAATTTAATTGGGGACTTTTTGAAATGATACGAGACTTTCCAGATCATTTATATATGTTAAGAGGGAAGGTTATGATGTAAGTCCATGCAAAAAAATCATCTGAAAACTAGATTCAATGAAACTTTTTGAAATGCAAGTTTCTGTAAAAAATCATAATATATTATACACTAGTTTATACTAGTTTCGGTCAAAAATCAAATTAAATCGGGGACTGTTCAAAATCATACGAAACTCCTCATATCAATTATATTTTTTACTTGGGAAGGTTATGATGGATGTCCATGCAAAAAATAATCAGAAAATTAGATTCTATGAAACTTTTCGAAATGCAAATTTCTGTCAAAAATCATAGTATATTATACACTAGTTTCAGTAAAAAAAATTAAATTTTATTAGGGATTATTTGAAATGATACAAGACTTTTCAGATCATTTATATATGTTAAGAGGGATGTTAATGATGGAAGTCCATGCAAAAAAATCATCTGAAAACTAGATTCTATGAAACTTTTCGAAATGCAAGTTTCGGTCAAAAATCATAGTATATTATACACTAGTTTCGGTTAAAAAAATAAAATATAATTGGGGACTATTTGAAATGATATGAGACTTTTTAGATCATTTATATATGTTAAGAGGGAAGGTTATGATGGAAGTCGATGCAAAAAAATCATCTGAAAACTAGATTCTATGAAACTTGTCGAAATGCAAGTTTCTGTCAAAAAATCATAATATATTACACACTAGTTTATACTAGTTTCGGTCAAAAATCAAATTAAATCGCGGACTGTTCAAAATGATACGAAACTTCACATATCAATTATATTTTTTATGTGGGAAGGTTATGATGGATGTCCATGCAAAAAATCATCAGAAAATTAGATTCTATGAAACTTTTCGAAATGCAAGTTTCTGTCAAAAATCATAGTATATTATACACTAGTTTTAGTAAAAAAATCAAATTTTATTAGGGATTATTTGAAATGATACAATACTTTTCAGATCATTTAAATATGTTAAGTGGGAAGGTTATGATGGAACTCCATGCAAAAAAATCATCTGAAAACTAGATTCTATGAAACTTTTCGAAACGCAAGTTTCGGTCAAAAACATAAAATTGTATTGGGGACGATTTGAAATGATACGAGACTTTTTAGATCATTTATATATTTTAAGAGGGAAGGTTATGATGGAAGTACATGCAAAAAAATATCTGAAAACTAGATTCTATGAAACTTTTCGAAATGCAAGTTTCTGTAAAAAAATCATAATATATTATACACTAGTTAATACTAGTTTCAGTCAAAAATCAAATTAAATCGGGGATTGTTCAAAATGATACGAAACTTCACATATCATTTATATATTTTACAAGGTAAGGCTTTGATGGATGTCCATGCAAAAAATCATCTTAAAATTAGATTCTATGAAACTTTTCTAAATGTATGTTTCTGTCAAAAATCATAGTATATTATACACTAGTTTCAGTAAAAAAAATTAAATTTTATTAGGGATTATTCGAAATGATACAAGACTTTTCAGATCATTTATATATGTTAAGAGGGATGTTTATGATGGAAGTCCATGCAAAAAAATCATCTGAAAACTAGATTCAATGAAACTTTTTGAAATGCAAGTTTCTGTAAAAAATCATAATATATTATACACTAGTTTATACTAGTTTCGGTCAAAAATCAAATTAAATCGGGGACTGTTCAAAATCATACGAAACTCCACATATCAATTATATTTTTTACTTGGGAAGGTTATGATGGATGTCCATGCAAAAAATAATCAGAAAATTAGATTCTATGAAACTTTTCGAAATGCAAATTTCTGTCAAAAATCATAGTATATTATACACTAGTTTCAGTAAAAAAAATTAAATTTTATTAGGGATTATTTGAAATGATACAAGACTTTTCAGATCATTTATATATGTTAAGAGGGATGTTTATGATGGAAGTCCATGCAAAAAAATCATCTGAAAACTAGATTCTATGAAACTTTTCGAAATGCAAGTTTCGGTCAAAAATCATAGTATATTATACACTAGTTTCGGTTAAAAAAATAAAATATAATTGGGGACTATTTGAAATGATACGAGACTTTTCAGATCATTTATATATGTTAAGAGGGAAGGTTATGATGGAAGTCGATGCAAAAAAATCATCTGAAAACTAGATTCTATGAAACTTGTCGAAATGCAAGTTTCTGTCAAAAAATCATAATATATTACACACTAGTTTATACTAGTTTCGGTCAAAAATCAAATTAAATCGCGGACTGTTCAAAATGATACGAAACTTCACATATCAATTATATTTTTTATGTGGGAAGGTTATGATGGATGTCCATGCAAAAAATCATCAGAAAATTAGATTCTATGAAACTTTTCGAAATGCAAGTTTCTGTCAAAAATCATAGTATATTATACACTAGTTTTAGTAAAAAAATCAAATTTTATTAGGGATTATTTAAAATGATACAATACTTTTCAGATCATTTAAATATGTTAAGTGGGAAGGTTATGATGGAACTCCATGCAAAAAAATCATCTGAAAACTAGATTCTATGAAACTTTTCGAAACGCAAGTTTCGGTCAAAAACATAAAATTGTATTGGGGACGATTTGAAATGATACGAGACTTTTTAGATCATTTATATATTTTAAGAGGGAAGGTTATGATGGAAGTACATGCAAAAAAATATCTGAAAACTAGATTCTATGAAACTTTTCGAAATGCAAGTTTCTGTAAAAAAATCATAATATATTATACACTAGTTAATACTAGTTTCAGTCAAAAATCAAATTAAATCGGGGATTGTTCAAAATGATACGAAACTTCACATATCATTTATATATTTTACAAGGTAAGGCTTTGATGGATGTCCATGCAAAAAATCATCTTAAAATTAGATTCTATGAAACTTTTCTAAATGTATGTTTCTGTCAAAAATCATAGTATATTATACACTAGTTTCAGTAAAAAAAATTAAATTTTATTAGGGATTATTCGAAATGATACAAGACTTTTCAGATCATTTATATATGTTAAGAGGGATGTTTATGATGGAAGTCCATGCAAAAAAATCATCTGAAAACTAGATTCAATGAAACTTTTTGAAATGCAAGTTTCTGTAAAAAATCATAATATATTATACACTAGTTTATACTAGTTTCGGTCAAAAATCAAATTAAATCGGGGACTGTTCAAAATCATACGAAACTCCACATATCAATTATATTTTTTACTTGGGAAGGTTATGATGGATGTCCATGCAAAAAATAATCAGAAAATTAGATTCTATGAAACTTTTCGAAATGCAAATTTCTGTCAAAAATCATAGTATATTATACACTAGTTTCAGTAAAAAAAATTAAATTTTATTAGGGATTATTTGAAATGATACAAGACTTTTCAGATCATTTATATATGTTAAGAGGGATGTTTATGATGGAAGTCCATGCAAAAAAATCATCTGAAAACTAGATTCTATGAAACTTTTCGAAATGCAAGTTTCGGTCAAAAATCATAGTATATTATACACTAGTTTCGGTTAAAAAAATAAAATATAATTGGGGACTATTTGAAATGATACGAGACTTTTCAGATCATTTATATATGTTAAGAGGGAAGGTTATGATGGAAGTCGATGCAAAAAAATCATCTGAAAACTAGATTCTATGAAACTTGTCGAAATGCAAGTTTCTGTCAAAAAATCATAATATATTACACACTAGTTTATACTAGTTTCGGTCAAAAATCAAATTAAATCGCGGACTGTTCAAAATGATACGAAACTTCACATATCAATTATATTTTTTATGTGGGAAGGTTATGATGGATGTCCATGCAAAAAATCATCAGAAAATTAGATTCTATGAAACTTTTCGAAATGCAAGTTTCTGTCAAAAATCATAGTATATTATACACTAGTTTTAGTAAAAAAATCAAATTTTATTAGGGATTATTTAAAATGATACAATACTTTTCAGATCATTTAAATATGTTAAGTGGGAAGGTTATGATGGAACTCCATGCAAAAAAATCATCTGAAAACTAGATTCTATGAAACTTTTCGAAACGCAAGTTTCGGTCAAAAACATAAAATTGTATTGGGGACGATTTGAAATGATACGAGACTTTTTAGATCATTTATATATTTTAAGAGGGAAGGTTATGATGGAAGTACATGCAAAAAAATATCTGAAAACTAGATTCTATGAAACTTTTCGAAATGCAAGTTTCTGTAAAAAAATCATAATATATTATACACTAGTTAATACTAGTTTCAGTCAAAAATCAAATTAAATCGGGGATTGTTCAAAATGATACGAAACTTCACATATCATTTATATATTTTACAAGGTAAGGCTTTGATGGATGTCCATGCAAAAAATCATCTTAAAATTAGATTCTATGAAACTTTTCTAAATGTATGTTTCTGTCAAAAATCATAGTATATTATACACTAGTTTCAGTAAAAAAAATTAAATTTTATTAGGGATTATTCGAAATGATACAAGACTTTTCAGATCATTTATATATGTTAAGAGGGATGTTTATGATGGAAGTCCATGCAAAAAAATCATCTGAAAACTAGATTCAATGAAACTTTTTGAAATGCAAGTTTCTGTAAAAAATCATAATATATTATACACTAGTTTATACTAGTTTCGGTCAAAAATCAAATTAAATCGGGGACTGTTCAAAATCATACGAAACTCCACATATCAATTATATTTTTTACTTGGGAAGGTTATGATGGATGTCCATGCAAAAAATAATCAGAAAATTAGATTCTATGAAACTTTTCGAAATGCAAATTTCTGTCAAAAATCATAGTATATTATACACTAGTTTCAGTAAAAAAAATTAAATTTTATTAGGGATTATTTGAAATGATACAAGACTTTTCAGATCATTTATATATGTTAAGAGGGATGTTTATGATGGAAGTCCATGCAAAAAAATCATCTGAAAACTAGATTCTATGAAACTTTTCGAAATGCAAGTTTCGGTCAAAAATCATAGTATATTATACACTAGTTTCGGTTAAAAAAATAAAATATAATTGGGGACTATTTGAAATGATACGAGACTTTTCAGATCATTTATATATGTTAAGAGGGAAGGTTATGATGGAAGTCGATGCAAAAAAATCATCTGAAAACTAGATTCTATGAAACTTGTCGAAATGCAAGTTTCTGTCAAAAAATCATAATATATTACACACTAGTTTATACTAGTTTCGGTCAAAAATCAAATTAAATCGCGGACTGTTCAAAATGATACGAAACTTCACATATCAATTATATTTTTTATGTGGGAAGGTTATGATGGATGTCCATGCAAAAAATCATCAGAAAATTAGATTCTATGAAACTTTTCGAAATGCAAGTTTCTGTCAAAAATCATAGTATATTATACACTAGTTTTAGTAAAAAAATCAAATTTTATTAGGGATTATTTAAAATGATACAATACTTTTCAGATCATTTAAATATGTTAAGTGGGAAGGTTATGATGGAACTCCATGCAAAAAAATCATCTGAAAACTAGATTCTATGAAACTTTTCGAAACGCAAGTTTCGGTCAAAAACATAAAATTGTATTGGGGACGATTTGAAATGATACGAGACTTTTTAGATCATTTATATATTTTAAGAGGGAAGGTTATGATGGAAGTACATGCAAAAAAATATCTGAAAACTAGATTCTATGAAACTTTTCGAAATGCAAGTTTCTGTCAAAAATCATAGTATATTATACACTAGTTAATACTAGTTTCAGTCAAAAATCAAATTAAATCGGGGATTGTTCAAAATGATACGAAACTTCACATATCATTTATATATTTTACAAGGTAAGGCTTTGATGGATGTCCATGCAAAAAATCATCTTAAAATTAGATTCTATGAAACTTTTCTAAATGTATGTTTCTGTCAAAAATCATAGTATATTATACACTAGTTTCAGTAAAAAAAATTAAATTTTATTAGGGATTATTCGAAATGATACAAGACTTTTCAGATCATTTATATATGTTAAGAGGGATGTTTATGATGGAAGTCCATGCAAAAAAATCATCTGAAAACTAGATTCAATGAAACTTTTTGAAATGCAAGTTTCTGTAAAAAATCATAATATATTATACACTAGTTTATACTAGTTTCGGTCAAAAATCAAATTAAATCGGGGACTGTTCAAAATCATACGAAACTCCACATATCAATTATATTTTTTACTTGGGAAGGTTATGATGGATGTCCATGCAAAAAATAATCAGAAAATTAGATTCTATGAAACTTTTCGAAATGCAAATTTCTGTCAAAAATCATAGTATATTATACACTAGTTTCAGTAAAAAAAATTAAATTTTATTAGGGATTATTTGAAATGATACAAGACTTTTCAGATCATTTATATATGTTAAGAGGGATGTTTATGATGGAAGTCCATGCAAAAAAATCATCTGAAAACTAGATTCTATGAAACTTTTCGAAATGCAAGTTTCGGTCAAAAATCATAGTATATTATACACTAGTTTCGGTTAAAAAAATAAAATATAATTGGGGACTATTTGAAATGATACGAGACTTTTCAGATCATTTATATATGTTAAGAGGGAAGGTTATGATGGAAGTCGATGCAAAAAAATCATCTGAAAACTAGATTCTATGAAACTTGTCGAAATGCAAGTTTCTGTCAAAAAATCATAATATATTACACACTAGTTTATACTAGTTTCGGTCAAAAATCAAATTAAATCGCGGACTGTTCAAAATGATACGAAACTTCACATATCAATTATATTTTTTATGTGGGAAGGTTATGATGGATGTCCATGCAAAAAATCATCAGAAAATTAGATTCTATGAAACTTTTCGAAATGCAAGTTTCTGTCAAAAATCATAGTATATTATACACTAGTTTTAGTAAAAAAATCAAATTTTATTAGGGATTATTTAAAATGATACAATACTTTTCAGATCATTTAAATATGTTAAGTGGGAAGGTTATGATGGAACTCCATGCAAAAAAATCATCTGAAAACTAGATTCTATGAAACTTTTCGAAACGCAAGTTTCGGTCAAAAACATAAAATTGTATTGGGGACGATTTGAAATGATACGAGACTTTTTAGATCATTTATATATTTTAAGAGGGAAGGTTATGATGGAAGTACATGCAAAAAAATATCTGAAAACTAGATTCTATGAAACTTTTCGAAATGCAAGTTTCTGTAAAAAAATCATAATATATTATACACTAGTTAATACTAGTTTCAGTCAAAAATCAAATTAAATCGGGGATTGTTCAAAATGATACGAAACTTCACATATCATTTATATATTTTACAAGGTAAGGCTTTGATGGATGTCCATGCAAAAAATCATCTTAAAATTAGATTCTATGAAACTTTTCTAAATGTATGTTTCTGTCAAAAATCATAGTATATTATACACTAGTTTCAGTAAAAAAAATTAAATTTTATTAGGGATTATTCGAAATGATACAAGACTTTTCAGATCATTTATATATGTTAAGAGGGATGTTTATGATGGAAGTCCATGCAAAAAAATCATCTGAAAACTAGATTCTATGAAACTTTTCGAAATGCAAGTTTCGGTCAAAAATTATAGTATATTATACACTAGTTTCGGTCAAAAAAATAAAATATAATTGGGGACTATTTGAAATGATACGAGACTTTTCAGATCATTTATATATGTTAAGAGGGAAGGTTATGATGGAAGTCGATGCAAAAAAATCATCTGAAAACTAGATTCTATGAAACTTGTCGAAATGCAAGTTTCTGTCAAAAAATCATAATATATTACACACTAGTTTATACTAGTTTCGGTCAAAAATCAAATTAAATCGCGGACTGTTCAAAATGATACGAAACTTCACATATCAATTATATTTTTTATGTGGGAAGGTTATGATGGATGTCCATGCAAAAAATCATCAGAAAATTAGATTCTATGAAACTTTTCGAAATGCAAGTTTCTGTCAAAAATCATAGTATATTATACACTAGTTTTAGTAAAAAAATCAAATTTTATTAGGGATTATTTAAAATGATACAATACTTTTCAGATCATTTAAATATGTTAAGTGGGAAGGTTATGATGGAACTCCATGCAAAAAAATCATCTGAAAACTAGATTCTATGAAACTTTTCGAAACGCAAGTTTCGGTCAAAAACATAAAATTGTATTGGGGACGATTTGAAATGATACGAGACTTTTTAGATCATTTATATATTTTAAGAGGGAAGGTTATGATGGAAGTACATGCAAAAAAATATCTGAAAACTAGATTCTATGAAACTTTTCGAAATGCAAGTTTCTGTAAAAAAATCATAATATATTATACACTAGTTAATACTAGTTTCAGTCAAAAATCAAATTAAATCGGGGATTGTTCAAAATGATACGAAACTTCACATATCATTTATATATTTTACAAGGTAAGGCTTTGATGGATGTCCATGCAAAAAATCATCTTAAAATTAGATTCTATGAAACTTTTCTAAATGTATGTTTCTGTCAAAAATCATAGTATATTATACACTAGTTTCAGTAAAAAAAATTAAATTTTATTAGGGATTATTCGAAATGATACAAGACTTTTCAGATCATTTATATATGTTAAGAGGGATGTTTATGATGGAAGTCCATGCAAAAAAATCATCTGAAAACTAGATTCAATGAAACTTTTTGAAATGCAAGTTTCTGTAAAAAATCATAATATATTATACACTAGTTTATACTAGTTTCGGTCAAAAATCAAATTAAATCGGGGACTGTTCAAAATCATACGAAACTCCACATATCAATTATATTTTTTACTTGGGAAGGTTATGATGGATGTCCATGCAAAAAATAATCAGAAAATTAGATTCTATGAAACATTTCGAAATGCAAATTTCTGTCAAAAATCATAGTATATTATACACTAGTTTCAGTAAAAAAAATTAAATTTTATTAGGGATTATTTGAAATGATACAAGACTTTTCAGATCATTTATATATGTTAAGAGGGATGTTTATGATGGAAGTCCATGCAAAAAAATCATCTGAAAACTAGATTCTATGAAACTTTTCGAAATGCAAGTTTCGGTCAAAAATCATAGTATATTATACACTAGTTTCGGTTAAAAAAATAAAATATAATTGGGGACTATTTGAAATGATACGAGACTTTTCAGATCATTTATATATGTTAAGAGGGAAGGTTATGATGGAAGTCGATGCAAAAAAATCATCTGAAAACTAGATTCTATGAAACTTGTCGAAATGCAAGTTTCTGTCAAAAAATCATAATATATTACACACTAGTTTATACTAGTTTCGGTCAAAAATCAAATTAAATCGCGGACTGTTCAAAATGATACGAAACTTCACATATCAATTATATTTTTTATGTGGGAAGGTTATGATGGATGTCCATGCAAAAAATCATCAGAAAATTAGATTCTATGAAACTTTTCGAAATGCAAGTTTCTGTCAAAAATCATAGTATATTATACACTAGTTTTAGTAAAAAAATCAAATTTTATTAGGGATTATTTAAAATGATACAATACTTTTCAGATCATTTAAATATGTTAAGTGGGAAGGTTATGATGGAACTCCATGCAAAAAAATCATCTGAAAACTAGATTCTATGAAACTTTTCGAAACGCAAGTTTCGGTCAAAAACATAAAATTGTATTGGGGACGATTTGAAATGATACGAGACTTTTTAGATCATTTATATATTTTAAGAGGGAAGGTTATGATGGAAGTACATGCAAAAAAATATCTGAAAACTAGATTCTATGAAACTTTTCGAAATGCAAGTTTCTGTAAAAAAATCATAATATATTATACACTAGTTAATACTAGTTTCAGTCAAAAATCAAATTAAATCGGGGATTGTTCAAAATGATACGAAACTTCACATATCATTTATATATTTTACAAGGTAAGGCTTTGATGGATGTCCATGCAAAAAATCATCTTAAAATTAGATTCTATGAAAATTTTCTAAATGTATGTTTCTGTCAAAAATCATAGTATATTATACACTAGTTTCAGTAAAAAAAATTAAATTTTATTAGGGATTATTCGAAATGATACAAGACTTTTCAGATCATTTATATATGTTAAGAGGGATGTTTATGATGGAAGTCCATGCAAAAAAATCATCTGAAAACTAGATTCTATGAAACTTTTCGAAATGCAAGTTTCGGTCAAAAATTATAGTATATTATACACTAGTTTCGGTCAAAAAAATAAAATATAATTGGGGACTATTTGAAATGATACGAGACTTTTCAGATCATTTATATATGTTAAGAGGGAAGGTTATGATGGAAGTCGATGCAAAAAAATCATCTGAAAACTAGATTCTATGAAACTTGTCGAAATGCAAGTTTCTGTCAAAAAATCATAATATATTACACACTAGTTTATACTAGTTTCGGTCAAAAATCAAATTAAATCGCGGACTGTTCAAAATGATACGAAACTTCACATATCAATTATATTTTTTATGTGGGAAGGTTATAATGGATGTCCATGCAAAAAATCATCAGAAAATTAGATTCTATAAAACTTTTCGAAATACAAGTTTCTGTCAAAAATCATAGTATATTATACACTAGTTTTAGTAAAAAAATAAAATTTTATTAGGGATTATTTAAAATGATACAATACTTTTCAGATCATTTAAATATGTTAAGTGGGAAGGTTATAATGGAACTCCATGCAAAAAAATCATCTGAAAACTAGATTCTATGAAACTTTTCGAAATGCAAGTTTCGGTCAAAAAAATAAAATTGTATTGGGGACGATTTGAAATGATATGAGACTTTTTAGATCATTTATATATTTTAAGAGGGAAGGTTATGATGGAAGTACATGCAAAAAAATCATCTGAAAACTAGATTCTATGAAACTTTTCGAAATGCAAGTTTCTGTAAAAAAATCATAATATATTATACACTAGTTAATACTAGTTTCAGTCAAAAATCAAATTAAATCGGGGATTGTTCAAAATGATACGAAACTTCACATATCATTTATATATTTTACAAGGTAAGGCTTTGATGGATGTCCATGCAAAAAATCATCTTAAAATTAGATTCTATGAAACTTTTCTAAATGTATGTTTCTGTCAAAAATCATAGTATATTATACACTAGTTTCAGTCAAAAAAATCAAATTTTATTAGGGATTATTCGAAATGATACAAGAATTTTCAGATCATTTATATATGTTAAGAGGGAAGTTTATGATGGAAGTCCATGCAAAAAAATCATCTGAAAAGTAGATTCTAGGAAACTTTTCAAAATGCAAGTTTCAGTCAAAAATCATAGTATATTATACACAAGTTTCGGTCAAAAAAATAAAATTTAATTGGGGACTTTTTGAAATGATACGAGACTTTCCAGATCATTTATATATGTTAAGAGGGAAGGTTATGATGTAAGTCCATGCAAAAAAATCATCTGAAAACTAGATTCAATGAAACTTTTTGAAATGCAAGTTTCTGTAAAAAATCATAATATATTATACACTAGTTTATACTAGTTTCGGTCAAAAATCAAATTAAATCGGGGACTGTTCAAAATCATACGAAACTCCACATATCAATTATATTTTTTACTTGGGAAGGTTATGATGGATGTCCATGCAAAAAATAATCAGAAAATTAGATTCTATGAAACTTTTCGAAATGCAAATTTCTGTCAAAAATCATAGTATATTATACACTAGTTTCAGTAAAAAAAATTAAATTTTATTAGGGATTATTTGAAATGATACAAGACTTTTCAGATCATTTATATATGTTAAGAGGGATGTTTATGATGGAAGTCCATGCAAAAAAATCATCTGAAAACTAGATTCTATGAAACTTTTCGAAATGCATGTTTCGGTCAAAAATCATAGTATATTATACACTAGTTTCGGTCAAAAAAATAAAATATAATTGGGGACTATTTGAAATGATACGAGACTTTTCAGATCATTTATATATGTTAAGAGGGAAGGTTATGATGGAAGTCGATGCAAAAAAATCATAAGAAAACTAGATTCTATGAAACTTGTCGAAATGCAAGTTTCTGTCAAAAAATCATAATATTTTACACACTAGTTTATACTAGTTTCGGTCAAAAATCAAATTAAATCGCGGACTGTTCAAAATGATACGAAACGTCACATATCAATTATATTTTTTATGTGGGAAGGCTATGATGGATGTCCATGCAAAAAATCATCAGAAAATTAGATTCTATGAAACTTTTCGAAATGCAAGTTTCTGTCAAAAATCATAGTATATTATACACTAGTTTTAGTAAAAAAATCAAATTTTATTAGGGATTATTTAAAATGATACAATACTTTTCAGATCATTTAAATATGTTAAGTGGGAAGGTTATGATGGAACTCCATGCAAAAAAATCATCTGAAAACTAGATTCTATGAAACTTTTCGAAATGCAAGTTTCGGTCAAAAAAATAAAATTGTATTGGGGACGATTTGAAATGATACGAGACTTTTTAGATCATTTATATATTTTAAGAGGGAAGGTTATGATGGAAGTACATGCAAAAAAATCATCTGAAAACTAGATTCTATGAAACTTTTCGAAATGCAATTTTCTGTAAAAAAATCATAATATATTATACACTAGTTAATACTAGTTTCAGTCAAAAATCAAATTAAATCGGGGATTGTTCAAAATGATACGAAACTTCACATATCAATTATATATTTTACAAGGTAAAGCTTTGATGGATGTCCATGCAAAAAATCATCTTAAAATTAGATTCTATGAAACTTTTCTAAATGTATGTTTCTGTCAAAAGTCATAGTATATTATACACTAGTTTCAGTCAAAAAAAACAAATTTTATTAGGGATTATTCGAAATGATACAAGAATTTTCAGATCATTTATATATGTTAAGAGGGATGTTTATGATGGAAGTACATGCAAAAAAATCATCTGAAAACTAGATTCTAGGAAACTTTTCATAATGCAAGTTTCAGTCAAAAATCATAGTATATTATACACAAGTTTCGGTCAAAAAAATAAAATTTAATTGGGGACTTTTTGAAATGATACGAGACTTTCCAGATCATTTATATATGTTAAGAGGGAAGGTTATGATGTAAGTCCATGCAAAAAAATCATCTGAAAACTAGATTCAATGAAACTTTTTTGAAATGCAAGTTTCTGTAAAAAATCATAATATATTATACACTAGTTTATACTAGTTTCGGTCAAAAATCAAATTAAATCGGGGACTGTTCAAAATCATACGAAACTCCACATATCAATTATTTTTTTTACTTGCGAAGGTTATGATGGATGTCCATGCAAAAAATAATCAGAAAATTAGATTCTATGAATCTTTTCGAAATGCAAATTTCTGTCAAAAATCATAGTATATTATACACTAGTTTCAGTAAAAAAAATTAAATTTTATTAGGGAATATTTGAAATGATACAAGACTTTTCAGATCATTTATATATGTTAAGAGGGATGTTTATGATGGAAGTCCATGCAAAAAAATCATCTGAAAACTAGATTCTATGAAACTTTTCGAAATGCATGTTTCGGTCAAAAATCATAGTATATTATACACTAGTTTCGGTCAAAAAAATAAAATATAATTGGGGAATATTTGAAATGATACGAGACTTTTCAGATCATTTATATATGTTAAGAGGGAAGGTTATGATGGAAGTCGATGCAAAAAAATCATCTGAAAACTAGATTCTATGAAACTTGTCGAAATGCAAGTTTCTGTCAAAAAATCATAATATATTACACACTATTTTATACTAATTTCGGTCAAAAATAAAATTAAATCGCGGACTGTTCAAAATGATACGAAACTTCACATATCAATTATATTTTTTATGTGGGAAGGTTATGATGGATGTCCATGCAAAAAATCATCAGAAAATTAGATTCTATGAAACTTTTCGAAATGCAAGTTTCTGTCAAAAATCATAGTATATTATACACTAGTTTTAGTAAAAAAATCAAATTTTATTAGGGATTATTTAAAATGATACAATACTTTTCAGATCATTTAAATATGTTAAGTGGGAAGGTTATGATGGAACTCCATGCAAAAAAATCATCTGAAAACTAGATTCTATGAAACTTTTCGAAATGCAAGTTTCGGTCAAAAAAATAAAATTGTATTGGGGACGATTTGAAATGATACGAGACTTTTTAGATCATTTATATATTTTAAGAGGGAAGGTTATGATGGAAGTACATGCAAAAAAATCATCTGAAAACTAGATTCTATGAAACTTTTCGAAATGCAAGTTTTTGTAAAAAAATCATAATATATTATACACTAGTTAATACTAGTTTCAGTCAAAAATCAAATTAAATTGGGGATTGTTCAAAATGATACGAAACTTCACATTTCATTTATATATTTTACAAGGTAAGGCTTTGATGGATGTCCATGCAAAAAATCATCTTAAAATTAGATTCTATGAAGCTTTTCTAAATGTATGTTTCTGTCAAAAATCATAGTATATTATACACTAGTTTCAGTCAAAAAAATCAAATTTTATTAGGGATTATTCGAAATGATACAAGAATTTTCAGATCATTTATATATGTTAAGAGGGATGTTTATGATGGAAGTCCATGCAAAAAAATCATCTGAAAACTAGATTCTAGGAAACTTTTCATAATGCAAGTTTCAGTCAAATATCATAGTATATTATACACAAGTTTTGGTCAAAAAAATAAAATTTAATTGGGGACTTTTTGAAATGATACGAGACATTCCAGATCATTTATATATGTTAAGAGGGAAGGTTATGATGTAAGTCCATGCAAAAAAATCATCTGAAAACTAGATTCAATGAAACTTTTTGAAATGCAAGTTTCTGTAAAAAATCATAATATATTATACACTAGTTTATACTAGTTTCGGTCAAAAATCAAATTAAATCGGGGACTGTTCAAAATCATACGAAACTCCACATATCAATTATATTTTTTACTTGGGAAGGTTATGATGGATGTCCATGCAAAAAATAATCAGAAAATTAGATTCTATGAAACTTTTCGAAATGCAAATTTCTGTCAAAAATCATAGTATATTATACACTAGTTTCAGTAAAAAAAATTAAATTTTATTAGGGATTATTTGAAATGATACAAGACTTTTCAGATCATTTATATATGTTAAGAGGGATGTTTATGATGGAAGTCCATGCAAAAAAATCATCTGAAAACTAGATTCTATGAAACTTTTCGAAATGCATGTTTCGGTCAAAAATCATAGTATATTATACACTAGTTTCGGTCAAAAAAATAAAATATAATTGGGGACTATTTGAAATGATACGAGACTTTTCAGATCATTTATATATGTTAAGAGGGAAGGTTATGATGGAAGTCGATGCAAAAAAATCATCTGAAAACTAGATTCTATGAAACTTGTCGAAATGCAAGTTTCTGTCAAAAAATCATAATATATTACACACTAGTTTATACTAATTTCGGTCAAAAATCAAATTAAATCGCGGACTGTTCAAAATGATACGAAACTTCACATATCAATTATATTTTTTATGTGGGAAGGTTATGATGGATGTCCATGCAAAAAATCATCAGAAAATTAGATTCTATGAAACTTTTCGAAATGCAAGTTTCTGTCAAAAATCATAGTATATTATACACTAGTTTTAGTAAAAAAATCAAATTTTATTAGGGATTATTTAAAATGATACAATACTTTTCAGATCATTTAAATATGTTAAGTGGGAAGGTTATGATGGAACTCCATGCAAAAAAATCATCTGAAAACTAGATTCTATGAAACTTTTCGAAATGCAAGTTTCGGTCAAAAAAATAAAATTGTATTGGGGACGATTTGAAATGATACGAGACTTTTTAGATCATTTATATATTTTAAGACGGAAGGTTATGATGGAAGTACATGCAAAAAAATCATCTGAAAACTAGATTCTATGAAACTTTTCGAAATGCAAGTTTTTGTAAAAAAATCATAATATATTATACACTAGTTAATACTAGTTTCAGTCAAAAATCAAATTAAATTGGGGATTGTTCAAAATGATACGAAACTTCACATATCATTTATATATTTTACAAGGTAAGGCTTTGATGGATGTCCATGCAAATAATCATCTTAAAATTAGATTCTATGAAGCTTTTTTAAATGTATGTTTCTGTCAAAAATCATAGTATATTATACACTAGTTTCAGTCAAAAAAATCAAATTTTATTAGGGATTATTCGAAATGATACAAGAATTTTCAGATCATTTATATATGTTAAGAGGGATGTTTATGATGGAAGTCCATGCAAAAAAATCATCTGAAAACTAGATTCTAGGAAACTTTTCATAATGCAAGTTTCAGTCAAAAATCATAGTATATTATACACAAGTTTCGGTCAAAAAAATAAAATTTAATTGGGGACTTTTTGAAATGATACGAGACTTTCCAGATCATTTATATATGTTAAGAGGGAAGGTTATGATGTAAGTCCATGCAAAAAAATCATCTGAAAACTAGATTCAATGAAACTTTTTGAAATGCAAGTTTCTGTAAAAAATCATAATATATTATACACTAGTTTATACTAGTTTCGGTCAAAAATCAAATTAAATCGGGGACTGTTCAAAATCATACGAAACTCCACATATCAATTATATTTTTTACTTGGGAAGGTTATGATGGATGTCCATGCAAAAAATAATCAGAAAATTAGATTCTATGAAACTTTTCGAAATGCAAATTTCTGTCAAAAATCATAGTATATTATACACTAGTTTCAGTAAAAAAAATTAAATTTTATTAGGGATTATTTGAAATGATACAAGACTTTTCAGATCATTTATATATGTTAAGAGGGATGTTTATGATGGAAGTCCATGCAAAAAAATCATCTGAAAACTAGATTCTATGAAACTTTTCGAAATGCATGTTTCGGTCAAAAATCATAGTATATTATACACTAGTTTCAGTCAAAAAAATAAAATATAATTGGGGACTATTTGAAATGATACGAGACTTTTCAGATCATTTATATATGTTAAGAGGGAAGGTTATGATGGAAGTCGATGCAAAAAAATCATATGAAAACTAGATTCTATGAAACTTGTCGAAATGCAAGTTCTGTCAAAAAATCATAATATATTACACACTAGTTTATACTAGTTTCGGTCAAAAATCAACTTAAATCGCGGACTGTTCAAAATGATACGAAACTTCACATATCAATTATATTTTTTATGTGGGAAGGTTATGATGGATGTCCATGCAAAAAATCATCAGAAAATTAGATTTTATGAAACTTTTCGAAATGCAAGTTTCTGTCAAAAATCATAGTATATTATACACTAGTTTTAGTAAAAAAATCAAATTTTATTAGGGATTATTTAAAATGATACAATACTTTTCAGATCATTTAAATATGTTAAGTGGGAAGGTTATGATGGAACTCCATGCAAAAAAATCATCTGAAAACTAGATTCTATGAAACTTTTCGAAATGCAAGTTTCGGTCAAAAAAATAAAATTGTATTGGGGACGATTTGAAATGATACGAGACTTTTTAGATCATTTATATATTTTAAGAGGGAAGGTTATGATGGAAGTACATGCAAAAAAATCATCTGAAAACTAGATTCTATGAAAGTTTTCGAAATGCAAGTTTTTGTAAAAAAATCATAATATATTATACACTAGTTAATACTAGTTTCAGTCAAAAATCAAATTAAATTGGGGATTGTTCAAAATGATACGAAACTTCACATATCATTTATATATTTTACAAGGTAAGGCTTTGATGGATGTCCATGCAAAAAATCATCTTAAAATTAGATTCTATGAAGCTTTTTTAAATGTATGTTTCTGTCAAAAATCATAGTATATTATACACTAGTTTCAGTCAAAAAAATCAAATTTTATTAGGGATTATTCGAAATGATACAAGAATTTTCAGATCATTTATATATGTTAAGAGGGATGTTTATGATGGAAGTCCATGCAAAAAAATCATCTGAAAACTAGATTCTAGGAAACTTTTCATAATGCAAGTTTCAGTCAAAAATCATAGTATATTATACACAAGTTTCGGTCAAAAAAATAAAATTTAATTGGGGACTTTTTGAAATGATACGAGACTTTCCAGATCATTTATATATGTTAAGAGGGAAGGTTATGATGTAAGTCCATGCAAAAAAATCATCTGAAAACTAGATTCAATGAAACTTTTTGAAATGCAAGTTTCTGTAAAAAATCATAATATATTATACACTAGTTTATACTAGTTTCGGTCAAAAATCAAATTAAATCGGGGACTGTTCAAAATCATACGAAACTCCACATATCAATTATATTTTTTACTTGGGAAGGTTATGATGGATGTCCATGCAAAAAATAATCAGAAAATTAGATTCTATGAAACTTTTCGAAATGCAAATTTCTGTCAAAAATCATAGTATATTATACACTAGTTTCAGTAAAAAAAATTAAATTTTATTAGGGATTATTTGAAATGATACAAGACTTTTCAGATCATTTATATATGTTAAGAGGGATGTTTATGATGGAAGTCCATGCAAAAAAATCATCTGAAAACTAGATTCTATGAAACTTTTCGAAATGCATGTTTCGGTCAAAAATCATAGTATATTATACACTAGTTTCAGTCAAAAAAATAAAATATAATTGGGGACTATTTGAAATGATACGAGACTTTTCAGATCATTTATATATGTTAAGAGGGAAGGTTATGATGGAAGTCGATGCAAAAAAATCATATGAAAACTAGATTCTATGAAACTTGTCGAAATGCAAGTTCTGTCAAAAAATCATAATATATTACACACTAGTTTATACTAGTTTCGGTCAAAAATCAACTTAAATCGCGGACTGTTCAAAATGATACGAAACTTCACATATCAATTATATTTTTTATGTGGGAAGGTTATGATGGATGTCCATGCAAAAAATCATCAGAAAATTAGATTTTATGAAACTTTTCGAAATGCAAGTTTCTGTCAAAAATCATAGTATATTATACACTAGTTTTAGTAAAAAAATCAAATTTTATTAGGGATTATTTAAAATGATACAATACTTTTCAGATCATTTAAATATGTTAAGTGGGAAGGTTATGATGGAACTCCATGCAAAAAAATCATCTGAAAACTAGATTCTATGAAACTTTTCGAAACGCAAGTTTCGGTCAAAAACATAAAATTGTATTGGGGACGATTTGAAATGATACGAGACTTTTTAGATCATTTAAATATTTTAAGAGGGAAGGTTATGATGGAAGTACATGCAAAAAAATCATCTGAAGACTAGATTCTATGAAACTTTTCGAAATGCAAGTTTCTGTAAAAAAATCATAATATATTATACACTAGTTAATACTAGTTTCAGTCAAAAATCAAATTAAATCGGGGATTGTTCAAAATGATACGAAACTTCACATATCATTTATATATTTTACAAGGTAAGGCTTTGATGGATGTCCATGCAAAAAATCATCTTAAAATTAGATTCTATGAAACTTTTCTAAATGTATGTTTCTGTCAAAAATCATAGTATATTATACACTAGTTTCAGTAAAAAAAATTAAATTTTATTAGGGATTATTTGAAATGATACAAGACTTTTCAGATCATTTATATATGTTAAGAGGGATGTTTATGATGGAAGTCCATGCAAAAAAATCATCTGAAAACTAGATTCTAGGAAACTTTTCGAAATGCAAGTTTCGGTCAAAAATCATAGTATATTATACACTAGTTTCGGTCAAAAAAATAAAATATAATTGGGGACTATTTGAAATGATACGAGACTTTTCAGATCATTTATATATGTTAAGAGGGAAGGTTATGATGGAAGTCGATGCAAAAAAATCATCTGAAAACTAGATTCTATGAAACTTGTCGAAATGCAAGTTTCTGTCAAAAAATCATAATATATTACACACTAGTTTATACTAGTTTCGGTCAAAAATCAAATTAAATCGCGGACTGTTCAAAATGATACGAAACTTCACATATCAATTATATTTTTTATGTGGGAAGGTTATGATGGATGTCCATGCAAAAAATCATCAGAAAATTAGATTCTATGAAACTTTTCGAAATGCAAGTTTCTGTCAAAAATCATAGTATATTATACACTAGTTTTAGTAAAAAAATCAAATTTTATTAGGGATTATTTAAAATGATACAATACTTTTCAGATCATTTAAATATGTTAAGTGGGAAGGTTATGATGGAACTCCATGCAAAAAAATCATCTGAAAACTAGATTCTATGAAACTTTTCGAAATGCAAGTTTCGGTCAAAAAAATAAAATTGTATTGGGGACGATTTGAAATGATATGAGACTTTTTAGATCATTTATATATTTTAAGAGGGAAGGTTATGATGGAAGTACATGCAAAAAAATCATCTGAAAACTAGATTCTATGAAACTTTTCGAAATGCAAGTTTCTGTAAAAAAATCATAATATATTATACACTAGTTAATACTAGTTTCAGTCAAAAATCAAATTAAATCGGGGATTGTTCAAAATGATATGAAACTTCACATATCATTTATATATTTTACAAGGTAAGGCTTTGATGGATGTCCATGCAAAAAATCATCTTAAAATTAGATTCTATGAAACTTTTCTAAATGTATGTTTCTGTCAAAAATCATACTATATTATACACTAGTTTCAGTCAAAAAAATCAAATTTTATTAGGGATTATTCAAAATGATACAAGAATTTTCAGATCATTTATATATGTTAAGAGGGATGTTTATGATGGAAGTCCATGCAAAAAAATCATCTGAAAAGTAGATTCTAGGAAACTTTTCAAAATGCAAGTTTCAGTCAAAAATCATAGTATATTATACACAAGTTTCGGTCAAAAAAATAAAATTTAATTGGGGACTTTTTGAAATGATACGAGACTTTCCAGATCATTTATATATGTTAAGAGGGAAGGTTATGATGTAAGTCCATGCAAAAAAATCATCTGAAAACTAGATTCAATGAAACTTTTTAAAATGCAAGTTTCTGTAAAAAATCATAATATATTATACACTAGTTTATACTAGTTTCGGTCAAAAATCAAATTAAATCGGGGACTGTTCAAAATCATACGAAACTCCACATATCAATTATATTTTTTACTTGGGAAGGTTATGATGGATGTCCATGCAAAAAATAATCAGAAAATTAGATTCTATGAAACTTTTCGAAATGCAAATTTCTGTCAAAAATCATAGTATATTATACACTAGTTTCAGTAAAAAAAATTAAATTTTATTAGGGATTATTTGAAATGATACAAGACTTTTCAGATCATTTATATATGTTAAGAGGGATGTTTATGATGGAAGTCCATGCAAAAAAATCATCTGAAAACTAGATTCTATGAAACTTTTCGAAATGCAAGTTTCGGTCAAAAATCATAGTATATTATACACTAGTTTCGGTCAAAAAAATAAAATATAATTGGGGACTATTTGAAATGATACGAGACTTTTCAAATCATTTATATATGTTAAGAGGGAAGGTTATGATGGAAGTCGATGCAAAAAAATCATCTGAAAACTAGATTCTATGAAACTTGTCGAAATGCAAGTTTCTGTCAAAAAATCATAATATATTACACACTAGTTTATACTAGTTTCGGTCAAAAATCAAATTAAATCGCGGAATGTTCAAAATGATACGAAACTTCACATATCAATTATATTTTTTATGTGGGAAGGTTATGATGGATGTCCATGCAAAAAATCATCAGAAAATTAGATTCTATGAAACTTTTCGAAATGCAAGTTTCTTTCAAAAATCATAGTATATTATACACTAGTTTTAGTAAAAAAATCAAATTTTATTAGGGATTATTTAAAATGATACAATACTTTTCAGATCATTTAAATATGTTAAGTGGGAAGGTTATGATGGAACTCCATGCAAAAAAATCATCTGAAAACTAGATTCTATGAAACTTTTCGAAATGCAAGTTTCGGTCAAAAAAATAAAATTGTATTGGGGACGATTTGAAATGATATGAGACTTTTTAGATCATTTATATATTTTAAGAGGGATGGTTATGATGGAAGTACATGCAAAAAAATCATCTGAAAACTAGATTCTATGAAACTTTTCGAAATGCAAGTTTCTGTAAAAAAATCATAATATATTATACACTAGTTAATACTAGTTTCAGTCAAAAATCAAATTAAATCGGGGATTGTTCAAAATGATACGAAACTTCACATATCATTTATATATTTTACAAGGTAAGGCTTTGATGGATGTCCATGCAAAAAATCATCTTAAAATTAGATTCTATGAAACTTTTCTAAATGTATGTTTCTGTCAAAAATCATAGTATATTATACACTAGTTTCAGTCAAAAAAATCAAATTTTATTAGGGATTATTCGAAATGATACAAGAATTTTCAGATCATTTATATATGTTAAGAGGGATGTTTATGATGGAAGTCCATGCAAAAAAATCATCTGAAAAGTAGATTCTAGGAAACTTTTCAAAATGCAAGTTTCAGTAAAAAATCATAGTATATTATACACAAGTTTCGGTCAAAAAAATAAAATTTAATTGGGGACTTTTTGAAATGATACGAGACTTTCCAGATCATTTATATATGTTAAGAGGGAAGGTTATGATGTAAGTCCATGCAAAAAAATCATCTGAAAACTAGATTCAATGAAACTTTTTGAAATGCAAGTTTCTGTAAAAAATCATAATATATTATACACTAGTTTATACTAGTTTCGGTCAAAAATCAAATTAAATCGGGGACTGTTCAAAATCATACGAAACTCCACATATCAATTATATTTTTTACTTGGGAAGTTTATGATGGATGTCCATGCAAAAAATAATCAGAAAATTAGATTCTATGAAACTTTTCGAAATGCAAATTTCTGTCAAAAATCATAGTATATTATACACTAGTTTCAGTAAAAAAAATTAAATTTTATTAGGGATTATTTGAAATGATACAAGACTTTTCAGATCATTTATATATGTTAAGAGGGATGTTTATGATGGAAGTCCATGCAAAAAAATCATCTGAAAACTAGATTCTATGAAACTTTTCGAAATGCAAGTTTCGGTCAAAAATCATATTATATTATACACTAGTTTCGGTCAAAAAAATAAAATATAATTGGGGACTATTTGAAATGATACGTGACTTTTCAGATCATTTATATATGTTAAGAGGGAAGGTTATGATGGAAGTCGATGCAAAAAAATCATCTGAAAACTAGATTCTATGAAACTTGTCGAAATGCAAGTTTCTGTCAAAAAATCATAATATATTACACACTAGTTTATACTAGTTTCGGTCAAAAATCAAATTAAATCGCGGACTGTTCAAAATGATACGAAACTTCACATATCAATTATATTTTTTATGTGGGAAGGTTATGATGGATGTCCATGCAAAAAATCATCAGAAAATTAGATTCTATGAAACTTTTCGAAATGCAAGTTTCTTTCAAAAATCATAGTATATTATACACTAGTTTTAGTAAAAAAATCAAATTTTATTAGGGATTATTTAAAATGATACAATACTTTTCAGATCATTTAAATATGTTAAGTGGGAAGGTTATGATGGAACTCCATGCAAAAAAATCATCTGAAAACTAGATTCTATGAAACTTTTCGAAATGCAAGTTTCGGTCAAAAAAATAAAATTGTATTGGGGACGATTTGAAATGATATGAGACTTTTTAGATCATTTATATATTTTAAGAGGGATGGTTATGATGGAAGTACATGCAAAAAAATCATCTGAAAACTAGATTCTATGAAACTTTTCGAAATGCAAGTTTCTGTAAAAAAATCATAATATATTATACACTAGTTAATACTAGTTTCAGTCAAAAATCAAATTAAATCGGGGATTGTTCAAAATGATACGAAACTTCACATATCATTTATATATTTTACAAGGTAAGGCTTTGATGGATGTCCATGCAAAAAATCATCTTAAAATTAGATTCTATGAAACTTTTCTAAATGTATGTTTCTGTCAAAAATCATAGTATATTATACACTAGTTTCAGTCAAAAAAATCAAATTTTATTAGGGATTATTCGAAATGATACAAGAATTTTCAGATCATTTATATATGTTAAGAGGGATGTTTATGATGGAAGTCCATGCAAAAAAATCATCTAAAAAGTAGATTCTAGGAAACTTTTCAAAATGCAAGTTTCAGTAAAAAATCATAGTATATTATACACAAGTTTCGGTCAAAAAAATAAAATTTAATTGGGGACTTTTTGAAATGATACGAGACTTTCCAGATCATTTATATATGTTAAGAGGGAAGGTTATGATGTAAGTCCATGCAAAAAAATCATCTGAAAACTAGATTCAATGAAACTTTTTGAAATGCAAGTTTCTGTAAAAAATCATAATATATTATACACTAGTTTATACTAGTTTCGGTCAAAAATCAAATTAAATCGGGGACTGTTCAAAATCATACGAAACTCCACATATCAATTATATTTTTTACTTGGGAAGTTTATGATGGATGTCCATGCAAAAAATAATCAGAAAATTAGATTCTATGAAACTTTTCGAAATGCAAATTTCTGTCAAAAATCATAGTATATTATACACTAGTTTCAGTAAAAAAAATTAAATTTTATTAGGGATTATTTGAAATGATACAAGACTTTTCAGATCATTTATATATGTTAAGAGGGATGTTTATGATGGAAGTCCATGCAAAAAAATCATCTGAAAACTAGATTCTATGAAACTTTTCGAAATGCAAGTTTCGGTCAAAAATCATATTATATTATACACTAGTTTCGGTCAAAAAAATAAAATATAATTGGGGACTATTTGAAATGATACGTGACTTTTCAGATCATTTATATATGTTAAGAGGGAAGGTTATGATGGAAGTCGATGCAAAAAAATCATCTGAAAACTAGATTCTATGAAACTTGTCGAAATGCAAGTTTCTGTCAAAAAATCATAATATATTACACACTAGTTTATACTAGTTTCGGTCAAAAATCAAATTAAATCGCGGACTGTTCAAAATGATACGAAACTTCACATATCAATTATATTTTTTATGTGGGAAGGTTATGATGGATGTCCATGCAAAAAATCATCAGAAAATTAGATTCTATGAAACTTTTCGAAATGCAAGTTTCTTTCAAAAATCATAGTATATTATACACTAGTTTTAGTAAAAAAATCAAATTTTATTAGGGATTATTTAAAATGATAAAATACTTTTCAGATCATTTAAATATGTTAAGTGGGAAGGTTATGATGGAACTCCATGCAAAAAAATCATCTGAAAACTAGATTCTATGAAACTTTTCGAAATGCAAGTTTCGGTCAAAAAAATAAAATTGTATTGGGGACGATTTGAAATGATATGAGACTTTTTAGTTCATTTATATATTTTAAGAGGGAAGGTTATGATGGAAGTACATGCAAAAAAATCATCTGAAAACTAGATTCTATGAAACTTTTCGAAATGCAAGTTTCTGTAAAAAAATCATAATATATTATACACTAGTTAATACTAGTTTCAGTCAAAAATCAAATTAAATCGGGGATTGTTCAAAATGATACGAAACTTCACATATCATTTATATATTTTACAAGGTAAGGCTTTGATGGATGTCCATGCAAAAAATCATGTTAAAATTAGATTCTATGAAACTTTTCTAAATGTATGTTTCTGTCAAAAATCATAGTATATTATACACTAGTTTCAGTCAAAAAAATCAAATTTTATTAGGGATTATTCGAAATGATACAAGAATTTTCAGATCATTTATATATGTTAAGAGGGATGTTTATGATGGAAGTCCATGCAAAAAAATCATCTGAAAAGTAGATTCTAGGAAACTTTTCAAAATGCAAGTTTCAGTAAAAAATCATAGTATATTATACACAAGTTTCGGTCAAAAAAATAAAATTTAATTGGGGACTTTTTGAAATGATACGAGACTTTCCAGATCATTTATATATGTTAAGAGGGAAGGTTATGATGTAAGTCCATGCAAAAAAATCATCTGAAAACTAGATTCAATGAAACTTTTTGAAATGCAAGTTTCTGTAAAAAATCATAATATATTATACACTAGTTTATACTAGTTTCCGTCAAAAATCAAATTAAATCGGGGACTGTTCAAAATCATACGAAACTCCACATATCAATTATATTTTGTACTTGGGAAGGTTATGATGGATGTCCATGCAAAAAATAATCAGAAAATTAGATTCTATGAAACTTTTCGAAATGCAAATTTCTGTCAAAAATCATAGTATATTATACACTAGTTTCAGTAAAAAAAATTAAATTTTATTAGGGATTATTTGAAATGATACAAGACTTTTCAGATCATTTATATATGTTAAGAGGGATGTTTATGATGGAAGTCCATGCAAAAAAATCATCTGAAAACTAGATTCTATGAAACTTTTCGAAATGCAAGTTTCGGTCAAAAATCATATTATATTATACACTAGTTTCGGTCAAAAAAATAAAATATAATTGGGGACTATTTGAAATGATACGTGACTTTTCAGATCATTTATATATGTTAAGAGGGAAGGTTATGATGGAAGTCGATGCAAAAAAATCATCTGAAAACTAGATTCTATGAAACTTGTCGAAATGCAAGTTTCTGTCAAAAAATCATAATATATTACACACTAGTTTATACTAGTTTCGGTCAAAAATCAAATTAAATCGCGGACTGTTCAAAATGATACGAAACTTCACATATCAATTATATTTTTTATGTGGGAAGGTTATGATGGATGTCCATGCAAAAAATCATCAGAAAATTAGATTCTATGAAACTTTTCGAAATGCAAGTTTCTTTCAAAAATCATAGTATATTATACACTAGTTTTAGTAAAAAAATCAAATTTTATTAGGGATTATTTAAAATGATAAAATACTTTTCAGATCATTTAAATATGTTAAGTGGGAAGGTTATGATGGAACTCCATGCAAAAAAATCATCTGAAAACTAGATTCTATGAAACTTTTCGAAATGCAAGTTTCGGTCAAAAAAATAAAATTGTATTGGGGACGATTTGAAATGATATGAGACTTTTTAGTTCATTTATATATTTTAAGAGGGAAGGTTATGATGGAAGTACATGCAAAAAAATCATCTGAAAACTAGATTCTATGAAACTTTTCGAAATGCAAGTTTCTGTAAAAAAATCATAATATATTATACACTAGTTAATACTAGTTTCAGTCAAAAATCAAATTAAATCGGGGATTGTTCAAAATGATACGAAACTTCACATATCATTTATATATTTTACAAGGTAAGGCTTTGATGGATGTCCATGCAAAAAATCATCTTAAAATTAGATTCTATGAAACTTTTCTAAATGTATGTTTCTGTCAAAAATCATAGTATATTATACACTAGTTTCAGTCAAAAAAATCAAATTTTATTAGGGATTATTCGAAATGATACAAGAATTTTCAGATCATTTATATATGTTAAGAGGGATGTTTATGATGGAAGTCCATGCAAAAAAATCATCTGAAAAGTAGATTCTAGGAAACTTTTCAAAATGCAAGTTTCAGTCAAAAATCATAGTATATTATACACAAGTTTCGGTCAAAAAAATAAAATTTAATTGGGGACTTTTTGAAATGATACGAGACTTTCCAGATCATTTATATATGTTAAGAGGGAAGGTTATGATGTAAGTCCATGCAAAAAAATCATCTGAAAACTAGATTCAATGAAACTTTTTGAAATGCAAGTTTCTGTAAAAAATCATAATATATTATACACTAGTTTATACTAGTTTCCGTCAAAAATCAAATTAAATCGGGGACTGTTCAAAATCATACGAAACTCCACATATCAATTATATTTTGTACTTGGGAAGGTTATGATGGATGTCCATGCAAAAAATAATCAGAAAATTAGATTCTATGAAACTTTTCGAAATGCAAATTTCTGTCAAAAATCATAGTATATTATACACTAGTTTCAGTAAAAAAAATTAAATTTTATTAGGGATTATTTGAAATGATACAAGACTTTTCAGATCATTTATATATGTTAAGAGGGATGTTTATGATGGAAGTCCATGCAAAAAAATCATCTGAAAACTAGATTCTATGAAACTTTTCGAAATGCAAGTTTCGGTCAAAAATCATAGTATATTATACACTAGTTTCAGTCAAAAAAATAAAATATAATTGGGGACTATTTGAAATGATACGAGACTTTTCAGATCATTTATATATGTTAAGAGGGAAGGTTATGATGGAAGTCGATGTAAAAAATCATCTGAAAACTAGATTCTATGAAACTTGTCGAAATGCAAGTTTCTGTCAAAAAATCATAATATATTACACACTAGTTTATACTAGTTTCGGTCAAAAATCAAATTAAATCGCGGACTGTTCAAAATGATACGAAACTTCACATATCAATTATATTTTTTATGTGGGAAGGTTATGATGGATGTCCATGCAAAAAATCATCAGAAAATTAGATTCTATGAAACTTTTCGAAATGCAAGTTTCTGTCAAAAATCATAGTATATTATACACTAGTTTTAGTAAAAAAATCAAATTTTATTAGGGATTATTTAAAATGATACAATACTTTTCAGATCATTTAAATATGTTAAGTGGGAAGGTTATGATGGAACTCCATGCAAAAAAATCATCTGAAAACTAGATTCTATGAAACTTTTCGAAACGCAAGTTTCGGTCAAAAACATAAAATTGTATTGGGGACGATTTGAAATGATACGAGACTTTTTAGATCATTTATATATTTTAAGAGGGAAGGTTATGATGGAAGTACATGCAAAAAAATATCTGAAAACTAGATTCTATGAAACTTTTCGAAATGCAAGTTTCTGTAAAAAAATCATAATATATTATACACTAGTTAATACTAGTTTCAGTCAAAAATCAAATTAAATCGGGGATTGTTCAAAATGATACGAAACTTCACATATCATTTATATATTTTACAAGGTAAGGCTTTGATGGATGTCCATGTAAAAAATCATCTTAAAATTAGATTCTATGAAACTTTTCTAAATGTATGTTTCTGTCAAAAATCATAGTATATTATACACTAGTTTCAGTAAAAAAAATTAAATTTTATTAGGGATTATTCGAAATGATACAAGACTTTTCAGATCATTTATATATGTTAAGAGGGATGTTTATGATGGAAGTCCATGCAAAAAAATCATCTGAAAACTAGATTCTATGAAACTTTTCGAAATGCAAGTTTCGGTCAAAAATTATAGTATATTATACACTAGTTTCGGTCAAAAAAATAAAATATAATTGGGGACTATTTGAAATGATACGAGACTTTTCAGATCATTTATATATGTTAAGAGGGAAGGTTATGATGGAAGTCGATGCAAAAAAATCATCTGAAAACTAGATTCTATGAAACTTGTCGAAATGCAAGTTTCTGTCAAAAAATCATAATATATTACACACTAGTTTATACTAGTTTCGGTCAAAAATCAAATTAAATCGCGGACTGTTCAAAATGATACGAAACTTCACATATCAATTATATTTTTTATGTGGGAAGGTTATGATGGATGTCCATGCAAAAAATCATCAGAAAATTAGATTCTATGAAACTTTTCGACATGCAAGTTTCTGTCAAAAATCATAGTATATTATACACTAGTTTTAGTAAAAAAATCAAATTTTATTAGGGATTATTTAAAATGATACAATACTTTTCAGATCATTTAAATATGTTAAGTGGGAAGGTTATGATGGAAATCCATGCAAAAAAATCATCTGAAAACTAGATTCTATGAAACTTTTCGAAATGCAAGTTTCGGTCAAAAAAATAAAATTGTATTGGGGACGATTTGAAATGATACGAGACTTTTTAGATCATTTATATATATTAAGAGGGAAGGTTATGATGGAAGTACATGCAAAAAAATCATCTGAAAACTAGATTCTATGAACCTTTTCGAAATGCAAGTTTCTGTAAAAAAATCATAATATATTATACACAAGTTAATACTAGTTTCAGTCAAAAATCAAATTAAATCGGGGATTGTTAAAATTGATACGAAACTTCACATATCATTTATATATTTTACAAGGTAAGGCTTTGATGGATGTCCATGCAAAAAATCATCTTAAAATTAGATTCTATGAAACTTTTCTAAATGTATGTTTCTGTCAAAAATCATAGTATATTATACACTAGTTTCAGTAAAAAAAATTAAATTTTATTAGGGATTATTCGAAATGATACAAGAATTTTCAGATCATTTATATATGTTAAGAGGGATGTTTATGATGGAAGTCCATGCAAAAAAATCATCTGAAAACTAGATTCTATGAAACTTTTCGAAATGCAAGTTTCGGTCAAAAATTATAGTATATTATACACTAGTTTCGGTCAAAAAAATAAAATATAATTGGGGACTATTTGAAATGATACGAGACTTTTCAGATCATTTATATATGTTAAGAGGGAAGGTTATGATGGAAGTCGATGCAAAAAAATCATCTGAAAACTAGATTCTATTAAACTTGTCGAAATGCATGTTTCTGTCAAAAAATCATAATATATTACACACTAGTTTATACTAGTTTCGGTCAAAAATCAAATTAAATCGCGGACTGTTCAAAATGATACGAAACTTCACATATCAATTATATTTTTTATGTGGGAAGGTTATAATGGATGTCCATGCAAAAAATAATTAGAAAATTAGATTCTATAAAACTTTTCGAAATGCAAGTTTCTGTTAAAAATCATAGTATATTATACACTAGTTTTAGTAAAAAAATAAAATTTTATTAGGGATTATTTAAAATGATACAATACTTTTCAGATCATTTAAATATGTTAAGTGGGAAGGTTATGATGGAACTCCATGCAAAAAAATCATCTGAAAACTAGATTCTATGAAACTTTTCGAAATGCAAGTTTCGGTCAAAAAAATAAAATTGTATTGGGGACGATTTGAAATGATATGAGACTTTTTAGATCATTTATATATTTTAAGAGGGAAGGTTATGATGGAAGTACATGCAAAAAAATCATCTGAAAACTAGATTCTATGAAACTTTTCGAATTGCAAGTTTCTGTAAAAAAATCAATATATTATACACTAGTTAATACTAGTTTCAGTCAAAAATCAAATTAAATCGGGGATTGTTCAAAATGATACGAAACTTCACATATCATTTATATATTTTACAAGGTAAGGCTTTGATGGATGTCCATGCAAAAAATCATCTTAAAATTAGATTCTATGAAACTTTTCTAAATGTATGTTTCTGTCAAAAATCATAGTATATTATACACTAGTTTCAGTCAAAAAAATCAAATTTTATTAGGGATTATTCGAAATGATACAAGAATTTTCAGATCATTTATATATGTTAAGAGGGATGTTTATGATGGAAGTCCATGCAAAAAAATCATCTGAAAAGTAGATTCTAGGAAACTTTTCAAAATGCAAGTTTCAGTCAAAAATCATAGTATATTATACACAAGTTTCGGTCAAAAAAATAAAATTTAATTGGGGACTTTTTGAAATGATACGAGACTTTCCAGATCATTTATATATGTTAAGAGGGAAGGTTATGATGGAAGTACATGCAAAAAAATCATCTGAAAACTAGATTCTATGAAACTTTTCGAAATGCAAGTTTCTGTAAAAAAATCATAATATATTATACACTAGTTAATACTAGTTTCACTCAAAAATCAAATTAAATCGGGGATTGTTCAAAATGATACGAAACTTCACATATCATTTATATATTTTACAAGGTAAGGCTTTGATGGATGTCCATGCAAAAAATCATCTTAAAATTAGATTCTATGAAACTTTTCTAAATGTATGTTTCTGTCAAAAATCATAGTATATTATACACTAGTTTCAGTAAAAAAAATTAAATTTTATTAGGGATTATTCGAAATGATACAAGACTTTTCAGATCATTTATATATGTTAAGAGGGATGTTTATGATGGAAGTCCATGCAAAAAAATCATCTGAAAACTAGATTCTATGAAACTTTTCGAAATGCAAGTTTCGGTCAAAAATTATAGTATATTATACACTAGTTTCGGTCAAAAAAATAAAATATAATTGGGGACTATTTGAAATGATACGAGACTTTTCAGATCATTTATATATGTTAAGAGGGAAGGTTATGATGGAAGTCGATGCAAAAAAATCATCTGAAAACTAGATTCTATGAAACTTGTCGAAATGCAAGTTTCTGTCAAAAAATCATAATATATTACACACTAGTTTATACTAGTTTCGGTCAAAAATCAAATTAAATCGCGGACTGTTCAAAATGATACGAAACTTCACATATCAATTATATTTTTTATGTGGGAAGGTTATGATGGATGTCCATGCAAAAAATCATCAGAAAATTAGATTCTATGAAACTTTTCGAAATGCAAGTTTCTGTCAAAAATCATAGTATATTATACACTAGTTTTAGTAAAAAAATAAAATTTTATTAGGGATTATTTAAAATGATACAATACTTTTCAGATCATTTAAATATGTTAAGTGGGAAGGTTATGATGGAACTCCATGCAAAAATATCATCTGAAAACTAGATTCTATGAAACTTTTCGAAACGCAAGTTTCGGTCAAAAACATAAAATTGTATTGGGGACGATTTGAAATGATACGAGACTTTTTAGATCATTTATATATTTTAAGAGGGAAGGTTATGATGGAAGTACATGCAAAAAAATCATCTGAAAACTAGATTCTATGAAACTTTTCGAAATGCAAGTTTCTGTAAAAAAATCATAATATATTATACACTAGTTAATACTAGTTTCACTCAAAAATCAAATTAAATCGGGGATTGTTCAAAATGATACGAAACTTCACATATCATTTATATATTTTACAAGGTAAGGCTTTGATGGATGTCCATGCAAAAAATCATCTTAAAATTAGATTCTATGAAACTTTTCTAAATGTATGTTTCTGTCAAAAATCATAGTATATTATACACTAGTTTCAGTAAAAAAAATTAAATTTTATTAGGGATTATTCGAAATGATACAAGACTTTTCAGATCATTTATATATGTTAAGAGGGATGTTTATGATGGAAGTCCATGCAAAAAAATCATCTGAAAACTAGATTCTATGAAACTTTTCGAAATGCAAGTTTCGGTCAAAAATTATAGTATATTATACACTAGTTTCGGTCAAAAAAATAAAATATAATTGGGGACTATTTGAAATGATACGAGACTTTTCAGATCATTTATATATGTTAAGAGGGAAGGTTATGATGGAAGTCGATGCAAAAAAATCATCTGAAAACTAGATTCTATGAAACTTGTCGAAATGCAAGTTTCTGTCAAAAAATCATAATATATTACACACTAGTTTATACTAGTTTCGGTCAAAAATCAAATTAAATCGCGGACTGTTCAAAATGATACGAAACTTCACATATCAATTATATTTTTTATGTGGGAAGGTTATGATGGATGTCCATGCAAAAAATCATCAGAAAATTAGATTCTATGAAACTTTTCGAAATGCAAGTTTCTGTCAAAAATCATAGTATATTATACACTAGTTTTAGTAAAAAAATAAAATTTTATTAGGGATTATTTAAAATGATACAATACTTTTCAGATCATTTAAATATGTTAAGTGGGAAGGTTATGATGGAACTCCATGCAAAAATATCATCTGAAAACTAGATTCTATGAAACTTTTCGAAACGCAAGTTTCGGTCAAAAACATAAAATTGTATTGGGGACGATTTGAAATGATACGAGACTTTTTAGATCATTTATATATTTTAAGAGGGAAGGTTATGATGGAAGTACATGCAAAAAAATCATCTGAAAACTAGATTCTATGAAACTTTTCGAAATGCAAGTTTCTGTAAAAAAATCATAATATATTATACACTAGTTAATACTAGTTTCACTCAAAAATCAAATTAAATCGGGGATTGTTCAAAATGATACGAAACTTCACATATCATTTATATATTTTACAAGGTAAGGCTTTGATGGATGTCCATGCAAAAAATCATCTTAAAATTAGATTCTATGAAACTTTTCTAAATGTATGTTTCTGTCAAAAATCATAGTATATTATACACTAGTTTCAGTAAAAAAAATTAAATTTTATTAGGGATTATTCGAAATGATACAAGACTTTTCAGATCATTTATATATGTTAAGAGGGATGTTTATGATGGAAGTCCATGCAAAAAAATCATCTGAAAACTAGATTCTATGAAACTTTTCGAAATGCAAGTTTCGGTCAAAAATCATAGTATATTATACACTAGTTTCGGTCAAAAAAATAAAATATAATTGGAGACTATTTGAAATGATACGAGACTTTTCAGATCATTTATATATGTTAAGAGGGAAGGTTATGATGGAAGTCGATGCAAAAAAATCATCTGAAAACTAGATTCTATGAAACTTGTCGAAATGCAAGTTTCTGTCAAAAAATCATAATATATTACACACTAGTTTATACTAGTTTCGGTCAAAAATCAAATTAAATCGCGGACTGTTCAAAATGATACGAAACTTCACATATCAATTATATTTTTTATGTGGGAAGGTTATAATGGATGTCCATGCAAAAAATCATTAGAAAATTAGATTCTATAAAACTTTTCGAAATGCAAGTTTCTGTCAAAAATCATAGTATATTATACACTAGTTTTAGTAAAAAAATAAAATTTTATTAGGGATTATTTAAAATGATACAATACTTTTCAGATCATTTAAATATGTTAAGTGGGAAGGTTATGATGGAACTCCATGCAAAAAAATCATCTGAAAACTAGATTCTATGAAACTTTTCGAAACGCAAGTTTCGGTCAAAAACATAAAATTGTATTGGGGACGATTTGAAATGATACGAGACTTTTTAGATCATTTATATATTTTAAGAGGGAAGGTTATGATGGAAGTACATGCAAAAAAATCATCTGAAAACTAGATTCTATGAAACTTTTCGAAATGCAAGTTTCTGTAAAAAAATCATAATATATTATACACTAGTTAATACTAGTTTCAGTCAAAAATCAAATTAAATCGGGGATTGTTCAAAATGATACGAAACTTCACATATCATTTATATATTTTACAAGGTAAGGCTTTGATGGATGTCCATGCAAAAAATCATCTTAAAATTAGATTCTATGAAACTTTTCTAAATGTATGTTTCTGTCAAAAATCATAGTATATTATACACTAGTTTCAGTCAAAAAAATCAAATTTTATTAGGGATTATTCGAAATGATACAAGAATTTTCAGATCATTTATATATGTTAAGAGGGATGTTTATGATGGAAGTCCATGCAAAAAAATCATCTGAAAAGTAGATTCTAGGAAACTTTTCAAAATGCAAGTTTCAGTCAAAAATCATATTATATTATACACAAGTTTCGGTCAAAAAAATAAAATTTAATTGGGGACTTTTTGAAATGATACGAGACTTTCCAGATCATTTATATATGTTAAGAGGGAAGGTTATGATGTAAGTCCATGAAAAAAAATCATCTGAAAACTAGATTCAATGAAACTTTTTGAAATGCAAGTTTCTGTAAAAAATAATAATATATTATACACTAGTTTATATTAGTTTCGGTCAAAAATCAAATTAAATCGGGGACTGTTCAAAATCATACGAAACTCCACATATCAATTATATTTTTTACTTGGGAAGGTTATGATGGATGTCCATGCAAAAAATAATCAGAAAATTAGATTCTATGAAACTTTTCGAAATGCAAATTTCTGTCAAAAATCATAGTATATTATACACTAGTTTCAGTAAAAAAAATTAAATTTTATTAGGGATTATTTGAAATGATACAAGACTTTTCAGATCATTTATATATGTTAAGAGGGATGTTTATGATGGAAGTCCATGCAAAAAAATCATCTGAAAACTAGATTTTATGAAACTTTTCGAAATGCATGTTTCGGTCAAAAATCATAGTATATTATAGACTAGTTTCGGTCAAAAAAATAAAATATAATTGGGGACTATTTGAAATGATACGAGACTTTTAAGATCATTTATATATGTTAAGAGGGAAGGTTATGATGGAAGTCGATGCAAAAAAATCATCTGAAAACTAGATTCTATGAAACTTGTCGAAATGCAAGTTTCTGTCAAAAAATCATAATATATTACACACTAGTTTATACTAGTTTCGGTCAAAAATCAAATTAAATCGCGGACTGTTCAAAATGATACGAAACTTCACATATCAATTATATTTTTTATGTGGGAAGGTTATGATGGATATCCATGCAAAAAATCATCAGAAAATTAGATTCTATGAAACTTTTCGAAATGCAAGTTTCTGTCAAAAATCATAGTATATTATACACTAGTTTTAGTAAAAAAATCAAATTTTATTAGGGATTATTTAAAATGATACAATACTTTTCAGATCATTTAAATATGTTAAGTGGGAAGGTTATGATGGAACTCCATACAAAAAAATCATCTGAAAACTAGATTCTATGAAACTTTTCGAAACGCAAGTTTCGGTCAAAAACATAAAATTGTATTGGGAACGATTTGAAATGATACGTGACTTTTTAGATCATTTATATATTTTAAGAGGGAAGGTTATGATGGAAGTACATGCAAAAAAATCATCTGAAAATTAGATTCTATGAAACTTTTCGAAATGCAAGTTTCTGTAAAAAAATCATAATATATTATACACTAGTTAATACTAGTTTCAGTCAAAAATCAAATTAAATCGGGGATTGTTCAAAATGATACGAAACTTCACATATCATTTATATATTTTACAAGGTAAGGCTTTGATGGATGTCCATGCAAAAAATCATCTTAAAATTAGATTCTATGAAACTTTTCTAAATGTATGTTTCTGTCAAAAATCATAGTATATTATACACTAGTTTCAGTAAAAAAAATTAAATTTTATTAGGGATTATTCTTAATGATACAAGAATTTTCAGATCATTTATATATGTTAAGAGGGATGTTTATGATGGAAGTCCATGCAAAAAAATCATCTGAAAACTAGATTCTATGAAACTTTTCGAAATGCAAGTTTCGGTCAAAAATCATTGTATATTATACACTAGTTTCGGTCAAAAAAATAAAATATAATTGGGGACTATTTGAAATGATACGAGACTTTTAAGATCATTTATATATGTTAAGAGGGAAGGTTATGATGGAAGTCGATGCAAAAAAATCATCTGAAAACTAGATTCTATGAAACTTGTCGAAATGCAAGTTTCTGTCAAAAAATCATAATATATTACACACTAGTTTATACTAGTTTCGGTCAAAAATCAAATTAAATCGCGGACTGTTCAAAATGATACGAAACTTCACATATCAATTATATTTTTTATGTGGGAAGGTTATGATGGATGTCCATGCAAAAAATCATCAGAAAATTAGATTCTATGAAATATTTCGAAATGCAAGTTTCTGTCAAAAATCATAGTATATTATACACTAGTTTTAGTAAAAAAATCAAATTTTATTAGGGATTATTTAAAATGATACAATACTTTTCAGATCATTTAAATATGTTAAGTGGGAAGGTTATGATGGAACTCCATGCAAAAAAATCATCTGAAAACTAGATTCTATGAAACTTTTCGAAACGCAAGTTTCGGTCAAAAACATAAAATTGTATTGGGGACGATTTGAAATGATACGAGACTTTTTAGATCATTTATATATTTTAAGAGGGAAGGTTATGATGGAAGTACATGCAAAAAAATCATCTGAAAACTAGATTCTATGAAACTTTTCGAAATGCAAGTTTCTGTAAAAAAATCATAATATATTATACACTAGTTAATACTAGTTTCAGTCAAAAATCAAATTAAATCGGGGATTGTTCAAAATGATACGAAACTTCACATATCATTTATATATTTTACAAGGTAAGGCTTTGATGGATGTCCATGCAAAAAATCATCTTAAAATTAGATTCTATGAAACTTTTCTAAATGTATGTTTCTGTCAAAAATCATAGTATATTATACACTAGTTTCAGTAAAAAAAATTAAATTTTATTAGGGATTATTCTTAATGATACAAGAATTTTCAGATCATTTATATATGTTAAGAGGGATGTTTATGATGGAAGTCCATGCAAAAAAATCATCTGAAAACTAGATTCTATGAAACTTTTCGAAATGCAAGTTTCGGTCAAAAATCATTGTATATTATACACTAGTTTCGGTCAAAAAAATAAAATATAATTGGGGACTATTTGAAATGATACGAGACTTTTAAGATCATTTATATATGTTAAGAGGGAAGGTTATGATGGAAGTCGATGCAAAAAAATCATCTGAAAACTAGATTCTATGAAACTTGTCGAAATGCAAGTTTCTGTCAAAAAATCATAATATATTACACACTAGTTTATACTAGTTTCGGTCAAAAATCAAATTAAATCGCGGACTGTTCAAAATGATACGAAACTTCACATATCAATTATATTTTTTATGTGGGAAGGTTATGATGGATGTCCATGCAAAAAATCATCAGAAAATTAGATTCTATGAAATATTTCGAAATGCAAGTTTCTGTCAAAAATCATAGTATATTATACACTAGTTTTAGTAAAAAAATCAAATTTTATTAGGGATTATTTAAAATGATACAATACTTTTCAGATCATTTAAATATGTTAAGTGGGAAGGTTATGATGGAACTCCATGCAAAAAAATCATCTGAAAACTAGATTCTATGAAACTTTTCGAAACGCAAGTTTCGGTCAAAAACATAAAATTGTATTGGGGACGATTTGAAATGATACGAGACTTTTTAGATCATTTATATATTTTAAGAGGGAAGGTTATGATGGAAGTACATGCAAAAAAATCATCTGAAAACTAGATTCTATGAAACTTTTCGAAATGCAAGTTTCTGTAAAAAAATCATAATATATTATACACTAGTTAATACTAGTTTCAGTCAAAAATCAAATTAAATCGGGGATTGTTCAAAATGATACGAAACTTCACATATCATTTATATATTTTACAAGGTAAGGCTTTGATGGATGTCCATGCAAAAAATCATCTTAAAATTAGATTCTATGAAACTTTTCTAAATGTATGTTTCTGTCAAAAATCATAGTATATTATACACTAGTTTCAGTAAAAAAAATTAAATTTTATTAGGGATTATTCTTAATGATACAAGAATTTTCAGATCATTTATATATGTTAAGAGGGATGTTTATGATGGAAGTCCATGCAAAAAAATCATCTGAAAACTAGATTCTATGAAACTTTTCGAAATGCAAGTTTCGGTCAAAAATCATTGTATATTATACACTAGTTTCGGTCAAAAAAATAAAATATAATTGGGGACTATTTGAAATGATACGAGACTTTTAAGATCATTTATATATGTTAAGAGGGAAGGTTATGATGGAAGTCGATGCAAAAAAATCATCTGAAAACTAGATTCTATGAAACTTGTCGAAATGCAAGTTTCTGTCAAAAAATCATAATATATTACACACTAGTTTATACTAGTTTCGGTCAAAAATCAAATTAAATCGCGGACTGTTCAAAATGATACGAAACTTCACATATCAATTATATTTTTTATGTGGGAAGGTTATGATGGATGTCCATGCAAAAAATCATCAGAAAATTAGATTCTATGAAATATTTCGAAATGCAAGTTTCTGTCAAAAATCATAGTATATTATACACTAGTTTTAGTAAAAAAATCAAATTTTATTAGGGATTATTTAAAATGATACAATACTTTTCAGATCATTTAAATATGTTAAGTGGGAAGGTTATGATGGAACTCCATGCAAAAAAATCATCTGAAAACTAGATTCTATGAAACTTTTCGAAACGCAAGTTTCGGTCAAAAACATAAAATTGTATTGGGGACGATTTGAAATGATACGAGACTTTTTAGATCATTTATATATTTTAAGAGGGAAGGTTATGATGGAAGTACATGCAAAAAAATCATCTGAAAACTAGATTCTATGAAACTTTTCGAAATGCAAGTTTCTGTAAAAAAATCATAATATATTATACACTAGTTAATACTAGTTTCAGTCAAAAATCAAATTAAATCGGGGATTGTTCAAAATGATACGAAACTTCACATATCATTTATATATTTTACAAGGTAAGGCTTTGATGGATGTCCATGCAAAAAATCATCTTAAAATTAGATTCTATGAAACTTTTCTAAATGTATGTTTCTGTCAAAAATCATAGTATATTATACACTAGTTTCAGTAAAAAAAATTAAATTTTATTAGGGATTATTCTTAATGATACAAGAATTTTCAGATCATTTATATATGTTAAGAGGGATGTTTATGATGGAAGTCCATGCAAAAAAATCATCTGAAAACTAGATTCTATGAAACTTTTCGAAATGCAAGTTTCGGTCAAAAATCATTGTATATTATACACTAGTTTCGGTCAAAAAAATAAAATATAATTGGGGACTATTTGAAATGATACGAGACTTTTCAGATCATTTATATATGTTAAGAGGGAAGGTTATGATGGAAGTCGATGCAAAAAAATCATCTGAAAACTAGATTCTATGAAACTTGTCGAAATGCAAGTTTCTGTCAAAAAATCATAATATATTACACACTAGTTTATACTAGTTTCGGTCAAAAATCAAATTAAATCGCGGACTGTTCAAAATGATACGAAACTTCACATATCAATTATATTTTTTATGTGGGAAGGTTATGATGGATGTCCATGCAAAAAATCATCAGAAAATTAGATTCTATGAAATATTTCGAAATGCAAGTTTCTGTCAAAAATCATAGTATATTATACACTAGTTTTAGTAAAAAAATCAAATTTTATTAGGGATTATTTAAAATGATACAATACTTTTCAGATCATTTAAATATGTTAAGTGGGAAGGTTATGATGGAACTCCATGCAAAAAAATCATCTGAAAACTAGATTCTATGAAACTTTTCGAAACGCAAGTTTCGGTCAAAAACATAAAATTGTATTGGGGACGATTTGAAATGATACGAGACTTTTTAGATCATTTATATATTTTAAGAGGGAAGGTTATGATGGAAGTACATGCAAAAAAATCATCTGAAAACTAGATTCTATGAAACTTTTCGAAATGCAAGTTTCTGTAAAAAAATCATAATATATTATACACTAGTTAATACTAGTTTCAGTCAAAAATCAAATTAAATCGGGGATTGTTCAAAATGATACGAAACTTCACATATCATTTATATATTTTACAAGGTAAGGCTTTGATGGATGTCCATGCAAAAAATCATCTTAAAATTAGATTCTATGAAACTTTTCTAAATGTATGTTTCTGTCAAAAATCATAGTATATTATACACTAGTTTCAGTAAAAAAAATTAAATTTTATTAGGGATTATTCTTAATGATACAAGAATTTTCAGATCATTTATATATGTTAAGAGGGATGTTTATGATGGAAGTCCATGCAAAAAAATCATCTGAAAACTAGATTCTATGAAACTTTTCGAAATGCAAGTTTCGGTCAAAAATCATTGTATATTATACACTAGTTTCGGTCAAAAAAATAAAATATAATTGGGGACTATTTGAAATGATACGAGACTTTTCAGATCATTTATATATGTTAAGAGGGAAGGTTATGATGGAAGTCGATGCAAAAAAATCATCTGAAAACTAGATTCTATGAAACTTGTCGAAATGCAAGTTTCTGTCAAAAAATCATAATATATTACACACTAGTTTATACTAGTTTCGGTCAAAAATCAAATTAAATCGCGGACTGTTCAAAATGATACGAAACTTCACATATCAATTATATTTTTTATGTGGGAAGGTTATGATGGATGTCCATGCAAAAAATCATCAGAAAATTAGATTCTATGAAATATTTCGAAATGCAAGTTTCTGTCAAAAATCATAGTATATTATACACTAGTTTTAGTAAAAAAATCAAATTTTATTAGGGATTATTTAAAATGATACAATACTTTTCAGATCATTTAAATATGTTAAGTGGGAAGGTTATGATGGAACTCCATGCAAAAAAATCATCTGAAAACTAGATTCTATGAAACTTTTCGAAACGCAAGTTTCGGTCAAAAACATAAAATTGTATTGGGGACGATTTGAAATGATACGAGACTTTTTAGATCATTTATATATTTTAAGAGGGAAGGTTATGATGGAAGTACATGCAAAAAAATCATCTGAAAACTAGATTCTATGAAACTTTTCGAAATGCAAGTTTCTGTAAAAAAATCATAATATATTATACACTAGTTAATACTAGTTTCAGTCAAAAATCAAATTAAATCGGGGATTGTTCAAAATGATACGAAACTTCACATATCATTTATATATTTTACAAGGTAAGGCTTTGATGGATGTCCATGCAAAAAATCATCTTAAAATTAGATTCTATGAAACTTTTCTAAATGTATGTTTCTGTCAAAAATCATAGTATATTATACACTAGTTTCAGTAAAAAAAATTAAATTTTATTAGGGATTATTCTTAATGATACAAGAATTTTCAGATCATTTATATATGTTAAGAGGGATGTTTATGATGGAAGTCCATGCAAAAAAATCATCTGAAAACTAGATTCTATGAAACTTTTCGAAATGCAAGTTTCGGTCAAAAATCATTGTATATTATACACTAGTTTCGGTCAAAAAAATAAAATATAATTGGGGACTATTTGAAATGATACGAGACTTTTCAGATCATTTATATATGTTAAGAGGGAAGGTTATGATGGAAGTCGATGCAAAAAAATCATCTGAAAACTAGATTCTATGAAACTTGTCGAAATGCAAGTTTCTGTCAAAAAATCATAATATATTACACACTAGTTTATACTAGTTTCGGTCAAAAATCAAATTAAATCGCGGACTGTTCAAAATGATACGAAACTTCACATATCAATTATATTTTTTATGTGGGAAGGTTATGATGGATGTCCATGCAAAAAATCATCAGAAAATTAGATTCTATGAAATATTTCGAAATGCAAGTTTCTGTCAAAAATCATAGTATATTATACACTAGTTTTAGTAAAAAAATCAAATTTTATTAGGGATTATTTAAAATGATACAATACTTTTCAGATCATTTAAATATGTTAAGTGGGAAGGTTATGATGGAACTCCATGCAAAAAAATCATCTGAAAACTAGATTCTATGAAACTTTTCGAAACGCAAGTTTCGGTCAAAAACATAAAATTGTATTGGGGACGATTTGAAATGATACGAGACTTTTTAGATCATTTATATATTTTAAGAGGGAAGGTTATGATGGAAGTACATGCAAAAAAATCATCTGAAAACTAGATTCTATGAAACTTTTCGAAATGCAAGTTTCTGTAAAAAAATCATAATATATTATACACTAGTTAATACTAGTTTCAGTCAAAAATCAAATTAAATCGGGGATTGTTCAAAATGATACGAAACTTCACATATCATTTATATATTTTACAAGGTAAGGCTTTGATGGATGTCCATGCAAAAAATCATCTTAAAATTAGATTCTATGAAACTTTTCTAAATGTATGTTTCTGTCAAAAATCATAGTATATTATACACTAGTTTCAGTAAAAAAAATTAAATTTTATTAGGGATTATTTGAAATGATACAATACTTTTCAGATCATTTATATATGTTAAGAGGGATGTTTATGATGGAAGTCCATGCAAAAAAATCATCTGAAAACTAGATTCTATGAAACTTTTCGAAATGCAAGTTTCGGTCAAAAATCATTGTATATTATACACTAGTTTCGGTCAAAAAAATAAAATATAATTGGGGACTATTTGAAATGATACGAGACTTTTCAGATCATTTATATATGTTAAGAGGGAAGGTTATGATGGAAGTCGATGCAAAAAAATCATCTGAAAACTAGATTCTATGAAACTTGTCGAAATGCAAGTTTCTGTCAAAAAATCATAATATATTACACACTAGTTTATACTAGTTTCGGTCAAAAATCAAATTAAATCGCGGACTTTTCAAAATGATACGAAACTTCACATATCAATTATATTTTTTATGTGGGAAGGTTATGATGGATGTCCATGCAAAAAATCATCAGAAAATTAGATTCTATGAAATATTTCGAAATGCAAGTTTCTGTCAAAAATCATAGTATATTATACACTAGTTTTAGTAAAAAAATCAAATTTTATTAGGGATTATTTAAAATGATACAATACTTTTCAGATCATTTAAATATGTTAAGTGGGAAGGTTATGATGGAACTCCATGCAAAAAAATCATCTGAAAACTAGATTCTATGAAACTTTTCGAAACGCAAGTTTCGGTCAAAAACATAAAATTGTATTGGGGACGATTTGAAATGATACGAGACTTTTTAGATCATTTATATATTTTAAGAGGGAAGGTTATGATGGAAGTACATGCAAAAAAATCATCTGAAAACTAGATTCTATGAAACTTTTCGAAATGCAAGTTTCTGTAAAAAAATCATAATATATTATACACTAGTTAATACTAGTTTCAGTCAAAAATCAAATTAAATCGGGGATTGTTCAAAATGATACGAAACTTCACATATCATTTATATATTTTACAAGGTAAGGCTTTGATGGATGTCCATGCAAAAAATCATCTTAAAATTAGATTCTATGAAACTTTTCTAAATGTATGTTTCTGTCAAAAATCATAGTATATTATACACTAGTTTCAGTAAAAAAAATTAAATTTTATTAGGGATTATTTGAAATGATACAAGACTTTTCAGATCATTTATATATGTTAAGAGGGATGTTTATGATGGAAGTCCATGCAAAAAAATCATCTGAAAACTAGATTCTATGAAACTTTTCGAAATGCAAGTTTCGGTCAAAAATCATTGTATATTATACACTAGTTTCGGTCAAAAAAATAAAATATAATTGGGGACTATTTGAAATGATACGAGACTTTTCAGATCATTTATATATGTTAAGAGGGAAGGTTATGATGGAAGTCGATGCAAAAAAATCATCTGAAAACTAGATTCTATGAAACTTGTCGAAATGCAAGTTTCTGTCAAAAAATCATAATATATTACACACTAGTTTATACTAGTTTCGGTCAAAAATCAAATTAAATCGCGGACTGTTCAAAATGATACGAAACATCACATATCAATTATATTTTTTATGTGGGAAGGTTATGATGGATGTCCATGCAAAAAATCATCAGAAAATTAGATTCTATGAAACTTTTCGAAATGCAAGTTTCTGTCAAAAATCATAGTATATTATACACTAGTTTTAGTAAAAAAATCAAATTTTATTAGGGATTATTTAAAATGATACAATACTTTTCAGATCATTTAAATATGTTAAGTGGTAAGGTTATGATGGAACTCCATGCAAAAAAATCATCTGAAAACTAGATTCTATGAAACTTTTCGAAACGCAAGTTTCGGTCAAAAACATAAAATTGTATTGGGGACGATTTGAAATGATACGAGACTTTTTAGATCATTTATATATTTTAAGAGGGAAGGTTATGATGGAAGTACATGCAAAAAAATCATCTGAAAACTAGATTCTATGAAACTTTTCGAAATGCAAGTTTCTGTAAAAAAATCATAATATATTATACACTAGTTAATACTAGTTTCAGTCAAAAATAAAATTAAATCGGGGATTGTTCAAAATGATACGAAACTTCACATATCATTTATATATTTTACAAGGTAAGGCTTTGATGGATGTCCATGCAAAAAATCATCTTAAAATTAGATTCTATGAAACTTTTCTAAATGTATGTTTCTGTCAAAAATCATAGTATATTATACACTAGTTTCAGTAAAAAAAATTAAATTTTATTAGGGATTATTTGAAATGATACAAGACTTTTCAGATCATTTATATATGTTAAGAGGGATGTTTATGATGGAAGTCCATGCAAAAAAATCATCTGAAAACTAGATTCTATGAAACTTTTCGAAATGCAAGTTTCGGTCAAAAATCATTGTATATTATACACTAGTTTCGGTCAAAAAAATAAAATATAATTGGGGACTATTTGAAATGATACGAGACTTTTCAGATCATTTATATATGTTAAGAGGGAAGGTTATGATGGAAGTCGATGCAAAAAAATCATCTGAAAACTAGATTCTATGAAACTTGTCGAAATGCAAGTTTCTGTCAAAAAATCATAATATATTACACACTAGTTTATACTAGTTTCGGTCAAAAATCAAATTAAATCGCGGACTGTTCAAAATGATACGAAACATCACATATCAATTATATTTTTTATGTGGGAAGGTTATGATGGATGTCCATGCAAAAAATCATCAGAAAATTAGATTCTATGAAACTTTTCGAAATGCAAGTTTCTGTCAAAAATCATAGTATATTATACACTAGTTTTAGTAAAAAAATCAAATTTTATTAGGGATTATTTAAAATGATACAATACTTTTCAGATCATTTAAATATGTTAAGTGGTAAGGTTATGATGGAACTCCATGCAAAAAAATCATCTGAAAACTAGATTCTATGAAACTTTTCGAAACGCAAGTTTCGGTCAAAAACATAAAATTGTATTGGGGACGATTTGAAATGATACGAGACTTTTTAGATCATTTATATATTTTAAGAGGGAAGGTTATGATGGAAGTACATGCAAAAAAATCATCTGAAAACTAGATTCTATGAAACTTTTCGAAATGCAAGTTTCTGTAAAAAAATCATAATATATTATACACTAGTTAATACTAGTTTCAGTCAAAAATAAAATTAAATCGGGGATTGTTCAAAATGATACGAAACTTCACATATCATTTATATATTTTACAAGGTAAGGCTTTGATGGATGTCCATGCAAAAAATCATCTTAAAATTAGATTCTATGAAACTTTTCTAAATGTATGTTTCTGTCAAAAATCATAGTATATTATACACTAGTTTCAGTAAAAAAAATTAAATTTTATTAGGGATTATTTGAAATGATACAAGACTTTTCAGATCATTTATATATGTTAAGAGGGATGTTTATGATGGAAGTCCATGCAAAAAAATCATCTGAAAACTAGATTCTATGAAACTTTTCGAAATGCAAGTTTCGGTCAAAAATCATTGTATATTATACACTAGTTTCGGTCAAAAAAATAAAATATAATTGGGGACTATTTGAAATGATACGAGACTTTTCAGATCATTTATATATGTTAAGAGGGAAGGTTATGATGGAAGTCGATGCAAAAAAATCATCTGAAAACTAGATTCTATGAAACTTGTCGAAATGCAAGTTTCTGTCAAAAAATCATAATATATTACACACTAGTTTATACTAGTTTCGGTCAAAAATCAAATTAAATCGCGGACTGTTCAAAATGATACGAAACATCACATATCAATTATATTTTTTATGTGGGAAGGTTATGATGGATGTCCATGCAAAAAATCATCAGAAAATTAGATTCTATGAAACTTTTCGAAATGCAAGTTTCTGTCAAAAATCATAGTATATTATACACTAGTTTTAGTAAAAAAATCAAATTTTATTAGGGATTATTTAAAATGATACAATACTTTTCAGATCATTTAAATATGTTAAGTGGTAAGGTTATGATGGAACTCCATGCAAAAAAATCATCTGAAAACTAGATTCTATGAAACTTTTCGAAACGCAAGTTTCGGTCAAAAACATAAAATTGTATTGGGGACGATTTGAAATGATACGAGACTTTTTAGATCATTTATATATTTTAAGAGGGAAGGTTATGATGGAAGTACATGCAAAAAAATCATCTGAAAACTAGATTCTATGAAACTTTTCGAAATGCAAGTTTCTGTAAAAAAATCATAATATATTATACACTAGTTAATACTAGTTTCTGTCAAAAATCAAATTAAATCGGGGATTGTTCAAAATGATACGAAACTTCACATATCATTTATATATTTTACAAGGTAAGGCTTTGATGGATGTCCATGCAAAAAATCATCTTAAAATTAGATTCTATGAAACTTTTCTAAATGTATGTTTCTGTCAAAAATCATAGTATATTATACACTAGTTTCAGTAAAAAAAATTAAATTTTATTAGGGATTATTTGAAATGATACAAGACTTTTCAGATCATTTATATATGTTAAGAGGGATGTTTATGATGGAAGTCCATGCAAAAAAATCATCTGAAAACTAGATTCTATGAAACTTTTCGAAATGCAAGTTTCGGTCAAAAATCATTGTATATTATACACTAGTTTCGGTCAAAAAAATAAAATATAATTGGGGACTATTTGAAATGATACGAGACTTTTCAGATCATTTATATATGTTAAGAGGGACGGTTATGATGGAAGTCGATGCAAAAAAATCATCTGAAAACTAGATTCTATGAAACTTGTCGAAATGCAAGTTTCTGTCAAAAAATCATAATATATTACACACTAGTTTATACTAGTTTCGGTCAAAAATCAAATTAAATCGCGGACTGTTCAAAATGATACGAAACATCACATATCAATTATATTTTTTATGTGGGAAGGTTATGATGGATGTCCATGCAAAAAATCATCAGAAAATTAGATTCTATGAAACTTTTCGAAATGCAAGTTTCTGTCAAAAATCATAGTATATTATACACTAGTTTTAGTAAAAAAATCAAATTTTATTAGGGATTATTTAAAATGATACAATACTTTTCAGATCATTTAAATATGTTAAGTGGTAAGGTTATGATGGAACTCCATGCAAAAAAATCATCTGAAAACTAGATTCTATGAAACTTTTCGAAACGCAAGTTTCGGTCAAAAACATAAAATTGTATTGGGGACGATTTGAAATGATACGAGACTTTTTAGATCATTTATATATTTTAAGAGGGAAGGTTATGATGGAAGTACATGCAAAAAAATCATCTGAAAACTAGATTCTATGAAACTTTTCGAAATGCAAGTTTCTGTAAAAAAATCATAATATATTATACACTAGTTAATACTAGTTTCTGTCAAAAATCAAATTAAATCGGGGATTGTTCAAAATGATACGAAACTTCACATATCATTTATATATTTTACAAGGTAAGGCTTTGATGGATGTCCATGCAAAAAATCATCTTAAAATTAGATTCTATGAAACTTTTCTAAATGTATGTTTCTGTCAAAAATCATAGTATATTATACACTAGTTTCAGTAAAAAAAATTAAATTTTATTAGGGATTATTTGAAATGATACAAGACTTTTCAGATCATTTATATATGTTAAGAGGGATGTTTATGATGGAAGTCCATGCAAAAAAATCATCTGAAAACTAGATTCTATGAAACTTTTCGAAATGCAAGTTTCGGTCAAAAATCATTGTATATTATACACTAGTTTCGGTCAAAAAAATAAAATATAATTGGGGACTATTTGAAATGATACGAGACTTTTCAGATCATTTATATATGTTAAGAGGGACGGTTATGATGGAAGTCGATGCAAAAAAATCATCTGAAAACTAGATTCTATGAAACTTGTCGAAATGCAAGTTTCTGTCAAAAAATCATAATATATTACACACTAGTTTATACTAGTTTCGGTCAAAAATCAAATTAAATCGCGGACTGTTCAAAATGATACGAAACTTCACATATCAATTATATTTTTTATGTGGGAAGGTTATGATGGATGTCCATGCAAAAAATCATCAGAAAATTAGATTCTATGAAATATTTCGAAATGCAAGTTTCTGTCAAAAATCATAGTATATTATACACTAGTTTTAGTAAAAAAATCAAATTTTATTAGGGATTATTTAAAATGATACAATACTTTTCAGATCATTTAAATATGTTAAGTGGGAAGGTTATGATGGAACTCCATGCAAAAAAATCATCTGAAAACTAGATTCTATGAAACTTTTCGAAACGCAAGTTTCGGTCAAAAACATAAAATTGTATTGGGGACGATTTGAAATGATACGAGACTTTTTAGATCATTTATATATTTTAAGAGGGAAGGTTATGATGGAAGTACATGCAAAAAAATCATCTGAAAACTAGATTCTATGAAACTTTTCGAAATGCAAGTTTCTGTAAAAAAATCATAATATATTATACACTAGTTAATACTAGTTTCAGTCAAAAATCAAATTAAATCGGGGATTGTTCAAAATGATACGAAACTTCACATATCATTTATATATTTTACAAGGTAAGGCTTTGATGGATGTCCATGCAAAAAATCATCTTAAAATTAGATTCTATGAAACTTTTCTAAATGTATGTTTCTGTCAAAAATCATAGTATATTATACACTAGTTTCAGTAAAAAAAATTAAATTTTATTAGGGATTATTTGAAATGATACAATACTTTTCAGATCATTTATATATGTTAAGAGGGATGTTTATGATGGAAGTCCATGCAAAAAAATCATCTGAAAACTAGATTCTATGAAACTTTTCGAAATGCAAGTTTCGGTCAAAAATCATTGTATATTATACACTAGTTTCGGTCAAAAAAATAAAATATAATTGGGGACTATTTGAAATGATACGAGACTTTTCAGATCATTTATATATGTTAAGAGGGAAGGTTATGATGGAAGTCGATGCAAAAAAATCATCTGAAAACTAGATTCTATGAAACTTGTCGAAATGCAAGTTTCTGTCAAAAAATCATAATATATTACACACTAGTTTATACTAGTTTCGGTCAAAAATCAAATTAAATCGCGGACTGTTCAAAATGATACGAAACATCACATATCAATTATATTTTTTATGTGGGAAGGTTATGATGGATGTCCATGCAAAAAATCATCAGAAAATTAGATTCTATGAAACTTTTCGAAATGCAAGTTTCTGTCAAAAATCATAGTATATTATACACTAGTTTTAGTAAAAAAATCAAATTTTATTAGGGATTATTTAAAATGATACAATACTTTTCAGATCATTTAAATATGTTAAGTGGTAAGGTTATGATGGAACTCCATGCAAAAAAATCATCTGAAAAATAGATTCTATGAAACTTTTCGAAACGCAAGTTTCGGTCAAAAAAATAAAATTGTATTGGGGACGATTTGAAATGATACGAGACTTTTTAGATCATTTATATATTTTAAGAGGGAAGGTTATGATGGAAGTACATGCAAAAAAATCATCTGAAAACTAGATTCTATGAAACTTTTCGAAATGCAAGTTTCTGTAAAAAAATCATAATATATTATACACTAGTTAATACTAGTTTCAGTCAAAAATCAAATTAAATCGGGGATTGTTCAAAATGATACGAAACTTCACATATCATTTATATATTTTACAAGGTAAGGCTTTGATGGATGTCCATGCAAAAAATCATCTTAAAATTAGATTCTATGAAACTTTTCTAAATGTATGTTTCTGTCAAAAATCATAGTATATTATACACTAGTTTCAGTAAAAAAAATTAAATTTTATTAGGGATTATTTGAAATGATACAAGACTTTTCAGATCATTTATATATGTTAAGAGGGATGTTTATGATGGAAGTCCATGCAAAAAAATCATCTGAAAACTAGATTCTATGAAACTTTTCGAAATGCAAGTTTCGGTCAAAAATCATTGTATATTATACACTAGTTTCGGTCAAAAAAATAAAATATAATTGGGGACTATTTGAAATGATACGAGACTTTTCAGATCATTTATATATGTTAAGAGGGAAGGTTATGATGGAAGTCGATGCAAAAAAATCATCTGAAAACTAGATTCTATGAAACTTGTCGAAATGCAAGTTTCTGTCAAAAAATCATAATATATTACACACTAGTTTATACTAGTTTCGGTCAAAAATCAAATTAAATCGCGGACTGTTCAAAATGATACGAAACATCACATATCAATTATATTTTTTATGTGGGAAGGTTATGATGGATGTCCATGCAAAAAATCATCAGAAAATTAGATTCTATGAAACTTTTCGAAATGCAAGTTTCTGTCAAAAATCATAGTATATTATACACTAGTTTTAGTAAAAAAATCAAATTTTATTAGGGATTATTTAAAATGATACAATACTTTTCAGATCATTTAAATATGTTAAGTGGTAAGGTTATGATGGAACTCCATGCAAAAAAATCATCTGAAAACTAGATTCTATGAAACTTTTCGAAACGCAAGTTTCGGTCAAAAACATAAAATTGTATTGGGGACGATTTGAAATGATACGAGACTTTTTAGATCATTTATATATTTTAAGAGGGAAGGTTATGATGGAAGTACATGCAAAAAAATCATCTGAAAACTAGATTCTATGAAACTTTTCGAAATGCAAGTTTCTGTAAAAAAATCATAATATATTATACACTAGTTAATACTAGTTTCAGTCAAAAATCAAATTAAATCGGGGATTGTTCAAAATGATACGAAACTTCACATATCATTTATATATTTTACAAGGTAAGGCTTTGATGGATGTCCATGCAAAAAATCATCTTAAAATTAGATTCTATGAAACTTTTCTAAATGTATGTTTCTGTCAAAAATCATAGTATATTATACACTAGTTTCAGTAAAAAAAATTAAATTTTATTAGGGATTATTTGAAATGATACAAGACTTTTCAGATCATTTATATATGTTAAGAGGGATGTTTATGATGGAAGTCCATGCAAAAAAATCATCTGAAAACTAGATTCTATGAAACTTTTCGAAATGCAAGTTTCGGTCAAAAATCATTGTATATTATACACTAGTTTCGGTCAAAAAAATAAAATATAATTGGGGACTATTTGAAATGATACGAGACTTTTCAGATCATTTATATATGTTAAGAGGGAAGGTTATGATGGAAGTCGATGCAAAAAAATCATCTGAAAACTAGATTCTATGAAACTTGTCGAAATGCAAGTTCGTGTCAAAAAATCATAATATATTACACACTAGTTTATACTAGTTTCGGTCAAAAATCAAATTAAATCGCGGACTGTTCAAAATGATACGAAACTTCACATATCAATTATATTTTTTATGTGGGAAGGTTATGATGGATGTCCATGCAAAAAATCATCAGAAAATTAGATTCTATGAAACTTTTCGAAATGCAAGTTTCTGTCAAAAATCATAGTATATTATACACTAGTTTTAGTAAAAAAATAAAATTTTATTAGGGATTATTTAAAATGATACAATACTTTTCAGATCATTTAAATATGTTAAGTGGGAAGGTTATGATGGAACTCCATGCAAAAAAATCATCTGAAAACTAGATTCTATGAAACTTTTCGAAACGCAAGTTTCGGTCAAAAACATAAAATTTTATTGGGGACGATTTGAAATGATACGAGACTTTTTAGATCATTTATATATTTTAAGAGGGAAGGTTATGATGGAAGTACATGCAAAAAAATCATCTGAAAACTAGATTCTATGAAACTTTTCGAAATGCAAGTTTCTGTAAAAAAATCATAATATATTATACACTAGTTAATACTAGTTTCAGTCAAAAATCAAATTAAATCGGGGATTGTTCAAAATGATACGAAACTTCACATATCATTTATATATTTTACAAGGCAAGGCTTTGATGGATGTCCATGCAAAAAATCATCTTAAAATTAGATTCTATGAAACTTTTCTAAATGTATGTTTCTGTCAAAAATCATAGTATATTATACACTAGTTTCAGTAAAAAAAATTAAATTTTATTAGGGATTATTTGAAATGATACAAGACTTTTCAGATCATTTATATATGTTAAGAGGGATGTTTATGATGGAAGTCCATGCAAAAAAATCATCTGAAAACTAGATTCTATGAAACTTTTCGAAATGCAAGTTTCGGTCAAAAATCATAGTATATTATACACTAGTTTCGGTCAAAAAAATAAAATATAATTGGGGACTATTTGAAATGATACGAGACTTTTCAGATCATTTATATATGTTAAGAGGGAAGGTTATGATGGAAGTCGATGCAAAAAAATCATCTGAAAACTAGATTCTATGAAACTTGTCGAAATGCAAGTTTGTGTCAAAAAATCATAATATATTACACACTAGTTTATACTAGTTTCGGTCAAAAATCAAATTAAATCGCGGACTGTTCAAAATGATACGAAACTTCACATATAAATTATATTTTTTATGTGGGAAGGTTATGATGGATGTCCATGCAAAAAATCATCAGAAAATTAGATTCTATGAAACTTTTCGAAATACAAGTTTCTGTCAAAAATCATAGTATATTATACACTAGTTTTAGTAAAAAAATAAAATTTTATAAGGGATTATTTAAAATGATACAATACTTTTCAGATCATTTAAATATGTTAAGTGGGAAGGTTATGATGGAACTCCATGCAAAAAAATCATCTGAAAACTAGATTCTATGAAACTTTTCGAAATGCAAGTTTCGGTCAAAAAAATAAAATTGTATTGGGGACGATTTGAAATGATATGAGACTTTTTAGATTATTTATATATTTTAAGAGGGAAGGTTATGATGGAAGTACATGCAAAAAAATCATCTGAAAACTAGATTCTATGAAACTTTTCGAAATGCAAGTTTCTGTAAAAAAATCATAATATATTATACACTAGTTAATACTAGTTTCAGTCAAAAATCAAATTAAATCGGGGATTGTTCAAAATGATACGAAACTTCACATATCATTTATATATTTTACAAGGTAAGGCTTTGATGGATGTCCATGCAAAAAATCATCTTAAAATTAGATTCTATGAAACTTTTCTAAATGTATGTTTCTGTCAAAAATCATAGTATATTATACACTAGTTTCAGTAAAAAAAATTAAATTTTATTAGGGATTATTTGAAATGATACAAGACTTTTCAGATCATTTATATATGTTAAGAGGGATGTTTATGATGGAAGTCCATGCAAAAAAATATCTGAAAACTAGATTCTATGAAACTTTTCGAAATGCAAGTTTCGGTCAAAAATCATAGTATATTATACACTAGTTTCGGTCAAAAAAATAAAATATAATTGGGGACTATTTGAAATGATACGAGACTTTTCAGATCATTTATATATGTTAAGAGGGAAGGTTATGATGGAAGTCGATGCAAAAAAATCATCTGAAAACTAGATTCTATGAAACTTGTCGAAATGCAAGTTTCTGTCAAAAAATCATAATATATTACACACTAGTTTATACTAGTTTCGGTCAAAAATCAAATTAAATCGCGGACTGTTAAAAATGATACGAAACTTCACATATCAATTATATTTTTTATGTGGGAAGGTTATGATGGATGTCCATGCAAAAAATCATCAGAAAATTAGATTCTATGAAACTTTTCGAAATGCAAGTTTCTGTCAAAAATCATAGTATATTATACACTAGTTTTAGTAAAAAAATAAAATTTTATTAGGGATTATTTAAAATGATACAATACTTTTCAGATCATTTAAATATGTTAAGTGGTAAGGTTATGATGGAACTCCATGCAAAAAAATCATCTGAAAACTAGATTCTATGAAACTTTTCGAAACGCAAGTTTCGGTCAAAAAAATAAAATTGTATTGGGGACGATTTGAAATGATATGAGACTTTTTAGATCATTTATATATTTTAAGAGGGAAGGTTATGATGGAAGTACATGCAAAAAAATCATCTGAAAACTAGATTCTATGAAACTTTTCGAAATGCATGTTTCTGTAAAAAAATCATAATATATTATACACTAGTTAATACTAGTTTCAGTCAAAAATCAAATTAAATCGGGGATTGTTCAAAATGATACGAAACTTCACATATCATTTATATATTTTACAAGGTAAGGCTTTGATGGATGTCCATGCAAAAAATCATCTTAAAATTAGATTCTATGAAACTTTTCTAAATGTATGTTTCTGTCAAAAATCATAGTATATTATACACTAGTTTCAGTAAAAAAAATTAAATTTTATTAGGGATTATTTGAAATGATACAAGACTTTTCAGATCATTTATATATGTTAAGAGGGATGTTTATGATGGAAGTCCATGCAAAAAAATCATCTGAAAACTAGATTCTATGAAACTTTTCGAAATGCAAGTTTCGGTCAAAAATCATTGTATATTATACACTAGTTTCGGTCAAAAAAATAAAATATAATTGGGGACTATTTGAAATGATACGAGACTTTTCAGATCATTTATATATGTTAAGAGGGAAGGTTATGATGGAAGTCGATGCAAAAAAATCATCTGAAAACTAGATTCTATGAAACTTGTCGAAATGCAAGTTTCTGTCAAAAAATCATAATATATTACACACTAGTTTATACTAGTTTCGGTCAAAAATCAAATTAAATCGCGGACTGTTAAAAATGATACGAAACTTCACATATCAATTATATTTTTTATGTGGGAAGGTTATGATGGATGTCCATGCAAAAAATCATCAGAAAATTAGATTCTATGAAACTTTTCGAAATGCAAGTTTCTGTCAAAAATCATAGTATATTATACACTAGTTTTAGTAAAAAAATAAAATTTTATTAGGGATTATTTAAAATGATACAATACTTTTCAGATCATTTAAATATGTTAAGTGGTAAGGTTATGATGGAACTCCATGCAAAAAAATCATCTGAAAACTAGATTCTATGAAACTTTTCGAAACGCAAGTTTCGGTCAAAAAAATAAAATTGTATTGGGGACGATTTGAAATGATATGAGACTTTTTAGATCATTTATATATTTTAAGAGGGAAGGTTATGATGGAAGTACATGCAAAAAAATCATCTGAAAACTAGATTCTATGAAACTTTTCGAAATGCATGTTTCTGTAAAAAAATCATAATATATTATACACTAGTTAATACTAGTTTCAGTCAAAAATCAAATTAAATCGGGGATTGTTCAAAATGATACGAAACTTCACATATCATTTATATATTTTACAAGGTAAGGCTTTGATGGATGTCCATGCAAAAAATCATCTTAAAATTAGATTCTATGAAACTTTTCTAAATGTATGTTTCTGTCAAAAATCATAGTATATTATACACTAGTTTCAGTAAAAAAAATTAAATTTTATTAGGGATTATTTGAAATGATACAAGACTTTTCAGATCATTTATATATGTTAAGAGGGATGTTTATGATGGAAGTCCATGCAAAAAAATCATCTGAAAACTAGATTCTATGAAACTTTTCGAAATGCAAGTTTCGGTCAAAAATCATAGTATATTATACACTAGTTTCGGTCAAAAAAATAAAATATAATTGGGGACTATTTGAAATGATACGAGACTTTTCAGATCATTTATATATGTTAAGAGGGAAGGTTATGATGGAAGTCGATGCAAAAAAATCATCTGAAAACTAGATTCTATGAAACTTGTCGAAATGCAAGTTTCTGTCAAAAAATCATAATATATTACACACTAGTTTATACTAGTTTCGGTCAAAAATCAAATTAAATCGCGGACTGTTCAAAATGATACGAAACTTCACATATCAATTATATTTTTTATGTGGGAAGGTTATGATGGATGTCCATGCAAAAAATCATCAGAAAATTAGATTCTATGAAACTTTTCGAAATGCAAGTTTCTGTCAAAAATCATAGTATATTATACACTAGTTTTAGTAAAAAAATAAAATTTTATTAGAGATTATTTAAAATGATACAATACTTTTCAGATCATTTAAATATGTTAAGTGGTAAGGTTATGATGGAACTCCATGCAAGAAAATCATCTGAAAACTAGATTCTATGAAACTTTTCGAAACGCAAGTTTCGGTCAAAAAAATAAAATTGTATTGGGGACGATTTGAAATGATATGAGACTTTTTAGATCATTTATATATTTTAAGAGGGAAGGTTATGATGGAAGTACATGCAAAAAAATCATCTGAAAACTAGATTCTATGAAACTTTTCGAAATGCAAGTTTCTGTAAAAAAATCATAATATATTATACACTAGTTAATACTAGTTTCAGTCAAAAATCAAATTAAATCGGGGATTGTTCAAAATGATACGAAACTTCACATATCATTTATATATTTTACAAGGTAAGGCTTTGATGGATGTCCATGCAAAAAATCATCTTAAAATTAGATTCTATGAAACTTTTCTAAATGTATGTTTCTGTCAAAAATCATAGTATATTATACATTAGTTTCAGTAAAAAAAATTAAATTTTATTAGGGATTATTTGAAATGATACAAGACTTTTCAGATCATTTATATATGTTAAGAGGGATGTTTATGATGGAAGTCCATGCAAAAAAATCATCTGAAAACTAGATTCTATGAAACTTTTCGAAATGCAAGTTTCGGTCAAAAATCATAGTATATTATACACTAGTTTCGGTCAAAAAAATAAAATATAATTGGGGACTATTTGAAATGATACGAGACTTTTCAGATCATTTATATATGTTAAGAGGGAAGGTTATGATGGAAGTCGATGCAAAAAAATCATCTGAAAACTAGATTCTATGAAACTTGTCGAAATGCAAGTTTCTGTCAAAAAATCATAATATATTACACACTAGTTTATACTAGTTTCGGTCAAAAATCAAATTAAATCGCGGACTGTTCAAAATGATACGAAACTTCACATATCAATTATATTTTTTATGTGGGAAGGTTATGATGGATGTCCATGCAAAAAATCATCAGAAAATTAGATTCTATGAAACTTTTCGAAATGCAAGTTTCTGTCAAAAATCATAGTATATTATACACTAGTTTTAGTAAAAAAATAAAATTTTATTAGGGATTATTTAAAATGATACAATACTTTTCAGATCATTTAAATATGTTAAGTGGTAAGGTTATGATGGAACTCCATGCAAGAAAATCATCTGAAAACTAGATTCTATGAAACTTTTCGAAACGCAAGTTTCGGTCAAAAAAATAAAATTGTATTGGGGACGATTTGAAATGATATGAGACTTTTTAGATCATTTATATATTTTAAGAGGGAAGGTTATGATGGAAGTACATGCAAAAAAATCATCTGAAAACTAGATTCTATGAAACTTTTCGAAATGCAAGTTTCTGTAAAAAAATCATAATATATTATACACTAGTTAATACTAGTTTCAGTCAAAAATCAAATTAAATCGGGGATTGTTCAAAATGATACGAAACTTCACATATCATTTATATATTTTACAAGGTAAGGCTTTGATGGATGTCCATGCAAAAAATCATCTTAAAATTAGATTCTATGAAACTTTTCTAAATGTATGTTTCTGTCAAAAATCATAGTATATTATACACTAGTTTCAGTAAAAAAAATTAAATTTTATTAGTGATTATTTGAAATGATACAAGACTTTTCAGATCATTTATATATGTTAAGAGGGATGTTTATGATGGAAGTCCATGCAAAAAAATCATCTGAAAACTAGATTCTATGAAACTTTTCGAAATGCAAGTTTCGGTCAAAAATCATTGTATATTATACACTAGTTTCGGTCAAAAAAATAAAATATAATTGGGGACTATTTGAAATGATACGAGACTTTTCAGATCATTTATATATGTTAAGAGGGAAGGTTATGATGGAAGTCGATGCAAAAAAATCATCTGAAAACTAGATTCTATGAAACTTGTCGAAATGCAAGTTTCTGTCAAAAAATCATAATATATTACACACTAGTTTATACTAGTTTCGGTCAAAAATCAAATTAAATCGCGGACTGTTCAAAATGATACGAAACTTCACATATCAATTATATTTTTTATGTGGGAAGGTTATGATGGATGTCCATGCAAAAAATCATCAGAAAATTAGATTCTATGAAACTTTTCGAAATGCAAGTTTCTGTCAAAAATCATAGTATATTATACACTAGTTTTAGTAAAAAAAATAAAATTTTATTAGGGATTATTTAAAATGATACAATACTTTTCAGATCATTTAAATATGTTAAGTGGTAAGGTTATGATGGAACTCCATGCAAGAAAATCATCTGAAAACTAGATTCTATGAAACTTTTCGAAACGCAAGTTTCGGTCAAAAAAATAAAATTGTATTGGGGACGATTTGAAATGATATGAGACTTTTTAGATCATTTATATATTTTAAGAGGGAAGGTTATGATGGAAGTACATGCAAAAAAATCATCTGAAAACTAGATTCTATGAAACTTTTCGAAATGCAAGTTTCTGTAAAAAAATCATAATATATTATACACTAGTTAATACTAGTTTCAGTCAAAAATCAAATTAAATCGGGGATTGTTCAAAATGATACGAAACTTCACATATCATTTATATATTTTACAAGGTAAGGCTTTGATGGATGTCCATGCAAAAAATCATCTTAAAATTAGATTCTATGAAACTTTTCTAAATGTATGTTTCTGTCAAAAATCATAGTATATTATACACTAGTTTCAGTAAAAAAAATTAAATTTTATTAGGGATTATTTGAAATGATACAAGACTTTTCAGATCATTTATATATGTTAAGAGGGATGTTTATGATGGAAGTCCATGCAAAAAAATCATCTGAAAACTAGATTCTATGAAACTTTTCGAAATGCAAGTTTCGGTCAAAAATCATTGTATATTATACACTAGTTTCGGTCAAAAAAATAAAATATAATTGGGGACTATTTGAAATGATACGAGACTTTTCAGATCATTTATATATGTTAAGAGGGAAGGTTATGATGGAAGTCGATGCAAAAAAATCATCTGAAAACTAGATTCTATGAAACTTGTCGAAATGCAAGTTTCTGTCAAAAAATCATAATATATTACACACTAGTTTATACTAGTTTCGGTCAAAAATCAAATTAAATCGCGGACTGTTCAAAATGATACGAAACTTCACATATCAATTATATTTTTTATGTGGGAAGGTTATGATGGATGTCCATGCAAAAAATCATCAGAAAATTAGATTCTATGAAACTTTTCGAAATGCAAGTTTCTGTCAAAAATCATAGTATATTATACACTAGTTTTAGTAAAAAAATAAAATTTTATTAGGGATTATTTAAAATGATACAATACTTTTCAGATCATTTAAATATGTTAAGTGGTAAGGTTATGATGGAACTCCATGCAAAAAAATCATCTGAAAACTAGATTCTATGAAACTTTTCGAAACGCAAGTTTCGGTCAAAAAAATAAAATTGTATTGGGGACGATTTGAAATGATATGAGACTTTTTAGATCATTTATATATTTTAAGAGGGAAGGTTATGATGGAAGTACATGCAAAAAAATCATCTGAAAACTAGATTCTATGAAACTTTTCGAAATGCAAGTTTCTGTAAAAAAATCATAATATATTATACACTAGTTAATACTAGTTTCAGTCAAAAATCAAATTAAATCGGGGATTGTTCAAAATGATACGAAACTTCACATATCATTTATATATTTTACAAGGTAAGGCTTTGATGGATGTCCATGCAAAAAATCATCTTAAAATTAGATTCTATGAAACTTTTCTAAATGTATGTTTCTGTCAAAAATCATAGTATATTATACACTAGTTTCAGTAAAAAAAATTAAATTTTATTAGGGATTATTTGAAATGATACAAGACTTTTCAGATCATTTATATATGTTAAGAGGGATGTTTATGATGGAAGTCCATGCAAAAAAATCATCTGAAAACTAGATTCTATGAAACTTTTCGAAATGCAAGTTTCGGTCAAAAATCATTGTATATTATACACTAGTTTCGGTCAAAAAAATAAAATATAATTGGGGACTATTTGAAATGATACGAGACTTTTCTGATCATTTATATATGTTAAGAGGGAAGGTTATGATGGAAGTCGATGCAAAAAAATCATCTGAAAACTAGATTCTATGAAACTTGTCGAAATGCAAGTTTCTGTCAAAAAATCATAATATATTACACACTAGTTTATACTAGTTTCGGTCAAAAATCAAATTAAATCGCGGACTGTTCAAAATGATACGAAACTTCACATATCAATTATATTTTTTATGTGGGAAGGTTATGATGGATGTCCATGCAAAAAATCATCAGAAAATTAGATTCTATGAAACTTTTCGAAATGCAAGTTTCTGTCAAAAATCATAGTATATTATACACTAGTTTTAGTAAAAAAATAAAATTTTATTAGGGATTATTTAAAATGATACAATACTTTTCAGATCATTTAAATATGTTAAGTGGTAAGGTTATGATGGAACTCCATGCAACAAAATCATCTGAAAACTAGATTCTATGAAACTTTTCGAAACGCAAGTTTCGGTCAAAAAAATAAAATTGTATTGGGGACGATTTGAAATGATATGAGACTTTTTAGATCATTTATATATTTTAAGAGGGAAGGTTATGATGGAAGTACATGCAAAAAAATCATCTGAAAACTAGATTCTATGAAACTTTTCGAAACGCAAGTTTCTGTAAAAAAATCATAATATATTATACACTAGTTAATACTAGTTTCAGTCAAAAATCAAATTAAATCGGGGATTGTTCAAAATGATACGAAACTTCACATATCATTTATATATTTTACAAGGTAAGGCTTTGATGGATGTCCATGCAAAAAATCATCTTAAAATTAGATTCTATGAAACTTTTCTAAATGTATGTTTCTGTCAAAAATCATAGTATATTATACACTAGTTTCAGTAAAAAAAATTAAATTTTATTAGGGATTATTTGAAATGATACAAGACTTTTCAGATCATTTATATATGTTAAGAGGGATGTTTATGATGGAAGTCCATGCAAAAAAATCATCTGAAAACTAGATTCTATGAAACTTTTCGAAATGCAAGTTTCGGTCAAAAATCATTGTATATTATACACTAGTTTCGGTCAAAAAAATAAAATATAATTGGGGACTATTTGAAATGATACGAGACTTTTCTGATCATTTATATATGTGAAGAGGGAAGGTTATGATGGAAGTCGATGCAAAAAAATCATCTGAAAACTAGATTCTATGAAACTTGTCGAAATGCAAGTTTCTGTCAAAAAATCATAATATATTACACACTAGTTTATACTAGTTTCGGTCAAAAATCAAATTAAATCGCGGACTGTTCAAAATGATACGAAACTTCACATATCAATTATATTTTTTATGTGGGAAGGTTATGATGGATGTCCATGCAAAAAATCATCAGAAAATTAGATTCTATGAAACTTTTCGAAATGCAAGTTTCTGTCAAAAATCATAGTATATTATACACTAGTTTTAGTAAAAAAATAAAATTTTATTAGGGATTATTTAAAATGATACAATACTTTTCAGATCATTTAAATATGTTAAGTGGTAAGGTTATGATGGAACTCCATGCAACAAAATCATCTGAAAACTAGATTCTATGAAACTTTTCGAAACGCAAGTTTCGGTCAAAAAAATAAAATTGTATTGGGGACGATTTGAAATGATATGAGACTTTTTAGATCATTTATATATTTTAAGAGGGAAGGTTATGATGGAAGTACATGCAAAAAAATCATCTGAAAACTAGATTCTATGAAACTTTTCGAAACGCAAGTTTCTGTAAAAAAATCATAATATATTATACACTAGTTAATACTAGTTTCAGTCAAAAATCAAATTAAATCGGGGATTGTTCAAAATGATACGAAACTTCACATATCATTTATATATTTTACAAGGTAAGGCTTTGATGGATGTCCATGCAAAAAATCATCTTAAAATTAGATTCTATGAAACTTTTCTAAATGTATGTTTCTGTCAAAAATCATAGTATATTATACACTAGTTTCAGTAAAAAAAATTAAATTTTATTAGGGATTATTTGAAATGATACAAGACTTTTCAGATCATTTATATATGTTAAGAGGGATGTTTATGATGGAAGTCCATGCAAAAAAATCATCTGAAAACTAGATTCTATGAAACTTTTCGAAATGCAAGTTTCGGTCAAAAATCATTGTATATTATACACTAGTTTCGGTCAAAAAAATAAAATATAATTGGGGACTATTTGAAATGATACGAGACTTTTCTGATCATTTATATATGTGAAGAGGGAAGGTTATGATGGAAGTCGATGCAAAAAAATCATCTGAAAACTAGATTCTATGAAACTTGTCGAAATGCAAGTTTCTGTCAAAAAATCATAATATATTACACACTAGTTTATACTAGTTTCGGTCAAAAATCAAATTAAATCGCGGACTGTTCAAAATGATACGAAACTTCACATATCAATTATATTTTTTATGTGGGAAGGTTATGATGGATGTCCATGCAAAAAATCATCAGAAAATTAGATTCTATGAAACTTTTCGAAATGCAAGTTTCTGTCAAAAATCATAGTATATTATACACTAGTTTTAGTAAAAAAATAAAATTTTATTAGGGATTATTTAAAATGATACAATACTTTTCAGATCATTTAAATATGTTAAGTGGTAAGGTTATGATGGAACTCCATGCAAAAAAATCATCTGAAAACTAGATTCTATGAAACTTTTCGAAACGCAAGTTTCGGTCAAAAAAATAAAATTGTATTGGGGACGATTTGAAATGATATGAGACTTTTTAGATCATTTATATATTTTAAGAGGGAAGGTTATGATGGAAGTACATGCAAAAAAATCATCTGAAAACTAGATTCTATGAAACTTTTCGAAATGCAAGTTTCTGTAAAAAAATCATAATATATTATACACTAGTTAATACTAGTTTCAGTCAAAAATCAAATTAAATCGGGGATTGTTCAAAATGATACGAAACTTCACATATCATTTATATATTTTACAAGGTAAGGCTTTGATGGATGTCCATGCAAAAAATCATCTTAAAATTAGATTCTATGAAACTTTTCTAAATGTATGTTTCTGTCAAAAATCATAGTATATTATACACTAGTTACAGTAAAAAAAATTAAATTTTATTAGGGATTATTTGAAATGATACAAGACTTTTCAGATCATTTATATATGTTAAGAGGGATGTTTATGATGGAAGTCCATGCAAAAAAATCATCTGAAAACTAGATTCTATGAAACTTTTCGAAATGCAAGTTTCGGTCAAAAATCATAGTATATTATACACTAGTTTCGGTCAAAAAAATAAAATATAATTGGGGACTATTTGAAATGATACGAGACTTTTCAGATCATTTATATATGTTAAGAGGGAAGGTTATGATGGAAGTCGATGCAAAAAAATCATCTGAAAACTAGATTCTATGAAACTTGTCGAAATGCAAGTTTCTGTCAAAAAATCATAATATATTACACACTAGTTTATACTAGTTTCGGTCAAAAATCAAATTAAATCGCGGACTGTTCAAAATGATACGAAACTTCACATATCAATTATATTTTTTATGTGGGAAGGTTATGATGGATGTCCATGCAAAAAATCATCAGAAAATTAGATTCTATGAAACTTTTCGAAATGCAAGTTTCTGTCAAAAATCATAGTATATTATACACTAGTTTTAGTAAAAAAATAAAATTTTATTAGGGATTATTTAAAATGATACAATACTTTTCAGATCATTTAAATATGTTAAGTGGGAAGGTTATGATGGAACTCCATGCAAAAAAATCATCTGAAAACTAGATTCTATGAAACTTTTCGAAATGCAAGTTTCGGTCAAAAAAATAAAATTGTATTGGGGACGATTTGAAATGATATGAGACTTTTTAGATCATTTATATATTTTAAGAGGGAAGGTTATGATGGAAGTACATGCAAAAAAATCATCTGAAAACTAGATTCTATGAAACTTTTCGAAATGCAAGTTTCTGTAAAAAAATCATAATATATTATACACTAGTTAATACTAGTTTCAGTCAAAAATCAAATTAAATCGGGGATTGTTCAAAATGATACGAAACTTCACATATCATTTATATATTTTACAAGGTAAGGCTTTGATGGATGTTCATGCAAAAAATCATCTTAAAATTAGATTCTATGAAACTTTTCTAAATGTATGTTTCTGTCAAAAATCATAGTATATTATACACTAGTTTCAGTCAAAAAAATCAAATTTTATTAGGGATTATTCGAAATGATACAAGAATTTTCAGATCATTTATATATGTTAAGAGGGATGTTTATGATGGAAGTACATGCAAAAAAATCATCTGAAATGTAGATTCTAGGAAACTTTTCAAAATGCAAGTTTCAGTCAAAAATCATAGTATATTATACACAAGTTTCGGTCAAAAAAATAAAATTTAATTGGGGACTTTTTGAAATGATACGAGACTTTCCAGATCATTTAAATATGTTAAAAGGGAAGGTTATGATGTAAGTCCATGCAAAAAAATCATCTGAAAACTAGATTCAATGAAACTTTTTGAAATGCAAGTTTCTGTAAAAAATCATAATATATTATACACTAGTTTATACTAGTTTCGGTCAAAAATCAAATTAAATCGGGGACTGTTCAAAATCATACGAAACTCCACATATCAATTATATTTTTTACTTGGGAAGGTTATGATGGATGTCCATGCAAAAAATAATCAGAAAATTAGATTCTATGAAACTTTTCGAAATGCAAATTTCTGTCAAAAATCATAGTATATTATACACTAGTTTCAGTAAAAAAAATTAAATTTTATTAGGGATTATTTGAAATGATACAAGACTTTTCAGATCATTTATATATGTTAAGAGGGATGTTTATGATGGAAGTCCATGCAAAAAAATCATCTGAAAACTAGATTCTATGAAACTTTTCGAAATGCATGTTTCGGTCAAAAATCATAGTATATTATAGACTAGTTTCGGTCAAAAAAATAAAATATAATTGGGGACTATTTGAAATGATACGAGACTTTTCAGATCATTTATATATGTTAAGAGGGAAGGTTATGATGGAAGTCGATGCAAAAAAATCATCTGAAAACTAGATTCTATGAAACTTGTCGAAATGCAAGTTTCTGTCAAAAAATCATAATATATTACACACTAGTTTATACTAGTTTCGGTCAAAAATCAAATTAAATCGCGGACTGTTCAAAATGATACGAAACTTCACATATCAATTATATTTTTTATGTGGGAAGGTTATGATGGATGTCCATGCAAAAAATCATCAGAAAATTAGATTCTATGAAACTTTTCGAAATGCAAGTTTCTGTCAAAAATCATAGTATATTATACACTAGTTTTAGTAAAAAAATCAAATTTTATTAGGGATTATTTAAAATGATACAATACTTTTCAGATCATTTAAATATGTTAAGTGGGAAGGTTATGATGGAACTCCATGCAAAAAAATCATCTGAAAACTAGATTCTATGAAACTTTTCGAAATGCAAGTTTCGGTCAAAAAAATAAAATTGTATTGGGGACGATTTGAAATGATACGAGACTTTTTAGATCATTTATATATTTTAAGAGGGAAGGTTATGATGGAAGTACATGCAAAAAAATCATCTGAAAACTAGATTCTATGAAACTTTTCGAAATGCAAGTTTCTGTAAAAAAATAATAATATATTATACACTAGTTAATACTAGTTTCAGTCAAAAATCAAATTAAATCGGGGATTGTTCAAAATGATACGAAACTTCACATATCATTTATATATTTTACAAGGTAATGCTTTGATGGATGTCCATGCAAAAAATCATCTTAAAATTAGATTCTATGAAACTTTTCTAAATGTATGTTTCTGTCAAAAATCATAGTATATTATACACTAGTTTCAGTCAAAAAAATCAAATTTTATTAGGGATTATTCGAAATGATACAAGAATTTTCAGATCATTTATATATGTTAAGAGGGATGTTTATGATGGAAGTCCATGCAAAAAAATATCTGACAACTAGATTCTATGAAACTTTTCGAAATGCATGTTTCGGTCAAAAATCATAGTATATTATACACTAGTTTCGGTCAAAAAAATAAAATATAATTGAGGACTATTTGAAATGATACGAGACTTTTCTGATCATTTATATATGTTAAGAGGGAAGGTTATGATGGAAGTCGATGCAAAAAAATCATCTGAAAACTAGATTCTATGAAACTTGTCGAAATGCAAGTTTCTGTCAAAAAATCATAATATATTACACACTAGTTTATACTAGTTTCGGTTAAAAATCAAATTAAATCGCGGACTGTTCAAAATGATACGAAACATCACATATCAATTATATTTTTTATGTGGGAAGGTTATGATGGATGTCCATGCAAAAAATCATCAGAAAATTAGATTCTATGAAACTTTTCGAAATGCAAGTTTCTGTCAAAAATCATAGTATATTATACACTAGTTTTAGTAAAAAAATAAAATTTTATTAGGGATTATTTAAAATGATACAATACATTTCAGATCATTTAAATATGTTAAGTGGTAAGGTTATGATGGAACTCCATGCAAAAAAATCATCTGAAAACTAGATTCTATGAAACTTTTCGAAACGCAAGTTTCGGTCAAAAAAATAAAATTGTATTGGGGACGATTTGAAATGATATGAGACTTTTTAGATCATTTATATATTTTAAGAGGGAAGGTTATGATGGAAGTACATGCAAAAAAATCATCTGAAAACTAGATTCTATGAAACTTTTCGAAATGCAAGTTTCTGTAAAAAAATCATAATATATTATACAATAGTTAATACTAGTTTCAGTCAAAAATCAAATTAAATCGGGGATTGTTCAAAATGATACGAAACTTCACATATCATTTATATATTTTACAAGGTAAGGCTTTGATGGATGTCCATGCAAAATATCATCTTAAAATTAGATTCTATGAAACTTTTCTAAATGTATGTTTCTGTCAAAAATCATAGTATATTATACACTAGTTTCAGTCAAAAAAATCAAATTTTATTAGGGATTATTCGAAATGATACAAGAATTTTCAGATCATTTATATATGTTAAGAGGGATGTTTATGATGGAAGTCCATGCAAAAAAATCATCTGAAAACTAGATTCTATGAAACTTTTCGAAATGCATGTTTCGGTCAAAAATCATAGTATATTATACACTAGTTTCGGTCAAAAAAATAAAATATAATTGAGGACTATTTGAAATGATACGAGACTTTTCAGATCATTTATATATGTTAAGAGGGAAGGTTATGATGGAAGTCGATGCAAAAAAATCATCTGAAAACTAGATTCTATGAAACTTGTCGAAATGCAAGTTTCTGTCAAAAAATCATAATATATTACACACTAGTTTATACTAGTTTCGGTCAAAAATCAAATTAAATCGGGGACTGTTCAAAATCATACGAAACTCCACATATCAATTATATTTTTTACTTGGGAAGGTTATGATGGATGTCCATGCAAAAAATAATCAGAAAATTAGATTCTATGAAACTTTTCGAAATGCAAATTTCTGTCAAAAATCATAGTATATTATACACTAGTTTAAGTAAAAAAAATTAAATTTTATATGGGATTGTTTGAAATGATACAAGACTTTTCAGATCATTTATATATGTTAAGAGGGATGTTTATGATGGAAGTCCATGCAAAAAAATCATCTGAAAACTAGATTCTACGAAACTTTTCGAAATGCATGTTTCGGTCAAAAATCATAGTATATTATACACTAGTTTCGGTCAAAAAAATAAAATATAATTGGGGACTATTTGAAATGATACGAGACTTTTCAGATCATTTATATATGTTAAGAGGGAAGGTTATGATGGAAGTCGATGCAAAAAAATCATCTGAAAACTAGATTCTATGAAACTTGTCGAAATGCAAGTTTCTGTCAAAAAATCATAATATATTACACACTAGTTTATACTAGTTTCGGTCAAAAATCAAATTAAATTGCGGACTGTTCAAAATGATACGAAACTTCACATATCAATTATATTTTTTATGTGGGAAGGTTATGATGGATGTCCATGCAAAAAATCATCAGAAAATTAGATTCTATGAAACTTTTCGAAATGCAAGTTTCTGTCAAAAATCATAGTATATTATACACTAGTTTTAGTAAAAAAATCAAATTTTATTAGGGATTATTTAAAATGATACAATACTTTTCAGATCATTTAAATATGTTAAGTGGGAAGGTTATGATGGAACTCCATGCAAAAAAATCATCTGAAAACTAGATTCTATGAAACTTTTCGAAACGCAAGTTTCGGTCAAAAAAATAAAATTGTATTGGGGACGATTTGAAATGATACGAGACTTTTTAGATCATTTATATATTTTAAGAGGGAAGGTTAAGATGGAAGTACATGCAAAAAAATCATCTGAAAACTAGATTCTATGAAACTTTTCGAAATGCAAGTTTCTGTAAAAAAATCATAATATATTATACACTAGTTAATACTAGTTTCAGTCAAAAATCAAATTAAATCGGGGATTGTTCAAAATGATACGAAACTTCACATATCATTTATATATTTTACAATGTAAGGCTTTGATGGATGTCCATGCAAAAAATCATCTTAAAATTAGATTCTATGAAACTTTTCTAAATGTATGTTTCTGTCAAAAATCATAGTATATTATACACTAGTTTCAGTCAAAAAAATCAAATTTTATTAGGGATTATTCGAAATGATACAAGAATTTTCAGATCATTTATATATGTTAAGAGGGATGTTTATGATGGAAGTCCATGCAAAAAAATCATCTGAAAACTAGAATCTAGGAAACTTTTCAAAATGCAAGTTTCAGTCAAAAATCATAGTATATTATACACAAGTTTCGGTCAAAAAAATAAAATTTAATTGGGGACTTTTTGAAATGATACGAGACTTTCCAGATCATTTATATATGTTAAGAGGGAAGGTTATGATGTAAGTCCATGCAAAAAAATCATCTGAAAACTAGATTCAATGAAAATTTGTGAAATGCAAGTTTCTGTAAAAAATCATAATATATTATACACTAGTTTATACTAGTTTCGGTCAAAAATCAAATTAAATCGGGGACTGTTCAAAATCATACGAAACTCCACATATCAATTATATTTTTTACTTGGGAAGGTTATGATGGATGTCCATGCAAAAAATAATCAGAAAATTAGATTCTATGAAACTTTTCGAAATGCAAATTTCTGTCAAAAATCATAGTATATTATACACTAGTTTCAGTAAAAAAAATTAAATTTTATATGGGATTATTTGAAATGATACAAGACTTTTCAGATCATTTATATATGTTAAGAGGGATGTTTATGATGGAAGTCCATGCAAAAAAATCATCTGAAAACTAGATTCTACGAAACTTTTCGAAATGCAAGTTTCGGTCAAAAATCATAGTATATTATACACTAGTTTCGGTCAAAAAAATAAAATATAATTGGGGACTATTTGAAATGATACGAGACTTTTCAGATCATTTATATATGTTAAGAGGGAAGGTTATGATGGAAGTCGATGCAAAAAAATCATCTGAAAACTAGATTCTATGAAACTTGTCGAAATGCAAGTTTCTGTCAAAAAATCATAATATATTACACACTAGTTTATACTAGTTTCGGTCAAAAATCAAATTAAATCGCGGACTGTTCAAAATGATACGAAACTTCACATATCAATTATATTTTTTATGTGGGAAGGTTATGATGGATGTCCATGCAAAAAATCATCAGAAAATTAGATTCTATGAAACTTTTCGAAATGCAAGTTTCTGTCAAAAATCATAGTATATTATACACTAGTTTTAGTAAAAAAAATCAAATTTTATTAGGGATTATTTAAAATGATACAATACTTTTCAGATCATTTAAATATGTTAAGTGGGAAGGTTATGATGGAACTCCATGCAAAAAAATCATCTGAAAACTAGATTCTATGAAACTTTTCGAAATGCAAGTTTCGGTCAAAAAAATAAAATTGTATTGGGGACGATTTGAAATGATACGAGACTTTTTAGATCATTTATATATTTTATGAGGGAAGGTTATGATGGAAGTACATGCAAAAAAATCATCTGAAAACTAGATTCTATGAATCTTTTCGAAATGCAAGTTTCTGTAAAAAAATCATAATATATTATACACTAGTTAATACTAGTTTCAGTCAAAAATCAAATTAAATCGGGGATTGTTCAAAATGATACGAAACTTCACATATCATTTATATATTTTACAAGGTAAGGCTTTGATGGATGTCCCTGCAAAAAATCATCTTAAAATTAGATTCTATGAAACTTTTCTAAATGTATGTTTCTGTCAAAAATCATAGTATATTATACACTAGTTTCAGTCAAAAAAATCAAATTTTATTAGGGATTATTCGAAATGATACAAGAATTTTCAGATCATTTATATATGTTAAGAGGGATGTTTATGATGGAAGTCCATGCAAAAAAATCATCTGAAAACTAGATTCTAGGAAACTTTTCATAATGCAAGTTTCAGTCAAAAATCATAGTATATTATACATAAGTTTCGGTCAAAAAAATAAAATTTAATTGGGGACTTTTTGAAATGATACGAGACTTTCCAGATCATTTATATATGTTAAGAGGGAAGGTTATGATGTAAGTCCATGCAAAAAAATCATCTGAAAACTAGATTCAATGAAACTTTTTGAAATGCAAGTTTCTGTAAAAAATCATAATATATTATACACTAGTTTATACTAGTTTCGGTCAAAAATCAAATTAAATCGGGGACTGTTCAAAATCATACGAAACTCCACATATCAATTATATTTTTTACCTGGGAAGGTTATGATGGATGTCCATGCAAAAAATAATCAGAAAATTAGATTCTATGAAACTTTTCGAAATGCAAATTTCTGTCAAAAATCATAGTATATTATACACTAGTTTCAGTAAAAAAAATTAAATTTTATTAGGGATTATTTGAAATGATACAAGACTTTTAAGATCATTTATATATGTTAAGAGGGATGTTTATGATGGAAGTCCATGCAAAAAAATCATCTGAAAACTAGATTCTACGAAACTTTTCGAAATGCATGTTTCGGTCAAAAATCATAGTATATTATACACTAGTTTCGGTCAAAAAAATAAAATATAATTGGGGACTATTTGAAATGATACGAGACTTTTCAGATCATTTATATATGTTAAGAGGGAAGGTTATGATGGAAGTCGATGCAAAAAAATCATCTGAAAACTAGATTCTATGAAACTTGTCGAAATGCAAGTTTCTGTCAAAAAATCATAATATATTACACACTAGTTTATACTAGTTTCGGTCAAAAATCAAATTAAATTGCGGACTGTTCAAAATGATACAAAACTTCACATATCAATTATATTTTTTATGTGGGAAGGTTATGATGGATGTCCATGCAAAAAATCATCAGAAAATTAGATTCTATGAAACTTTTCGAAATGCAAGTTTCTGTCAAAAATCATAGTATATAATACACTAGTTTTAGTAAAAAAATCAAATTTTATTAGGGATTATTTAAAATGATACAATACTTTTCAGATCATTTAAATATGTTAAGTGGGAAGGTTATGATGGAACTCCATGCAAAAAAATCATCTGAAAACTAGATTCTATGAAACTTTTCGAAACGCAAGTTTCGGTCAAAAAAATAAAATTGTATTGGGGACGATTTGAAATGATACGAGACTTTTTAGATCATTTATATATTTTAAGAGGGAAGGTTATAATGGAAGTACATGCAAAAAAATCATCTGAAAACTAGATTCTATGAAACTTTTCGAAATGCAAGTTTCTGTAAAAAAATCATAATATATTATACACTAGTTAATACTAGTTTCAGTCAAAAATCAAATTAAATCGGGGATTGTTCAAAATGATACGAAACATCACATATCATTTATATATTTTACAATGTAAGGCTTTGATGGATGTCCATGCAAAAAATCATCTTAAAATTAGATTCTATGAAACTTTTCTAAATGTATGTTTCTGTCAAAAATCATAGTATATTATACACTAGTTTCAGTCAAAAAAATCAAATTTTATTAGGGATTATTCGAAATGATACAAGAATTTTCAGATCATTTATATATGTTAAGAGGGATGTTTATGATGGAAGTCCATGCAAAAAAATCATCTGAAAACTAGAATCTAGGAAACTTTTCAAAATGCAAGTTTCAGTCAAAAATCATAGTATATTATACACAAGTTTCGGTCAAAAAAATAAAATTTAATTGGGGACTTTTTGAAATGATACGAGACTTTCCAGATCATTTATATATGTTAAGAGGGAAGGTTATGATGTAAGTCCATGCAAAAAAATCATCTGAAAACTAGATTCAATGAAAATTTTTGAAATGCAAGTTTCTGTAAAAAATCATAATATATTATACACTAGTTTATACTAGTTTCGGTCAAAAATCAAATTAAATCGGGGACTGTTCAAAATCATACGAAACTCCACATATCAATTATATTTTTTACTTGGGAAGGTTATGATGGATGTCCATGCAAAAAATAATCAGAAAATTAGATTCTATGAAACTTTTCGAAATGCAAATTTCTGTCAAAAATCATAGTATATTATACACTAGTTTCAGTAAAAAAAAATTAAATTTTATATGGGATTATTTGAAATGATACAAGACTTTTCAGATCATTTATATATGTTAAGAGGGATGTTTATGATGGAAGTCCATGCAAAAAAATCATCTGAAAACTAGATTCTACGAAACTTTTCGAAATGCAAGTTTCGGTCAAAAATCATAGTATATTATACACTAGTTTCGGTCAAAAAAATAAAATATAATTGGGGACTATTTGAAATGATACGAGACTTTTCAGATCATTTATATATGTTAAGAGGGAAGGTTATGATGGAAGTCGATGCAAAAAAATCATCTGAAAACTAGATTCTATGAAACTTGTCGAAATGCAAGTTTCTGTCAAAAAATCATAATATATTACACACTAGTTTATACTAGTTTCGGTCAAAAATCAAATTAAATCGCGGACTGTTCAAAATGATACGAAACTTCACATATCAATTATATTTTTTATGTGGGAAGGTTATGATGGATGTCCATGCAAAAAATCATCAGAAAATTAGATTCTATGAAACTTTTCGAAATGCAAGTTTCTGTCAAAAATCATAGTATATTATACACTAGTTTTAGTAAAAAAAATCAAATTTTATTAGGGATTATTTAAAATGATACAATACTTTTCAGATCATTTAAATATGTTAAGTGGGAAGGTTATGATGGAACTCCATGCAAAAAAATCATCTGAAAACTAGATTCTATGAAACTTTTCGAAATGCAAGTTTCGGTCAAAAAAATAAAATTGTATTGGGGACGATTTGAAATGATACGAGACTTTTTAGATCATTTATATATTTTATGAGGGAAGGTTATGATGGAAGTACATGCAAAAAAATCATCTGAAAACTAGATTCTATGAATCTTTTCGAAATGCAAGTTTCTGTAAAAAATCATAATATATTATACACTAGTTAATACTAGTTTCAGTCAAAAATCAAATTAAATCGGGGATTGTTCAAAATGATACGAAACTTCACATATCATTTATATATTTTACAAGGTAAGGCTTTGATGGATGTCCCTGCAAAAAATCATCTTAAAATTAGATTCTATGAAACTTTTCTAAATGTATGTTTCTGTCAAAAATCATAGTATATTATACACTAGTTTCAGTCAAAAAAATCAAATTTTATTAGGGATTATTCGAAATGATACAAGAATTTTCAGATCATTTATATATGTTAAGAGGGATGTTTATGATGGAAGTCCATGCAAAAAAATCATCTGAAAACTAGATTCTAGGAAACTTTTCATAATGCAAGTTTCAGTCAAAAATCATAGTATATTATACACAAGTTTCGGTCAAAAAAATAAAATTTAATTCGGGACTTTTTGAAATGATACGAGACTTTCCAGATCATTTATATATGTTAAGAGGGAAGGTTATGATGTAAGTCCATGCAAAAAAATCATCTGAAAACTAGATTCAATGAAACTTTTTGAAATGCAAGTTTCTGTAAAAAATCATAATATATTATACACTAGTTTATACTAGTTTCGGTCAAAAATCAAATTAAATCGGGGACTATTCAAAATCATACGAAACTCCACATATCAATTATATTTTTTACTTGGGAAGGTTATGATGGATGTCCATGCAAAAAATAATCAGAAAATTAGATTCTATGAAACTTTTCGAAATGCAAATTTCTGTCAAAAATCATAGTATATTATACACTAGTTTCAGTAAAAAAAATTAAATTTTATTAGGGATTATTTGAAATGATACAAGACTTTTCAGATCATTTATATATGTTAAGAGGGATGTTTATGATGGAAGTCCATGCAAAAAAATCATCTGAAAACTAGATTCTACGAAACTTTTCGAAATGCATGTTTCGGTCAAAAATCATAGTATATTATACACTAGTTTCGGTCAAAAAAATCAAATATAATTGGGGACTATTTGAAATGATACGAGACTTTTCAGATCATTTATATATGTTAAGAGGGAAGGTTATGATGGAAGTCGATGCAAAAAAATCATCTGAAAACTAGATTCTATGAAACTTGTCGAAATGCAAGTTTCTGTCAAAAAATCATAATATATTACACACTAGTTTATACTAGTTTCGGTCAAAAATCAAATTAAATTGCGGACTGTTCAAAATGATACGAAACTTCACATATCAATTATATTTTTTATGTGGGAAGGTTATGATGGATGTCCATGCAAAAAATCATCAGAAAATTAGATTCTATGAAACTTTTCGAAATGCAAGTATCTGTCAAAAATCATAGTATATTATACACTAGTTTTAGTAAAAAAATCAAATTTTATTAGGGATTATTTAAAATGATACAATACTTTTCAGATCATTTAAATATGTTAAGTGGGAAGGTTATGATGGAACTCCATGCAAAAAAATCATCTGAAAACTAGATTCTATGAAACTTTTCGAAACGCAAGTTTCGGTCAAAAAAATAAAATTGTATTGGGGACGATTTGAAATGATACGAGACTTTTTAGATCATTTATATATTTTAAGAGGGAAGGTTATGATGGAAGTACATGCAAAAAAATCATCTGAAAACTAGATTCTATGAAACTTTTCGAAATGCAAGTTTCTATAAAAAAATCATAATATATTATACACTAGTTAATACTAGTTTCAGTCAAAAATCAAATTAAATCGGGGATTGTTCAAAATGATACGAAACTTCACATATCATTTATATATTTTACAATGTAAGGCTTTGATGGATGTCCATGCAAAAAATCATCTTAAAATTAGATTCTATGAAACTTTTCTAAATGTATGTTTCTGTCAAAAATCATAGTATATTATACACTAGTTTCAGTCAAAAAAATCAAATTTTATTAGGGATTATTCGAAATGATACAAGAATTTTCAGATCATTTATATATGTTAAGAGGGATGTTTATGATGGAAGTCCATGCAAAAAAATCATCTGAAAACTAGATTCTAGGAAACTTTTCAAAATGCAAGTTTCAGTCAAAAATCATAGTATATTATACACAAGTTTCGGTCAAAAAAATAAAATTTAATTGGGGACTTTTTGAAATGATACGAGACTTTCCAGATCATTTATATATGTTAAGAGGGAAGGTTATGATGTAAGTCCATGCAAAAAAATCATCTGAAAACTAGATTCAATGAAACTTTTTGAAATGCAAGTTTCTGTAAAAAATCATAATATATTATACACTAGTTTATACTAGTTTCGGTCAAAAATCAAATTAAATCGGGGACTGTTCAAAATCATACGAAACTCCACATATCAATTATATTTTTTACTTGGGAAGGTTATGATGGATGTCCATGCAAAAAATAATCAGAAAATTAGATTCTATGAAACTTTTCGAAATGCAAATTTCTGTCAAAAATCATAGTATATTATACACTAGTTTCAGTAAAATAATTAAATTTTATTAGGGATTATTTGAAATGATACAAGACTTTTCAGATCATTTATATATGTTAAGAGGGATGTTTATGATGGAAGTCCATGCAAAAAAATCATCTGAAAACTAGATTCTACGAAACTTTTCGAAATGCATGTTTCGGTCAAAAATCATAGTATATTATACACTAGTTTCGGTCAAAAAAATAAAATACAATTGGGGACTATTTGAAATGATACTAGACTTTTCAGATCATTTATATATGTTAAGAGGGAAGGTTATGATGGAAGTCGATGCAAAAAAATCATCTGAAAACTAGATTCTATGAAACTTGTCGAAATGCAAGTTTCTGTCAAAAAATCATAATATATTACACACTAGTTTATACTAGTTTCGGTCAAAAATCAAATTAAATCGCGGACTGTTCAAAATGATATGAAACTTCACATATCAATTATATTTTTATGTGGGAAGGTTATGATGGGTGTCCATGCAAAAAATCATCAGAAAATTAGATTCTATGAAACTTTTCGAAATGCAAGTTTCTGTCAAAAATCATAGTATATTATACACTAGTTTTAGTAAAAAAATCAAATTTTATTAGGGATTATTTAAAATGATACAATACTTTTCAGATCATTTAAATATGTTAAGAGGGAAGGTTATGATGGAACTCCATGCAAAAAAATCATCTGAAAACTAGATTCTATGAAACTTTTCGAAATGCAAGTTTCGGTCAAAAAAATAAAATTGTATTGGGGACGATTTGAAATGATACGAGACTTTTTAGATCATTTATATATTTTAAGAGGGAAGGTTATGATGGAAGTACATGCAAAAAAATCATCTGAAAACTAGATTCTATGAAACTTTTCGAAATGCAAGTTTTTGTCAAAAAATCATAATATATTATACACTAGTTAATACTAGTTTCAGTCAAAAATCAAATTAAATCGGGGATTGTTCAAAATGATACGAAACTTCACATATCATTTATATATTTTACAAGGTAAGGCTTTGATGGATGTCCATGCAAAAAATCATCTTAAAATTAGATTCTATGAAACTTTTCTAAATGTATGTTTCTGTCAAAAATCATAGTATATTATACACTAGTTTCAGTCAAAAAAATCAAATTTTATTAGGGATTATTCGAAATGATACAAGAATTTTCAGATCATTTATATATGTTAAGAGGGATGTTTATGATGGAAGTCCATGCAAAAAAATCATCTGAAAACTAGATTCTAGGAAACTTTTCATAATGCAAGTTTCAGTCAAAAATTATAGTATATTATACACAAGTTTCGGTCAAAAAAATAAAATTTAATTGGGGACTTTTTGAAATGATACGAGACTTTCCAGATCATTTATATATGTTAAGAGGGAAGGTTATGATGTAAGTCCATGCAAAAAAATCATCTGAAAACTAGATTCAATGAAACTTTTTGAAATGCAAGTTTCTGTAAAAAATCATAATATATTATACACTAGTTTATACTAGTTTCGGTCAAAAATCAAATTTAATCGGGGACTGTTCAAAATCATACGAAACTCCACATATCAATTATATTTTTTACTTGGGAAGGTTATGATGGATGTCCATGCAAAAAATAATCAGAAAATTAGATTCTATGAAACTTTTCGAAATGCAAATTTCTGTCAAAAATCATAGTATATTATACACTAGTTTCAGTAAAAAAAATTAAATTTTATTAGGGATTATTTGAAATGATACAAGACTTTTCAGATCATTTATATATGTTAAGAGGGATGTTTATGATGGAAGTCCATGCAAAAAAATCATCTGAAAAATAGATTCTATGAAACTTTTCGAAATGCATGTTTCGGTCAAAAATCATAGTATATTATACACTAGTTTCGGTCAAAAAAATAAAATATAATTGGGGACTATTTGAAATGATGCGAGACTTTTCAGATCATTTATATATGTTAAGAGGGAAGGTTATGATGGAAGTCGATGCAAAAAAATCATCTGAAAACTAGATTCTATGAAACTTGTCGAAATGCAAGTTTCTGTCAAAAAATCATAATATATTACACACTAGTTTATACTAGTTTCGGTCAAAAATCAAATTAAATCGCGGACTGTTCAAAATGATATGAAACTTCACATATCAATTATATTTTTTTTGTGGGAAGGTTATGATGGATGTCCATGCAAAAAATCATCAGAAAATTAGATTCTATGAAACTTTTCGAAATGCAAGTTTCTGTCAAAAATCATGGTATATTATACACTAGTTTTAGTAAAAAAATCAAATTTTATTAGGGATTATTTAAAATGATACAATACTTTTCAGATCATTTAAATATGTTAAGAGGGAAGGTTATGATGGAACTCCATGCAAAAAAATCATCTGAAAACTAGATTCAATGAAACTTTTCGAAATGCAAGTTTCGGTCAAAAAAATAAAATTGTATTGGGGACGATTTGAAATGATACGAGACTTTTTAGATCATTTATATATTTTAAGAGGGAAGGTTATGATGGAAGTACATGCAAAAAAATCATCTGAAAACTAGATTCTATGAAACTTTTCGAAATGCAAGTTTTTGTAAAAAAATCATAATATATTATACACTAGTTAATACTAGTTTCAGTCAAAAATCAAATTAAATCGGGGATTGTTCAAAATGATACGAAACTTCACATATCATTTATATATTTTACAAGGTAAGGCTTTGATGGATGTCCATGCAAAAAATCATCTTAAAATTAGATTCTATGAAACTTTTCTAAATGTATGTTTCTGTCAAAAATCATAGTATATTATACACTAGTTTCAGTCAAAAAAATCAAATTTTATTAGGGATTATTCGAAATGATACAAGAATTTTCAGATCATTTATATATGTTAAGAGGGATGTTTATGATGGAAGTCCATGCAAAAAAATCATCTGAAAACTAGATTCTAGGAAACTTTTCATAATGCAAGTTTCAGTCAAAAATCATAGTATATTATACACAAGTTTCGGTCAAAAAAATAAAATTTAATTGGGGACTTTTTGAAATGATACGAGACTTTCCAGATCATTTATATATGTTAAGAGGGAAGGTTATGATGTAAGTCCATGCAAAAAAATCATCTGAAAACTAGATTCAATGAAACTTTTTGAAATGCAAGTTTCTGTAAAAAATCATAATATATTATACACTTGTTTATACTAGTTTCGGTCAAAAATCAAATTAAATCGGGGACTGTTCAAAATCATACGAAACTCCACATATCAATTATATTTTTTACTTGGGAAGGTTATGATGGATGTCCATTCAAAAAATAATCAGAAAATTAGATTCTATGAAACTTTTCGAAATGCAAATTTTGTCAAAAATCATAGTATATTATACACTAGTTTCAGTAAAAAAAATTAAATTTTATTAGGGATTATTTGAAATGATACAAGACTTTTCAGATCATTTATATATGTTAAGAGGGATGTTTATGATGGAAGTCCATGCAAAAAAATCATCTGAAAAATAGATTCTATGAAACTTTTCGAAATGCATGTTTCGGTCAAAAATCATAGTATATTATACACTAGTTTCGGTCAAAAAAATAAAATATAATTGGGGACTATTTGAAATGATGCGAGACTTTTCAGATCATTTATATATGTTAAGAGGGAAGGTTATGATGGAAGTCGATGCAAAAAAATCATCTGAAAACTAGATTCTATGAAACTTGTCGAAATGCAAGTTTCTGTCAAAAAATCATAATATATTACACACTAGTTTATACTAGTTTCGGTCAAAAATCAAATTAAATCGCGGACTGTTCAACATGATACGAAACTTCACATATCAATTATATTTTTTATGTGGGAAGGTTATGATGGATGTCCATGTAAAAAATCATCAGAAAATTAGATTCTATTAAACTTTTCGAAATGCAAGTTTCTGTCAAAAATCATAGTATATTATACACTAGTTTTAGTAAAAAAATCAAATTTTATTAGGGATTATTTAAAATGATACAATACTTTTCAGATCATTTAAATATGTTAAGAGGGAAGGTTATGATGGAACTCCATGCAAAAAAATCATCTGAAAACTAGATTCTATGAAACTTTTCGAAATGCAAGTTTCGGTCAAAAAAATAAAATTGTATTGGGGACGATTTGAAATGATACGAGACTTTTTAGATCATTTATATATTTTAAGAGGGAAGGTTATGATGGAAGTACATGCAAAAAAATCATCTGAAAACTAGATTCTATGAAACTTTTCGAAATGCAAGTTTCTGTAAAAAAATCATAATATATTATACACTAGTTAATACTAGTTTCAGTCAAAAATCAAATTAAATCGGGGATTGTTCAAAATGATACGAAACTTCCCATATCATTTATATATTTTACAAGGTAAGGCTTTGATGGATGTCCATGCAAAAAATCATCTTAAAATTAGATTCTATGAAACTTTTCTAAATGTATGTTTCTGTCAAAAATCATAGTATATTATACACTAGTTCAGTCAAAAAAATCAAATTTTATTAGGGATTATTCGAAATGATACAAGAATTTTCAGATCATTTATATATGTTAAGAGGAATGCTTATGATGGAAGTCCATGCAAAAAAATCATCTGAAAACTAGATTCTAGGAAACATTTCAAAATGCAAGTTTCAGTCAAAAATCATAGTATATTATACACAAGTTTCGGTCAAAAAAATAAAATTTAATTGGGGACTTTTTGAAATGATACGAGACTTTCCAGATCATTTATATATGTTAAGAGGGAAGGTTATGATGTAAGTCCATGCAAAAAAATCATCTGAAAACTAGATTCAATAAAACTTTTTGAAATGCAAGTTTCTGTAAAAAATCATAATATATTATACACTAGTTTATACTAGTTTCGGTCAAAAATCAAATTAAATCGGGGACTGTTCAAAATCATACGAAACTCCACATATCAATTATATTTTTTACTTGGGAAGGTTATGATGGATGTCCATGCAAAAAATAATCAGAAAATTAGATTCTATGAAACTTTTCGAAATGCAAATTTCTGTCAAAAATCATAGTATATTATACACTAGTTTCAGTAAAAAAAATTAAATTTATTAGGGATTATTTGAAATGATACAAGACTTTTCAGATCATTTATATATGTTAAGAGGGATGTTTATGATGGAAGTCCATGCAAAAAAATCATCTGAAAACTAGATTCTATGAAACTTTTCGAAATGCATGTTTCGGTCAAAAATCATAGTATATTATACACTAGTTTCGGTCAAAAAAATAAAATATAATTGGGGACTATTTGAAATGGTACGAGACTTTTCAGATCATTTATATATGTTAAGAGGGAAGGGTATGATGTAAGTCGATGCAAATAAATCATCTGAAAAATAGATTCTATGAAACTTGTCGAAATGCAAGTTTCTGTCAAAAAATCATAATATATTACACACTAGTTTATAATAGTTTCGGTCAAAAATCAAATTAAATCGCGGACTGTTCAAAATGATACGAAACTTCACATATCAATTATATTTTTTATGTGGGAAGGTTATGATGGATGTCCATGCAAAAAATCATCAGAAAATTAGAATCTATGAAACTTTTCGAAATGCAAGTTTATGTCAAAAATCATAGTATATTATACACTAGTTTTAGTAAAAAAATCAATTTTTATTAGGGATTATTTAAAATGATACAATACTTTTCAGATCATTTAAATATGTTAAGTGGGAAGGTTATGATGGAACTCAATGCAAAAAAATCATCTGAAAACTAGATTCTATGAAACTTTTCGAAATGCAAGTTTCGGTCAAAAAAATAAAATTGTATTGGGGACGATTTGAAATGATACGAGACTTTTTAGATCATTTATATATTTTATGAGGGAAGGTTATGATGGAAGTACATGCAAAAAAATCATCTGAAAACTAGATTCTATGAAACTTTTCAAAATGCAAGTTTCTGTAAAAAAATCATAATATATTATACACTAGTTAATACTAGTTTCAGTCAAAAATCAAATTAAATCGGGGATTGTTCAAAATGATACGAAACTTCACATATCATTTATATATTTTACAAGGTAAGGCTTTGATGGATGTCCATGCAAAAAATCATCTTAAAATTAGATTCTACGAAACTTTTCTAAATGTATGTTTCTGTCAAAAATCATAGTATATTATACACTAGTTTCAGTCAAAAAAATCAAATTTTATTAGGGATTATTCGAAATGATACAAGAATTTTCAGATCATTTATATATGTTAAGAGGGATGTTTATGATGGAAGTCCATGCAAAAAAATCATCTGAAAACTAGATTCTAGGAAACTTTTCAAAATGCAAGTTTCAGTCAAAAATCATAGTATATTATACACAAGTTTCGGTCAAAAAAATAAAATTTAATTGGGGACTTTTTGAAATGATACGAGACTTTCCAGATCATTTATATATGTTAAGAGGGAAGGTTATGATGTAAGTCCATGCAATAAAATCATCTAAAAACTAGATTCAATGAAACTTTTTGAAATGCAAGTTTCTGTAAAAAAATCATAATATATTATACACTAGTTTATACTAGCTTCGGTCAAAAATCAAATTAAATCGGGGACTGTTCAAAATCATACGAAACTTCACATATCAATTATATTTTTTACTTGGGAAGGTTATGATGGATGTCTATGCAAAAAATAATCAGAAAATTAGATTCTATGAAACTTTTCGAAATGCAAGTTTCTGTCAAAAATCATAGTATATTATACACTAGTTTCAGTAAAAAAAATTAAATTTTGTTAGGGATTATTTGAAATGATACAAGACTTTTCAGATCATTTATATATGTTAAGAGGGATGTGTATGATGGAAGTCCATGCAAAAAAATCATCTGAAAACTAGATTCTATGAAACTTTTCGAAATGCAAGTTTCGGTCAAAAATCCGAGTATATTATACACTAGTTTCGGTCAAAAAAATAAAATATAATTGGGGACTATTTGAAATGGTACGAGACTTTTCAGATCATTTATATATGTTAAGAGGGAAGGTTATGATTGAAGTCGATGCAAATAAATCATCTGAAAACTAGATTCTATGAAACTTGTTGAAATGCTAGTTTCTGTCAAAAAATCATAATATATTACACACTAGTTTATACTAGTTTCGGTCAAAAATCAAATTAAATCGCGGACTGTTCAAAATGATACGAAACTTCACATATCTATTATATTTTTTACGTGGGAAGGTTATGATGGATGTCGATGCAAAAAATCATCAGAAATTTAGATTCTATGAAACTTTTCGAAATGCAAGTTTCTGTAAAAAATCATAGTATATTATACACAAGTTTTAGTAAAAAAATCAAATTTTATTAGGGATTATTTAAAATGATACAATACTTTTCAGATCATTTAAATATGTTAAGAGGGAAGGTTATGATGGAACTCCATGCAAAAAAATCATCTGAAAACTATATTCTATGAAACTTTTCGAAATGTAAGTTTCGGTCAAAAAAATAAAATTGTATTGGGGACGATTTGAAATGATACGAGACTTTTTAGATCATTTATATATGTTAAGAGGGAAGGTTATGATGGAAGTCCATGCAAAAAAATCATCTGAAAACTAGATTCTATGAAACTTTTCGAAATGCAATTTTCTGTAAAAAAATCGTAATATATTATACACTAGTTAATACGAGTTTCAGTCAAAAATCAAATTAAATCGGGGATTGTTCAAAATGATACGAAACTTCACGTATCATTTATATATTTTACAAGGTAAGACTTTGATGGATGTCCATGCAAAAAATCATCTTAAAATTAGATTCTATGAAACTTTTCTAAATGTATGTTTCTGTCAAAAATCATAGTATATTATACACTAGTTTCAGTCAAAAAAATCAAATTTTATTTGGGATTATTCGAAATGATACAAGAATTTTCAGATCATTTATATATGTTAAGAGGGATGTTTATGATGGAAGTCCATGCAAAAAAATCATCTGAAAACTAGATTCTAGGAAACTTTTCAAAATGCAAGTTTCAGTCAAAAATCATAGTATATTATACACAAGTTTCGGTCAAAAAAATAAAATTTAATTGGGGACTTTTTGAAATGATACGAGACTTTCCAGATCATTTATATATGTTAAGAGGGAAGGTTATGATGTAAGTCCATGCAAAAAAATCATCTGAAAACTAGATTCAATGACACTTTTTGAAATGCAAGCTTCTGTAAAAAATCATAATATATTATACACTAGTTTATACTAGTTTCGGTCAAAAATCAAATTAAATCGGGGACTGTTCAAAATCATACGAAACTCCACATATCAATTATATTTTTTACTTGGGAAGGTTATGATGGATGTCCATGTAAAAAATAATCAGAAAATTAGATTCTATGAAACTTTTCGAAATGCAAATTTCTGTCAAAAATCATAGTATATTATACACTAGTTTCAGTAAAAAAAATTAAATTTTATTAGGGATTATTTGAAATGATACAAGACTTTTCAGATCATTTATATATGTTAAGAGGGATGTTTATGATGGAAATCCATGCAAAAAAATCATCTGAAAACTAGATTCTATGAAACTTTTCGAAATGCATGTTTCGGTCAAAAATCATAGTATATTATACACTAGTTTCGGTCAAAAAAATAAAATATAATAGGGGATTATTTGAAATGATACGAGACTTTTCAGATCATTTATATATGTTAAGAGGGAAGGTTATGATGGAAGTCGATGCAAAAAAATCATCTGAAAACTAGATTCTATGAAACTTGTCGAAATGCAAGTTTCTGTCAAAAAATCATAATATATTACACACTAGTTTATACTAGTTTCGGTCAAAAATCAAATTAAATCGCGGACTGTTCAAAATGATACGAAACTTCACATATCTATTATATTTTTTACGTGGGAAGGTTATGATGGATGTCGATGCAACAAATCATCAGAAATTTAGATTCTATGAAACTTTTCAAAATTCAAGTTTCTGTCAAAAATCATAGTATATTATACACAAGTTTTAGTAAAAAAATCAAATTTTATTAGGGATTATTTAAAATGATACAATACTTTTCAGATCATTTAAATATGTTAAGAGGGAAGGTTATGATGGAACTCCATGCAAAAAAATCATCTGAAAACTATATTCTATGAAACTTTTCGAAATGTAAGTTTCGGTCAAAAAAATAAAATTGTATTGGGGACAATTTGAAATGATACGAGACTTTTTAGATCATTTATATATGTTAAGAGGGAAGGTTATGATGGAAGTCCATGCAAAAAAATCATTTGAAAACTAGATTCAATGAAACTTTTTGAAATGCAAGTTTCTGTAAAAAATCATAATATATTATACACTAGTTTATACTAGTTTCGGTCAAAAATCAAATTAAATCGGGGACTGTTCAAAATCATACGAAACTCCACATATCAATTATATTTTTTACTTGGGAAGGTTATGATGGATGTCCATGCAAAAAATAATCAGAAAATTAGATTCTATGAAACTTTTCGAAATGCAAATTTCTATCAAAAATCATAGTATATTATACACTAGTTTCAGTAAAAAAAATTAAATTTTATTAGGGATTATTTGAAATGATACAAGACTTTTCAGATCATTTATATATGTTAAGAGGGATGTTTATATATGTAAGTCCATGCAAAAAAATCATCTGAAAACTAGATTCAAAGAAACTTTTTGAAATGCAAGTTTCTGTAAAAAATCATAATATATTATACACTAGTTTATACTAGTTTCGGTCAAAAATCAAATTAAATCGGGGACTGTTCAAAATCATACGAAACTCCACATATCAATTATATTTTTTACTTGGGAAGGTTATGATGGATGTCCATGCAAAAAATAATCAGAAAATTAGATTCTATGAAACTTTTCGAAATGCAAATTTCTGTCAAAAATCATAGTATATTATACACTAGTTTCAGTAAAAAAAATTAAATTTTATTAGGGATTATTTGAAATGATACAAGACTTTTCAGATCATTTATATATGTTAAGAGGGATGTTTATGATGGAAGTCCATGCAAAAAAATTATCTGAAAACTAGATTCTATGAAACTTTTCGAAATGCATGTTTCGGTCAAAAATCATAGTATATTATACACTAGTTTCGGTCAAAAAAATAAAATATAATTGGGGACTATTTGAAATGATACGAGACTTTTCAGATCATTTATATATGTTAAGAGGGAAGGTTATGATGGAAGTCGATGAAAAAAATCATCTGAAAACTAGATTCTATGAAACTTGTTGAAATGCAAGTTTCTGTCAAAAAATCATAATATATTACACACTAGTTTATACTAGTTTCGGTCAAAAATCAAATTAAATCGCGGACTGTTCAAAATGATACGAAACTTCACATATCAATTATATTTTTTATTTGGGAAGGTTATGATGGATGTCCATGTAAAAAATCATCAGAAAATTAGATTTTATGAAACTTTTCGAAATGCAAGTTTCTGTCAAAAATCATAGTATATTATACACAAGTTTTAGTAAAAAAATCAAATTTTATTAGGGATTATTTAAAATGATACAATACTTTTCAGATCATTTAAATATGTTAAGAGGGAAGGTTATGATGGAACTCCATGCAAAAAAATCATCTGAAAACTAGATTCTAGGAAACTTTTCGAAATGTAAGTTTCGGTCAAAAAAATAAAATTGTATTGGGGACGATTTGAAATGATACGAGACTTTTTAGATCATTTATATATTTTAAGAGGGAAGGTTATGATGGAAGTACATGCAAAAAAATCATCTGAAAACTAGATTCTATGAAACTTTTCGAAATGCAAGTTTCTGTAAAAAAATCATAATATATTATACACTAGTTAATACTAGTTTCAGTCAAAAATCAAATTAAATCGGGGATTGTTCAAAATGATACGAAACTTCACATATCATTTATATATTTTACAAGGTAAGGCTTTGATGGATGTCCATGCAAAAAATCATCTTAAAATAATTTTCTATGAAACTTTTCTAAATGTATGTTTCTGTCAAAAATCATAGTATATTATACACTAGTTTCAGTCAAAAAAATCAAATTTTATTAGGGATTATTCGAAATGATACAAGAATTTTCAGATCGTTTATATATGTTAAGAGGGATGTTTATGATGGAAGTCCATGCAAAAAAAATCATCTGAAAACTAGATTCTAGGAAACTTTTCAAAATGCAAGTTTCAGTCAAAAATCATAGTATATTATACACAAGTTTCGGTCAAAAAAATAAAATTTAATTGGGGACTTTTTGAAATGATACGAGACTTTCCAGATCATTTATATATGTTAAGAGGGAAGGTTATGATGTAAGTCCATGCAAAAAAATCATCTGAAAACTAGATTCAATGAAACTTTTTTAAATGCAAGTTTCTGTAAAAAAATCATAATATATTATACACTAGTTTATACTAGTTTCGGTCAAAAATCAAATTAAATCGGGGACTGTTCAAAATCATACGAAACTTCACATATCAATTATATTTTTTACTTGGGAAGGTTATGATGGATGTCCATGCAAAAAATAATCAGAAAATTAGATTCTATGAAACTTTTCGAAATGCAAGTTTCTGTCAAAAATCATAGTATATTATACACAAGTTTTAGTAAAAAAATCAAATTTTATTAGGGATTATTTAAAATGATACAATACTTTTCAGATCATTTAAATATGTTAAGAGGGAAGCTTATGATGGAACTCCATGCAAAAAAATCATCTGAAAACTAGATTCTAGGAAACTTTTCGAAATGTAAGTTTCGGTCAAAAAAATAAAATTGTATTGGGGACGATTTGAAATGATACGAGACTTTTTAGATCATTTATATATTTTAAGAGGGAAGGTTATGATGGAAGTACATGCAAAAAAATCATCTGAAAACTAGATTCTATGAAACTTTTCGAAATGCAAGTTTCTGTAAAAAAATCATAATATATTATACACTAGTTAATACTAGTTTCAGTCAAAAATCAAATTAAATCGGGGATTGTTCAAAATGATACGAAACTTCACATATCATTTATATATTTTACAAGGTAAGGCTTTGATGGATGTCCATGCAAAAAATCATCTTAAAATAATTTTCTATGAAACTTTTCTAAATGTATGTTTCTGTCAAAAATCATAGTATATTATACACTAGTTTCAGTCAAAAAAATCAAATTTTATTAGGGATTATTCGAAATGATACAAGAATTTTCAGATCGTTTATATATGTTAAGAGGGATGTTTATGATGGAAGTCCATGCAAAAAAAATCATCTGAAAACTAGATTCTAGGAAACTTTTCAAAATGCAAGTTTCAGTCAAAAATCATAGTATATTATACACAAGTTTCGGTCAAAAAAATAAAATTTAATTGGGGACTTTTTGAAATGATACGAGACTTTCCAGATCATTTATATATGTTAAGAGGGAAGGTTATGATGTAAGTCCATGCAAAAAAATCATCTGAAAACTAGATTCAATGAAACTTTTTTAAATGCAAGTTTCTGTAAAAAAATCATAATATATTATACACTAGTTTATACTAGTTTCGGTCAAAAATCAAATTAAATCGGGGACTGTTCAAAATCATACGAAACTTCACATATCAATTATATTTTTTACTTGGGAAGGTTATGATGGATGTCCATGCAAAAAATAATCAGAAAATTAGATTCTATGAAACTTTTCGAAATGCAAGTTTCTGTCAAAAATCATAGTATATTATACACAAGTTTTAGTAAAAAAATCAAATTTTATTAGGGATTATTTAAAATGATACAATACTTTTCAGATCATTTAAATATGTTAAGAGGGAAGGTTATGATGGAACTCCATGCAAAAAAATCATCTGAAAACTAGATTCTAGGAAACTTTTCGAAATGTAAGTTTCGGTCAAAAAAATAAAATTGTATTGGGGACGATTTGAAATGATACGAGACTTTTTAGATCATTTATATATTTTAAGAGGGAAGGTTATGATGGAAGTACATGCAAAAAAATCATCTGAAAACTAGATTCTATGAAACTTTTCGAAATGCAAGTTTCTGTAAAAAAATCATAATATATTATACACTAGTTAATACTAGTTTCAGTCAAAAATCAAATTAAATCGGGGATTGTTCAAAATGATACGAAACTTCACATATCATTTATATATTTTACAAGGTAAGGCTTTGATGGATGTCCATGCAAAAAATCATCTTAAAATAATTTTCTATGAAACTTTTCTAAATGTATGTTTCTGTCAAAAATCATAGTATATTATACACTAGTTTCAGTCAAAAAAATCAAATTTTATTAGGGATTATTCGAAATGATACAAGAATTTTCAGATCGTTTATATATGTTAAGAGGGATGTTTATGATGGAAGTCCATGCAAAAAAAATCATCTGAAAACTAGATTCTAGGAAACTTTTCAAAATGCAAGTTTCAGTCAAAAATCATAGTATATTATACACAAGTTTCGGTCAAAAAAATAAAATTTAATTGGGGACTTTTTGAAATGATACGAGACTTTCCAGATCATTTATATATGTTAAGAGGGAAGGTTATGATGTAAGTCCATGCAAAAAAATCATCTGAAAACTAGATTCAATGAAACTTTTTTAAATGCAAGTTTCTGTAAAAAAATCATAATATATTATACACTAGTTTATACTAGTTTCGGTCAAAAATCAAATTAAATCGGGGACTGTTCAAAATCATACGAAACTTCACATATCAATTATATTTTTTACTTGGGAAGGTTATGATGGATGTCCATGCAAAAAATAATCAGAAAATTAGATTCTATGAAACTTTTCGAAATGCAAGTTTCTGTCAAAAATCATAGTATATTATACACAAGTTTTAGTAAAAAAATCAAATTTTATTAGGGATTATTTAAAATGATACAATACTTTTCAGATCATTTAAATATGTTAAGAGGGAAGGTTATGATGGAACTCCATGCAAAAAAATCATCTGAAAACTAGATTCTAGGAAACTTTTCGAAATGTAAGTTTCGGTCAAAAAAATAAAATTGTATTGGGGACGATTTGAAATGATACGAGACTTTTTAGATCATTTATATATTTTAAGAGGGAAGGTTATGATGGAAGTACATGCAAAAAAATCATCTGAAAACTAGATTCTATGAAACTTTTCGAAATGCAAGTTTCTGTAAAAAAATCATAATATATTATACACTAGTTAATACTAGTTTCAGTCAAAAATCAAATTAAATCGGGGATTGTTCAAAATGATACGAAACTTCACATATCATTTATATATTTTACAAGGTAAGGCTTTGATGGATGTCCATGCAAAAAATCATCTTAAAATAATTTTCTATGAAACTTTTCTAAATGTATGTTTCTGTCAAAAATCATAGTATATTATACACTACTTTCAGTCAAAAAAATCAAATTTTATTAGGGATTATTCGAAATGATACAAGAATTTTCAGATCGTTTATATATGTTAAGAGGGATGTTTATGATGGAAGTCCATGCAAAAAAAATCATCTGAAAACTAGATTCTAGGAAACTTTTCAAAATGCAAGTTTCAGTCAAAAATCATAGTATATTATACACAAGTTTCGGTCAAAAAAATAAAATTTAATTGGGGACTTTTTGAAATGATACGAGACTTTCCAGATCATTTATATATGTTAAGAGGGAAGGTTATGATGTAAGTCCATGCAAAAAAATCATCTGAAAACTAGATTCAATGAAACTTTTTTAAATGCAAGTTTCTGTAAAAAAATCATAATATATTATACACTAGTTTATACTAGTTTCGGTCAAAAATCAAATTAAATCGGGGACTGTTCAAAATCATACGAAACTTCACATATCAATTATATTTTTTACTTGGGAAGGTTATGATGGATGTCCATGCAAAAAATAATCAGAAAATTAGATTCTATGAAACTTTTCGAAATGCAAGTTTCTGTCAAAAATCATAGTATATTATACACAAGTTTTAGTAAGAAAATCAAATTTTATTAGGGATTATTTAAAATGATACAATACTTTTCAGATCATTTAAATATGTTAAGAGGGAAGGTTATGATGGAACTCCATGCAAAAAAATCATCTGAAAACTAGATTCTAGGAAACTTTTCGAAATGTAAGTTTCGGTCAAAAAAATAAAATTGTATTGGGGACGATTTGAAATGATACGAGACTTTTTAGATCATTTATATATTTTAAGAGGGAAGGTTATGATGGAAGTACATGCAAAAAAATCATCTGAAAACTAGATTCTATGAAACTTTTCGAAATGCAAGTTTCTGTAAAAAAATCATAATATATTATACACTAGTTAATACTAGTTTCAGTCAAAAATCAAATTAAATCGGGGATTGTTCAAAATGATACGAAACTTCACATATCATTTATATATTTTACAAGGTAAGGCTTTGATGGATGTCCATGCAAAAAATCATCTTAAAATAATTTTCTATGAAACTTTTCTAAATGTATGTTTCTGTCAAAAATCATAGTATATTATACACTACTTTCAGTCAAAAAAATCAAATTTTATTAGGGATTATTCGAAATGATACAAGAATTTTCAGATCGTTTATATATGTTAAGAGGGATGTTTATGATGGAAGTCCATGCAAAAAAAATCATCTGAAAACTAGATTCTAGGAAACTTTTCAAAATGCAAGTTTCAGTCAAAAATCATAGTATATTATACACAAGTTTCGGTCAAAAAAATAAAATTTAATTGGGGACTTTTTGAAATGATACGAGACTTTCCAGATCATTTATATATGTTAAGAGGGAAGGTTATGATGTAAGTCCATGCAAAAAAATCATCTGAAAACTAGATTCAATGAAACTTTTTTAAATGCAAGTTTCTGTAAAAAAATCATAATATATTATACACTAGTTTATACTAGTTTCGGTCAAAAATCAAATTAAATCGGGGACTGTTCAAAATCATACGAAACTTCACATATCAATTATATTTTTTACTTGGGAAGGTTATGATGGATGTCCATGCAAAAAATAATCAGAAAATTAGATTCTATGAAACTTTTCGAAATGCAAGTTTCTGTCAAAAATCATAGTATATTATACACAAGTTTTAGTAAGAAAATCAAATTTTATTAGGGATTATTTAAAATGATACAATACTTTTCAGATCATTTAAATATGTTAAGAGGGAAGGTTATGATGGAACTCCATGCAAAAAAATCATCTGAAAACTAGATTCTAGGAAACTTTTCGAAATGTAAGTTTCGGTCAAAAAAATAAAATTGTATTGGGGACGATTTGAAATGATACGAGACTTTTTAGATCATTTATATATTTTAAGAGGGAAGGTTATGATGGAAGTACATGCAAAAAAATCATCTGAAAACTAGATTCTATGAAACTTTTCGAAATGCAAGTTTCTGTAAAAAAATCATAATATATTATACACTAGTTAATACTAGTTTCAGTCAAAAATCAAATTAAATCGGGGATTGTTCAAAATGATACGAAACTTCACATATCATTTATATATTTTACAAGGTAAGGCTTTGATGGATGTCCATGCAAAAAATCATCTTAAAATAATTTTCTATGAAACTTTTCTAAATGTATGTTTCTGTCAAAAATCATAGTATATTATACACTACTTTCAGTCAAAAAAATCAAATTTTATTAGGGATTATTCGAAATGATACAAGAATTTTCAGATCGTTTATATATGTTAAGAGGGATGTTTATGATGGAAGTCCATGCAAAAAAAATCATCTGAAAACTAGATTCTAGGAAACTTTTCAAAATGCAAGTTTCAGTCAAAAATCATAGTATATTATACACAAGTTTCGGTCAAAAAAATAAAATTTAATTGGGGACTTTTTGAAATGATACGAGACTTTCCAGATCATTTATATATGTTAAGAGGGAAGGTTATGATGTAAGTCCATGCAAAAAAATCATCTGAAAACTAGATTCAATGAAACTTTTTTAAATGCAAGTTTCTGTAAAAAAATCATAATATATTATACACTAGTTTATACTAGTTTCGGTCAAAAATCAAATTAAATCGGGGACTGTTCAAAATCATACGAAACTTCACATATCAATTATATTTTTTACTTGGGAAGGTTATGATGGATGTCCATGCAAAAAATAATCAGAAAATTAGATTCTATGAAACTTTTCGAAATGCAAGTTTCTGTCAAAAATCATAGTATATTATACACTAGTTTCAATATAGAAAAATCAAATTTTATTATGGATTATTTGAAATGATACAAGACTTTTCAGATCATTTATATATGTTAAGAGGGATGTTTATGATGGAAGTCCATGCAAAAAAATCATCTGAAAACTAGATTCTATGAAACTTTTCGAAATGCATGTTTCGGTCAAAAATCATAGTATATTATACACTAGTTTCGGTCAAAAAAATAAAATATAATTGGGGACTATTTGAAATGGTACGAGACTTTTCAGATCATTTATATATGTTAAGAGGGAAGGTTATGATTGAAGTCGATGAAAATAAATCATCTGAAAACTAGATTCTATGAAACTTGTCGAAATGCGAGTTTCTGTCAAAAAATCATAATATATTACACACTAGTTTATACTTGTTTCGGTCAAAAATCAAATTAAATCGAGGACTGTTCAAAATGATACGAAACTTCACATATCAATTATATTTTTTACGTGGGAAGGTTATGATGGATGTCGATGCAAAAAATCATCAGAAATTTAGATTCTATGAAACTTTTCGAAATGCAAGTTTCTGTCAAAAATCATAGTATATTATACACAAGTTTTAGTCAAAAAATCAAATTTTATTAGGGATTATTTAAAATGATACAATACTTTTCAGATCATTTAAATATGTTAAGAGGGAAGGTTATGATGGAAGTCGATGCAAAAAAATCATCTGAAAATAAGATTCTATGAAACTTTTCGAAATGCAAGTTTCTGTCAAAAAAACATAATATATTATACACTAGTTTATACTAGTTTCGGTAAAAAATTAAATTAAATCGCGGACTATTCAAAATCATACGAAACTTCACATATCAATTATATTTTTTACGTGGGAAGGTTATGATGGATGTCCATGCAAAAAATCATCAGAAATTTAGATTCTATGAAACTTTTCGAAATGCAAGTTTCTGTCAAAAATCATAGTATATTATACACTAGTTTCAGTAAAAAAAAATCAAATTTTATTAGGGATTATTTGAAATGATACAAAAATTTTCAGATCTATTATATATGTTAAGAGGGATGTATATGATGGAAGTCCATGCAAAAAAATCATCTGAAAACTAGATTCTATGAAACTTTTCGAAATGCATGTTTCGGTCAAAAATCATAGTATATTATACACTAGTTTCGGTCAAAAAAATAAAATATAATTGGGGACTATTTGAAATGATACGAGACTTTTCAGATCATTTATATATGTTAAGAGGGAAGGTTATGATGTAAGTCCATGCAAAAAAATCATCTGAAAACTAGATTCAATGAAACTTTTTTAAATGCAAGTTTCTGTAAAAAAATCATAATATATTATACACTAGTTTATACTAGTTTCGGTCAAAAATCAAATTAAATCGGGGACTGTTCAAAATCATACGAAACTTCACATATCAATTATATTTTTTACTTGGGAAGGTTATGATGGATGTCCATGCAAAAAATAATCAGAAAATTAGATTCTATGAAACTTTTCGAAATGCAAGTTTCTGTCAAAAATCATAGTATATTATACACAAGTTTTAGTAAAAAAATCAAATTTTATTAGGGATTATTTAAAATGATACAATACTTTTCAGATCATTTAAATATGTTAAGAGGGAAGGTTATGATGGAACTCCATGCAAAAAAATCATCTGAAAACTAGATTCTAGGAAACTTTTCGAAATGTATGTTTCGGTCAAAAAAATAAAATTGTATTGGGGACGATTTGAAATGATACGAGACTTTTTAGATCATTTATATATTTTAAGAGGGAAGGTTATGATGGAAGTACATGCAAAAAAATCATCTGAAAACTAGATTCTATGAAACTTTTCGAAATGCAAGTTTCTGTAAAAAAATCATAATATATTATACACTAGTTAATACTAGTTTCAGTCAAAAATCAAATTAAATCGGGGATTGTTCAAAATGATACGAAACTTCACATATCATTTATATATTTTACAAGGTAAGGCTTTGATGGATGTCCATGCAAAAAATCATCTTAAAATAATTTTCTATGAAACTTTTCTAAATGTATGTTTCTGTCAAAAATCATAGTATATTATACACTACTTTCAGTCAAAAAAATCAAATTTTATTAGGGATTATTCGAAATGATACAAGAATTTTCAGATCGTTTATATATGTTAAGAGGGATGTTTATGATGGAAGTCCATGCAAAAAAAATCATCTGAAAACTAGATTCTAGGAAACTTTTCAAAATGCAAGTTTCAGTCAAAAATCATAGTATATTATACACAAGTTTCGGTCAAAAAAATAAAATTTAATTGGGGACTTTTTGAAATGATACGAGACTTTCCAGATCATTTATATATGTTAAGAGGGAAGGTTATGATGTAAGTCCATGCAAAAAAATCATCTGAAAACTAGATTCAATGAAACTTTTTTAAATGCAAGTTTCTGTAAAAAAATCATAATATATTATACACTAGTTTATACTAGTTTCGGTCAAAAATCAAATTAAATCGGGGACTGTTCAAAATCATACGAAACTTCACATATCAATTATATTTTTTACTTGGGAAGGTTATGATGGATGTCCATGCAAAAAATAATCAGAAAATTAGATTCTATGAAACTTTTCGAAATGCAAGTTTCTGTCAAAAATCATAGTATATTATACACAAGTTTCAATATAGAAAAATCAAATTTTATTATGGATTATTTGAAATGATACAAGACTTTTCAGATCATTTATATATGTTAAGAGGGATGTTTATGATGGAAGTCCATGCAAAAAAATCATCTGAAAACTAGATTCTATGAAACTTTTCGAAATGCATGTTTCGGTCAAAAATCATAGTATATTATACACTAGTTTCGGTCAAAAAAATAAAATATAATTGGGGACTATTTGAAATGGTACGAGACTTTTCAGATCATTTATATATGTTAAGAGGGAAGGTTATGATTGATGTCGATGAAAATAAATCATCTGAAAACTAGATTCTATGAAACTTGTCGAAATGCGAGTTTCTGTCAAAAAATCATAATATATTACACACTAGTTTATACTTGTTTCGGTCAAAAATCAAATTAAATCGAGGACTGTTCAAAATGATACGAAACTTCACATATCAATTATATTTTTTACGTGGGAAGGTTATGATGGATGTCGATGCAAAAAATCATCAGAAATTTAGATTCTATGAAACTTTTCGAAATGCAAGTTTCTGTCAAAAATCATAGTATATTATACACAAGTTTTAGTCAAAAAATCAAATTTTATTAGGGATTATTTAAAATGATACAATACTTTTCAGATCATTTAAATATGTTAAGAGGGAAGGTTATGATGGAAGTCGATGCAAAAAAATCATCTGAAAATAAGATTCTATGAAACTTTTCGAAATGCAAGTTTCTGTCAAAAAAACATAATATATTATACACTAGTTTATACTAGTTTCGGTAAAAAATTAAATTAAATCGCGGACTGTTCAAAATCATACGAAACTTCACATATCAATTATATTTTTTACGTGGGAAGGTTATGATGGATGTCCATGCAAAAAATCATCAGAAATTTAGATTCTATGAAACTTTTCGAAATGCAAGTTTCTGTCAAAAATCATAGTATATTATACACTAGTTTCAGTAAAAAAAAATCAAATTTTATTAGGGATTATTTGAAATGATACAAAAATTTTCAGATCTATTATATATGTTAAGAGGGATGTATATGATGGAAGTCCATGCAAAAAAATCATCTGAAAACTAGATTCTATGAAACTTTTCGAAATGCATGTTTCGGTCAAAAATCATAGTATATTATACACTAGTTTCGGTCAAAAAAATAAAATATAATTGGGGACTATTTGAAATGATACGAGACTTTTCAGATCATTTATATATGTTAAGAGGGAAGGTTATGATGTAAGTCCATGCAAAAAAATCATCTGAAAACTAGATTCAATGAAACTTTTTTAAATGCAAGTTTCTGTAAAAAAATCATAATATATTATACACTAGTTTATACTAGTTTCGGTCAAAAATCAAATTAAATCGGGGACTGTTCAAAATCATACGAAACTTCACATATCAATTATATTTTTTACTTGGGAAGGTTATGATGGATGTCCATGCAAAAAATAATCAGAAAATTAGATTCTATGAAACTTTTCGAAATGCAAGTTTCTGTCAAAAATCATAGTATATTATACACAAGTTTCAATATAGAAAAATCAAATTTTATTATGGATTATTTGAAATGATACAAGACTTTTCAGATCATTTATATATGTTAAGAGGGATGTTTATGATGGAAGTCCATGCAAAAAAATCATCTGAAAACTAGATTCTATGAAACTTTTCGAAATGCATGTTTCGGTCAAAAATCATAGTATATTATACACTAGTTTCGGTCAAAAAAATAAAATATAATTGGGGACTATTTGAAATGGTACGAGACTTTTCAGATCATTTATATATGTTAAGAGGGAAGGTTATGATTGATGTCGATGAAAATAAATCATCTGAAAACTAGATTCTATGAAACTTGTCGAAATGCGAGTTTCTGTCAAAAAATCATAATATATTACACACTAGTTTATACTTGTTTCGGTCAAAAATCAAATTAAATCGAGGACTGTTCAAAATGATACGAAACTTCACATATCAATTATATTTTTTACGTGGGAAGGTTATGATGGATGTCGATGCAAAAAATCATCAGAAATTTAGATTCTATGAAACTTTTCGAAATGCAAGTTTCTGTCAAAAATCATAGTATATTATACACAAGTTTTAGTCAAAAAATCAAATTTTATTAGGGATTATTTAAAATGATACAATACTTTTCAGATCATTTAAATATGTTAAGAGGGAAGGTTATGATGGAAGTCGATGCAAAAAAATCATCTGAAAATAAGATTCTATGAAACTTTTCGAAATGCAAGTTTCTGTCAAAAAAACATAATATATTATACACTAGTTTATACTAGTTTCGGTAAAAAATTAAATTAAATCGCGGACTGTTCAAAATCATACGAAACTTCACATATCAATTATATTTTTTACGTGGGAAGGTTATGATGGATGTCCATGCAAAAAATCATCAGAAATTTAGATTCTATGAAACTTTTCGAAATGCAAGTTTCTGTCAAAAATCATAGTATATTATACACTAGTTTCAGTAAAAAAAAATCAAATTTTATTAGGGATTATTTGAAATGATACAAAAATTTTCAGATCTATTATATATGTTAAGAGGGATGTATATGATGGAAGTCCATGCAAAAAAATCATCTGAAAACTAGATTCTATGAAACTTTTCGAAATGCATGTTTCGGTCAAAAATCATAGTATATTATACACTAGTTTCGGTCAAAAAAATAAAATATAATTGGGGACTATTTGAAATGATACGAGACTTTTCAGATCATTTATATATGTTAAGAGGGAAGGTTATGATGTAAGTCCATGCAAAAAAATCATCTGAAAACTAGATTCAATGAAACTTTTTTAAATGCAAGTTTCTGTAAAAAAATCATAATATATTATACACTAGTTTATACTAGTTTCGGTCAAAAATCAAATTAAATCGGGGACTGTTCAAAATCATACGAAACTTCACATATCAATTATATTTTTTACTTGGGAAGGTTATGATGGATGTCCATGCAAAAAATAATCAGAAAATTAGATTCTATGAAACTTTTCGAAATGCAAGTTTCTGTCAAAAATCATAGTATATTATACACTAGTTTCAATACAGAAAAATCAAATTTTATTATGGATTATTTGAAATGATACAAGACTTTTCAGATCATTTATATATGTTAAGAGGGATGTTTATGATGGAAGTCCATGCAAAAAAATCATCTGAAAACTAGATTCTATGAAACTTTTCGAAATGCATGTTTCGGTCAAAAATCATAGTATATTATACACTAGTTTCGGTCAAAAAAATAAAATATAATTGGGGACTATTTGAAATGGTACGAGACTTTTCAGATCATTTATATATGTTAAGAGGGAAGGTTATGATTGAAGTCGATGAAAATAAATCATCTGAAAACTAGATTCTATGAAACTTGTCGAAATGCGAGTTTCTGTCAAAAAATCATAATATATTACACACTAGTTTATACTTGTTTCGGTCAAAAATCAAATTAAATCGAGGACTGTTCAAAATGATACGAAACTTCACATATCAATTATATTTTTTACGTGGGAAGGTTATGATGGATGTCGATGCAAAAAATCATCAGAAATTTAGATTCTATGAAACTTTTCGAAATGCAAGTTTCTGTCAAAAATCATAGTATATTATACACAAGTTTTAGTCAAAAAATCAAATTTTATTAGGGATTATTTAAAATGATACAATACTTTTCAGATCATTTAAATATGTTAAGAGGGAAGGTTATGATGGAAGTCGATGCAAAAAAATCATCTGAAAATAAGATTCTATGAAACTTTTCGAAATGCAAGTTTCTGTCAAAAAAACATAATATATTATACACTAGTTTATACTAGTTTCGGTAAAAAATTAAATTAAATCGCGGACTGTTCAAAATCATACGAAACTTCACATATCAATTATATTTTTTACGTGGGAAGGTTATGATGGATGTCCATGCAAAAAATCATCAGAAATTTAGATTCTATGAAACTTTTCGAAATGCAAGTTTCTGTCAAAAATCATAGTATATTATACACTAGTTTCAGTAAAAAAAAATCAAATTTTATTAGGGATTATTTGAAATGATACAAAAATTTTCAGATCTATTATATATGTTAAGAGGGATGTATATGATGGAAGTCCATGCAAAAAAATCATCTGAAAACTAGATTCTATGAAACTTTTCGAAATGCATGTTTCGGTCAAAAATCATAGTATATTATACACTAGTTTCGGTCAAAAAAATAAAATATAATTGGGGACTATTTGAAATGATACGAGACTTTTCAGATCATTTATATATGTTAAGAGGGAAGGTTATGATGTAAGTCCATGCAAAAAAATCATCTGAAAACTAGATTCAATGAAACTTTTTTAAATGCAAGTTTCTGTAAAAAAATCATAATATATTATACACTAGTTTATACTAGTTTCGGTCAAAAATCAAATTAAATCGGGGACTGTTCAAAATCATACGAAACTTCACATATCAATTATATTTTTTACTTGGGAAGGTTATGATGGATGTCCATGCAAAAAATAATCAGAAAATTAGATTCTATGAAACTTTTCGAAATGCAAGTTTCTGTCAAAAATCATAGTATATTATACACTAGTTTCAATATAGAAAAATCAAATTTTATTATGGATTATTTGAAATGATACAAGACTTTTCAGATCATTTATATATGTTAAGAGGGATGTTTATGATGGAAGTCCATGCAAAAAAATCATCTGAAAACTAGATTCTATGAAACTTTTCGAAATGCATGTTTCGGTCAAAAATCATAGTATATTATACACTAGTTTCGGTCAAAAAAATAAAATATAATTGGGGACTATTTGAAATGGTACGAGACTTTTCAGATCATTTATATATGTTAAGAGGGAAGGTTATGATTGAAGTCGATGAAAATAAATCATCTGAAAACTAGATTCTATGAAACTTGTCGAAATGCGAGTTTCTGTCAAAAAATCATAATATATTACACACTAGTTTATACTTGTTTCGGTCAAAAATCAAATTAAATCGAGGACTGTTCAAAATGATACGAAACTTCACATATCAATTATATTTTTTACGTGGGAAGGTTATGATGGATGTCGATGCAAAAAATCATCAGAAATTTAGATTCTATGAAACTTTTCGAAATGCAAGTTTCTGTCAAAAATCATAGTATATTATACACAAGTTTTAGTCAAAAAATCAAATTTTATTAGGGATTATTTAAAATGATACAATACTTTTCAGATCATTTAAATATGTTAAGAGGGAAGGTTATGATGGAAGTCGATGCAAAAAAATCATCTGAAAATAAGATTCTATGAAACTTTTCGAAATGCAAGTTTCTGTCAAAAAAACATAATATATTATACACTAGTTTATACTAGTTTCGGTAAAAAATTAAATTAAATCGCGGACTATTCAAAATCATACGAAACTTCACATATCAATTATATTTTTTACGTGGGAAGGTTATGATGGATGTCCATGCAAAAAATCATCAGAAATTTAGATTCTATGAAACTTTTCGAAATGCAAGTTTCTGTCAAAAATCATAGTATATTATACACTAGTTTCAGTAAAAAAAAATCAAATTTTATTAGGGATTATTTGAAATGATACAAAAATTTTCAGATCTATTATATATGTTAAGAGGGATGTATATGATGGAAGTCCATGCAAAAAAATCATCTGAAAACTAGATTCTATGAAACTTTTCGAAATGCATGTTTCGGTCAAAAATCATAGTATATTATACACTAGTTTCGGTCAAAAAAATAAAATATAATTGGGGACTATTTGAAATGATACGAGACTTTTCAGATCATTTATATATGTTAAGAGGGAAGGTTATGATGTAAGTCCATGCAAAAAAATCATCTGAAAACTAGATTCAATGAAACTTTTTTAAATGCAAGTTTCTGTAAAAAAATCATAATATATTATACACTAGTTTATACTAGTTTCGGTCAAAAATCAAATTAAATCGGGGACTGTTCAAAATCATACGAAACTTCACATATCAATTATATTTTTTACTTGGGAAGGTTATGATGGATGTCCATGCAAAAAATAATCAGAAAATTAGATTCTATGAAACTTTTCGAAATGCAAGTTTCTGTCAAAAATCATAGTATATTATACACAAGTTTTAGTAAAAAAATCAAATTTTATTAGGGATTATTTAAAATGATACAATACTTTTCAGATCATTTAAATATGTTAAGAGGGAAGGTTATGATGGAACTCCATGCAAAAAAATCATCTGAAAACTAGATTCTAGGAAACTTTTCGAAATGTATGTTTCGGTCAAAAAAATAAAATTGTATTGGGGACGATTTGAAATGATACGAGACTTTTTAGATCATTTATATATTTTAAGAGGGAAGGTTATGATGGAAGTACATGCAAAAAAATCATCTGAAAACTAGATTCTATGAAACTTTTCGAAATGCAAGTTTCTGTAAAAAAATCATAATATATTATACACTAGTTAATACTAGTTTCAGTCAAAAATCAAATTAAATCGGGGATTGTTCAAAATGATACGAAACTTCACATATCATTTATATATTTTACAAGGTAAGGCTTTGATGGATGTCCATGCAAAAAATCATCTTAAAATAATTTTCTATGAAACTTTTCTAAATGTATGTTTCTGTCAAAAATCATAGTATATTATACACTACTTTCAGTCAAAAAAATCAAATTTTATTAGGGATTATTCGAAATGATACAAGAATTTTCAGATCGTTTATATATGTTAAGAGGGATGTTTATGATGGAAGTCCATGCAAAAAAAATCATCTGAAAACTAGATTCTAGGAAACTTTTCAAAATGCAAGTTTCAGTCAAAAATCATAGTATATTATACACAAGTTTCGGTCAAAAAAATAAAATTTAATTGGGGACTTTTTGAAATGATACGAGACTTTCCAGATCATTTATATATGTTAAGAGGGAAGGTTATGATGTAAGTCCATGCAAAAAAATCATCTGAAAACTAGATTCAATGAAACTTTTTTAAATGCAAGTTTCTGTAAAAAAATCATAATATATTATACACTAGTTTATACTAGTTTCGGTCAAAAATCAAATTAAATCGGGGACTGTTCAAAATCATACGAAACTTCACATATCAATTATATTTTTTACTTGGGAAGGTTATGATGGATGTCCATGCAAAAAATAATCAGAAAATTAGATTCTATGAAACTTTTCGAAATGCAAGTTTCTGTCAAAAATCATAGTATATTATACACTAGTTTCAATATAGAAAAATCAAATTTTATTATGGATTATTTGAAATGATACAAGACTTTTCAGATCATTTATATATGTTAAGAGGGATGTTTATGATGGAAGTCCATGCAAAAAAATCATCTGAAAACTAGATTCTATGAAACTTTTCGAAATGCATGTTTCGGTCAAAAATCATAGTATATTATACACTAGTTTCGGTCAAAAAAATAAAATATAATTGGGGACTATTTGAAATGGTACGAGACTTTTCAGATCATTTATATATGTTAAGAGGGAAGGTTATGATTGAAGTCGATGAAAATAAATCATCTGAAAACTAGATTCTATGAAACTTGTCGAAATGCGAGTTTCTGTCAAAAAATCATAATATATTACACACTAGTTTATACTTGTTTCGGTCAAAAATCAAATTAAATCGAGGACTGTTCAAAATGATACGAAACTTCACATATCAATTATATTTTTTACGTGGGAAGGTTATGATGGATGTCGATGCAAAAAATCATCAGAAATTTAGATTCTATGAAACTTTTCGAAATGCAAGTTTCTGTCAAAAATCATAGTATATTATACACAAGTTTTAGTCAAAAAATCAAATTTTATTAGGGATTATTTAAAATGATACAATACTTTTCAGATCATTTAAATATGTTAAGAGGGAAGGTTATGATGGAAGTCGATGCAAAAAAATCATCTGAAAATAAGATTCTATGAAACTTTTCGAAATGCAAGTTTCTGTCAAAAAAACATAATATATTATACACTAGTTTATACTAGTTTCGGTAAAAAATTAAATTAAATCGCGGACTGTTCAAAATCATACGAAACTTCACATATCAATTATATTTTTTACGTGGGAAGGTTATGATGGATGTCCATGCAAAAAATCATCAGAAATTTAGATTCTATGAAACTTTTCGAAATGCAAGTTTCTGTCAAAAATCATAGTATATTATACACTAGTTTCAGTAAAAAAAAATCAAATTTTATTAGGGATTATTTGAAATGATACAAAAATTTTCAGATCTATTATATATGTTAAGAGGGATGTATATGATGGAAGTCCATGCAAAAAAATCATCTGAAAACTAGATTCTATGAAACTTTTCGAAATGCATGTTTCGGTCAAAAATCATAGTATATTATACACTAGTTTCGGTCAAAAAAATAAAATATAATTGGGGACTATTTGAAATGATACGAGACTTTTCAGATCATTTATATATGTTAAGAGGGAAGGTTATGATGTAAGTCCATGCAAAAAAATCATCTGAAAACTAGATTCAATGAAACTTTTTTAAATGCAAGTTTCTGTAAAAAAATCATAATATATTATACACTAGTTTATACTAGTTTCGGTCAAAAATCAAATTAAATCGGGGACTGTTCAAAATCATACGAAACTTCACATATCAATTATATTTTTTACTTGGGAAGGTTATGATGGATGTCCATGCAAAAAATAATCAGAAAATTAGATTCTATGAAACTTTTCGAAATGCAAGTTTCTGTCAAAAATCATAGTATATTATACACAAGTTTTAGTAAAAAAATCAAATTTTATTAGGGATTATTTAAAATGATACAATACTTTTCAGATCATTTAAATATGTTAAGAGGGAAGGTTATGATGGAACTCCATGCAAAAAAATCATCTGAAAACTAGATTCTAGGAAACTTTTCGAAATGTATGTTTCGGTCAAAAAAATAAAATTGTATTGGGGACGATTTGAAATGATACGAGACTTTTTAGATCATTTATATATTTTAAGAGGGAAGGTTATGATGGAAGTACATGCAAAAAAATCATCTGAAAACTAGATTCTATGAAACTTTTCGAAATGCAAGTTTCTGTAAAAAAATCATAATATATTATACACTAGTTAATACTAGTTTCAGTCAAAAATCAAATTAAATCGGGGATTGTTCAAAATGATACGAAACTTCACATATCATTTATATATTTTACAAGGTAAGGCTTTGATGGATGTCCATGCAAAAAATCATCTTAAAATAATTTTCTATGAAACTTTTCTAAATGTATGTTTCTGTCAAAAATCATAGTATATTATACACTACTTTCAGTCAAAAAAATCAAATTTTATTAGGGATTATTCGAAATGATACAAGAATTTTCAGATCGTTTATATATGTTAAGAGGGATGTTTATGATGGAAGTCCATGCAAAAAAAATCATCTGAAAACTAGATTCTAGGAAACTTTTCAAAATGCAAGTTTCAGTCAAAAATCATAGTATATTATACACAAGTTTCGGTCAAAAAAATAAAATTTAATTGGGGACTTTTTGAAATGATACGAGACTTTCCAGATCATTTATATATGTTAAGAGGGAAGGTTATGATGTAAGTCCATGCAAAAAAATCATCTGAAAACTAGATTCAATGAAACTTTTTTAAATGCAAGTTTCTGTAAAAAAATCATAATATATTATACACTAGTTTATACTAGTTTCGGTCAAAAATCAAATTAAATCGGGGACTGTTCAAAATCATACGAAACTTCACATATCAATTATATTTTTTACTTGGGAAGGTTATGATGGATGTCCATGCAAAAAATAATCAGAAAATTAGATTCTATGAAACTTTTCGAAATGCAAGTTTATGTCAAAAATCATAGTATATTATACACTAGTTTCAATATAGAAAAATCAAATTTTATTATGGATTATTTGAAATGATACAAGACTTTTCAGATCATTTATATATGTTAAGAGGGATGTTTATGATGGAAGTCCATGCAAAAAAATCATCTGAAAACTAGATTCTATGAAACTTTTCGAAATGCATGTTTCGGTCAAAAATCATAGTATATTATACACTAGTTTCGGTCAAAAAAATAAAATATAATTGGGGACTATTTGAAATGGTACGAGACTTTTCAGATCATTTATATATGTTAAGAGGGAAGGTTATGATTGATGTCGATGAAAATAAATCATCTGAAAACTAGATTCTATGAAACTTGTCGAAATGCGAGTTTCTGTCAAAAAATCATAATATATTACACACTAGTTTATACTTGTTTCGGTCAAAAATCAAATTAAATCGAGGACTGTTCAAAATGATACGAAACTTCACATATCAATTATATTTTTTACGTGGGAAGGTTATGATGGATGTCGATGCAAAAAATCATCAGAAATTTAGATTCTATGAAACTTTTCGAAATGCAAGTTTCTGTCAAAAATCATAGTATATTATACACAAGTTTTAGTCAAAAAATCAAATTTTATTAGGGATTATTTAAAATGATACAATACTTTTCAGATCATTTAAATATGTTAAGAGGGAAGGTTATGATGGAAGTCGATGCAAAAAAATCATCTGAAAATAAGATTCTATGAAACTTTTCGAAATGCAAGTTTCTGTCAAAAAAACATAATATATTATACACTAGTTTATACTAGTTTCGGTAAAAAATTAAATTAAATCGCGGACTGTTCAAAATCATACGAAACTTCACATATCAATTATATTTTTTACGTGGGAAGGTTATGATGGATGTCCATGCAAAAAATCATCAGAAATTTAGATTCTATGAAACTTTTCGAAATGCAAGTTTCTGTCAAAAATCATAGTATATTATACACTAGTTTCAGTAAAAAAAAATCAAATTTTATTAGGGATTATTTGAAATGATACAAAAATTTTCAGATCTATTATATATGTTAAGAGGGATGTATATGATGGAAGTCCATGCAAAAAAATCATCTGAAAACTAGATTCTATGAAACTTTTCGAAATGCATGTTTCGGTCAAAAATCATAGTATATTATACACTAGTTTCGGTCAAAAAAATAAAATATAATTGGGGACTATTTGAAATGATACGAGACTTTTCAGATCATTTATATATGTTAAGAGGGAAGGTTATGATGTAAGTCCATGCAAAAAAATCATCTGAAAACTAGATTCAATGAAACTTTTTTAAATGCAAGTTTCTGTAAAAAAATCATAATATATTATACACTAGTTTATACTAGTTTCGGTCAAAAATCAAATTAAATCGGGGACTGTTCAAAATCATACGAAACTTCACATATCAATTATATTTTTTACTTGGGAAGGTTATGATGGATGTCCATGCAAAAAATAATCAGAAAATTAGATTCTATGAAACTTTTCGAAATGCAAGTTTCGGTCAAAAATCATAGTATATTATACACAAGTTTTAGTAAAAAAATCAAATTTTATTAGGGATTATTTAAAATGATACAATACTTTTCAGATCATTTAAATATGTTAAGAGGGAAGGTTATGATGGAACTCCATGCAAAAAAATCATCTGAAAACTAGATTCTAGGAAACTTTTCGAAATGTATGTTTCGGTCAAAAAAATAAAATTGTATTGGGGACGATTTGAAATGATACGAGACTTTTTAGATCATTTATATATTTTAAGAGGGAAGGTTATGATGGAAGTACATGCAAAAAAATCATCTGAAAACTAGATTCTATGAAACTTTTCGAAATGCAAGTTTCTGTAAAAAAATCATAATATATTATACACTAGTTAATACTAGTTTCAGTCAAAAATCAAATTAAATCGGGGATTGTTCAAAATGATACGAAACTTCACATATCATTTATATATTTTACAAGGTAAGGCTTTGATGGATGTCCATGCAAAAAATCATCTTAAAATAATTTTCTATGAAACTTTTCTAAATGTATGTTTCTGTCAAAAATCATAGTATATTATACACTACTTTCAGTCAAAAAAATCAAATTTTATTAGGGATTATTCGAAATGATACAAGAATTTTCAGATCGTTTATATATGTTAAGAGGGATGTTTATGATGGAAGTCCATGCAAAAAAAATCATCTGAAAACTAGATTCTAGGAAACTTTTCAAAATGCAAGTTTCAGTCAAAAATCATAGTATATTATACACAAGTTTCGGTCAAAAAAATAAAATTTAATTGGGGACTTTTTGAAATGATACGAGACTTTCCAGATCATTTATATATGTTAAGAGGGAAGGTTATGATGTAAGTCCATGCAAAAAAATCATCTGAAAACTAGATTCAATGAAACTTTTTTAAATGCAAGTTTCTGTAAAAAAATCATAATATATTATACACTAGTTTATACTAGTTTCGGTCAAAAATCAAATTAAATCGGGGACTGTTCAAAATCATACGAAACTTCACATATCAATTATATTTTTTACTTGGGAAGGTTATGATGGATGTCCATGCAAAAAATAATCAGAAAATTAGATTCTATGAAACTTTTCGAAATGCAAGTTTATGTCAAAAATCATAGTATATTATACACTAGTTTCAATATAGAAAAATCAAATTTTATTATGGATTATTTGAAATGATACAAGACTTTTCAGATCATTTATATATGTTAAGAGGGATGTTTATGATGGAAGTCCATGCAAAAAAATCATCTGAAAACTAGATTCTATGAAACTTTTCGAAATGCATGTTTCGGTCAAAAATCATAGTATATTATACACTAGTTTCGGTCAAAAAAATAAAATATAATTGGGGACTATTTGAAATGGTACGAGACTTTTCAGATCATTTATATATGTTAAGAGGGAAGGTTATGATTGATGTCGATGAAAATAAATCATCTGAAAACTAGATTCTATGAAACTTGTCGAAATGCGAGTTTCTGTCAAAAAATCATAATATATTACACACTAGTTTATACTTGTTTCGGTCAAAAATCAAATTAAATCGAGGACTGTTCAAAATGATACGAAACTTCACATATCAATTATATTTTTTACGTGGGAAGGTTATGATGGATGTCGATGCAAAAAATCATCAGAAATTTAGATTCTATGAAACTTTTCGAAATGCAAGTTTCTGTCAAAAATCATAGTATATTATACACAAGTTTTAGTCAAAAAATCAAATTTTATTAGGGATTATTTAAAATGATACAATACTTTTCAGATCATTTAAATATGTTAAGAGGGAAGGTTATGATGGAAGTCGATGCAAAAAAATCATCTGAAAATAAGATTCTATGAAACTTTTCGAAATGCAAGTTTCTGTCAAAAAAACATAATATATTATACACTAGTTTATACTAGTTTCGGTAAAAAATTAAATTAAATCGCGGACTGTTCAAAATCATACGAAACTTCACATATCAATTATATTTTTTACGTGGGAAGGTTATGATGGATGTCCATGCAAAAAATCATCAGAAATTTAGATTCTATGAAACTTTTCGAAATGCAAGTTTCTGTCAAAAATCATAGTATATTATACACTAGTTTCAGTAAAAAAAAATCAAATTTTATTAGGGATTATTTGAAATGATACAAAAATTTTCAGATCTATTATATATGTTAAGAGGGATGTATATGATGGAAGTCCATGCAAAAAAATCATCTGAAAACTAGATTCTATGAAACTTTTCGAAATGCATGTTTCGGTCAAAAATCATAGTATATTATACACTAGTTTCGGTCAAAAAAATAAAATATAATTGGGGACTATTTGAAATGATACGAGACTTTTCAGATCATTTATATATGTTAAGAGGGAAGGTTATGATGTAAGTCCATGCAAAAAAATCATCTGAAAACTAGATTCAATGAAACTTTTTTAAATGCAAGTTTCTGTAAAAAAATCATAATATATTATACACTAGTTTATACTAGTTTCGGTCAAAAATCAAATTAAATCGGGGACTGTTCAAAATCATACGAAACTTCACATATCAATTATATTTTTTACTTGGGAAGGTTATGATGGATGTCCATGCAAAAAATAATCAGAAAATTAGATTCTATGAAACTTTTCGAAATGCAAGTTTCTGTCAAAAATCATAGTATATTATACACAAGTTTTAGTAAAAAAATCAAATTTTATTAGGGATTATTTAAAATGATACAATACTTTTCAGATCATTTAAATATGTTAAGAGGGAAGGTTATGATGGAACTCCATGCAAAAAAATCATCTGAAAACTAGATTCTAGGAAACTTTTCGAAATGTAAGTTTCGGTCAAAAAAATAAAATTGTATTGGGGACGATTTGAAATGATACGAGACTTTTTAGATCATTTATATATTTTAAGAGGGAAGGTTATGATGGAAGTACATGCAAAAAAATCATCTGAAAACTAGATTCTATGAAACTTTTCGAAATGCAAGTTTCTGTAAAAAAATCATAATATATTATACACTAGTTAATACTAGTTTCAGTCAAAAATCAAATTAAATCGGGGATTGTTCAAAATGATACGAAACTTCACATATCATTTATATATTTTACAAGGTAAGGCTTTGATGGATGTCCATGCAAAAAATCATCTTAAAATAATTTTCTATGAAACTTTTCTAAATGTATGTTTCTGTCAAAAATCATAGTATATTATACACTACTTTCAGTCAAAAAAATCAAATTTTATTAGGGATTATTCGAAATGATACAAGAATTTTCAGATCGTTTATATATGTTAAGAGGGATGTTTATGATGGAAGTCCATGCAAAAAAAATCATCTGAAAACTAGATTCTAGGAAACTTTTCAAAATGCAAGTTTCAGTCAAAAATCATAGTATATTATACACAAGTTTCGGTCAAAAAAATAAAATTTAATTGGGGACTTTTTGAAATGATACGAGACTTTCCAGATCATTTATATATGTTAAGAGGGAAGGTTATGATGTAAGTCCATGCAAAAAAATCATCTGAAAACTAGATTCAATGAAACTTTTTTAAATGCAAGTTTCTGTAAAAAAATCATAATATATTATACACTAGTTTATACTAGTTTCGACAAAAATCAAATTAAATCGGGGACTGTTCAAAATCATACGAAACTTCACATATCAATTATATTTTTTACTTGGGAAGGTTATGATGGATGTCCATGCAAAAAATAATCAGAAAATTAGATTCTATGAAACTTTTCGAAATGCAAGTTTATGTCAAAAATCATAGTATATTATACACTAGTTTCAATATAGAAAAATCAAATTTTATTATGGATTATTTGAAATGATACAAGACTTTTCAGATCATTTATATATGTTAAGAGGGATGTTTATGATGGAAGTCCATGCAAAAAAATCATCTGAAAACTAGATTCTATGAAACTTTTCGAAATGCATGTTTCGGTCAAAAATCATAGTATATTATACACTAGTTTCGGTCAAAAAAATAAAATATAATTGGGGACTATTTGAAATGGTACGAGACTTTTCAGATCATTTATATATGTTAAGAGGGAAGGTTATGATTGAAGTCGATGAAAATAAATCATCTGAAAACTAGATTCTATGAAACTTGTCGAAATGCGAGTTTCTGTCAAAAAATCATAATATATTACACACTAGTTTATACTTGTTTCGGTCAAAAATCAAATTAAATCGAGGACTGTTCAAAATGATACGAAACTTCACATATCAATTATATTTTTTACGTGGGAAGGTTATGATGGATGTCGATGCAAAAAATCATCAGAAATTTAGATTCTATGAAACTTTTCGAAATGCAAGTTTCTGACAAAAATCATAGTATATTATACACAAGTTTTAGTCAAAAAATCAAATTTTATTAGGGATTATTTAAAATGATACAATACTTTTCAGATCATTTAAATATGTTAAGAGGGAAGGTTATGATGGAAGTCGATGCAAAAAAATCATCTGAAAATAAGATTCTATGAAACTTTTCGAAATGCAAGTTTCTGTCAAAAAAACATAATATATTATACACTAGTTTATACTAGTTTCGGTAAAAAATTAAATTAAATCGCGGACTGTTCAAAATCATACGAAACTTCACATATCAATTATATTTTTTACGTGGGAAGGTTATGATGGATGTCCATGCAAAAAATCATCAGAAATTTAGATTCTATGAAACTTTTCGAAATGCAAGTTTCTGTCAAAAATCATAGTATATTATACACTAGTTTCAGTAAAAAAAAATCAAATTTTATTAGGGATTATTTGAAATGATACAAAAATTTTCAGATCTATTATATATGTTAAGAGGGATGTATATGATGGAAGTCCATGCAAAAAAATCATCTGAAAACTAGATTCTATGAAACTTTTCGAAATGCATGTTTCGGTCAAAAATCATAGTATATTATACACTAGTTTCGGTCAAAAAAATAAAATATAATTGGGGACTATTTGAAATGATACGAGACTTTTCAGATCATTTATATATGTTAAGAGGGAAGGTTATGATGGAAGTCGATGAAAAAAAATCATCTGAAAACTAGATTCTATGAAACTTGTCGAAATGCAAGTTTCTTTCAAAAAATCATAATATATTACACACTAGTTTATACTAGGTTCGGTCAAAAATCAAATTAAATCGTGGACTGTTCAAAATGATACGAAACTTCACATATCAATTATATTTTTTATGTGGGAAGGTTATGATGGATGTCCATGCAAAAAATCATCAGAAAATTAGATTTTATGAAACTTTTCGAAATGCAAGTTTCTGTCAAAAATCATAGTATATTATACACTAGTTTTAGTAAAAAAATCAAATTTTATTAGGGATTATTTAAAATGATACAATACTTTTCAGATCATTTAAATTGTTAAGTGGGAAGGTTATGATGGAACTCCATGCAAAAAAATCATCTGAAAACTAGATTCTATGAAACTTTTCGAAACGCAAGTTTCGGTCAAAAAAATAAAATTGTATTGGGGACGATTTGAAATGATACGAGACTTTTTAGATCATTTATATATTTTAAGAGGGAAGGTTATGATGGAAGTACATGCAAAAAAATCATCTGAAAACTAGATTCTATGAAACTTTTCCAAATGCAAGTTTCTGTAAAAAAATCATAATATATTATACACTAGTTAATACTAGTTTCAGTCAAAAATCAAATTAAATCGGGGATAGTTCAAAATGATACGAAATATCACATATCATTTATATATTTTACAAGGTAAGGCTTTGATGGATGTCCATGCAAAAATCATCTTAAAATTAGATTCTATGAAACTTTTCTAAATGTATGTTTCTGTCAAAAATCATAGTATATTATACACTAGTTTCAGTCAAGAAAATAAAATTTTATTAGGGATTATTCGAAATGATACAAGAATTTTCAGATCATTTATATATGTTAAGAGGGATGTTTATGATGGAAGTCCATGCAAAAAAATCATCTGAAAACTAGATTCTAGGAAACTTTTCAAAATGCAAGTTTCAGTCAAAAATCATAGTATATTATACACAAGTTTCGGTCAAAAAAATAAAATTTAATTGGGGACTTTTTGAAATGATACGAGACTTTCCAGATCATTTATATATGTTAAGAGGGAAGGTTATGATGTAAGTCCATGCAAAAAAATCATCTGAAAACTAGATTCAATGAAACTTTTTGAAATGCAAGTTTCTGTCAAAAAATCATAATATATTACACACTAGTTTAAACTAGTTTCGGTCAAAAATCAAATTAAATCGGGGACTGTTCAAAATCATACTAAACTCCACATATCAATTATATTTTTTACTTGGGAAGGTTATGATGGATGTCCATGCAAAAAATAATAAGAAAATTAGATTCTATGAAACTTTTCGAAATGCAAATATCTGTCAAAAATCATAGTATATTATACACTAGTTTCAGTAAAAAAAATCAAATTTTATTAGGGATTATTTGAAATGATACAAGAATTTTCAGATCTATTATATATGTTAAGAGGGATGTTTATGATGGAAGTCCATGCAAAAAAATCATCTGAAAACTAGATTCTATGAAACTTTTCGAAATGCATGTTTCGGTCAAAAATCATAGTATATTATACACTAGTTTCGGTCAAAAAAATAAAATATAATTGGGGACTATTTGAAATGATACGAGACTTTTCAGATCATTTATATATGTTAAGAGGGAAGGTTATGATGGAAGTCGATGCAAAAAAATCATCTGAAAAATAGATTCTATGAAACTTGTCGAAATGCAAGTTTCTGTCAAAAAATCATAATATATTACACACTAGTTTATACTAGGTTCGGTCAAAAATCAAATTAAATCGTGGACTGTTCAAAATGATACGAAACTTCACATATCAATTATATTTTTTATGTGGGAAGGTTATGATGGATGTCCATGCAAAAAATCATCAGAAAATTAGATTTTATGAAACTTTTCGAAATGCAAGTTTCTGTCAAAAACCATAGTATATTATACACTAGTTTTAGTAAAAAAATCAAATTTTATTAGGGATTATTTAAAATGATACAATACTTTTCAGATCATTTAAATTGTTAAGTGGGAAGGTTATGATGGAACTCCATGCAAAAAAATCATCTGAAAACTAGATTCTATGAAACTTTTCGAAACGCAAGTTTCGGTCAAAAAAATAAAATTGTATTGGGGACTTTTTGAAATGATACGAGACTTTTTAGATCATTTATATATTTTAAGAGGGAAGGTTATGATGGAAGTACATGCAAAAAAATCATCTGAAAACTAGATTCTATGAAACTTTTCCAAATGCAAGTTTCTGTAAAAAAATCATAATATATTATACACTAGTTAATACTAGTTTCAGTCAAAAATCAAATTAAATCGGGGATAGTTCAAAATGATACGAAACATCACATATCATTTATATATTTTACAAGGTAAGGCTTTGATGGATGTCCATGCAAAAAATCATCTTAAAATTAGATTCTATGAAACTTTTCTAAATGTATGTTTCTGTCAAAAATCATAGTGTATTATACACTAGTTTCAGTCAAAAAAATCAAATTTTATTAGGGATTATTCGAAATGATACAAGAATTTTCAGATCATTTATATATGTTAAGAGGGATGTTTATGATGGAAGTCCATGCAAAAAAATCATCTGAAAACTAGATTCTAGGAAACTTTTCAAAATGCAAGTTTCAGTCAAAAATCATAGTATATTATACACAAGTTTCGGTCAAAAAAATAAAATTTAATTGGGGACTTTTTGAAATGATACGAGACTTTCCAGATCATTTATATATGTTAAGAGGGAAGGTTATGATGTAAGTCCATGCAAAAAAATCATCTGAAAACTAGATTCAATGAAACTTTTTGAAATGCAAGTTTCTGTCAAAAAATCATAATATATTACACACTAGTTTAAACTAGTTTCGGTCAAAAATCAAATTAAATCGGGGACTGTTCAAAATCATACTAAACTCCACATATCAATTATATTTTTTACTTGGGAAGGTTATGATGGATGTCCATGCAAAAAATAATAAGAAAATTAGATTCTATGAAACTTTTCGAAATGCAAATATCTGTCAAAAATCATAGTATATTATACACTAGTTTCAGTAAAAAAAATCAAATTTTATTAGGGATTATTTGAAATGATACAAGAATTTTCAGATCTATTATATATGTTAAGAGGGATGTTTATGATGGAAGTCCATGCAAAAAAATCATCTGAAAACTAGATTCTATGAAACTTTTCGAAATGCATGTTTCGGTCAAAAATCATAGTATATTATACACTAGTTTCGGTCAAAAAAATAAAATATAATTGGGGACTATTTGAAATGATACGAGACTTTTCAGATCATTTATATATGTTAAGAGGGAAGGTTATGATGGAAGTCGATGCAAGAAAATCATCTGAAAAATAGATTCTATGAAACTTGTCGAAATGCAAGTTTCTGTCAAAAAATCATAATATATTACACACTAGTTTATACTAGGTTCGGTCAAAAATCAAATTAAATCGTGGACTGTTCAAAATGATACGAAACTTCACATATCAATTATATTTTTTATGTGGGAAGGTTATGATGGATGTCCATGCAAAAAATCATCAGAAAATTAGATTTTATGAAACTTTTCGAAATGCAAGTTTCTGTCAAAAATCATAGTATATTATACACTAGTTTTAGTAAAAAAATCAAATTTTATTAGGGATTATTTAAAATGATACAATACTTTTCAGATCATTTAAATTGTTAAGTGGGAAGGTTATGATGGAACTCCATGCAAAAAAATCATCTGAAAACTAGATTCTATGAAACTTTTCGAAACGCAAGTTTCGGTCAAAAAAATAAAATTGTATTGGGGACGATTTGAAATGATACGAGACTTTTTAGATCATTTATATATTTTAAGAGGGAAGGTTATGATGGAAGTACATGCAAAAAAATCATCTGAAAACTAGATTCTATGAAACTTTTCCAAATGCAAGTTTCTGTAAAAAAATCATAATATATTATACACTAGTTAATACTAGTTTCAGTCAAAAATCAAATTAAATCGGGGATAGTTCAAAATGATACGAAACATCACATATCATTTATATATTTTACAAGGTAAGGCTTTGATGGATGTCCATGCAAAAAATCATCTTAAAATTAGATTCTATGAAACTTTTCTAAATGTATGTTTCTGTCAAAAATCATAGTGTATTATACACTAGTTTCAGTCAAAAAAATCAAATTTTATTAGGGATTATTCGAAATGATACAAGAATTTTCAGATCATTTATATATGTTAAGAGGGATGTTTATGATGGAAGTCCATGCAAAAAAATCATCTGAAAACTAGATTCTAGGAAACTTTTCAAAATGCAAGTTTCAGTCAAAAATCATAGTATATTATACACAAGTTTCGGTCAAAAAAATAAAATTTAATTGGGGACTTTTTGAAATGTTACGAGACTTTCCAGACCATTTATATATGTTAAGAGGGAAGGTTATGATGTAAGTCCATGCAAAAAAATCATCTGAAAACTAGATTCAATGAAACTTTTTGAAATGCAAGTTTCTGTAAAAAATCATAATATATTATACACTAGTTTAAACTAGTTTCGGTCAAAAATCAAATTAAATCGGGGACTGTTCAAAATCATACTAAACTCCACATATCAATTATATTTTTTACTTGGGAAGGTTATGATGGATGTCCATGCAAAAAATAATAAGAAAATTAGATTCTATGAAACTTTTCGAAATGCAAATTTCTGTCAAAAATCATAGTATATTATACACTAGTTTCAGTAAAAAAAATTAAATTTTATTAGGGATTATTTGAAATGATACAAGAATTTTCAGATCTATTATATATGTTAAGAGGGACGTTTATGATGGAAGTCCATGCAAAAAAATCATCTGAAAACTAGATTCTATGAAACTTTTCGAAATGCATGTTTCGGTCAAAAATCATAGTATATTATACACTAGTTTCGGTCAAAAAAATAAAATATAATTGGGGACTATTTGAAATGATACGAGACTTTTCAGATCATTTATATATGTTAAGAGGGAAGGTTATGATGGAAGTCGATGCAAAAAAATCATCTGAAAAATAGATTCTATGAAACTTGTCGAAATGCAAGTTTCTGTCAAAAAATCATAATATATTACACACTAGTTTATACTAGGTTCGGTCAAAAATCAAATTAAATCGTGGACTGTTCAAAATGATACGAAACTTCACATATCAATTATATTTTTTATGTGGGAAGGTTATGATGGATGTCCATGCAAAAAATCATCAGAAAATTAGATTTTATGAAACTTTTCGAAATGCAAGTTTCTGTCAAAAATCATAGTATATTATACACTAGTTTTAGTAAAAAAATCAAATTTTATTAGGGATTATTTAAAATGATACAATACTTTTCAGATCATTTAAATTGTTAAGTGGGAAGGTTATGATGGAACTCCATGCAAAAAAATCATCTGAAAACTAGATTCTATGAAACTTTTCGAAACGCAAGTTTCGGTCAAAAAAATAAAATTGTATTGGGGACGATTTGAAATGATACGAGACTTTTTAGATCATTTATATATTTTAAGAGGGAAGGTTATGATGGAAGTACATGCAAAAAAATCATCTGAAAACTAGATTCTATGAAACTTTTCCAAATGCAAGTTTCTGTAAAAAAATCATAATATATTATACACTAGTTAATACTAGTTTCAGTCAAAAATCAAATTAAATCGGGGATAGTTCAAAATGATACGAAACATCACATATCATTTATATATTTTACAAGGTAAGGCTTTGATGGATGTCCATGCAAAAAATCATCTTAAAATTAGATTCTATGAAACTTTTCTAAATGTATGTTTCTGTCAAAAATCATAGTGTATTATACACTAGTTTCAGTCAAAAAAATCAAATTTTATTAGGGATTATTCGAAATGATACAAGAATTTTCAGATCATTTATATATGTTAAGAGGGATGTTTATGATGGAAGTCCATGCAAAAAAATCATCTGAAAACTAGATTCTAGGAAACTTTTCAAAATGCAAGTTTCAGTCAAAAATCATAGTATATTATACACAAGTTTCGGTCAAAAAAATAAAATTTAATTGGGGACTTTTTGAAATGTTACGAGACTTTCCAGACCATTTATATATGTTAAGAGGGAAGGTTATGATGTAAGTCCATGCAAAAAAATCATCTGAAAACTAGATTCAATGAAACTTTTTGAAATGCAAGTTTCTGTAAAAAATCATAATATATTATACACTAGTTTAAACTAGTTTCGGTCAAAAATCAAATTAAATCGGGGACTGTTCAAAATCATACTAAACTCCACATATCAATTATATTTTTTACTTGGGAAGGTTATGATGGATGTCCATGCAAAAAATAATAAGAAAATTAGATTCTATGAAACTTTTCGAAATGCAAATTTCTGTCAAAAATCATAGTATATTATACACTAGTTTCAGTAAAAAAAATTAAATTTTATTAGGGATTATTTGAAATGATACAAGAATTTTCAGATCTATTATATATGTTAAGAGGGACGTTTATGATGGAAGTCCATGCAAAAAAATCATCTGAAAACTAGATTCTATGAAACTTTTCGAAATGCATGTTTCGGTCAAAAATCATAGTATATTATACACTAGTTTCGGTCAAAAAAATAAAATATAATTGGGGACTATTTGAAATGATACGAGACTTTTCAGATCATTTATATATGTTAAGAGGGAAGGTTATGATGGAAGTCGATGCAAAAAAATCATCTGAAAAATAGATTCTATGAAACTTGTCGAAATGCAAGTTTCTGTCAAAAAATCATAATATATTACACACTAGTTTATACTAGGTTCGGTCAAAAATCAAATTAAATCGTGGACTGTTCAAAATGATACGAAACTTCACATATCAATTATATTTTTTATGTGGGAAGGTTATGATGGATGTCCATGCAAAAAATCATCAGAAAATTAGATTTTATGAAACTTTTCGAAATGCAAGTTTCTGTCAAAAATCATAGTATATTATACACTAGTTTTAGTAAAAAAATCAAATTTTATTAGGGATTATTTAAAATGATACAATACTTTTCAGATCATTTAAATTGTTAAGTGGGAAGGTTATGATGGAACTCCATGCAAAAAAATCATCTGAAAACTAGATTCTATGAAACTTTTCGAAACGCAAGTTTCGGTCAAAAAAATAAAATTGTATTGGGGACGATTTGAAATGATACGAGACTTTTTAGATCATTTATATATTTTAAGAGGGAAGGTTATGATGGAAGTACATGCAAAAAAATCATCTGAAAACTAGATTCTATGAAACTTTTCCAAATGCAAGTTTCTGTAAAAAAATCATAATATATTATACACTAGTTAATACTAGTTTCAGTCAAAAATCAAATTAAATCGGGGATAGTTCAAAATGATACGAAACATCACATATCATTTATATATTTTACAAGGTAAGGCTTTGATGGATGTCCATGCAAAAAATCATCTTAAAATTAGATTCTATGAAACTTTTCTAAATGTATGTTTCTGTCAAAAATCATAGTGTATTATACACTAGTTTCAGTCAAAAAAATCAAATTTTATTAGGGATTATTCGAAATGATACAAGAATTTTCAGATCATTTATATATGTTAAGAGGGATGTTTATGATGGAAGTCCATGCAAAAAAATCATCTGAAAACTAGATTCTAGGAAACTTTTCAAAATGCAAGTTTCAGTCAAAAATCATAGTATATTATACACAAGTTTCGGTCAAAAAAATAAAATTTAATTGGGGACTTTTTGAAATGTTACGAGACTTTCCAGACCATTTATATATGTTAAGAGGGAAGGTTATGATGTAAGTCCATGCAAAAAAATCATCTGAAAACTAGATTCAATGAAACTTTTTGAAATGCAAGTTTCTGTAAAAAATCATAATATATTATACACTAGTTTAAACTAGTTTCGGTCAAAAATCAAATTAAATCGGGGACTGTTCAAAATCATACTAAACTCCACATATCAATTATATTTTTTACTTGGGAAGGTTATGATGGATGTCCATGCAAAAAATAATAAGAAAATTAGATTCTATGAAACTTTTCGAAATGCAAATTTCTGTCAAAAATCATAGTATATTATACACTAGTTTCAGTAAAAAAAATTAAATTTTATTAGGGATTATTTGAAATGATACAAGAATTTTCAGATCTATTATATATGTTAAGAGGGACGTTTATGATGGAAGTCCATGCAAAAAAATCATCTGAAAACTAGATTCTATGAAACTTTTCGAAATGCATGTTTCGGTCAAAAATCATAGTATATTATACACTAGTTTCGGTCAAAAAAATAAAATATAATTGGGGACTATTTGAAATGATACGAGACTTTTCAGATCATTTATATATGTTAAGAGGGAAGGTTATGATGGAAGTCGATGCAAAAAAATCATCTGAAAAATAGATTCTATGAAACTTGTCGAAATGCAAGTTTCTGTCAAAAAATCATAATATATTACACACTAGTTTATACTAGGTTCGGTCAAAAATCAAATTAAATCGTGGACTGTTCAAAATGATACGAAACTTCACATATCAATTATATTTTTTATGTGGGAAGGTTATGATGGATGTCCATGCAAAAAATCATCAGAAAATTAGATTTTATGAAACTTTTCGAAATGCAAGTTTCTGTCAAAAATCATAGTATATTATACACTAGTTTTAGTAAAAAAATCAAATTTTATTAGGGATTATTTAAAATGATACAATACTTTTCAGATCATTTAAATTGTTAAGTGGGAAGGTTATGATGGAACTCCATGCAAAAAAATCATCTGAAAACTAGATTCTATGAAACTTTTCGAAACGCAAGTTTCGGTCAAAAAAATAAAATTGTATTGGGGACGATTTGAAATGATACGAGACTTTTTAGATCATTTATATATTTTAAGAGGGAAGGTTATGATGGAAGTACATGCAAAAAAATCATCTGAAAACTAGATTCTATGAAACTTTTCCAAATGCAAGTTTCTGTAAAAAAATCATAATATATTATACACTAGTTAATACTAGTTTCAGTCAAAAATCAAATTAAATCGGGGATAGTTCAAAATGATACGAAACATCACATATCATTTATATATTTTACAAGGTAAGGCTTTGATGGATGTCCATGCAAAAAATCATCTTAAAATTAGATTCTATGAAACTTTTCTAAATGTATGTTTCTGTCAAAAATCATAGTGTATTATACACTAGTTTCAGTCAAAAAAATCAAATTTTATTAGGGATTATTCGAAATGATACAAGAATTTTCAGATCATTTATATATGTTAAGAGGGATGTTTATGATGGAAGTCCATGCAAAAAAATCATCTGAAAACTAGATTCTAGGAAACTTTTCAAAATGCAAGTTTCAGTCAAAAATCATAGTATATTATACACAAGTTTCGGTCAAAAAAATAAAATTTAATTGGGGACTTTTTGAAATGTTACGAGACTTTCCAGACCATTTATATATGTTAAGAGGGAAGGTTATGATGTAAGTCCATGCAAAAAAATCATCTGAAAACTAGATTCAATGAAACTTTTTGAAATGCAAGTTTCTGTAAAAAATCATAATATATTATACACTAGTTTAAACTAGTTTCGGTCAAAAATCAAATTAAATCGGGGACTGTTCAAAATCATACTAAACTCCACATATCAATTATATTTTTTACTTGGGAAGGTTATGATGGATGTCCATGCAAAAAATAATAAGAAAATTAGATTCTATGAAACTTTTCGAAATGCAAATTTCTGTCAAAAATCATAGTATATTATACACTAGTTTCAGTAAAAAAAATTAAATTTTATTAGGGATTATTTGAAATGATACAAGAATTTTCAGATCTATTATATATGTTAAGAGGGACGTTTATGATGGAAGTCCATGCAAAAAAATCATCTGAAAACTAGATTCTATGAAACTTTTCGAAATGCATGTTTCGGTCAAAAATCATAGTATATTATACACTAGTTTCGGTCAAAAAAATAAAATATAATTGGGGACTATTTGAAATGATACGAGACTTTTCAGATCATTTATATATGTTAAGAGGGAAGGTTATGATGGAAGTCGATGCAAAAAAATCATCTGAAAAATAGATTCTATGAAACTTGTCGAAATGCAAGTTTCTGTCAAAAAATCATAATATATTACACACTAGTTTATACTAGGTTCGGTCAAAAATCAAATTAAATCGTGGACTGTTCAAAATGATACGAAACTTCACATATCAATTATATTTTTTATGTGGGAAGGTTATGATGGATGTCCATGCAAAAAATCATCAGAAAATTAGATTTTATGAAACTTTTCGAAATGCAAGTTTCTGTCAAAAATCATAGTATATTATACACTAGTTTTAGTAAAAAAATCAAATTTTATTAGGGATTATTTAAAATGATACAATACTTTTCAGATCATTTAAATTGTTAAGTGGGAAGGTTATGATGGAACTCCATGCAAAAAAATCATCTGAAAACTAGATTCTATGAAACTTTTCGAAACGCAAGTTTCGGTCAAAAAAATAAAATTGTATTGGGGACGATTTGAAATGATACGAGACTTTTTAGATCATTTATATATTTTAAGAGGGAAGGTTATGATGGAAGTACATGCAAAAAAATCATCTGAAAACTAGATTCTATGAAACTTTTCCAAATGCAAGTTTCTGTAAAAAAATCATAATATATTATACACTAGTTAATACTAGTTTCAGTCAAAAATCAAATTAAATCGGGGATAGTTCAAAATGATACGAAACATCACATATCATTTATATATTTTACAAGGTAAGGCTTTGATGGATGTCCATGCAAAAAATCATCTTAAAATTAGATTCTATGAAACTTTTCTAAATGTATGTTTCTGTCAAAAATCATAGTATATTATACACTAGTTTCAGTCAAAAAAATCAAATTTTATTAGGGATTATTCGAAATGATACAAGAATTTTCAGATCATTTATATATGTTAAGAGGGATGTTTATGATGGAAGTCCATGCAAAAAAATCATCTGAAAACTAGATTCTAGGAAACTTTTCAAAATGCAAGTTTCAGTCAAAAATCATAGTATATTATACACAAGTTTCGGTCAAAAAAATAAAATTTAATTGGGGACTTTTTGAAATGATACGAGACTTTCCAGATCATTTATATATGTTAAGAGGGAAGGTTATGATGTAAGTCCATGCAAAAAAATCATCTGAAAACTAGATTCAATGAAACTTTTTGAAATGCAAGTTTCTGTAAAAAATCATAATATATTATACATTAGTTTAAACTAGTTTCGGTCAAAAATCAAATTAAATCGGGGACTGTTCAAAATCATACTAAACTCCACATATCAATTATATTTTTTACTTGGGAAGGTTATGATGGATGTCCATGCAAAAAATAATAAGAAAATTAGATTCTATGAAACTTTTCGAAATGCAAATTTCTGTCAAAAATCTTAGTATATTATACACTAGTTTCAGTAAAAAAAATCAAATTTTATTAGGGATTATTTGAAATGATACAAGAATTTTCAGATCTATTATATATGTTAAGAGGGATGTTTATGATGGAAGTCCATGCAAAAAAATCATCTGAAAACTAGATTCTATGAAACTTTTCGAAATGCATGTTTCGGTCAAAAATCATAGTATATTATACACTAGTTTCGGTCAAAAAAATAAAATATAATTGGGGACTATTTGAAATGATACGAGACTTTTCAGATCATTTATATATGTTAAGAGGGAAGGTTATGATGGAAGTCGATGCAAAAAAATCATCTGAAAACTAGATTCTATGAAACTTGTCGAAATGCAAGTTTCTTTCAAAAAATCATAATATATTACACACTAGTTTATACTAGGTTCAGTCAAAAATCAAATTAAATCGTGGACTGTTCAAAATGATACGAAACTTCACATATCAATTATATTTTTTATGTGGGAAGGTTATGATGGATGTCCATGCAAAAAATCATCAGAAAATTAGATTTTATGAAACTTTTCGAAATATAAGTTTCTGTCAAAAATCATAGTATATTATACACTAGTTTTAGTAAAAAAATCAAATTTTATTAGGGATTATTTAAAATGATACAGTACTTTTCAGATCATTTAAATATGTTAAGTGGGAAGGTTATGATGGAACTCCATGCAAAAAAATCATCTGAAAACTAGATTCTATGAAACTTTTCGAAATGCAAGTTTCGGTCAAAAAAATAAAATTGTATTGGGGACGATTTGAAATGATACGAGACTTTTTACATCATTTATATATTTTATGAGGGAAGGTTATGATGGAAGTACATGCAAAAAAATCATCTGAAAACTAGATTCTATGAAACTTTTCGAAATGCAAGTTTCTGTAAAAAAATCATAATATATTATACACTAGTTAATACTATTTTCAGTCAAAAATCAAATTAAATCGGGGATTGTTCAAAATGATACGAAACTTCACATATCATTTATATATTTTACAAGGTAAGGCTTTGTTGGATGTCGATGCAAAAAATCATCTTAAAATTAGATTCTATGAAACTTTTCTAAATGTATGTTTCTGTCAAAAATCATAGTATATTATACACTAGTTTCAGTCAAAAAAATCAAATTTTATTAGGGATTATTCGAAATGATACAAGAATTTTCAGATCATTTATATATGTTAAGAGGGATGTTTATGATGGAAGTCCATGCAAAAAAATCATCTGAAAACTAGATTCTAGGAAACTTTTCAAAATGCAAGTTTCAGTCAAAAATCATAGTATATTATACACAAGTTTCGGTCAAAAAAATAAAATTTAATTTGGGACTTTTTGAAATGATACGAGACTTTCCAGATCATTTATATATGTTAAGAGGGAATGTTATGATGTAAGTCCATGCAAAAAAATCATCTGAAAACTAGATTCAATGAAACTTTTTGAAATGCAAGTTTCTGTAAAAAATCATAATATATTATACACTAGTTTAAACTAGTTTCGGTCAAAAATCAAATTAAATCGGGGACTGTTCAAAATCATACTAAACTCCACATATCAATTATATTTTTTACTTGGGAAGGTTATGATGGATGTCCATGCAAAAAATAATAAGAAAATTAGATTCTATGAAACTTTTCGAAATGCAAATTTCTGTCAAAAATCATAGTATATTATACACTAGTTTCAGTAAAAAAAATCAAATTTTATTAGGGATTATTTGAAATGATACAAGAATTTTCAGATCTATTATATATGTTAAGAGGGATGTTTATGATGGAAGTCCATGCAAAAAAATCATCTGAAAACTAGATTCTATGAAACTTTTCGAAATGCATGTTTCGGTCAAAAATCATAGTATATTATACACTAGTTTCGGTCAAAAAAATAAAATATAATTGGGGACTATTTGAAATGATACGAGACTTTTCAGATCATTTATATATGTTAAGAGGGAAGGTTATGATGGAAGTCGATGCAAAAAAATCATCTGAAAACTAGATTCTATGAAACTTGTCGAAATGCAAGTTTCTTTCAAAAAATCATAATATATTACACACTAGTTTATACTAGGTTCGGTCAAAAATCAAATTAAATCGTGGACTGTTCAAAATGATACGAAACTTCACATATCAATTATATTTTTTATGTGGGAAGGTTATGATGGATGTCCATGCAAAAAATCATCAGAAAATTAGATTTTATGAAACTTTTCGAAATGCAAGTTTCTGTCAAAAATCATAGTATATTATACACTAGTTTTAGTAAAAAAATCAAATTTTATTAGGGATTATTTAAAATGATACAATACTTTTCAGATCATTTAAATATGTTAAGTGGGAAGGTTATGATGGAACTCCATGCAAAAAAATCATCTGAAAACTAGATTCTATGAAACTTTTCGAAATGCAAGTTTCGGTCAAAAAAATAAAATTGTATTGGGGACGATTTGAAATGATACGAGACTTTTTACATCATTTATATATTTTATGAGGGAAGGTTATGATGGAAGTACATGCAAAAAAATCATCTGAAAACTAGATTCTATGAAACTTTTCGAAATGCAAGTTTCTGTAAAAAAATCATAATATATTATACACTAGTTAATACTATTTTCAGTCAAAAATCAAATTAAATCGGGGATTGTTCAAAATGATACGAAACTTCACATATCATTTATATATTTTACAAGGTAAGGCTTTGTTGGATGTCGATGCAAAAAATCATCTTAAAATTAGATTCTATGAAACTTTTCTAAATGTATGTTTCTGTCAAAAATCATAGTATATTATACACTAGTTTCAGTCAAAAAAATCAAATTTTATTAGGGATTATTCGAAATGATACAAGAATTTTCAGATCATTTATATATGTTAAGAGGGATGTTTATGATGGAAGTCCATGCAAAAAAATCATCTGAAAACTAGATTCTAGGAAACTTTTCAAAATGCAAGTTTCAGTCAAAAATCATAGTATATTATACACAAGTTTCGGTCAAAAAAATAAAATTTAATTTGGGACTTTTTGAAATGATACGAGACTTTCCAGATCATTTATATATGTTAAGAGGGAAGGTTATGATGTAAGTCCATGCAAAAAAATCATCTGAAAACTAGATTCAATGAAACTTTTTGAAATGCAACTTTCTGTAAAAAATCATAATATATTATACACTAGTTTAAACTAGTTTCGGTCAAAAATCAAATTAAATCGGGGACTGTTCAAAATCATACTAAACTCCACATATCAATTATATTTTTTACTTGGGAAGGTTATGATGGATGTCCATGCAAAAAATAATAAGAAAATTAGATTCTATGAAACTTTTCGAAATGCAAATTTCTGTCAAAAATCATAGTATATTATACACTAGTTTCAGTAAAAAAAATCAAATTTTATTAGGGATTATTTGAAATGATACAAGAATTTTCAGATCTATTATATATGTTAAGAGGGATGTTTATGATGGAAGTCCATGCAAAAAAATCATCTGAAAACTAGATTCTATGAAACTTTTCGAAATGCATGTTTCGGTCAAAAATCATAGTATATTATACACTAGTTTCGGTCAAAAAAATAAAATATAATTGGGGACTATTTGAAATGATACGAGACTTTTCAGATCATTTATATATGTTAAGAGGGAAGGTTATGATGGAAGTCGATGCAAAAAAATCATCTGAAAACTAGATTCTATGAAACTTGTCGAAATGCAAGTTTCTTTCAAAAAATCATAATATATTACACACTAGTTTATACTAGGTTCGGTCAAAAATCAAATTAAATCGTGGACTGTTCAAAATGATACGAAACTTCACATATCAATTATATTTTTTATGTGGGAAGGTTATGATGGATGTCCATGCAAAAAATCATCAGAAAATTAGATTTTATGAAACTTTTCGAAATGCAAGTTTCTGTCAAAAATCATAGTATATTATACACTAGTTTTAGTAAAAAAATCAAATTTTATTAGGGATTATTTAAAATGATACAATACTTTTCAGATCATTTAAATATGTTAAGTGGGAAGGTTATGATGGAACTCCATGCAAAAAAATCATCTGAAAACTAGATTCTATGAAACTTTTCGAAATGCAAGTTTCGGTCAAAAAAATAAAATTGTATTGGGGACGATTTGAAATGATACGAGACTTTTTACATCATTTATATATTTTATGAGGGAAGGTTATGATGGAAGTACATGCAAAAAAATCATCTGAAAACTAGATTCTATGAAACTTTTCGAAATGCAAGTTTCTGTAAAAAAATCATAATATATTATACACTAGTTAATACTATTTTCAGTCAAAAATCAAATTAAATCGGGGATTGTTCAAAATGATACGAAACTTCACATATCATTTATATATTTTATAAGGTAAGGCTTTGTTGGATGTCGATGCAAAAAATCATCTTAAAATTAGATTCTATGAAACTTTTCTAAATGTATGTTTCTGTCAAAAATCATAGTATATTATACACTAGTTTCAGTCAAAAAAATCAAATTTTATTAGGGATTATTCGAAATGATACAAGAATTTTCAGATCATTTATATATGTTAAGAGGGATGTTTATGATGGAAGTCCATGCAAAAAAATCATCTGAAAACTAGATTCTAGGAAACTTTTCAAAATGCAAGTTTCAGTCAAAAATCATAGTATATTATACACAAGTTTCGGTCAAAAAAATAAAATTTAATTTGGGACTTTTTGAAATGATACGAGACTTTCCAGATCATTTATATATGTTAAGAGGGAAGGTTATGATGTAAGTCCATGCAAAAAAATCATCTGAAAACTAGATTCAATGAAACTTTTTGAAATGCAAGTTTCTGTAAAAAATCATAATATATTATACACTAGTTTAAACTAGTTTCGGTCAAAAATCAAATTAAATCGGGGACTGTTCAAAATCATACTAAACTCCACATATCAATTATATTTTTTACTTGGGAAGGTTATGATGGATGTCCATGCAAAAAATAATAAGAAAATTAGATTCTATGAAACTTTTCGAAATGCAAATTTCTGTCAAAAATCATAGTATATTATACACTAGTTTCAGTAAAAAAAATCAAATTTTATTAGGGATTATTTGAAATGATACAAGAATTTTCAGATCTATTATATATGTTAAGAGGGATGTTTATGATGGAAGTCCATGCAAAAAAATCATCTGAAAACTAGATTCTATGAAACTTTTCGAAATGCATGTTTCGGTCAAAAATCATAGTATATTATACACTAGTTTCGGTCAAAAAAATAAAATATAATTGGGGACTATTTGAAATGATACGAGACTTTCAGATAATTTATATATGTTAAGAGGGAAGGTTATGATGGAAGTCGATGCAAAAAAATCATCTGAAAACTAGATTCTATGAAACTTGTCGAAATGCAAGTTTCTTTCAAAAAATCATAATATATTACACACTAGTTTATACTAGGTTCGGTCAAAAATCAAATTAAATCGTGGACTGTTCAAAATGATACGAAACTTCACATATCAATTATATTTTTTATGCGGGAAGGTTATGATGGATGTCCATGCAAAAAATCATCAGAAAATTAGATTTTATGAAACTTTTCGAAATGCAAGTTTCTGTCAAAAATCATAGTATATTATACACTAGTTTTAGTAAAAAAATCAAATTTTATTAGGGATTATTTAAAATGATACAATACTTTTCAGATCATTTAAATATGTTAAGTGGGAAGGTTATGATGGAACTCCATGCAAAAAAATCATCTGAAAACTAGATTCTATGAAACTTTTCGAAATGCAAGTTTCGGTCAAAAAAATAAAATTGTATTGGGGACGATTTGAAATGATACGAGACTTTTTACATCATTTATATATTTTATGAGGGAAGGTTATGATGGAAGTACATGCAAAAAAATCATCTGAAAACTAGATTCTATGAAACTTTTCGAAATGCAAGTTTCTGTAAAAAAATCATAATATATTATACACTAGTTAATACTATTTTCAGTCAAAAATCAAATTAAATCGGGGATTGTTCAAAATGATACGAAACTTCACATATCATTTATATATTTTACAAGGTAAGGCTTTGTTGGATGTCCATGCAAAAAATCATCTTAAAATTAGATTCTATGAAACTTTTCTAAATGTATGTTTCTGTCAAAAATCATAGTATATTATACACTAGTTTCAGTCAAAAAAATCAAATTTTATTAGGGATTATTCGAAATGATACAAGAATTTTCAGATCATTTATATATGTTAAGAGGGATGTTTATGATGGAAGTCCATGCAAAAAAATCATCTGAAAACTAGATTCTAGGAAACTTTTCAAAATGCAAGTTTCAGTCAAAAATCATAGTATATTATACACAAGTTTCGGTCAAAAAAATAAAATTTAATTTGGGACTTTTTGAAATGATACGAGACTTTCCAGATCATTTATATATGTTAAAAGGGAAGGTTATGATGTAAGTCCATGCAAAAAAATCATCTGAAAACTAGATTCAATGAAACTTTTTGAAATGCAAGTTTCTGTAAAAAATCATAATATATTATACACTAGTTTAAACTAGTTTCGGTCAAAAATCAAATTAAATCGGGGACTGTTCAAAATCATACTAAACTCCACATATCAATTATATTTTTTACTTGGGAAGGTTATGATGGATGTCCATGCAAAAAATAATAAGAAAATTAGATTCTATGAAACTTTTCGAAATGCAAATTTCTGTCAAAAATCATAGTATATTATACACTAGTTTCAGTAAAAAAAATCAAATTTTATTAGGGATTATTTGAAATGATACAAGAATTTTCAGATCTATTATATATGTTAAGAGGGATGTTTATGATGGAAGTCCATGCAAAAAAATCATCTGAAAACTAGATTCTATGAAACTTTTCGAAATGCATGTTTCGGTCAAAAATCATAGTATATTATACACTAGTTTCGGTCAAAAAAATAAAATATAATTGGGGACTATTTGAAATGATACGAGACTTTTCAGATCATTTATATATGTTTAGAGGGAAGGTTATGATGGAAGTCGATGCAAAAAAATCATCTGAAAACTAGATTCTATGAAACTTGTCGAAATGCAAGTTTCTTTCAAAAAATCATAATATATTACACACTAGTTTATACTAGGTTCGGTCAAAAATCAAATTAAATCGTGGACTGTTCAAAATGATACGAAACTTCACATATCAATTATATTTTTTATGTGGGAAGGTTATGATGGATGTCCATGCAAAAAATCATCAGAAAATTAGATTTTATGAAACTTTTCGAAATGCAAGTTTCTGTCAAAAATCATAGTATATTATACACTAGTTTTAGTAAAAAAATCAAATTTTATTAGGGATTATTTAAAATGATACAATACTTTTCAGATCATTTAAATATGTTAAGTGGGAAGGTTATGATGGAACTCCATGCAAAAAAATCATCTGAAAACTAGATTCTATGAAACTTTTCGAAATGCAAGTTTCGGTCAAAAAAATAAAATTGTATTGGGGACGATTTGAAATGATACGAGACTTTTTACATCATTTATATATTTTATGAGGGAAGGTTATGATGGAAGTACATGCAAAAAAATCATCTGAAAACTAGATTCTATGAAACTTTTCGAAATGCAAGTTTCTGTAAAAAAATCATAATATATTATACACTAGTTAATACTATTTTCAGTCAAAAATCAAATTAAATCGGGGATTGTTCAAAATGATACGAAACTTCACATATCATTTATATATTTTACAAGGTAAGGCTTTGTTGGATGTCCATGCAAAAAATCATCTTAAAATTAGATTCTATGAAACTTTTCTAAATGTATGTTTCTGTCAAAAATCATAGTATATTATACACTAGTTTCAGTCAAAAAAATCAAATTTTATTAGGGATTATTCGAAATGATACAATAATTTTCAGATCATTTATATATGTTAAGAGGGATGTTTATGATGGAAGTCCATGCAAAAAAATCATCTGAAAACTAGATTCTAGGAAACTTTTCAAAATGCAAGTTTCAGTCAAAAATCATAGTATATTATACACAAGTTTCGGTCAAAAAAATAAAATTTAATTTGGGACTTTTTGAAATGATACGAGACTTTCCAGATCATTTATATATGTTAAGAGGGAAGGTTATGATGTAAGTCCATGCAATAAAATCATCTGAAAACTAGATTCAATGAAACTTTTTGAAATGCAAGTTTCTGTAAAAAAATCATAATATATTATACACTAGTTTATACTAGCTTCGGTCAAAAATCAAATTAAATCGGGGACTGTTCAAAATCATACGAAACTTCACATATCAATTATATTTTTTACTTGGGAAGGTTATGATGGATGTCCATGCAAAAAATAATCAGAAAATTAGATTCTATGAAACTTTTCGAAATGCAAGTTTCTGTCAAAAATCATATATTATACACTAGTTTCAGTAAAAAAAATTAAATATTATTAGGGATTATTTGAAATGATACAAGACTTTTCAGATCATTTATATATGTTAAGAGGGATGTTTATGATGGATGTCCATGCAAAAAAATCATCTGAAAACTAGATTCTATGAAACTTTTCGAAATGCAAGTTTCGGTCAAAAATCATAGTATATTATACACTAGTTTCGGTCAAAAAAATAAAATATAATTGGGGACTATTTGAAATGGTACGAGACTTTTCAGATCATTTATATATGTTAAGAGGGAAGGTTATGATTGAAGTCGATGCAAATAAATCATCTGAAAACTAGATTCTATGAAACTTGTTGAAATGCTAGTTTCTGTCAAAAAATCATAATATATTACACACTAGTTTATACTAGTTTCGGTCAAAAATCAAATTAAATCGCGGACTGTTCAAAATGATACGAAACTTCACATATCATTTATATTTTTTACGTGGGAAGGTTATGATGGATGTCGATGCAAAAAATCATCAGAAATTTAGATTCTATGAAACTTTTCGAAATGCAAGTTTCTGTCAAAAATCATAGTATATTATACACAAGTTTTAGTAAAAAAATCAAATTTTATTAGGGATTATTTAAAATGATACAATACTTTTCAGATCATTTAAATATGTTAATAGGGAAGGTTATGATGGAACTCCATGCAAAAAAATCATCTGAAAACTATATTCTATGAAACTTTTCGAAATGTAAGTTTCGGTCAAAAAAATAAAATTGTATTGGGGACGATTTGAAATGATACGAGACTTTTTAGATCATTTATATATGTTAAGAGGGAAGGTTATGATGGAAGTCCATGCAAAAAAATCATCTGAAAACTAGATTCTATGAAACTTTTCGAAATGCAAGTTTCTGTAAAAAAAATCATAATATATTATACACTAGTTAATACTAGTTTCAGTCAAAAATCAAATTAAATCGGGGATTGTTCAAAATGATACGAAACTTCACATATCATTTATATATTTTACAAGGTAAGGCTTTGATGGATGTCCATGCAAAAAATCATCTTAAAATTAGATTCTATGAAACTTTTCTAAATGTATGTTTCTGTCAAAAATCATAGTATATTATACACTAGTTTCAGTCAAAAAAATCAAATTTTATTATGGATTATTCGAAATGATACAAGACTTTTCAGATGATTTATATATGTTAAGAGGGATGTTTATGATGGAAGTCCATGCAAAAAAATTATCTGAAAACTAGATTCTATGAAATTTTTTGAAATGCATGTTTCGGTCAATAATCATAGTATATTATACACTAGTTTCGGTCAAAAAAATAAAATATAATTGGGGACTATTTGAAATGGTACGAGACTTTTCAAATCATTTATATATGTTAAGAGGGAAGGTTATGATTGAAGTCGATGCAAATAAATCATCTGAAAACTAGATTCTATGAAACTTGTCGAAATGCAAGTTTCTGTCAAAAAATCATAATATATTACACACTAGTTTATACTTGTTTCGGTCAAAAATCAAATTAAATCGCGGACTGTTCAAAATGATACGAAACTTCACATATCAATTATATTTTTTACGTGGGAAGGTTATGATGGATGTCGATGCAAAAAATCATCAGAAATTTAGATTCTATGAAACTTTTCGAAATGCAAGTTTCTGTCAAAAATCATAGTATATTATACACAAGTTTTAGTCAAAAAATCAAATTTTATTAGGGATTATTTAAAATGATACAATACTTTTCAGATCATTTATATATGTTAAGAGGGAAGGTTATGATGGAAGTCGATGCAAAAAAATCATCTGAAAATAAGATTCTATGAAACTTTTCGAAATGCAAGTTTCTGTCAAAAAAACATAATATATTATACACTAGTTTATACTAGTTTCGGTCAAAAATCAAATTTAATCGCGGACTGTTCAAAATCATACGAAACTTCACATATCAATTATATTTTTTACGTGGGAAGGTTATGATGGATATCCATGCAAAAAATCATCAGAAATTTAGATTCTATGAAACTTTTCGAAATGCAAGTTTCTGTCAAAAATCATAGTATATTATACACTAGTTTCAGTAAAAAAAATCAAATTTTATTAGGGATTATTTGAAATGATACAAGAATTTTCAGATCTATTATATATGTTAAGAGGGATGTATATGATGGAAGTCCATGCAAAAAAATCATCTGAAAACTAGATTCTATGAAACTTTTCGAGATGCATGTTTCGGTCAAAAATCATAGTATATTATACACTAGTTTCGGTCAAAAAAATAAAATATAATTGGGGACTATGTGAAATGATACGAGACTTTTCAGATCATTTATATATGTTAAGAGGGAAGGTTATGATGGAAGTCGATGCAAAAAAATCATCTGAAAACTAGATTCTATGAAACTTGTCGAAATGCAAGTTTCTGTCAAAAAATCATAATATATTATACACTAGTTTATACTAGGTTCGGTCAAAAATCAAATTAAATCGTGGACTGTTCAAAATGATATGAAACTTCACATATCAATTATATTTTTTATGTGGGAAGGTTATGAAGGATGTCCATGCAAAAAATCATCAGAAAATTAGATTCTATGAAACTTTTCCAAATACAAGTTTCTGTCAAAAATCATAGTATATTATACACTAGTTTCAATAATAAAAAAATCAAATTTTATTAGGGATTATTTGAAATGATACAAGACTTTTTAGATCATTTATATATGTTAAGAGGGATGTTTATGATGGAAGTCCATGCAAAAAAATCATCTGAAAACTAGATTCTATGAAAATTTTCGAAATGCAAGTTTCGCTCAAAAATCATAGTATATTATACACTAGTTTTGGTCAAAATAATAAAATTTAATTGGGAACTATTTGAAATGATAAAGAGACTTTTCAGATCATTTATATATGTTAAGAGGAAAGGTTATGATGGAAGTTGATGCAAAAAAATCATCTAAAAATAAGATTCTATGAAACTTTTCGAAATGCAAGTTTCTAGCAAAAAATCATAATATATTATACACTAGTTTATACTAGTTTCGGTCAAAAATTAAATTAAATCGCGGACTGTTCAAAATGATACGAAACTTCACATATCAATTATATTTTTTACGTGGGAAGGTTATGATGGATGTCCATGCAAAAAATCATCAGAAATTTAGATTCTATGAAACTTTTCGAAATGCAATTTTCTGTCAAAAATCATAGTATATTATACACTAGTTTTAGTAAAAAAATTAAATTTTATTAGGGATTATTTAAAATGATATGAGACTTTTCAGATCATTTATATATGTTAAGAGGGAAGGTTATGATGGAAGTCAATGCAAAAAAATCATCTGAAAACTAGATTCTATGAAAATTTTCGAAATGCAAGTTTCTGTCAAAAAATCATAATATATTATACACTAGTTTATACTAGTTTCGGTCAAAAATAAAATTATATCGCGGACTGTTCAAAATGATACTAAACTTCACATATCAATTATATTTTTTATATGGGAAGGTTGTGATGGATGTCCATGCAAAAAATCATCAGAAAATTAGATTCTATGAAACTTTTCGAAATGCAAGTTTCTGTCAAAAATCATAGTATATTATACACTAGTTTCAGTAAAAAAAATCAAATTTTATTAGGGATTATTTGAAATGATACAAGACTTTTCAGATCTATTATATATGTTAAGAGGGATGTATATGATGGAAGTCCATGCAAAAAAATCATCCGAAAACTAGATTCTATGAAACTTTTCGAAATGCATGTTTCGGTCAAAAATCATAGTATATTATTATACACTAGTTTCGGTCAAAAAAATAAAATATAATTAGGGACTATTTGAATTGATACGAGACTTTTCAGATCATTTATATATTTTAAGAGGGAAGGTTATGATGGAAGTCCATGCAAAAAAATCATCTGAAAACTAGATTCTATGAAACTTGTCGAAATGCAAGTTTCTGTCAAAAATCATAGTATATTTTTTATGTGGGAAGGTTATGAAGGATGTCCATGCAAAAAATCATAGTATATTATACACAAATTAAATCGTGGACTGTTCAAAATGGTACGAAACATCACATATCAATTATATTTTTTATGTGGGAAGGTTATGAAGGATGTCCATGCAAAAAATCATCAGAAATTATAGATTCTATGAAACTTTTCGAAATGCAAGTTTCTGTCAAAAATCATAGTATATTATACACAAGTTTTAGTAAAAAAAAATCACAATTTTATTAGTGATTATTTGAAATGATATAAGACTTTTTAGATCATTTATATATGTTAAGAGGGATGTTTATGATGGAAGTCCATGCAAAAAGATCATCTGAAAACTAGATTCTATGAAAATTTTCGATATGCAAGTTTCGCTCAAAAATCATAGTATATTATACACTAGTTTCGGTCAAAATAATAAAATTTAATTGGGGACTATTTGAAATGATAAAGAGACTTTTCAGATCATTTATATATGTTAAGAGGGAAGGTTATGATGGAAGTCGATGCAAAAAAATCATCTAAAAATAAGATTCTATGAAACTTTTCGAAATGCAAGTTTCTTGCAAAAAATCATAATATATTATACACTAGTTTATACTAGTTTCGGTCAAAAATTAAATAAATCGCGGACTGTTCAAAATGATAGGAAACCTCACATATCAATAATATTTTTTACGTGGGAAGGTTATGATGGATGTCCATGCAAAAAATCATCATAAATTTAGATTCTATGAAACTTTTCGAAATTCAATTTTCTGTCAAAAATCATAGTATATTATACACTAGTTTTAGTAAAAAAATCAAATTTTATTAGGGATTATTTAAAATGATACAATACTTTTCAGATCTATTATATATGTTAAGAGGGATGTTTATGATGGAAGTCCATGCAAAAAAATCATCTGAAAACTAGATTCTTGGAAACTTTTCAAAATGCAAGTTTCACTCAAAAATCATAGTATATTATACACAAGTTTCGGTCAAAAAAATAAAATTTAATTGGGGACTTTTTGAAATGATACGAGACTTTCCAGATCATTTATATGTGTTAAGAGGGAAGGTTATGATGTAAGTCCATGCAAAAAAATCATCTGAAAACTAGATTCAAAGAAACTTTTTGAAATGCAAGTTTCTGTAAAAAAAATCATAATATATTATACACTAGTTTATACTAGTTTCGGTCAAAAATCAAATTAAATCAGGGACTGTTCAAAATCATACGAAACTTCACATAATAATTATATTTTTTACTTGGGAAGGTTATGATGGATGTCCATGAAAATAATCAGAAAATTAGATTCTATGAAAGTTTTCGAAATGCAAGTTTCTGTCAAAAATTATAGTATATTATACACTAGTTTCAGTAAAAAAAATTAAATTTTATTAGGGATTATTTGAAATGTTACAAGACTTTTCAGATCATTTATATATGTTAAGAGGGATGTTTATGATGGAAGTCCATGCAAAAAAATCATCTGAAAACTAGATTCTATGAAACTTTTCGAAATGCAAGTTTCGGTCAAAAGTCATAGTATATTATACACTAGTTTCGGTCAAAAAAATAAAATATAATTGGGGACTATTTGAAATGATACGAGACTTTTCAGATCATTTATATATGTTAAGAGGGAAGGTTATGATGGAAGTCGATGCAAAAAAATCATCTGAAAACTAAATTCTATGAAACTTGTCGAAATGCAAGTTTCTGTCAAAAAATCATAATATATTACACACTAGTTTATACTAGTTTCGGTCAAAAATCAAATTAAATCGCGGACTGTTCAAAATGATACGAAACTTCACATATCAATTATATTTTTTACGTGGGAAGGTTATGATGGATGTCCATGCAAAAAATCATCATAAATTTAGATTCTATGAAACTTTTCGAAATGCAATTTTCTGTCAAAAATCATAGTATATTATACACTAGTTTTAGTAAAAAAATCAAATTTTATTAGGGATTATTTAAAATGATACAATACTTTTCAGATCATTTAAATATGATAAGAGGGAAGGTTATGATGGAAGTCCATGCAAAAAAATCATCTGAAAACTAGATTCTATGAAACTTTTCGTAATGTAAGTTTCAGTCAAAAATCATAGTATATTATACACTAGTTTCGGTCAAAAAAATTAAATTTAATTGGGGACTATTTGAAATGATACGAAACTTTTCAGATCATTTATATATGTTAAGAGGGAAGGTTATGATGGAAGTCAATGCAAAAAAATCATCTGAAAACTAGATTCTATGAAACTTTTCGAAATGCAATACACTAGTTTCGGTCAAAAAAATAAAATATAATTGGGGACTATTTGAAATGATACGAGACTTTTCAGATCATTTATATATGTTAAGAGGGAAGGTTATGATGGAAGTCGATGCAAATAAATCATCTGAAAACTATATTCTATGAAACTTGTCGAAATGCAAGTGTCTGTCAAAAAATCATAATATATTACACACTAGTTTATACTAGTTTCGGTCAAAAATCAAATTAAATTGCGGACTGTTCAAAATGATACGAAACTTCACATATCAATTATATTTTTTACGTGGGAAGGTTATGATGGATGTCCATGCAAAAAATCATCAGAAATTTAGATTCTATGAAACTTTTCGAAATGCAATTTTCTGTCAAAAATCATAGTATATTATACACTAGTTTTAGTAAAAAATCAAATTTTATTAGGGATTATTTAAAATGATACAATACTTTTCAGATCATTTAAATATGTTAAGAGGGAAGGTTATGATGGAAGTCCATGCAAAAAAATCATCTGAAAACTAGATTCTATAAAACTTTTCGAAATGTAAGTTTCGGTCAAAAATCATAGTATATTATACACTAGTTTCAGTCAAAAAAATTAAATTTAATTGGGGACTATTTGAAATGATACGAGACTTTTCAGATCATTTATATATGTTAAGAGGGAAAGGTTATGATGGAAGTCAATGCAAAAAAACCATCAGAAAACTAGATTCTATGAAACTTTTCGAAATGCAATACACTAGTTTCGGTCAAAAAATAAAATATAATTGGGGACTATTTGAAATGATACGAGACTTTTCAGATCATTTATATATGTTAAGAGGGAAGGTTATGATGGAAGTCGATGCAAATAAATCATCTGAAAACTATATTCTATGAAACTTGTCGAAATGCAAGTGTCTGTCAAAAAATCATAATATATTACACACTAGTTTATACTAGTTTCGGTCAAAAATCAAATTAAATTGCGGACTGTTTAAAATGATACGAAACTTCACATATCAATTATATTTTTTACGTGGGAAGGTTATGATGGATGTCCATGCAAAAAATCATCAGAAAATTAGATTCTATGAAAGTTTTCGAAATGCAAGTTTCTGTCAAAAATTATAGTATATTATACACTAGTTTCAGTAAAAAAAATTAAATTTTAATAGGGATTTTTTGAAATGTTACAAGACTTTTCAGATCATTTATATATGTTAAGAGGGATGTTTATGATGGAAGTCCATGCAAGAAAATCATCTGAAAACTAGATTCTATGAAACTTTTCGAAATGCAAGTTTCGGTCAAAAATCATAGTATATTATACACTAGTTTCGGTCAAAAAAATAAAATATAATTGGGGACTATTTGAAATGATACGAGACTTTTCAGATCATTTATATATGTTAAGAGGGAAGGTTATGATGGAAGTCGATGCAAATAAATCATCTGAAAACTATATTCTATGAAACTTGTCGAAATGCAAGTTTCTGTCAAAAAATCATAATATATTACACACTAGTTTATAGTAGTTTCGGTCAAAAATCAAATTAAATTGCGGACTGTTCAAAATGATACGAAACTTCACATATCAATTATATTTTTTACGTGGGAAGGTTATGATGGATGTCCATGCAAAAAATCATCAGAAATTTAGATTCTATGAAACTTTTCGAAATTCAATTTTCTGTCAAAAATCATAGTATATTATACACTAGTTTTAGTAAAAAAATCAAATTTTATTAGGGATTATTTAAAATGATACAATACTTTTCAGATCATTTAAATATGTTAAGAGGGAAGGTTATGATGGAAGTCCATGCAAAAAAATCATCTGAAAACTAGATTCTATGAAACTTTTCGAAATGTAAGTTTCGGTCAAAAATCATAGTATATTATACACTAGTTTCGGTCAAAAAAATTAAATTTAATTGGGGACTATTTGAAATGATACGAGACTTTTCAGATCATTTATATATGTTAAGAGGGAAGGTTATGATGGAAGTCAATGCAAAAAAACCATCTGAAAACTAGATTCTATGAAACTTTTCGAAATGCAATACACTAGTTTCGGTCAAAAAATAAAATATAATTGGGGACTATTTGAAATGATACGAGACTTTTCAGATCATTTATATATGTTAAGAGGGAAGGTAATGATGGAAGTCGATGCAAATAAATCATCTGAAAACTATATTCTATGAAACTTGTCGAAATGCAAGTGTCTGTCAAAAAATCATAATATATTACACACTAGTTTATACTAGGTTCGGTCAAAAATCAAATTAAATTGCGGACTTATTAAAATGATACGAAACATCACATATCAATTATATTTTTTACGTGGGAAGGTTATGATGGATGTCCATGCAAAAAATCATCAGAAATTTAGATTCTATGAAACTTTTCGAAATGCAATTTTTTGTCAAAAATCATAGTATATTATACACTAGTTTTAGTAAAAAAATCAAATTTTATTAGGGATTATTTAAAATGATACAATACTTTTCAGATCATTTAAATATTTTAAGAGGGAAGGTTATGATGGAAGTCCATGCAAAAAAATATCTGAAAACTAGATTCTATGAAACTTTTCGAAATGTAAGTTTCGGTCAAAAATCATAGTATATTATACACTAGTTTCGGTCAAAAAAATTAAATTTAATTGGGGAATATTTGAAATGATACGAGACTTTTCAGATCATTTATATATGTTAAGAGGGAAGGTTATGATGGAAGTCAATGCAAAAAAATCGTCTGAAAACTAGATTCTATGAAACTTTTCGAAATGCAATACACTAGTTTCGGTCAAAAAAATAAAATATAATTGGGGACTATTTGAAATGATACGAGACTTTTCAGATCATTTATATATGTTAAGAGGGAAGGTTATGATGGAAGTCGATGCAAATAAATCATCTGAAAATATATTCTAGGAAACTTGTCGAAATGCAAGTGTCTATCAAAAAATCATAATATATTACACACTAGTTTATACTAGTTTCGGTCAAAAATCAAATTAAATTGCGGACTGTTCAACATGATACAAAATTTCACATATCAATTATATTTTTTACGTAGGAAGGTTATGATGGATGTCCATGCAAAAAATCATCAGAAATTTAGATTCTATGAAACTTTTCGAAATGCAAGTTTCTGTCAAAAATCATAGTATATTATACACAAGTTTTAGTAAAAAAATCAAATTTTATTATGGATTATTTAAAATGATACAATGCTTTTCAGATCATTTAAATATGTTAAGAGGGAAGGTTATGATGGAAGTCGATGCAAAAAAATCATCTGAAAATAAGATTCTATGAAACTTTTCGAAATGCAAGGTTCTTTCAAAAAATCATAATATATTATACACTAGTTTATACTAGTTTCTGTCAAAAGTCAAATTAAATCGCGGACTGTTCAAAATGATACGAAACATCATATATCAATTATATTTTTTACGTGGGAAGGTTATGATGGATGTCCATGCAAAAAATCATCATAAATTTAGATTCTACGAAACTTTTCGAAATGCAAGTTTCTGTCAAAAATCATAGTATATTATACACTAGTTTCAGTAAAAAAAATCAAATTTTATTAGGGATTATTTGAAATGATACAAGACTTTTCAGATCTATTATATATGTTAATAGGGATGTATATGATGGAAGTCCATGCAAAAAAATCATCTGAAAACTAGATTCTATGAAACTTTTCGAAATGCATGTTTCGGTCAAAAATCATAGTATATTATACACTAGTTTCTGTCAAAAAAATAAAATATAATTGGGGACTATTTGAAATGATACGAGACTTTTCGGATCATTTATATATGTTAAGAGGGAAGGTTATGATGGAGTCGATGCAAAAAAATCGTCTGAAAACTAGATTCTATGAAACTTGTCGAAATGCAAGTTTCTGTCACAAAATCATAATATATTATACACTAGTTTATACTAGGTTCGGTCAAAAATCAAATTAAATCGTGGACTGTTCAAAATGATACGAAATTTCACATATCAATTATATTTTTTAAGTGGGAAGGTTATGAAGGATGTCCATGCAAAAAATCATCAGAAAATTAGATTCTATGAAACTTTTCGAAATGCAAGTTTCTGTCAAAAATCATAGTATATTATACACTAGTTTCAATAATAAAAAAATCAAATTTTATTAGGGATTATTTGAAATGATACAAGACTTTTTAGATCATTTATATATGTTAAGAGGGATGTTTATGATGGAAATTCATGCAAAAAAATCATCTGAAAACTAGATTCTATGAAACTTTTCGAAATGCAAGTTTCGCACAAAAATCATAGTATATTATACACTAGTTTCGGTCAAAATAATAAAATTTAATTGGGGACAATTTGAAATGATAAATAGACTTTTCAGATCATTTATATATGTTAAGAGGGATGGTTATGATGGAAGTCGGTGCAAAAAAAACATCTAAAAATAAGATTCTATGAAACTTTTCGAAATGCAAGTTTCTGGCAAAAATCATAATATATTATACACTAGTTTATACTAGTTTCGGTAAAAAATTAAATTAAATCGCGGACTGTTCAAAATGATACGAAACTTCACATATCAAATATATTTTTTACGTGGGAAGGTTATTATGGATGTCCATGCAAAAAATCATCAGAAATTTAGATTCTATGAAACTTTTCGAAATGCAAGTTTCTGTCAAAAATCATAGTATATTATACACAAGTTTTAGTAAAAAAATCAAATTTTATTAGGGATTATTTAAAATGATACAATACTTTTCAGATCATTTAAATATGTTAAGAGGGAAGGTTATGATGGAAGTCCATGCAAAAAAATCATCTGAAAATAAGATTCTATGAAACTTTTCGAAATGCAAGTTTCTGTCAAAAAATCATAATATATTATACACTAGTTTATACTAGTTTCGGTCAAAAATCAAATTAAATCGCGGACCGTACAAAATGATATGAAACTTCACATATCAATTATATTTTTTACGTGGGAAGGTTGTGATGGATGTCCATGCAAAAAATCATCAGAAATTTAGATTCTATGAAACTTTTCGATATGCAAGTTTCTGTCAAAAATCATAGTATATTATACACTAGTTTCAGTAAAAAAAATCAAATTTTATTAGGGATTATTTGAAATGATACAAGACTTTTTAGATCTATTATATATGTTAAGAGGGATGTATATGATGGAAGTCCATGCAAAAAAATCATCTGAAAAATAGATTCTATGAAACTTTTCGAAATGCATGTTTCGGTCAAAAATCATAGTATATTATACACTAGTTTCGGTCGAAAAAATATAATATAATTGGGGACTATTTGAAATGATACGAGACTTTTCAGATCATTTATATTTGTTAAGAGGGAAGGTTATGATGGAAGTCGATGCAAAAAAATCATCTGAAAACTAGATTCTATGAAAATTTTCGAAATGCAAGTTTCTGTCAAAAAATCATAATATATTATACACTAGTTTATACTAGTTTCGGTCAAAAATCAAATTAAATCGCGGACTGTTCAAAATGATACTAAACTTCACATATCAATTATATTTTTTATATGGGAAGGTTTTGATGGATGTCCATACAAAAAATCATCAGAAAATTAGATTCTATGAAACTTTTCGAAATACAATTTTCTGTCAAAAATCATAGTATATTATACACTAGTTTTAGTAAAAAAATCAAATTTTATTAGGGATTATTTAAAATGATACAATACTTTTCAGAACATTTAAATATGTTAAGAGGGAAGGTTATGAAGAAACTCCATGCAAAAAAATCATCTGAAAACTAGATTCTATGAAACTTTTCGAAATGCAAGTATCGGTCAAAAAAATAAAATTTTATTGGGGACGATTTGAAATGATACGAGACTTTTTAGATCATTTATATATGTTAAGAGGGAAGGTTTTGATAGAAGTCCATGCAATAAAATCATCTGAAAACTAGATTCTATGAAACTTTCCAAATTGCATGTTTCTGTAAATAAATCATAATATATTATACACTAGTTAATACTAGTTTCAGTCAAAAATCAAATTAAATCGGGGATTGTTCAAAATGATACGAAACTTCACATATCATTTATATAATTTACAAGGTAAGGCTTTGATGGATGTCCATGCAAAAAATCATCTTAAAATTAGATTCTATGAAACTTTTCTAAATGTATATTTCTGTCAAAAATCATAGTATAATATACACTAGTTTCAGTCAAAAAATATTAAATTTTATTAGGGATTATTCCAAATGATACAAGAATTTTCAGATCATTTATATATGTTAAGAGGGATGTTTATGATGGAAGTCCATGCAAAAAAATCATATGAAAACTAGATTCTAGGAAACTTTTCAAAATGCAAGTTTCAGTCAAAAATCATAGTATATTATACACAAGTTTCGGTCAAAAAAATAAAATTTAATTGGGGAATTTTTGAAATGATACGAGACTTTTCAGATCATTTAAATATGTTAAGAGGGAAGGTTATGATGGAAGTCCATGCAAAAAAATCATCTGAAAATAAGATTCTATGAAACTTTTCGAAATGCAAGTTTCTGTCAAAAAATCATAATATATTATACACTAGTTTATACTAGTTTCGGTCAAAAATCAAATTAAATCGCGGACCGTTCAAAATGATATGAAACTTCACATATCAATTATATTTTTTACGTGGGAAGGTTGTGATGGATGTCCATGCAAAAAATCATCAGAAATTTAGATTCTATGAAACTTTTCGAAATGCAAGTTTCTGTCAAAATCATAGTATATTATACACTAGTTTCAGTAAAAAAAATTAAATTTTATTAGGGATTATTTGAAATGATACAAGACTTTTCAGATCATTTATATATGTTAAGAGGGATGTTTATGATGGAAGTCCATGCAAAAAAATCATCTGAAAATTAGATTCTATGAAACTTTTCGAAATGCAAGTTTCGCTCAAAAATCATAGTATATTATACACTAGTTTCAGTCAAAATAATAAAATTTAATTGGGGACAATTTGAAATGATAAAGAGACTTTTCAGATCATTTATATATGTTAAGATGGAAGGTTATGATGGAAGTCGGTGCAAAAAAATCATCTAAAAATAAGATTCTATGAAACTTTTCGAAATGCATGTTTCTGGCAAAAAATCATAATATATTATACACTAGTTTATACTAGTTTCGGTCAAAAATCAAATTAAATCGCGGACTGTGTAAAATGATACGAAACTTCACATATCAATTATATTTTTTACGTGGGAGGGTTTTGATGGATGTCCATGCAAAAAAATCATCAGAAATTTAGATTCTATAAAACTTTTCGAAATGCAAGTTTCTATCAAAAATCATAGTATATTATACACTAGTTTTAGTAAAAAAAAATCAAATTTTATTAGGGATTATTTGAAATGATAGAATACTTTTCAGATCATTTAAATATTTTAAGAGGGAAGGTTATGATGGAATTCCATGCAAAAAAATCATCTGAAAACTAGATTCTATGAAACTTTTCGAAATGCAAGTTTCGGTCAAAAATCATAGTATATTATACACTAGTTTCGGTCAAAAAAATAAAATATAACTGGGGACAATTTGAAATGTTATGAGACTTTTCAGATCATTTATATATGTTAAGAGGGAAGGTTATGATGGAAGTCGATGCAAAAAAATCATCTGAAAATATGATTCTATGAAACTTTTCGAAATGCAAGTTTCTGTCAAAAAATCATAATATATTATACACTAGTTTATACTAGTTTCGGTCAAAAGTCAAATTAAATCGCGGAATTTTCAAAATGATACGAAACTTCACATATCAATTATATTTTTTACGTGGGAAGGTTATGATGGATGTCCATGCAAAAATCATCAGAAATTTATATTCTATGAAACTTTTCGAAATGCAAGTTTCTGTCAAAAATCATAGTATATTATACACTAGTTTTAGTAAAAAAATCAAATTTTATTAGGGATTATTTAAAATGATACAATACTTTTTAGATCATTTAAATATGTTAAGAGGGAAGGTTATGATGGAAGTCAATGCAAAAAAATCATCTGAAAACTAGATTCTATGAAACTTTTCGAAATGCAAGTTTCTGTCAAAAATCATAGTATATTATACACTAGTTTCGGTCAAAAAAATAAAATTTAATTGGGGACAATTTGAAATGAGACTAGACTTTTCAGATCATTTATATATGTTAAGAGGGAAGGTTATGATTGAAGTCGATGCAAAAAAATCATCTGAAAACTAGATTCTATGAAAATTTTCGAAATGCAAGTTTCTGTCAAAAAATCATAATATATTCACTACAAGAAAAAAAGATATTTACGACACTTGAGTTGTGACAGTTCTCACAAAATTGTCCTTATTCCTGAATTGCGACGGTTGTCACGACAGTTAGGGTCAACTGCCGCGAATCTTTCGCAACAGTTTTCACAAAATTGTCCTTATTCCTGGACTGCGACGGTTGTTACGACAGTTAGAGACAGGATTGCGACGGTTATCACGACAGTTACACAAAACCGTCCTTATTATATTTTTTATTTAACTTTTTATTATATAAAATATTTTTTTATTGAGCGTTAAATGAAAATTTCCCAAATTCATAACCCTATTTTTTAATTTGCTTTGCTTAAAATTACTAAAAAAAAACAAATCAACTTTTTCACCTAAAAAAAAATTCTATTTTTCTAAAATAAAGAAACCCTAAACTTAAATCTCAATCATCCTAGAATCTTTCTTCTCTTCAAGTAGCCTCAACAGTAATTCACGATGATGACGATGACGGCGAAACTAATCGGCGCCAGAAGCACGCCAACGCGGAAGTGCAGGAAGATCCATACTCAACAATGGCGTTCAAAGACAACGGCCATAGTGACGAAGACGACGAAGATTCCTTTATCCCTCCGCTTCTCAAACGTCTCCCCAAGGACTTCGGGGGCAGAGCTTCGATGGACTACGACGATGACGAAGAATCTGGTGATTTCGGTACTGTGATCTTGAAGAGCGATCGAGGAGGGCGGGGAGATCGGTCATCTACCGTTGTGGCCTTACCAGTTGGCCAGACCTGGAAGACTGGGAGTTCTTCTCAGGTGAATCCTTTGAATAGAAGGCACGGAGACGACGCTGAAGAAGATGACGGTGGCGGATTTTCAACTTTTGTCATATGTTCGACGGTGAGGACTGGCGAGATAGAGTCTGTTGGTGGAACAATGGTGCGACAGACAGGAAGCAACTAAGGTGGAGGTTCCATGATGGAGAGGGAGATTGCGAGTATGCAGGGCATGAGAGAGTTTGGGAAGCAGAGAAAAGGAAATGGTTCTTCACATAACAAAGAGGGAAAGCAACACTCGATAACCACCAAGGTATCCACGAGTTCCATCTCTAATAGTGTTATCAGAGAAGACCCTACAAGCAAATATGAGTTACTCAATGAACTTGGTAGGTGCTAAAAAAAGCAATTCGAGCTTGTTCGTTATGTATTAACTAATTCTTGTTTTACTTTATATGAGTTTTGAATGGTTTCATTTTTTGTTTGGATTTTTTGCAGGGAAGGGTTCCTATGGTGTTGTTTACAAAGCCATGAATTATAGAACCTCTCTGAGATGGTTGCTATCAAAGTCATATCATTATCTGAAGGGGTGAGTTTCCGTTTCTTTTTGTATTTAGAAATTTGAATTAAGGTCATTTTGTTTATTGGACTGTGTTTGAACTGTTTTGAATTAACTATTATTATTCTTATTAGGAGGAAGGATATGAGGAAAATCGTCAAATAAGCTATGCAACAACTTATTTTAATAAGCTGTAGATAAATTGTCAAATTATGGCAATTTAGTGTACTAACTCTATTCCATTTGTCATAGGAACAACATTGAATTAATTTTTGGATGAAAAAATCAATAAGGCCGAGACTTTTTCTAGGAGTTAGTTGTTTTTTGGTTGTAGTTTGGCTAAGCTCTACTGTTCATTCATCAAATATTGTTCATAATTCGGCTAAGCTCAAAGATACTTTGAGAGAAGGCAACATAGGTAAGAATCTTCAACAAGGTTCAACTTATAGTATTACATAATTTGACTACATGCTAATTTTTTCTACCTTTTCAATTTGTATAATAATAGTTAAGTCAAAGGATATTGAAAGTGGAAGCAATTCTGTAGAAAAAATGAAAGCAGGAATTGTAGATTTTCTTATAGATCTTGAGAAAAGAATAGCTATTAAGGCATGTGAATATAATCTATATTATTCGATGATACTTCAAAAAATCATTTTACTTTGGTCACATATCTTACTCTCAAGGTTCTGCTGCAGGTTTTTGGGAAAAACACTTTGATTGGTAGTCAAAAGTAAAGGGTTTCCATTGCTGGTGTTCTAGCATAAGCTTATAAGTTTCTATTTTTGGATGAGCTTACTACATCCCTAGGTGAAACTAATCAGGTGTTCTAGCATAAGCTTGTTCTTTTTTGTTATTTAGTTATTTCACTTACTTGGTGTAGTTGTTATTAGCATCCTTCCATGGATGATTCAAAATTCCTCACTTGACGAATTTATACTAATGAAATTTATCTGTTTCATGTAGATCTACATTAGATATTGGTGATGGAAAGACATTCCTTGACTTGATCATTAACAAGATCGAGGTTAGACATTTATACTTGATATAGTAGTTATGGTATTCATACACACGTAAAATGTCATTTTCCTTTGCATTTTCATTGGCTCATTCCTCGGGGGGCTTATTAGCCTGCTACAAATATTCATAGGCTTAGTCCTGATTGTGCATATTCCTCATATAGTATCTGCAACTCTTATTTTCTATAAATATATTCTTGCCATTGGCTCTTTTTTTGTTGGTTTTGACTTTTTCATTGTTGGTGACGTGTTGGAAATATGTTGATTGGAATTGGGTGAAGGTGAAGTAGATGATGCACTAGACATGATGGAGAGTTTTGAGTTGATGGTGAAGAGTGATATATTTTTGGTATGGAAATGAGTTGTGGAATTGGATGAAGTAGAGTTGGACATATGTGGTTCAGCTGCTGATGGAGATGTAAAGGCTATATTATTAGTTTGTTGGGATTAAATAGGAAATATGGAGGGTGTGGTGGATGACAGAGTGGAGCTAGTGATAGAATCATTATTAGTGGAAGAGAATAGTTGGGAGTAAGGAAACTAACCTCATTGAAGAGGACATTCTTTGATATTTAAATTCTATCGTTAGTTGCAAGGCATTTATAACCTTTGTGGCTAGGTGAATAACCAAGAAAGATGCACTCCATGGAGTGAATGCTGAACTTGTGAGAAGAGTATGGCCTTAGGTAAGGATAGCAGGCACAACCAAACACTTTCAAATACTTAAAAGAAGAGGACATTCTTTGATATTTAAATTCTACCGTTAGTTTCAAGGCATTTATAACCTTTGTGGCTAGGTGAATAACCAAGAAAGATGCACTCCATGGAGTGAATGTTGAACTTGTGAGAAGAGTATGGCCTTAGGTAAGGATAGCAGGCACAACCAAACACTTTCAAATACTTGTAGTCGGCTAAGTGCTTGTAGAGCATGAAGAAAGGTGAATTCATGTCCTAAGACATCAATAGGCATCTGTTGATTAAAAATGGTGCAAGCATAACCCTAATACTTGAGAGACAAATCTGCTTGAGCATGTAGGGTGAGACCTATTTCAACCACATGTCTATGGTTGTGCTCAACTGAGCCATTTTGGTGATGTGTGTGAGGACAAGTAAATCTATGAGGACTCAGTTTTTTTATTAATTTTCTTGGCCAAAAATTTCAGCCTATAGGACAGCCACTTGAGGTATACCCAATTCTCAACTGCCTATAGGGCTGCAACTTGAGATCAATCTCTTTATCTAGTTGACCTGACTCACAAGGCAAATCAGATAACTTGGATAAGCCAACATTCACTTCTAGAGTTTGGAAAGACCAGAATGACCCATTCGTGCATGATAATCAGCATGGGCCATTAGATTCACATCCAACACCAAGTGTCTGTCTCTAACTCCAGTCCTTCAGAATTAGTGTCTTTAGTAAAGGTAGTCAAACAATCATTAGACCACATCAACTGACTAACCTAAAGTAAATTACAGGAGCACTCAGGGACGTTAAGGACAATATTGTCCATCAATGAAGGAAATGAATGGGTATTAGTTGAAAGTTATCATGTGTAATTAACTAGATGTAGCTTAGCATAATTTTTGTGTTTCTTGATATGGCTGATGATGCACAAGTTGTACTTGCTTTATTAATTTAGCTTCTCTTTTGTCCAGTAGTCTGCCGTGCTTTCTTTCTTCAACCATGTAGAATCACACCATTTGTACAAATAACTTTTTGCAGCAAGAAAGAGATTTATTGAATCCAAGCTTCAGTCTTTGGATCAGCAGTGTTCTGGAATTGATTCTTATCTCAAACATTTAGAGTTTGTCAAGGAAAAGAGAGATGTACAGAAAAGGTCAATTTATGCCAGACACCCATGAAGTCATTTTTGTGACCACATCTGATTGCTGTTTGTTTTGTCCTCGATTTTCTTGTCTCAAATGTACTAATACTTCTTCTGTCGATCGCCTGCAGCAAATATAACATTGCCGATGGTATGAGACAGATGTTTGATCCTTTTGAAAGGGTTTCCAGAGCTCATCATATTTGCCCCTGTTGTGAGCGTTCTTTCTCACCAGAAGAAGAAGATAGTTTTGTCATGAATATGGTTCTTCCACTCCGGTAGACTTCTAGACAAAGAACAAAAGAATTGTATCTTTTATGGGAACAACTTGTGCACAATCATCCAATGTCCAAAGAGGTAAGGTATCTCATGAAGCAGGACTTTCAGCTTTGCAATAAACTGCTAAGTGTGATCTAATTTTGGCAATAACATGCAGACATTCAAGTTTTTCGCTTTGATCTAAAAAAGGATATAATAGTCCAAGTTACAAACATCATAAGATGGATAAAGTCATAGCAATACTTGTAATAGTAATAATAGATGCTTTTTGTGGATCTTGATAGTTTTTTTATTAGTAAAATTTAATTTGTCATGGTATTTTGAATTATTAGAATTGAATAGTGTAATAGTATTCATATTATACTAACATGAAGAGAGGAGATAATGAGGCAATTTTTATTTTATTTTTTTTGAAAAAATAATATAATTTACGGCGGTTCTAAACCGTCGCTATTTTTAATTAAATATATATTATACAATTATGGCGGTTAAACCCGTCGCACCTTTTAATTAAAAATATATATAATAAAATTATGGCGGTTAGAACCGTCACTATTTTATATTCAATATATATATTTATATTATAAAATTATGGCGGTTACAACCGTCGTAGTAATATATTTGAGGCAGTTTCAAAGCCGTTGCAAAATGTTACGGCTGTTGGAGCGACCGTTTTGCAAATCGTCGCAAAACGGCGTCGCGACACACGTTTCTACGACAGAAGAGGAACCGTCGTGACTTGCAAATTACGGCGGTTTTAACCGTCGTAATATGCAAAAATAACCGTCGTAATCTGCCAATTTTCTTGTAGTGATTATACACTAGTTTATTCTAGTTTCGGTCAAAAATCAAATTAAATCGCGGACTGTTCAAAATGATACGAAACATCACATATCAATTATATTTTATACGTGGGAAGGTTATGATGGATGTCCATGCAAAAAATCATCAGAAATTTAGATTCTATGAAACTTTTCGAAATGCAAGTTTCTGTCAAAAATCATAGTATATTATACACTAGTTTTAGTAAAAAAATCAAATTTTAATAGGGATTATTTAAAATGATACAATACTTTTCAGATCATTTAAATATGTTAAGAGGGAAGGTTATGATGGAAGTCCATGCAAAAAAATCATCTGAAAACTAGATTCTATGAAACTTTTCGAAATGCAAGTTTCGGTTGAAAATCATAGTATATTATACACTAGTTTCGGTCAAAAAAATAAAATATAATTAGGGACTATTTGAAATGATACGAGACTTTTCAGATCATTTATATATGTTAAGAGGGAAGGTTATGATGGAAGTCGATGCAAAAAAATCATCTGAAAATAAGATTCTATGAAACTTTTCGAAATGCAAGTTTCTGTCAAAAAATCATAATATATTATACACTAGTTTATACTAGTTTCGGTCAAAAATCAAATTAAATCGCGCACTGTTCAAAATGATACGAAACTTCACATATCAATTATATTTTTTACATGGGAAGGTTATGATGGATGTCCATGCAAAAAATCATCAGAAATTTAGGTTCTATGAAACTTTTCGAAATGCATGTTTCTGTCAAAAATCATAGTATATTATACACTAGTTTTAGTAAAAAAAATCAAATTTTATTAGGGATTATTTAAAATGATACAATACTTTTCAGATCATTTAAATATGTTAAGAGGGAAGGTTATGATGGAAGTCCATGCAAAAAAATCATCTGAAAACTAGATTCTATGAAACTTTTCGAAATGCAAGTTTCGGTTGAAAATCATAGTATATTATACACTAGTTTCGGTCAAAAAAATAAAATATAATTAGGGACTATTTGAAATGATACGAGACTTTTCAGATCATTTATATATGTTAAGAGGGAAGGTTATGATGGAAGTCGATGCAAAAAAATCATCTGAAAATAAGATTCTATGAAACTTTTCGAAATGCAAGTTTCTGTCAAAAAATCATAATATATTATACACTAGTTTATACTAGTTTCGGTCAAAAATCAAATTAAATCGCGCACTGTTCAAAATGATACGAAACTTCACATATCAATTATATTTTTTACATGGGAAGGTTATGATGGATGTCCATGCAAAAAATCATCAGAAATTTAGGTTCTATGAAACTTTTCGAAATGCATGTTTCTGTCAAAAATCATAGTATATTATACACTAGTTTTAGTAAAAAAAATCAAATTTTATTAGGGATTATTTAAAATGATACAATACTTTTCAGATCATTTAAATATGTTAAGAGGGAAGGTTATGATGGAAGTCAATGCCAAAAAATCATCTGAGAACTAGATTCTATGAAACTTTTCGAAATGCAAGTTTCGGTCAAAAATCATAGTATATTATACACTAGTTTCGGTCAAAAAAATAAAATATAATTGGGGACTATTTGAAATGATACGAGACTTTTCAGATCATTTATATATGTTAAGAGGGAAGGTTATGATGGAAGTCGATGCAAAAAAATCATCTGAAAACTAGATTCTATGAAACTTGTCGAAATGCAAGTTTCTGTCAAAAAATCATAATATATTATACACTAGTTTATACTAGGTTCGGTCAAAAATTAAATTAAATCGCGGACTGTTCAAAATGATACGAAACTTCACATATCAATTATATTTTTTATGTGGGAAGGTTATGATGGATGTCCACGCAAAAAATCATCAGAAAATTATATTCTATGAAACTTTTCGAAATGCAAGTTTCTGTCAAAAATCATAGTATATTATACACTAGTTTCAATATAAAAAAATCAAATTTTATTAGGGATTATTTGAAATGATACAAGACTTTTCAGATCATTTATATATGTTAAGAGGGATGTTTATGATGGAAGTCCATGCCAAAAAATCATCTGAAAACCAGATTCTATGAAAATTTTCGAAATGCAAGTTTCGCTCAAAAATCATAGTATATTATACACTAGTTTCGGTCAAAAAAATAAAATTTAATTGGGGACTATTTGAATTGATAAAGAGACTTTTCAGATCATTTATATATGTTAAGAGGGAAGGTTATGATGGAAGTCGATGCATAAAAATCATCTGAAAATAAGATTCTATGAAACTTTTCGAAATGCAAGTTTCTGTCAAAAAATCATAATATATTATACACTAGTTTATACTAGTTTCGGTCAAAAATCAAATTAAATCGCGGACTGTTCAAAATGATACGAAACTTCACATATCAATTATATTTTTTACGTGGGAAGGTTATGATGGATGTCCATGCAAAAAATCATCAGAAATTTAGATTCTATGAAACTTTTCGAAATGTAAGTTTCTGTCAAAAATCATAGTATATTATACACTAGTTTCAATAAAAAAAAATCAAATTTTATTAGGGATTATTTGAAATGATACAAGACTTTTCAGATCATTTATATATGTTAAGAGGGATGTTTATGATGGAAGTCCATGCAAAAAAATCATCTGAAAACTAGATTCTATGAAAATTTTTGAAATGCAAGTTTCGCTCAAAAATCATAGTATATTATACACTAGTTTCGGTCAAAAAAATAAAATTTAATTGGGGACTATTTTAAATGATAAAGAGACTTTTCAGATCATTTATATATGTTAAGAGGGAAGGTTATGATGGATGTCGATGCATAAAAATCATCTGAAAATAAGATTCTACGAAACTTTTCGAAATGCAAGTTTCTGTCAAAAAATCATAATATATTATACACTTGTTTATACTAGTTTCGGTCATAAATCAAATTAAATCGCGGACTGTTCAAAATGATACGAAACTTCACATATCAATTATATTTTTTATGTGGGAAGGTTATGATGGATGTCCATGCAAAAAATCATCAGAAATTTAGATTCTACGAAACTTTTAGAAATGCAAGTTTCTGTCAAAAATCATAGTATATTATACACTAGTTTTAGTAAAAAATTCAAATTTTATTAGGGATTATTTAAAATGATACAAGACTTTTCAGATCATTTATATATGTTAAGAGGGATGTATATCATGGAAATCCATGCAAAAAAATCATTTGAAAACTAGATTCTATGAAACTTTTCGAAATGCATGTTTCGGTAAAAAATCATAGTATATTATACACTAGTTTCGGTCAAAAAAATAAAATATAATTGGGGACTATTTGAAATGATACGAGACTTTTCAGATCATTTATATATGTTAAGAGGGAAGGTTATGATGGAAGTCGATGCAAAAAAATCATCTGAAAACTAGATTCTATGAAACTTGTCGAAATGCAAGTTTCTGTCAAAAAATCATAATATATTACACACTAGTTTATACTAGTTTCGGTCAAAAATCAAATTAAATCGCGGACTGTTCAAAATAATACGAAACTTCACATATCAATTATATTTTTTATGTTGGAAGGTTATGATGGATGTCCATGCAAAAAATCATCAGAAATTTAGATTCTATGAAACTTTTCGAAATGTAAGTTTCTGTCAAAAATCATAGTATATTATACACTAGTTTCAATAAAAAAAAATCAAATTTTATTAGGGATTATTTGAAATGATACAAGACTTTTCAGATCATTTATATATGTTAAGAGGGATGTTTATGATGGAAGTCCATGCAAAAAAATCATCTGAAAACTAGATTCTATGAAAATTTTTGAAATGCAAGTTTCGCTCAAAAATCATAGTATATTATACACTAGTTTCGGTCAAAAAAATAAAATTTAATTGGGGACTATTTTAAATGATAAAGAGACTTTTCAGATCATTTATATATGTTAAGAGGGAAGGTTATGATGGATGTCGATGCATAAAAATCATCTGAAAATAAGATTCTACGAAACTTTTCGAAATGCAAGTTTCTGTCAAAAAATCATAATATATTATACACTTGTTTATACTAGTTTCGGTCAAAAATCAAATTAAATCGCGGACTGTTCAAAATGATACGAAACTTCACATATCAATTATATTTTTTATGTGGGAAGGTTATGATGGATGTCCATGCAAAAAATCATCAGAAATTTAGATTCTACGAAACTTTTAGAAATGCAAGTTTCTGTCAAAAATCATAGTATATTATACACTAGTTTTAGTAAAAAATTCAAATTTTATTAGGGATTATTTAAAATGATACAAGACTTTTCAGATCATTTATATATGTTAAGAGGGATGTATATCATGGAAATCCATGCAAAAAAATCATTTGAAAACTAGATTCTATGAAACTTTTCGAAATGCATGTTTCGGTAAAAAATCATAGTATATTATACACTAGTTTCGGTCAAAAAAATAAAATATAATTGGGGACTATTTGAAATGATACGAGACTTTTCAGATCATTTATATATGTTAAGAGGGAAGGTTATGATGGAAGTCGATGCAAAAAAATCATCTGAAAACTAGATTCTATGAAACTTGTCGAAATGCAAGTTTCTGTCAAAAAATCATAATATATTACACACTAGTTTATACTAGTTTCGGTCAAAAATCAAATTAAATCGCGGACTGTTCAAAATAATACGAAACTTCACATATCAATTATATTTTTTATGTTGGAAGGTTATGATGGATGTCCATGCAAAAAATCATCAGAAATTTAGATTCTATGAAACTTTTCGAAATGTAAGTTTCTGTCAAAAATCATAGTATATTATACACTAGTTTCAATAAAAAAAAATCAAATTTTATTAGGGATTATTTGAAATGATACAAGACTTTTCAGATCATTTATATATGTTAAGAGGGATGTTTATGATGGAAGTCCATGCAAAAAAATCATCTGAAAACTAGATTCTATGAAAATTTTTGAAATGCAAGTTTCGCTCAAAAATCATAGTATATTATACACTAGTTTCGGTCAAAAAAATAAAATTTAATTGGGGACTATTTTAAATGATAAAGAGACTTTTCAGATCATTTATATATGTTAAGAGGGAAGGTTATGATGGATGTCGATGCATAAAAATCATCTGAAAATAAGATTCTACGAAACTTTTCGAAATGCAAGTTTCTGTCAAAAAATCATAATATATTATACACTTGTTTATACTAGTTTCGGTCAAAAATCAAATTAAATCGCGGACTGTTCAAAATGATACGAAACTTCACATATCAATTATATTTTTTATGTGGGAAGGTTATGATGGATGTCCATGCAAAAAATCATCAGAAATTTAGATTCTACGAAACTTTTAGAAATGCAAGTTTCTGTCAAAAATCATAGTATATTATACACTAGTTTTAGTAAAAAATTCAAATTTTATTAGGGATTATTTAAAATGATACAAGACTTTTCAGATCATTTATATATGTTAAGAGGGATGTATATCATGGAAATCCATGCAAAAAAATCATTTGAAAACTAGATTCTATGAAACTTTTCGAAATGCATGTTTCGGTAAAAAATCATAGTATATTATACACTAGTTTCGGTCAAAAAAATAAAATATAATTGGGGACTATTTGAAATGATACGAGACTTTTCAGATCATTTATATATGTTAAGAGGGAAGGTTATGATGGAAGTCGATGCAAAAAAATCATCTGAAAACTAGATTCTATGAAACTTGTCGAAATGCAAGTTTCTGTCAAAAAATCATAATATATTACACACTAGTTTATACTAGTTTCGGTCAAAAATCAAATTAAATCGCGGACTGTTCAAAATAATACTAAACTTCACATATCAATTATATTTTTTATGTTGGAAGGTTATGATGGATGTCCATGCAAAAAATCATCAGAAAATTAGATTCTATGAAACTTTTCGAAATGCAAGTTTCTGTCAAAAAATCATAGTATATTATACACTAGTTTTAGTAAAAAAATCAAATTTTATTAGGGATTATTTAAAATGATACAATACTTTTCAGAACATTTAAATATGTTAAGAGGGAAGGTTATGATGAAACTCCATGCAAAAAAATCATCTGAAAACTAGATTCTATGAAACTTTTCGAAATGCAAGTTTCGCTCAAAAATCATAGTATATTATACACTAATTCGGTCAAAAATAATAAAATTTAATTGGGGACTATTTGAAATGATAAAGAGACTTTTCAGATCATTTTTATATGTTAAGATGGAAGGTTATGATGGAAGCCGATGCATAAAAATCATCTGAAAATAAGATTCTATGAAACTTTTCGAAATGCAAGTTTCTGTCAAAAAATCATAATATATTATACACTAGTTTATACTAGTTTTGGTCAAAAATCTAATTAAATCGCGGACTGTTCAAAATGATACGAAACTTCACATATCAATTATATTTTTTACGTGGGAAGGTTATGATGGATGTCCATGCAAAAAATCATCAGAAATTTAGATTCTATGAAACTTTTCAAAATGCAAGTTTCTGTCAAAAATCATAGTATATTATACACTAGTTTCAGTCAAAAAAATCAAATTTTATTAGGGATTATTTGAAATGATACAAGAATTTTTAGATCATTTATATATGTTAAGAGGGATGTATATGATGGAAATCCATGCAAAAAAATCATTTGAAAACTAGATTCTATGAAACATTTTCGAAATGCATGTTTCGGTAAAAAATCATAGTATATTATACACTAGTTTCGGTCAAAAAAATAAAATATAATTGCGGACTATTTGAAACGATACGAGACTTTTCAGATCATTTATATATGTTAAGAGGGAAGGTTATGATTGAAGTCGATGCAAAAAAATCATCTGAAAACTAAATTCTATGAAACTTGTCGAAATGCAAGTTTCTGTCAAAAAATCATAATATATTACACACTAGTTTATACTAGTTTCGGTCAAAAATCAAATTAAATCGCGGACTGTTCAAAATGATACGAAACTTCACATATCAATTATATTTTTTATGTGGGAAGGTTATGATGGATGTCCATGCAAAAAATCATCAGAAAATTAAATTCTATGAAACTTTTCGAAATGCAAGTTTCTGTCAAAAATCATAGTATATTATACACTAGTTTTAGTAAAAAAATCAAATTTTATTAGGGATTATTTAAAATGATACAATACTTTTCAGATCATTTAAATATGTTAAGAGGGAAGGTTATGATGGAACTCCATGCAAAAAAATCATCTGAAAACTAGATTCTATGAAACTTTTCGAAATGCAAGTTTCGGTCAAAAAAGTAAAATTGTATTGGGGACGATTTGAAATGATACGAGACTTTTTAGATCATTTATATATGTTAAGAGGGAAGGTTATGATGGTAGTCCTTGCAAAAAAATCATCTGAAAACTGGATTCTATGAAACTTTTCGAAATGCAAGTTTCTGTCAAAAATCATGGTATATTATACACTAGTTTTAGTAAAAAAATCAAATTTTATTAGGGATTATTTAAAATGATACAATACTTTTCAGATCATTTAAATATGTTAAGAGGGAAGGTTATGATGGAAGACCAGGCAAAAAAATCATCTGAACATTAGATTCTATGAAAATTTTCGAAATGCAAGTTTCGGTCAAAAATCATAGTATATTATACATAAGTTTCGGTCAAAAAAATATAATTTAATTGGGGACTATTTGAAATGATAAAGAGACTTTTCAGATCATTTATATATGTTAAGAGGGAAGGTTATGATGGAAGTCGATGCAGAAAAATCATCTGAAAATAAGATTCTATGAAATTTTTCGAAATGCAAGTTTCTGTCAAAAAATCATAATATATTATACACTAGATTATACTAGTTTCGGTCAAAAATCAAATTAAATCGCGAACTGTTCAAAATGATACGAAACTTCACATATCAATTATATTTTTTACGTGGAAGGTTATGATGGATGTCCATGCAAAAAATCATCAGAAATTTAGATTCTATGAAACTTTTCGAAATGCAAGTTTCTGTCAAAAATCATAGTATATTATACACTAGTTTCAGTCAAAAAAATCAAATTTTATTAGGGATTATTTGAAATGATACAAGACTTTTCAGATCATTTATATATGTTAAGAGGGATGTATATGGTGGAAATCCATGCAAAAAAATCATCTGAAAACTAGATTCTATGAAACTTTTCGAAATGCATGTTTCGGTCAAAAATCATAGTATATTATACACTAGTTTCGGTCAAAAAAATAAAATATAATTGGGGACTATTTGAAATGATACGAGACTTTTCAGATCATTTATATTTGTTAAGAGGGAAGGTTATGATAGAAGTCGATTCAAAAAATCATCTGAAAATAAGATTCTATGAAACTTGTCGAAATGCAAGTTTCTGTCAAAAAATCATAATATATTACACACTAGTTTATACTAGTTTCGGTCAAAAATCAAATTAAATCGGGGACTGTTCAAAATGATACGAAACTTAACATATCAATTATATTTTTTATGTGGGAAGGTTATGATGGATGTCCATGCAAAAAATCATCAGAAAATTAGATTCTATGAAACTTTTCGAAATGCGAGTTTCTGTCAAAAAATCATAGTATATTATACACTAGTTTTAGTAAAAAAAATCAAATTTTATTAGGGATTATTTAAAATGATACAATACTTTTCAGAACATTTAAATATGTTAAGAGGGAAGGTTATGATGAAACTCCATGCAAAAAAATCATCTGAAAACTAGATTCTATGAAACTTTTCGAAATGCAAGTTTCGGTCAAAAAAATAAAATTGTATTGGGGACGATTTGAAATGATACGAGACTTTTTAGATCATTTATATATGTCAAAAGGGAAGGTTATGATGGAAGTCCATGCAAAAAAATCATCTGAAAACTAGATATTATGAAACTTTCCGAAATGCAAGTTTCTGTAAAAAAAATCATAATATATTCTACACTAGTTAATACTAGTTTCAGTCAAAAATCAAATTAAATCGGGGATTGTTCAAAATGATACGTAACTTCACATATCATTTATATAATTTACAAGGTAAGGCTTTGATGAATGTCCATGCAAAAAATCATCTTGAAATTAGATTCTATGAAACTTTTCTAAATGTATGTTTCTATCAAAAATCATAGTATATTATACACTAGATTCAGTCAAAAAAATCAAATTTTATTAGGGATTATTCGAAATGATACAAGAATTTTCAGATCATTTATATATGTTAAGAGGGATGTTTATGATGGAAGTCCATGCAAAAAAATCATCTGAAAACTAGATTCTAGGAAACTTTTCAAAATGCAAGTTTCAGTCAAAAATCATAGTAAATTATACATAAGTTTCGGTCAAAAAAATAAAATTTAATTGGGGACTTTTTGAAATGATACGAGACTTTCCAGATCATTTATATATGTTAAGAGGGAAGGTTATGATGTAATTCCATGCAAAAAAATCATCTGAAAACTAGATTCAATGAAACTTTTTGAAATGCAAGTTTCTGTAAGAAATCTTAATATATTATACACTAGTTTATACTAGTTTCGGTCAAAAATCAAATTAAATCGGGGACTGTTCAAAATCATACGAAACTTCACATATCAATTATATTTTTTACTTGGGAAGGTTATGATGGATGTCCATGCAAAAAATAATCAGAAAATTAGATTCTATGAAATTTTTCGAAATGCAAGTTTCTGTCAAAAATCATAGTATTTATACACTAGTTTCAGTAAAAAAAATTAAATTTTATTAGGGATTATTTGAAATGATACAAGACTTTTCAGATCATTTATATATGTTAAGAGGGATGTTTATGATGGAAGTCCATGCAAAAAAATCATTTGAAAACTAGATTCTATGAAACTTTTCGAAATGCAAGTTTCGGTCAAAAATCATAGTATATTATACACTAGTTTCGGTCAAAAAAATAAAATATAATTGGGGTCTATTTGAAATGATAAGAGACTTTTCAGATCATTTATATATGCTAAGAGGGAAGGTTATGATGGAAGTCGATGCAAATAAATCATCTGAAAACTAGATTCTATGAAACTTGTCGAAATGCAAGTTTCTGTCAAAAAATCATAATATATTACACACTAGTTTATACTAGTTTCGGTCAAAAATCAAATTAAATCACGGATTGTTCAAAATGATACGAAACTTCACATATCAATTATATTTTTTACGTGGGAAGGTTATGATGGATGTCCATGCAAAAAATCATCAGAAATTTAGATTCTATGAAACTTTTCGAAATGCAAGTTTCTGTCAAAAATCATAGTATATTATACACAAGTTTTAGTAAAAAAATCAAATTTTATTAAGGATTATTTAAAATGATACAATACTTTTAAAATCATTTAAATATGTTAAGAGGGAAGGTTATGATGGAAGTCGATGCAAAAAAATCATCTGAAAATAAGATTCTATGAAACTTTTCGAAATGCAAGTTTCTGTCAAAAAATCATAATATATTATACACTAGTTTATACTAGTTTCGGTCAAAAATCAAATTAAATCGCGGACTGTTCAAAATGATACGAAACTTCACATATCAATTATATTTTTTACGTGGGAAGGTTATGATGGATGTCCATGCAAAAAATCATAAGAAATTTAGATTCTATGAAACTTTTCGAAATGCAAGTTTCTGTCAAAAATCATAGTATATTATACACTAGTTTCAGTAAAAAAAATCAAATTTTATTAGGGATTATTTTAAATGATACAAGACTTTTCAGATCTATTATATATGTTAAGAGGGATGTATATGATAGAAGTCCATGCAAAAAAATCATCTCAAAACTAGATTCTATGAAACTTTTCAAAATGCATGTTTCGGTCAAAAATCATAGTATATTATAGACTAGTTTCGGTCAAAAAAATAAAATATAATTAGGGACTATTTGAAATGATACGAGACTTTTCAGATCATTTATATATGTTAAGAGGGAAGGTTATGATGGAAGTCGATGCAAAAAAATCATCTGAAAACTAGATTCTATGAAACTTGTCGAAATGCAAGTTTCTGTCAAAAAATCATAATATATTATACACTAGTTTATACTAGGTTCGGTCAAAAATCAAATTAAATCGTGGACTTTTCAAAATTATACGAAACTTCACATATCAATTATATTTTTTATGTGGGAAGGTTATGAAGGATGTCCAGGCAAAAAATCATCAGAAAATTAGATTCTATGAAACTTTTCAAAATTCAAGTTTCTGTCAAATATCATAGTTTATTATACACTAGTTTCAATAATAAAAAAATCAAATTTTATTAGGGATTATTTGAAATGATACAAGACTTTTCAGATCATTTATATATGTTAAGAGGGATGTTTATGATGGAAGTCCATGCAAAAAAATCATCTGAAAACTAGATTCTATGAAAATTTTAGAAATGCTAGTTTCGCTCAAAAATCATAGTATATTATACACTAGTTTCTGTCAAAAAAATAAAATATAATTGGGGTCTATTTGAAATGATACGAGACTTTTCATATCATTTATATATGTTAAGAGGGAAGGTTATGATGGAAGTCGATGCAAATAAATCATCTGAAAACTAGATTCTATGAAACTTGTCGAAATGCATGTTTCTGTCAATAAATCATAATATATTACACACTAGTTTATACTAGTTTCGGTCAAAAATCAAATTAAATCACGGATTGTTCAAAATGATACGAAACTTCACATATCAATTATATTTTTTACGTGGGAAGGTTATGATGGATGTCCATGCAAAAAATCATCAGAAATTTAGATTCTATGAAACTTTTCGAAATGCAAGTTTCTGTCAAAAATCATAGTATATTATACACAAGTTTTAGTAAAAAAATCAAATTTTATTAAGGATTATTTAAAATGATACAATACTTTTAAAATCATTTAAATATGTTAAGAGGGAAGGTTATGATGGAAGTCGATGCAAAAAAATCATCTGAAAATAAGATTCTATGAAACTATTCGAAATGCAAGTTTCTGTCAAAAAAACATAATATATTATACACTAGTTTATACTAGTTTCGGTCAAAAATCAAATTAAATCGCGGACTGTTCAAAATGATACGAAACTTCACATATCAATTATATTTTTTACGTGGGATGGTTATGATGGATGTCCATCCAAAAAATCATAAGAAATTTAGATTCTATGAAACTTTTCGAAATGCAAGTTTCTGTCAAAAATCAAATTTTATTAGGGATTATTTGAAATGATACAAGACTTTTCAGATCTATTATATATGTTAAGAGGGATGTATATGATAGAAGTCCATGCAAAAAAATCATCTGAAAACTAGATTCTATGAAACTTTTCAAAATGCATGTTTCGGTCAAAAATCATAGTATATTATAGACTAGTTTCGGTCAAAAAAATAAAATATAATTAGGGACTATTTGAAATGATACGAGACTTTTAAGATCATTTATATATGTTAAGAGGGAAGGTTATGATGGAAGTCGATGCAAAAAAATCATCTGAAAACTAGATTCTATGAAACTTGTCGAAATGCCAGTTTCTGTCAAAAAATCATAATATATTATACACTAGTTTATACTAGGTTCGGTCAAAAATCAAATTAAATCGTGGACTTTTCAAAATTATACGAAACTTCACATATCAATTATATTTTTTATGTGGGAAGGTTATGAAGGATGTCCATGCAAAAAATCATCAGAGAATTAGATTCTATGAAACTTTTCAAAATGCAAGTTTCTGTCAAAAATCATAGTTTATTATACACTAGTTTCAATAATAAAAAAATCAAATTTTATTAGGGATTATTTGAAATGATACAAGACTTTTCAGATCATTTATATATGTTAAGAGGGATGTTTATGATGGAAGTCCATGCAAAAAAATCATCTGAAAACTAGATTCTATGAAAATTTTAGAAATGCTAGTTTCGCTCAAAAATCATAGTATATTATACACTAGTTTCGGTCAAAAAAATAAAATATAATTGGGGTCTATTTGAAATGATACGAGACTTTTCATATCATTTATATATGTTAAGAGGGAAGGTTATGATGGAAGTCGATGCAAATAAATCATCTGAAAACTAGATTCTATGAAACTTGTCGAAATGCATGTTTCTGTCAATAAATCATAATATATTACACACTAGTTTATACTAGTTTCGGTCAAAAATCAAATTAAATCACGGATTGTTCAAAATGATACGAAACTTCACATATCAATTATATTTTTTACGTGGGAAGGTTATGATGGATGTCCATGCAAAAAATCATCAGAAATTTAGATTCTATGAAACTTTTAGAAATGCAAGTTTCTGTCAAAAATAATAGTATATTATACACAAGTTTTAGTAAAAAAATCAAATTTTATTAAGGATTATTTAAAATGATACAATACTTTTAAAATCATTTAAATATGTTAAGAGGGAAGGTTATGATGGAAGTCGATGCAAAAAAATCATCTGAAAATAAGATTCTATGAAACTTTTCGAAATGCAAGTTTCTGTCAAAAAAACATAATATATTATACACTAGTTTATACTAGTTTCGGTCAAAAATCAAATTAAATCGCGGACTGTTCAAAATGATACGAAACTTCACATATCAATTATATTTTTTACGTGGGATGGTTATGATGGATGTCCATCCAAAAAATCATAAGAAATTTAGATTCTATGAAACTTTTCGAAATGCAAGTTTCTGTCAAAAATCATAGTATATTATACACTAGTTTCAGTAAAAAAAATCAAATTTTATTAGGGATTATTTGAAATGATACAAGACTTTTCAGATCTATTATATATGTTAAGAGGGATGTATATGATAGAAGTCCATGCAAAAAAATCATCTGAAAACTAGATTCTATGAAACTTTTCAAAATGCATGTTTCGGTCAAAAATCATAGTATATTATAGACTAGTTTCGGTCAAAAAAATAAAATATAATTAGGGACTATTTGAAATGATACGAGACTTTTCAGATCATTTATATATGTTAAGAGGGAAGGTTATGATGGAAGTCGATGCAAAAAAATCATCTGAAAACTAGATTCTATGAAACTTGTCGAAATGCAAGTTTCTGTCAAAAAATCATAATATATTATACACTAGTTTATACTAGGTTCGGTCAAAAATCAAATTAAATCGTGGACTTTTCAAAATTATACGAAACTTCACATATCAATTATATTTTTTATGTGGGAAGGTTATGAAGGATGTCCATGCAAAAAATCATCAGAGAATTAGATTCTATGAAACTTTTCAAAATGCAAGTTTCTGTCAAAAATCATAGTTTATTATACACTAGTTTCAATAATAAAAAAATCAAATTTTATTAGGGATTATTTGAAATGATACAAGACTTTTCAGATCATTTATATATGTTAAGAGGGATGTTTATGATGGAAGTCCATTCAAAAAAATCATCTGAAAACTAGATTCTATGAAAATTTTAGAAATGCTAGTTTCACTCAAAAATCATAGTATATTATACACTAGTTTCGGTCAAAATAATAAAATTTAATTGGGGAATATTTGAAATGATAAAGAGACTTTTCAGATCATTTATATATGTTAAGAGGGAAGGTTATGATAGAAGTCGATGCAAAAAAATCATCTGAAAACTAGATTCTATGAAACTTGTCGAAATGCAAGTTTCTGTCAAAAATCATAATATATTATACACTAGTTTATACTGTTTCGGTCAAAAATTAAATTAAATCGCAGACTGTTCAAAATGATACGAAACTTCACATATCAATTATATTTTTTACGTGGGAAGGTTATGATGGATGTCCATGCAAAAAATAATCATAAAATTAGATTCTATGAAATTTTTCGAAATGCAAGTTTCTGTCAAAAATCATAGTATTTATACACTAGTTTCAGTAAAAAAAATTAAATTTTATTAGGGATTATTTGAAATGATACAAGACTTTTCAGATCATTTATATATGTTAAGAGGGATGTTTATGATGGAAGTCCATGCAAAAAAATCATTTGAAAACTAGATTCTATGAAACTTTTCGAAATGCAAGTTTCGGTCAAAAATCATAGTATATTATACACTAGTTTCGGTCAAAAAAATAAAATATAATTGGGGTCTATTTGAAATGATACGAGACTTTTCAGATCATTTATATATGTTAAGAGGGAAGGTTATGATGGAAGTCGATGCAAATAAATCATCTGAAAACTAGATTCTATGAAACTTGTCGAAATGCAAGTTTCTGTCAAAAAATCATAATATATTACACACTAGTTTATACTAGTTTCGGTCAAAAATCAAATTAAATCACGGATTGTTCAAAATGATACGAAACTTCACATATCAATTATATTTTTTACGTGGGAAGGTTATGATGGATGTCCATGCAAAAAATCATCAGAAATTTAGATTCTATGAAACTTTTCGAAATGCAAGTTTCTGTCAAAAATCATAGTATATTATACACAAGTTTAAGTAAAAAAATCAAATTTTATTAAGGATTATTTAAAATGATACAATACTTTTAAAATCATTTAAATATGTTAAGAGGGAAGGTTATGATGGAAGTCGATGCAAAAAAATCATCTGAAAATAAGATTCTATGAAACTTTTCGAAATGCAAGTTTCTGTCAAAAAAACATAATATATTATACACTAGTTTATACTAGTTTCGGTCAAAAATCAAATTAAATCGCGGACTGTTCAAAATGATACGAAACTTCACATATCAATTATATTTTTTACGTGGGAAGGTTATGATGGATGTCCATCCAAAAAATCATAAGAAAATTAGATTCTATGAAACTTTTCGAAATGCAAGTTTCTGTCAAAAATCATAGTATATTATACACTAGTTTCAGTAAAAAAAATAAAATTTTATTAGGGATTATTTGAAATGATACAAGACTTTTCAGATCTATTATATATGTCAAGAGGGATGTATATGATAGAAGTCCATGCAAAAAAATCATCTGAAAACTAGATTCTATGAAACTTTTCAAAATGCATGTTTCGGTCAAAAATCATAGTATATTATAGACTAGTTTCGGTCAAAAAAATAAAATATAATTAGGGACTATTTGAAATGATACGAGACTTTTCAGATCATTTATATATGTTAAGAGGGAAGGTTATGATGGAAGTCGATGCAAAAAAATCATCTGAAAACTAGATTCTATGAAACTTGTCGAAATGCAAGTTTCTGTCAAAAAATCATAATATATTATACACTAGTTTATACTAGGTTCGTTCAAAAATCAAATTAAATCGTGGACTTTTCAAAATTATACGAAACTTCACATATCAATTATATTTTTTATGTGGGAAGGTTATGAAGGATGTCCATGCAAAAAATCATCAGAAAATTAGATTCTATGAAACTTTTCAAAATGCAAGTTTCTGTCAAAAATCATAGTATATTATACACTAGTTTCAATAATAAAAAAATCAAATTTTATTAGGGATTATTTGAAATGATACAAGACTTTTCAGATCATTTATATATGTTAAGAGGGATGTTTATGATGGAAGTCCATTCAAAAAAATCATCTGAAAACTAGATTCTATGAAAATTTTAGAAATGCAAGTTTCGCTCAAAAATCATAGTATATTATACACTAGTTTCGGTCAAAATAATAAAATTTAATTGGGGAATATTTGAAATGATAAAGAGACTTTTCAGATCATTTATATATGTTAAGAGGGAAGGTTATGATAGAAGTCGATGCAAAAAAATCATCTTAAAACTAGATTCTATGAAACTTGTCGAAATGCAAGTTTCTGTCAAAAATCATAATATATTATACACTAGTTTATACTGTTTCGGTCAAAAATTAAATTAAATCGCAGACTGTTCAAAATGATACGAAACTTCACATATCAATTATATTTTTTACGTGGGAAGGTTATGATGGATGTCCATACAAAAAATCATCAGAAATTTAGATTCTATGAAACTTTTCGAAATGCAATTTTCTGTCAAAAATCATAGTATATTATACACTAGTTTTAGTAAAAAAAAAATCAAATTTTTTTAGGGATTATTTAAAATGATACAATACTTTTCAGATCATTTAAATATGTTAAGAGGGAAGGTTATGATGGAATTCCATGCAAAAAAATCATCTGAAAACTAGATTCTATGAAACTTTTCGAAATGTAAGTTTCGGTCAAAAATCATAGTATTATATACTCTAGTTTCGGTCAAAAAAATTAAATTTAATTGGGGACTATTTGAAATGATACGAGACTTTTCAGATCATTTATATATGTTAAGAGGGAAGGTTATGATGGAAGTCAATGCAAAAAAATTATCTGAAAACTAGATTCTATGAAACTTGTCGAAATGCAAGTTTCTGTCATAAATCATAATATATTACACACTAGTTTATACTAGTTTCGGTCAAAAATCAAATTAAATCGCTGACTGTTCAAAATGATACGAAACTTCACATATCAATTATATTTTTTACGTGGGAAGGTTATGATGGATGTCCATGCAAAAAATCATCAGAAATTTAGATTCTATGATTCTTTTCGAAATGCAAGTTTCTGTCAAAAATCATAGTATATTATACACTAGTTTCAGTAAAAAAAATAAAATTTTATTAGGGATTATTTGAAATGATACAAGACTTTTCAGATCATTTATATATGTTAAGAGGGATGTATATGATGGAATTCCATGCAAAAAAATCATCTGAAAACTAGATTCTATGAAACTTTTCGAAATGCATGTTTCGGTCAAAAATCATAGTATATTATACACTAGTTTCGGTCAAAAAAATAAAATATAATTGGGGACTATTTGAAATGATACGAGACTTTTCAGATCATTTATATATGTTAAGAGGGAAGGTTATGATTGAAGTCGATGCAAAAAAATCATCTGAAAACTAGATTCTATGAAACTTGTCGAAATGCAAGTTTCTGTCAAAAATCATAATATATTACACACTAGTTTATTCTAGTTTCGGTCAAAAATCAAATTAAATCGCTGACTGTTCAAAATGATACGAAAATTCACATATCAATTATATTTTTTATGTGGGAAGGTTATGATGGATGTCCATGCAAAAAATCATCAGAAATTTAGATTCTATGAAACTTTTCGAAATGCATGTTTCTGTCAAAAATCATAGTATATTATACACAAGTTTTAGTAAAAAAATAAAATTTATTAGGGATTATTTAAAATGATACAATACTTTTCAGATCATTTAAATATGTTAAGAGGGAAGGTTATGATGGAAGTCCATGCAAAAAAATCATCTGAAAACTAGATTCTATGAAACGTTTCGAAAAGCAAGTTTCGGTCAAAAAAATAAAATTTTATTGGGGACGATTTGAAATGATACGAGACTTTTTAGATCATTTATATATGTTAAGAGAGAAGGTTATGATGGAAGTCCATGCAAAATAATCATCTGAAAACTAGATTCTATGAAACTTTCCAAAATGCAAGTTTCTGTAAAAAAATCATAATATATTATACATTAGTTAATACTAGTTTCAGTCAAAAATCAAATTAAATCGGGGATTGTTCAAAATGATACGAAACTTCACATATCATTTATATAATTTACAGGGTAAGGCTTTGATGGATGTCCATGCAAAAAATCATCTTAAAATTATATTCTATGAAACTTTTCTAAATGTATGTTTCTGTCAAAAATCATAGTATATTATACACTAGTTTCAGTCAAAAAAATTAAATTTTATTAGGGATTATTCCAAATGATACAAGAATTTTCAGATCATTTATATATATTAAGAGGGATGTTTATGATGGAAGTCCATGCAACAAAATCATCTGAAAACTAGATTCTAGGAAACTTTTCAAAATGCAAGTTTCAGTCAAAAATCATAGTATATTATACACAAGTTTCGGTCAAAAAAAATAAAATTTAATTGGGGACTTTTTGAAATGATACGAGACTTTCCATATCATTTATATATGTTAAGAGGGAAGGTTATGATGTAAGTCCATGCAAAAAAATCATCAGAAAACTAGATTCAATGAAACTTTTTGAAATGCAAGTTTCTGTAAAAAAATCATAATATATTATACACTAGTTTATACTAGTTTCGGTCAAAAATCAAATTAAATCGGGGACTGTTCAAAATCATACGAAACTTCGCATAATAATTATATTTTTTACTTGGGAAGGTTATGATGGATGTCCATGTAAATAATCAGAAAATTAGATTCTATGAAACTTTTCGAAATGCAAGTTTCTGTCAAAAATCATAGTATATTATACACTAGTTTCAGTAAAAAAAATTAAATTTTATTAGGGATTATTTGAAATGATACAACACTTTTCAGATCATTTATATATGTTAAGAGGGATATTTATGATGGAAGTCCATGCAAAAAAATCATCTGAAAACTAGATTCTATGAAACTTTTCGAAATGCAAGTTTCGGTCAAAAATCATAGTATATTATACACTAGTTTCGGTCAAAAAAATAAAATATAATTGGGGACTATTTGAAATGATACGAGACTTTTCAGATCATTTATATATGTTAAGAGGGAAGGTTATGATGGAAGTCGATGCAAAAAAATCATCTGAAAACTAGATTCTATGAAACTTGTCGAAATGCAAGTTTCTGTCAAAAAATCATAATATATTACACACTAGTTTATACTAGTTTCGGTCAAAAATCAAATTAAATCGCGGACTGTTCAAAATGATACGAAACTTCACATATCAATTATATTTTTTATGTGGGAAGGTTATGATGGATGTCCATGCAAAAAATCATCAGAAAATTAGATTCTATGAAACTTTTCGAAATTCAAGTTTCTGTCAAAAATCATAGTATATTATACACTAGTTTCAGTAAAAAAAATAAAATTTTATTAGGGATTATTTGAAATGATACAAGACTTTTCAGATCATTTATATATGTTTAGAGGGATGTATATGATGGAATTCCATGCAAAAAAATCATCCGAAAACTAGATTCTATGAAACTTTTCGAAATGCATGTTTCGGTCAAAAATCATAGTATATTATACACTAGTTTCGGTCAAAAAAATAAAATATAATTGGGGACTATTTGAAATGATACGAGACTTTTCAGATCATTTATATATGTTAAGAGGGAAGGTTATGATGGAAGTCGATGCAAAAAAATCATCTGAAAACTAGATTCTATGAAACTTGTCGAAATGCAAGTTTCTGTCAAAAATCATAATATATTACACACTAGTTTATTCTAGTTTCGGTCAAAAATCAAATTAAATCGCTGACTATTCAAAATGATACGGAACTTCACATATCAATTATATTTTTTATGTGGGAAGGTTATGATGGATGTCCTTGCAAAAAATCATCAGAAATTTAGATTCTATGAAACTTTTCGAAATGCAAGTTTCTGTCAAAAATCATAGTATATTATACACAAGTTTTAGTAAAAAAATAAAATTTATTAGGGTTTATTTAATATGATACAATACTTTGCAGATCATTTAAATATGTTAAGAGGGAAGGTTATGATGGAAGTCCATGCAAAAAAATCATCTGAAAACTAGATTCTATGAAACTTTTCGAAATGCAAGTTTCGGTCAAAAAAATTAAATTTTATTGGGGACGATTTGAAATGATACGATACTTTTTAGATCATTTATATATGTTAAGAGGGAAGGTTATGATGGAAGTCCATGCAAAATAATCATCTGAATACTAGATTCTATGAAACTTTCCAAAATGCAAGTTTATGTAAAAAAATCATAATATATTATACACTAGTTAATACTAGTTTCAGTCAAAAATCAAATTAAATCGGGGATTGTTCAAAATGATACGAAACTTCACATATCATTTATATAATTTATAGGGTAAGGCTTTGATGGATGTCCATGCAAAAAATCATCTTAAAATTATATTCTATGAAACTTTTCTAAATGTATGTTTCTGTCAAAAATCATAGTATATTATACACTAGTTTCAGTCAAAAAAATTAAATTTTATTAGGGATTATTCCAAATGATACAAGAATTTTCAGATCATTTATATATGTTAAGAGGGATGTTTATGATGGAAGTCCATGCAAAAAAATCATCTGAAAACTAGATTCTAGGAAACTTTTCAAAATGCAAGTTTCAGTCAAAAATCATAGTATATTATACACAAGTTTCGGTCAAAAAAAATAAAATTTAATTGGGGACTTTCCAGATCATTTATATATGTTAAGAGGGAAGGTTATGATGTAAGTCCATGCAAAAAAATCATCTGAAAACTAGATTCAATGAAACTTTTTGAAATGCATGTTTCTGTAAAAAAATCATAATATATTATACACTAGTTTTTACTAGTTTCGATGAAAAATCAAATTAAATCGGGGACTGTTCAAAATCATACGAAACTTCACATAATAATTATATTTTTTACCTGGGAAGGTTATGATGGATGTCCATGAAAATAATCAGAAAATTAGATTCTATGAAACTTTTCGAAATGCAAGTTTCTGTAAAAAATCATAGTATATTATACACTAGTTTCAGTAAAAAAAAAATTTTTATTAGGGATTATTTGAAATGATACAAGACTTTTCAGATCATTTATATATGTTAAGAGGGATGTTTATGATGGAAGTCCATGCAAAAAAATAATCTGAAAACTAGATTCTAGGAAACTTTTCAAAATGCAAGTTTCACTCAAAAATCATAGTATATTATACACAAGTTTCGGTCAAAAAAATAAAATTTAATTGGGGACTTTTTGAAATGATACGAGACTTTCCAGATCATTTATATGTGTTAAGAGGGAAGGTTATGATGTAAGTACATGCAAAAAAATCATCTGAAAACTAGATTCAATGAAACTTTTTGAAATGCAAGTTTCTGTTAAAAAATCATAATATATTATACACTAGTTTATACTAGTTTCGGTCAAAAATCAAATTAAATCGGGGACTGTTCAAAATCATATGAAACTTCACATAATAATTATATTTTTTACTTGGGAAGGTTATGATGGATGTCCATGAAAATAATCAGAAAGTTAGATTCTATGAAAGTTTTCGAAATGCAAGTTTCTGTCAAAAATCATAGTTTATTATACACTAGTTTCAGTAAAAAAAAATTAAATTTTATTAGGGATTATTTGAAATGTTACAAGACTTTTCAGATCATTTATATATGTTAAGAGGGATGTTTATGATGGAAGTCCATGCAAAAAAATCATCTGAAAACTAGATTCTATGAAACTTTTCGAAATGCAAGTTTCGGTGAAAATTCATAGTATATTATACACTAGTTTCGGTCAAAAAAATAAAATATAATTGGGGACTATTTGAAATGATACGAGACTTTTCAGATCATTTATATATGTTAAGAGGGAAGGTTATGATGGAAGTCGATGCAAAAAAATCATCTGAAAACTAAATTCTATGAAACTTGTCGAAATGCAAGTTTCTGTCAAAAAATCATAATATATTACACACTAGTTTATACTAGTTTCGGTCAAAAATCAAATTAAATCGCGGACTGTTCAAAATGATACGAAACTTCACATATCGATTATATTTTTTATGTGGGAAGGTCATGATGGATGTCCATGCAAAAAATCATCAGAAAATTAGATTCTATGAAACTTTTCGAAATGCAAGTTTCTGTCAAAAATCATAGTATATTATACACTAGTTTTAGTAAAAAAAATAAAATTTTATTAGGGATTATTTAAAATGATACAATACTTTTCAGATCATTTAAATATGTTAAGAGGGAAGGTTATGATGGAACTCCATGCAAAAAAATCATCTGAAAACTAGATTCTATGAAACTTTTCGAAATGCAAGTTTCTGTCAAAAAAATAAAATTGTATTGGGGACGATTTGAAATGATACGAGACTTTTTAGATCATTTATATATGTTAAGAGGGAAGGTTATGATGGAAGTCCATGCAAAAAAATCATCTGAAAACTAGATATTATGAAACTTTCCGAAATGCAAGTTTCTGTAAAAAAAATCATAATATATTATACACTAGTTAATATTAGTTTCAGTCAATAATAAAATTAAATCGGGGATTGTTCAAAATGATACGTAACTTCACATATCATTTATATAATTTACAAGGTAAGGCTTTGATGGATGTCCATGCAAAAAATCATCTTAAAATTAGATTCTATGAAACTTTTCTAAATGTATGTTTCTGTCAAAAATCATAGTATATTATACACTAGTTTCAGTCAAAAAAATTAAATTTTATTAGGGATTATTCGAAATGATACAAGAATTTTCAGATCATTTATATATGTTAAGAGGGATGTTTATGATGGAAGTCCATGCAAAAAAATCATCTGAAAACTAGATTCTAGCAAACTTTTCAAAATGCAAGTTTCACTCTAAAATCATAGTATATTATACACAAGTTTCGGTCAAAAAAATAAAATTTAATTGGGGACTTTTTGAAATGATACGAGACTTTCCAGATCATTTATATGTGTTAAGAGGGAAGGTTATGATGTAAGTCCATGCAAAAAAATCATCTTAAAACTAAATTCAATGAAACTTTTTGAAATGCAAGTTTCTGTAAAAAAAATCATAATATATTATACACTAGTTTATACTAGTTTCGGTCAAAAATCAAATTAAATCGGGGACTGTTCAAAATCATACGAAACTTCACATAATAATTATATTTTTTACTTGGGAAGGTTATGATGGATGTCCATGAAAATAATCAGAAAATTAGATTCTATGAAAGTTTTCGAAATGCAAGTTTCTGTCAAAAATTATAGTATATTATACACTAGTTTCAGTAAAAAAAAATAAATTTTATTAGGGATTATTTGAAATGTTACAAGACTTTTCAGATCATTTATATATGTTAAGAAGGATGTTTATGATGGAAGTCCATGCAAAAAAATCATCTGAAAACTAGATTCTATGAAACTTTTCGAAATGCAAGTTTCGGTCAAAAATCATACTATATTATACACTAGTTTCGGTCAAAAAAATAAAATATAATTGGGGACTATTTGAAATGATACGAGACTTTTCAGATCATTTATATATGTTAAGAGGGAAGGTTATGATGGAAGTCGATGCAAAAAAATCATCTGAAAACTAAATTCTATGAAACTTGTCGAAATGCAAGTTTCTGTCAAAAAATCATAATATATTACACACTAGTTTATACTAGTTTCGGTCAAAAATCAAATTAAATCGCGGACTGTTCAAAATGATACGAAACTTCACATATCAATTATATTTTTTATGTGGGAAGGTTATGATGGATGTCCATGCAAAAAATCATCAGAAAATTAAATTCTATGAAACTTTTCGAAATGCAAGTTTCTGTCAAAAATCATAGTATATTATACACTAGTTTTAGTAAAAAAAATCAAATTTTATTAGGGATTATCTAAAATGATACAATACTTTTCAGATCATTTAAATATGTTAAGAGGGAAGGTTATGATGGAACTCCATGCAAAAAAATCATCTGAAAACTAGATTCTATGAAACTTTTCGAAATGCAAGTTTCGGTCAAAAAAGTAAAATTGTATTGGGGACGATTTGAAATGATACGAGACTTTTTAGATCATTTATATATGTTAAGAGGGAAGGTTATGATGGTAGTCCATGCAAAAAAATCATCTGAAAACTGGATTCTATGAAACTTTTCGAAATGCAAGTTTCTGTCAAAAATCATAGTATATTATACACTAGTTTTAGTAAAAAAATCAAATTTTATTAGGGATTATTTAAAATGATACAATACTTTTCAGATCATTTAAATATATTAAAAGGGAAGGTTATGATGGAAGTCCATGCAAAAAAATCATCTGAAAACTAGATTCTATGAAACTTTTCAAAATGTAAGTTTCGGTCAAAAATCATAGTATATTATACACTAATTTCGGTCAAAAAAATTAAATTTAATTGGGGAATATTTGAAATGATACGACACTTTTCAGATCATTTATATATGTTAAGAGGGAAGGTTATGATGGAAGTCAATGCAAAAAAATCATCTGAAAACTAGATTCTATGAAAATTTTCGAAATGCAAGTTTCTGTCAAAAAATCATAATATATTATACACTAGTTTATACTAGTTTCGGTCAAAAATCAAATTAAATCGCGGACTGTTCAAAATGATACTAAACTTCACATATCAATTATATTTTTTATGTGGGAAGGTATGATGGATGTCCATGCAAAAAATCATCAGAAAATTAGATTCTATGAAACTTTTCGAAATACAAGTTTCTGTCAAAAATCATAGTATATTATACACTAGTTTTAGTAAATAAATCAAATTTTATTAGGGATTATTTAAAATGATACAATACTTTTCAGATCATTTAAATATGTTAAGAGGGAAGGTTATGATGGAAGACCAGGCAAAAAAATCATCTGAACATTAGATTCTATGAAAATTTTCGAAATGCAAGTTTCGCTCAAAAATCATAGTATATTATACACTAGTTTCGGTCAATAAAATAAAATTTAATTGGGGACTATTTGAAATGATACGAGACTTTTCAGATCATTTATATATGTTAAGAGGGAAGGTTATGATGGAAGTCGATGCAAAAAAATCATCTGAAAATAAGATTCTATGAAACTTTTCGAAATGCAAGTTTCTGTCAAAAAATCATAATATATTATACACTAGTTTATACTAATTTCGGTCAAAAATCAAATTAAATCGCGGACAGTTTAAAATGATACGAAACTTCACATATCAATTATATTTTTTATGTGGGAAGGTTATGATGGATGTCCATACAAAAAATCATCAGAAATTTAGATTTTATGAAAATTTTCGAAATGCAAGATTCTGTCAAAAATCATAGTATATTATACACAAGTTTTAGTAAAAAAATCAAATTTTATTAGGGATTATTTAAAATGATACAATACTTTTCAGATCATTTAAATATGTTAAGAGGGAAGGTTATGATGGAAGACCATGCAAAAAAATCATCTGAAAACTAGATTCTATGAATATTTTCGAAATGCAAGTTTCGGTCAAAAATCAAAGTATATTATACATAAGTTTCGGTCAAAAAATATAATTTAATTGGGGACTATTTGAAATGATAAAGAGACTTTTCAGATCATTTATATATGTTATGAGGGAAGGTTATGATGGAAGTCGATGCAGAAAAATCATCTGAAAATAAGATTCTATGAAATTTTTCGAAATGCAAGTTTCTGTTAAAAAATCATAATATATTATACACTAGTTTATACTAGTTTCGGTCAAAAATCAAATTAAATCGCGAACTGTTCAAAATGATACGAAACTTCACATATCAATTATATTTTTTACGTGGAAGGTTATGATGGATGTCCATGCAAAAAATCATCAGAAATTTAGATTCTATGAAACTTTTCGAAATGCAAGTTTCTGTCAAAAATCATAGTATATTATACACTAGTTTCAGTCAAAAAAATCAAATTTTATTAGGGATTATTTGAAATGATACAAGACTTTTCAGATCATTTATATATGTTAAGAGGGATGTATATGGTGGAAATCCATGCAAAAAAATCATCTGAAAACTAGATTCTATGAAACTTTTCGAAATGCATGTTTCGGTCAAAAATCATAGTATATTATACACTAGTTTCGGTCAAAAAAATAAAATATAATTGGGGACTATTTGAAATGATACGAGACTTTTCAGATCATTTATATTTGTTAAGAGGGAAGGTTATGATAGAAGTCGATTCAAAAAATCATCTGAAAATAAGATTCTATGAAACTTGTCGAAATGCAAGTTTCTGTCAAAAAATCATAATATATTACACACTAGTTTATACTAGTTTCGGTCAAAAATCAAATTAAATCGGGGACTGTTCAAAATGATACGAAACTTAACATATCAATTATATTTTTTATGTGGGAATGTTATGATGGATGTCCATGCAAAAAATCATCAGAAAATTAGATTCTATGAAACTTTTCGAAATGCGAGTTTCTGTCAAAAAATCATAGTATATTATACACTAGTTTTAGTAAAAAAAATCAAATTTTATTAGGGATTATTTAAAATGATACAATACTTTTCAGAACATTTAAATATGTTAAGAGGGAAGGTTATGATGAAACTCCATGCAAAAAAATCATCTGAAAACTAGATTCTATGAAACTTTTCGAAATGCAAGTTTCGGTCAAAAAAATAAAATTGTATTGGGGACGATTTGAAATGATACGAGACTTTTTAGATCATTTATATATGTTAAAAGGGAAGGTTATGATGGAAGTCCATGCAAAAAAATCATCTGAAAACTAGATATTATGAAACTTTCCGAAATGCAAGTTTCTGTAAAAAAAATCATAATATATTCTACACTAGTTAATACTAGTTTCAGTCAAAAATCAAATTAAATCGGGGATTGTTCAAAATGATACGTAACTTCACATATCATTTATATAATTTACAAGGTAAGGCTTTGATGAATGTCCATGCAAAAAATCATCTTGAAATTAGATTCTATGAAACTTTTCTAAATGTATGTTTCTATCAAAAATCATAGTATATTATACACTAGTTTCAGTCAAAAAAATCAAATTTTATTAGGGATTATTCGAAATGATACAAGAATTTTCAGATCATTTATATATGTTAAGAGGGATGTTTATGATGGAAGTCCATGCAAAAAAATCATCTGAAAACTAGATTCTAGGAAACTTTTCAAAATGCAAGTTTCAGTCAAAAATCATAGTATATTATACACAAGTTTCGGTCAAAAAAATAAAATTTAATTGGGGACTTTTTGAAATGATACGAGACTTTCCAGATCATTTATATATGTTAAGAGGGAAGGTTATGATGTAATTCCATGTAAAAAAATCATCTGAAAACTAGATTCAATGAAACTTTTTGAAATGCAAGTTTCTGTAAGAAATCATAATATATTATACAGTAGTTTATACTAGTTTCGGTCAAAAATCAAATTAAATCGGGGACTGTTCAAAATCATACGAAACTTCACATATCAATTATATTTTTTACTTGGGAAGGTTATGATGGATGTCCATGCAAAAAATAATCAGAAAATTAGTTTCTATGAAATTTTTCGAAATGCAAGTTTCTGTCAAAAATCATAGTATTTATACACTAGTTTCAGTAAATAAAATTAAATTTTATTAGGGATTATTTGAAATGATACAAGACTTTTCAGATCATTTATATATGTTAAGAGGGATGTTTATGATGGAAGTCCATGCAAAAAAATCATTTGAAAACTAGATTCTATGAAACTTTTCGAAATGCATGTTTCGGTCAAAAATCATAGTATATTATACACTAGTTTCGGTCAAAAAAATAAAATATAATTGGGGTCTATTTGAAATGATAAGAGACTTTTCAGATCATTTATATATGCTAAGAGGGAAGGTTATGATGGAAGTCGATGCAAATAAATCATCTGAAAACTAGATTCTATGAAACTTGTCGAAATGCAAGTTTCTGTCAAAAAATCATAATATATTACACACTAGTTTATACTAGTTTCGGTCAAAAATCAAATTAAATCACGGATTGTTCAAAATGATACGAAACTTCACATATCAATTATATTTTTTACGTGGGAAGGTTATGATGGATGTCCATGCAAAAAATCATCAGAAATTTAGATTCTATGAAACTTTTCGAAATGCAAGTTTCTGTCAAAAATCATAGTATATTATACACAAGTTTTTGTAAAAAAATCAAATTTTATTAAGGATTATTTAAAAATCATTTAAATATGTTAAGAGGGAAGGTTATGATGGATGTCGATGCAAAAAAATCATCTGAAAATAAGATTCTATGAAACTTTTCGAAATGCAAGTTTCTGTCAAAAAATCATAATATATTATACACTAGTTTATACTAGTTTCGGTCAAAAATCAAATTAAATCGCGGACTGTTCAAAATGATACGAAACTTCACATATCAATTATATTTTTTACGTGGGAAGGTTATGATGGATGTCCATCCAAAAAATCATAAGAAATTTAGATTCTATGAAACTTTTCGAAATGCAAGTTTCTGTCAAAAATCATAGTATATTATACACTAGTTTCAGTAAAAAAAATCAAATTTTATTAGGGATTATTTGAAATGATACAAGACTTTTCAGATCTATTATATATGTCAAGAGGGATGTATATGATAGAAGTCCATGCAAAAAAATCATCTGAAAACTAGATTCTATGAAACTTTTCAAAATGCATGTTTCGGTCAAAAATCATAGTATATTATAGACTAGTTTCGGTCAAAAAAATAAAATATAATTAGGGACTATTTGAAATGATACGAGACTTTTCAGATCATTTATATATGTTAAGAGGGAAGGTTATGATGGAAGTCGATGCAAAAAAATCATCTGAAAACTAGATTCTATGAAACTTGTCGAAATGCAAGTTTCTGTCAAAAAATCATAATATATTATACACTAGTTTATACTAGGTTCGGTCAAAAATCAAATTAAATCGTGGACTTTTCAAAATTATACGAAACTTCACATATCAATTATATTTTTTATGTGGGAAGGTTATGAAGGATGTCCATGCAAAAAATCATCAGAAAATTAGATTCTATGAAACTTTTCAAAATTCAAGTTTCTGTCAAAAATCATAGTATATTATACACTAGTTTCAATAATAAAAAAATCAAATTTTATTAGGGATTATTTGAAATAACACAAGACTTTTCAGATCATTTATATATGTTAAGAGGGATGTTTATGATGGAAGTCCATTCAAAAAAATCATCTGAAAACTAGATTCTATGAAAATTTTAGAAATGCAAGTTTCGCTCAAAAATCATAGTATATTATACACTAGTTTCGGTCAAAATAATAAAATTTAATTGGGGAATATTTGAAATGATAAAGAGACTTTTCAGATCATTTATATATGTTAAGAGGGAAGGTTATGATAGAAGTCGATGCAAAAAAATCATCTTAAAACTAGATTCTATGAAACTTGTCGAAATGCAAGTTTCTGTCAAAAATCATAATATATTATACACTAGTTTATACTGTTTCGGTCAAAAATTAAATTAAATCGCAGACTGTTCAAAATGATACGAAACTTCACATATCAATTATATTTTTTACGTGGGAAGGTTATGATGGATGTCAATACAAAAAATCATCAGAAATTTAGATTCTATGAAACTTTTCGAAATGCAATTTTCTGTCAAAAATCATAGTATATTATACACTAGTTTTAGTAAAAAAAAATCAAATTTTTTTAGGGATTATTTAAAATGATACAATACTTTTCAGATCATTTAAATATGTTAAGAGGGAAGGTTATGATGGAATTCCATGCAAAAAAATCATCTGAAAACTAGATTCTATGAAACTTTTCGAAATGTAAGTTTCGGTCAAAAATCATAGTATTATATACTCTAGTTTCGGTCAAAAAAATTAAATTTACTTGGGGACTATTTGAAATGATACGAGACTTTTCAGATCATTTATATATGTTAAGAGGGAAGGTTATGATGGAAGTCAATGCAAAAAAATTATCTGAAAACTAGATTCTATGAAACTTGTCGAAATGCAAGTTTCTGTCATAAATCATAATATATTACACACTAGTTTATACTAGTTTCGGTCAAAAATCAAATTAAATCGCTGACTGTTCAAAATGATACGAAACTTCACATATCAATTATATTTTTTACGTGGGAAGGTTATGATGGATGTCCATGCAAAAAATCATCAGAAATTTAGATTCTATGATTCTTTTCGAAATGCAAGTTTCTGTCAAAAATCATAGTATATTATACACTAGTTTCAGTAAAAAAAATAAAATTTTATTAGGGATTATTTGAAATGATACAAGACTTTTCAGATCATTTATATATGTTAAGAGGGATGTATATGATGGAATTCCATGCAAAAAAATCATCTGAAAACTAGATTCTATGAAACTTTTCGAAATGCATGTTTCGGTCAAAAATCATAGTATATTATACACTAGTTTCGGTCAAAAAAATAAAATATAATTGGGGACTATTTGAAATGATACGAGACTTTTCAGATCATTTATATATGTTAAGAGGGAAGGTTATGATTGAAGTCGATGCAAAAAAATCATCTGAAAACTAGATTCTATGAAACTTGTCGAAATGCAAGTTTCTGTCAAAAATCATAATATATTACACACTAGTTTATTCTAGTTTCGGTCAAAAATCAAATTAAATCGCTGACTGTTCAAAATGATACGAAACTTCACATATCAATTATATTTTTTATGTGGGAAGGTTATGATGGATGTCCATGCAAAAAATCATCAGAAATTTAGATTCTATGAAACTTTTCGAAATGCAAGTTTCTGTCAAAAATCATAGTATATTATACACAAGTTTTAGTAAAAAAATAAAATTTATTAGGGATTATTTAAAATGATACAATACTTTTCAGATCATTTAAATATGTTAAGAGGGAAGGTTATGATGGAAGTCCATGCAAAAAAATCATCTGAAAACTAGATTCTATGAAACTTTTCGAAAAGCAAGTTTCGGTCAAAAAAATAAAATTTTATTGGGGACGATTTGAAATGATACGAGACTTTTTATATCATTTATATATGTTAAGAGAGAAGGTTATGATGGAAGTCCATGCAAAATAATCATCTGAAAACTAGATTCTATGAAACTTTCCAAAATGCAAGTTTCTGTAAAAAAATCATAATATATTATACATTAGTTAATACTAGTTTCAGTCAAAAATCAAATTAAATCGGGGATTGTTCAAAATGATACGAAACTTCACATATCATTTATATAATTTACAGGGTAAGGCTTTGATGGATGTCCATGCAAAAAAATCATCTTAAAATTATATTCTATGAAACTTTTCTAAATGTATGTTTCTGTCAAAAATCATAGTATATTATACACTAGTTTCAGTCAAAAAAATTAAATTTTATTAGGGATTATTCCAAATGATACAAGAATTTTCAGATCATTTATATATATTAAGAGGGATGTTTATGATGGAAGTCCATGCAAAAAAATCATCTGAAAACTAGATTCTAGGAAATTTTTCAAAATGCAAGTTTCAGTCAAAAATCATAGTATATTATACACAAGTTTCGGTCAAAAAAAATAAAATTTAATTGGGGACTTTTTGAAATGATACGAGACTTTCCATATCATTTATATATGTTAAGAGGGAAGGTTATGATGTAAGTCCATGCAAAAAAATCATCAGAAAACTAGATTCAATGAAACTTTTTGAAATGCAAGTTTCTGTAAAAAAATCATAATATATTATACACTAGTTTATACTAGTTTCGGTCAAAAATCAAATTAAATCGGGGACTGTTCAAAATCATACGAAACTTCGCATAATAATTATATTTTTTACTTGGGAAGGTTATGATGGATGTCCATGAAAATAATCAGAAAATTAGATTCTATGAAACTTTTCGAAATGCAAGTTTCTGTCAAAAATCATAGTATATTATACACTAGTTTCAGTAAAAAAAATTAAATTTTATTAGGGATTATTTGAAATGATACAAGACTTTTCAGATCATTTATATATGTTAAGAGGGATATTTATGATGGAAGTCCATGCAAAAAAATCATCTGAAAACTAGATTCTATGAAACTTTTCGAAATGCAAGTTTCGGTCAAAAATCATAGTATATTATACACTAGTTTCGGTCAAAAAAATAAAATATAATTGGGGACTATTTGAAATGATACGAGACTTTTCAGATCATTTATATATGTTAAGAGGGAAGGTTATGATGGAAGTCGATGCAAAAAAATCATCTGAAAACTAGATTCTATGAAACTTGTCGAAATGCAAGTTTCTGTCAAAAAATCATAATATATTACACACTAGTTTATACTAGTTTCGGTCAAAAATCAAATTAAATCGCGGACTGTTCAAAATGATACGAAACTTCACATATCAATTATATTTTTTATGTGGGAAGGTTATGATGGATGTCCATGCAAAAAATCATCAGAAAATTAGATTCTATGAAACTTTTCGAAATGCAAGTTTCTGTCAAAAATCATAGTATATTATACACTAGTTTCAGTAAAAAAAATAAAATTTTATTAGGGATTATTTGAAATGATACAAGACTTTTCAGATCATTTATATATGTTTAGAGGGATGTATATGATGGAATTCCATGCAAAAAAATCATCCGAAAACTAGATTCTATGAAACTTTTCGAAATGCATGTTTCGGTCAAAAATCATAGTATATTATACACTAGTTTCGGTCAAAAAAATAAAATATAATTGGGGACTATTTGAAATGATACGAGCCTTTTCAGATCATTTATATATGTTAAGAGGGAAGGTTATGATGGAAGTCGATGCAAAAAAATCATCTGAAAACTAGATTCTATGAAACTTGTCGAAATGCAAGTTTCTGTCAAAAATCATAATATATTACACACTAGTTTATTCTAGTTTCGGTCAAAAATCAAATTAAATCGCTGACTATTCAAAATGATACGAAACTTCACATATCAATTATATTTTTTATGTGGGAAGGTTATGATGGATGTCCTTGCAAAAAATCATCAGAAATTTAGATTCTATGAAACTTTTCGAAATGCAAGTTTCTGTCAAAAATCATAGTATATTATACACAAGTTTTAGTAAAAAAATAAAATTTATTAGGGTTTATTTAATATGATACAATACTTTGCAGATCATTTAAATATGTTAAGAGGGAAGGTTATGATGGAAGTCCATGCAAAAAAATCATCTGAAAACTAGATTCTATGAAACTTTTCGAAATGCAAGTTTCGGTCAAAAAAATTAAATTTTATTGGGGACGATTTGAAATGATACGATACTTTTTAGATCATTTATATATGTTAAGAGGGAAGGTTATGATGGAAGTCCATGCAAAATAATCATCTGAAAACTAGATTCTATGAAACTTTCCAAAATGCAAGTTTATGTAAAAAAATCATAATATATTATACACTAGTTAATACTAGTTTCAGTCAAAAATCAAATTAAATCGGGGATTGTTCAAAATGATACGAAACTTCACATATCATTTATATAATTTACAGGGTAAGGCTTTGATGGATGTCCATGCAAAAAATCATCTTAAAATTATATTCTATGAAACTTTTCTAAATGTATGTTTCTGTCAAAAATCATAGTATATTATACACTAGTTTCAGTCAAAAAAATTAAATTTTATTAGGGATTATTCCAAATGATACAAGAATTTTCAGATCATTTATATATGTTAAGAGGGAAGGTTATGATGTAAGTCCATGCAAAAAAATCATCTGAAAACTAGATTCAATGAAACTTTTTGAAATGCAAGTTTCTGTAAAAAAATCATAATATATTATACACTAGTTTTTACTAGTTTCGATGAAAAATCAAATTAAATCGGGGACTGTTCAAAATCATACGAAACTTCACATAATAATTATATTTTTTACTTGGGAAGGTTATGATGGATGTCCATGAAAATAATCAGAAAATTAGATTCTATGAAACTTTTCGAAATGCAAGTTTCTGTAAAAAATCATAGTATATTATACACTAGTTTCAGTAAAAAAAAAATTTTTATTAGGGATTATTTGAAATGATACAAGACTTTTCAGATCATTTATATATGTTAAGAGGGATGTTTATGATGGAAGTCCATGCAAAAAAATAATCTGAAAACTAGATTCTATGAAACTTTTCGAAATGCAAGTTTCGGTCAAAAATCATAGTATATTATACACTAGTTTCGGTCAAAAAAATAAAATATAATTGGGGACTATTTGAAATGATACGAGACTTTTCAGATCATTTATATATGTTAAGAGGGAAGGTTATGATGGAAATCGATGCAAAAAAATCATCTGAAAACTAGATTCTATGAAACTTGTCGAAATGCAAGTTTCTGTCAAAAAATCATAATATATTACACACTAGTTTATACTAGTTTCGGTCAAAAATCAAATTAAATCGCGGACTGTTCAAAATGATACGAAACTTGACATATCAATTATATTTTTTATGTTGGAAGGTTATGATGGATGTCCATGCAAAAAATCATCAGAAAATTAGATTCTATGAAACTTTTCGAAATGCAAGTTTCTGTCAAAAATCATAGTATATTATACACTAGTTTTAGTAAAAAAATCAAATTTTATTAGGGATTATTTAAAATGATACAATACTTTTCAGATCATTTAAATATGTTAAGAGGGAAGGTTATGATGGAAGTCCATGCAAAAAAATAATCTGAAAACTAGATTCTATGAAACTTTTCGAAACTTTTCGAAATGCAAATTTCTGTCAAAAATTATAGTATATTATACACTAGTTTTAGTAAAAAAATCAAATTTTATTAGGGATTATTTAAAATGATACAATACTTTTCAGATCATTTAAATATGTTAAGAGGGAAGGTTATGATGGAAGTCCATGCAAAAGAATCATCTGAAAACTAGATTCTATGAAACTTTTCGAAATGTAAGTTTCGGTCAAAAATCATAGTATATTATACACTAGTTTCGGTCAAAAAAATTAAATTTAATTGGGGACTATTTGAAATGATACGAGACTTTTCAGATCATTTATATATGTTAAGAGGGAAGGTTATGATGGAAGTCAATGCAAAAAAAATCATCTGAAAACTATATTCTATGAAAATTTTCGAAATGCAAGTTTCTGTCAAAAAAATCATAATATATTATACACTAGTTTATACTAGTTTCGGTCAAAAATCAAATTAAATCGCGGACTGTTCAAAATGATACTAAACTTCACATATCAATTATATTTTTTATATGGGAAGGTTATGATGGATGTCCATGCAAAAAATCATCAGAAAATTAGATTCTATGAAACTTTTCGAAATACAAGTTTCTGTCAAAAATCGTAGTATATTATACACTAGTTTTAGTAAAAAAATCAAATTTTATTAGGGATTATTTAAAATGATACAATACTTTTCAGATCATTTAAATATGTTAAGAGGGAAGGTTATGATGGAAGACCATGCAAAAAAATCATCTGAACATTAGATTCTATGAAAATTTTCGAAATGCAAGTTTCGCTCAAAAATCATAGTATATTATACACTAGTTTCGGTCAAAAAAATAAAATTTAATTGGGGACTATTTGAAATGATACGAGACTTTTCATATCATTTATATATGTTAAGAGTGAATGTTATGATGGAAGTCGATGCAAAAAAATCATCTGAAAATAAGATTCTATGAAACTTTTCAAAATGCAAGTTTCTGTAAAAAAAATCATAATATATTATACACTAGTATATACTAGTTTCGGTCAAAAATTAAATTAAATCGCGGACTGTTCAAAATGATACGAAACTTGACATATCAATTATATTTTTTATGTGGGAAGGTTATGATGGATGTCCGTGCAAAAATCATCAGAAATTTAGATTCTATGAAACTTTTCGAAATGCAAGTTTCTGTCAAAAATCATAGTATATTATACACAAGTTTTAGTAAAAAAATCAAATTTTATTAGGGATTATTTAAAATGATACAATACTTTTCAGATCATTTAAATATGTTAAGAGGGAAGGTTATGATGGAAGTCCATACAAAAAAATCTTCTGAAAACTAGATTCTATGAAAACTTTCGAAATGCAAGTTTCGGTCAAAAATCATAGTATATTATACATAAGTTTGGGACAAAAAAATAAAATTTAATTGGGGACTATTTGAAATGATAAAGAGACTTTTTAGATCATTTATATATGTTAAGAGGGAAGGTTATAATGGAAGTCGATGCAAAAAAATCATCTGAAAATAAGATTCTATGAAACTTTTCGAAATGCAAGTTTCTGTAAAAAAATCATAATATATTATACACTAGTTTATACTAGTTTCGGTCAAAAATCAATTTAAATCGCGCACTGTTCAAAATGATACGAAACTTCACATATCAATTACATTTTTTATGTGGGAAGGTTATGTTGGATGTCCATGCGAAAAATCATCAGAAATTTAGATTCTATGAAACTTTTCGAAATGCAAGTTTCTGTCAAAAATCATAGTATATTATACACTAGTTTTAGTAAAAAAATCAAATTTTATTAGGGATTATTTAAAATGATACAATACTTTTCAGATCATTTAAATATGTTAAGAGGGAAGGTTATGATGGAAGTCATGCAAAAAAATAATCTGAACATTAGATTCTATGAAAATTTTTGAAATGCAAGTTTCGCTCAAAAATCATAGTATATTATACACTAGTTTCGGTCAATAAAATAAAATTTAATTGGGTACTATTTGAAATGATACGAGACTTTTCAGATCATTTATATATGTTAAGAGGGAAGGTTATGATGAAGTCGATGCAAAAAAATCATTTGAAAATAAGATTCTCTGAAACTTTTAGAAATGCAAGTTTCTGTCAAAAAATCATAATATATTATACACTAGTATATACAAGTTTCGGTCAAAAATTAAAATAATTCGCGGACTGTTCAAAATGATACGAAACTTGACATATCAATTATATTTTTTATGTGGGAAGGTTATGATGGATGTCCATGCAAAAAATCATCAGAAATTTAGATTCTATGAAACTTTTCGAAATGCAAGTTTCTGTCAAAAATCATAGTATATTATACACAAGTTTTAGTAAAAAAATCAAATTTTATTAGGGATTATTTAAAATGATACAATACTTTTCAGATCATTTAAATATGTTAAGAGGGAAGGTTATGATGGAAGTCCATACAAAAAAATCTTCTGAAAACTAGATTCTATGAAAACTTTCGAAATGCAAGTTTCGGTCAAAAATCATAGTATATTATACATAAGTTTGGGACAAAAAAATAAAATTTAATTGGGGACTATTTGAAATGATAAAGAGACTTTTTAGATCATTTATATATGTTAAGAGGGAAGGTTATAATGGAAGTCGATGCAAAAAAATCATCTGAAAATAAGATTCTATGAAACTTTTCGAAATGCAAGTTTCTGTAAAAAAATCATAATATATTATACACTAGTTTATACTAGTTTCGGTCAAAAATCAATTTAAATCGCGCACTGTTCAAAATGATACGAAACTTCACATATCAATTACATTTTTTATGTGGGAAGGTTATGTTGGATGTCCATGCGAAAAATCATCAGAAATTTAGATTCTATGAAACTTTTCGAAATGCAAGTTTCTGTCAAAAATCATAGTATATTATACACTAGTTTCAGTAAAAAAAATAAAATTTTATTAGGGATTATTTGAAATGATACAAGACTTTTCAGATCATTTATATATGTTAAGAGGGATGTATATGATGGAAGTCCATGCAAAAAAATCATCTGAAAACTAGATTCTATGAAACTTTTCGAAATGCATGTTTCGGTCAAAAATCATAGTATATTATACACTAGTTTCGGTTAAAAAAATAAAATATAATTGGGGACTATTTGAAATGATACGAGACTTTTCAGATCATTTATATATGTTAAAAAGGAAGGTTATGATGGAAGTCGATGCAAAAAAATCATCTGAAAACTATATTCCATAAAACTTGTCGAAATGCAAGTTTATGTCAAAAATCATAATATATTACACACTAGTTTATACTAGTTTCAGTCAAAAATCAAATTAAATCGCGGACTGTGCAAAATGATACAAAACTTCACATATCAATTATATTTTTTATGTGGGAAGGTTATGATGGATGTCCATGCAAAAAATCATCAGAAATTTAGATTCTATGAAACTTTTCGAAATGCAAGTTTCTGTCAAAAATCATAGTATATTATACACTAGTTTTAGTAAAAAAATCAAATTTTATTAGGGATTATTTAAAATGATACAATACTTTTCAGATCATTTAAATATGTTAAGAGGGAAGGTTATGATGGAAGTCCATGCAAAAAAATCATCTGAAAACTAGATTCTATGAAACTTTTCGAAACTTTTCGAAATGCAAATTTCTGTCAAAAATTATAGTATATTATACACTAGTTTTAGTAAAAAAATCAAATTTTATTAGGGATTATTTAAAATGATACAATACTTTTCAGATCATTTAAATATGTTAAGAGGGAAGGTTATGATGGAAGTCCATGCAAAAGAATCATCTGAAAACTAGATTCTATGAAACTTTTCGAAATGTAAGTTTCGGTCAAAAATCATAGTATATTATACACTAGTTTCGGTCAAAAAAATTAAATTTAATTGGGGACTATTTGAAATGATACGAGACTTTTCAGATCATTTATATATGTTAAGAGGGAAGGTTATGATGGAAGTCAATGCAAAAAAAATCATCTGAAAACTATATTCTATGAAAATTTTCGAAATGCAAGTTTCTGTCAAAAAAATCATAATATATTATACACTAGTTTATACTAGTTTCGGTCAAAAATCAAATTAAATCGCGGACTGTTCAAAATGATACTAAACTTCACATATCAATTATATTTTTTATATGGGAAGGTTATGATGGATGTCCATGCAAAAAATCATCAGAAAATTAGATTCTATGAAACTTTTCGAAATACAAGTTTCTGTCAAAAATCGTAGTATATTATACACTAGTTTTAGTAAAAAAATCAAATTTTATTAGGGATTATTTAAAATGATACAATACTTTTCAGATCATTTAAATATGTTAAGAGGGAAGGTTATGATGGAAGACCATGCAAAAAAATCATCTGAACATTAGATTCTATGAAAATTTTCGAAATGCAAGTTTCGCTCAAAAATCATAGTATATTATACACTAGTTTCGGTCAAAAAAATAAAATTTAATTGGGGACTATTTGAAATGATACGAGACTTTTCATATCATTTATATATGTTAAGAGTGAATGTTATGATGGAAGTCGATGCAAAAAAATCATCTGAAAATAAGATTCTATGAAACTTTTCAAAATGCAAGTTTCTGTAAAAAAAATCATAATATATTATACACTAGTATATACTAGTTTCGGTCAAAAATTAAATTAAATCGCGGACTGTTCAAAATGATACGAAACTTGACATATCAATTATATTTTTTATGTGGGAAGGTTATGATGGATGTCCGTGCAAAAATCATCAGAAATTTAGATTCTATGAAACTTTTCGAAATGCAAGTTTCTGTCAAAAATCATAGTATATTATACACAAGTTTTAGTAAAAAAATCAAATTTTATTAGGGATTATTTAAAATGATACAATACTTTTCAGATCATTTAAATATGTTAAGAGGGAAGGTTATGATGGAAGTCCATACAAAAAAATCATCTGAAAACTAGATTCTATGAAAACTTTCGAAATGCAAGTTTCGGTCAAAAATCATAGTATATTATACATAAGTTTGGGACAAAAAAATAAAATTTAATTGGGGACTATTTGAAATGATAAAGAGACTTTTTAGATCATTTATATATGTTAAGAGGGAAGGTTATAATGGAAGTCGATGCAAAAAAATCATCTGAAAATAAAATTCTATGAAACTTTTCGAAATGCAAGTTTCTGTAAAAAAATCATAATATATTATACACTAGTTTATACTAGTTTCAGTCAAAAATCAATTTAAATCGCGGACTGTTCAAAATGATACGAAACTTCACATATCAATTACATTTTTTATGTGGGAAGGTTATGTTGGATGTCCATGCGAAAAATCATCAGAAATTTAGATTCTATGAAACTTTTCGAAATGCAAGTTTCTGTCAAAAATCATAGTATATTATACACTAGTTTCAGTAAAAAAAATAAAATTTTATTAGGGATTATTTGAAATGATACAAGACTTTTCAGATCATTTATATATGTTAAGAGGGATGTATATGATGGAAGTCCATGCAGAAAAATCATCTGAAAACTAGATTCTATGAAACTTTTCGAAATGCATGTTTCGGTCAAAAATCATAGTAAATTATACACTAGTTTCGGTCGAAAAAATACAATATAATTATGGACTATTTGAAATGATACGAGACCTTTCAGATCATTTATATATGTTAATAGGGAAAGTTATGATGGAAGTCGATGCAAAAAAATCATCTGAAAACTAGATTCTATGAAACTTGTCGAAATGCAAGTTTCTGTCAAAAAATCATAATATATTACACACTTGTTTATACTAGTTTCGGTCAAAAATCAAATTAAATCGCGGACTGTTCAAAATGATACGAAACTTCACATATCAATTATATTTTTTATGTGGGAAGGTTATGATGGATGTCCATGCAAAAAATCATCAGAAAATTAGATTCTATGAAACTTTTCAAAATGCAAGTTTCTGTCAAAAATCATAGTATATTATACACTAGTTTTAGTAAAAAAATCAAATTTTATTAGGGATTATTTAAAATGATACAATACTTTTCAGATCATTTAAATATGTTAACAAGGAAGGTTATGATGGAAGTCCAAGCAAAAAAATCATCTGAAAACTAGATTCCATGAAACTTTTCGAAATGTAAGTTTCGGTCAAAAATCTTAGTATATTATACACTAGTTTCGGTCAAAAAAATTAAATTTAATTGGGGACTATTTGAAATGATACGAGACTTTTCAGATCATTTATATATGTTAAGAGGGAAGGTTATGATGGAAGTCAATGCAAAAAAATCATCTAAAAACTATATTCTATGAAAATTTTCGAAATGCAAGTTTCTGTCAAAAAATCATAATATATTATACACTAGTTTATACTAGTTTCGGTCAAAAATCAAATTAAATCGCGGACTGTTCAAAATGATACTAAACTTCACATATCAATTATATTTTTTATATAGGAAGGTTATGATGGATGTCCATGCAAAAAATCATCAGAAAATTAGATTCTATGAAACTTTTCGAAATACAAGTTTCTGTTAAAAATCATAGTATATTATACACTAGTTTTAGTAAAAAAATCAAATTTTATTAGGGATTATTTAAAATGATACAATACTTTTCAGATCATTTAAATATGTTAAGAGGGAAGGTTATGATGGAAGTCATGCAAAAAAATAATCTGAACATTAGATTCTATGAAAATTTTTGAAATGCAAGTTTCGCTCAAAAATCATAGTATATTATACACTAGTTTCGGTCAATAAAATAAAATTTAATTGGGTACTATTTGAAATGATACGAGACTTTTCAGATCATTTATATATGTTAAGAGGGAAGGTTATGATGGAAGTCGATGCAAAAAAATCATTTGAAAATAAGATTCTCTGAAACTTTTAGAAATGCAAGTTTCTGTCAAAAAATCATAATATATTATACACTAGTATATACAAGTTTCGGTCAAAAATTAAAATAATTCGCGGACTGTTCAAAATGATACGAAACTTGACATATCAATTATATTTTTTATGTGGGAAGGTTATGATGGATGTCCATGCAAAAAATCATCAGAAATTTAGATTCTATGAAACTTTTCGAAATGCAAGTTTCTGTCAAAAATCATAGTATATTATACACAAGTTTTAGTAAAAAAATCAAATTTTATTAGGGATTATTTAAAATGATACAATAATTTTCAGATCATTTAAATATGTTAAGAGGGAAGGTTATGATGGAAGTCCATACAAAAAAATCTTCTGAAAACTAGATTCTATGAAAACTTTCGAAATGCAAGTTTCGGTCAAAAATCATAGTATATTATACATAAGTTTGGGACAAAAAAATAAAATTTAATTGGGGACTATTTGAAATGATAAAGAGACTTTTTAGATCATTTATATATGTTAAGAGGGAAGGTTATAATGGAAGTCGATGCAAAAAAATCATCTGAAAATAAGATTCTATGAAACTTTTCGAAATGCAAGTTTCTGTAAAAAAATCATAATATATTATACACTAGTTTATACTAGTTTCGGTCAAAAATCAATTTAAATCGCGCACTGTTCAAAATGATACGAAACTTCACATATCAATTACATTTTTTATGTGGGAAGGTTATGTTGGATGTCCATGCGAAAAATCATCAGAAATTTAGATTCTATGAAACTTTTCGAAATGCAAGTTTCTGTCAAAAATCATAGTATATTATACACTAGTTTTAGTAAAAAAATCAAATTTTATTAGGGATTATTTAAAATGATACAATACTTTTCAGATCATTTAAATATGTTAAGAGGGAAGGTTATGATGGAAGTCATGCAAAAAAATAATCTGAACATTAGATTCTATGAAAATTTTTGAAATGCAAGTTTCGCTCAAAAATCATAGTATATTATACACTAGTTTCGGTCAATAAAATAAAATTTAATTGGGTACTATTTGAAATGATACGAGACTTTTCAGATCATTTATATATGTTAAGAGGGAAGGTTATGATGGAAGTCGATGCAAAAAAATCATTTGAAAATAAGATTCTCTGAAACTTTTAGAAATGCAAGTTTCTGTCAAAAAATCATAATATATTATACACTAGTATATACAAGTTTCGGTCAAAAATTAAAATAATTCGCGGACTGTTCAAAATGATACGAAACTTGACATATCAATTATATTTTTTATGTGGGAAGGTTATGATGGATGTCCATGCAAAAAATCATCAGAAATTTAGATTCTATGAAACTTTTCGAAATGCAAGTTTCTGTCAAAAATCATAGTATATTATACACAAGTTTTAGTAAAAAAATCAAATTTTATTAGGGATTATTTAAAATGATACAATACTTTTCAGATCATTTAAATATGTTAAGAGGGAAGGTTATGATGGAAGTCCATACAAAAAAATCTTCTGAAAACTAGATTCTATGAAAACTTTCGAAATGCAAGTTTCGGTCAAAAATCATAGTATATTATACATAAGTTTGGGACAAAAAAATAAAATTTAATTGGGGACTATTTGAAATGATAAAGAGACTTTTTAGATCATTTATATATGTTAAGAGGGAAGGTTATAATGGAAGTCGATGCAAAAAAATCATCTGAAAATAAGATTCTATGAAACTTTTCGAAATGCAAGTTTCTGTAAAAAAATCATAATATATTATACACTAGTTTATACTAGTTTCGGTCAAAAATCAATTTAAATCGCGCACTGTTCAAAATGATACGAAACTTCACATATCAATTACATTTTTTATGTGGGAAGGTTATGTTGGATGTCCATGCGAAAAATCATCAGAAATTTAGATTCTATGAAACTTTTCGAAATGCAAGTTTCTGTCAAAAATCATAGTATATTATACACTAGTTTCAGTAAAAAAAATAAAATTTTATTAGGGATTATTTGAAATGATACAAGACTTTTCAGATCATTTATATATGTTAAGAGGGATGTATATGATGGAAGTCCATGCAAAAAAATCATCTGAAAACTAGATTCTATGAAACTTTTCGAAATGCATGTTTCGGTCAAAAATCATAGTATATTATACACTAGTTTCGGTTAAAAAAATAAAATATAATTGGGGACTATTTGAAATGATACGAGACTTTTCAGATCATTTATATATGTTAAAAAGGAAGGTTATGATGGAAGTCGATGCAAAAAAATCATCTGAAAACTATATTCCATAAAACTTGTCGAAATGCAAGTTTATGTCAAAAATCATAATATATTACACACTAGTTTATACTAGTTTCAGTCAAAAATCAAATTAAATCGCGGACTGTTCAAAATGATACAAAACTTCACATATCAATTATATTTTTTATGTGGGAAGGTTATGATGGATGTCCATGCAAAAAATCATCAGAAATTTAGATTCTATGAAACTTTTCGAAATGCAAGTTTCTGTCAAAAATCATAGTATATTATACACTAGTTTTAGTAAAAAAATCAAATTTTATTAGGGATTATTTAAAATGATACAATACTTTTCAGATCATTTAAATATGTTAAGAGGGAAGGTTATGATGGAAGTCCATGCAAAAAAATCATCTGAAAACTAGATTCTATGAAACTTTTCGAAACTTTTCGAAATGCAAATTTCTGTCAAAAATTATAGTATATTATACACTAGTTTTAGTAAAAAAATCAAATTTTATTAGGGATTATTTAAAATGATACAATACTTTTCAGATCATTTAAATATGTTAAGAGGGAAGGTTATGATGGAAGTCCATGCAAAAGAATCATCTGAAAACTAGATTCTATGAAACTTTTCGAAATGTAAGTTTCGGTCAAAAATCATAGTATATTATACACTAGTTTCGGTCAAAAAAATTAAATTTAATTGGGGACTATTTGAAATGATACGAGACTTTTCAGATCATTTATATATGTTAAGAGGGAAGGTTATGATGGAAGTCAATGCAAAAAAAATCATCTGAAAACTATATTCTATGAAAATTTTCGAAATGCAAGTTTCTGTCAAAAAAATCATAATATATTATACACTAGTTTATACTAGTTTCGGTCAAAAATCAAATTAAATCGCGGACTGTTCAAAATGATACTAAACTTCACATATCAATTATATTTTTTATATGGGAAGGTTATGATGGATGTCCATGCAAAAAATCATCAGAAAATTAGATTCTATGAAACTTTTCGAAATACAAGTTTCTGTCAAAAATCGTAGTATATTATACACTAGTTTTAGTAAAAAAATCAAATTTTATTAGGGATTATTTAAAATGATACAATACTTTTCAGATCATTTAAATATGTTAAGAGGGAAGGTTATGATGGAAGACCATGCAAAAAAATCATCTGAACATTAGATTCTATGAAAATTTTCGAAATGCAAGTTTCGCTCAAAAATCATAGTATATTATACACTAGTTTCGGTCAAAAAAATAAAATTTAATTGGGGACTATTTGAAATGATACGAGACTTTTCATATCATTTATATATGTTAAGAGTGAATGTTATGATGGAAGTCGATGCAAAAAAATCATCTGAAAATAAGATTCTATGAAACTTTTCAAAATGCAAGTTTCTGTAAAAAAAATCATAATATATTATACACTAGTATATACTAGTTTCGGTCAAAAATTAAATTAAATCGCGGACTGTTCAAAATGATACGAAACTTGACATATCAATTATATTTTTTATGTGGGAAGGTTATGATGGATGTCCGTGCAAAAATCATCAGAAATTTAGATTCTATGAAACTTTTCGAAATGCAAGTTTCTGTCAAAAATCATAGTATATTATACACAAGTTTTAGTAAAAAAATCAAATTTTATTAGGGATTATTTAAAATGATACAATATTTTTCAGATCATTTAAATATGTTAAGAGGGAAGGTTATGATGGAAGTCCATACAAAAAAATCATCTGAAAACTAGATTCTATGAAAACTTTCGAAATGCAAGTTTCGGTCAAAAATCATAGTATATTATACATAAGTTTGGGACAAAAAAATAAAATTTAATTGGGGACTATTTGAAATGATAAAGAGACTTTTTAGATCATTTATATATGTTAAGAGGGAAGGTTATAATGGAAGTCGATGCAAAAAAATCATCTGAAAATAAAATTCTATGAAACTTTTCGAAATGCAAGTTTCTGTAAAAAAATCATAATATATTATACACTAGTTTATACTAGTTTCAGTCAAAAATCAATTTAAATCGCGGACTGTTCAAAATGATACGAAACTTCACATATCAATTACATTTTTTATGTGGGAAGGTTATGTTGGATGTCCATGCGAAAAATCATCAGAAATTTAGATTCTATGAAACTTTTCGAAATGCAAGTTTCTGTCAAAAATCATAGTATATTATACACTAGTTTCAGTAAAAAAAATAAAATTTTATTAGGGATTATTTGAAATGATACAAGACTTTTCAGATCATTTATATATGTTAAGAGGGATGTATATGATGGAAGTCCATGCAGAAAAATCATCTGAAAACTAGATTCTATGAAACTTTTCGAAATGCATGTTTCGGTCAAAAATCATAGTAAATTATACACTAGTTTCGGTCGAAAAAATACAATATAATTATGGACTATTTGAAATGATACGAGACCTTTCAGATCATTTATATATGTTAATAGGGAAAGTTATGATGGAAGTCGATGCAAAAAAATCATCTGAAAACTAGATTCTATGAAACTTGTCGAAATGCAAGTTTCTGTCAAAAAATCATAATATATTACACACTTGTTTATACTAGTTTCGGTCAAAAATCAAATTAAATCGCGGACTGTTCAAAATGATACGAAACTTCACATATCAATTATATTTTTTATGTGGGAAGGTTATGATGGATGTCCATGCAAAAAATCATCAGAAAATTAGATTCTATGAAACTTTTCAAAATGCAAGTTTCTGTCAAAAATCATAGTATATTATACACTAGTTTTAGTAAAAAAATCAAATTTTATTAGGGATTATTTAAAATGATACAATACTTTTCAGATCATTTAAATATGTTAACAAGGAAGGTTATGATGGAAGTCCAAGCAAAAAAATCATCTGAAAACTAGATTCCATGAAACTTTTCGAAATGTAAGTTTCGGTCAAAAATCTTAGTATATTATACACTAGTTTCGGTCAAAAAAATTAAATTTAATTGGGGACTATTTGAAATGATACGAGACTTTTCAGATCATTTATATATGTTAAGAGGGAAGGTTATGATGGAAGTCAATGCAAAAAAATCATCTAAAAACTATATTCTATGAAAATTTTCGAAATGCAAGTTTCTGTCAAAAAATCATAATATATTATACACTAGTTTATACTAGTTTCGGTCAAAAATCAAATTAAATCGCGGACTGTTCAAAATGATACTAAACTTCACATATCAATTATATTTTTTATATAGGAAGGTTATGATGGATGTCCATGCAAAAAATCATCAGAAAATTAGATTCTATGAAACTTTTCGAAATACAAGTTTCTGTTAAAAATCATAGTATATTATACACTAGTTTTAGTAAAAAAATCAAATTTTATTAGGGATTATTTAAAATGATACAATACTTTTCAGATCATTTAAATATGTTAAGAGGGAAGGTTATGATGGAAGTCATGCAAAAAAATAATCTGAACATTAGATTCTATGAAAATTTTTGAAATGCAAGTTTCGCTCAAAAATCATAGTATATTATACACTAGTTTCGGTCAATAAAATAAAATTTAATTGGGTACTATTTGAAATGATACGAGACTTTTCAGATCATTTATATATGTTAAGAGGGAAGGTTATGATGGAAGTCGATGCAAAAAAATCATCTGAAAATAAGATTCTCTGAAACATTTAGAAATGCAAGTTTCTGTCAAAAAATCATAATATATTATACACTAGTATATACAAGTTTCGGTCAAAAATTAAAATAATTCGCGGACTGTTCAAAATGATACGAAACTTGACATATCAATTATATTTTTTATGTGGGAAGGTTATGATGGATGTCCATGCAAAAAATCATCAGAAATTTAGATTCTATGAAACTTTTCGAAATGCAAGTTTCTGTCAAAAATCATAGTATATTATACACAAGTTTTAGTAAAAAAATCAAATTTTATTAGGGATTATTTAAAATGATACAATACTTTTCAGATCATTTAAATATGTTAAGAGGGAAGGTTATGATGGAAGTCCATACAAAAAAATCTTCTGAAAACTAGATTCTATGAAAACTTTCGAAATGCAAGTTTCGGTCAAAAATCATAGTATATTATACATAAGTTTGGGACAAAAAAATAAAATTTAATTGGGGACTATTTGAAATGATAAAGAGACTTTTTAGATCATTTATATATGTTAAGAGGGAAGGTTATAATGGAAGTCGATGCAAAAAAATCATCTGAAAATAAGATTCTATGAAACTTTTCGAAATGCAAGTTTCTGTAAAAAAATCATAATATATTATACACTAGTTTATACTAGTTTCGGTCAAAAATCAATTTAAATCGCGCACTGTTCAAAATGATACGAAACTTCACATATCAATTACATTTTTTATGTGGGAAGGTTATGTTGGATGTCCATGCGAAAAATCATCAGAAATTTAGATTCTATGAAACTTTTCGAAATGCAAGTTTCTGTCAAAAATCATAGTATATTATACACTAGTTTTAGTAAAAAAATCAAATTTTATTAGGGATTATTTAAAATGATACAATACTTTTCAGATCATTTAAATATGTTAAGAGGGAAGGTTATGATGGAAGTCATGCAAAAAAATAATCTGAACATTAGATTCTATGAAAATTTTTGAAATGCAAGTTTCGCTCAAAAATCATAGTATATTATACACTAGTTTCGGTCAATAAAATAAAATTTAATTGGGTACTATTTGAAATGATACGAGACTTTTCAGATCATTTATATATGTTAAGAGGGAAGGTTATGATGGAAGTCGATGCAAAAAAATCATTTGAAAATAAGATTCTCTGAAACTTTTAGAAATGCAAGTTTCTGTCAAAAAATCATAATATATTATACACTAGTATATACAAGTTTCGGTCAAAAATTAAAATAATTCGCGGACTGTTCAAAATGATACGAAACTTGACATATCAATTATATTTTTTATGTGGGAAGGTTATGATGGATGTCCATGCGAAAAATCATCAGAAATTTAGATTCTATGAAACTTTTCGAAATGCAAGTTTCTGTCAAAAATCATAGTATATTATACACTAGTTTCAATAAAAAAAATAAAATTTTATTAGGGATTATTTGAAATGATACAAGACTTTTCAGATCATTTATATATGTTAAGAGGGATGTATATGATGGAAGTCCATGCAAAAAAATCATCTGAAAACTAGATTCTATGAAACTTTTCGAAATGCATGTTTCGGTCAAAAATCATAGTATATTATACACTAGTTTCGGTCAAAAAAATAAAATATAATTGGGGACTATTTGAAATGATACGAGACTTTTCAGATCATTTATATATGTTAAGAGGGAAGGTTATGATGGAAGTCGATGCAAAAAAATCATCTGAAAACTATATTCCATAAAACTTGTCGAAATGCAAGTTTATGTCAAAAATCATAATATATTACACACTAGTTTATACTAGTTTCAGTCAAAAATCAAATTAAATCGCGGACTGTTCAAAATGATACGAAACTTCACATATCAATTATATTTTTTATGTGGGAAGGTTATGATGGATGTCCATGCAAAAAATCATCAGAAATTTAGATTCTATGAAACTTTTCGAAATGTAAGTTTCTGTCAAAAATCATAGTATATTATACACAAGATTTAGTAAAAAAATCAAATTTTATTAGGGATTATTTAAAATGATACAATACTTTTCAGATCATTTAAATATGTTAAGAGGGAAGGATATGATGGAAGTCCATGCAAAAAAATCATCTGATAACTAGATTCTAGGAAACTTTTCGAAATGCAAGTTTCGGTCAAAAAAATAAATTTTATTGGGGACGATTTGAAATGATACGAGACTTTTTAGATCATTTATATATGTTAAGAGGGAAGGTTATGATGGAAGTCCATGAAAAAAAATCATCTGAAAACTAGATTCTATGAAACTTTCCAAAATGCAAGTTTCTGTAAATAAAACATAATATATTATACACTAGTTAATACTAGTTTCAGTCAAAAATCAAATTAAATCGGGGATTGTTCAAAATGATACGAAACTTCACATATCATTTATATAATTTACAAGGTAAGGCTTTGATGGATGTCCATGCAAAAAAACATCTTAAAATTAGATTCTATGAAACTTTTCTAAATGTATGTTTCTGTCAAAAATCGTAGTATATTATACACTAGTTTCAGTCAAAAAAATTAAATTTTATTAGGGATTATTCCAAATGATACAAGAATTTTCAGATCATTTATATATGTTAAGAGGGATGTTTATGAAGGAAGTCCATGCAAGAAAATCATCTGAAAACTAGATTCTAGGAAACTTTTCAAAATGCAAGTTTCTGTCAAAAATCATAGTATATTATACACAAGTTTTAGTAAAAAAATTAAGTTTTATTAGGGATTATTTAAAATGATACAATACTTTTAAGATCATTTAAATATGTTAAGAGGGAAGGTTATGATGGAAGACCATGCAAAAAAATCATCTGAACATTAGATTCTATGAAAATTTTCGAAATGCAAGTTTCGCTCAAAAATCATAGTATATTATACACTAGTTTCGGTCAATAAAATAAAATTTAATTGGGGACTATTTGAAATGATACGTGACTTTTCATATCATTTATATATGTTAAGAGTGAATGTTATGATGGAAGTCGATGCAAAAAAATCATCTGAAAATAAGATTCTATGAAACTTTTCAAAATGCAAGTTTCTGTAAAAAAATTCATAATATATTATACACTAGTGTATACTAGTTTCGGTCAAAAATTAAATTAAATCGCGGACTGTTCAAAATGATACGAAACTTGACATATCAATTATATTTTTTATGTGGGAAGGTTATGATTGATGTCCGTGCAAAAATCATCAGAAATTTAGATTCTATGAAACTTTTCGAAATGCAAGTTTCTGTCAAAAATCATAGTATATTATACACAAGTTTTAGTAAAAAAATCAAATTTTATTAGGGATTATTTAAAATGATACAATACTTTTCAGATCATTTAAATATGTTAAGAGGGAAGGTTATGATGGAAGTCCATACAAAAAAATCATCTGAAAACTAGATTCTATGAAAACTTTCGAAATGCAAGTTTCGGTCAAAAATCATAGTATATTATACATAAGTTTGGGACAAAAAAATAAAATTTAATTGGGGATTATTTGAAATGATAAAGAGACTTTTTAGATCATTTATATATGTTAAGAGGGAAGGTTATAATGGAAGTCGATGCAAAAAAATCATCTGAAAATAGGATTTTATGAAACTTTTCGAAATGCAAGTTTCTGTAAAAAAATCATAATATATTATACACTAGTTTATACTAGTTTCGGTCAAAAATCAATTTAAATCGCGCACTGTTCAAAATGATACGAAACTTCACATATCAATTACATTTTTTATGTGGGAAGGTTATGTTGGATGTCCATGCGAAAAATCATCAGAAATTTAGATTCTATGAAACTTTTCGAAATGCAAGTTTCTGTCAAAAATCATAGTATATTATACACTAGTTTCAGTAAAATAAAATAAAATTTTATTAGGGATTATTTGAAATGATACAAGACTTTTCAGATCATTTATATATGTTAAGAGGGATGTATATGATGGAAGTCCATGCAAAAAAATCATCTGAAAACTAGATTCTATGAAACTTTTCGAAATGCATGTTTCGGTCAAAAATCATAGTAAATTATACACTAGTTTCGGTCGAAAAAATACGATATAATTATGGACTATTTAAAATGATACGAGACCTTTCAGATCATTTATATATGTTAATAGGGAAAGTTATGATGGAAGTCGATGCAAAAAAATCATCTGAAAACTAGATTCTATGAAACTTGTCGAAATGCAAGTTTCTGTCAAAAAATCATAATATATTACACACTTGTTTATACTAGTTTCGGTCAAAAATCAAATTAAATCGCGGACTGTTCAAAATGATATGAAACTTCACATATCAATTATATTTTTTATGTATGAAGGTTATGATGGATGTCCATGCAGAAAATCATCAGAAAATTAGATTCTATGAAACTTTTCGAAATGTAAGTTTCTGTCAAAAATCATAGTATATTATACACAAGATTTAGTAAAAAAATCAAATTTTATTAGGGATTATTTAAAATGATACAATACTTTTCAGATCATTTAAATATGTTAAGAGGGAAGGATATGATGGAAGTCCATGCAAAAAAATCATCTGATAACTAGATTCTAGGAAACTTTTCGAAATGCAAGTTTCGGTCAAAAAAATAAATTTTATTGGGGACGATTTGAAATGATACGAGACTTTTTAGATCATTTATATATGTTAAGAGGGAAGGTTATGATGGAAGTCCATGAAAAAAAATCATCTGAAAACTAGATTCTATGAAACTTTCCAAAATGCAAGTTTCTGTAAATAAAACATAATATATTATACACTAGTTAATACTAGTTTCAGTCAAAAATCAAATTAAATCGGGGATTGTTCAAAATGATACGAAACTTCACATATCATTTATATAATTTACAAGGTAAGGCTTTGATGGATGTCCATGCAAAAAATCATCTTAAAATTAGATTCTATGAAACTTTTCTAAATGTATGTTTCTGTCAAAAATCGTAGTATATTATACACTAGTTTCAGTCAAAAAAATTAAATTTTATTAGGGATTATTCCAAATGATACAAGAATTTTCAGATCATTTATATATGTTAAGAGGGATGTTTATGAAGGAAGTCCATGCAAGAAAATCATCTGAAAACTAGATTCTAGGAAACTTTTCAAAATGCAAGTTTCTGTCAAAAATCATAGTATATTATACACAAGTTTTAGTAAAAAAATTAAGTTTTATTAGGGATTATTTAAAATGATACAATACTTTTAAGATCATTTAAATATGTTAAGAGGGAAGGTTATGATGGAAGACCATGCAAAAAAATCATCTGAACATTAGATTCTATGAAAATTTTCGAAATGCAAGTTTCGCTCAAAAATCATAGTATATTATACACTAGTTTCGGTCAATAAAATAAAATTTAATTGGGGACTATTTGAAATGATACGTGACTTTTCATATCATTTATATATGTTAAGAGTGAATGTTATGATGGAAGTCGATGCAAAAAAATCATCTGAAAATAAGATTCTATGAAACTTTTCAAAATGCAAGTTTCTGTAAAAAAATTCATAATATATTATACACTAGTATATACTAGTTTCGGTCAAAAATTAAATTAAATCGCGGACTGTTCAAAATGATACGAAACTTGACATATCAATTATATTTTTTATGTGGGAAGGTTATGATTGATGTCCGTGCAAAAATCATCAGAAATTTAGATTCTATGAAACTTTTCGAAATGCAAGTTTCTGTCAAAAATCATAGTATATTATACACAAGTTTTAGTAAAAAAATCAAATTTTATTAGGGATTATTTAAAATGATACAATACTTTTCAGATCATTTAAATATGTTAAGAGGGAAGGTTATGATGGAAGTCCATACAAAAAAATCATCTGAAAACTAGATTCTATGAAAACTTTCGAAATGCAAGTTTCGGTCAAAAATCATAGTATATTATACATAAGTTTGGGACAAAAAAATAAAATTTAATTGGGGATTATTTGAAATGATAAAGAGACTTTTTAGATCATTTATATATGTTAAGAGGGAAGGTTATAATGGAAGTCGATGCAAAAAAATCATCTGAAAATAGGATTTTATGAAACTTTTCGAAATGCAAGTTTCTGTAAAAAAATCATAATATATTATACACTAGTTTATACTAGTTTCGGTCAAAAATCAATTTAAATCGCGCACTGTTCAAAATGATACGAAACTTCACATATCAATTACATTTTTTATGTGGGAAGGTTATGTTGGATGTCCATGCGAAAAATCATCAGAAATTTAGATTCTATGAAACTTTTCGAAATGCATGTTTCTGTCAAAAATCATAGTATATTATACACTAGTTTCAGTAAAAAAAAATAAAATTTTATTAGGGATTATTTGAAATGATACAAGACTTTTCAGATCATTTATATATGTTAAGAGGGATGTATATGATGGAAGTCCATGCAAAAAAATCATCTGAAAACTAGATTCTATGAAACTTTTCGAAATGCATGTTTCGGTCAAAAATCATAGTAAATTATACACTAGTTTCGGTCGAAAAAATACGATATAATTATGGACTATTTAAAATGATACAAGACCTTTCAGATCATTTATATATGTTAATAGGGAAAGTTATGATGGAAGTCGATGCAAAAAAATCATCTGAAAACTAGATTCTATGAAACTTGTCGAAATGCAAGTTTCTGTCAAAAAATCATAATATATTACACACTTGTTTATACTAGTTTCGGTCAAAAATCAAATTAAATCGCGGACTGTTCAAAATGATATGAAACTTCACATATCAATTATATTTTTTATGTATGAAGGTTATGATGGATGTCCATGCAGAAAATCATCAGAAAATTAGATTCTATGAAACTTTTTAAAATGCAAGTTTCTGTCAAAAATCATAGTATATTATACACTAGTTTTAGTAAAAAAATCAAATTTTATTAGGGATTATTTAAAATGATACAATACTTTTCAGATCAATTAAATATGTTAAGAGGGAAGGTTATGATGGAAGTCCATGCAAAAAAATCATCTGAAAACTAGATTCCATGAAACTTTTCGAAATGTAAGTTTCGGTCAAAAATCATAGTATATTATACACTAGTTTCGGTCAAAAAAATTAAATTTAATTGGGGACTATTTGAAATGATACGAGACTTTTCAGATCATTTTTATATGTTAAGAGGGAAGGTTATGATGGAAGTCAATGCAAAAAAATCATCTAAAAACTATATTCTATGAAAATTTTCGAAATGCAAGTTTCTGTCAAAAAATCATAAGATATTATACACTAGTTTATACTAGTTTCGGTCAAAAATCAAATTAAATCGCGGACTGTTCAAAATGATACTAAACTTCACATATCAATTATATTTTTTATATAGGAAGGTTATGATGGATGTCCATGCAAAAAATCATCAGAAAATTAGATTCTATGAAACTTTTCGAAATACAAGTTTCTGTCAAAAATCATAGTATATTATACACTAGTTTTAGTAAAAAAATCAAATTTTATTAGGGATTATTTAAAATGATACAATACTTTTTCAGATCATTTAAATATGTTAAGAGGGAAGGTTATGATGGAAGTCATGCAAAAAAATAATCTGAACATTAGATTCTATGAAAATTTTTGAAATGCAAGTTTCGCTCAAAAATCATAGTATATTATACACTAGTTTCGGTCAATAAAATAAAATTTAATTGGGTACTATTTGAAATGATACGAGACTTTTCAGATCATTTATATATGTTAAGAGGGAAGGTTATGATGGAAGTCGATGCAAAAAAATCATCTGAAAATAAGATTCTCTGAAACTTTTAGAAATGCAAGTTTCTGTCAAAAAATCATAATATATTATACACTAGTATATACTAGTTTCGGTCAAAAATTAATTAATTCGCGGACTGTTCAAAATGATACGAAACTTGACATATCAATTATATATTTTATGTGGGAAGGTTATGATGGATGTCCATGCAAAAAATCATCAGAAATTTAGATTCTATGAAACTTTTCGAAATGCAAGTTTCTGTCAAAAATCATAGTATATTATACACAAGTTTTAGTAAAAAAATTAAGTTTTATTAGGGATTATTTAAAATGATACAATACTTTTCAGTTCATTTAAATATGTTAAGAGGGAAGGTTATGATGGAAGTCCATGCAAAAAAATCATCTGAAAACTAGATTCTATGAAAATTTTCGAAATGCAAGTTTCGGTCAAAAATCATTGTATATTATACATAAGTTTCGGTCAAAAAAATAAAATTTAATTGGAGACTATTTGAAATGATAAAGAGACTTTTCAGATCATTTATATATGTTAAGAGGGAAGGTTATGATGGAAGTCGATGCAAAAAAATCATCTGAAAATAAGATTCTAGGAAACTTTTTGAAATGCAAGTTTCTGTCAAAAAATCATAATATATTATACACTAGTTTATACTAGTTTCGGTCAAAAATCAATTTAAATCGCGGACTGTTCAAAATGATACGAAACTTCACATATCAATTATATTTTTTATGTGGGAAGGTTATGTTGGATGTCCATGCAAAAAATCATCAGAAATTTAGATTCTATGAAACTTTTCGAAATGCAAGTTTCTGTCAAAAATCATAGTATATTATACACTAGTTTCAGTAAAAAAAATAAAATTTTATTAGGGATTATTTGAAATGATACAAGACTTTTCAGATCATTTATATATGTTAATAGGGATGTATATGATGGAAGTCCATGCAAAAAAATCATCTGAAAACTAGATTCTATGAAACTTTTCTAAATGCATGTTTCGGTCAAAAATCATAGTATATTATACACTAGTTTCGGTCAAAAAAATAAAATATAATTGGGGACTATTTGAAATGATACGAGACTTTTCAGATCATTTATATATGTTAAGAGGGAAGGTTATGATGGAAGTCGATTCAAAAAAATCATCTGAAAACTAGATTCTATAAAACTTGTCGAAATGCAAGTTTATGTCAAAAATCATAATATATTACACACTAGTTTATACTAGTTTCGGTCAAAAATCAAATTAAATCGCGGACTGTTCAAAATGATACGAAACTTCACATATCAATTATATTTTTTATGTGGGAAGGTTATGATGGATGTCCATGCAAAAAATCATCAAAAATTTAGATTCTATGAAACTTTTCGAAATGCAAGTTTCTGTCAAAAATCATAGTATATTATACACAAGATTTAGTAAAAAAATCAAATTTTATTAGGGATTATTTAAATTGATACAATACTTTTCAGATCATTTAAATATGTTAAGAGGGAAGGATATGATGGAAGTCCATGCAAAAAAATCATCTGATAACTAGATTCTAGGAAACTTTTCGAAATGCAAGTTTCGGTCAAAAAAATAAAATTTTATTGGGGACGATTTGAAATGATACGAGACTTTTTAGATCATTTATATATGTTAAGAGGGAAGGTTATGATGGAAGTCCATGAAAAAAAATCATCTGAAAACTAGATTCTATGAAACTTTCCAAAATGCAAGTTTCTGTAAATAAAACATAATATATTATACACTAGTTAATACTAGTTTCAGTCAAAAATCAAATTAAATCGGGGATTGTTCAAAATGATACGAAACTTCACATATCATTTATATAATTTACAAGGTAAGGCTTTGATGGATGTCCATGCAAAAAATCATCTTAAAATTAGATTCTATGAAACTTTTCTAAATGTATGTTTCTGTAAAAAATCGTAGTATATTATACACTAGTTTCAGTCAAAAAAAATAAATTTTATTAGGGATTATTCCAAATGATACAAGAATTTTCAGATCATTTATATATGTTAAGAGGGATGTTTATGATGGAAGTCCATGCAAAAAAATTATCTGAAAACTAGATTCTAGGAAACTTTTCAAAATGCAAGTTTCTGTCAAAAATCATAGTATATTATACACAAGTTTTAGTAAAAAAATTAAGTTTTATTAGGGATTATTTAAAATGATACAATACTTTTCAGTTCATTTAAATATGTTAAGAGGGAAGGTTACGATGGAAGTCCATGCAAAAAAATCATCTGAAAACTAGATTCTATGAAAATTTTCGAAATGCAAGTTTCTGTAAAAAAATCATAATATATTATACACTAGTTTATACTAGTTTCGGTGAAAAATCAAATTAAATCGGGGACTGTTCAAAATCATACGAAACTTCACATAATAATTATATTTTTTACTTGGGTAGGTTATGATGGATGTCCATGAAAATAATCAGAAAATTAGATTCTATGAAACTTTTCGAAATGCAAGTTTCTGTCAAAAATCATAGTATATTATACACTAGTTTCAGTAAAAAAAATTAAATTTTATTAGGGATTATTTGAAATGATACAAGACTTTTCAGATCATTTATATATGTTAAGAGGGATGTTTATAATGGAAGTCCATGCAAAAAATATCATCTGAAAACTAGATTCTATGAAACTTTTCGAAATGCAAGTTTCGGTCAAAAATCATAGTATATTATACATAAGTTTCGGTCAAAAAAATAAAATTTAATTGGGGACTATTTGAAATGATAAAGAGACTTTTCAGATCATTTATATATGTTAATAGGGAAGGTTATGATGGAAGTCGATGCAAAAAAATCATCTTAAAATAAGATTCTATGAAACTTTTCGAAATGCAAGTTTCTGTCAAAAAATCATAATATATTATACACTAGTTTATACAAGTTTCGGTCAAAAATCAATTTAAATCGCGGAATGTTCAAAATGATACGAAACTTCACATATCAATTATATTTTTTACGTGGGAAGGTTATGATGGATGTCCATGCAAAAAAATAATCAGAAATTTAGATTCTATGAAACTTTTCGAAATGCAAGTTTCTGTCAAAAATCATAGTATATTATACACTAGTTTCAGTAAAAAAAATAAAATTTTATTAGGGATTATTTGAAATGATACAAGACTTTTCAGATCATTTATATATGTTAAGAGGGATGTATATGATGGAAGTCCATGCAAAAAAATCATCTGAAAACTAGATTCTATGAAACTTTTCAAAATGCATGTTTCGGTCAAAAATCATAGTATATTATACACTAGTTTCGGTCAAAAAAATAAAATATAATTGGGGACTATTTGAAATGATATGAGACTTTTCAGATTATTTATATATGTTAAGAGGGAAGGTTATGATGGAAGTCGATGCAAAAAAATCATCTGAAAACTAGATTCTATGAAACTTGTCAAAATGCAAGTTTCTGTCAAAAATCATAATATATTACACACTAGTTTATACTAGTTTCGGTCAAAATCAAATTAAATCGCTGACTGTTCAAAATGATACGAAACTTCACATATCAATTATATTTTTTATGTGGGAAGGTTATGATGGATGTCCATGCAAAAAATCATCAGAAATTTAGATTCTATGAAAATTTTCGAAATGCAAGTTTCTGTCAAAAATCATAGTATATTATACACAAGTTTTAGTTAAAAAATCAAATTTATTAGGGATTATTTAAAATGATACAATACTTTTCAGATCATTTAAATATGTTAAGAGGGATGTTTATGATGAAAGTCCATGCAAAAAATATCATCTGAAAACTAGATTCTATGAAACTTTTCGAAATGCAAGTTTCGGTCAAAAATCATAGTATATTATACATAAGTTTCGGTCAAAAAAATAAAATTTAATTGGGGACTATTTGAAATGATAAAGAGACTTTTCAGATCATTTATATATGTTAATAGGGAAGGTTATGATGGAAGTCGATGCAAAAAAATCATCTTAAAATAAGATTCTATGAAACTTTTCGAAATGCAAGTTTCTGTCAAAAAATCATAATATATTATACACTAGTTTATACAAGTTTCGGTCAAAAATCAATTTAAATCGCGGAATGTTCAAAATGATACGAAACTTCACATATCAATTATATTTTTTACGTGGGAAGGTTATGATGGATGTCCATGCAAAAAAATAATCAGAAATTTAGATTCTATGAAACTTTTCGAAATGCAAGTTTCTGTCAAAAATCATAGTATATTATACACTAGTTTCAGTAAAAAAAATAAAATTTTATTAGGGATTATTTGAAATGATACAAGACTTTTCAGATCATTTATATATGTTAATAGGGATGTATATGATGGAAGTCCATGCAAAAAAATCATCTGAAAACTAGATTCTATGAAACTTTTCTAAATGCATGTTTCGGTCAAAAATCATAGTATATTATACACTAGTTTCGGTCAAAAAAATAAAATATAATTGGGGACTATTTGAAATGATACGAGACTTTTCAGATCATTTATATATGTTAAGAGGGAAGGTTATGATGGAAGTCGATTCAAAAAAATCATCTGAAAACTAGATTCTATAAAACTTGTCGAAATGCAAGTTTATGTCAAAAATCATAATATATTACACACTAGTTTATACTAGTTTCGGTCAAAAATCAAATTAAATCGCGGACTGTTCAAAATGATACGAAACTTCACATATCAATTATATTTTTTATGTGGGAAGGTTATGATGGATGTCCATGCAAAAAATCATCAAAAATTTAGATTCTATGAAACTTTTCGAAATGCAAGTTTCTGTCAAAAATCATAGTATATTATACACAAGATTTAGTAAAAAAATCAAATTTTATTAGGGATTATTTAAATTGATACAATACTTTTCAGATCATTTAAATATGTTAAGAGGGAAGGATATGATGGAAGTCCATGCAAAAAAATCATCTGATAACTAGATTCTAGGAAACTTTTCGAAATGCAAGTTCCGGTCAAAAAAATAAAATTTTATTGGGGACGATTTGAAATGATACGAGACTTTTTAGATCATTTATATATGTTAAGAGGGAAGGTTATGATGGAAGTCCATGAAAAAAAATCATCTGAAAACTAGATTCTATGAAACTTTCCAAAATGCAAGTTTCTGTAAATAAAACATAATATATTATACACTAGTTAATACTAGTTTCAGTCAAAAATCAAATTAAATCGGGGATTGTTCAAAATGATACGAAACTTCACATATCATTTATATAATTTACAAGGTAAGGCTTTGATGGATGTCCATTCAAAAAATCATCTTAAAATTAGATTCTATGAAACTTTTCTAAATGTATGTTTCTGTCAAAAATCGTAGTATATTATACACTAGTTTCAGTCAAAAAAAATAAATTTTATTAGGGATTATTCCAAATGATACAAGAATTTTCAGATCATTTATATATGTTAAGAGGGATGTTTATGATGGAAGTCCATGCAAAAAAATTATCTGAAAACTAGATTCTAGGAAACTTTTCAAAATGCAAGTTTCTGTCAAAAATCATAGTATATTATACACAAGTTTTAGTAAAAAAATTAAGTTTTATTAGGGATTATTTAAAATGATACAATACTTTTCAGTTCATTTAAATATGTTAAGAGGGAAGGTTACGATGGAAGTCCATGCAAAAAAATCATCTGAAAACTAGATTCTATGAAAATTTTCGAAATGCAAGTTTCTGTAAAAAAATCATAATATATTATACACTAGTTTATACTAGTTTCGGTGAAAAATCAAATTAAATCGGGGACTGTTCAAAATCATACGAAACTTCACATAATAATTATATTTTTTACTTGGGTAGGTTATGATGGATGTCCATGAAAATAATCAGAAAATTAGATTCTATGAAACTTTTCGAAATGCAAGTTTCTGTCAAAAATCATAGTATATTATACACTAGTTTCAGTAAAAAAAATAAAATTTTATTAGGGATTATTTGAAATGATACAAGACTTTTCAGATCATTTATATATGTTAAGAGGGATGTTTATGATGGAAGTCCATGCAAAAAATATCATCTGAAAACTAGATTCTATGAAACTTTTCGAAATGCAAGTTTCGGTCAAAAATCATAGTATATTATACATAAGTTTCGGTCAAAAAAATAAAATTTAATTGGGGACTATTTGAAATGATAAAGAGACTTTTCAGATCATTTATATATGTTAATAGGGAAGGTTATGATGGAAGTCGATGCAAAAAAATCATCTTAAAATAAGATTCTATGAAACTTTTCGAAATGCAAGTTTCTGTCAAAAAATCATAATATATTATACACTAGTTTATACAAGTTTCGGTCAAAAATCAATTTAAATCGCGGAATGTTCAAAATGATACGAAACTTCACATATCAATTATATTTTTTACGTGGGAAGGTTATGATGGATGTCCATGCAAAAAAATAATCAGAAATTTAGATTCTATGAAACTTTTCGAAATGCAAGTTTCTGTCAAAAATCATAGTATATTATACACTAGTTTCAGTAAAAAAAATAAAATTTTATTAGGGATTATTTGAAATGATACAAGACTTTTCAGATCATTTATATATGTTAATAGGGATGTATATGATGGAAGTCCATGCAAAAAAATCATCTGAAAACTAGATTCTATGAAACTTTTCTAAATGCATGTTTCGGTCAAAAATCATAGTATATTATACACTAGTTTCGGTCAAAAAAATAAAATATAATTGGGGACTATTTGAAATGATACGAGACTTTTCAGATCATTTATATATGTTAAGAGGGAAGGTTATGATGGAAGTCGATTCAAAAAAATCATCTGAAAACTAGATTCTATAAAACTTGTCGAAATGCAAGTTTATGTCAAAAATCATAATATATTACACACTAGTTTATACTAGTTTCGGTCAAAAATCAAATTAAATCGCGGACTGTTCAAAATGATACGAAACTTCACATATCAATTATATTTTTTATGTGGGAAGGTTATGATGGATGTCCATGCAAAAAATCATCAAAAATTTAGATTCTATGAAACTTTTCGAAATGCAAGTTTCTGTCAAAAATCATAGTATATTATACACAAGATTTAGTAAAAAAATCAAATTTTATTAGGGATTATTTAAATTGATACAATACTTTTCAGATCATTTAAATATGTTAAGAGGGAAGGATATGATGGAAGTCCATGCAAAAAAATCATCTGATAACTAGATTCTAGGAAACTTTTCGAAATGCAAGTTCCGGTCAAAAAAATAAAATTTTATTGGGGACGATTTGAAATGATACGAGACTTTTTAGATCATTTATATATGTTAAGAGGGAAGGTTATGATGGAAGTCCATGAAAAAAAATCATCTGAAAACTAGATTCTATGAAACTTTCCAAAATGCAAGTTTCTGTAAATAAAACATAATATATTATACACTAGTTAATACTAGTTTCAGTCAAAAATCAAATTAAATCGGGGATTGTTCAAAATGATACGAAACTTCACATATCATTTATATAATTTACAAGGTAAGGCTTTGATGGATGTCCATTCAAAAAATCATCTTAAAATTAGATTCTATGAAACTTTTCTAAATGTATGTTTCTGTCAAAAATCGTAGTATATTATACACTAGTTTCAGTCAAAAAAAATAAATTTTATTAGGGATTATTCCAAATGATACAAGAATTTTCAGATCATTTATATATGTTAAGAGGGATGTTTATGATGGAAGTCCATGCAAAAAAATTATCTGAAAACTAGATTCTAGGAAACTTTTCAAAATGCAAGTTTCTGTCAAAAATCATAGTATATTATACACAAGTTTTAGTAAAAAAATTAAGTTTTATTAGGGATTATTTAAAATGATACAATACTTTTCAGTTCATTTAAATATGTTAAGAGGGAAGGTTACGATGGAAGTCCATGCAAAAAAATCATCTGAAAACTAGATTCTATGAAAATTTTCGAAATGCAAGTTTCTGTAAAAAAATCATAATATATTATACACTAGTTTATACTAGTTTCGGTGAAAAATCAAATTAAATCGGGGACTGTTCAAAATCATACGAAACTTCACATAATAATTATATTTTTTACTTGGGTAGGTTATGATGGATGTCCATGAAAATAATCAGAAAATTAGATTCTATGAAACTTTTCGAAATGCAAGTTTCTGTCAAAAATCATAGTATATTATACACTAGTTTCAGTAAAAAAAATAAAATTTTATTAGGGATTATTTGAAATGATACAAGACTTTTCAGATCATTTATATATGTTAAGAGGGATGTTTATGATGGAAGTCCATGCAAAAAATATCATCTGAAAACTAGATTCTATGAAACTTTTCGAAATGCAAGTTTCGGTAAAAAATCATAGTATATTATACATAAGTTTCGGTCAAAAAAATAAAATTTAATTGGGGACTATTTGAAATGATAAAGAGACTTTTCAGATCATTTATATATGTTAATAGGGAAGGTTATGATGGAAGTCGATGCAAAAAAATCATCTTAAAATAAGATTCTATGAAACTTTTCGAAATGCAAGTTTCTGTCAAAAAATCATAATATATTATACACTAGTTTATACAAGTTTCGGTCAAAAATCAATTTAAATCGCGGAATGTTCAAAATGATACGAAACTTCACATATCAATTATATTTTTTACGTGGGAAGGTTATGATGGATGTCCATGCAAAAAAATAATCAGAAATTTAGATTCTATGAAACTTTTCGAAATGCAAGTTTCTGTCAAAAATCATAGTATATTATACACTAGTTTCAGTAAAAAAAATAAAATTTTATTAGGGATTATTTGAAATGATACAAGACTTTTCAGATCATTTATATATGTTAAGAGGGATGTATATGATGGAAGTCCATGCAAAAAAATCATCTGAAAACTAGATTCTATGAAACTTTTCAAAATGCATGTTTCGGTCAAAAATCATAGTATATTATACACTAGTTTCGGTCAAAAAAATAAAATATAATTGGGGACTATTTGAAATGATATGAGACTTTTCAGATTATTTATATATGTTAAGAGGGAAGGTTATGATGGAAGTCGATGCAAAAAAATCATCTGAAAACTAGATTCTATGAAACTTGTCAAAATGCAAGTTTCTGTCAAAAATAATAATATATTACACACTAGTTTATACTAGTTTCGGTCAAAATCAAATTAAATCGCTGACTGTTCAAAATGATACGAAACTTCACATATCAATTATATTTTTTATGTGGGAAGGTTATGATGGATGTCCATGCAAAAAATCATCAGAAATTTAGATTCTATGAAAATTTTCGAAATGCAAGTTTCTGTCAAAAATCATAGTATATTATACACAAGTTTTAGTTAAAAAATCAAATTTATTAGGGATTATTTAAAATGATACAATACTTTTCAGATCATTTAAATATGTTAAGAGGGAAGGTTATGATGGAAGTCCATGCAAAAAAATCATCTGAAAACTAGATTCTATGAAACTTTTCGAAATGCAAGTTTCGGTCAAAAAAATAAAATTTTATTGCGGACGATTTGAAATGATACGAGACTTTTTAGATCATTTATATATGTTAAGAGGGAAGGTTATGATGGAAGTCCATGCAAAAAAATCATCTGAAAACTAGATTCTATGAAACTTTTCGAAATGCAAGTTTCGGTCAAAAAATAAAATTTTATTGCGGACGATTTGAAATGATACGAGACTTTTTAGATCATTTATATATGTTAAGAGGGAAGGTTATGATGGAATTCCATGCAAAAAAATCATCTGAAAACTAGATTCTATGAAACTTTCAAAAATGCAAGTTTCTGTAAAAAAATCATAATATATTATACACTAGTTAATACTAGTTTCAGTCAAAAATCAAATTAAATCGGGGATTGTTCAAAATGATACGAAACTTCACATATCATTTTTATAATTTACAGGGTAAGGCTTTGATGGATGTCCATGCAAAAAATCATCTTAAAATTAGATTCTATGAAACTTTTCTAAATGTATGTTTCTGTCAAAAATCATAGTATATTATACACTAGTTTCAGTCAAAAAAATTAAATTTTATTAGGGATTATTCAAAATGATACAAGAATTTTCAGATCATTTATATATGTTAAGAGGGATGTTTATGATGGAAGTCCATGCAAAAAAATCATCTGAAAACTAGATTCTAGGAAACTTTTCAAAATGCAAGTTTCAGTCAAAAATCAAAGTATATTATACACAAGTGTCGGTCAAAAATATAAAATTTAATTGGGGACTTTTTGAAATGATACGAGACTTTCCAGATCATTTATATATGTTAAGAGGGAAGGTTATGATGTAAGTCCATGCAAGAAAATCATCTGAAAACTAGATTCAATGAAACTTTTTGAAATGCAAGTTTCTGTAAAAAAATCATAATATATTATACACTAGTTTATACTAGTTTCGGTCAAAAATCAAATTAAATCGGGGACTGTTCAAAATCATACGAAACTTCACATAATAATTATATTTTTTACTTGGGAAGGTTATGATGGATGTCCATGAAAATAATCAGGAAATTAGATTCTATGAAACTTTTCGAAATGCAAGTTTCTATCAAAAATCATAGTATATTATACACTAGTTTTAGTAAAAAAAATTAAATTTTATTAGGGATTATTTGAAATGATACAAGACTTTTCAGATCATTTATATATGTTAAGAGGGATGTTTATGATGGAAGTCCATGCAAAAAAATCATCTGAAAACTAGATTCTATGAAACTTTTCGAAATGCAAGTTTCGGTCAAAAATCATAGTATATTATACACTAGTTTCGGTATAAAAAATAAAATATAATTGGGGACTATTTGAAATGATACGAGACTTTTCAGATCATTTATATATGTTAAGAGGGAAGGTTATGATGGAAGTCAATGCAAAAAAATCATCTAAAAACTATATTCAATGAAAATTTTCGAAATGCAAGTTTCTGTCAAAAAATCATAATATATTATACACTAGTTTATACTAGTTTCGGTCAAAAATCAAATTAAATCGCGGACTATTCAAAATGATACGAAACTTCACATATCAATTATATTTTTTATGTGGGAAGGTTATGATGGATGTCCATGCAAAAAATCATCAGAAAATTAGATTCTATGAAACTTTTCGAAATGCAAGTTTCTGTCAAAAATCATAGTATATTATACACTAGTTTTAGTAAAAAAATCAAATTTTATTAGGGATTATTTAAAATGATACAATACTTTTCAGATCATTTAAATATGTTAAGAGGGAAGGTTATGATGGAAGTCCATGCAAAAAAATCATCTGAAAACTAGATTCTATGAAACTTTTCGAAACTTTTCGAAATGCAAGTTTCTGTCAAAAATCGTAGTATATTATACACTAGTTTTAGTAAAAAAATCAAATTTTATTAGGGATTATTTAAAATGATACAATACTTTTCAGATCATTTAAATATGTTAAGAGGGAAGGTTATGATGGAAGACCATGCGAAAAAATCATCTGAACATTAGATTCTATGAAAATTTTCGAAATGCAAGTTTCGGTCAAAAATCATAGTATATTATACACTAGTTTCGGTCAATAAAATTAAATTTAATTGGGGACTATTTGAAATGATACGAGACTTTTCAGATCATTTATATATGTTAAGAGGGAATGTTATGATGGAAGTCGATGCAAAAAAATCATCTGAAAATAAGATTCTATGAAACTTTTCGAAATGCAAGTTTCTGTAAAAAAAATCATAATATATTATACACTAGTATATACTAGTTTCGGTCAAAAACCAATCTAAATCGCAGACTGTTCAAAATGATACGAAACTTCACATATCAATTATATTTTTTACGTGGGAAGGTTATGTTGGATGTCCATGCAAAAATCATCAGAAATTTAGATTCTATGAAACTTTTCGAAATGCAAGTTTCAGTCAAAAATCATAGTATATTATACACTAGTTTCAGTAAAAAAAATAAAATTTTATTAGGGATTATTTAAAATGATACAATACTTTTCAGATCATTTATATATGTTAAGAGGGATGTATATGATGGAAGTCCATGCAAAAAAATCATCTGAAAACTAGATTCTATGAAACTTTTCGAAATGCATGTTTCGGTCAAAAATCATAGTAAATTATACACTAGTTTCGGTCAAAAAAATACAATATAATTATGGACTATTTGAAATGATACGAGACTTTTCAGATCATTTATATATGTTAATAGGGATATTTATGATGGAAGTCGATGCAAAAAAATCATCTGAAAACTAGATTCTATGAAACTTTTCTAAATGTATGTTTCTGTCAAAAATCGTAGTATATTATACACTAGTTTCAGTCAAAATAAATAAATTTTATTAGGGATTATTCCAAATGATACAAGAATTTTCAGATCATTTATATATGTTAAGAGGGATGTTTATGATGGAAGTCCATGCAAAAAAATCATCTGAATACTAGATTCTAGGAAACTTTTCAAAATGCAAGTTTCTGTCAAAAATCATAGTATATTATACACAAGTTTTAGTAAAAAAATTAAGTTTTATTAGGGATTATTTAAAATGATACAATACTTTTCAGTTCATTTAAATATGTTAAGAGGGAAGGTTACGATGGAAGTCCATGCAAAAAAATCATCTGAAAACTAGATTCTATGAAAATTTTCGAAATGCAAGTTTCTGTAAAAAAATCATAATATATTATACACTAGTTTATACTAGTTTCGGTGAAAAATCAAATTAAATCGGGGACTGTTCAAAATCATACGAAACTTCACATAATAATTATATTTTTTACTTGGGTAGGTTATGATGGATGTCCATGAAAATAATCAGAAAATTAGATTCTATGAAACTTTTCGAAATGCAAGTTTCTGTCAAAAATCATAGTATATTATACACTAGTTTCAGTAAAAAAAATTAAATTTTATTAGGGATTATTTGAAATGATACAAGACTTTTCAGATCATTTATATATGTTAAGAGGGATGTTTATGATGGAAGTCCATGCAAAAAATATCATCTGAAAACTAGATTCTATTAAACTTTTCGAAATGCAAGTTTCGGTCAAAAATCATAGTATATTATACATATGTTTCGGTCAAAAAAATAAAATTTAATTGGGGACTATTTGAAATGATAAAGAGACTTTTCAGATCATTTATATATGTTAATAGGGAAGGTTATGATGGAAGTCGATGCAAAAAAATCATCTTAAAATAAGATTCTATGAAACTTTTCGAAATGCAAGTTTCTGTCAAAAAATCATAATATATTATACACTAGTTTATACAAGTTTCGGTCAAAAATCAATTTAAATCGCGGAATGTTCAAAATGATACGAAACTTCACATATCAATTATATATTTTTACGTGGGAAGGTTATGATGGATGTCCATGCAAAAAAATAATCAGAAATTTAGATTCTATGAAACTTTTTGAAATGCAAGTTTCTGTCAAAAATCATAGTATATTATACACTAGTTTCAGTAAAAAAAATAAAATTTTATTAGGGATTATTTGAAATGATACAAGACTTTTCAGATCATTTATATATGTTAAGAGGGATGTATATGATGGAAGTCCATGCAAAAAAATCATCTGAAAACTAGATTCTATGAAACTTTTCAAAATGCATGTTTCGGTCAAAAATCATAGTATATTATACACTAGTTTCGGTCAAAAAAATAAAATATAATTGGGGACTATTTGAAATGATATGAGACTTTTCAGATTATTTATATATGTTAAGAGGGAAGGTTATGATGGAAGTCGATGCAAAAAAATCATCTGAAAACTAGATTCTATGAAACTTGTCAAAATGCAAGTTTCTGTCAAAAATAATAATATATTACACACTAGTTTATACTAGTTTCGGTCAAAATCAAATTAAATCGCTGACTGTTCAAAATGATACGAAACTTCACATATCAATTATATTTTTTATGTGGGAAGGTTATGATGGATGTCCATGCAAAAAATCATCAGAAATTTAGATTCTATGAAAATTTTCGAAATGCAAGTTTCTGTCAAAAATCATAGTATATTATACACAAGTTTTAGTTAAAAAATCAAATTTATTAGGGATTATTTAAAATGATACAATACTTTTCAGATCATTTAAATATGTTAAGAGGGAAGGTTATGATGGAAGTCCATGCAAAAAAAATCATCTGAAAACTAGATTCTATGAAACTTTTCGAAATGCAAGTTTCGGTCAAAAAAATAAAATTTTATTGCGGACGATTTGAAATGATACGAGACTTTTTAGATCATTTATATATGTTAAGAGGGAAGGTTATGATGGAAGTCCATGCAAAAAAATCATCTGAAAACTAGATTCTATGAAACTTTCAAAAATGCAAGTTTCTGTAAAAAAATCATAATATATTATACACTAGTTAATACTAGTTTCAGTCAAAAATCAAATTAAATCGGGGATTGTTCAAAATGATACGAAACTTCACATATCATTTTTATAATTTACAGGGTAAGGCTTTGATGGATGTCCATGCAAAAAATCATCTTAAAATTAGATTCTATGAAACTTTTCTAAATGTATGTTTCTGTCAAAAATCATAGTATATTATACACTAGTTTCAGTCAAAAAAATTAAATTTTATTAGGGATTATTCAAAATGATACAAGAATTTTCAGATCATTTATATATGTTAAGAGGGATGTTTATGATGGAAGTCCATGCAAAAAAATCATCTGAAAACTAGATTCTAGGAAACTTTTCAAAATGCAAGTTTCAGTCAAAAATCAAAGTATATTATACACAAGTGTCGGTCAAAAATATAAAATTTAATTGGGGACTTTTTGAAATGATACGAGACTTTCCAGATCATTTATATATGTTAAGAGGGAAGGTTATGATGTAAGTCCATGCAAGAAAATCATCTGAAAACTAGATTCAATGAAACTTTTTGAAATGCAAGTTTCTGTAAAAAAATCATAATATATTATACACTAGTTTATACTAGTTTCGGTCAAAAATCAAATTAAATCGGGGACTGTTCAAAATCATACGAAACTTCACATAATAATTATATTTTTTACTTGGGAAGGTTATGATGGATGTCCATGAAAATAATCAGGAAATTAGATTCTATGAAACTTTTCGAAATGCAAGTTTCTATCAAAAATCATAGTATATTATACACTAGTTTTAGTAAAAAAAATTAAATTTTATTAGGGATTATTTGAAATGATACAAGACTTTTCAGATCATTTATATATGTTAAGAGGGATGTTTATGATGGAAGTCCATGCAAAAAAATCATCTGAAAACTAGATTCTATGAAACTTTTCGAAATGCAAGTTTCGGTCAAAAATCATAGTATATTATACACTAGTTTCGGTATAAAAAATAAAATATAATTGGGGACTATTTGAAATGGTACGAGACTTTTCAGATCATTTATATATGTTAAGAGGGAAGGTTATGATGGAAGTCAATGCAAAAAAATCATGTAAAAACTATATTCAATGAAAATTTTCGAAATGCAAGTTTCTGTCAAAAAATCATAATATATTATACACTAGTTTATACTAGTTTCGGTCAAAAATCAAATTAAATCGCGGACTGTTCAAAATGATACGAAACTTCACATATCAATTATATTTTTTATGTGGGAAGGTTATGATGGATGTCCATGCAAAAAATCATCAGAAAATTAGATTCTATGAAACTTTTCGAAATGCAAGTTTCTGTCAAAAATCATAGTATATTATACACTAGTTTTAGTAAAAAAATCAAATTTTATTAGGGATTATTTAAAATGATACAATACTTTTCAGATCATTTAAATATGTTAAGAGGGAAGGTTATGATGGAAGTCCATGCAAAAAAATCATCTGAAAACTAGATTCTATGAAACTTTTCGAAACTTTTCGAAATCCAAGTTTCTGTCAAAAATCGTAGTATATTATACACTAGTTTTAGTAAAAAAATCAAATTTTATTAGGGATTATTTAAAATGATACAATACTTTTCAGATCATTTAAATATGTTAAGAGGGAAGGTTATGATGGAAGACCATTCGAAAAAATCATCTGAACATTAGATTCTATGAAAATTTTCGAAATGCAAGTTTCGGTCAAAAATCATAGTATATTATACACTAGTTTCGGTCAATAAAATAAAATTTAATTGGGGACTATTTGAAATGATACGAGACTTTTCAGATCATTTATATATGTTAAGAGGGAATGTTATGATGGAAGTCGATGCAAAAAAATCATCTGAAAATAAGATTCTATGAAACTTTTCGAAATGCAAGTTTCTGTAAAAAAAATCATAATATATTATACACTAGTATATACTAGTTTCGGTCAAAAACCAATCTAAATCGCAGACTGTTCAAAATGATACGAAACTTCACATATCAATTATATTTTTTACGTGGGAAGGTTATGTTGGATGTCCATGCAAAAATCATCAGAAATTTAGATTCTATGAAACTTTTCGAAATGCAAGTTTCTGTCAAAAATCATAGTATATTATACACTAGTTTCAGTAAAAAAAATAAAATTTTATTAGGGATTATTTAAAATGATACAATACTTTTCAGATCATTTATATATGTTAAGAGGGATGTATATGATGGAAGTCCATGCAAAAAAATCATCTGAAAACTAGATTCTATGAAACTTTTCGAAATGCATGTTTCGGTCAAAAATCATAGTAAATTATACACTAGTTTCGGTCAAAAAAATACAATATAATTATGGACTATTTGAAATGATACGAGACTTTTCAGATCATTTATATATGTTAATAGGGAAATTTATGATGGAAGTCGATGCAAAAAAATCATCTGAAAACTAGATTCTATGAAACTTGTCGAAATGCAAGTTTCTGTCCAAAAATCATAATATATTACACACTTGTTTATACTAGTTTCGGTCAAAAATCAAATTAAATCGCGGACTGTTCAAAATGATACGAAACTTCACATATCAATTCTATTTTTTATGTGGGAAGGTTATGATGGATGTCCATGCAAAAAATCATCAGAAAATTAGATTCTATGAAACTTTTCAAAATGCAACTTTCTGTCAAAAATCATAGTATATTATACACTAGTTTTAGTAAAAAAATCAAATTTTATTAGGGATTATTTAAAATGATACAATACTTTTCAGATCATTTAAATATGTTAAGAGGGAAGGTTATGATGGAAGACCATGCGAAAAAATCATCTGAACATTAGATTCTATGAAAATTTTCGAAATGCAAGTTTCGGTCAAAAATCATAGTATATTATACACTAGTTTCGGTCAATAAAATAAAATTTAATTGGGGACTATTTGAAATGATACGAGACTTTTCAGATCATTTATATATGTTAAGAGGGAATGTTATGATGGAAGTCGATGCAAAAAAATCATCTGAAAATAAGATTCTATGAAACTTTTCGAAATGCAAGTTTCTGTAAAAAAAATCATAATATATTATACACTAGTATATACTAGTTTCGGTCAAAAACCAATCTAAATCGCAGACTGTTCAAAATGATACGAAACTTCACATATCAATTATATTTTTTACGTGGGAAGGTTATGTTGGATGTCCATGCAAAAATCATCAGAAATTTAGATTCTATGAAACTTTTCAAAATGCAAGTTTCTGTCAAAAATCATAGTATATTATACACTAGTTTCAGTAAAAAAAATAAAATTTTATTAGGGATTATTTAAAATGATACAATACTTTTCAGATCATTTATATATGTTAAGAGGGATGTATATGATGGAAGTCCATGCAAAAAAATCATCTGAAAACTAGATTCTATGAAACTTTTCGAAATGCATGTTTCGGTCAAAAATCATAGTAAATTATACACTAGTTTCGGTCAAAAAAATACAATATAATTATGGACTATTTGAAATGATACGAGACTTTTCAGATCATTTATATATGTTAATAGGGAAATTTATGATGGAAGTCGATGCAAAAAAATCATCTGAAAACTAGATTCTATGAAACTTGTCGAAATGCAAGTTTCTGTCCAAAAATCATAATATATTACACACTTGTTTATACTAGTTTCGGTCAAAAATCAAATTAAATCGCGGACTGTTCAAAATGATACGAAACTTCACATATCAATTCTATTTTTTATGTGGGAAGGTTATGATGGATGTCCATGCAAAAAATCATCAGAAAATTAGATTCTATGAAACTTTTCAAAATGCAACTTTCTGTCAAAAATCATAGTATATTATACACTAGTTTTAGTAAAAAAATCAAATTTTATTAGGGATTATTTAAAATGATACAATACTTTTCAGATCATTTAAATATGTTAAGAGGGAAGGTTATGATGGAAGACCATGCGAAAAAATCATCTGAACATTAGATTCTATGAAAATTTTCGAAATGCAAGTTTCGGTCAAAAATCATAGTATATTATACACTAGTTTCGGTCAATAAAATAAAATTTAATTGGGGACTATTTGAAATGATACGAGACTTTTCAGATCATTTATATATGTTAAGAGGGAATGTTATGATGGAAGTCGATGCAAAAAAATCATCTGAAAATAAGATTCTATGAAACTTTTCGAAATGCAAGTTTCTGTAAAAAAAATCATAATATATTATACACTAGTATATACTAGTTTCGGTCAAAAACCAATTTAAATTGCGGACTGTTCAAAATGATACGAAACTTCACATATCAATTATATTTTTTACGTGGGAAGGTTATGTTGGATGTCCATGCAAAAATCATCAGAAATTTAGATTCTATGAAACTTTTCGAAATGCAAGTTTCTGTCAAAAATCATAGTATATTATACACTAGTTTCAGTAAAAAAAATAAAATTTTATTAGGGATTATTTAAAATGATACAATACTTTTCAGATCATTTATATATGTTAAGAGGGATGTATATGATGGAAGTCCATGCAAAAAAATCATCTGAAAACTAGATTCTATGAAACTTTTCGAAATGCATGTTTCGGTCAAAAATCATAGTAAATTATACACTAGTTTCGGTCAAAAAAATACAATATAATTATGGACTATTTGAAATGATACGAGACTTTTCAGATCATTTATATATGTTAATAGGGAAATTTATGATGGAAGTCGATGCAAAAAAATCATCTGAAAACTAGATTCTATGAAACTTGTCGAAATGCAAGTTTCTGTCCAAAAATCATAATATATTACACACTTGTTTATACTAGTTTCGGTCAAAAATCAAATTAAATCGCGGACTGTTCAAAATGATACGAAACTTCACATATCAATTATATTTTTTATGTGGGAAGGTTATGATGGATGTCCATGCAAAAAATCATCAGAAAATTAGATTCTATGAAACTTTTCAAAATGCAACTTTCTGTCAAAAATCATAGTATATTATACACTAGTTTTAGTAAAAAAATCAAATTTTATTAGGGATTATTTAAAATGATACAATACTTTTCAGATCATTTAAATATGTTAAGAGGGAAGGTTATGATGGAAGACCGTGCGAAAAAATCATCTGAACATTAGATTCTATGAAAATTTTCGAAATGCAAGTTTCGGTCAAAAATCATAGTATATTATACACTAGTTTCGGTCAATAAAATAAAATTTAATTGGGGACTATTTGAAATGATACGAGACTTTTCAGATCATTTATATATGTTAAGAGGGAATGTTATGATGGAAGTCGATGCAAAAAAATCATCTGAAAATAAGATTCTATGAAACTTTTCGAAATGCAAGTTTCTGTAAAAAAAATCATAATATATTATACACTAGTATATACTAGTTTCGGTCAAAAACCAATCTAAATCGCAGACTGTTCAAAATGATACGAAACTTCACATATCAATTATATTTTTTACGTGGGAAGGTTATGTTGGATGTCCATGCAAAAATCATCAGAAATTTAGATTCTATGAAACTTTTCAAAATGCAAGTTTCTGTCAAAAATCATAGTATATTATACACTAGTTTCAGTAAAAAAAATAAAATTTTATTAGGGATTATTTAAAATGATACAATACTTTTCAGATCATTTATATATGTTAAGAGGGATGTATATGATGGAAGTCCATGCAAAAAAATCATCTGAAAACTAGATTCTATGAAACTTTTCGAAATGCATGTTTCGGTCAAAAATCATAGTAAATTATACACTAGTTTCGGTCAAAAAAATACAATATAATTATGGACTATTTGAAATGATACGAGACTTTTCAGATCATTTATATATGTTAATAGGGAAATTTATGATGGAAGTCGATGCAAAAAAAATCATCTGAAAACTAGATTCTATGAAACTTGTCGAAATGCAAGTTTCTGTCCAAAAATCATAATATATTACACACTTGTTTATACTAGTTTCGGTCAAAAATCAAATTAAATCGCGGACTGTTCAAAATGATACGAAACTTCACATATCAATTCTATTTTTTATGTGGGAAGGTTATGATGGATGTCCATGCAAAAAATCATCAGAAAATTAGATTCTATGAAACTTTTCAAAATGCAACTTTCTGTCAAAAATCATAGTATATTATACACTAGTTTTAGTAAAAAAATCAAATTTTATTAGGGATTATTTAAAATGATACAATACTTTTCAGATCATTTAAATATGTTAAGAGGGAAGGTTATGATGGAAGACCATGCGAAAAAATCATCTGAACATTAGATTCTATGAAAATTTTCGAAATGCAAGTTTCGGTCAAAAATCATAGTATATTATACACTAGTTTCGGTCAATAAAATAAAATTTAATTGGGGACTATTTGAAATGATACGAGACTTTTCAGATCATTTATATATGTTAAGAGGGAATGTTATGATGGAAGTCGATGCAAAAAAATCATCTGAAAATAAGATTCTATGAAACTTTTCGAAATGCAAGTTTCTGTAAAAAAAATCATAATATATTATACACTAGTATATACTAGTTTCGGTCAAAAACCAATCTAAATCGCAGACTGTTCAAAATGATACGAAACTTCACATATCAATTATATTTTTTACGTGGGAAGGTTATGTTGGATGTCCATGCAAAAATCATCAGAAATTTAGATTCTATGAAACTTTTCGAAATGCAAGTTTCTGTCAAAAATCATAGTATATTATACACTAGTTTCAGTAAAAAAAATAAAATTTTATTAGGGATTATTTAAAATGATACAATACTTTTCAGATCATTTATATATGTTAAGAGGGATGTATATGATGGAAGTCCATGCAAAAAAATCATCTGAAAACTAGATTCTATGAAACTTTTCGAAATGCATGTTTCGGTCAAAAATCATAGTAAATTATACACTAGTTTCGGTCAAAAAAATACAATATAATTATGGACTATTTGAAATGATACGAGACTTTTCAGATCATTTATATATGTTAATAGGGAAATTTATGATGGAAGTCGATGCAAAAAAATCATCTGAAAACTAGATTCTATGAAACTTGTCGAAATGCAAGTTTCTGTCCAAAAATCATAATATATTACACACTTGTTTATACTAGTTTCGGTCAAAAATCAAATTAAATCGCGGACTGTTCAAAATGATACGAAACTTCACATATCAATTATATTTTTTATGTGGGAAGGTTATGATGGATGTCCATGCAAAAAATCATCAGAAAATTAGATTCTATGAAACTTTTCAAAATGCAACTTTCTGTCAAAAATCATAGTATATTATACACTAGTTTTAGTAAAAAAATCAAATTTTATTAGGGATTATTTAAAATGATACAATACTTTTCAGATCATTTAAATATGTTAAGAGGGAAGGTTATGATGGAAGACCATGCGAAAAAATCATCTGAACATTAGATTCTATGAAAATTTTCGAAATGCAAGTTTCGGTCAAAAATCATAGTATATTATACACTAGTTTCGGTCAATAAAATAAAATTTAATTGGGGACTATTTGAAATGATACGAGACTTTTCAGATCATTTATATATGTTAAGAGGGAATGTTATGATGGAAGTCGATGCAAAAAAATCATCTGAAAATAAGATTCTATGAAACTTTTCGAAATGCAAGTTTCTGTAAAAAAAATCATAATATATTATACACTAGTATATACTAGTTTCGGTCAAAAACCAATTTAAATCGCGGACTGTTCAAAATGATACGAAACTTCACATATCAATTATATTTTTTACGTGGGAAGGTTATGTTGGATGTCCATGCAAAAATCATCAGAAATTTAGATTCTATGAAACTTTTCGAAATGCAAGTTTCTGTCAAAAATCATAGTATATTATACACTAGTTTCAGTAAAAAAAAATTTTTTATTAGGGATTATTTAAAATGATACAATACTTTTCAGATCATTTATATATGTTAAGAGGGATGTATATGATGGAAGTCCATGCAAAAAAATCATCTGAAAACTAGATTCTATGAAACTTTTCGAAATGCATGTTTCGGTCAAAAATCATAGTAAATTATACACTAGTTTCGGTCAAAAAAATACAATATAATTATGGACTATTTGAAATGATACGAGACTTTTCAGATCATTTATATATGTTAATAGGGAAATTTATGATGGAAGTCGATGCAAAAAAATCATCTGAAAACTAGATTCTATGAAACTTGTCGAAATGCAAGTTTCTGTCAAAAAATCATAATATATTACACACTTGTTTATACTAGTTTCGGTCAAAAATCAAATTAAATCACGGACTGTTCAAAATGATACGAAACTTCACATATCAATTATATTTTTTATGTGGGAAGGTTATGATGGATGTCCATGCAAAAAATCATCAGAAAATTAGATTCTATGAAACTTTTCAAAATGCAACTTTCTGTCAAAAATCATAGTATATTATACACTAGTTTTAGTAAAAAAATCAAATTTTATTAGGGATTATTTAAAATGATACAATACTTTTCAGATCATTTAAATATGTTAAGAGGGAAGGTTATGATGGAAGTCCATGCAAAAAAATCATCTGAAAACTAGATTCCATGAAACTTTTCGAAATGTAAGTTTCGGTCAAAAATCATAGTATATTATACACTAGTTTCTGTCAAAAAAATTAAATTTAATTGGGGACTATTTGAAATGATACGAGACTTTTCAGATCATTGATATATGTTAAGAGGGAAGGTTATGATGGAAGTCGATGCAAAAAAATCATCTAAAAACTATATTCAATGAAAATTTTCGAAATGCAAGTTTCTGTCAAAAAATCATAATATATTATACACTAGTTTATACTAGTTTCGGTCAAAAATCAAATTAAATCGCGGACTGTTCAAAATGATACGAAACTTCACATATCAATTATATTTTTTATGTGGGAAGGTTATGATGGATGTCCATGCAAAAAATCATCAGAAAATAAGATTCTATGAAACTTTTCGAAATGCAAGTTTCTGTCAAAAATCATAGTATATTATACACTAGTTTTAGTAAAAAAATCAAATTTTATTAGGGATTATTTAAAATGATACAATACTTTTCAGATCATTTAAATATGTTAAGAGGGAAGGTTATGATGGAAGTCCATGCAAAAAAATCATCTGAAAACTAGATTCTATGAAACTTTTCGAAACTTTTCGAAATGCAAGTTTCTGTCAAAAATCGTAGTATATTATACACTAGTTTTAGTAAAAAAATCAAATTTTATTAGGGATTATTTAAAATGATACAATACTTTTCAGATCATTTAAATATGTTAAGAGGGAAGGTTATGATGGAAGACCATGCGAAAAAATCATCTGAACATTAGATTCTATGAAAATTTTCGAAATGCAAGTTTCGGTCAAAAATCATAGTATATTATACACTAGTTTCGGTCAATAAAATAAAATTTTATTGGGGACTATTTGAAATGATACGAGACTTTTCAGATCATTTATATATGTTAAGAGGGAATGTTATGATGGAAGTCGATGCAAAAAAATCATCTGAAAATAAGATTCTATGAAACTTTTCTAAATGCAAGTTTCTGTAAAAAAAATCATAATATATTATACACTAGTATATACTAGTTTCGGTCAAAAACCAATTTAAATCGCGGACTGTTCAAAATGATACGAAACTTCACATATCAATTATATTTTTTACGTGGGAAGGTTATGTTGGATGTCCATGCAAAAATCATCAGAAATTTAGATTCTATGAAACTTTTCGAAATGCAAGTTTCTGTCAAAAATCATAGTATATTATACACTAGTTTCAGTAAAAAAAATAAAATTTTATTAGGGATTATTTAAAATGATACAATACTTTTCAGATCATTTATATATGTTAAGAGGGATGTATATGATGGAAGTCCATGCAAAAAAATCATCTGAAAACTAGATTCTATGAAACTTTTCGAAATGCATGTTTCGGTCAAAAATCATAGTAAATTATACATTAGTTTCGGTCAAAAAAATACAATATAATTATGGACTATTTGAAATGATACGAGACTTTTCAGATCATTTATATATGTTAATGGGGAAATTTATGATGGAAGTCGATGCAAAAAAATCATCTGAAAACTAGATTCTATGAAACTTGTCGAAATGCAAGTTTCTGTCAAAAAATCATAATATATTACACACTTGTTTATACTAGTTTCGGTCAAAAATCAAATTAAATCGCGGACTGTTCAAAATGATACGAAACTTCACATATCAATTATATTTTTTATGTGGGAAGGTTATGATGGATGTCCATGCAAAAAATCATCAGAAAATTAGATTCTATGAAACTTTTCAAAATGCAACTTTCTGTCAAAAATCATAGTATATTATACACTAGTTTTAGTAAAAAAATCAAATTTTATTAGGGATTATTTAAAATGATACAATACTTTTCAGATCATTTAAATATGTTAAGAGGGAAGGTTATGATGGAAGTCCATGCAAAAAAATCATCTGAAAACTAGATTCCATGAAACTTTTCGAAATGTAAGTTTCGGTCAAAAATCATAGTATATTATACACTAGTTTCTGTCAAAAAAATTAAATTTAATTGGGGACTATTTGAAATGATACGAGACTTTTCAGATCATTGATATATGTTAAGAGGGAAGGTTATGATGGAAGTCGATGCAAAAAAATCATCTAAAAACTATATTCAATGAAAATTTTCGAAATGCAAGTTTCTGTCAAAAAATCATAATATATTATACACTAGTTTATACTAGTTTCGGTCAAAAATCAAATTAAATCGCGGACTGTTCAAAATGATACGAAACTTCACATATCAATTATATTTTTTATGTGGGAAGGTTATGATGGATGTCCATGCAAAAAATCATCAGAAAATAAGATTCTATGAAACTTTTCGAAATGCAAGTTTCTGTCAAAAATCATAGTATATTATACACTAGTTTTAGTAAAAAAATCAAATTTTATTAGGGATTATTTAAAATGATACAATACTTTTCAGATCATTTAAATATGTTAAGAGGGAAGGTTATGATGGAAGTCCATGCAAAAAAATCATCTGAAAACTAGATTCTATGAAACTTTTCGAAACTTTTCGAAATGCAAGTTTCTGTCAAAAATCGTAATATATTATACACTAGTTTTAGTAAAAAAATCAAATTTTATTAGGGATTATTTAAAATGATACAATACTTTTCAGATCATTTAAATATGTTAAGAGGGAAGGTTATGATGGAAGACCATGCGAAAAAATCATCTGAACATTAGATTCTATGAAAATTTTCGAAATGCAAGTTTCGGTCAAAAATCATAGTATATTATACACTAGTTTCGGTCAATAAAATAAAATTTTATTGGGGACTATTTGAAATGATACGAGACTTTTCAGATCATTTATATATGTTAAGAGGGAATGTTATGATGGAAGTCGATGCAAAAAAATCATCTGAAAATAAGATTCTATGAAACTTTTCTAAATGCAAGTTTCTGTAAAAAAAATCATAATATATTATACACTAGTATATACTAGTTTCGGTCAAAAACCAATTTAAATCGCGGACTGTTCAAAATGATACGAAACTTCACATATCAATTATATTTTTTACGTGGGAAGGTTATGTTGGATGTCCATGCAAAAATCATCAGAAATTTAGATTCTATGAAACTTTTCGAAATGCAAGTTTCTGTCAAAAATCATAGTATATTATACACTAGTTTCAGTAAAAAAAATAAAATTTTATTAGGGATTATTTAAAATGATACAATACTTTTCAGATCATTTATATATGTTAAGAGGGATGTATATGATGGAAGTCCATGCAAAAAAATCATCTGAAAACTAGATTCTATGAAACTTTTCGAAATGCATGTTTCGGTCAAAAATCATAGTAAATTATACATTAGTTTCGGTCAAAAAAATACAATATAATTATGGACTATTTGAAATGATACGAGACTTTTCAGATCATTTATATATGTTAATAGGGAAATTTATGATGGAAGTCGATGCAAAAAAATCATCTGAAAACTAGATTCTATGAAACTTGTCGAAATGCAAGTTTCTGTCAAAAAATCATAATATATTACACACTTGTTTATACTAGTTTCGGTCAAAAATCAAATTAAATCGCGGTATGTTCAAAATGATACGAAACTTCACATATCATTTATATTTTTTATGTGGGAAGGTTATGATGGATGTCCATGCAAAAAATCATCAGAAAATTAGATTCTATGAAACTTTTCAAAATGCAACTTTCTGTCAAAAATCATAGTATATTATACACTAGTTTTAGTAAAAAAATCAAATTTTATTAGGGATTATTTAAAATGATACAATATTTTTCAGATCATTTAAATATGTTAAGAGGGAAGGTTATGTTGGAAGTCCATGCAAAAAAATCATCTGAAAACTAGATTCCATGAAACTTTTCGAAATGTAAGTTTCGGTCAAAAATCATAGTATATTATACACTAGTTTCGGTCAAAAAAATTAAATTTAATTGGGGACTATTTGAAATGATACGAGACTTTTCAGATCATTGATATATGTTAAGAGGGAAGGTTATGATGGAAGTCAATGCAAAAAAATCATCTAAAAACTATATTCAATGAAAATTTTCGAAATGCAAGTTTCTGTCAAAAAATCATAATATATTATACACTAGTTTATACTAGTTTCGGTCAAAAATCAAATTAAATCGCGGACTGTTCAAAATGATACTAAACTTCACATATTAATTATTATTTTTATATGGGAACGTTATGATGGATGTCCATGCAAAAAATCATCAGAAAATTAGATTCTATGAAACTTTTCGAAATACAAGTTTCTGTCAAAAATCATAGTATATTATACACTAGTTTTAGTAAAAAAATAAAATTTTATTAGGGATTATTTAAAATGATACAATACTTTTCAGATCATTTAAATATGTTAAGAGGGAAGGTTATGATGGAAGTCCATGCAAAAAAATCATCTGAAAACTAGATTCCATGAAACTTTTCGAAATGTAAGTTTCGGTCAAAAATCATAGTACATTATACACTAGTTTCGGTCAAAAAAATTAAATTTAATTGGGGACTATTTAAATGATACGAGACTTTTCAGATCATTTATATATGTTAAGAGGGAAGGTTATGATGGAAGTCAATGCAAAAAAATCATCTAAAAACTATATTCAATGAAAATTTTCGAAATGCAAGTTTCTGTCAAAAAATCATAATATATTATACACTAGTTTATACTAGTTTCGGTCAAAAATCAAATTAAATCGCGGACTGTTCAAAATGATACTAAACTTCACATATCAATTATATTTTTTATATGGGAACGTTATGATGGATGTCCATGCAAAAAATCATCAGAAAATTAGATTCTATGAAACTTTTCGAAATACAAGTTTCTGTCAAAAATTATAGTATATTATACACTAGTTTTAGTAAAAAAATAAAATTTTATTAGGGATTATTTAAAATGATACAATACTTTTCAGATCATTTAAATATGTTAAGAGGGAAGGTTATGATGGAAGACCATGCAAAAAAATCATCTGAACATTAGATTCTATGAAAATTTTCGAAATGCAAGTTTCGCTCAAAAATCATAGTATATTATACACTAGTTTCGGTCAATAAAATAAAATTTAATTGGGTACTATTTGAAATGATACGAGACTTTTCAGATCATTTATATATGTTAAGAGGGAAGGTTATGATGGAAGTCGATGCAAAAAAATCATCTGAAAATAAGATTCTATGAAACTTTTAGAAATGCAAGTTTCTGTCAAAAAATCATAATATATTATACACTAGTATATACTAGTTTCGGTCAAAAACTAAATTAAATCGCGGACTGTTCAAAATGATACGAAACTTGACATATCAATTATATTTTTTATGTGGGAAGGTTATGATGGATGTCCATGCAAAAAATCATCAGAAATTTAGATTCTATGAAACTTTTCGAAATGCAAGTTTCTGTCAAAAATCATAGTATATTATACACAAGTTTTTGTAAAAAAATTAAGTTTTATTAGGGATTATTTAAAATGATACAATACTTTTCATTTCATTTAAATATGTTAAGAGGGAAGGTTATGATGGAAGTCCAGGCAAAAAAATCATCTGAAAACTAGATTCTATGAAAATTTTCGAAATGCAAGTTTCGGTCAAAAATCATTGTATATTATACATAAGTTTCGGTCAAAAAAATAAAATTTAATTGGGGACTATTTGAAATGATAAAGATACTTTTCAGATCATTTATATATGTTAAGAGGGAAGGTTATGATGGAAGTCGATGCAAAAAAATCATCTGAAAATAAGATTCTATGAAACTTTTCGAAATGCAAGTTTCTGTCAAAAAATCATAATATATTATACACTAGTTTATACTAGTTTCGGTCAAAAATTAATTTAAATCGCGGACTGTTCAAAATGATACGAAACTTCACATATCAATTATATTTTTTACGTGGGAAGGTTATGTTGGTTGTCCATGCAAAAAATCATCAGAAATTTAGATTCTATGAAACTTTTCGAAATGCAAGTTTCTGTCAAAAATCATAGTATATTATACACTAGTTTCAGTAAAAAAAATAAAATTTTATTAGGGATTATTTGAAATGATACAAGACTTTTCAGATCATTTATATATGTTAATAGGGATGTATATGATGGAAGTCCATGCAAAAAAATCATCTGAAAACTAGATTCCATGAAACTTTTCGAAATGTAAGTTTCGGTCAAAAATCATAGTATATTATACACTAGTTTCGGTCAAAAAAATTAAATTTAATTGGGGACTATTTGAAATGATACGAGACTTTTCAGATCATTTATATATGTTAAGAGGGAAGGTTATGATGGAAGTTAATGCAAAAAAATCATCTAAAAAATATATTCAATGAAAATTTTCGAAATGCAAGTTTCTATCAAAAAATCATAATATATTATACACTAGTTTATACTAGTTTCGTTCAAAAATCAAATTAAATCGCGGACTGTTCAAAATGATACTAAACTTCACATATCAATTATATTTTTTATATGGGAACGTTATGATGGATGTCCATGCAAAAAATCATCAGAAAATTAGATTCTATGAAACTTTTCGAAATACAAGTTTCTGTCAAAAATCATAGTATATTATACACTAGTTTTAGTAAAAAAATAAAATTTTATTAGGGATTATTTAAAATGATACAATACTTTTCAGATCATTTAAATATGTTAAGAGGGAAGGTTATGATGGAAGACCATGCAAAAAAATCATCTGAACATTAGATTCTATGAAAATTTTCGAAATGCAAGTTTCGCTCAAAAATCATAGTATATTATACACTAGTTTCGGTCAATAAAATAAAATTTAATTGGGTACTATTTGAAATGATACGAGACTTTTCAGATCATTTATATATGTTAAGAGGGAAGGTTATGATGGAAGTCGATGCAAAAAAATCATCTGAAAATAAGATTCTATGAAACTTTTAGAAATGCAAGTTTCTGTCAAAAAATCATAATATATTATACACTAGTATATACTAGTTTCGGTCAAAAACTAAATTAAATCGCGGACTGTTCAAAATGATACGAAACTTGACATATCAATTATATTTTTTATGTGGGAAGGTTATGATGGATGTCCATGCAAAAAATCATCAGAAATTTAGATTCTATGAAACTTTTCGAAATGCAAGTTTCTGTCAAAAATCATAGTATATTATACACAAGTTTTTGTAAAAAAATTAAGTTTTATTAGGGATTATTTAAAATGATACAATACTTTTCATTTCATTTAAATATGTTAAGAGGGAAGGTTATGATGGAAGTCCAGGCAAAAAAATCATCTGAAAACTAGATTCTATGAAAATTTTCGAAATGCAAGTTTCGGTCAAAAATCATTGTATATTATACATAAGTTTCGGTCAAAAAAATAAAATTTAATTGGGGACTATTTGAAATGATAAAGATACTTTTCAGATCATTTATATATGTTAAGAGGGAAGGTTATGATGGAAGTCGATGCAAAAAAATCATCTGAAAATAAGATTCTATGAAACTTTTCGAAATGCAAGTTTCTGTCAAAAAATCATAATATATTATACACTAGTTTATACTAGTTTCGGTCAAAAATTAATTTAAATCGCGGACTGTTCAAAATGATACGAAACTTCACATATCAATTATATTTTTTACGTGGGAAGGTTATGTTGGTTGTCCATGCAAAAAATCATCAGAAATTTAGATTCTATGAAACTTTTCGAAATGCAAGTTTCTGTCAAAAATCATAGTATATTATACACTAGTTTCAGTAAAAAAAATAAAATTTTATTAGGGATTATTTGAAATGATACAAGACTTTTCAGATCATTTATATATGTTAATAGGGATGTATATGATGGAAGTCCATGCAAAAAAATCATCTGAAAACTAGATTCCATGAAACTTTTCGAAATGTAAGTTTCGGTCAAAAATCATAGTATATTATACACTAGTTTCGGTCAAAAAAATTAAATTTAATTGGGGACTATTTGAAATGATACGAGACTTTTCAGATCATTTATATATGTTAAGAGGGAAGGTTATGATGGAAGTTAATGCAAAAAAATCATCTAAAAAATATATTCAATGAAAATTTTCGAAATGCAAGTTTCTATCAAAAAATCATAATATATTATACACTAGTTTATACTAGTTTCGTTCAAAAATCAAATTAAATCGCGGACTGTTCAAAATGATACTAAACTTCACATATCAATTATATTTTTTATATGGGAACGTTATGATGGATGTCCATGCAAAAAATCATCAGAAAATTAGATTCTATGAAACTTTTCGAAATACAAGTTTCTGTCAAAAATCATAGTATATTATACACTAGTTTTAGTAAAAAAATAAAATTTTATTAGGGATTATTTAAAATGATACAATACTTTTCAGATCATTTAAATATGTTAAGAGGGAAGGTTATGATGGAAGACCATGCAAAAAAATCATCTGAACATTAGATTCTATGAAAATTTTCGAAATGCAAGTTTCGCTCAAAAATCATAGTATATTATACACTAGTTTCGGTCAATAAAATAAAATTTAATTGGGTACTATTTGAAATGATACGAGACTTTTCAGATCATTTATATATGTTAAGAGGGAAGGTTATGATGGAAGTCGATGCAAAAAAATCATCTGAAAATAAGATTCTATGAAACTTTTAGAAATGCAAGTTTCTGTCAAAAAATCATAATATATTATACACTAGTATATACTAGTTTCGGTCAAAAACTAAATTAAATCGCGGACTGTTCAAAATGATACGAAACTTGACATATCAATTATATTTTTTATGTGGGAAGGTTATGATGGATGTCCATGCAAAAAATCATCAGAAATTTAGATTCTATGAAACTTTTCGAAATGCAAGTTTCTGTCAAAAATCATAGTATATTATACACAAGTTTTTGTAAAAAAATTAAGTTTTATTAGGGATTATTTAAAATGATACAATACTTTTCATTTCATTTAAATATGTTAAGAGGGAAGGTTATGATGGAAGTCCAGGCAAAAAAATCATCTGAAAACTAGATTCTATGAAAATTTTCGAAATGCAAGTTTCGGTCAAAAATCATTGTATATTATACATAAGTTTCGGTCAAAAAAATAAAATTTAATTGGGGACTATTTGAAATGATAAAGATACTTTTCAGATCATTTATATATGTTAAGAGGGAAGGTTATGATGGAAGTCGATGCAAAAAAATCATCTGAAAATAAGATTCTATGAAACTTTTCGAAATGCAAGTTTCTGTCAAAAAATCATAATATATTATACACTAGTTTATACTAGTTTCGGTCAAAAATTAATTTAAATCGCGGACTGTTCAAAATGATACGAAACTTCACATATCAATTATATTTTTTACGTGGGAAGGTTATGTTGGTTGTCCATGCAAAAAATCATCAGAAATTTAGATTCTATGAAACTTTTCGAAATGCAAGTTTCTGTCAAAAATCATAGTATATTATACACTAGTTTCAGTAAAAAAAATAAAATTTTATTAGGGATTATTTGAAATGATACAAGACTTTTCAGATCATTTATATATGTTAATAGGGATGTATATGATGGAAGTCCATGCAAAAAAATCATCTGAAAACTAGATTCCATGAAACTTTTCGAAATGTAAGTTTCGGTCAAAAATCATAGTATATTATACACTAGTTTCGGTCAAAAAAATTAAATTTAATTGGGGACTATTTGAAATGATACGAGACTTTTCAGATCATTTATATATGTTAAGAGGGAAGGTTATGATGGAAGTTAATGCAAAAAAATCATCTAAAAAATATATTCAATGAAAATTTTCGAAATGCAAGTTTCTATCAAAAAATCATAATATATTATACACTAGTTTATACTAGTTTCGTTCAAAAATCAAATTAAATCGCGGACTGTTCAAAATGATACTAAACTTCACATATCAATTATATTTTTTATATGGGAACGTTATGATGGATGTCCATGCAAAAAATCATCAGAAAATTAGATTCTATGAAACTTTTCGAAATACAAGTTTCTGTCAAAAATCATAGTATATTATACACTAGTTTTAGTAAAAAAATAAAATTTTATTAGGGATTATTTAAAATGATACAATACTTTTCAGATCATTTAAATATGTTAAGAGGGAAGGTTATGATGGAAGACCATGCAAAAAAATCATCTGAACATTAGATTCTATGAAAATTTTCGAAATGCAAGTTTCGCTCAAAAATCATAGTATATTATACACTAGTTTCGGTCAATAAAATAAAATTTAATTGGGTACTATTTGAAATGATACGAGACTTTTCAGATCATTTATATATGTTAAGAGGGAAGGTTATGATGGAAGTCGATGCAAAAAAATCATCTGAAAATACGATTCTATGAAACTTTTAGAAATGCAAGTTTCTGTCAAAAAATCATAATATATTATACACTAGTATATACTAGTTTCGGTCAAAAACTAAATTAAATCGCGGACTGTTCAAAATGATACGAAACTTGACATATCAATTATATTTTTTATGTGGGAAGGTTATGATGGATGTCCATGCAAAAAATCATCAGAAATTTAGATTCTATGAAACTTTTCGAAATGCAAGTTTCTGTCAAAAATCATAGTATATTATACACAAGTTTTAGTAAAAAAATTAAGTTTTATTAGGGATTATTTAAAATGATACAATACTTTTCATTTCATTTAAATATGTTAAGAGGGAAGGTTATGATGGAAGTCCAGGCAAAAAAATCATCTGAAAACTAGATTCTATGAAAATTTTCGAAATGCAAGTTTCGGTCAAAAATCATTGTATATTATACATAAGTTTCGGTCAAAAAAATAAAATTTAATTGGGGACTATTTGAAATGATAAAGATACTTTTCAGATCATTTATATATGTTAAGAGGGAAGGTTATGATGGAAGTCGATGCAAAAAAATCATCTGAAAATAAGATTCTATGAAACTTTTCGAAATGCAAGTTTCTGTCAAAAAATCATAATATATTATACACTAGTTTATACTAGTTTCGGTCAAAAATTAATTTAAATCGCGGACTGTTCAAAATGATACGAAACTTCACATATCAATTATATTTTTTACGTGGGAAGGTTATGTTGGTTGTCCATGCAAAAAATCATCAGAAATTTAGATTCTATGAAACTTTTCGAAATGCAAGTTTCTGTCAAAAATCATAGTATATTATACACTAGTTTCAGTAAAAAAAATAAAATTTTATTAGGGATTATTTGAAATGATACAAGACTTTTCAGATCATTTATATATGTTAATAGGGATGTATATGATGGAAGTCCATGCAAAAAAATCATCTGAAAACTAGATTCCATGAAACTTTTCGAAATGTAAGTTTCGGTCAAAAATCATAGTATATTATACACTAGTTTCGGTCAAAAAAATTAAATTTAATTGGGGACTATTTGAAATGATACGAGACTTTTCAGATCATTTATATATGTTAAGAGGGAAGGTTATGATGGAAGTTAATGCAAAAAAATCATCTAAAAAATATATTCAATGAAAATTTTCGAAATGCAAGTTTCTATCAAAAAATCATAATATATTATACACTAGTTTATACTAGTTTCGTTCAAAAATCAAATTAAATCGCGGACTGTTCAAAATGATACTAAACTTCACATATCAATTATATTTTTTATATGGGAACGTTATGATGGATGTCCATGCAAAAAATCATCAGAAAATTAGATTCTATGAAACTTTTCGAAATACAAGTTTCTGTCAAAAATCATAGTATATTATACACTAGTTTTAGTAAAAAAATAAAATTTTATTAGGGATTATTTAAAATGATACAATACTTTTCAGATCATTTAAATATGTTAAGAGGGAAGGTTATGATGGAAGACCATGCAAAAAAATCATCTGAACATTAGATTCTATGAAAATTTTCGAAATGCAAGTTTCGCTCAAAAATCATAGTATATTATACACTAGTTTCGGTCAATAAAATAAAATTTAATTGGGTACTATTTGAAATGATACGAGACTTTTCAGATCATTTATATATGTTAAGAGGGAAGGTTATGATGGAAGTCGATGCAAAAAAATCATCTGAAAATACGATTCTATGAAACTTTTAGAAATGCAAGTTTCTGTCAAAAAATCATAATATATTATACACTAGTATATACTAGTTTCGGTCAAAAACTAAATTAAATCGCGGACTGTTCAAAATGATACGAAACTTGACATATCAATTATATTTTTTATGTGGGAAGGTTATGATGGATGTCCATGCAAAAAATCATCAGAAATTTAGATTCTATGAAACTTTTCGAAATGCAAGTTTCTGTCAAAAATCATAGTATATTATACACAAGTTTTAGTAAAAAAATTAAGTTTTATTAGGGATTATTTAAAATGATACAATACTTTTCATTTCATTTAAATATGTTAAGAGGGAAGGTTATGATGGAAGTCCAGGCAAAAAAATCATCTGAAAACTAGATTCTATGAAAATTTTCGAAATGCAAGTTTCGGTCAAAAATCATTGTATATTATACATAAGTTTCGGTCAAAAAAATAAAATTTAATTGGGGACTATTTGAAATGATAAAGAGACTTTTCAGATCATTTATATATGTTAAGAGGGAAGGTTATGATGGAAGTCGATGCAAAAAAATCATCTGAAAATAAGATTCTATGAAACTTTTCGAAATGCAAGTTTCTGTCAAAAAATCATAATATATTATACACTAGTTTATACTAGTTTCGGTCAAAAATTAATTTAAATCGCGGACTGTTCAAAATGATACGAAACTTCACATATCAATTATATTTTTTACGTGGGAAGGTTATCTTGGTTGTCTATGCAAAAAATCATCAGAAATTTAGATTCTATGAAACTTTTCGAAATGCAAGTTTCTGTCAAAAATCATAGTATATTATACACTAGTTTCAGTAAAAAAAATAAAATTTTATTAGGGATTATTTGAAATGATACAAGACTTTTCAGATCATTTATATATGTTAATAGGGATGTATATGATGGAAGTCCATGCAAAAAAATCATCTGAAAACTAGATTCTATGAAACTTTTCTAAATGCATGTTTCGGTCAAAAATCATAGTATATTATACACTAGTTTCGGTCAAAAAAATTAAATTTAATTGGGGACTATTTGAAATGATACGAGACTTTTCAGATCATTTATATATGTTAAGAGGGAAGGTTATGATGGAAGTCAATGCAAAAAAATCATCTAAAAACTATATTCAATGAAAATTTTCGAAATGCAAGTTTCTGTCAAAAAATCATAATATATTATACACTAGTTTATACTAGTTTCGGTCAAAAATCAAATTAAATCGCGGACTGTTCAAAATGATACTAAACTTCACATATCAATTATATTTTTTATATGGGAACGTTATGATGGATGTCCATGCAAAAAATCATCAGAAAATTAGATTCTATGAAACTTTTCGAAATACAAGTTTCTGTCAAAAATCATAATATATTATACACTAGTTTTAGTAAAAAAATAAAATTTTATTAGGGATTATTTAAAATGATACAATACTTTTCAGATCATTTAAATATGTTAAGAGGGAAGGTTATGATGGAAGTCCATGCAAAAAAATCATCTGAAAACTAGATTCCATGAAACTTTTCGAAATGTAAGTTTCGGTCAAAAATCATAGTATATTATACACTAGTTTAGGTCAAAAAAATTAAATTTAATTGGGGACTATTTGAAATGATACGAGACTTTCCAGATCATTTATATATGTTAAGAGGGAAGGTTATGATGGAAGTTAATGCAAAAAAATCATCTAAAAAATATATTCAATGAAAATTTTCGAAATGCAAGTTTCTATCAAAAAATCATAATATATTATACACTAGTTTATACTAGTTTCGGTCAAAAATCAAATTAAATCGCGGACTGTTCAAAATGATACTAAACTTCACATATCAATTATATTTTTTATATGGGAACGTTATGATGGATGTCCATGCAAAAAATCATCAGAAAATTAGATTCTATGAAACTTTTCGAAATACAAGTTTCTGTCAAAAATCATAGTATATTATACACTAGTTTTAGTAAAAAAATAAAATTTTATTAGGGATTATTTAAAATGATACAATACTTTTCAGATCATTTAAATATGTTAAGAGGGAAGGTTATGATGGAAGACCATGCAAAAAAATCATCTGAACATTAGATTCTATGAAAATTTTCGAAATGCAAGTTTCGCTCAAAAATCATAGTATATTATACACTAGTTTCGGTCAATAAAATAAAATTTAATTGGGTACTATTTGAAATGATACGAGACTTTTCAGATCATTTATATATGTTAAGAGGGAAGGTTATGATGGAAGTCGATGCAAAAAAATCATCTGAAAATAAGATTCTATGAAACTTTTAGAAATGCAAGTTTCTGTCAAAAAATCATAATATATTATACACTAGTATATACTAGTTTCGGTCAAAAACTAAATTAAATCGCGGACTGTTCAAAATGATACGAAACTTGACATATCAATTATATTTTTTATGTGGGAAGGTTATGATGGATGTCCATGCAAAAAATCATCAGAAATTTAGATTCTATGAAACTTTTCGAAATGCAAGTTTCTGTCAAAAATCATAGTATATTATACACAAGTTTTAGTAAAAAAATTAAGTTTTATTAGGGATTATTTAAAATGATACAATACTTTTCATTTCATTTAAATATGTTAAGAGGGAAGGTTATGATGGAAGTCCAGGCAAAAAAATCATCTGAAAACTAGATTCTATGAAAATTTTCGAAATGCAAGTTTCGGTCAAAAATCATTGTATATTATACATAAGTTTCGGTCAAAAAAATAAAATTTAATTGGGGACTATTTGAAATGATAAAGAGACTTTTCAGATCATTTATATATGTTAAGAGGGAAGGTTATGATGGAAGTCGATGCAAAAAAATCATCTGAAAATAAGATTCTATGAAACTTTTCGAAATGCAAGTTTCTGTCAAAAAATCATAATATATTATACACTAGTTTATACTAGTTTCGGTCAAAAATTAATTTAAATCGCGGACTGTTCAAAATGATACGAAACTTCACATATCAATTATATTTTTTACGTGGGAAGGTTATCTTGGTTGTCTATGCAAAAAATCATCAGAAATTTAGATTCTATGAAACTTTTCGAAATGCAAGTTTCTGTCAAAAATCATAGTATATTATACACTAGTTTCAGTAAAAAAAATAAAATTTTATTAGGGATTATTTGAAATGATACAAGACTTTTCAGATCATTTATATATGTTAATAGGGATGTATATGATGGAAGTCCATGCAAAAAAATCATCTGAAAACTAGATTCTATGAAACTTTTCTAAATGCATGTTTCGGTCAAAAATCATAGTATATTATACACTAGTTTCGGTCAAAAAAATTAAATTTAATTGGGGACTATTTGAAATGATACGAGACTTTTCAGATCATTTATATATGTTAAGAGGGAAGGTTATGATGGAAGTCAATGCAAAAAAATCATCTAAAAACTATATTCAATGAAAATTTACGAAATGCAAGTTTCTGTCAAAAAATCATAATATATTATACACTAGTTTATACTAGTTTCGGTCAAAAATCAAATTAAATCGCGGACTGTTCAAAATGATACTAAACTTCACATATCAATTATATTTTTTATATGGGAACGTTATGATGGATGTCCATGCAAAAAATCATCAGAAAATTAGATTCTATGAAACTTTTCGAAATACAAGTTTCTGTCAAAAATCATAGTATATTATACACTAGTTTTAGTAAAAAAATAAAATTTTATTAGGGATTATTTAAAATGATACAATACTTTTCAGATCATTTAAATATGTTAAGAGGGAAGGTTATGATGGAAGTCCATGCAAAAAAATCATCTGAAAACTAGATTCCATGAAACTTTTCGAAATGTAAGTTTCGGTCAAAAATCATAGTATATTATACACTAGTTTCGGTCAAAAAAATTAAATTTAATTGGGGACTATTTGAAATGATACGAGACTTTTCAGATCATTTATATATGTTAAGAGGGAAGGTTATGATGGAAGTTAATGCAAAAAAATCATCTAAAAAATATATTCAATGAAAATTTTCGAAATGCAAGTTTCTATCAAAAAATCATAATATATTATACACTAGTTTATACTAGTTTCGGTCAAAAATCAAATTAAATCGCGGACTGTTCAAAATGATACTAAACTTCACATATCAATTATATTTTTTATATGGGAACGTTATGATGGATGTCCATGCAAAAAATCATCAGAAAATTAGATTCTATGAAACTTTTCGAAATACAAGTTTCTGTCAAAAATCATAGTATATTATACACTAGTTTTAGTAAAAAAATCAAATTTTATTATGGATTATTTAAAATGATACAATACTTTTCCGATCATTTAAATATGTTAAGAGGGAAGGTTATGATGGAAGACCATGCAAAAAAATCATCTGAACATTAGATTCTATGAAAATTTTCGAAATGCAAGTTTCGCTCAAAAATCATAGTATATTATACACTAGTTTCGGTCAATAAAATAAAATTTAATTGGGTACTATTTGAAATGATACGAGACTTTTCAGATCATTTATATATGTTAAGAGGGAAGGTTATGATGGAAGTCGATGCAAAAAAATCATCTGAAAATAAGATTCTATGAAACTTTTAGAAATGCAAGTTTTTGTCAAAAAATCATAATATATTATACACTAGTATATACTAGTTTCGGTCAAAAACTAAATTAAATCGCGGACTGTTCAAAATGATACGAAACTTGACATATCAATTATATTTTTTATGTGGGAAGGTTATGATGGATGTCCATGCAAAAAATCATCAGAAATTTAGATTCTATGAAACTTTTCGAAATGCAAGTTTCTGTCAAAAATCATAGTATATTATACACAAGTTTTAGTAAAAAAATTAAGTTTTATTAGGGATTATTTAAAATGATACAATACTTTTCATTTCATTTAAATATGTTAAGAGGGAAGGTTATGATGGAAGTCCAGGCAAAAAAATCATCTGAAAACTAGATTCTATGAAAATTTTCGAAATGCAAGTTTCGGTCAAAAATCATTGTATATTATACATAAGTTTCGGTCAAAAAAATAAAATTTAATTGGGGACTATTTGAAATGATAAAGAGACTTTTCAGATCATTTATATATGTTAAGAGGGAAGGTTATGATGGAAGTCGATGCAAAAAAATCATCTGAAAATAAGATTCTATGAAACTTTTCGAAATGCAAGTTTCTGTCAAAAAATCATAATATATTATACACTAGTTTATACTAGTTTCGGTCAAAAATCAATTTAAATCGCGGACTGTTCAAAATGATACAAAACTTCACATATGAATTATATTTTTTACGTGGGAAGGTTATGTTGGTTGTCCATGCAAAAAATCATCACAAATTTAGATTCTATGAAACTTTTCGAAATGCAAGTTTCTGTCAAAAATCATAGTATATTATACACTAGTTTCAGTAAAAAAAATAAAATTTTATTAGGGATTATTTGAAATGATACAAGACTTTTCAGATCATTTATATATGTTAATAGGGATGTATATGATGGAAGTCCATGCAAAAAAATCATCTGAAAACTAGATTCTATGAAACTTTTCTAAATGCATGTTTCGGTCAAAAATCATATTATATTATACACTAGTTTCGGTCAAAAAAATAAAATATAATTGGGGACTATTTGAAATGATACGAGACTTTTCAGATCATTTATATATGTTAAGAGGGAAGGTTATGATGGAAGTCGATGCAAAAAAATCATCTGAAAACTAGATTCTATAAAACTTGTCGAAATGCAAGTTTATGTCAAAAATCATAATATATTACACACTAGTTTATACTAGTTTCGGTCAAAAATCAAATTAAATCGCGGACTGTTCAAAATGATACGAAACTTCACATATCAATTATATTTTTTATGTGGGAAGGTTATGATGGATGTCCATGCAAAAAATCATCAGAAATTTAGATTCTATGAAACTTTTCGAAATGCAAGTTTCTGTCAAAAATCATAGTATATTAATCACAAGATTTAGTAAAAAAATCAACTTTTATTAGGGATTATTTAAAATGATACAATACTTTTCATATCATTTAAATATGTTAAGAGGCAAGGATATGATGGAAGTCCATGCAAAAAAATCATCTGATAACTAGATTCTAGGAAACATTTCGAAATGCAAGTTTCGGTCAAAAAAATAAAATTTAGATCATTTATATATGTTAAGAGGGAAGGTTATGATGGAAGTCCATGAAAAAAAATCATCTGAAAACTAGATTCTATGAAACTTTCCAAAATGCAAGTTTCTGTAAATAAAACATAATATATTATACACTAGTTAATACTAGTTTCAGTCAAAAATCAAATTAAATCGGGGATTGTTCAAAATGATACGAAACTTCACATATCATTTATATAATTTACAAGGTAAGGCTTTGATGGATGTCCATGCAAAAAATCATCTTAAAATTAGATTCTATGAAACTTTTCTAAATGTATGTTTCTGTCAAAAATCGTAGTATATTATACACTAGTTTAAGTCTAAAAAATCAAATTTTATTAGGGATTATTCGAAATGATACAAGAATTTTAAGATCATTTATATATGTTAAGAGGGATGTTTATGATGGAAGTCCATGCAAAAAAATCATTTGAAAACTAGATTTTTTGAAACTTTCCGAAATGCAAGTTTCGGTCAAAAATCATAGTATATTATACACTAGTTTCGGTCAAAAAAATAAAATTTAATTGGGGACTATTTGAAATGATACGAGACTTTCCATATCATTTATATATGTTAAGAGGGAAGGTTATGATGTAAGTCGATGCAAAAAAATCATTTGAAAACTAGATTCTATGAAACTTGTCGAAATGCAAGTTTCTGTCAAAAAATCATAATATATTATACACTAGTTTATAATAGTTTCGATTAAAAATCAAATTAAATCGCGGACTGTTCAAAATGATACGAATCTTCACATATCAATTATATTTTTTATGTGGGAAGGTTATGATGGATGTCCATGCAAAAAATCATCTGAAAATTAGATTCTATGAAACTTTTCGAAATGCAAGTTTCTGTCAAAAATCATAGTATATTATACACTAGTTTTAGTAAAAAAATCAAATTTTATTAGGGATTATTTAAAATGATACAATACTTTTCAGATCATTTAAATATGTTAAGAGGGAAGGTTATGATGGAACTCCATGCAAATAAATCATCTTGAAAACTAAATTCTATGAAACTTTTCGAAATGCAAGTTTTGGTCAAAAATCATAGTATATTATACACTAATTTCGGTCAAAAAAATAAAATATAATTGGGGACTATTTCAAATGATACGAGACTTTTCAGATCATTTATATATGTTAAGAGGGAAGGTTTTGATGGAAATCGGTGCAAACAAATCATCTGAAAACTAGATTCTATGAAACCTTTCGAAATGCAAGTTTCTGTCAAAAAATCATAATATATTACACACTAGTTTATACTAGTTTCGGTCAAAAATCAAATTAAATCGCGGACTGTTCAAAATGATACGAAAATTCACATATCAATTATATTTTTTATGTGGGAAGGTTATGATGGATGTCCATGCAAAAAATCATCTTAAAATTAGATTCTATGAAACTTTTCGAAATGCAAGTTTCTGTCAAAAATCATAGTATATTATACACTAGTTTCAGTCAAAAAAATTAAATTTTATTAGGGATTATTCCAAATGATACAAGAATTTTCAGATCATTTATATATATTAAGAGGGATGTTTATGATGGAAGTCCATACAAAAAAATCATCTGAAAACTAGATTCTAGGAAACTTTTCAAAATGCAAGTTTCAGTCAAAAATCATAGTATATTATATACATGTTTCGGTCAAAAAAATAAAATTTAATTGGGGACTATTTGAAATGATACGAGACTTTCCAGATCATTTATATATGTTAAGAGGGAATATTATGATGTAAGTCCATGCAAAAAAATCATATGAAAACTAGATTCAATGAAACTTTTTAAAATGCAAGTTTCTGTAAAAAATCATAATATATTATACACTAGTTTATACTAGTTTCGGTCAAAAATCAAATTAAATCGGGGACTGTTCAAAATCTTACGAAAATTCACATATCTATTATATTTTTTACTTGGGAAGGTTATGATGGATGTCCATGCAAAAAATAATCAGAAAATTAGATTCTATGAAACTTTTCGAAATGCATGTTTCTTTCAAAAATCATAGTTTATTATACACTAGTTTCCGTAAAAAAAAATCAAATTTTATTAGGGATTATTTGAAATGATACAAGACTTTTCAGATCATTTATATATGTTAAGAGGGATATTTATGATGGAAGTCCATGAATAAAAATCATCTGAAAACTAGATTCTATGAAACTTTTCGAAATGCATGTTTCGGTTAAATATCATAGTATATTATACACTAGATTCGGTCAAAAAAATAAAATATAATTGGGGGCTATTTGAAATGATACGAGACTTTTCAGATCATTTATATATGTTAAGAGGGAAGGTTATGATGGAAGTCGATGCAAAAAAATCATTTGAAAACTAGATTCTATGAAACTTGTCGAAATAAAAGTTTCTGTCAAAAAATCATAATATATTACACACTAGTTTATACTAGTTTCGGTCAAAAATCAAATTAAATCGCGGACTGTTCAAAATGATTCGAAACTTCACATATCAATTATATATTTTATGTGGGAAGGTTATGATGGATGTCCATGCAAAAAATCATCAGAAAATTAGATTCTATGAAACTTTTCGAAATGAAAGTTTCAGTCAAAAATCATAGTATATTATACACTATTTTTAGTAAAAAAATCAAATTTTATTAGGGATTATTTGAAATGATACAATACTTTTCAAATCATGTAAATATGTTAAGAGGGAAGGTTATGATGGAACTCCATGCAAAAAAATCATCTGAAAACTAGATTCTATGAAACTTTTCGAAATGCAAGTTTCGGTCAAAAAAATAAAATTTATTGGGGACGATTTGAAATGATACGAGACTTTTTAGATCATTTATATATGTTAAGAGGGAAGGTTATGATGGAAGTTCATGCAAAAAAATCATCTGAAAACTAGATTCTATGAAACTTTTCGAAATGCAAGTTTCTGTAAAAAAAATCATAATATATTATACACTAGTTAATACTAGTTTCAGTCAAAAATCAAATTAAATCGGGGATTGTTCAAAATGATACAAAACTTCACATATCATTTATATATTTTACAAAGGTAAGGCTTTGATGGAAGTCCATGCAAAAAATCATCTTAAAATTAGAATCTATGAAACTTTTCTAAATGAATGTTTCTGTCAAAAATCATAGTATATTATACACTAGTTTAAGTCTAAAAAATCAAATTTTATTAGGGATTATTTGAAATGATACAAGACTTTCCAGATCATTTATATATGTTAAGAGGGAATATTATGATGTAAGTCCATGCAAAAAAATCATATGAAAACTAGATTCAATGAAACTTTTTGAAATGCAAGTTTCTGTAAAAAATCATAATATATTATAGACTAGTTTATACTAGTTTCGGTCAAAAATCAAATTAAATCGGGGACTGTTCAAAATCTTACGAAAATTCACATATCTATTATATTTTTTACTTGGGAAGGTTATGATGGATGTCCATGCAAAAAATAATCAAAAAATTAGATTCTATGAAACTTTTCGAAATGCAAGTTTCTTTCAAAAATCATAGTTTATTATACACTAGTTTCCGTAAAAAAAATCAAATTTTATTAGGGATTATTTGAAATGATACAAGACTTTTCAGATCATTTATATATGTTAAGAGGGATATTTATGATGGAAGTCCATGAATAAAAATCATCTGAAAACTAGATTCTATGAAACTTTTCGAAATGCATGTTTCGGTTAAATATCATAGTATATTATACACTAGATTCGGTCAAAAAAATAAAATATAATTGGGGGCTATTTGAAATGATACGAGACTTTTCAGATCATTTATATATGTTAAGAGGGAAGGTTATGATGGAAGTCGATGCAAAAAAATCATTTGAAAACTAGATTCTATGAAACTTGTCGAAATGCAAGTTTCTGTCAAAAAATCATAATATATTACACACTAGTTTATACTAGTTTCGGTCAAAAATCAAATTAAATCGCGGACTGTTCAAAATGATTCGAAACTTCACATATCAATTATATTTTTTATGTGGGAAGGTTATGATGGATGTCCATGCAAAAAATCATCAGAAAATTAGATTCTATGAAACTTTTCGAAATGAAAGTTTCAGTCAAAAATCATAGTATATTATACACTATTTTTAGTAAAAAAATCAAATTTTATTAGGGATTATTTGAAATGATACAATACTTTTCAAATCATGTAAATATGTTAAGAGGGAAGGTTATGATGGAACTCCATGCAAAAAAATCATCTGAAAACTAGATTCTATGAAACTTTTCGAAATGCAAGTTTCGGTCAAAAAAATAAAATTTATTGGGGACGATTTGAAATGATACGAGACTTTTTAGATCATTTATATATGTTAAGAGGGAAGGTTATGATGGAAGTCCATGCAAAAAAATCATCTGAAAACTAGATTCTATGAAACTTTTCGAAATGCAAGTTTCTGTAAAAAAAATCATAATATATTATACACTAGTTAATACTAGTTTCAGTCAAAAATCAAATTAAATCGGGGATTGTTCAAAATGATACAAAACTTCACATATCATTTATATATTTTACAAAGGTAAGGCTTTGATGGATGTCCATGCAAAAAATCATCTTAAAATTAGATTCTATGAAACTTTTCTAAATGAATGTTTCTGTCAAAAATCATAGTATATTATACACTAGTTTAAGTCTAAAAAATCAAATTTTATTAGGGATTATTCGAAATGATACAAGAATTTTAAGATCATTTATATATGTTAAGAGGGATGTTTATGATGGAAGTCCATGCAAAAAAATCATCTGAAAACTAGATTTTTTGAAACTTTCCGAAATGCAAGTTTCGGTCAAAAATCATAGTATATTATACACTAGTTTCGATCAAAAAAATAAAATTTAATTGGGGACTATTTGAAATGATACGAGACTTTCCATATCATTTATATATGTTAAGAGGGAAGGTTATGATGTAAGTCGATGCAAAAAAATCATTTGAAAACTAGATTCTATGAAACTTGTCGAAATGCAAGTTTCTGTCAAAAAATCATAATATATTATACACTAGTTTATAATAGTTTCGATTAAAAATCAAATTAAATCGCGGACTGTTCAAAATGATACGAATCTTCACATATCAATTATATTTTTTATGTGGGAAGGTTATGATGGATGTCCATGCAAAAAATCATCTGAAAATTAGATTCTATGAAACTTTTCGAAATGCAAGTTTCTGTCAAAAATCATAGTATATTATACACTAGTTTTAGTAAAAAAATCAAATTTTATTAGGGATTATTTAAAATGATACAATACTTTTCAGATCATTTAAATATGTTAAGAGGGAAGGTTATGATGGAACTCCATGCAAATAAATCATCTTGAAAACTAAATTCTATGAAACTTTTCGAAATGCAAGTTTTGGTCAAAAATCATAGTATATTATACACTAATTTCGGTCAAAAAAATAAAATATAATTGGGGACTATTTCAAATGATACGAGACTTTTCAGATCATTTATATATGTTAAGAGGGAAGGTTTTGATGGAAATCGGTGCAAACAAATCATCTGAAAACTAGATTCTATGAAACTTGTCGAAATGCAAGTTTCTGTCAAAAAATCATAATATATTACACACTAGTTTATACTAGTTTCGGTCAAAAATCAAATTAAATCGCGGACTGTTCAAAATGATACGAAAATTCACATATCAATTATATTTTTTATGTGGGAAGGTTATGATGGATGTCCATGCAAAAAATCATCTTAAAATTAGATTCTATGAAACTTTTCGAAATGCAAGTTTCTGTCAAAAATCATAGTATATTATACACTAGTTTCAGTCAAAAAAATTAAATTTTATTAGGGATTATTCCAAATGATACAAGAATTTTCAGATCATTTATATATATTAAGAGGGATGTTTATGATGGAAGTCCATGCAAAAAAATCATCTGAAAACTAGATTCTAGGAAACTTTTCAAAATGCAAGTTTCAGTCAAAAATCATAGTATATTATATACATGTTTCGGTCAAAAAAATAAAATTTAATTGGGGACTATTTGAAATGATACGAGACTTTCCAGATCATTTATATATGTTAAGAGGGAATATTATGATGTAAGTCCATGCAAAAAAATCATCTGAAAACTAGATTCAATGAAACTTTTTGAAATGCAAGTTTCTGTAAAAAATCATAATATATTATACACTAGTTTATACTAGTTTCGGTCAAAAATCAAATTAAATCGGGGACTGTTCAAAATCTTACGAAAATTCACATATCTATTATATTTTTTACTTGGGAAGGTTATGATGGATGTCCATGCAAAAAATAATCAGAAAATTAGATTCTATGAAACTTTTCGAAATGCATGTTTCTTTCAAAAATCATAGTTTATTATACACTAGTTTCCGTAAAAAAAAATCAAATTTTATTAGGGATTATTTGAAATGATACAAGACTTTTCAGATCATTTATATATGTTAAGAGGGATATTTATGATGGAAGTCCATGAATAAAAATCATCTGAAAACTAGATTCTATGAAACTTTTCGAAATGCATGTTTCGGTTAAATATCATAGTATATTATACACTAGATTCGGTCAAAAAAATAAAATATAATTGGGGGCTATTTGAAATGATACGAGACTTTTCAGATCATTTATATATGTTAAGAGGGAAGGTTATGATGGAAGTCGATGCAAAAAAATCATTTGAAAACTAGATTCTATGAAACTTGTCGAAATAAAAGTTTCTGTCAAAAAATCATAATATATTACACACTAGTTTATACTAGTTTCGGTCAAAAATCAAATTAAATCGCGGACTGTTCAAAATGATTCGAAACTTCACATATCAATTATATATTTTATGTGGGAAGGTTATGATGGATGTCCATGCAAAAAATCATCAGAAAATTAGATTCTATGAAACTTTTTGAAATGAAAGTTTCAGTCAAAAATCATAGTATATTATACACTATTTTTAGTAAAAAAATCAAATTTTATTAGGGATTATTTGAAATGATACAATACTTTTCAAATCATGTAAATATGTTAAGAGGGAAGGTTATGATGGAACTCCATGCAAAAAAATCATCTGAAAACTAGATTCTATGAAACTTTTCGAAATGCAAGTTTCGGTCAAAAAAATAAAATTTATTGGGGACGATTTGAAATGATACGAGACTTTTTAGATCATTTATATATGTTAAGAGGGAAGGTTATGATGGAAGTTCATGCAAAAAAATCATCTGAAAACTAGATTCTATGAAACTTTTCGAAATGCAAGTTTCTGTAAAAAAAATCATAATATATTATACACTAGTTAATACTAGTTTCAGTCAAAAATCAAATTAAATGTTAAGAGGGAAGGTTATGATGGAACTCCATGCAAAAAAATCATCTTGAAAACTAAATTCTATGAAACTTTTCGAAATGCAAGTTTTGGTCAAAAATCATAGTATATTATACACTAATTTCGGTCAAAAAAATAAAATATAATTGGGGACTATTTCAAATGATACGAAACTTTTCAGATCATTTATATATGTTAAGAGGGAAGGTTTTTATGGAAATCGGTGCAAACAAATCATCTGAAAACTAGATTCTATGAAACTTGTCGAAATGCAAGTTTCTGTCAAAAAATCATAATATATTACACACTAGTTTATACTAGTTTCGGTCAAAAATCAAATTAAATCGCGGACTGTTCAAAATGATACGAAAATTCACATATCAATTATATTTTTTATGTGGGAAGGTTATGATGGATGTCCATGCAAAAAATCATCAGAAAATTAGATTCTATGAAACTTTTCGAAATGCAAGTTTCTGTCAAAAATCATAGTATATTATACACTAGTTTCTATAAAAAAAATCTAATTTTATTAGGGATTATTTGAAATGATACAAGACTTTTCAGATCATTTATATATGTTAAGAGGGATGTTTATGATGGAAGTCCATGCAAAAAAATCATCTGAAAACTAGATTCTATGAAAATTTTCGAAATGCATGTTTTGGTCAAAAATCATAGTATATTATACACTAGTTTCGGTCAAAAAAATAAAATATAATTGGGGACTATTTGAAATGATACGAGACATTTCAGATCATTTATATATGTTAAGAGGGAAGGTTATGATGGAAGTCGATGCAAAAAAATCATTTGAAAACTAGATTCTATGAAACTTGTCGAAATGCAAGTTTCTGTCAAAAAATCATAATATATTACACACTAGTTTATACTAGTTTCGGTCAAAAATCAAATTAAATCGCGGACTGTTCAAAATGATACGAAAATTCACATATCAATTATATTTTTTATGTGGGAAGGTTATGATGGATGTCCATGCAAAAAATCATCAGAAAATTAGATTCTATGAAACTTTTCGAAATGCAAGTTTCTGTCAAAAATCATAGTATATTATACACTAGTTTCTATAAAAAAAATCTAATTTTATTAGGGATTATTTGAAATGATACAAGACTTTTCAGATCATTTATATATGTTAAGAGGGATGTTTATGATGGAAGTCCATGCAAAAAAATCATCTGAAAACTAGATTCTATGAAAATTTTCGAAATGCATGTTTTGGTCAAAAATCATAGTATATTATACACTAGTTTCGGTCAAAAAAATAAAATATAATTGGGGACTATTTGAAATGATACGAGACATTTCAGATCATTTATATATGTTAAGAGGGAAGGTTATGATGGAAGTCGATGCAAAAAAATCATTTGAAAACTAGATTCTATGAAACTTGTCGAAATGCAAGTTTCTGTCAAAAAATCAGAATATATTATACACTAGTTTATAATAGTTTCGGTCAAAAATCAAATTAAATCGCGGACTGTTCAAAATGATACGAAACTTCACATATCAATTATATTTTTTATGTGGGAAGGTTATGATGGATGTCCATGCAAAAAATCATCAGAAAATTAGATTCTATGAAACTTTTCGAAATGCAAGTTTCTGTCAAAAAAATAAAATTTATTGGGGACGATTTGAAATGATACGAGACTTTTTAGATCATTTATATATGTTAAGAGGGAAGGTTATGATGGAAGTCCATGCAAAAAAATCATCTGAAAACTAGATTCTATGAAACTTTTCGAAATGCAAGTTTCTGTAAAAAAAATCATAATATATTATACACTAGTTAATACTAGTTTCAGTCAAAAATCAAATTAAATCGGGGATTGTTCAAAATGATACAAAACTTCACATATCATTTATATATTTTACAAAGGTAAGGCTTTGATGGATGTCCATGCAAAAAATCATCTTAAAATTAGATTCTATGAAACTTTTCTAAATGAATGTTTCTGTCAAAAATCATAGTATATTATACACTAGTTTAAGTCTAAAAAATCAAATTTTATTAGGGAAATGATACAAGAATTTTAAGATCATTTATATATGTTAAGAGGGATGTTTATGATGGAAGTCCATGCAAAAAAATCATCTGAAAACTAGATTTTTTGAAACTTTCCGAAATGCAAGTTTCGGTCAAAAATCATAGTATATTATACACTAGTTTCGGTCAAAAAAATAAAATTTAATTGGGGACTATTTGAAATGATACGAGACTTTCCATATCATTTATATATGTTAAGAGGGAAGGTTATGATGTAAGTCGATGCAAAAAAATCATTTGAAAACTAGATTCTATGAAACTTGTCGAAATGCAAGTTTCTGTCAAAAAATCATAATATATTATACACTAGTTTATAATAGTTTCGGTTAAAAATCAAATTAAATCGCGGACTGTTCAAAATGATACGAATCTTCACATATCAATTATATTTTTTATGTGGGAAGGTTATGATGGATGTCCATGCAAAAAATCATCTGAAAATTAGATTCTATGAAACTTTTCGAAATGCAAGTTTCTGTCAAAAATCATAGTATATTATACACTAGTTTTAGTAAAAAAATCAAATTTTATTAGGGATTATTTAAAATGATACAATACTTTTCAGATCATTTAAATATGTTAAGAGGGAAGGTTATGATGGAACTCCATGCAAAAAAATCATCTTGAAAACTAAATTCTATGAAACTTTTCGAAATGCATGTTTTGGTCAAAAATCATAGTATATTATACACTAATTTCGGTCAAAAAAATAAAATATAATTGGGGACTATTTCAAATGATACGAGACTTTTCAGATCATTTATATATGTTAAGAGGGAAGGTTTTGATGGAAATCGGTGCAAACAAATCATCTGAAAACTAGATTCTATGAAACTTGTCGAAATGCAAGTTTCTGTCAAAAAATCATAATATATTACACACTAGTTTATACTAGTTTCGGTCAAAAATCAAATTAAATCGCGGACTGTTCAAAATGATACGAAAATTCACATATCAATTATATTTTTTATGTGGGAAGGTTATGATGGATGTCCATGCAAAAAATCATCAGAAAATTAGATTCTATGAAACTTTTCGAAATGCAAGTTTCTGTCAAAAATCATAGTATATTATACACTAGTTTCTATAAAAAAAAATCTAATTTTATTAGGGATTATTTGAAATGATACAAGACTTTTCAGATCATTTATATATGTTAAGAGGGATGTTTATGATGGAAGTCCATGCAAAAAAATCATCTGAAAACTAGATTCTATGAAAATTTTCGAAATGCATGTTTTGGTCAAAAATCATAGTATATTATACACTAGTTTCGGTCAAAAAAATAAAATATAATTGGGGACTATTTGAAATGATACGAGACATTTCAGATCATTTATATATGTTAAGAGGGAAAGTTATGATGGAAGTCGATGCAAAAAAATCATTTGAAAACTAGATTCTATGAAACTTGTCGAAATGCAAGTTTCTGTCAAAAAATCAGAATATATTATACACTAGTTTATAATAGTTTCGGTCAAAAATCAAATTTAATCGCGGACTGTTCAAAATGATACGAAACTTCACATATCAATTATATTTTTTATGTGGGAAGGTTATGATGGATGTCCATGCAAAAAATCATCAGAAAATTAGATTCTATGAAACTTTTCGAAATGCAAGTTTCTGTCAAAAAAATAAAATTTATTGGGGACGATTTGAAATGATACGAGACTTTTTAGATCATTTATATATGTTAAGAGGGAAGGTTATGATGGAAGTCCATGCAAAAAAATCATCTGAAAACTAGATTCTATGAAACTTTTCGAAATGCAAGTTTCTGTAAAAAAAATCATAATATATTATACACTAGTTAATACTAGTTTCAGTCAAAAATCAAATTAAATCGGGGATTGTTCAAAATGATACAAAACATCACATATCATTTATATATTTTACAAAGGTAAGGCTTTGATGGATGTCCATGCAAAAAATCATCTTAAAATTAGATTCTATGAAACTTTTCTAAATGAATGTTTCTGTCAAAAATCATAGTATATTATACACTAGTTTAAGTCTAAAAAATCAAATTTTATTAGGGATTATTCGAAATGATACAAGAATTTTAAGATCATTTATATATGTTAAGAGGGATGTTTATGATGGAAGTCCATGCAAAAAAATCATCTGAAAACTAGATTTTTTGAAACTTTCCGAAATGCAAGTTTCGGTCAAAAATCATAGTATATTATACACTAGTTTCGGTCAAAAAAATAAAATTTAATTGGGGACTATTTGAAATGATACGAGACTTTCCATATCATTTATATATGTTAAGAGGGAAGGTTATGATGTAAGTCGATGCAAAATAATCATTTGAAAACTAGATTCTATGAAACTTGTCGAAATGCAAGTTTCTGTCAAAAAATCATAATATATTATACACTAGTTTATAATAGTTTCGGTTAAAAATCAAATTAAATCGCGGACTGTTCAAAATGATACGAATCTTCACATATCAATTATATTTTTTATGTGGGAAGGTTATGATGGATGTCCATGCAAAAAATCATCTGAAAATTAGATTCTATGAAACTTTTCGAAATGCAAGTTTCTGTCAAAAATCATAGTATATTATACACTAGTTTTAGTAAAAAAATCAAATTTTATTAGGGATTATTTAAAATGATACAATACTTTTCAGATCATTTAAATATGTTAAGAGGGAAGGTTATGATGGAACTCCATGCAAAAAAATCATCTTGAAAACTAAATTCTATGAAACTTTTCGAAATGCATGTTTTGGTCAAAAATCATAGTATATTATACACTAATTTCGGTCAAAAAAATAAAATATAATTGGGGACTATTTCAAATGATACGAGACTTTTCAGATCATTTATATATGTTAAGAGGGAAGGTTTTGATGGAAATCGGTGCAAACAAATCATCTGAAAACTAGATTCTATGAAACTTGTCGAAATGCAAGTTTCTGTCAAAAAATCATAATATATTACACACTAGTTTATACTAGTTTCGGTCAAAAATCAAATTAAATCGCGGACTGGTCAAAATGATACGAAAATTCACATATCAATTATATTTTTTATGTGGGAAGGTTATGATGGATGTCCATGCAAAAAATCATCAGAAAATTAGATTCTATGAAACTTTTCGAAATGCAAGTTTCTGTCAAAAATCATAGTATATTATACACTAGTTTCTATAAAAAAAAAATCTAATTTTATTAGGGATTATTTGAAATGATACAAGACTTTTCAGATCATTTATATATGTTAAGAGGGATGTTTATGATGGAAGTCCATGCAAAAAAATCATCTGAAAACTAGATTCTATGAAAATTTTCGAAATGCATGTTTTGGTCAAAAATCATAGTATATTATACACTAGTTTCGGTCAAAAAAATAAAATATAATTGGGGACTATTTGAAATGATACGAGACATTTCAGATCATTTATATATGTTAAGAGGGAAGGTTATGATGGAAGTCGATGCAAAAAAATCATTTGAAAACTAGATTCTATGAAACTTGTCGAAATGCAAGTTTCTGTCAAAAAATCAGAATATATTACACACTAGTTTATACTAGTTTCGGTCAAAAATCAAATTAAATCGCGGACTGTTCAAAATGATACGAAAATTCACATATCAATTATATTTTTTATGTGGGAAGGTTATGATGGATGTCCATGCAAAAAATCATCAGAAAATTAGATTCTATGAAACTTTTCGAAATGCAAGTTTCTGTCAAAAATCATAGTATATTATACACTAGTTTCTATAAAAAAAATCTAATTTTATTAGGGATTATTTGAAATGATACAAGACTTTTCAGATCATTTATATATGTTAAGAGGGATGTTTATAATGGAAGTCCATGCAACAAAAATCATCTGAAAACTAGATTCTATGAAAATTTTCGAAATGCATGTTTTGGTCAAAAATCATAGTATATTATACACTAGTTTCGGTCTAAAAAATAAAATATAATTGGGGACTATTTGAAATGATACGAGACTTTTCAGATCATTTATATATGTTAAGAGGGAAGGTTATGATGGAAGTCGATGCAAAAAAATCATTTGAAAACTAGATTCTATGAAACTTGTCGAAATGCAAGTTTCTGTCAAAAAATCAGAATATATTATACACTAGTTTATACTAGTTTCGGTCAAAAATCAAATTAAATCGCGGACTGTTCAAAATGATACGAAACTTCACATATCAATTATACTTTTTATGTGGGAAGGTTATGATGGATGTCCATGCAAAAAATCATCAGAAAATTAGATTCTATGAAACTTTTCGAAATGCAAGTTTCTGTCAAAAATCATAGTATATTATACACTAGTTTCTATAAAAAAAATCAAATTTTATTATGGATTATTTGAAATGATTCAAGACTTTTTAGATCATTTATATATATTAAGAGGGAAGGTTATGATGGAAGTCCATGCAAAAAAATCATCTGAAAACTAGATTCTATGAAACTTTTCGAAATGCATGTTTTGGTCAAAAATCATAGTATATTATACACTAGTTTCGGTCAAAAAAATAAAATATAATTGGGGACTATTTGAAATGATACGAGACATTTCAGATCATTTATATATGTTACGAGGGAAGGTTATGATGGAAGTCGATGCAAAAAAATCATTTGAAAACTTGATTCTATGAAACTTGTCGAAATGCAAGTTTCTGTCAAAAAATCAGAATATATTATACACTAGTTTATACTAGTTTCGGTCAAAAATCAAATTAAATCGCGGACTGTTCAAAATGATACAAAACTTCACATATTAATTATATTTTTTATGTGGGAAGGTTATGATGGATGTCCATGCAAAAAATCATCAGAAAATTAGATTCTATGAAACTTTTCGAAATGCAAGTTTCTGTCAAAAATCATAGTATATTATACACTAGTTTTAGGAAAAAAAATCAAATTTTATTATGGATTATTTAAAATGATACAATACTTTTCAGATCATTTAAATATATTAAGAGGGAAGGTTATGATGGAACTCCATGCAAAAAAATCATCTGAAAACTAGATTCTATGAAACTTTTCGAAATGCAAGTTTCTGTCAAAAAAATAAAATTGTATTGGGGACGATTTGAAATGATACGAGACTTTTTAGATCATTTATATATGTTAAGAGGGAAGGTTATGATGGAAGTCCATGCAAATAAATCATCTGAAAACTAGATTCTATGAAAATTTTCGAAATGCAAGTTTCTGTAAAAAAATCATAATATATTATACACTAGTTAATACTAGTTTCAGTCAAAAATTAAATTAAATCGGGGATTTGTTCAAAATGATACGAAACTTCACATATCATTTATATATTTTACAAGGTAAGGCTTTGATGGATGTCCATGTAAAAAATCATCTTAAAATTAGATTCTATGAAACTTTTCTAAATGTATGTTTCTGTCAAAAATTATAGTATATTATACACTAGTTTAAGTCAAAAAAATCAAATTTTATTAGGGATTATTCGAAATGATACAAGAATTTTCAGATCATTTAAATATGTTAAGAGGGAAGGTTATGATGGAACTCCATGCAAAAAAATCATCTTGAAAACTAAATTCTATGAAACTTTTCGAAATGCAAGTTTTGGTCAGAAATCATAGTATATTATACACTAATTACGGTCAAAAAAATAAAATATAATTGGGGACTATTTCAAATGATACGAGACTTTTCAGATCATTTATATATGTTAAGAGGGAAGGTTTTGATGGAAATCGGTGCAAACAAATCATCTGAAAATTAGATTCTATGAAACTTTTCGAAATGCAAGTTTCTGTCAAAAATCATAGTATATTATACACTAGTTTTAGTAAAAAAATCAAATTTTATTAGGGATTATTTAAAATGATACAATACTTTTCAGATCATTTAAATATGTTAAGAGGGAAGGTTATGATGGAACTCCATGTAAAAAAATCATCTTGAAAACTAAATTCTATGAAACTTTTCGAAATGCAAGTTTTGGTCAAAAATCATAGTATATTATACACTAATTTCGGTCAAAAAAATAAAATATAATTGGGGACTATTTCAAATGATACGAGACTTTTCAGATCATTTATATATGTTAAGAGGGAAGGTTTTGATGGAAATCGGTGCAAACAAATCATCTGAAAACTAGATTCTATGAAACTTGTCGAAATGCAAGTTTCTGTCAAAAAATCAGAATATATTACACACTAGTTTATACTAGTTTCGGTCAAAAATCAAATTAAATCGCGGACTGTTCAAAATGATACGAAAATTCACATATCAATTATATTTTTTATGTGGGAAGGTTATGATGGATGTCCATGCAAAAAATCATCAGAAAATTAGATTCTATGAAACTTTTCGAAATGCAAGTTTCTGTCAAAAATCATAGTATATTATACACTAGTTTCTATAAAAAAAATCTAATTTTATTAGGGATTATTTGAAATGATACAAGACTTTTCAGATCATTTATATATGTTAAGAGGGATGTTTATAATGGAAGTCCATGCAACAAAAATCATCTGAAAACTAGATTCTATGAAAATTTTCGAAATGCATGTTTTGGTCAAAAATCATAGTATATTATACACTAGTTTCGGTCTAAAAAATAAAATATAATTGGGGACTATTTGAAATGATACGAGACTTTTCAGATCATTTATATATGTTAAGAGGGAAGGTTATGATGGAAGTCGATGCAAAAAAATCATTTGAAAACTAGATTCTATGAAACTTGTCGAAATGCAAGTTTCTGTCAAAAAATCAGAATATATTATACACTAGTTTATACTAGTTTCGGTCAAAAATCAAATTAAATCGCGGACTGTTCAAAATGATACGAAACTTCACATATTAATTATATTTTTTATGTGGGAAGGTTATGATGGATGTCCATGCAAAAAATCATCAGAAAATTAGATTCTATGAAACTTTTCGAAATGCAAGTTTCTGTCAAAAATCATAGTATATTATACACTAGTTTTAGTAAAAAAAATCAAATTTTATTATGGATTATTTGAAATGATACAATACTTTTCAGATCATTTAAATATATTAAGAGGGAAGGTTATGATGGAACTCCATGCAAAAAAATCATCTGAAAACTAGATTCTATGAAACTTTTCGAAATGCAAGTTTCTGTCAAAAAAATAAAATTGTATTGGGGACGATTTGAAATGATACGAGACTTTTTAGATCATTTATATATGTTAAGAGGGAAGGTTATGATGGAAGTCCATGCAAATAAATCATCTGAAAACTAGATTCTATGAAAATTTTCGAAATGCAAGTTTCTGTAAAAAAATCATAATATATTATACACTAGTTAATACTAGTTTCAGTCAAAAATTAAATTAAATCGGGGATTTGTTCAAAATGATACGAAACTTCACATATCATTTATATATTTTACAAGGTAAGGCTTTGATGGATGTCCATGTAAAAAATCATCTTAAAATTAGATTCTATGAAACTTTTCTAAATGTATGTTTCTGTCAAAAATTATAGTATATTATACACTAGTTTAAGTCAAAAAAATCAAATTTTATTAGGGATTATTCGAAATGATACAAGAATTTTCAGATCATTTAAATATGTTAAGAGGGAAGGTTATGATGGAACTCCATGCAAAAAAATCATCTTGAAAACTAAATTCTATGAAACTTTTCGAAATGCAAGTTTTGGTCAGAAATCATAGTATATTATACACTAATTACGGTCAAAAAAATAAAATATAATTGGGGACTATTTCAAATGATACGAGACTTTTCAGATCATTTATATATGTTAAGAGGGAAGGTTTTGATGGAAATCGGTGCAAACAAATCATCTGAAAATTAGATTCTATGAAACTTTTCGAAATGCAAGTTTCTGTCAAAAATCATAGTATATTATACACTAGTTTTAGTAAAAAAATCAAATTTTATTAGGGATTATTTAAAATGATACAATACTTTTCAGATCATTTAAATATGTTAAGAGGGAAGGTTATGATGGAACTCCATGTAAAAAAATCATCTTGAAAACTAAATTCTATGAAACTTTTCGAAATGCAAGTTTTGGTCAAAAATCATAGTATATTATACACTAATTTCGGTCAAAAAAATAAAATATAATTGGGGACTATTTCAAATGATACGAGACTTTTCAGATCATTTATATATGTTAAGAGGGAAGGTTTTGATGGAAATCGGTGCAAACAAATCATCTGAAAACTAGATTCTATGAAACTTGTCGAAATGCAAGTTTCTGTCAAAAAATCAGAATATATTACACACTAGTTTATACTAGTTTCGGTCAAAAATCAAATTAAATCGCGGACTGTTCAAAATGATACGAAAATTCACATATCAATTATATTTTTTATGTGGGAAGGTTATGATGGATGTCCATGCAAAAAATTATCAGAAAATTAGATTCTATGAAACTTTTCGAAATGCAAGTTTCTGTCAAAAATCATAGTATATTATACACTAGTTTCTATAAAAAAAATCTAATTTTATTAGGGATTATTTGAAATGATACAAGACTTTTCAGATCATTTATATATGTTAAGAGGGATGTTTATAATGGAAGTCCATGCAACAAAAATCATCTGAAAACTAGATTCTATGAAAATTTTCGAAATGCATGTTTTGGTCAAAAATCATAGTATATTATACACTAGTTTCGGTCTAAAAAATAAAATATAATTGGGGACTATTTGAAATGATACGAGACTTTTCAGATCATTTATATATGTTAAGAGGGAAGGTTATGATGGAAGTCGATGCAAAAAAATCATTTGAAAACTAGATTCTATGAAACTTGTCGAAATGCAAGTTTCTGTCAAAAAATCAGAATATATTATACACTAGTTTATACTAGTTTCGGTCAAAAATCAAATTAAATCGCGGACTGTTCAAAATGATACGAAACTTCACATATTAATTATATTTTTTATGTGGGAAGGTTATGATGGATGTCCATGCAAAAAATCATCAGAAAATTAGATTCTATGAAACTTTTCGAAATGCAAGTTTCTGTCAAAAATCATAGTATATTATACACTAGTTTTAGTAAAAAAAATCAAATTTTATTATGGATTATTTGAAATGATACAATACTTTTCAGATCATTTAAATATATTAAGAGGGAAGGTTATGATGGAACTCCATGCAAAAAAATCATCTGAAAACTAGATTCTATGAAACTTTTCGAAATGCAAGTTTCTGTCAAAAAAATAAAATTGTATTGGGGACGATTTGAAATGATACGAGACTTTTTAGATCATTTATATATGTTAAGAGGGAAGGTTATGATGGAAGTCCATGCAAATAAATCATCTGAAAACTAGATTCTATGAAAATTTTCGAAATGCAAGTTTCTGTAAAAAAATCATAATATATTATACACTAGTTAATACTAGTTTCAGTCAAAAATTAAATTAAATCGGGGATTTGTTCAAAATGATACGAAACTTCACATATCATTTATATATTTTACAAGGTAAGGCTTTGATGGATGTCCATGTAAAAAATCATCTTAAAATTAGATTCTATGAAACTTTTCTAAATGTATGTTTCTGTCAAAAATTATAGTATATTATACACTAGTTTAAGTCAAAAAAATCAAATTTTATTAGGGATTATTCGAAATGATACAAGAATTTTCAGATCATTTAAATATGTTAAGAGGGAAGGTTATGATGGAACTCCATGCAAAAAAATCATCTTGAAAACTAAATTCTATGAAACTTTTCGAAATGCAAGTTTTGGTCAGAAATCATAGTATATTATACACTAATTACGGTCAAAAAAATAAAATATAATTGGGGACTATTTCAAATGATACGAGACTTTTCAGATCATTTATATATGTTAAGAGGGAAGGTTTTGATGGAAATCGGTGCAAACAAATCATCTGAAAACTAGATTCTATGAAACTTGTCGAAATGCAAGTTTCTGTCAAAAAATCATAATATATTACACACTAGTTTATACTAGTTTCGGTCAAAAATCAAATTAAATCGCGGACTGTTCAAAATGATACGAATCTTCACATATCAATTATATTTTTTATGTGGGAAGGTTATGATGGATGTCCATGCAAAAAATCATCTGAAAATTAGATTCTATGAAACTTTTCGAAATGCAAGTTTCTGTCAAAAATCATAGTATATTATACACTAGTTTTAGTAAAAAAATCAAATTTTATTAGGGATTATTTAAAATGATACAATACTTTTCAGATCATTTAAATATGTTAAGAGGGAAGGTTATGATGGAACTCCATGTAAAAAAATCATCTTGAAAACTAAATTCTATGAAACTTTTCGAAATGCAAGTTTTGGTCAAAAATCATAGTATATTATACACTAATTTCGGTCAAAAAAATAAAATATAATTGGGGACTATTTCAAATGATACGAGACTTTTCAGATCATTTATATATGTTAAGAGGGAAGGTTTTGATGGAAATCGGTGCAAACAAATCATCTGAAAACTAGATTCTATGAAACTTGTCGAAATGCAAGTTTCTGTCAAAAAATCATAATATATTACACACTAGTTTATACTAGTTTCGGTCAAAAATCAAATTAAATCGCGGACTGGTCAAAATGATACGAAAATTCACATATCAATTATATTTTTTATGTGGGAAGGTTATGATGGATGTCCATGCAAAAAATCATCAGAAAATTAGATTCTATGAAACTTTTCGAAATGCAAGTTTCTGTCAAAAATCATAGTATATTATACACTAGTTTCTATAAAAAAAAAATCTAATTTTATTAGGGATTATTTGAAATGATACAAGACTTTTCAGATCATTTATATATGTTAAGAGGGATGTTTATGATGGAAGTCCATGCAAAAAAATCATCTGAAAACTAGATTCTATGAAAATTTTCGAAATGCATGTTTTGGTCAAAAATCATAGTATATTATACACTAGTTTCGGTCAAAAAAATAAAATATAATTGGGGACTATTTGAAATGATACGAGACATTTCAGATCATTTATATATGTTAAGAGGGAAGGTTATGATGGAAGTCGATGCAAAAAAATCATTTGAAAACTAGATTCTATGAAACTTGTCGAAATGCAAGTTTCTGTCAAAAAATCAGAATATATTACACACTAGTTTATACTAGTTTCGGTCAAAAATCAAATTAAATCGCGGACTGTTCAAAATGATACGAAAATTCACATATCAATTATATTTTTTATGTGGGAAGGTTATGATGGATGTCCATGCAAAAAATCATCAGAAAATTAGATTCTATGAAACTTTTCGAAATGCAAGTTTCTGTCAAAAATCATAGTATATTATACACTAGTTTCTATAAAAAAAATCTAATTTTATTAGGGATTATTTGAAATGATACAAGACTTTTCAGATCATTTATATATGTTAAGAGGGATGTTTATAATGGAAGTCCATGCAACAAAAATCATCTGAAAACTAGATTCTATGAAAATTTTCGAAATGCATGTTTTGGTCAAAAATCATAGTATATTATACACTAGTTTCGGTCTAAAAAATAAAATATAATTGGGGACTATTTGAAATGATACGAGACTTTTCAGATCATTTATATATGTTAAGAGGGAAGGTTATGATGGAAGTCGATGCAAAAAAAGCATTTGAAAACTAGATTCTATGAAACTTGTCGAAATGCAAGTTTCTGTCAAAAAATCAGAATATATTATACACTAGTTTATACTAGTTTCGGTCAAAAATCAAATTAAATCGCGGACTGTTCAAAATGATACGAAACTTCACATATCAATTATACTTTTTATGTGGGAAGGTTATGATGGATGTCCATGCAAAAAATCATCAGAAAATTAGATTCTATGAAACTTTTCGAAATGCAAGTTTCTGTCAAAAATCATAGTATATTATACACTAGTTTCTATAAAAAAAATCAAATTTTATTATGGATTATTTGAAATGATTCAAGACTTTTTAGATCATTTATATATATTAAGAGGGAAGGTTATGATGGAAGTCCATGCAAAAAAATCATCTGAAAACTAGATTCTATGAAACTTTTCGAAATGCATGTTTTGGTCAAAAATCATAGTATATTATACACTAGTTTCGGTCAAAAAAATAAAATATAATTGGGGACTATTTGAAATGATACGAGACATTTCAGATCATTTATATATGTTACGAGGGAAGGTTATGATGGAAGTCGATGCAAAAAAATCATTTGAAAACTTGATTCTATGAAACTTGTCGAAATGCAAGTTTCTGTCAAAAAATCAGAATATATTATACACTAGTTTATACTAGTTTCGGTCAAAAATCAAATTAAATCGCGGACTGTTCAAAATGATACAAAACTTCACATATTAATTATATTTTTTATGTGGGAAGGTTATGATGGATGTCCATGCAAAAAATCATCAGAAAATTAGATTCTATGAAACTTTTCGAAATGCAAGTTTCTGTCAAAAATCATAGTATATTATACACTAGTTTTAGTAAAAAAAATCAAATTTTATTATGGATTATTTAAAATGATACAATACTTTTCAGATCATTTAAATATATTAAGAGGGAAGGTTATGATGGAACTCCATGCAAAAAAATCATCTGAAAACTAGATTCTATGAAACTTTTCGAAATGCAAGTTTCTGTCAAAAAAATAAAATTGTATTGGGGACGATTTGAAATGATACGAGACTTTTTAGATCATTTATATATGTTAAGAGGGAAGGTTATGATGGAAGTCCATGCAAATAAATCATCTGAAAACTAGATTCTATGAAAATTTTCGAAATGCAAGTTTCTGTAAAAAAATCATAATATATTATACACTAGTTAATACTAGTTTCAGTCAAAAATTAAATTAAATCGGGGATTTGTTCAAAATGATACGAAACTTCACATATCATTTATATATTTTACAAGGTAAGGCTTTGATGGATGTCCATGTAAAAAATCATCTTAAAATTAGATTCTATGAAACTTTTCTAAATGTATGTTTCTGTCAAAAATTATAGTATATTATACACTAGTTTAAGTCAAAAAAATCAAATTTTATTAGGGATTATTCGAAATGATACAAGAATTTTCAGATCATTTAAATATGTTAAGAGGGAAGGTTATGATGGAACTCCATGCAAAAAAATCATCTTGAAAACTAAATTCAATGAAACTTTTCGAAATGCAAGTTTTGGTCAGAAATCATAGTATATTATACACTAATTACGGTCAAAAAAATAAAATATAATTGGGGACTATTTCAAATGATACGAGACTTTTCAGATCATTTATATATGTTAAGAGGGAAGGTTTTGATGGAAATCGGTGCAAACAAATCATCTGAAAACTAGATTCTATGAAACTTGTCGAAATGCAAGTTTCTGTCAAAAAATCATAATATATTACACACTAGTTTATACTAGTTTCGGTCAAAAATCAAATTAAATCGCGGACTGTTCAAAATGATACGAATCTTCACATATCAATTATATTTTTTATGTGGGAAGGTTATGATGGATGTCCATGCAAAAAATCATCTGAAAATTAGATTCTATGAAACTTTTCGAAATGCAAGTTTCTGTCAAAAATCATAGTATATTATACACTAGTTTTAGTAAAAAAATCAAATTTTATTAGGGATTATTTAAAATGATACAATACTTTTCAGATCATTTAAATATGTTAAGAGGGAAGGTTATGATGGAACTCCATGTAAAAAAATCATCTTGAAAACTAAATTCTATGAAACTTTTCGAAATGCAAGTTTAGGTCAAAAATCATAGTATATTATACACTAATTTCGGTCAAAAAAATAAAATATAATTGGGGACTATTTCAAATGATACGAGACTTTTCAGATCATTTATATATGTTAAGAGGGAAGGTTTTGATGGAAATCGGTGCAAACAAATCATCTGAAAACTAGATTCTATGAAACTTGTCGAAATGCAAGTTTCTGTCAAAAAATCATAATATATTACACACTAGTTTATACTAGTTTCGGTCAAAAATCAAATTAAATCGCGGACTGTTCAAAATGATACGAAAATTCACATATCAATTATATTTTTTATGTGGGAAGGTTATGATGGATGTCCATGCAAAAAATCATCAGAAAATTAGATTCTATGAAACTTTTCGAAATGCAAGTTTCTGTCAAAAATCATAGTATATTATACACTAGTTTCTATAAAAAAAATCTAATTTTATTAGGGATTATTTGAAATGATACAAGACTTTTCAGATCATTTATATATGTTAAGAGGGATGTTTATGATGGAAGTCCATGCAAAAAAATCATCTGAAAACTAGATTCTATGAAAATTTTCGAAATACATGTTTTGGTCAAAAATCATAGTATATTATACACTAGTTTCGGTCAAAAAAATAAAATATAATTGGGGACTATTTGAAATGATAAGAGACATTTCAGATCATTTATATATGTTAAGAGGGAAGGTTATGATGGAAGTCGATGCAAAAAAATCATTTGAAAACTAGATTCTATGAAACTTGTCGAAATGCAAATTTCTGTCAAAAAATCAGAATATATTACACACTAGTTTATACTAGTTTCGGTCAAAAATCAAATTAAATCGGGGACTGTTCAAAATCATACGAAACTTCACATATCAATTATATTTTTTACTTGGGAAGGTTATAATGGATGTCAATGCAAAAAATCATCAGAAAATTAGATTCTATGAAACTTTTCGAAATGCAAGTTTCTGTCAAAAATCTTAGTATATTATACACTAGTTTCAATAAAAAAAATCTAATTTTATTAGGGATTATTTGAAATGATACAAGACTTTTCAGATCATTTATATATGTTAAGAGGGATTTTTATAATGGAAGTCCATGCAAAAAAATCATCTGAAAACTAGATTCTATTAAACTTTTCGAAATGCAAGTTTCGGTCAAAAATCATAGTATATTATACACTAGTTTCGGTCAAAAAAATAAAATATAATTGGGGACTATTTGAAATGATACGAGACTTTTCAGATCATTTATATGTTAAGAGGGAAGGTTATGATGGAAGTCGATGCAAAAAAATCATCTGAAAACTAGATTCTATGAAACTTGTCGAAATAAAAGTTTCTGTCAAAAAATCATAATATATTACACACTAGTTTACACTAGTTTCGGTCAAAAATCAAATTAAATCGCGGACTATTCAAAATGATACGAAACTTCACATATCAATTATATTTTTTACGTGGGAAGGTTATGATGGATGTCCATGCAAAAAATCATCAGAAAATTAGATTCTTTGAAACTTTTTGAAATGCAAGTATCTGTCAAAAATCATAGTATATTATACACTATTTTAAGTAAAAAAATCAAATTTTATTAGGGATTATTTAAAATGATACAATACTTTTCAGATCATTTAAATATGTTAAGAGGGAAGGTTATGATGGAACTCCATGCAAAAAAATCATCTGAAAACTAGATTCTATGAAACTTTTCGAAATGCAAGTTTCGGTCAAAAAAATAAAATTGTATTGGGGACGATTTGAAATGATACGAGACTTTTTAGATCATTTATATATGTTAAGAGGGAAGGTTATGATGGAAGTCCATGCAAAAAAATCATCTGAAAACTAGATTCTATGAAACTTTTCAAAATGCACGTTTCAATCAAAAATCATAGTATATTATATATTAGTTTCGGTCAAAAAAATAAAATTTAATTGGGGACTATTTGAATTGTTACGAGACTTTCCAGATCATTTATATATGTTAAGAGGGAAGGTTATGATGTAAGTCCATGCAAAAAAATCATCTGAAAACTAGATTCAATGAAACTTTTTGAAATGCAAGTTTCTGTAAAAAAAATCATAATATATTATACACTAGTTTATACTAGTTTCGGTCAAAAATCAAATTAAATCGGGGACTGTTCAAAATCATACGAAACTTCACATATCAATTATATTTTTTACTTGGGAAGGTTATGATGGATGTCCATGCAAAAAATAATCAGAAAATTAGAATCTATGAAACTTTTCAAAATGCAAGTTTCTGTCAAAAATCATAGTATATTATACACTAGTTTCCGTAAAAAAAATCAAATTTTAGTAGGGATTATTTGAAATGATACAAGACTTTTCAGATCATTTATATATGTTAAGAGGGATGTTTATGATGGAAGTCCATGCAAAAAAATCATCTGAAAACTAGATTCTATGAAAATTTTCGAAATGCATGTTTCGGTCAAAAATCATAGTATATTATACACTAGTTTCGGTCAAAAAAATAAAATATAATTAGGGACTATTTGAAATGATACGAGACTTTTCAGATCATTTATATATGTTAAGAGGGAAGGTTATGATGGAAGTCGATGCAAAAAAATCATCTGAAAACTAGTTTCAATGAAACTTGTCGAAATAAAAGTTTCTGTCAAAAAATCATAATATATTACACACTAGTTTATACTAGTTTCGGTCAAAAATCAAATTAAATCGCGGACTGTTCAAAATGATATGAAACTTCACATATCAATTATATTTTTTATGTGGGAAGGTTATGATGGATGTCCATGCAAAATATCATCAGAAAAATAGATTCTATGAAACTTTTCGAAATGCAAGTTTCTGTCAAAAATCATAGTATAGTATACACTATTTTTATTAAAAAAATCAAATTTTATTAGGGATTATTTAAAATGATACAATACTTTTCAGATCATTTAAATATGTTATGAGGGAAGGTTATGATGGAACTCCATGCAAAAAAATCATCTGAAAACTAGATTCTATGAAACTTTTCGAAATGCAAGTTTCGGTCAAAAAAATAAAATTGTATTGGGGACGATTTGAAATGATACGAGACTTTTTAGATCATTTATATATGTTAAGAGGGAAGGTTATGATGGAAGTCCATGCAAAAAAATCATCTGAAAAATAGATTCTATGAAACTTTTCGAAATGCAAGTTTCTGTAAAAAAAAATCATAATATATTATACACTAGTTAATACTAGTTTCAGTCAAAAATCAAATTAAATCGAGGATTGTTCAAAATGATACGAAACTTCACATATCATTTATATATTTTACAAAGGTAAGGCTTTGATGGATGTCCATGCAAAAAAATCATCTTAAAATTAGATTCTATGAAACTTTTCTAAATGTATGTTTCTGTCAAAAATCATAGTATATTATACACTAGTTTAAGTCAAGAAAATCAAATTTTATTAGGGATTATTCGAAATGATACAAGAATTTTAAGATCATTTATATATGTTAAGAGGGATGTTTATGATGGAAGTCCATGCAAAAAAATCATCTGAAAACTAGATTTTTTGAAACTTTTCGAAATGCAAGTTTTGGTCAAAAATCATAGTATATTATACACTAGTTTCGGTCAAAAAAATAAAATTTAATTAGGGACTATTTGAAATGATACGAGACTTTCCATATCATTTATATATGTTAAGAGGGAAGGTTATGATGTAAGTCGATGCAAAAAAATCATTTGAAAACTAGATTCTATGAAACTTGTCGAAATGCAAGTTTCTGTCAAAAAATCATAATATATTATACACTAGTTTATAATTGTTTCGGTTAAAAATCAAATTAAATCGCGGACTGTTCAAAATGATACGAATCTTCACATATCAATTATATTTTTTATGTGGGAAGGTTATGATGGATGTCCATGCAAAAAATCATCTGAAAATTAGATTCTATGAAACTTTTCGAAATGCAAGTTTCTGTCAAAAATCATCGTATATTATACACTAGTTTTAGTAAAAAAAATCAAATTTTATTAGGGATTATTTAAAATGATACAATACTTTTCAGATCATTTAAATATGATAAGAGGGAAGGTTATGATGGAACTCCATGCAAAAAAATCATTTGAAAACTAGATTCTATGAAACTTTTCGAAATGCAAGTTTCGGTCAAAAATCATAGTATATTATACACTAACTTCGGTCAAAAAAATAAAATATAATTGGGGACTATTTCAAATGATAAGAGACTTTTCAGATCATTTATATATGTTAAGAGGGAAGGTTTTGATGGAAATCGGTGCAAACAAATCATCTGAAAACTAGATTCTATGAAACTTGTCGAAATGCAAGTTTCTGTCAAAAAATCATAATATATTACACACTAGTTTATACTACTTTCGGTCAAAAATCAAATTAAATCGCGGACTGTTCAAAATGATACGAAAATTCACATATCAATTATATTTTTTATGTGGGAAGGTTATGATGGATGTCCATGCAAAAAATCATCAGAAAATTAGATTCTATGAAACTTTTCGAAATGCAAGTTTCTGTCAAAAATCATAGTATATTATACACTAGTTTCAATAAAAAAAATCTAATTTTATTAGGGATTATTTGAATTGATACAAGACTTTTCAGATCATTTATATATGTTAAGAGGGATGTTTATGATGGAAGTCCATGCAAAAAAATCATCTGAAAACTAGATTCTATGAAAATTTTCGAAATGCATGTTTCGGTCAAAAATCATAGTATATTATACACTAGTTTCGGTCAAAAAAATAAAATATAATTGGGGACTATTTGAAATGATACAAGACTTTTCAGATCATTTATATATGTTAAGAGGGATGTTTATGATGGAAGTCCATGCAAAAAAATCATCTGAAAACTAGATTCTATGAAAATTTTCGAAATGCATGTTTCGGTCAAAAATCATAGTATATTATACACTAGTTTCGGTCAAAAAAATAAAATATAATTAGGGACTATTTGAAATGATACGAGACTTTTCAGATCATTTATATATGTTAAGAGGGAAGGTTATGATGGAAGTCGATGCAAAAAAATCATCTGAAAACTAGTTTCAATGAAACTTGTCGAAATAAAAGTTTCTGTCAAAAAATCATAATATATTACACACTAGTTTATACTAGTTTCGGTCAAAAATCAAATTAAATCGCGGACTGTTCAAAATGATATGAAACTTCACATATCAATTATATTTTTTATGTGGGAAGGTTATGATGGATGTCCATGCAAAATATCATCAGAAAAATAGATTCTATGAAACTTTTCGAAATGCAAGTTTCTGTCAAAAATCATAGTATAGTATACACTATTTTTATTAAAAAAATCAAATTTTATTAGGGATTATTTAAAATGATACAATACTTTTCAGATCATTTAAATATGTTATGAGGGAAGGTTATGATGGAACTCCATGCAAAAAAAATCATCTGAAAACTAGATTCTATGAAACTTTTCGAAATGCAAGTTTCGGTCAAAAAAATAAAATTGTATTGGGGACGATTTGAAATGATACGAGACTTTTTAGATCATTTATATATGTTAAGAGGGAAGGTTATGATGGAAGTCCATGCAAAAAAATCATCTGAAAAATAGATTCTATGAAACTTTTCGAAATGCAAGTTTCTGTAAAAAAAAATCATAATATATTATACACTAGTTAATACTAGTTTCAGTCAAAAATCAAATTAAATCGAGGATTGTTCAAAATGATACGAAACTTCACATATCATTTATATATTTTATAAAGGTAAGGCTTTGATGGATGTCCATGCAAAAAAATCATCTTAAAATTAGATTCTATGAAACTTTTCTAAATGTATGTTTCTGTCAAAAATCATAGTATATTATACACTAGTTTAAGTCAAGAAAATCAAATTTTATTAGGGATTATTCGAAATGATACAAGAATTTTAAGATCATTTATATATGTTAAGAGGGATGTTTATGATGGAAGTCCATGCAAAAAAATCATCTGAAAACTAGATTTTTTGAAACTTTTCGAAATGCAAGTTTTGGTCAAAAATCATAGTATATTATACACTAGTTTCGGTCAAAAAAATAAAATTTAATTAGGGACTATTTGAAATGATACGAGACTTTCCATATCATTTATATATGTTAAGAGGGAAGGTTATGATGTAAGTCGATGCAAAAAAATCATATGAAAACTAGATTCTATGAAACTTGTCGAAATGCAAGTTTCTGTCAAAAAATCATAATATATTATACACTAGTTTATAATTGTTTCGGTTAAAAATCAAATTAAATCGCGGACTGTTCAAAATGATACGAATCTTCACATATCAATTATATTTTTTATGTGGGAAGGTTATGATGGATGTCCATGCAAAAAATCATCTGAAAATTAGATTCTATGAAACTTTTCGAAATGCAAGTTTCTGTCAAAAATCATCGTATATTATACACTAGTTTTAGTAAAAAAAAATCAAATTTTATTAGGGATTATTTAAAATGATACAATACTTTTCAGATCATTTAAATATGATAAGAGGGAAGGTTATGATGGAACTCCATGCAAAAAAATCATTTGAAAACTAGATTCTATGAAACTTTTCGAAATGCAAGTTTCGGTCAAAAATCATAGTATATTATACACTAACTTCGGTCAAAAAAATAAAATATAATTGGGGACTATTTCAAATGATAAGAGACTTTTCAGATCATTTATATATGTTAAGAGGGAAGGTTTTGATGGAAATCGGTGCAAACAAATCATCTGAAAACTAGATTCTATGAAACTTGTCGAAATGCAAGTTTCTGTCAAAAAATCATAATATATTACACACTAGTTTATACTACTTTCGGTCAAAAATCAAATTAAATCGCGGACTGTTCAAAATGATACGAAAATTCACATATCAATTATATTTTTTATGTGGGAAGGTTATGATGGATGTCCATGCAAAAAATCATCAGAAAATTAGATTCTATGAAACTTTTCGAAATGCAAGTTTCTGTCAAAAATCATAGTATATTATACACTAGTTTCAATAAAAAAAATCTAATTTTATTAGGGATTATTTGAATTGATACAAGACTTTTCAGATCATTTATATATGTTAAGAGGGATGTTTATGATGGAAGTCCATGCAAAAAAATCATCTGAAAACTAGATTCTATGAAAATTTTCGAAATGCATGTTTCGGTCAAAAATCATAGTATATTATACACTAGTTTCGGTCAAAAAAATAAAATATAATTGGGGACTATTTGAAATGATACAAGACTTTTCAGATCATTTATATATGTTAAGAGGGATGTTTATGATGGAAGTCCATGCAAAAAAATCATCTGAAAACTAGATTCTATGAAAATTTTCGAAATGCATGTTTCGGTCAAAAATCATAGTATATTATACACTAGTTTCGGTCAAAAAAATAAAATATAATTAGGGACTATTTGAAATGATACGAGACTTTTCAGATCATTTATATATGTTAAGAGGGAAGGTTATGATGGAAGTCGATGCAAAAAAATCATCTGAAAACTAGTTTCAATGAAACTTGTCGAAATAAAAGTTTCTGTCAAAAAATCATAATATATTACACACTAGTTTATACTAGTTTCGGTCAAAAATCAAATTAAATCGCGGACTGTTCAAAATGATATGAAACTTCACATATCAATTATATTTTTTATGTGGGAAGGTTATGATGGATGTCCATGCAAAATATCACCAGAAAAATAGATTCTATGAAACTTTTCGAAATGCAAGTTTCTGTCAAAAATCATAGTATAGTATACACTATTTTTATTAAAAAAATCAAATTTTATTAGGGATTATTTAAAATGATACAATACTTTTCAGATCATTTAAATATGTTATGAGGGAAGGTTATGATGGAACTCCATGCAAAAAAAATCATCTGAAAACTAGATTCTATGAAACTTTTCGAAATGCAAGTTTCGGTCAAAAAAATAAAATTGTATTGGGGACGATTTGAAATGATACGAGACTTTTTAGATCATTTATATATGTTAAGAGGGAAGGTTATGATGGAAGTCCATGCAAAAAAATCATCTGAAAAATAGATTCTATGAAACTTTTCGAAATGCAAGTTTCTGTAAAAAAAAATCATAATATATTATACACTAGTTAATACTAGTTTCAGTCAAAAATCAAATTAAATCGAGGATTGTTCAAAATGATACGAAACTTCACATATCATTTATATATTTTACAAAGGTAAGGCTTTGATGGATGTCCATGCAAAAAAATCATCTTAAAATTAGATTCTATGAAACTTTTCTAAATGTATGTTTCTGTCAAAAATCATAGTATATTATACACTAGTTTAAGTCAAGAAAATCAAATTTTATTAGGGATTATTCGAAATGATACAAGAATTGTAAGATCATTTATATATGTTAAGAGGGATGTTTATGATGGAAGTCCATGCAAAAAAATCATCTGAAAACTAGATTTTTTGAAACTTTTCGAAATGCAAGTTTTGGTCAAAAATCATAGTATATTATACACTAGTTTCGGTCAAAAAAATAAAATTTAATTAGGGACTATTTGAAATGATACGAGACTTTCCATATCATTTATATATGTTAAGAGGGAAGGTTCTGATGTAAGTCGATGCAAAAAAATCATTTGAAAACTAGATTCTATGAAACTTGTCGAAATGCAAGTTTCTGTCAAAAAATCATAATATATTATACACTAGTTTATAATTGTTTCGGTTAAAAATCAAATTAAATCGCGGACTGTTCAAAATGATACGAATCTTCACATATCAATTATATTTTTTATGTGGGAAGGTTATGATGGATGTCCATGCAAAAAATCATCTGAAAATTAGATTCTATGAAACTTTTCGAAATGCAAGTTTCTGTCAAAAATCATCGTATATTATACACTAGTTTTAGTAAAAAAAATCAAATTTTATTAGGGATTATTTAAAATGATACAATACTTTTCAGATCATTTAAATATGATAAGAGGGAAGGTTATGATGGAACTCCATGCAAAAAAATCATTTGAAAACTAGATTCTATGAAACTTTTCGAAATGCAAGTTTCGGTCAAAAATCATAGTATATTATACACTAACTTCGGTCAAAAAAATAAAATATAATTGGGGACTATTTCAAATGATAAGAGACTTTTCAGATCATTTATATATGTTAAGAGGGAAGGTTTTGATGGAAATCGGTGCAAACAAATCATCTGAAAACTAGATTCTATGAAACTTGTCGAAATGCAAGTTTCTGTCAAAAAATCATAATATATTACACACTAGTTTATACTACTTTCGGTCAAAAATCAAATTAAATCGCGGACTGTTCAAAATGATACGAAAATTCACATATCAATTATATTTTTTATGTGGGAAGGTTATGATGGATGTCCATGCAAAAAATCATCAGAAAATTAGATTCTATGAAACTTTTCGAAATGCAAGTTTCTGTCAAAAATCATAGTATATTATACACTAGTTTCAATAAAAAAAATCTAATTTTATTAGGGATTATTTGAATTGATACAAGACTTTTCAGATCATTTATATATGTTAAGAGGGATGTTTATGATGGAAGTCCATGCAAAAAAATCATCTGAAAACTAGATTCTATGAAAATTTTCGAAATGCATGTTTCGGTCAAAAATCATAGTATATTATACACTAGTTTCGGTCAAAAAAATAAAATATAATTGGGGACTATTTGAAATGATACAAGACTTTTCAGATCATTTATATATGTTAAGAGGGATGTTTATGATGGAAGTCCATGCAAAAAAATCATCTGAAAACTAGATTCTATGAAAATTTTCGAAATGCATGTTTCGGTCAAAAATCATAGTATATTATACACTAGTTTCGGTCAAAACAATAAAATATAATTGGGGACTATTTGAAATGATACAAGACTTTTCAGATCATTTATATATGTTAAGAGGGATGTTTATGATGGAAGTCCATGCAAAAAAATCATCTGAAAACTAGATTTTTTGAAAATTTTCGAAATGCAAGTTTTGGTCAAAAATCATAGTATATTATACACTAGTTTCGGTCAAAAAAATAAAATTTAATTAGGGACTATTTGAAATGATACGAGACTTTCCATATCATTTATATATGTTAAGAGGGAAGGTTATGATGTAAGTCGATGCAAAAAAATCATTTGAAAACTAGATTCTATGATACTTGTCGAAATGCAAGTTTCTGTCAAAAAATCATAATATATTATACACTAGTTTATAATTGTTTCGGTTAAAAATCAAATTAAATCGCGGACTGTTCAAAATGATACGAATCTTCACATATCAATTATATTTTTTATGTGGGAAGGTTATGATGGATGTCCATGCAAAAAATCATCAGAAAATTAGATTCTATGAAACTTTTCGAAATGCAAGTTTCTGTCAAAAATCATAGTATATTATGCACAAGTTTCAGTCAAAAAAATCAAATTTTATTAGGGATTATTCGAAATGATACAAGAATTTTCAGATCATTTATATATGTTAAGAGGGATGTTTATGATGGAAGTCCATGCAAAACAATCATCTGAAAACTAGATTCTAGGAAACTTTTCAAAATGCAAGTTTCAATCAAAAATCATAGTATATTATATACAAGTTTCGGTCAAAAAAATAAAATTTAATTGGGGACTATTTGAAATGATACGAGACTTTCCAGATCATTTATATATGTTAAGAGGGAAGGTTATGATGTAAGTCCATGCAAAAAAAATCATCTGAAAACTAGATTCAATGAAACTTTTTGAAATGCAAGTTTCGGTAAAAAAATCATAATATATTATACACTAGTTTATACTAGTTTCGGTCAAAAATCAAATTAAATTTGGGACTGTTCAAAATCATACGAAACTTCACATATCAATTATATTTTTTACTTGGGAAGGTTACGATGGATATCCATGCAAAAAATAATCAGAAAATTAGATTCTATGAAACTTTTCGAAATGCAAGTTTCTGTCAAAAATCATAGTATATTATACACTAGTTTCCGTAAAAAAAATCAAATTTTATTAGGGATTATTTGAAATGATACAAGACTTTTCAGATCATTTATATATGTTAAGAGGGATGTTTATGATGGAAGTCCATGCAAAAAAATCATCTGAAAACTAGATTCTATAAAACTTTTCGAAATGCAAGTTTCGGTCAAAAATCATAGTATATTATACACTAATTTCGGTCAAAAAAATAAAATATAATTGGGGACTATTTGAAATGATACGAGACTTTTCAGATCATTTATATATGTTAAGAGGGAAGGTTATGATGGAAGTCGATGCAAAAAATCATCTTAAAACTAGATTCTATGAAACTTGTCGAAATGCAAGTTTCTGTCAAAAAATCATAATATATTATACACTAGTTTATACTAGTTTCGGTCAAAAAACAAATTAAATCGCGGACTGTTCAAAATGATATGAAACTTCACATATCAATTATATTTTTTATGTGGGAAGGTTAAGATGGATGTCCATGCAAAAATTCATCAGAAAATTAGATTCTATGAAACTTTTCGAAATGCAATTTTCTGTCAAAAATCATAGTATATTATACACTAGTTTTAGTAAAAAAATCAAATTTTATTAGGGATTATTTAAAATGATACAATACTTTTCAGATCATTTAAATATGTTAAGAGGGAAGGTTATGATGGAACTCCATGCAAAAAAATCATCTGAAAACTAGATTCTATGAAACTTTTCGAAATGCAAGTTTCGGTCAAAAAAATTAAATTGTATTGGGGACGATTTGAAATGATACGAGACTTTTTAGATCAATTATATATGTTAAGAGGGAAGTTATGATGGAAGTCTATGCAAAAAAATCATCTGAAAACTATATTCTATGAAACTTTTCGAAATGCAAGTTTCTATAAAAAAAATCATAATATATTATACACTAGCTAATACTAGTTTCAGTCAAAAATCAAATTAAATCGGGGATTGTTCAAAATGATACGAAACTTCACATATCATTTATATATTTTACAATTTAAGGCTTTGATGGATGTCCATGCAAAAAATCATCTTAAAATTAGATTCTATCAAACTTTTCTAAATGTATGTTTCTGTCAAAAATCATAGTATATTATTCACTAGTTTAAGTCACAAAAATCAAATTTTATTAGGGATTATTCGAAATGATACAAGAATTTTCAGATCATTTATATATGTTAAGAGGGATGTTTATGATGGAAGTCCATGCAAAAAAATCATCTGAAAACTTGATTCTTTGAAACTTTTCGAAATGCAAGTTTCGGTCGAAAATCATAGTATATTATACACTAGTTTCGGTCAAAAAAAATAAAATTTAATTGGGGACTATTTGAAATGATATGAGACTTTCCATATCATTTATATATGTTAAAAGGGATGGTTATGATGGAAGTCGATGCAAAAGAATCATTTGAAAACTAGATTTTATGAAACTTGTCGAAATGCAAGTTTCTGTCAAAAAATCATAATATATTATACACTAGTTTATAATAGTTTCGGTTAAAAATCAAATTAAATCGCAGACTGTTCAAAATGATACGAATCTTCACATATCAATTATATTTTTTATATGGGAAGGTTATGATGGATGTCCATGCAAAAAATCATCTGAAAATTAGATTCTATGAAACTTTTCGAAATGCAAGTTTCTGTCAAAAATAATAGTATATTATACACTAGTTTTAGTAAAAAAATCAAATTTTATTAGGGATTTTTTAAAATGATACAATACTTTTCAGATCATTTAAATATGTTAAGAGGGAAGTTATGATGGAACTCCATGCAAAAAAATCATCTGAAAACTAGATTCTATGAAACTTTTCGAAATGCAAGTTTCGGTCAAAAATCATAGTATATTATACACTAGTTTCGGTCAAAAAAATAAAATATAATTGGGGACTATTTGAAATGATACGAGACTTTTCAGATCATTTATATATGTTAAGAGGGAAGGTTATGATGGAAGTCGATGCAAAAAAATCATCTGAAAACTAGATTCTATGAAACTTGTCGAAATGCAAGTTTCTGTCAAAAAATCATAATATATTACACACTAGTTTATACTAGTTTCGGTCAAAAATCAAATTAAATCGCGGACTGTTCAAAATGATACGAAAATTCACATATCAATTATATTTTTTATGTGGGAAGGTTATGATGGATGTCCATGCAAAAAATCATCAGAAAATTAGATTCTTTGAAACTTTTCGAAATGCAGGTTTCTGTCAAAAATCATAGTATATTATACACTAGTTTCAATAAAAAAATCTAATTTTATTAGGGATTATTTGAAATGATACAAGACGTTTCAGATCATTTATATATGTTAAGAGGGATGTTTATGATGGAAGTCCATGCAAAAAAAATCATCTGAAAACTAGATTCTATGAAAATTTTTGAAATGCATGTTTCGGTCAAAAATCATAGTATATTATACACTAGTTTCGGTCAAAAAAATAAAATATAATTGGGGACTATTTGAAATGATACGAGACTTTTCAGATCATTTATATATGTTAATAGGGAAGGTTATGATGGAAGTCGATGCAAAAAAATCATTTGAAAACTAGATTCTATGAAACTTGTCGAAATGCAAGTTTCTGTCAAAAAATCATAATATATTACACACTAGTTTATACTAGTTTCGGTCTAAAATCAAATTAAATCGCGGACTGTTCAAAATGATATGAAACTTCACATATCAATTATATTTTTTATGTGGGAAGGTTATGATGGATGTCCATGCAAAAAATCATCAGAAAATTAGATTCTATGAAACTTTTCGAAATGCAAGTTTCTGTCAAAAATCATTGTATATTATACACTATTTTTTGTAAAAAAAATCAAATTTTATTAGGGATTATTTAAAATGATACAATACTTTTCAGATCATTTAAATATGTAAAGAGGGAAGGTTATGATGGAACTCCATGCAAAAAAATCATCTGAAAACTAGATTCTTTGAAACTTTTCGAAATGCAAGTTTCGGTCAAAAAAATAATATTGTATTGGGGACGATTTGAAATGATACAAGACTTTTTAGATCATTTATATATGTTAAGAGGGAAGGCTATGATGGAAGTCCATGCAAAAAAATCATCTGAAAACTAGATTCTATGAAACTTTTTGAAATGCAAGTTTCTATAAAAAAATCATAATATATTATACACTAGTTAATACTAGTTTCAGTCAAAAATCAAATTAAATCAGGGATTGTTCAAAATGATACGAAACTTCACATATCATTTATATATTTTACAAGGTAAGGCTTTGATGGATGTCCATGCAAAAAATCATCTTAAAATTAGATTCTATGAAACTTTTCTAAATGTATGTTTCTGTCAAAAATCATAGTATATTATACACTAGTTTCAGTCAAAAAAATCAAATTTTATTAGGGATTATTCGAAATGATACAAGAATTTTCAAATCGTTTATATATGTTAAGAGGGATGTTTATGATGGAAGTCCATGCAAAAATATCATCTGAAAACTAGATTCTATGAAACTTTTCAAAACGCAAGTTTCAATCAAAAATCATAGTATATTATATACAAGTTTCGGTCAAAAAAATTAAATTTAATTGGGGACTATTTGAAATGATACGAGACTTTCCAGATCATTTATATATGTTAAGAGGGAAAGTTATGATGTAAGTCCATGCAAAAAAATCATCTGAAAACTAGATTCAATGAAACTTTTTGAAATGCAAGTTTCTGTAAAAAAATCATAATATATTATACACTAGTTTATACTAGTTTCGGTCAAAAATCAAATTAAATCGGGGACTGTTCAAAATCATACGAAACTTCACATATCAATTATATTTTTTACTTGGGAAGGTTATGATGGATGTCCATGCAAAAAATAATCAGAAAATTAGATTCTATGAAACTTTTCGAAATGCAAGTTTCTGTCAAAAATCATAGTATATTATACACTAGTTTCCGTAAAAAAAATCAAATTTTATTAGAGATTATTTGAAATGATACAAGACTTTTAAGATCATTTATATATGTTAAGAGGGATGTTTATGATAGAATTCCATGCAAAAAAATCATCTGAAAACTAGATTCTATAAAACTTTTCGAAATGCAAGTTTCTATAAAAAAAATCATAATATATTATACACTAGATAATACTAGTTTCAGTCAAAAATCAAATTAAATCGGGGATTGTTCAAAATGATACGAAACTTCAGATATCTTTTATATATTTTACAAGGTAAGGCTTTGATGGATGTCCATGCAAAAAATCATCTTAAAATTAGATTCTATGAAACTTTTCTAAATGTATGTTTCTGTCAAAAATCATAGTATATTATACACTAGTTTCAGTCAAAAAAATCAAATTTTATTAGGGATTATTCGAAATGATACAAGAATTTTCAGATCGTTTATATATGTTAAGAGGGATGTTTATGATGGAAGTCCATGAAAAAAATCAACTGAAAACTAGATTCTATGAAACTTTTCAAAATGCAAGTTTCAATCAAAAATCATAGTATATTATATACTAGTTTTGGTCAAAAAAATAAAATTTAATTGGGGACTATTTGAAATGATACGAAACTTTCCATATCATTTATATTTGTTAAGAGGGAAGGTTATGATGTAAGTCCATGCAAAAAATTCATCTGAAAACTAGATTCAATGAAACTTTTTGAAATGCAAGTTTCTGTAAAATAATCATAATATATTATACACTAGTTTATACTAGTTTCGGTCAAAAATCAAATTAAATCGGGGACTGTTCAAAATCATACGAAACTTCACATATCAATTATATTTTTTACTTGGGAAGGTTATGATGGATGTCCATGCAAAAAATAATCAGAAAATTAGAATCTATGAAACTTTTCGAAATGCAAGTTTCTGTCAAAAATCATAGTATATTATACACTAGTTTCCGTAAAAAAAATCAAATTTTATTAGGGATTATTTGAAATGATACAAGACTTTTCAGATCATTTATATATGTTAAGAGGGATGTTTATGATGGAAGTCCATGCAAAAAAATCATCTGAAAACTAGATTCTATAAAACTTTTTGAAATGCATGTTTCGGTCAAAAATCATAGTATATTATACACTAGTTTCGGTCAAAAAAATAAAATATAATTGGGGACTATTTGAAATGATACGAGACTTTTCAGATCATTTATATATGTTAAGAGGGAAGGTTATGATGGAAGTCGATGCAAAAAAATCATCTGAAAACTAGATACTATGAAACTTGTCGAAATAAAAGTTTCTGTCAAAAAATCATAATATATTACACACTAGTTTATACTAGTTTCGGTCAAAAATCAAATTAAATCGCGGACTGTTCAAAATGATACGAAACTTCACATATCAATTATATTTTTTATGTGGGAAGGTTATGATGGATATCCATGCAAAAAATCATCAGAAAATTAGATTCTTTGAATCTTTTCGAAATGCAAGTTTCTGTCAAAAATCATAGTATATTATACACTATTTTTAGTAAAAAATCAAATTTTATTAGGGATTATGTAAAATGATACAATACTTTTCAGATCATTTAAATATGTTAAGAGGGAAGGTTATGATGGAACTCCATGCAAAAAAATCATCTGAAAACTAGATTCTATGAAACTTTTCGAAATTCAAGTTTCGGTCAAAAAAATAAAATTGTATTGGGGACGATTTGAAATGATACGAGACTTTTTAGATCATTTATATATGTTAAGAGGGAAGGTTATGATGGAAGTCCATGCCAAAAAATCATCTGAAAACTAGATTCTATGAAACTTTTCGAAATGCAAGTTTCTGTAAAAAAATCATAATATATTATACACTAGTTAATACTAGTTTCAGTCAAAAATCAAATTAAATCAGGGATTGTTAAAAATGATACGAAACTTCACATATCATTTATATATTTTACAAGGTAAGGCTTTGATGGATGTCCATGGAAAAAATCATCTTAAAATTAGATTCTATGAAACTTTTCTAAATGTAAGTTTCTTTCAAAAATCATAGTATATTATACAATAGTTTAAGTCAAAAAAATCAATTTTTATTTGGGATTATTCGAAATGATACAAGAATTTTAAGATCATTTATATATGTTAAGAGGGATGTTTATGATGGAAGTCGATGCAAAAAAATCATCTGAAAACTAGATTCTTTGAAACTTTTCGATATGCAAGTTTCGGTCAAAAATCATAGTATATTATATATTAGTTTCGGTCAAAAAAATAAAATTTAATTGGGGACTATTTGAAATGATACGAGACTTTTCAGATCATTTATATATGTTAAGAGGGAAGGTTATGATGGAAATCGGTGCAAAAAAAATCATTTGAAAACTAGATTCTATGAAACTTGTCGAAATGCAAGTTTCTGTCAAAAAATCATAATATATTATACACTAGTTTATAATAGTTTCGGTTAAAAATCAAATTAAATCGCAGACTGTTCAAAATGATACGAATCTTCACATATCAATTATATTTTTTATATGGGAAGGTTATGATGGATGTCCATGCAAAAAATCATCTGAAAATTAGATTCTATGAAACTTTTCGAAATGCAAGTTTCTGTCAAAAATCATAGTATATTATACACTAGTTTTAGTAAAAAAATCAAATTTTATTAGGGATTTTTTAAAATGATACAATACTTTTCAGATCATTTAAATATGTTAAGAGGGAAGTTATGATGGAACTCCATGCAAAAAAATCATCTGAAAACTAGATTCTATGAAAGTTTTCGAAATGCAAGTTTCGGTCAAAAATCATAGTATATTATACACTAGTTTCGGTCAAAAAAATAAAATATAATTGGGGACTATTTGAAATGATACGAGACTTTTCAGATCATTTATATATGTTAAGAGGGAAGGTTATGATGGAAGTCGATGCAAAAAAATCATCTGAAAACTAGATTCTATGAAACTTGTCGAAATGCAAGTTTCTGTCAAAAAATCATAATATATTACACACTAATTTATACTAGTTTCGGTCAAAAATCAAATTAAATCGCGGACTGTTCAAAATGATACGAAAATTCACATATCAATTATATTTTTTATGTGGGAAGGTTATGATGGATGTCCATGCAAAAAATCATCAGAAAATTAGATTCTTTGAAACTTTTCGAAATGCAGGTTTCTGTCAAAAATCATAGTATATTATACACTAGTTTCAATAAAAAAATCTAATTTTTTTAGGGATTATCTGAAATGATACAAGACGTTTCAGATCATTTATATATTTTAAGAGGGATGTTTATGATGGAATTCCATGCAAAAAAAATCATCTGAAAACTAGATTCTATGAAAATTTTTGAAATGCATGTTTCGGTCAAAAATCATAGTATATTATACACTAGTTTCGGTCAAAAAAATAAAATATAATTGGGGACTATTTGAAATGATACGAGACTTTTCAGATCATTTATATATGTTAATAGGGAAGGTTATGATGGAAGTCGATGCAAAAAAATCATTTGAAAACTAGATTCTATGAAACTTGTCGAAATGCAAGTTTCTGTCAAAAAATCATAATATATTACACACTAGTTTATACTAGTTTCGGTCTAAAATCAAATTAAATCGCGGACTGTTCAAAATGATATGAAACTTCACATATCAATTATATTTTTTATGTGGGAAGGTTATGATGGATGTCCATGCAAAAAATCATCAGAAAATTAGATTCTATGAAACTTTTCGAAATGCAAGTTTCTGTCAAAAATCATTGTATATTATACACTATTTTTTGTAAAAAAATCAAATTTTATTAGGGATTATTTAAAATGATACAATACTTTTCAGATCATTTAAATATGTAAAGAGGGAAGGTTATGATGGAACTCCATGCAAAAAAATCATCTGAAAACTAGATTCTTTGAAACTTTTCGAAATGCAAGTTTCGGTCAAAAAAATAATATTGTATTGGGGACGATTTGAAATGATACGAGACTTTTTAGATCATTTATATATGTTAAGAGGGAAGGCTATGATGGAAGTCCATGCAAAAAAATCATCTGAAAACTAGATTCTATGAAACTTTTTGAAATGCAAGTTTCTATAAAAAAATCATAATATATTATACACTAGTTAATACTAGTTTCAGTCAAAAATCAAATTAAATCAGGGATTGTTCAAAATGATACGAAACTTCACATATCATTTATATATTTTACAAGGTAAGGCTTTGATGGATGTCCATGCAAAAAATCATCTTAAAATTAGATTCTATGAAACTTTTCTAAATGTATGTTTCTGTCAAAAATCATAGTATATTATACACTAGTTTCAGTCAAAAAAATCAAATTTTATTAGGGATTATTCGAAATGATACAAGAATTTTCAAATCGTTTATATATGTTAAGAGGGATGTTTATGATGGAAGTCCATGCAAAAAAATCATCTGAAAACTAGATTCTATGAAACTTTTCAAAACGCAAGTTTCAATCAAAAATCATAGTATATTATATACAAGTTTCGGTCAAAAAAATAAAATTTAATTTGGGACTATTTGAAATGATACGAGACTTTCCAGATCATTTATATATGTTAAGAGGGAAGGTTATGATGTAAGTCCATGCAAAAAAATCATCTGAAAACTAGATTCAATGAAACTTTTTGAAATGCAAGTTTCTGTAAAAAAATCATAATATATTATACACTAGTTTATACTAGTTTCGGTCAAAAATCAAATTAAATCGGGGACAGTTCAAAATCATACGAAACTTCACATATCAATTATATTTTTTACTTGGGAAGGTTATGATGGATGTCCATGCAAAAAATAATCAGAAAATTAGATTCTATGAAACTTTTCGAAATGCAAGTTTCTGTCAAAAATCATAGTATATTATACACTAGTTTCCGTAAAAAAAATCAAATTTTATTAGAGATTATTTGAAATGATACAAGACTTTTAAGATCATTTATATATGTTAAGAGGGATGTTTATGATGGAAGTCCATGCAAAAAAATCATCTGAAAACTAGATTCTATAAAACTTTTCGAAATGCAAGTTTCTATAAAAAAAATCATAATATATTATACACTAGTTAATACTAGTTTCAGTCAAAAATCAAATTAAATCGGGGATTGTTCAAAATGATACGAAACTTCACATATCTTTTATATATTTTACAAGGTAAGGCTTTGATGGATGTCCATGCAAAAAATCATCTTAAAATTAGATTCTATGAAACTTTTCTAAATGTATGTTTCTGTCAAAAATCATAGTATATTATACACTAGTTTCAGTCAAAAAAATCAAATTTTATTAGGGATTATTCGAAATGATACAAGAATTTTCAGATCGTTTATATATGTTAAGAGGGATGTTTATGATGGAAGTCCATGAAAAAAATCATCTGAAAACTAGATTCTATGAAACTTTTCAAAATGCAAGTTTCAATCAAAAATCATAGTATATTATATACAAGTTTCGGTCAAAAAAATAAAATTTAATTGGGGACTATTTGAAATGATACGAGACTTTCCAAATCATTTATATATGTTAAGAGGGAAGGTTATGATGTAAGTCCATGCAAAAAAATCATCTGAAAACTAGATTCAATGAAACTTTTTGAAATGCAAGTTTCTGTAAAAAAATCATAATATATTATACACTAGTTGATACTAGTTTCGGTCAAAAATCAAATTAAATCGGGGACAGTTCAAAATCATACGAAACTTCACATATCAATTATATTTTATACTTGGGAAGGTTATGATGGATGTCCATGCAAAAAATAATCAGAAAATTAGATTCTATGAAACTTTTCGAAATGCAAGTTTCTGTCAAAAATCATAGTATATTATACACTAGTTTCCGTAAAAAAAATCAAATTTTATTAGGGATTATTTGAAATGATACAAGACTTTTCAGATCATTTATATATGTTAAGAGGGATGTTTATGATGGAAGTCCATGCAAAAAAATCATCTGAAAACTAGATTCTATAAAACTTTTCGAAATGCATGTTTCGGTCAAAAATCATAGTATATTATACACTAGTTTCGGTCAAAAAAATAAAATATAATTAGGGACTATTTGAAATGATACGAGACTTTTCAGATCATTTATATATGTTAAGAGGGAAGGTTATGATGGAAGTCGATGCAAAAAAATCATCTGAAAACTAGATTCTATGAAACTTGTCGAAATAAAAGTTTCTGTCAAAAAATCATAATATATTACACACTAGTTTATACTAGTTTCGGTCAAAAATCAAATTAAATCGCGGACTGTTCAAAATGATACGAAACTTCACATGTCAATTATATTTTTTATGTGGGAAGGTTATGATGGATGTCCATGCAAAATATCATCAGAAAATTAGATTCTATGAAACTTTTCGAAATGCAAGTTTCTGTCAAAAATCATAGTATATTATACACTATTTTTATTAAAAAAATCAAATTTTATTAGGGATTATTTAAAATGATACAATACTTTTCAGATCATTTAAATATGTTATGAGGGAAGGTTATGATGGAACTCCATGCAAAAAAATCATTTGAAAACTAGATTCTATGAAACTTTTCGAAATGCAAGTTTCGGTCAAAAAAATAAAACTGTATTGGGGACGATTTGAAATGATACGAGACTTTTTAGATCATTTATATATGTTAAGAGGGAAGGTTATGATGGAAGTCCATGCAAAAAAATCATCTGAAAAATAGATTCTATGAAACTTTTCGAAATGCAAGTTTCTGTAAAAAAAATCATAATATATTATACACTAGTTAATACTAGTTTCAGTCAAAAATCAAATTAAATCGAGGATTGTTCAAAATGATACGAAACTTCACATATCATTTATATATTTTACAAAGGTAAGGCTTTGATGGATGTCCATGCAAAAAAATCATCTTAAAATTAGATTCTATGAAACTTTTCTAAATGTATGTTTCTGTCAAAAATCATAGTATATTATACACTAGTTTAAGTCAAGAAAATCAAATTTTATTAGGGATTATTCGAAATGATACAAGAATTTTAAGATCATTTATATATGTTAAGAGGGATGTTTATGATGGAAGTCCATGCAAGAAAATCATCTGAAAACTAGATTTTTTGAAACTTTTCAAAATGCAAGTTTTGGTCAAAAATCATAGTATATTATACACTAGTTTCGGTCAAAAAAATAAAATTTAATTGGGGACTATTTGAAATGATACGAGACTTTCCATATCATTTATATATGTTAAGAGGGAAGGTTATGATGTAAGTCGATGCAAAAAAATCATTTGAAAACTAGATTCTATGAAACTTGTCGAAATGCAAGTTTCTGTCAAAAAATCATAATATATTATACACTAGTTTATAATTGTTTCGGTTAAAAATCAAATTAAATCGCGGACTGTTCAAAATGATACGAATCTTCACATATCAATTATATTTTTTATGTGGGAAGGTTATGATGGATGTCCATGCAAAAAATCATCTGAAAATTAGATTCTATGAAACTTTTCGAAATGCAAGTTTCTGTCAAAAATCATCGTATATTATACACTAGTTTTAGTAAGAAAATCAAATTTTATTAGGGATTATTTAAAATGATACAATACTTTTCAGATCATTTAAATATGTTAAGAGGGAAGGTTATGATGGAACTCCATGCAAAAAAATCATTTGAAAACTAGATTCTATGAAACTTTTCGAAATGCAAGTTTCGGTCAAAAATCATAGTATATTATACACTAGTTTCGGTCAAAAAAATAAAATATAATTGGGGATATTTCAAATGATAAGAGACTTTTCAGATCATTTATATATGTTAAGAGGGAAGGTTTTGATGGAAATCGGTGCAAACAAATCATCTGAAAACTAGATTCAATGAAACTTGTCGAAATGCAAGTTTCTGTCAAAAAATCATAATATATTACACACTAGTTTATACTAGTTTCGGTCAAAAATCAAATTAAATCGCGGACTGTTCAAAATGATACGAAAATTCACATATCAATTAAATTTTTTATGTGGGAAGGTTATGATGGATGTCCATGCAAAAAATCATCAGAAAATTAGATTCTATGAAACTTTTCGAAATGCAAGTTTCTGTCAAAAATCATAGTATATTATACACTAGTTTCAATAAAAAAAATCTAATTTTATTAGGGATTATTTGAAATGATACAAGACTTTTCAGATCATTTACATATGTTAAGAGGGATGTTTATGATGGAAGTCCATGCAAAAAAATCATCTGAAAACTAGATTCTATGAAAATTTTCGAAATGCATGTTTCGGTCAAAAATCATAGTATATTTTACACTAGTTTCGGTCAAAAAAATAAAATATAATTGGGGACTATTTGAAATGATACAAGACTTTTCAGATCATTTATATATGTTAAGAGGGATGTTTATGATGGAAGTCCATGCAAAAAAATCATCTGAAAACTAGATTCTATGAAAATTTTCGAAATGCATGTTTCGGTCAAAAATCCTAGTATATTATACACTAGTTTCGGTCAAAAAAATAAAATATAATTGGGGACTATTTGAAATGATACGAGACTTTTCAGATCATTTATATATGTTAATAGGGAAGGTTATGATGGAAGTCGATGCAAAAAAATCATTTGAAAACTAGATTCTTTGTAACTTATCGAAATGCAAGTTGCTGTCAAAAAATCATAATATATTACACACTAGTTTATACTAGTTTCGGTCAAAAATCAAATTAAATGCGGACTGTTAAAAATGATACGAAACTTCACATATCAGTTATATTTTTTATGTGGGAAGGTTATGATGGATGTCCATGCAAAAAATCATCAGAAAATTAGATTCTATGAAACTTTTCGAAATGCAAGTTTCTGTCAAAAATCATAGTATATTATACACTATTTTTAGTAAAAAAATCAAATTTTATTAGGGATTATTTAAAATGATACAATACTTTTCAGATCATTTAAATATGTTAAGAGGGAAGGTTATGATGGAACTCCATGCAAAAAAAATCATCTGAAAACTAGATTCTATGAAACTTTTCGAAATGCATGTTTCGGTCAAAAAAATAAAATTGTATTGGGCACGATTTGAAATGATACGAGACTTTTTAGATCATTTATATATGTTAAGAGGGAAGGCTATGATGGAAGTCCATGCAAAAAAATCATCTGAAAACTAGATTCCATGAAACTTTTCGAAATGCAAGTTTCTGTAAAAAAAATCATAATATATTATACACTAGTTAATACTAGTTTCAGTAAAAAATCAAATTAAATCGAGGATTGTTCAAAATGATACGAAACTTCACATATCATTTATATATTTTACAAAGGTAAGGCTTTGATGAATGTCCATGCAAAAAAATCATCTTAAAATTAGATTCTATGAAACTTTTCTAAATGTATGTTTCTGTCAAAAATCATAGTATATTATACACTAGTTTAAGTCAAGAAAATCAAATTTTATTAGGGATTATTCGAAATGATACAAGAATTTTAAGATCATTTATATATGTTAAGAGGGATGTTTATGATGGAAGTCCATGCAAGAAAATCATCTGAAAACTAGATTTTTTGAAACTTTTCAAAATGCAAGTTTTGGTCAAAAATCATAGTATATTATACACTAGTTTCGGTCAAAAAAATAAAATTTAATTGGGGACTATTTGAAATGATACGAGACTTTCCATATCATTTATATATGTTAAGAGGGAAGGTTATGATGTAAGTCGATGCAAAAAAATCATTTGAAAACTAGATTCTATGAAACTTGTCGAAATGCAAGTTTCTGTCAAAAAATCATAATATATTATACACTAGTTTATAATTGTTTCGGTTAAAAATCAAATTAAATCGCGGACTGATCAAAATGATACGAATCTTCACATATCAATTATATTTTTTATGTGGGAAGGTTATGATGGATGTCCATGCAAAAAATCATCTGAAAATTAGATTCTATGAAACTTTTCGAAATGCAAGTTTCTGGCAAAAATCATCGTATATTATACACTAGTTTTAGTAAAAAAATCAAATTTTATTAGGGATTATTTAAAATGATACAATACTTTTCAGATCATTTAAATATGTTAAGAGGGAAGGTTATGATGGAACTCCATGCAAAAAAATCATTTGAAAACTAGATTCTATGAAACTTTTTGAAATGCAAGTTTCGGTCAAAAATCATAGTATATTATACACTAGTTTCGGTCAAAAAAATAAAATATAATTGGGGATATTTCAAATGATAAGAGACTTTTCAGATCATTTATATATGTTAAGAGGGAAGGTTTTGATGGAAATCGGTGCAAACAAATCATCTGAAAACTAGATTCAATGAAACTTGTCGAAATGCAAGTTTCTGTCAAAAAATCATAATATATTACACACTAGTTTATACTAGTTTCGGTCAAAAATCAAATTAAATCGCGGACTGTTCAAAATGATACGAAAATTCACATATCAATTAAATTTTTTATGTGGGAAGGTTATGATGGATGTCCATGCAAAAAATCATCAGAAAATTAGATTCTATGAAACTTTTCGAAATGCAAGTTTCTGTCAAAAATCATAGTATATTATACACTAGTTTCAATAAAAAAAATCTAATTTTATTAGGGATTATTTGAAATGATACAAGACTTTTCAGATCATTTACATATGTTAAGAGGGATGTTTATGATGGAAGTCCATGCAAAAAAATCATCTGAAAACTAGATTCTATGAAAATTTTCGAAATGCATGTTTCGGTCAAAAATCATAGTATATTTTACACTAGTTTCGGTCAAAAAAATAAAATATAATTGGGGACTATTTGAAATAATACAAGACTTTTCAGATCATTTATATATGTTAAGAGGGATGTTTATGATGGAAGTCCATGCAAAAAAATCATCTGAAAACTAGATTCTATGAAAATTTTCGAAATGCATGTTGCGGTCAAAAATCATAGTATATTATACACTAGTTTCGGTCAAAAAAATAAAATATAATTGGGGACTATTTGAAATGATACGAGACTTTTCAGATCATTTATATATGTTAATAGGGAAGGTTATGATGGAAGTCGATGCAAAAAAATCATTTGAAAAATAGATTCTTTGTAACTTATCGAAATGCAAGTTGCTGTCAAAAAATCATAATATATTACACACTAGTTTATACTAGTTTCGGTCAAAAATCAAATTAAATGCGGACTGTTAAAAATGATACGAAACTTCACATATCAATTATATTTTTTATGTGGGAAGGTTATGATGGATGTCCATGCAAAAAATCATCAGAAAATTAGATTCTATGAAACTTTTCGAAATGCAAGTTTCTGTCAAAAATCATAGTATATTATACACTATTTTTAGTAAAAAAATCAAATTTTATTAGGGATTATATAAAATGATACAATACTTTTCAGATCATTTAAATATGTTAAGAGGGAAGGTTATGATGGAACTCCATGCAAAAAAATCATCTGAAAACTAGATTCTATGAAACTTTTCGAAATGCATGTTTCGGTCAAAAAAATAAAATTGTATTGGGAACGATTTGAAATGATACGAGACTTTTTAGATCATTTATATATGTTAAGCGGGAAGGCTATGATGGAAGTCCATGCAAAAAAATCATCTGAAAACTAGATTCTATGAATTTTTCGAAATGCAAGTTTCTGTAAAAAAAATCATAATATATTATACACTAGTTAATACTAGTTTCAGTCAAAAATCAAATTAAATCGAGGATTGTTCAAAATGATACGAAACTTCACATATCATTTATATATTTTACAAAGGTAAGGCTTTGATGGATGTCCATGCAAAAAAATCATCTTAAAATTAGATTCTATGAAACTTTTCTAAATGTATGTTTCTGTCAAAAATCATAGTATATTATACACTAGTTTAAGTCAAGAAAATCAAATTTTATTAGGGATTATTCGAAATGATACAAGAATTTTAAGATCATTTATATATGTTAAGAGGGATGTTTATGATGGAAGTCCATGCAAGAAAATCATCTGAAAACTAGATTTTTTGAAACTTTTCAAAATGCAAGTTTTGGTCAAAAATCATAGTATATTATACACTAGTTTCGGTCAAAAAAATAAAATTTAATTGGGGACTATTTGAAATGATACGAGACTTTCCATATCATTTATATATGTTAAGAGGGAAGGTTATGATGTAAGTCGATGCAAAAAAATCATTTGAAAACTAGATTCTATGAAACTTGTCGAAATGCTAGTTTCTGTCAAAAAATCATAATATATTATACACTAGTTTATAATTGTTTCGGTTAAAAATCAAATTAAATCGCGGACTGTTCAAAATGATACGAATCTTCACATATCAATTATATTTTTTATGTGGGAAGGTTATGATGGATGTCCATGCAAAAAATCATCTGAAAATTAGATTCTATGAAACTTTTCGAAATGCAAGTTTCTGTCAAAAATCATCGTATATTATACACTAGTTTTAGTAAAAAAATCAAATTTTATTAGGGATTATTTAAAATGATACAATACTTTTCAGATCATTTAAATATGTTAAGAGGGAAGGTTATGATGGAACTCCATGCAAAAAAATCATTTGAAAACTAGATTCTATGAAACTTTTCGAAATGCAAGTTTCGGTCAAAAATCATAGTATATTATACACTAGTTTCGGTCAAAAAAATAAAATATAATTGGGGACTATTTCAAATGATAAGAGACTTTTCAGATCATTTATATATGTTAAGAAGGAAGGTTTTGATGGAAATCGGTGCAAACAAAACATCTGAAAACTAGATTCTATGAAACTTGTCGAAATGCAAGTTTCTGTCAAAAAATCATAATATATTACACACTAGTTTATACTAGTTTCGGTCAAAAATCAAATTAAATCGCGGACTGTTCAAAATGATACGAAAATTCACATATCAATTATATTTTTTATGTGGGAAGGTTATGATGGATGTCCATGCAAAAAATCATCAGAAAATTAGATTCTATGAAACTTTTCGAAATGCAAGTTTCTGTGAAAAATCATAGTATATTATACACTAGTTTCAATAAAAAAAAATCTAATTTTATTAGGGATTATTTGAAATGATACAAGACTTTTCAGATCATTTACATATGTTAAGAGGGATGTTTATGATGGAAGTCCATGCAAAAAAATCATCTGAAAACTAGATTCTATGAAAATTTTCGAAATGCATGTTTCGGTCAAAAATCATAGTATATTATACACTAGTTTCGGTCAAAAAAATAAAATATAATTGGGGACTATTTGAAATGATACAAGACTTTTCAGATCATTTATATATGTTAAGAGGGATGTTTATGATGGAAGTCCATGCAAAAAAATCATCTGAAAACTAGATTCTATGAAAATTTTCGAAATGCATGTTTCGGTCAAAAATCCTAGTATATTATACACTAGTTTCGGTCAAAAAAATAAAATATAATTGGGGACTATTTGAAATGATACGAGACTTTTCAGATCATTTATATATGTTAATAGGGAAGGTTATGATGGAAGTCGATGCAAAAAAATCATTTGAAAACTAGATTCTTTGTAACTTATCGAAATGCAAGTTGCTGTCAAAAAATCATAATATATTACACACTAGTTTATACTAGTTTCGGTCAAAAATCAAATTAAATGCGGACTGTTAAAAATGATACGAAACTTCACATATCAATTATATTTTTTATGTGGGAAGGTTATGATGGATGTCCATGCAAAAAATCATCAGAAAATTAGATTCTATGAAACTTTTCGAAATGCAAGTTTCTGTCAAAAATCATAGTATATTATACACTATTTTTAGTAAAAAAATCAAATTTTATTAGGGATTATTTAAAATGATACAATACTTTTCAGATCATTTAAATATGTTAAGAGGGAAGGTTATGATGGAACTCCATGCAAAAAAAATCATCTGAAAACTAGATTCTATGAAACTTTTCGAAATGCATGTTTCGGTCAAAAAAATAAAATTGTATTGGGCACGATTTGAAATGATACGAGACTTTTTAGATCATTTATATATGTTAAGAGGGAAGGCTATGATGGAAGTCCATGCAAAAAAATCATCTGAAAACTAGATTCCATGAAACTTTTCGAAATGCAAGTTTCTGTAAAAAAAATCATAATATATTATACACTAGTTAATACTAGTTTCAGTCAAAAATCAAATTAAATCGAGGATTGTTCAAAATGATACGAAACTTCACATATCATTTATATATTTTACAAAGGTAAGGCTTTGATGAATGTCCATGCAAAAAAATCATCTTAAAATTAGATTCTATGAAACTTTTCTAAATGTATGTTTCTGTCAAAAATCATAGTATATTATACACTAGTTTAAGTCAAGAAAATCAAATTTTATTAGGGATTATTCGAAATGATACAAGAATTTTAAGATCATTTATATATGTTAAGAGGGATGTTTATGATGGAAGTCCATGCAAGAAAATCATCTGAAAACTAGATTTTTTGAAACTTTTCAAAATGCAAGTTTTGGTCAAAAATCCTAGTATATTATACACTAGTTTCGGTCAAAAAAATAAAATTTAATTGGGGACTATTTGAAATGATACGAGACTTTCCATATCATTTATATATGTTAAGAGGGAAGGTTATGATGTAAGTCGATGCAAAAAAATCATTTGAAAACTAGATTCTATGAAACTTGTCGAAATGCAAGTTTCTGTCAAAAAATCATAATATATTATACAATAGTTTATAATTGTTTCGGTTAAAAATCAAATTAAATCGCGGACTGTTCAAAATGATACGAATCTTCACATATCAATTATATTTTTTATGTGGGAAGGTTATGATGGATGTCCATGCAAAAAATCATCTGAAAATTAGATTCTATGAAACTTTTCGAAATGCAAGTTTCTGTCAAAAATCATCGTATATTATACACTAGTTTTAGTAAAAAAATCAAATTTTATTAGGGATTATTTAAAATGATACAATACTTTTCAGATCATTTAAATATGTTAAGAGGGAAGGTTATGATGGAACTCCATGCAAAAAAATCATTTGAAAACTAGATTCTATGAAACTTTTCGAAATGCAAGTTTCGGTCAAAAATCATAGTATATTATACACTAGTTTCGGTCAAAAAAATAAAATATAATTGGGGACTATTTCAAATGATAAGAGACTTTTCAGATCATTTATATATGTTAAGAGGGAAGGTTTTGATGGAAATCGGTGCAAACAAAACATCTGAAAACTAGATTCTATGAAACTTGTCGAAATGCAAGTTTCTGTCAAAAAATCATAATATATTACACACTAGTTTATACTAGTTTCGGTCAAAAATCAAATTAAATCGCGGACTGTTCAAAATGATACGAAAATTCACATATCAATTATATTTTTTATGTGGGAAGGTTATGATGGATGTCCATGCAAAAAATCATCAGAAAATTAGATTCTATGAAACTTTTCGAAATGCAAGTTTCTGTCAAAAATCATAGTATATTATACACTAGTTTCAATAAAAAAAAATCTAATTTTATTAGGGATTATTTGAAATGATACAAGACTTTTCAGATCATTTACATATGTTAAGAGGGATGTTTATGATGGAAGTCCATGCAAAAAAATCATCTGAAAACTAGATTCTATGAAAATTTTCGAAATGCATGTTTCGGTCAAAAATCATAGTATATTATACACTAGTTTCGGTCAAAAAAATAAAATATAATTGGGGACTATTTGAAATGATACAAGACTTTTCAGATCATTTATATATGTTAAGAGGGATGTTTATGATGGAAGTCCATGCAAAAAAATCATCTGAAAACTAGATTCTATGAAAATTTTCGAAATGCATGTTTCGGTCAAAAATCATAGTATATTATACACTAGTTTCGGTCAAAAAAATAAAATATAATTGGGGACTATTTGAAATGATACGAGACTTTTCAGATCATTTATATATGTTAATAGGGAAGGTTATGATGGAAGTCGATGCAAAAAAATCATTTGAAAACTAGATTCTTTGTAACTTATCGAAATGCAAGTTGCTGTCAAAAAATCATAATATATTACACACTAGTTTATACTAGTTTCGGTCAAAAATCAAATTAAATGCGGACTGTTAAAAATGATACGAAACTTCACATATCAATTATATTTTTTATGTGGGAAGGTTATGATGGATGTCCATGCAAAAAATCATCAGAAAATTAGATTCTATGAAACTTTTCGAAATGCAAGTTTCTGTCAAAAATCATAGTATATTATACACTATTTTTAGTAAAAAAATCAAATTTTATTAGGGATTATTTAAAATGATACAATACTTTTCAGATCATTTAAATATGTTAAGAGGGAAGGTTATGATGGAACTCCATGCAAAAAAAATCATCTGAAAACTAGATTCTATGAAACTTTTTGAAATGCATGTTTCGGTCAAAAAAATAAAATTGTATTGGGCACGATTTGAAATGATACGAGACTTTTTAGATCATTTATATATGTTAAGAGGGAAGGCTATGATGGAAGTCCATGCAAAAAAATCATCTGAAAACTAGATTCCATGAAACTTTTCGAAATGCAAGTTTCTATAAAAAAAATCATAATATATTATACACTAGTTTATACTACTTTCGGTCAAAAATCAAATTAAATCGCGGACTGTTCAAAATGATACGAAAATTCACATATCAATTATATTTTTTATGTGGGAAGGTTATGATGGATGTCCATGCAAAAAATCATCAGAAAATTAGATTCTATGAAACTTTTCGAAATGCAAGTTTCTGTCAAAAATCATAGTATATTATACACTAGTTTCAATAAAAAAAATCTAATTTTATTAGGGATTATTTGAATTGATACAAGACTTTTCAGATCATTTATATATGTTAAGAGGGATGTTTATGATGGAAGTCCATGCAAAAAAATCATCTGAAAACTAGATTCTATGAAAATTTTCGAAATGCATGTTTCGGTCAAAAATCATAGTATATTATACACTAGTTTCGGTCAAAACAATAAAATATAATTGGGGACTATTTGAAATGATACAAGACTTTTCAGATCATTTATATATGTTAAGAGGGATGTTTATGATGGAAGTCCATGCAAAAAAATCATCTGAAAACTAGATTCTATGAAAATTTTCGAAATGCATGTTTCGGTCAAAAATCATAGTATATTATACACTAGTTTCGGTCAAAAAAATAAAATATAATTAGGGACTATTTGAAATGATACGAGACTTTTCAGGTCATTTATATATGTTAAGAGGGAAGGTTATGATGGAAGTCGATGCAAAAAAATCATCTGAAAACTAGTTTCAATGAAACTTGTCGAAATAAAAGTTTCTGTCAAAAAATCATAATATATTACACACTAGTTTATACTAGTTTCGGTCAAAAATCAAATTAAATCGCGGACTGTTCAAAATGATATGAAACTTCACATATCAATTATATTTTTTATGTGGGAAGGTTATGATGGATGTCCATGCAAAATATCATCAGAAAAATAGATTCTATGAAACTTTTCGAAATGCAAGTTTCTGTCAAAAATCATAGTATAGTATACACTATTTTTATTAAAAAAATCAAATTTTATTAGGGATTATTTAAAATGATACAATACTTTTCAGATCATTTAAATATGTTATGAGGGAAGGTTATGATGGAACTCCATGCAAAAAAATCATCTGAAAACTAGATTCTATGAAACTTTTCGAAATGCAAGTTTCGGTCAAAAAAATAAAATTGTATTGGGGACGATTTGAAATGATACGAGACTTTTTAGATCATTTATATATGTTAAGAGGGAAGGTTATGATGGAAGTCCATGCAAAAAAATCATCTGAAAAATAGATTCTATGAAACTTTTCGAAATGCAAGTTTCTGTAAAAAAAAATCATAATATATTATACACTAGTTAATACTAGTTTCAGTCAAAAATCAAATTAAATCGAGGATTGTTCAAAATGATACGAAACTTCACATATCATTTATATATTTTACAAAGGTAAGGCTTTGATGGATGTCCATGCAAAAAAATCATCTTAAAATTAGATTCTATGCAACTTTTCTAAATGTATGTTTCTGTCAAAAATCATAGTATATTATACACTAGTTTAAGTCAAGAAAATCAAATTTTATTAGGGATTATTCGAAATGATACAAGAATTTTAAGATCATTTATATATGTTAAGAGGGATGTTTATGATGGAAGTCCATGCAAAAAAATCATCTGAAAACTAGATTTTTTGAAACTTTTCGAAATGCAAGTTTTGGTCAAAAATCATAGTATATTATACACTAGTTTCGGTCAAAAAAATAAAATTTAATTAGGGACTATTTGAAATGATACGAGACTTTCCATATCATTTATATATGTTAAGAGGGAAGGTTTTGATGGAAATCGGTGCAAACAAATCATCTGAAAACTAGATTCTATGAAACTTGTCGAAATGCAAGTTTCTGTCAAAAAATCATAATATATTACACACTAGTTTATACTACTTTCGGTCAAAAATCAAATTAAATCGCGGACTGTTCAAAATGATACGAAAATTCACATATCAATTATATTTTTTATGTGGGAAGGTTATGATGGATGTCCATGCAAAAAATCATCAGAAAATTAGATTCTATGAAACTTTTCGAAATGCAAGTTTCTGTCAAAAATCATAGTATATTATACACTAGTTTCAATAAAAAAAATCTAATTTTATTAGGGATTATTTGAATTGATACAAGACTTTTCAGATCATTTATATATGTTAAGAGGGATGTTTATGATGGAAGTCCATGCAAAAAAATCATCTGAAAACTAGATTCTATGAAAATTTTCGAAATGCATGTTTCGGTCAAAAATCATAGTATATTATACACTAGTTTCGGTCAAAACAATAAAATATAATTGGGGACTATTTGAAATGATACAAGACTTTTCAGATCATTTATATATGTTAAGAGGGATGTTTATGATGGAAGTCCATGCAAAAAAATCATCTGAAAACTAGATTTTTTGAAAATTTTCGAAATGCAAGTTTTGGTCAAAAATCATAGTATATTATACACTAGTTTCGGTCAAAAAAATAAAATTTAATTAGGGACTATTTGAAATGATACGAGACTTTCCATATCATTTATATATGTTAAGAGGGAAGGTTATGATGTAAGTCGATGCAAAAAAATCATTTGAAAACTAGATTCTATGATACTTGTCGAAATGCAAGTTTCTGTCAAAAAATCATAATATATTATACACTAGTTTATAATTGTTTCGGTTAAAAATCAAATTAAATCGCGGACTGTTCAAAATGATACAAATCTTCACATATCAATTATATTTTTTATGTGGGAAGGTTATGATGGATGTCCATGCAAAAAATTATCAGAAAATTAGATTCTATGAAACTTTTCGAAATGCAAGTTTCTGTCAAAAATCATAGTATATTATGCACAAGTTTTAGTCAAAAAAATCAAATTTTATTAGGGATTATTCGAAATGATACAAGAATTTTCAGATCATTTATATATGTTAAGAGGGATGTTTATGATGGAAGTCCATGCAAAAAAAAATCATCTGAAAACTAGATTCTAGGAAACTTTTCAAAATGCAAGTTTCGGTAAAAAAATCATAATATATTATACACTAGTTTATACTAGTTTCGGTCAAAAATCAAATTAAATTTGGGACTGTTCAAAATCATACGAAACTTCACATATCAATTATATTTTTTACTTGGGAAGGTTACGATGGATATCCATGCAAAAAATAATCAGAAAATTAGATTCTATGAAACTTTTCGAAATGCAAGTTTCTGTCAAAAATCATAGTATATTATACACTAGTTTCCGTAAAAAAAATCAAATTTTATTAGGGATTATTTGAAATGATACAAGACTTTTCAGATCATTTATATATGTTAAGAGGGATGTTTATGATGGAAGTCCATGCTAAAAAATCATCTGAAAACTAGATTCTATAAAACTTTTCGAAATGCAAGTTTCGGTCAAAAATCATAGTATATTATACACTAATTTCGGTCAAAAAAATAAAATATAATTGGGGACTATTTGAAATGATACGAGACTTTTCAGATCATTTATATATGTTAAGAGGGAAGGTTATGATGGAAGTCGATGCAAAAAATCATCTTAAAACTAGATTCTATGAAACTTGTCGAAATGCAAGTTTCTGTCAAAAAATCATAATATATTATACACTAGTTTATACTAGTTTCGGTCAAAAATCAAATTAAATCGCGGACTGTTCAAAATGATATGAAACTTCACATATCAATTATATTTTTTATGTGGGAAGGTTAAGATGGATGTCCATGCAAAAATTCATCAGAAAATTAGATTCTATGAAACTTTTCGAAATGCAATTTTCTGTCAAAAATCATAGTATATTATACACTAGTTTTAGTAAAAAAATCAAATTTTATTAGGGATTATTTAAAATGATACAATACTTTTCAGATCATTTAAATATGTTAAGAGGGAAGGTTATGATGGAACTCCATGCAAAAAAATCATCTGAAAACTAGATTCTATGAAACATTTCGAAATGCAAGTTTCGGTCAAAAAAATTAAATTGTATTGGGGACGATTTGAAATGATACGAGACTTTTTAGATCATTTATATATGTTAAGAGGGAAGTTATGATGGAAGTCTATGCAAAAAAATCATCTGAAAACTATATTCTATGAAACTTTTCGAAATGTAAGTTTCTGTAAAAAAATCATAATATATTATACACTAGTTAATACTAGTTTCAGTCAAAAATCAAATTAAATCGGGGATTGTTCAAAATGATACGAAACTTCACATATCATTTATATATTTTACAATTTAAGGCTTTGATGGATGTCCATGCAAAAAATCATCTTAAAATTAGATTCTATCAAACTTTTCTAAATATATGTTTCTGTCAAAAATCATAGTATATTATTCACTAGTTTAAGTCACAAAAATCAAATTTTATTAGGGATTATTCGAAATGATACAAGAATTTTCAGATCATTTATATATGTTAAGAGGGATGTTTATGAAGGAAGTCCATGCAAAAAAATCATCTGAAAACTTGATTCTTTGAAACTTTTCGAAATGCAAGTTTCGGTCGAAAATCATAGTATATTATACACTAGTTTCGGTCAAAAAAATAAAATTTAATTGGGGACTATTTGAAATGATATGAGACTTTCCATATCATTTATATATGTTAAAAGGGATGGTTATGATGGAAGTCGATGCAAAAGAATCATTTGAAAACTAGATTTTATGAAACTTGTCGAAATGCAAGTTTCTGTCAAAAAATCATAATATATTATACACTAGTTTATAATAGTTTCGGTTAAAAATCAAATTTAATCACGGACTGTTCAAAATGATTCGAATCTTCACATATCAATTATATTTTTTATGTGGGAAGGTTATGATGGATGTCCATGCAAAAAATCATCAGAAAATTAGATTCTATGAAACTTTTCGAAATGCAAGTTTCTGTCAAAAATCATAGTATATTATACACTAGTTTTAGTAAAAAAATCAAATTTTATTAGGGATTATTTAAAATGATACAATACTTTTCAGATCATTTAAATATGTTAAGTGGGAAGGTTATGATGGAACTCCATGCAAAAAAAAATCATCTGAAAACTAGATTCTATGAAACTTTTCGAAATGCAAGTTTCGGTCAAAAATCATAGTATATTATACACTAGTTTCGGTCAAAAAAATAAAATATAATTGGGGACTATTTGAAATGATACGAGACTTTTCAGATCATTTATATATGTTAATAGGGAAGGTTATGATGGAAGTCGATGCAAAAAAATCATTTGAAAACTAGATTCTATGAAACTTGTCGAAATGCAAGTTTCTGTCAAAAAATCATAATATATTACACACTAGTTTATACTAGTTTCGGTCAAAAATCAAATTAAATTGCGGATTGTTAAAAATGATACGAAACTTCACATATCAATTATATTTTTAATGTTGGAAGGTTATGATGGATGTCCATGCAAAAAATCATCAGAAAATTAGATTCTATGAAACTTTTCGAAATGCATGTTTCTGTCAAAAATCATTGTATATTATACACTATTTTTAGTAAAAAAATCAAATTTTATTAGGGATTATTTAAAATGATACAATACTTTTCAGATCATTTAAATATGTTAAGAGGGAAGGTTATGATGGAACTCCATGCAAAAAAATCATCTGAAAACTAGATTCTATGAAACTTTTCGAAATGCAAGTTTCGGTCAAAAAAATAAAATTGTATTGGGGACGATTTGAAATGATACAAGACTTTTTAGATCATTTATATATGTTAAGAGGGAAGGTTATGATGGAAGTCCATGCAAAAAATCATCTGAAAACTAGATTCTATGAAACTTTTCGAAATGCAAGTTTCTATAAAAAAAATCATAATATATTATACACTAGCTAATACTAGTTTCAGTCAAAAATCAAATTAAATCGGGGATTGTTCAATATGATACGAAACTTCACATATCATTTATATATTTTACAAGGTAAGGCTTTGATGGATGTCCATGCAAAAAATCATCTTAAAATTAGATTCTATGAAACTTTTCTAAATGTATGTTTCTGTCAAAAATCATAGTATATTATACACTAGTTTCAGTCAAAAAAATCAAATTTTATTAGGGATTATTCAAAATGATACAAGAATTTTCAGATCGTTTATATATGTTAAGAGGGATATTTATGATGGAAGTCCATGCAAAAAAATCATCTGAAAACTAGATTCTATGAAACTTTTCAAAATGCAAGTTTCAATCAAAAATCATAGTATATTATATACTAGTTTTGGTCAAAAAAATAAAATTTAATTGGGGACTATTTGAAATGATACGAAACTTTCCATATAATTTATATTTGTTAAGAGGGAAGGTTATGATGTAAGTCCATGCAAAAAATTCATCCGAAAACTAGATTCAATGAAACTTTTTGAAATGCAAGTTTCTGTAAAAAAATCATAATATATTATACACTAGTTTATACTAGTTTAAGTCAAAAATCAAATTAAATCGGGGACTGTTCAAAATCATACGAAACTTCACATATCAATTATATTTTTTACTTGGGAAGGTTATGATGGATGTCCATGCAAAAAATAATCAGAAAATTAGAATCTATGAAACTTTTCGAAATGCAAGTTTCTGTCAAAAATCATAGTATATTATACACTAGTTTCCGTAAAAAAAAATCAAATTTTATTAGGGATTATTTGAAATGATACAAGACTTTTCAGATCATTTATATATCTTAAGAGGGATGTTTATGAAGGAAGTCCATGCAAAAAAAAATCATCTGAAAACTAGATTCTATGAAAATTTTCGAAATGCATGTTTCGGTCAAAAATCATAGTATATTATACACTAGTTTCGGTCAAAAAAATAAAATATAATTGGGGACTATTTGAAATGATACGAGACTTTTCAGATCATTTATATATGTTAATAGGGAAGGTTATGATGGAAGTCGATGCAAAAAAATCATTTGAAAACTAGATTCTATGAAACTTGTCGAAATGCAAGTTTCTGTCAAAAAATCATAATATATTACACACTAGTTTATACTAGTTTCGGTCAAAAATCAAATTAAATTGCGGACTGTTAAAAATGATACGAAACTTCACATATCAATTATATTTTTAATGTGGGAAGGTTATGATGGATGTCCATGCAAAAAATCATCAGAAAATTAGATTCTATGAAACTTTTCGAAATGCAAGTTTCTGTCAAAAATCATTGTATATTATACACTATTTTTAGTAAAAAAATCAAATTTTATTAGGGATTATTTAAAATGATACAATACTTTTCAGATCATTTAAATATGTTAAGAGGGAAGGTTATGATGGAACTCCATGCAAAAAAATCATCTGAAAACTAGATTCTATGAAACTTTTCGAAATGCAAGTTTCGGTCAAAAAAATAAAATTGTATTGGGGACGATTTGAAATGATACAAGACTTTTTAGATCATTTATATATGTTAAGAGGGAAGGTTATGATGGAAGTCCATGCAAAAAAATCATCTTAAAACTAGATTCTATGAAACTTTTCGAAATGCAAGTTTCTATAAAAAAAATCATAATATATTATACACTAGCTAATACTAGTTTCAGTCAAAAATCAAATTAAATCGGGGATTGTTCAAAATGATACGAAACTTCACATATCATTTATATATTTTACAAGGTAAGGCTTTGATGGATGTCCATGCAAAAAATCATCTTAAAATTAGATTCTATGAAACTTTTCTAAATGTATGTTTCTGTCAAAAATCATAGTATATTATACACTAGTTTCAGTCAAAAAAATCAAATTTTATTAGGGATTATTCAAAATGATACAAGAATTTTCAGATCATTTATATATGTTAAGAGGGATATTTATGATGGAAGTCCAAGCAAAAAAATCATCTGAAAACTAGATTCTATGAAACTTTTCAAAATGCAAGTTTCAATCAAAAATCATAGTATATTATATACTAGTTTTGGTCAAAAAAATAAAATTTAATTGGGGACTATTTGAAATGATACGAAACTTTCCATATCATTTATATTTGTTAAGAGGGAAGGTTATGATGTAAGTCCATGCAAAAAATTCATCTGAAAACTAGATTCAATGAAACTTTTTGAAATGCAAGTTTCTGTAAAAAAATCATAATATATTATACACTAGTTTATACTAGTTTCGGTCAAAAATCAAATTAAATCGGGGACTGTTCAAAATCATACGAAACTTCACATATCAATTATATTTTTTACTTGGGAAGGTTATGATGGATGTCCATGCAAAAAATAATCAGAAAATTAGAATCTATGAAACTTTTCGAAATGCAAGTTTCTGTCAAAAATCATAGTATATTATACACTAGTTTCCGTAAAAAAAATCAAATTTTATTAGGGATTATTTGAAATGATACAAGACTTTTCAGATCATTTATATATGTTAAGAGGGATGTTTATGATGGAAGTCCATGCAAAAAAATCATCTGAAAACTAGATTCTATAAAACTTTTTGAAATGCATGTTTCGGTCAAAAATCATAGTATATTATACACTAGTTTCGGTCAAAAAAATAAAATATAATTGGGGACTATTTGAAATGATACGAGACTTTTCAGATCATTTATATATGTTAAGAGGGAAGGTTATGATGGAAGTCGATGCAAAAAAATCATCTGAAAAACTAGATACTATGAAACTTGTCGAAATAAAAGTTTCTGTCAAAAAATCATAATATATTACACACTAGTTTATACTAGTTTCGGTCAAAAATCAAATTAAATCGCGGACTGTTCAAAATGATACGAAACTTCACATATCAATTATATTTTTTATGTGAAGGTTATGATGGATATCCATGCAAAAAATCATCAGAAAATTAGATTCTTTGAAACTTTTCGAAATGCAAGTTTCTGTCAAAAATCATAGTATATTATACACTATTTTTAGTAAAAAAATCAAATTTTATTAGGGATTATGTAAAATGATACAATACTTTTCATATCATTTAAATATGTTAAGAGGGAAGGTTATGATGGAACTCCATGCAAAAAAATCATCTGAAAACTAGATTCTATGAAACTTTTCGAAATGCAAGTTTCGGTCAAAAAAATAAAATTGGGGACGATTTGAAATGATACGAGACTTTTTAGATCATTTATATATGTTAAGAGGGAAGGTTATGATGGAAGTCCATGCCAAAAAATCATCTGAAAACTAGATTCTATGAAACTTTTCGAAATGCAAGTTTCTGTAAAAAAATCATAATATATTATACACTAGTTAATACTAGTTTCAGTCAAAACTCAAATTAAATCAGGGATTGTTAAAAATGATACGAAACTTCACATATCATTTATATATTTTACAAGGTAAGGCTTTGATGGATGTCCATGGAAAAAATCATCTTAAAATTAGATTCTATGAAACTTTTCTAAATGTAAGTTTCTTTCAAAAATCATAGTATATTATACAATAGTTTAAGTCAAAAAAATCAAATTTTATTAGGGATTATTCGAAATGATACAAGAATTTTAAGATCATTTATATATGTTAAGAGGGATGTTTATGATGGAAGTCGATGCAAAAAAATCATCTGAAAACTAGATTCTTTGAAACTTTTCGAAATGCAAGTTTCGGTCAAAAATCATAGTATATTATATATTAGTTTCGGTCAAAAAAATAAAATTTAATTGGGGACTATTTGAAATGATACGAGACTTTTCAGATCATTTATATATGTTAAGAGGGAAGGTTATGATGGAAATCGGTGCAAAAAAAATCATTTGAAAACTAGATTCTATGAAACTTGTCGAAATGCAAGTTTCTGACAAAAAATCATAATATATTATACACTAGTTTATAATAGTTTCGGTTAAAAATCAAATTAAATCGCAGACTGTTCAAAATGATATGAATCTTCACATATCAATTATATTTTTTATATGGGAAGGTTATGATGGATGTCCATGCAAAAAATCATCTGAAAATTAGATTCTATGAAACTTTTCGAAATGCAAGTTTCTGTCAAAAATAATAGTATATTATACACTAGTTTTAGTAAAAAAATCAAATTTTATTAGGGATTTTTTAAAATGATACAATACTTTTCAGATCATTTAAATATGTTAAGAGGGAAGTTATGATGGAACTCCATGCAAAAAAATCATCTGAAAACTAGATTCTATGAAAGTTTTCGAAATGCAAGTTTCGGTCAAAAATCATAGTATATTATACACTAGTTTCGGTCAAAAAAATAAAATATAATTGGGGACTATTTGAAATGATACGAGACTTTTCAGATCATTTATATATGTTAAGAGGGAAGGTTATGATGGAAGTCGATGCAAAAAAATCATCTGAAAACTAGATTCTATGAAACTTGTCGAAATGCAAGTTTCTGTCAAAAAATCATAATATATTACACACTAATTTATACTAGTTTCGGTCAAAAATCAAATTAAATCGCGGACTGTTCAAAATGATACGAAAATTCACATATCAATTATATTTTTTATGTGGGAAGGTTATGATGGATGTCCATGCAAAAAATCATCAGAAAATTAGATTCTTTGAAACTTTTCGAAATGCAGGTTTCTGTCAAAAATCATAGTATATTATACACTAGTTTCAATAAAAAAATCTAATTTTATTAGGGATTATTTGAAATGATACAAGACGTTTCAGATCATTTATATATGTTAAGAGGGATGTTTATGATGGAAGTCCATGCAAAAAAAATCATCTGAAAACTAGATTCTATGAAAATTTTTGAAATGCATGTTTCGGTCAAAAATCATAGTATATTATACACTAGTTTCGGTCAAAAAAATAAAATATAATTGGGGACTATTTGAAATGATACGAGACTTTTCAGATCATTTATATATGTTAATAGGGAAGGTTATGATGGAAGTCGATGCAAAAAAATCATTTGAAAACTAGATTCTATGAAACTTGTCGAAATGCAAGTTTCTGTCAAAAAATCATAATATATTACACACTAGTTTATACTAGTTTCGGTCTAAAATCAAATTAAATCGCGGACTGTTCAAAATGATATGAAACTTCACATATCAATTATATTTTTTATGTGGGAAGGTTATGATGGATGTCCATGCAAAAAATCATCAGAAAATTAGATTCTATGAAACTTTTCGAAATGCAAGTTTCTGTCAAAAATCATTGTATATTATACACTATTTTTTGTAAAAAAAAATCAAATTTTATTAGGGATTATTTAAAATGATACAATACTTTTCAGATCATTTAAATATGTAAAGAGGGAAGGTTATGATGGAACTCCATGCAAAAAAATCATCTGAAAACTAGATTCTTTGAAACTTTTCGAAATGCAAGTTTCGGTCAAAAAAATAATATTGTATTGGGGACGATTTGAAATGATACAAGACTTTTTAGATCATTTATATATGTTAAGAGGGAAGGCTATGATGGAAGTCCATGCAAAAAAATCATCTGAAAACTAGATTCTATGAAACTTTTTGAAATGCAAGTTTCTATAAAAAAATCATAATATATTATACACTAGTTAATACTAGTTTCAGTCAAAAATCAAATTAAATCAGGGATTGTTCAAAATGATACGAAACTTCACATATCATTTATATATTTTACAAGGTAAGGCTTTGATGGATGTCCATGCAAAAAATCATCTTAAAATTAGATTTTATGAAACTTTTCTAAATGTATGTTTCTGTCAAAAATCATAGTATATTATACACTAGTTTCAGTCAAAAAAATCAAATTTTATTAGGGATTATTCGAAATGATACAAGAATTTTCAAATCGTTTATATATGTTAAGAGGGATGTTTATGATGGAAGTCCATGCAAAAAAATCATCTGAAAACTAGATTCTATGAAACTTTTCAAAACGCAAGTTTCAATCAAAAATCATAGTATATTATATACAAGTTTCGGTCAAAAAAATTAAATTTAATTGGGGACTATTTGAAATGATACGAGACTTTCCAGATCATTTATATATGTTAAGAGGGAAAGTTATGATGTAAGTCCATGCAAAAAAATCATCTGAAAACTAGATTCAATGAAACTTTTTGAAATGCAAGTTTCTGTAAAAAAATCATAATATATTATACACTAGTTTATACTAGTTTCGGTCAAAAATCAAATTAAATCGGGGACTGTTCAAAATCATACGAAACTTCACATATCAATTATATTTTTTACATGGGAAGGTTATGATGGATGTCCATGCAAAAAATAATCAGAAAATTAGATTCTATGAAACTTTTCGAAATGCAAGTTTCTGTCAAAAATCATAGTATATTATACACTAGTTTCCGTAAAAAAAATCAAATTTTATTAGAGATTATTTGAAATGATACAAGACTTTTAAGATCATTTATATATGTTAAGAGGGATGTTTATGATAGAAGTCCATGCAAAAAAATCATCTGAAAACTAGATTCTATAAAACTTTTCGAAATGCAAGTTTCTATAAAAAAAATCATAAAATATTATACACTAGATAATACTAGTTTCAGTCAAAAATCAAATTAAATCGGGGATTGTTCAAAATGATACGAAACTTCACATATCTTTTATATATTTTACAAGGTAAGGCTTTGATGGATGTCCATGCAAAAAATCATCTTAAAATTAGATTCTATGAAACTTTTCTAAATGTATGTTTCTGTCAAAAATCATAGTATATTATACACTAGTTTCAGTCAAAAAAATCAAATTTTATTAGGGATTATTCGAAATGATACAAGAATTTTCAGATCGTTTATATATGTTAAGAGGGATGTTTATGATGGAAGTCCATGAAAAAAATCAACTGAAAACTAGATTCTATGAAACTTTTCAAAATGCAAGTTTCAATCAAAAATCATAGTATATTATATACTAGTTTTGGTCAAAAAAATAAAATTTAATTGGGGACTATTTGAAATGATACGAAACTTTCCATATCATTTATATTTGTTAAGAGGGAAGGTTATGATGTAAGTCCATGCAAAAAATTCATCTGAAAACTAGATTCAATGAAACTTTTTGAAATGCAAGTTTCTGTAAAATAATCATAATATATTATACACTAGTTTATACTAGTTTCGGTCAAAAATCAAATTAAATCGGGGACTGTTCAAAATCATACGAAACTTCACATATCAATTATATTTTTACTTGGGAAGGTTATGATGGATGTCCATGCAAAAAATAATCAGAAAATTAGAATCTATGAAACTTTTCGAAATGCAAGTTTCTGTCAAAAATCATAGTATATTATACACTAGTTTCCGTAAAAAAAATCAAATTTTATTAGGGATTATTTGAAATGATACAAGACTTTTCAGATCATTTATATATGTTAAGAGGGATGTTTATGATGGAAGTCCATGCAAAAAAATCATCTGAAAACTAGATTCTATAAAACTTTTTGAAATGCATGTTTCGGTCAAAAATCATAGTATATTATACACTAGTTTCGGTCAAAAAAATAAAATATAATTGGGGACTATTTGAAATGATACGAGACTTTTCAGATCATTTATATATGTTAAGAGGGAAGGTTATGATGGAAGTCGATGCAAAAAAATCATCTGAAAACTAGATACTATGAAACTTGTCGAAATAAAAGTTTTTGTCAAAAAATCATAATATATTACACACTAGTTTATACTAGTTTCGGTCAAAAATCAAATTAAATCGCGGACTGTTCAAAATGATACGAAACTTCACATATCAATTATATTTTTTATGTGGGAAGGTTATGATGGATATCCATGCAAAAAATCATCAGAAAATTAGATTCTTTGAAACTTTTCGAAATGCAAGTTTCTGTCAAAAATCATAGTATATTATACACTATTTTTAGTAAAAAAATCAAATTTTATTAGGGATTATGTAAAATGATACAATACTTTTCAGATCATTTAAATATGTTAAGAGGGAAGGTTATGATGGAACTCCATGCAAAAAAATCATCTGAAAACTAGATTCTATGAAACTTTTCGAAATGCAAGTTTCGGTCAAAAAAATAAAATTGTATTGGGGACGATTTGAAATGATACGAGACTTTTTAGATCATTTATATATGTTAAGAGGGAAGGTTATGATGGAAGTCCATGCCAAAAAATCATCTGAAAACTAGATTCTATGAAACTTTTCGAAATGCAAGTTTCTGTAAAAAAATCATAATATATTATACACTAGTTAATACTAGTTTCAGTCAAAAATCAAATTAAATCAGGGATTGTTAAAAATGATACGAAACTTCACATATCATTTATATATTTTACAAGGTAAGGCTTTGATGGATGTCCATGGAAAAAATCATCTTAAAATTAGATTCTATGAAACTTTTCTAAATGTAAGTTTCTTTCAAAAATCATAGTATATTATACAATAGTTTAAGTCAAAAAAATCAATTTTTATTTGGGATTATTCGAAATGATACAAGAATTTTAAGATCATTTATATATGTTAAGAGGGATGTTTATGATGGAAGTCGATGCAAAAAAATCATCTGAAAACTAGATTCTTTGAAACTTTTCGATATGCAAGTTTCGGTCAAAAATCATAGTATATTATATATTAGTTTCGGTCAAAAAAATAAAATTTAATTGGGGACTATTTGAAATGATACGAGACTTTTCAGATCATTTATATATGTTAAGAGGGAAGGTTATGATGGAAATCGGTGCAAAAAAAATCATTTGAAAACTAGATTCTATGAAACTTGTCGAAATGCAAGTTTCTGTCAAAAAATCATAATATATTATACACTAGTTTATAATAGTTTCGGTTAAAAATCAAATTAAATCGCAGACTGTTCAAAATGATACGAATCTTCACATATCAATTATATTTTTTATATGGGAAGGTTATGATGGATGTCCATGCAAAAAATCATCTGAAAATTAGATTCTATGAAACTTTTCGAAATGCAAGTTTCTGTCAAAAATCATAGTATATTATACACTAGTTTTAGTAAAAAAATCAAATTTTATTAGGGATTTTTTAAAATGATACAATACTTTTCAGATCATTTAAATATGTTAAGAGGGAAGTTATGATGGAACTCCATGCAAAAAAATCATCTGAAAACTAGATTCTATGAAAGTTTTCGAAATGCAAGTTTCGGTCAAAAATCATAGTATATTATACACTAGTTTCGGTCAAAAAAATAAAATATAATTGGGGACTATTTGAAATGATACGAGACTTTTCAGATCATTTATATATGTTAAGAGGGAAGGTTATGATGGAAGTCGATGCAAAAAAATCATCTGAAAACTAGATTCTATGAAACTTGTCGAAATGCAAGTTTCTGTCAAAAAATCATAATATATTACACACTAATTTATACTAGTTTCGGTCAAAAATCAAATTAAATCGCGGACTGTTCAAAATGATACGAAAATTCACATATCAATTATATTTTTTATGTGGGAAGGTTATGATGGATGTCCATGCAAAAAATCATCAGAAAATTAGATTCTTTGAAACTTTTCGAAATGCAGGTTTCTGTCAAAAATCATAGTATATTATACACTAGTTTCAATAAAAAAATCTAATTTTTTTAGGGATTATCTGAAATGATACAAGACGTTTCAGATCATTTATATATTTTAAGAGGGATGTTTATGATGGAAGTCCATGCAAAAAAAATCATCTGAAAACTAGATTCTATGAAAATTTTTGAAATGCATGTTTCGGTCAAAAATCATAGTATATTATACACTAGTTTCGGTCAAAAAAATAAAATATAATTGGGGACTATTTGAAATGATACGAGACTTTTCAGATCATTTATATATGTTAATAGGGAAGGTTATGATGGAAGTCGATGCAAAAAAATCATTTGAAAACTAGATTCTATGAAACTTGTCGAAATGCAAGTTTCTGTCAAAAAATCATAATATATTACACACTAGTTTATACTAGTTTCGGTCTAAAATCAAATTAAATCGCGGACTGTTCAAAATGATATGAAACTTCACATATCAATTATATTTTTTATGTGGGAAGGTTATGATGGATGTCCATGCAAAAAATCATCAGAAAATTAGATTCTATGAAACTTTTCGAAATGCAAGTTTCTGTAAAAAATCATTGTATATTATACACTATTTTTTGTAAAAAAATCAAATTTTATTAGGGATTATTTAAAATGATACAATACTTTTCAGATCATTTAAATATGTAAAGAGGGAAGGTTATGATGGAACTCCATGCAAAAAAATCATCTGAAAACTAGATTCTTTGAAACTTTTCGAAATGCAAGTTTCGGTCAAAAAAATAATATTGTATTGGGGACGATTTGAAATGATACGAGACTTTTTAGATCATTTATATATGTTAAGAGGGAAGGCTATGATGGAAGTCCATGCAAAAAAATCATCTGAAAACTAGATTCTATGAAACTTTTTGAAATGCAAGTTTCTATAAAAAAATCATAATATATTATACACTAGTTAATACTAGTTTCAGTCAAAAATCAAATTAAATCAGGGATTGTTCAAAATGATACGAAACTTCACATATCATTTATATATTTTACAAGGTAAGGCTTTGATGGATGTCCATGCAAAAAATCATCTTAAAATTAGATTCTATGAAACTTTTCTAAATGTATGTTTCTGTCAAAAATCATAGTATATTATACACTAGTTTTAGTCAAAAAAATCAAATTTTATTAGGGATTATTCGAAATGATACAAGAATTTTCAAATCGTTTATATATGTTAAGAGGGATGTTTATGATGGAAGTCCATGCAAAAAAATCATCTGAAAACTAGATTCTATGAAACTTTTCAAAACGCAAGTTTCAATCAAAAATCATAGTATATTATATACAAGTTTCGGTCAAAAAAATAAAATTTAATTTGGGACTATTTGAAATGATACGAGACTTTCCAGATCATTTATATATGTTAAGAGGGAAGGTTATGATGTAAGTCCATGCAAAAAAATCATCTGAAAACTAGATTCAATGAAACTTTTTGAAATGCAAGTTTCTGTAAAAAAATCATAATATATTATACACTAGTTTATACTAGTTTCGGTCAAAAATCAAATTAAATCGGGGACTGTTCAAAATCATACGAAACTTCACATATCAATTATATTTTTTACTTGGGAAGGTTATGATGGATGTCCATGCAAAAAATAATCAGAAAATTAGATTCTATGAAACTTTTCGAAATGCAAGTTTCTGTCAAAAATCGTAGTATATTATACACTAGTTTCCGTAAAAAAAATCAAATTTTATTAGAGATTATTTGAAATGATACAAGACTTTTAAGATCATTTATATATGTTAAGAGGGATGTTTATGATGGAAGTCCATGCAAAAAAATCATCTGAAAACTAGATTCTATAAAACTTTTCGAAATGCAAGTTTCTATAAAAAAAATCATAATATATTATACACTAGTTAATACTAGTTTCAGTCAAAAATCAAATTAAATCGGGGATTGTTCAAAATGATACGAAACTTAACATATCTTTTATATATTTTACAAGGTAAGGCTTTGATGGATGTCCATGCAAAAAATCATCTTAAAATTAGATTCTATGAAACTTTTCTAAATGTATGTTTCTGTCAAAAATCATAGTATATTATACACTAGTTTCAGTCAAAAAAATCAAATTTTATTAGGGATTATTCGAAATGATACAAGAATTTTCAGATCGTTTATATATGTTAAGAGGGATGTTTATGATGGAAGTCCATGAAAAAAATCATCTGAAAACTAGATTCTATGAAACTTTTCAAAATGCAAGTTTCAATCAAAAATCATAGTATATTATATACAAGTTTCGGTCAAAAAAATAAAATTTAATTGGGGACTATTTGAAATGATACGAGACTTTCCAAATCATTTATATTTGTTAAGAGGGAAGGTTATGATGTAAGTCCATGCAAAAAAATCATCTGAAAACTAGATTCAATGAAACTTTTTGAAATGCAAGTTTCTGTAAAAAAATCATAATATATTATACACTAGTTGATACTAGTTTCGGTCAAAAATCAAATTAAATCGGGGACTGTTCAAAATCATACGAAACTTCACATATCAATTATATTTTATACTTGGGAAGGTTATGATGGATGTCCATGCAAAAAATAATCAGAAAATTAGATTCTATGAAACTTTTCGAAATGCAAGTTTCTGTCAAAAATCATAGTATATTATACACTAGTTTCCGTAAAAAAAATCAAATTTTATTAGGGATTATTTGAAATGATACAAGACTTTTCAGATCATTTATATATGTTAAGAGGGATGTTTATGATGGAAGTCCATGCAAAAAAATCATCTGAAAACTAGATTCTATAAAACTTTTCGAAATGCATGTTTCGGTCAAAAATCATAGTATATTATACACTAGTTTCGGTCAAAAAAATAAAATATAATTAGGGACTATTTGAAATGATACGAGACTTTTCAGATCATTTATATATGTTAAGAGGGAAGGTTATGATGGAAGTCGATGCAAAAAAATCATCTGAAAACTAGATTCTATGAAACTTGTCGAAATAAAAGTTTCTGTCAAAAAATCATAATATATTACACACTAGTTTATACTAGTTTCGGTCAAAAATCAAATTAAATCGCGGACTGTTCAAAATGATACGAAACTTCACATGTCAATTATATTTTTTATGTGGGAAGGTTATGATGGATGTCCATGCAAAATATCATCAGAAAATTAGATTCTATGAAACTTTTCGAAATGCAAGTTTCTGTCAAAAATCATAGTATATTATACCCTATTTTTTGTAAAAAAATCAAATTTTATTAGGGATTATTTAAAATGATACAATACTTTTCAGATCATTTAAATATGTTATGAGGGAAGGTTTTGATGGAACTCCATGCAAAAAAATCATCTGAAAACTAGATTCTTTGAAACTTTTCGAAATGCAAGTTTCGGTCAAAAAAATAATATTGTATTGGGGACGATTTGAAATGATACGAGACTTTTTAGATCATTTATATATGTTAAGAGGGAAGGCTATGATGGAAGTCCATGCAAAAAAATCATCTGAAAAATAGATTTTATGAAACTTTTCGAAATGCAAGTTTCTATAAAAAAATCATAATATATTATACACTAGTTAATACTAGTTTCAGTCAAAAATCAAATTAAATCAGGGATTGTTCAAAATGATACGAAACTTCACATATCATTTATATATTTTACAAGGTAAGGCTTTGATGGATGTCCATGCAAAAAATCATCTTAAAATTAGATTCTATGAAACTTTTCTAAATGTATGTTTCTGTCAAAAATCATAGTATATTATACACTAGTTTCAGTCAAAAAAATCAAATTTTATTAGGGATTATTCGAAATGATACAAGAATTTTCAAATTGTTTATATATGTTAAGAGGGATGTTATTGATGGAAGTCCATGCAAAAAAATCATCTGAAAACTAGATTCTATGAAACTTTTCAAAACGCAAGTTTCAATCAAAAATCATAGTATATTATATACAAGTTTCGGTCAAAAAAATAAAATTTAATTTGGGACTATTTGAAATGATACGAGACTTTCCAGATCATTTATATATGTTAAGAGGGAAGGTTATGATGTAAGTCCATGCAAAAAAATCATCTGAAAACTAGATTCAATGAAACTTTTTGAAATGCAAGTTTCTGTAAAAAAATCATAATATATTATACACTAGTTTATACTAGTTTCGGTCAAAAATCAAATTAAATCGGGGACTGTTCAAAATCATACGAAACTTCACATATCAATTATATTTTTTACTTGGGAAGGTTATGATGGATGTCCATGCAAAAAATAATCAGAAAATTAGATTCTATGAAACTTTTCGAAATGCAAGTTTCTGTCAAAAATCATAGTATATTATACACTAGTTTCCGTAAAAAAAATCAAATTTTATTAGAGATTATTTGAAATGATACAAGACTTTTAAGATCATTTATATATGTTAAGAGGGATGTTTATGATGGAAGTCCATGCAAAAAAATCATCTGAAAACTAGATTCTATAAAACTTTTCGAAATGCAAGTTTCTATAAAAAAAATCATAATATATTATACACTAGTTAATACTAGTTTCAGTCAAAAATCAAATTAAATCGGGGATTGTTCAAAATGATACGAAACTTCACATATCTTTTATATATTTTACAAGGTAAGGCTTTGATGGATGTCCATGCAAAAAATCATCTTAAAATTAGATTCTATGAAACTTTTCTAAATGTATGTTTCTGTCAAAAATCATAGTATATTATACACTAGTTTCAGTCAAAAAAATCAAATTTTATTAGGGATTATTCGAAATGATACAAGAATTTTCAGATCGTTTATATATGTTAAGAGGGATGTTTATGATGGAAGTCCATGAAAAAAATCATCTGAAAACTAGATTCTATGAAACTTTTCAAAATGCAAGTTTCAATCAAAAATCATAGTATATTATATACAAGTTTCGGTCAAAAAAATAAAATTTAATTGGGGACTATTTGAAATGATACGAGACTTTCCAAATCATTTATATTTGTTAAGAGGGAAGGTTATGATGTAAGTCCATGCAAAAAAATCATCTGAAAACTAGATTCAATGAAACTTTTTGAAATGCAAGTTTCTGTAAAAAAATCATAATATATTATACACTAGTTGATACTAGTTTCGGTCAAAAATCAAATTAAATCGGGGACTGTTCAAAATCATACGAAACTTCACATATCAATTATATTTTATACTTGGGAAGGTTATGATGGATGTCCATGCAAAAAATAATCAGAAAATTAGATTCTATGAAACTTTTCGAAATGCAAGTTTCTGTCAAAAATCATAGTATATTATACACTAGTTTCCGTAAAAAAAATCAAATTTTATTAGGGATTATTTGAAATGATACAAGACTTTTCAGATCATTTATATATGTTAAGAGGGATGTTTATGATGGAAGTCCATGCAAAAAAATCATCTGAAAACTAGATTCTATAAAACTTTTCGAAATGCATGTTTCGGTCAAAAATCATAGTATATTATACACTAGTTTCGGTCAAAAAAATAAAATATAATTAGGGACTATTTGAAATGATACGAGACTTTTCAGATCATTTATATATGTTAAGAGGGAAGGTTATGATGGAAGTCGATGCAAAAAAATCATCTGAAAACTAGATTCTATGAAACTTGTCGAAATAAAAGTTTCTGTCAAAAAATCATAATATATTACACACTAGTTTATACTAGTTTCGGTCAAAAATCAAATTAAATCGCGGACTGTTCAAAATGATACGAAACTTCACATGTCAATTATATTTTTTATGTGGGAAGGTTATGATGGATGTCCATGCAAAGTATCATCAGAAAATTAGATTCTATGAAACTTTTCGAAATGCAAGTTTCTGTCAAAAATCATAGTATATTATACACTATTTTTTGTAAAAAAATCAAATTTTATTAGGGATTATTTAAAATGATACAATACTTTTCAGATCATTTAAATATGTTATGAGGGAAGGTTATGATGGAACTCCATGCAAAAAAATCATCTGAAAACTAGATTCTTTGAAACTTTTCGAAATGCAAGTTTCGGTCAAAAAAATAATATTGTATTGGGGACGATTTGAAATGATACGAGACTTTTTAGATCATTAATATATGTTAAGAGGGAAGGCTATGATGGAAGTCCATGCAAAAAAATCATCTGAAAAATAGATTCTATGAAACTTTTCGAAATGCAAGTTTCTATAAAAAAATCATAATATATTATACACTAGTTAATACTAGTTTCAGTCAAAAATCAAATTAAATCAGGGATTGTTCAAAATGATACGAAACTTCACATATCATTTATATATTTTACAAGGTAAGGCTTTGATGGATGTCCATGCAAAAAATCATCTTAAAATTAGATTCTATGAAACTTTTCTAAATGTATGTTTCTGTCAAAAATCATAGTATATTATACACTAGTTTCAGTCAAAAAAATCAAATTTTATTAGGGATTATTCGAAATGATACAAGAATTTTCAAATTGTTTATATATGTTAAGAGGGATGTTATTGATGGAAGTCCATGCAAAAAAATCATCTGAAAACTAGATTCTATGAAACTTTTCAAAACGCAAGTTTCAATCAAAAATCATAGTATATTATATACAAGTTTCGGTCAAAAAAATAAAATTTAATTTGGGACTATTTGAAATGATACGAGACTTTCCAGATCATTTATATATGTTAAGAGGGAAGGTTATGATGTAAGTCCATGCAAAAAAATCATCTGAAAACTAGATTCAATGAAACTTTTTGAAATGCAAGTTTCTGTAAAAAAATCATAATATATTATACACTAGTTTATACTAGTTTCGGTCAAAAATCAAATTAAATCGGGGACTGTTCAAAATCATACGAAACTTCACATATCAATTATATTTTTTACTTGGGAAGGTTATGATGGATGTCCATGCAAAAAATAATCAGAAAATTAGATTCTATGAAACTTTTCGAAATGCAAGTTTCTGTCAAAAATCATAGTATATTATACACTAGTTTCCGTAAAAAAAATCAAATTTTATTAGAGATTATTTGAAATGATACAAGACTTTTAAGATCATTTATATATGTTAAGAGGGATGTTTATGATGGAAGTCCATGCAAAAAAATCATCTGAAAACTAGATTCTATAAAACTTTTCGAAATGCAAGTTTCTATAAAAAAAATCATAATATATTATACACTAGTTAATACTAGTTTCAGTCAAAAATCAAATTAAATCGGGGATTGTTCAAAATGATACGAAACTTCACATATCTTTTATATATTTTACAAGGTAAGGCTTTGATGGATGTCCATGCAAAAAATCATCTTAAAATTAGATTCTATGAAACTTTTCTAAATGTATGTTTCTGTCAAAAATCATAGTATATTATACACTAGTTTCAGTCAAAAAAATCAAATTTTATTAGGGATTATTCGAAATGATACAAGAATTTTCAGATCGTTTATATATGTTAAGAGGGATGTTTATGATGGAAGTCCATGAAAAAAATCATCTGAAAACTAGATTCTATGAAACTTTTCAAAATGCAAGTTTCAATCAAAAATCATAGTATATTATATACAAGTTTCGGTCAAAAAAATAAAATTTAATTGGGGACTATTTGAAATGATACGAGACTTTCCAAATCATTTATATATGTTAAGAGGGAAGGTTATGATGTAAGTCCATGCAAAAAAATCATCTGAAAACTAGATTCAATGAAACTTTTTGAAATGCAAGTTTCTGTAAAAAAATCATAATATATTATACACTAGTTGATACTAGTTTCGGTCAAAAATCAAATTAAATCGGGGACTGTTCAAAATCATACGAAACTTCACATATCAATTATATTTTATACTTGGGAAGGTTATGATGGATGTCCATGCAAAAAATAATCAGAAAATTAGATTCTATGAAACTTTTCGAAATGCAAGTTTCTGTCAAAAATCATAGTATAATATACACTAGTTTCCGTAAAAAAAATCAAATTTTATTAGGGATTATTTGAAATGATACAAGACTTTTCAGATCATTTATATATGTTAAGAGGGATGTTTATGATGGAAGTCCATGCAAAAAAATCATCTGAAAACTAGATTCTATAAAACTTTTCGAAATGCATGTTTCGGTCAAAAATCATAGTATATTATACACTAGTTTCGGTCAAAAAAATAAAATATAATTAGGGACTATTTGAAATGATACGAGACTTTTCAGATCATTTATATATGTTAAGAGGGAAGGTTATGATGGAAGTCGATGCAAAAAAATCATCTGAAAACTAGATTCTATGAAACTTGTCGAAATAAAAGTTTCTGTCAAAAAATCATAATATATTACACACTAGTTTATACTAGTTTCGGTCAAAAATCAAATTAAATCGCGGACTGTTCAAAATGATACGAAACTTCACATGTCAATTATATTTTTTATGTGGGAAGGTTATGATGGATGTCCATGCAAAATATCATCAGAAAATTAGATTCTATGAAACTTTTCGAAATGCAAGTTTCTGTCAAAAATCATAGTATATTATACACTATTTTTATTAAAAAAATCAAATTTTATTAGGGATTATTTAAAATGATACAATACTTTTCAGATCATTTAAATATGTTATGAGGGAAGGTTATGATGGAACTCCATGCAAAAAAATCATTTGAAAACTAGATTCTATGAAACTTTTCGAAATGCAAGTTTCGGTCAAAAAAATAAAACTGTATTGGGGACGATTTGAAATGATACGAGACTTTTTAGATCATTTATATATGTTAAGAGGGAAGGTTATGATGGAAGTCCATGCAAAAAAATCATCTGAAAAATAGATTCTATGAAACTTTTCGAAATGCAAGTTTCTGTAAAAAAAATCATAATATATTATACACTAGTTAATACTAGTTTCAGTCAAAAATCAAATTAAATCGAGGATTGTTCAAAATGATACGAAACTTCACATATCATTTATATATTTTACAAAGGTAAGGCTTTGATGGATGTCCATGCAAAAAAATCATCTTAAAATTAGATTCTATGAAACTTTTCTAAATGTATGTTTCTGTCAAAAATCATAGTATATTATACACTAGTTTAAGTCAAGAAAATCAAATTTTATTAGGGATTATTCGAAATGATACAAGAATTTTAAGATCATTTATATATGTTAAGCGGGATGTTTATGATGGAAGTCCATGCAAGAAAATCATCTGAAAACTAGATTTTTTGAAACTTTTCAAAATGCAAGTTTTGGTCAAAAATCATAGTATATTATACACTAGTTTCGGTCAAAAAAATAAAATTTAATTGGGGACTATTTGAAATGATACGAGACTTTCCATATCATTTATATATGTTAAGAGGGAAGGTTATGATGTAAGTAGATGCAAAAAAATCATTTGAAAACTAGATTCTATGAAACTTGTCGAAATGCAAGTTTCTGTCAAAAAATCATAATATATTATACACTAGTTTATAATTGTTTCGGTTAAAAATCAAATTAAATCGCGGACTGTTCAAAATGATACGAATCTTCACATATCAATTATATTTTTTATGTGGGAAGGTTATGATGGATGTCCATGCAAAAAATCATCTGAAAATTAGATTCTATGAAACTTTTCGAAATGCAAGTTTCTGTCAAAAATCATCGTATATTATACACTAGTTTTAGTAAAAAAATCAAATTTTATTAGGGATTATTTAAAATGATACAATACTTTTCAGATCATTTAAATATGTTAAGAGGGAAGGTTATGATGGAACTCCATGCAAAAAAATCATTTGAAAACTAGATTCTATGAAACTTTTCGAAATGCAAGTTTCGGTCAAAAATCATAGTATATTATACACTAGTTTCGGTCAAAAAAATAAAATATAATTGGGGATATTTCAAATGATAAGAGACTTTTCAGATCATTTATATATGTTAAGAGGGAAGGTTTTGATGGAAATCGGTGCAAACAAATCATCTGAAAACTAGATTCAATGAAACTTGTCGAAATGCAAGTTTCTGTCAAAAAATCATAATAAATTACACACTAGTTTATACTAGTTTCGGTCAAAAATCAAATTAAATCGCGGACTGTTCAAAATGATACGAAAATTCACATATCAATTAAATTTTTTATGTGGGAAGGTTATGATGGATGTCCATGCAAAAAATCATCAGAAAATTAGATTCTATGAAACTTTTCGAAATGCAAGTTTCTGTCAAAAATCATAGTATATTATACACTAGTTTCAATAAAAAAAATCTAATTTTATTAGGGATTATTTGAAATGATACAAGACTTTTCAGATTATTTACATATGTTAAGAGGGATGTTTATGATGGAAGTCCATGCAAAAAAATCATCTGAAAACTAGATTCTATGAAAATTTTCGAAATGCATGTTTCGGTCAAAAATCATAGTATATTTTACACTAGTTTCGGTCAAAAAAATAAAATATAATTGGGGACTATTTGAAATGATACAAGACTTTTCAGATCATTTATATATGTTAAGAGGGATGTTTATGATGGAAGTCCATGCAAAAAAATCATCTGAAAACTAGATTCTATGAAAATTTTCGAAATGCATGTTTCGGTCAAAAATCATAGTATATTATACACTAGTTTCGGTAAAAAAAATAAAATATAATTGGGGACTATTTGAAATGATACGAGACTTTTCAGATCATTTATATATGTTAATAGGGAAGGTTATGATGGAAGTCGATGCAAAAAAATCATTTGAAAACTAGATTCTTTGTAACTTATCGAAATGCAAGTTGCTGTCAAAAAATCATAATATATTACACACTAGTTTATACTAGTTTCGGTCAAAAATCAAATTAAATGCGGACTGTTAAAAATGATACGAAACTTCACATATCAATTATATTTTTTATGTGGGAAGGTTATGATGGATGTCCATGCAAAAAATCATCAGAAAATTAGATTCTATGAAACTTCTCGAAATGCAAGTTTCTGTCAAAATTCATAGTATATTATACACTATTTTTAGTAAAAAAATCAAATTTTATTAGGGATTATATAAAATGATACAATACTTTTCAGATCATTTAAATATGTTAAGAGGGAAGGTTATGATGGAACTCCATGCAAAAAAATCATCTGAAAACTAGATTCTATGAAACTTTTCGAAATGCATGTTTCGGTCAAAAAAATAAAATTGTATTGGGCACGATTTGAAATGATACGAGACTTTTTAGATCATTTATATATGTTAAGAGGGAAGGCTATGATGGAAGTCCATGCAAAAAAATCATCTGAAAACTAGATTCTATGAAACTTTTCGAAATGCAAGTTTCTGTAAAAAAAATCATAATATATTATACACTAGTTAATAATAGTTTCAGTCAAAAATCAAATTAAATCGAGGATTGTTCAAAATGATACGAAACTTCACATATCATTTATATATTTTACAAAGGTAAGGCTTTGATGGATGTCCATGCAAAAAAATCATCTTAAAATTAGATTCTATGAAACTTTTCTAAATGTATGTTTCTGTCAAAAATCATAGTATATTATACACTAGTTTAAGTCAAGAAAATCAAATTTTATTAGGGATTATTCGAAATGATACAAGAATTTTAAGATCATTTATATATGTTAAGAGGGATGTTTATGATGGAAGTCCATGCAAGAAAATCATCTGAAAACTAGATTTTTTGAAACTTTTCAAAATGCAAGTTTTGGTCAAAAATCATAGTATATTATACACTAGTTTCGGTCAAAAAAATAAAATTTAATTGGGGACTATTTGAAATGATACGAGACTTTCCATATCATTTATATATGTTAAGAGGGAAGGTTATGATGTAAGTCGATGCAAAAAAATCATTTGAAAACTAGATTCTATGAAACTTGTCGAAATGCAAGTTTCTGTCAAAAAATCATAATATATTATACACTAGTTTATAATTGTTTCGGTTAAAAATCAAATTAAATCGCGGACTGTTCAAAATGATACGAATCTTCACATATCAATTATATTTTTTATGTGGGAAGGTTATGATGGATGTCCATGCAAAAAATCATCTGAAAATTAGATTCTATGAAACTTTTCGAAATGCAAGTTTCTGTCAAAAATCATCGTATATTATACACTAGTTTTAGTAAAAAAATCAAATTTTATTAGGGATTATTTAAAATGATACAATACTTTTCAGATCATTTAAATATGTTAAGAGGGAAGGTTATGATGGAACTCCATGCAAAAAAATCATTTGAAAACTAGATTCTATGAAACTTTTCGAAATGCAAGTTTCGGTCAAAAATCATAGTATATTATACACTAGTTTCGGTCAAAAAAATAAAATATAATTGGGGACTATTTCAAATGATAAGAGACTTTTCAGATCATTTATATATGTTAAGAGGGAAGGTTTTGATGGAAATCGGTGCAAACAAATCATCTGAAAACTAGATTCTATGAAACTTGTCGAAATGCAAGTTTCTGTCAAAAAATCATAATATATTACACACTAGTTTATACTAGTTTCGGTCAAAAATCAAATTAAATCGCGGACTGTTCAAAATGATACGAAAATTCACATATCAATTATATTTTTTATGTGGGAAGGTTATGATGGATGTCCATGCAAAAAATCATCAGAAAATTAGATTCTATGAAACTTTTCGAAATGCAAGTTTCTGTCAAAAATCATAGTATATTATACACTAGTTTCAATAAAAAAAATCTAATTTTATTAGGGATTATTTGAAATGATACAAGACTTTTCAGATCATTTACATATGTTAAGAGGGATGTTTATGATGGAAGTCCATGCAAAAAAATCATCTGAAAACTAGATTCTATGAAAATTTTCGAAATGCATGTTTCGGTCAAAAATCATAGTATATTTTACACTAGTTTCGGTCAAAAAAATAAAATATAATTGGGGACTATTTGAAATGATACAAGACTTTTCAGATCATTTATATATGTTAAGAGGGATGTTTATGATGGAAGTCCATGCAAAAAAATCATCTGAAAACTAGATTCTATGAAAATTTTCGAAATGCATGTTTCGGTCAAAAATCATAGTATATTATACACTAGTTTCGGTAAAAAAAATAAAATATAATTGGGGACTATTTGAAATGATACGAGACTTTTCAGATCATTTATATATGTTAATAGGGAAGGTTATGATGGAAGTCGATGCAAAAAAATCATTTGAAAACTAGATTCTTTGTAACTTATCGAAATGCAAGTTGCTGTCAAAAAATCATAATATATTACACACTAGTTTATACTAGTTTCGGTCAAAAATCAAATTAAATGCGGACTGTTAAAAATGATACGAAACTTCACATATCAATTATATTTTTTATGTGGGAAGGTTATGATGGATGTCCATGCAAAAAATCATCAGAAAATTAGATTCTATGAAACTTCTCGAAATGCAAGTTTCTGTCAAAAATCATAGTATATTATACACTATTTTTAGTAAAAAAATCAAATTTTATTAGGGATTATATAAAATGATACAATACTTTTCAGATCATTTAAATATGTTAAGAGGGAAGGTTATGATGGAACTCCATGCAAAAAAATCATCTGAAAACTAGATTCTATGAAACTTTTCGAAATGCATGTTTCGGTCAAAAAAATAAAATTGTATTGGGCACGATTTGAAATGATACGAGACTTTTTAGATCATTTATATATGTTAAGAGGGAAGGCTATGATGGAAGTCCATGCAAAAAAATCATCTGAAAACTAGATTCTATGAAACTTTTCGAAATGCAAGTTTCTGTAAAAAAAATCATAATATATTATACACTAGTTAATATTAGTTTCAGTCAAAAATCAAATTAAATCGAGGATTGTTCAAAATGATACGAAACTTCACATATCATTTATATATTTTACAAAGGTAAGGCTTTGATGGATGTCCATGCAAAAAAATCATCTTAAAATTAGATTCTATGAAACTATTCTAAATGTATGTTTCTGTCAAAAATCATAGTATATTATACACTAGTTTAAGTCAAGAAAATCAAATTTTATTAGGGATTATTCGAAATGATACAAGAATTTTAAGATCATTTATATATGTTAAGAGGGATGTTTATGATGGAAGTCCATGCAAGAAAATCATCTGAAAACTAGATTTTTTGAAACTTTTCAAAATGCAAGTTTTGGTCAAAAATCATAGTATATTATACACTAGTTTCGGTCAAAAAAATAAAATTTAATTGGGGACTATTTGAAATGATACGAGACTTTCCATATCATTTATATATGTTAAGAGGGAAGGTTATGATGTAAGTCGATGCAAAAAAATCATTTGAAAACTAGATTCTATGAAACTTGTCGAAATGCAAGTTTCTGTCAAAAAATCATAATATATTATACACTAGTTTATAATTGTTTCGGTTAAAAATCAAATTAAATCGCGGACTGTTCAAAATGATACGAATCTTCACATATCAATTATATTTTTTATGTGGGAAGGTTATGATGGATGTCCATGCAAAAAATCATCTGAAAATTAGATTCTATGAAACTTTTCGAAATGCAAGTTTCTGTCAAAAATCATCGTATATTATACACTAGTTTTAGTAAAAAAATCAAATTTTATTAGGGATTATTTAAAATGATACAATACTTTTCAGATCATTTAAATATGTTAAGAGGGAAGGTTAGGATGGAACTCCATGCAAAAAAATCATTTGAAAACTAGATTCTATGAAACTTTTCGAAATGCAAGTTTCGGTCAAAAAAATAAAATTGTATTGGGCACGATTTGAAATGATACGAGACTTTTTAGATCATTTATATATGTTAAGAGGGAAGGCTATGATTGAAGTCCATGCAAAAAAATCATCTGAAAACTAGATTCCATGAAACTTTTCGAAATGCAAGTTTCTGTAAAAAAAATCATAATATATTATACACTAGTTAATACTAGTTTCAGTCAAAAATCAAATTAAATCGAGGATTGTTCAAAATGATACGAAACTTCACATATCATTTATATATTTTACAAAGGTAAGGCTTTGATGAATGTCCATGCAAAAAAATCATCTTAAAATTAGATTCTATGAAACTTTTCGAAATGTATGTTTCTGTCAAAAATCATAGTATATTATACACTAGTTTAAGTCAAGAAAATCAAATTTTATTAGGGATTATTCGAAATGATACAAGAATTTTAAGATCATTTATATATGTTAAGAGGGATGTTTATGATGGAAGTCCATGCAAGAAAATCATCTGAAAACTAGATTTTTTGAAACTTTTCAAAATGCAAGTTTTGGTCAAAAATCATAGTATATTATACACTAGTTTCGGTCAAAAAAATAAAATTTAATTGGGGACTATTTGAAATGATACGAGACTTTCCATATCATTTATATATGTTAAGAGGGAAGGTTATGATGTAAGTCGATGCAAAAAAATCATTTGAAAACTAGATTCTATGAAACTTGTCGAAATGCAAGTTTCTGTCAAAAAATCATAATATATTATACACTAGTTTATAATTGTTTCGGTTAAAAATCAAATTAAATCGCGGACTGTTCAAAATGATACGAATCTTCACATATCAATTATATTTTTTATGTGGGAAGGTTATGATGGATGTCCATGCAAAAAATCATCTGAAAATTAGATTCTATGAAACTTTTCGAAATGCAAGTTTCTGGCAAAAATCATCGTATATTATACACTAGTTTTAGTTAAAAAATCAAATTTTATTAGGGATTATTTAAAATGATACAATACTTTTCAGATCATTTAAATATATTAAGAGGGAAGGTTATGATGGAACTCCATGCAAAAAAAATCATTTGAAAACTAGATTCTATGAAACTTTTCGAAATGCAAGTTTCGGTCAAAAATCATAGTATATTATACACTAGTTTCGGTCAAAAAAATAAAATATAATTGGGGATATTTCAAATGATAAGAGACTTTTCAGATCATTTATATATGTTAAGAGGGAAGGTTTTGATGGAAATCGGTGCAAACAAATCATCTGAAAACTAGATTCAATGAAACTTGTCGAAATGCAAGTTTCTGTCAAAAAATCATAATATATTACATACTAGTTTATACTAGTTTCGGTCAAAAATCAAATTAAATCGCGGACTGTTCAAAATGATACGAAAATTCACATATCAATTAAATTTTTTATGTGGGAAGGTTATGATGGATGTCCATGCAAAAAATCATCAGAAAATTAGATTCTATGAAACTTTTCGAAATGCAAGTTTCTGTCAAAAATCATAGTATATTATACACTAGTTTCAATAAAAAAAATCTAATTTTATTAGGGATTATTTGAAATGATACAAGACTTTTCAGATCATTTACATATGTTAAGAGGGATGTTTATGATGGAAGTCCATGCAAAAAAATCATCTGAAAACTAGATTCTATGAAAATTTTCGAAATGCATGTTTCGGTCAAAAATCATAGTATATTTTACACTAGTTTCGGTCAAAAAAATAAAATATAATTGGGGACTATTTGAAATAATACAAGACTTTTCAGATCATTTATATATGTTAAGAGGGATGTTTATGATGGAAGTCCATGCAAAAAAATCATCTGAAAACTAGATTCTATGAAAATTTTCGAAATGCATGTTGCGGTCAAAAATCATAGTATATTATACACTAGTTTCGGTCAAAAAAATAAAATATAATTGGGGACTATTTGAAATGATACGAGACTTTTCAGATCATTTATATATGTTAATAGGGAAGGTTATGATGGAAGTCGATGCAAAAAAATCATTTGAAAACTAGATTCTTTGTAACTTATCGAAATGCAAGTTGCTGTCAAAAAATCATAATATATTACACACTAGTTTATACTAGTTTCGGTCAAAAATCAAATTAAATGCGGACTGTTAAAAATGATACGAAACTTCACATATCAATTATATTTTTTATGTGGGAAGGTTATGATGGATGTCCATGCAAAAAATCATCAGAAAATTAGATTCTATGAAACTTTTCGAAATGCAAGTTTCTGTCAAAAATCATAGTATATTATACACTATTTTTAGTAAAAAAATCAAATTTTATTAGGGATTATATAAAATGATACAATACTTTTCAGATCATTTAAATATGTTAAGAGGGAAGGTTATGATGGAACTCCATGCAAAAAAATCATCTGAAAACTAGATTCTATGAAACTTTTCGAAATGCATGTTTCGGTCAAAAAAATAAAATTGTATTGGGCACGATTTGAAATGATACGAGACTTTTTAGATCATTTATATATGTTAAGAGGGAAGGCTATGATGGAAGTCCATGCAAAAAAATCATCTGAAAACTAGATTCTATGAATTTTTCGAAATGGAAGTTTCTGTAAAAAAAATCATAATATATTATACACTAGTTAATACTAGTTTCAGTCAAAAATCAAATTAAATCGAGGATTGTTCAAAATGATACGAAACTTCACATATCATTTATATATTTTACAAAGGTAAGGCTTTGATGGATGTCCATGCAAAAAAATCATCTTAAAATTAGATTCTATGAAACTTTTCTAAATGTATGTTTCTGTCAAAAATCATAGTATATTATACACTAGTTTAAGTCAAGAAAATCAAATTTTATTAGGGATTATTCGAAATGATACAAGAATTTTAAGATCATTTATATATGTTAAGAGGGATGTTTATGATGGAAGTCCATGCAAGAAAATCATCTGAAAACTAGATTTTTTGAAACTTTTCAAAATGCAAGTTTTGGTCAAAAATCATAGTATATTATACACTAGTTTCGGTCAAAAAAATAAAATTTAATTGGGGACTATTTGAAATGATACGAGACTTTCCATATCATTTATATATGTTAAGAGGGAAGGTTATGATGTAAGTCGATGCAAAAAAATCATTTGAAAACTAGATTCTATGAAACTTGTCGAAATGCAAGTTTCTGTCAAAAAATCATAATATATTATACACTAGTTTATAATTGTTTCGGTTAAAAATCAAATTAAATCGCGGACTGTTCAAAATGATACGAATCTTCACATATCAATTATATTTTTTATGTGGGAAGGTTATGATGGATGTCCATGCAAAAAATCATCTGAAAATTAGATTCTATGAAACTTTTCGAAATGCAAGTTTCTGTCAAAAATCATCGTATATTATACACTAGTTTTAGTAAAAAAATCAAATTTTATTAGGGATTATTTAAAATGATACAATACTTTTCAGATCATTTAAATATGTTAAGAGGGAAGGTTATGATGGAACTCCATGCAAAAAAATCATTTGAAAACTAGATTCTATGAAACTTTTCGAAATGCAAGTTTCGGTCAAAAATCATAGTATATTATACACTAGTTTCGGTCAAAAAAATAAAATATAATTGGGGACTATTTCAAATGATAAGAGACTTTTCAGATCATTTATATATGTTAAGAGGGAAGGTTTTGATGGAAATCGGTGCAAACAAAACATCTGAAAACTAGATTCTATGAAACTTGTCGAAATGCAAGTTTCTGTCAAAAAATCATAATATATTACACACTAGTTTATACTAGTTTCGGTCAAAAATCAAATTAAATCGCGGACTGTTCAAAATGATACGAAAATTCACATATCAATTATATTTTTTATGTGGGAAGGTTATGATGGATGTCCATGCAAAAAATCATCAGAAAATTAGATTCTATGAAACTTTTCGAAATGCAAGTTTCTGTCAAAAATCATAGTATATTATACACTAGTTTCAATAAAAAAAATCTAATTTTATTAGGGATTATTTGAAATGATACAAGACTTTTCAGATCATTTACATATGTTAAGAGGGATGTTTATGATGGAAGTCCATGCAAAAAAATCATCTGAAAACTAGATTCTATGAAAATTTTCGAAATGCATGTTTCGGTCAAAAATCATAGTATATTATACACTAGTTTCGGTCAAAAAAATAAAATATAATTGGGGACTATTTGAAATGATACAAGACTTTTCAGATCATTTATATATGTTAAGAGGGATGTTTATGATGGAAGTCCATGCAAAAAAATCATCTGAAAACTAGATTCTATGAAAATTTTCGAAATGCATGTTTCGGTCAAAAATCATAGTATATTATACACTAGTTTCGGTCAAAAAAATAAAATATAATTGGGGACTATTTGAAATGATACGAGACTTTTCAGATTATTTATATATGTTAATAGGGAAGGTTATGATGGAAGTCGATGCAAAAAAATCATTTGAAAACTAGATTCTTTGTAACTTATCGAAATGCAAGTTGCTGTCAAAAAATCATAATATATTACACACTAGTTTATACTAGTTTCGGTCAAAAATCAAATTAAATGCGGACTGTTAAAAATGATACGAAACTTCACATATCAATTATATTTTTTATGTGGGAAGGTTATGATGGATGTCCATGCAAAAAATCATCAGAAAATTAGATTCTATGAAACTTTTCGAAATGCAAGTTTCTGTCAAAAATCATAGTATATTATACACTATTTTTAGTAAAAAAATCAAATTTAATTAGGGATTATTTAAAATGATACAATACTTTTCAGATCATTTAAATATGTTAAGAGGGAAGGTTATGATGGAACTCCATGAAAAAAAAATCATCTGAAAACTAGATTCTATGAAACTTTTCGAAATGCATGTTTCGGTCAAAAAAATAAAATTGTATTGGGCACGATTTGAAATGATACGAGACTTTTTAGATCATTTATATATGTTAAGAGGGAAGGCTATGATGGAAGTCCATGCAAAAAAATCATCTGAAAACTAGATTCCATGAAACTTTTCGAAATGCAAGTTTCTATAAAAAAAATTCATAATATATTATACACTAGTTAATACTAGTTTCAGTCAAAAATCAAATTAAATCGGGGATTGTTCAAAATGATACGAAACTTCACATATCATTTATATATTTTACAAGGTAAGGCTTTGATGGATCTCCATGCAAAAAATCATCTTAAAATTAGATTCTATGAAACTTTTCTAAATGTATGTTTCTGTCAAAAATCATAGTATATTATACACTAGTTTCAGTCAAAAAAAATCAAATTTTATTAGGGATTATTCGAAATGATACAAGAATTTTCAGATCGTTTATATATGTTAAGAGGGATGTTTATGATGGAAGTCCATGCAAAATAATCATCTGAAAACTAGATTCTATGAAACTTTTCAAAACGCAAGTTTCAATCAAAAATCATAGTATATTATATACAAGTTTCGGTCAAAAAAATAAAATATAATTGGGGACTATTTGAAATGATACGAGACTTTCCAGATCATTTATATATGTTAAGAGGGAAGGTTATGATGTAAGTCCATGCAAAAAAATCATCTGAAAACTAGATTCAATGAAACTTTTTGAAATGTAAGTTTCTGTAAAAAAATCATAATATATTATACACTAGTTTATACTAGTTTCGGTCAAAAATCAAATTAAATCGGGGACTGTTCAAAATCATACGAAACTTCACATATCAATTATATTTTTTACTTGGGAATGTTATGATGGATGTCCATGCAAAAAATAATCAGAAAATTAGATTCTATGAAACTTTTCGAAATGCAAGTTTCTGTCAAAAATCATAGTATATTATACACTAGTTTCCGTAAAAAAAATCAAATTTTATTAGAGATTATTTGAAATGACACAAGACTTTTCAGATCATTTATATATGTTAAGAGGGATGTTTATGATGGAAGTCCATGCAAAAAAATCATCTGAAAACTAGATTCTATAAAACTTTTCGAAATGCATGTTTCGGTCAAAAATCATAGTATATTATACACTAGTTTCGTTCAAAAAAATAAAATATAATTGGGGACTATTTGAAATGATACGAGACTTTTCAGATCATTTAAATATGTTAATAGGGAAGGTTATGATGGAAGTCGATGCAAAAAAATCATTTGAAAACTAGATTCTATGTAACTTATCGAAATGCAAGTTTCTGTCAAAAAATCATAATATATTACACACAAGTTAATACTAGTTTCGGTCAAAAATCAAATTAAATCGCGGACTGTTAAAAATGATACGAAACTTCACATATCAATTATATTTTTTATGTGGGAAGGTTATGATGGATGTCCATGCAAAAAATCATCAGAAAATTAGATTCTATGAAATTTTTCGAAATGCAAGTTTCTGTCAAAAATCATAGTATATTATACACTATTTTTAGTAAAAAAATCAAATTTTATTAGGGATTATTTAAAATGATACAATACTTTTCAGATCATTTAAATATGTTAAGAGGGAAGGTTATGATGGAACTCCATGCAAAAAAAATAATCTGAAAACTAGATTCTATGAAACTTTTCGAAATGCATGTTTCGGTCAAAAAAATAAAATTGTATTGGGGACGATTTGAAATGATACGAGACTTTTTAGATCATTTATATATGTTAAGAGGGAAGGCTATGATGGAAGTCCATGCAAAAAAATCATCTGAAAACTAGATTCTATGAAACTTTTCGAAATGCAAGTTTCTATAAAAAAAAATCATAATATATTATACACTAGTTAATACTAGTTTCAGTCAAAAATCAAATTAAATCGGGGATTGTTCAAAATGATACGAAACTTCACATATCATTTATATATTTTACAAGGTAAGGCTTTGATGGATGTCCATGCAAAAAATCATCTTAAAATTAGATTCTATGAAACTTTTCTAAATGTATGTTTCTGTCAAAAATCATAGTATATTATACACTAGTTTCAGTCAAAAAAAATCAAATTTTATTAGGGATTATTCGAAATGATACAAGAATTTTCAGATCGTTTATATATGTTAAGAGGGATGTTTATGATGGAAGTCCATGCAAAAAAATCATCTGAAAACTAGATTCTATGAAACTTTTCAAAACGCAAGTTTCAATCAAAAATCATAGTATATTATATACAAGTTTCGGTCAAAAAAATAAAATATAATTGGGGACTATTTGAAATGATACGAGACTTTCCAGATCATTTATATATGTTAAGAGGGAAGGTTATGATGTAAGTCCATGCAAAAAAATCATCTGAAAACTAGATTCAATGAAACTTTTTGAAATGCAAGTTTCTGTAAAAAAATCATAATATATTATACACTAGTTTATACTAGTTTTGGTCAAAAATCAAATTAAATCGGGGACTGTTCAAAATCATACGAAACTTCACATATCAATTATATTTTTTACTTGGGAATGTTATGATGGATGTCCATGCAAAAAATAATCAGAAAATTAGATTCTATGAAACTTTTCGAAATGCAAGTTTCTGTCAAAAATCATAGTATATTATACACTAGTTTCCGTAAAAAAAATCAAATTTTATTAGAGATTATTTGAAATGACACATGACTTCTCAGATCATTTATATATGTTAAGAGGGATGTTTATGATGGAAGTCCATGCAAAAAAATCATCTGAAAACTAGATTCTATAAAACTTTTCGAAATGCATGTTTCGGTCAAAAATCATAGTATATTATACACTAGTTTCGTTCAAAAAAATAAAATATAATTGGGGACTATTTGAAATGATACGAGACTTTTCAGATCATTTAAATATGTTAATAGGGAAGGTTATGATGGAAGTCGATGCAAAAAAATCATTTGAAAACTAGATTCTATGTAACTTATCGAAATGCAAGTTTCTGTCAAAAAATCATAATATATTACACACAAGTTAATACTAGTTTCGATCAAAAATCAAATTAAATCGCGGACTGTTAAAAATGATACGAAACTTCACATATCAATTATATTTTTTATGTGGGAAGGTTATGATGGATGTCCATGCAAAAAATCATCAGAAAATTAGATTCTATGAAATTTTTCGAAATGCAAGTTTCTGTCAAAAATCATAGTATATTATACACTATTTTTAGTAAAAAAATCAAATTTTATTAGGGATTATTTAAAATGATACAATACTTTTCAGATCATTTAAATATGTTAAGAGGGAAGGTTATGATGGAACTCCATGCAAAAAAAATAATCTGAAAACTAGATTCTATGAAACTTTTCGAAATGCAAGTTTCGGTCAAAAAAATATAATTGTATTGGGGACGATTTGAAATGATACGAGACTTTTTAGATCATTTATATATGTTAAGAGGGAAGGTTATGATGGAAGTCCATGCAAAAAAATCATCTGAAAACTATATTCTATGAAACTTTTCGAAATGCAAGTTTCTGTAAAAAAATCATAATATATTATACACTAGTTAATACTAGTTTCAGTCAAAAATCAAATTAAACCGGGGATTGTTAAAAATGATACGAAACTTCACATATCATTTATATATTTTACAAGGTAAGGCTTTGATGGATGTCCATGCAAAAAATCATCTTAAAATTAGATTCTATGAAACTTTTCTAAATGTATGTTTAAGTCAAAAATCATAGTATATTATACACTAGTTTCAGTCCAAAAAAATCAAATATTATTAGGGATTATTCGAAATGATACAAGAATTTTCAGATCGTTTATATATGTTAAGAGGGATGTTTATGATGGAAGTCCATGTAAAAAAATCATCTGAAAACTAGATTCTATGAAACTTTTCAAAACGCAAGTTTCAATCAAAAATCATAGTATATTATATACAAGTTTCGGTCAAAAAAATAAAATTTAATTGGGGACTATTTGAAATGATACGAGACTTTCCAGATCATTTATATATGTTAAGAGGGAAGGTTATGATGTAAGTCTATGCAAAAAAATCATCTGAAAACTAGATTCAATGAAACTTTTTGAAATGCAAGTTTCTGTAAAAAAAATCATAATATATTATACACTAGTTTATACTAGTTTCGGTCAAAAATCAAATTAAATCGGGGACTGTTCAAAATCATACGAAACTTCACATATCAATTATATTTTTTACTTGGGAAGGTTATGATGGATGTCCATGCAAAAAATAATCAAAAAATTAGATTCTATGAAACTTTTCGAAATGCAAGTTTCTGTCAAAAATCATAGTATATTATACACTAGTTTCCGTAAAAAAAATCAAATTTTATTAGAGATTATTTGAAATGATACAAGACTTTTCAGATCATTTATATATGTTAAGAGGGATGTTTATGATGGAAGTCCATGCAAAAAAAATCATCTGAAAACTAGATTCTATGAAAATTTTCGAAATGCATGTTTCGGTCAAAAAAATAAAATTGTATTGGGGACGATTTGAAATGATACGAGACTTTTTAGATCATTTATATATGTTAAGAGGGAAGGCTATGATGGAAGTCCATGCAAAAAAATCATCTGAAAACTAGATTCTATGAAACTTTTCAAAATGCAAGTTTCTGTCAAAAAATCATAATATATTACACACTAGTTTATACTAGTTTCAGTCAAAAATCAAATTAAATCGCGGACTATTCAAAATGATACGAAACTTCACATATCAATTATATTTTTTATGTGGGAAGGTTATGATGGATGTCCATGCAAAAAATCATCAGAAAATTAGATTCTATGAAACTTTTCGAAATGCAAGTTTCTGTCAAAATTCATTGTATATTATACACTATTTTTTGTAAAAAAATCAAATTTTATTAGGGATTATTTAAAATGATACAATACTTTTCAGATCATTTAAATATGTAAAGAGGGAAGGTTATGATGGAACTCCATGCAAAAAAATCATCTGAAAACTAGATTCTATGAAACTTTTCGAAATGCATGTTTCGGTCAAAAAAATAAAATTGTATTGGGGACGATTTGAAATGATACGAGACTTTTTAGATCATTTATATATGTTAAGAGGGAAGGCTATGATGGAAGTCCATGCAAAAAAATCATCTGAAAACTAGATTCTATGAAACTTTTCGAAATGCAAGTTTCTATAAAAAAAAATCATAATATATTATACACTAGTTAATACTAGTTTCAGTCAAAAATCAAATTAAATCATAGTATTTTTTACTTAACCTATGAAACTTCACATATCAATTATATTTTTTACTTGGGAAGGTTATGATGGATGTCCATGCAAAAAATAATCAGAAAATTAGATTCTATGAAACTTTTCGAAATGCAAGTTTCTGTCAAAAATTATAGTATATTATACACTAGTTTCCGTAAAAAAAATCAAATTTTATTAGAGATTATTTGAAATGATACAAGACTTTTCAGATCATTTATATATGTTAAGAGGGATGTTTATGATGGAAGTCCATGCAAAAAAAATCATCTGAAAACTAGATTCTATGAAAATTTTCGAAATGCATGTTTCGGTCAAAAATCATAGTATATTATACACTAGTTTCGGTCAAAAAAATAAAATATAATTGGGGACTATTTGAAATGATACGAGACTTTTCAAATCATTTATATATGTTAATAGGGAAGGTTATGATGGAAGTCGATGCAAAAAAATCATTTGAAAACTAGATTCTATAGAAACTTTTCGAAATGCAAGTTTCTATAAAAAAAATCATAATATATTATACACTAGTTAATACTAGTTTCAGTCAAAAATCAAATTAAATCGGGGATTGTTCAAAATGATACGAAACATCACATATCAATTATATATTTTACAAGGTAAGGCTTTGATGGATGTCCATGCAAAAAATCATCTTAAAATTAGATTCTATGAAACTTTTCTAAATGTATGTTTCTGTCAAAAATCATAGTATATTATACACTAGTTTCACTCAAAAAAATCAAATTTTATTAGGGATTATTCGAAATGATACAAGAATTTTCAGATCGTTTATATATGTTAAGAGGGATGTTTATGATGGAAGTCCATGCAAAAAAATCATCTAAAAACTAGATTCTATGAAACTTTTCAAAATGCAAGTTTCAATCAAAAATCATAGTATATTATATACAAGTTTCGGTCAAAAAAATATAATTTAATTGGGGACTATTTGAAATGATACGAGACTTTCCAGATCATTTATATATGTTAAGAGGGAAGGTTGTGATGTAAGTCCATGCAAAAAAATCATCTGAAAACTAGATTCAATGAAACTTTTTGAAATGCAAGTTTCTGTAAAAAAAATCATAATATATTATACACTACTTTATACTAGTTTCGGTCAAAAATCAAATTAAATCGGGGACTGTTCAAAATCATACGAAACTTCACATATCAATTATATTTTTTACTTGGGATGGTTATGATGGATGTCCATGCAAAAATAATCAGAAAATTAGATTCTATGAAACTTTTCGAAATGCAAGTTTCTGTCAAAAATCAGTATATAATACACTAGTTTCCGTAAAAAAAATCAAATTTTATTAGAGATTATTTGAAATGATACAAGACTTTTCAGATCATTTATATATGTTAAGAGGGATGTTTATGATGGAAGTCCATGCAAAAAAAATCATCTGAAAACTAGATTCTATGAAAATTTTCGAAATGCATGTTTCGGTAAAAAATCATAGTATATTATACACTAGTTTCGGTCAAAAAAATAAAATACAATTGGGGACTATTTGAAATGATACGAGACTTTTCAGATCATTTATATATGTTAATAGGGAAGGTTATGATGGAAGTCGATGCAAAAAAATCATTTGAAAACTAGATTCTATGTAACTTGTCGAAATGCAAGTTTCTGTCAAAAAATCATAATATATTCTAGACTAGTTTATAATAGTTTCGGTTAAAAATCAAATTAAATCGCGGACTGTTCAAAATGATACGAATCTTCACATATCAATTATATTTTTTATGTGGGAAGGTTATGATGGATGTCCATGCAAAAAATCATCAGAAAATTAGATTCTATGAAACTTTTTGAAATGCGAGTTTCTGTCAAAAATCATAGTATATTATAGACTAGTTTTAGTAAAAAAATCAAATTTTATTAGGGATTATTTAAAATAATACAATACTATTCAGATCATTTAAATATGTTAAGAGGGAAGGTTATGATGGAACTCCATGCAAAAAAAAATCATCTGAAAACTAGATTCTATGAAACTTTTCGAAATGCAAGTTTCAGTCAAAAATCATAGTATATTATACACTAGTTTCGGTCAAAAAAATAAAATATAATTGGGGACTATTTGAAATGATACGAAACTTTTCAGATCATTTATATATGTTAAGAGGGAAGGTTATGATGGAAGTCGGTGCAAAAAAATCATCTGAAAACTAGATTCTATGAAACTTGTCGAAATGCAAGTTTCTGTCAAAAAATCATAATATATTACACACTAGTTTATAGTAGTTTCGGTCAAAAATCAAATTAAATCGCGGACTATTCAAAATGATACGAAACTTCACATATCAATTATATTTTTTATGTGGGAAGGTTATGATGGATGTCCATGCAAAAAATCATCAGAAAATTAGATTCTATGAAACTTTTCGAAATGCAAGTTTCTGTCAAAAATCATTGTATATTATACACTATTTTTTGTAAAAAAATCAAATTTTATTAGGGATTATTTAAAATGATACAATACTTTTCAGATCATTTAAATATGTAAAGAGGGAAGGTTATGATGGAACTCCATACAAAAAAATCATCTGAAAACTAGATTCTATGAAACTTTTCGAAATGCATGTTTCGGTCAAAAAAATAAAATTGTATTGGGGACGATTTGAAATGATACGAGACTTTTTAGATCATTTATATATGTTAAGAGGGAAGGCTATGATGGAAGTCCATGCAAAAAAATCATCTGAAAACTAGATTCTATGAAACTTTTCGAAATGCAAGTTTCTATAAAAAAAAATCATAATATATTATACACTAGTTAATACTAGTTTCAGTCAAAAATCAAATTAAATCATAGTATTTTTTACATAACCTATGAAACTTCACATATCAATTATATTTTTTACTTTGGAAGGTTATGATGGATGTCCATGCAAAAAATAATCAGAAAATTAGATTCTATGAAACTTTTCGAAATGCAAGTTTCTGTCAAAAATCATAGTATATTATACACTAGTTTCCGTAAAAAAAATCAAATTTTATTAGAGATTATTTGAAATGATACAAGACTTTTCAGATCATTTATATATGTTAAGAGGGATGTTTATGATGGAAGTCCATGCAAAAAAAATCATCTGAAAACTAGATTCTATGAAAATTTTCGAAATGCATGTTTCGGTCAAAAATCATAGTATATTATACACTAGTTTCGGTCAAAAAAATAAAATATAATTGGGGACTATTTGAAATGATACGAGACTTTTCAAATCATTTATATATGTTAATAGGGAAGGTTATGATGGAAGTCGATGCAAAAAAATCATTTGAAAACTAGATTCTATAGAAACTTTTCGAAATGCAAGTTTCTATAAAAAAAATCATAATATATTATACACTAGTTAATACTAGTTTCAGTCAAAAATCAAATTAAATCGGGGATTGTTCAAAATGATACGAAACATCACATATCAATTATATATTTTACAAGGTAAGGCTTTGATGGATGTCCATGCAAAAAATCATCTTAAAATTAGATTCTATGAAACTTTTCTAAATGTATGTTTCTGTCAAAAATCATAGTATATTATACACTAGTTTCACTCAAAAAAATCAAATTTTATTAGGGATTATTCGAAATGATACAAGAATTTTCAGATCGTTTATATATGTTAAGAGGGATGTTTATGATGGAAGTCCATGCAAAAAAATCATCTGAAAACTAGATTCTATGAAACTTTTCAAAATGCAAGTTTCAATCAAAAATCATAGTATATTATATACAAGTTTCGGTCAAAAAAATATAATTTAATTGGGGACTATTTGAAATGATACGAGACTTTCCAGATCATTTATATATGTTAAGAGGGAAGGTTGTGATGTAAGTCCATGCAAAAAAATCATCTGAAAACTAGATTCAATGAAACTTTTTGAAATGCAAGTTTCTGTAAAAAAAATCATAATATATTATACACTACTTTATACTAGTTTCGGTCAAAAATCAAATTAAATCGGGGACTGTTCAAAATCATACGAAACTTCACATATCAATTATATTTTTTACTTGGGATGGTTATGATGGATGTCCATGCAAAAATAATCAGAAAATTAGATTCTATGAAACTTTTCGAAATGCAAGTTTCTGTCAAAAATCAGTATATAATACACTAGTTTCCGTAAAAAAAATCAAATTTTATTAGAGATTATTTGAAATGATACAAGACTTTTCAGATCATTTATATATGTTAAGAGGGATGTTTATGATGGAAGTCCATGCAAAAAAAATCATCTGAAAACTAGATTCTATGAAAATTTTCGAAATGCATGTTTCGGTAAAAAATCATAGTATATTATACACTAGTTTCGGTCAAAAAAATAAAATACAATTGGGGACTATTTGAAATGATACGAGACTTTTCAGATCATTTATATATGTTAATAGGGAAGGTTATGATGGAAGTCGATGCAAAAAAATCATTTGAAAACTAGATTCTATGTAACTTGTCGAAATGCAAGTTTCTGTCAAAAAATCATAATATATTCTAGACTAGTTTATAATAGTTTCGGTTAAAAATCAAATTAAATCGCGGACTGTTCAAAATGATACGAATCTTCACATATCAATTATATTTTTTATGTGGGAAGGTTATGATGGATGTCCATGCAAAAAATCATCAGAAAATTAGATTCTATGAAACTTTTTGAAATGCGAGTTTCTGTCAAAAATCATAGTATATTATAGACTAGTTTTAGTAAAAAAAAATCAAATTTTATTAGGGATTATTTAAAATAATACAATACTATTCAGATCATTTAAATATGTTAAGAGGGAAGGTTATGATGGAACTCCATGCAAAAAAAAATCATCTGAAAACTAGATTCTATGAAACTTTTCGAAATGCAAGTTTCAGTCAAAAATCATAGTATATTATACACTAGTTTCGGTCAAAAAAATAAAATATATTGGGGACTATTTGAAATGATACGAAACTTTTCAGATCATTTATATATGTTAAGAGGGAAGGTTATGATGGAAGTCGGTGCAAAAAAATCATCTGAAAACTAGATTCTATGAAACTTGTCGAAATGCAAGTTTCTGTCAAAAAATCATAATATATTACACACTAGTTTATAGTAGTTTCGGTCAAAAATCAAATTAAATCGCGGACTATTCAAAATGATACGAAACTTCACATATCAATTATATTTTTTATGTGGGAAGGTTATGATGGATGTCCATGCAAAAAATCATCAGAAAATTAGATTCTATGAAACTTTTCGAAATGCAAGTTTCTGTCAAAAATCATTGTATATTATACACTATTTTTTGTAAAAAAATCAAATTTTATTAGGGATTATTTAAAATGATACAATACTTTTCAGATCATTTAAATATGTAAAGAGGGAAGGTTATGATGGAACTCCATACAAAAAAATCATCTGAAAACTAGATTCTATGAAACTTTTCGAAATGCATGTTTCGGTCAAAAAAATAAAATTGTATTGGGGACGATTTGAAATGATACGAGACTTTTTAGATCATTTATATATGTTAAGAGGGAAGGCTATGATGGAAGTCCATGCAAAAAAATCATCTGAAAACTAGATTCTATGAAACTTTTCGAAATGCAAGTTTCTATAAAAAAAAATCATAATATATTATACACTAGTTAATACTAGTTTCAGTCAAAAATCAAATTAAATCATAGTATTTTTTACATAACCTATGAAACTTCACATATCAATTATATTTTTTACTTTGGAAGGTTATGATGGATGTCCATGCAAAAAATAATCAGAAAATTAGATTCTATGAAACTTTTCGAAATGCAAGTTTCTGTCAAAAATCATAGTATATTATACACTAGTTTCCGTAAAAAAAATCAAATTTTATTAGAGATTATTTGAAATGATACAAGACTTTTCAGATCATTTATATATGTTAAGAGGGATGTTTATGATGGAAGTCCATGCAAAAAAAATCATCTGAAAACTAGATTCTATGAAAATTTTCGAAATGCATGTTTCGGTCAAAAATCATAGTATATTATACACTAGTTTCGGTCAAAAAAATAAAATATAATTGGGGACTATTTGAAATGATACGAGACTTTTCAAATCATTTATATATGTTAATAGGGAAGGTTATGATGGAAGTCGATGCAAAAAAATCATTTGAAAACTAGATTCTATAGAAACTTTTCGAAATGCAAGTTTCTATAAAAAAAATCATAATATATTATACACTAGTTAATACTAGTTTCAGTCAAAAATCAAATTAAATCGGGGATTGTTCAAAATGATACGAAACATCACATATCAATTATATATTTTACAAGGTAAGGCTTTGATGGATGTCCATGCAAAAAATCATCTTAAAATTAGATTCTATGAAACTTTTCTAAATGTATGTTTCTGTCAAAAATCATAGTATATTATACACTAGTTTCACTCAAAAAAATCAAATTTTATTAGGGATTATTCGAAATGATACAAGAATTTTCAGATCGTTTATATATGTTAAGAGGGATGTTTATGATGGAAGTCCATGCAAAAAAATCATCTGAAAACTAGATTCTATGAAACTTTTCAAAATGCAAGTTTCAATCAAAAATCATAGTATATTATATACAAGTTTCGGTCAAAAAAATAAAATTTAATTGGGGACTATTTGAAATGATACGAGACTTTCCAGATCATTTATATATGTTAAGAGGGAAGGTTGTGATGTAAGTCCATGCAAAAAAATCATCTGAAAACTAGATTCAATGAAACTTTTTGAAATGCAAGTTTCTGTAAAAAAAATCATAATATATTATACACTACTTTATACTAGTTTCGGTCAAAAATCAAATTAAATCGGGGACTGTTCAAAATCATACGAAACTTCACATATCAATTATATTTTTTACTTGGGAAGGTTATGATGGATGTCCATGCAAAAATAATCAGAAAATTAGATTCTATGAAACTTTTCGAAATGCAAGTTTCTGTCAAAAATCAGTATATAATACACTAGTTTCCGTAAAAAAAATCAAATTTTATTAGAGATTATTTGAAATGATACAAGACTTTTCAGATCATTTATATATGTTAAGAGGGATGTTTATGATGGAAGTCCATGCAAAAAAAATCATCTGAAAACTAGATTCTATGAAAATTTTCGAAATGCATGTTTCGGTCAAAAATCATAGTATATTATACACTAGTTTCGGTCAAAAAAATAAAATATAATTGGGGACTATTTGAAATGATACGAGACTTTTCAAATCATTTATATATGTTAATAGGGAAGGTTATGATGGAAGTCGATGCAAAAAAATCATTTGAAAACTAGATTCTATAGAAACTTTTCGAAATGCAAGTTTCTATAAAAAAAATCATAATATATTATACACTAGTTAATACTAGTTTCAGTCAAAAATCAAATTAAATCGGGGATTGTTCAAAATGATACGAAACATCACATATCAATTATATATTTTACAAGGTAAGGCTTTGATGGATGTCCATGCAAAAAATCATCTTAAAATTAGATTCTATGAAACTTTTCTAAATGTATGTTTCTGTCAAAAATCATAGTATATTATACACTAGTTTCACTCAAAAAAATCAAATTTTATTAGGGATTATTCGAAATGATACAAGAATTTTCAGATCGTTTATATATGTTAAGAGGGATGTTTATGATGGAAGTCCATGCAAAAAAATCATCTGAAAACTAGATTCTATGAAACTTTTCAAAATGCAAGTTTCAATCAAAAATCATAGTATATTATATACAAGTTTCGGTCAAAAAAATAAAATTTAATTGGGGACTATTTGAAATGATACGAGACTTTCCAGATCATTTATATATGTTAAGAGGGAAGGTTGTGATGTAAGTCCATGCAAAAAAATCATCTGAAAACTAGATTCAATGAAACTTTTTGAAATGCAAGTTTCTGTAAAAAAAATCATAATATATTATACACTACTTTATACTAGTTTCGGTCAAAAATCAAATTAAATCGGGGACTGTTCAAAATCATACGAAACTTCACATATCAATTATATTTTTTACTTGGGAAGGTTATGATGGATGTCCATGCAAAAATAATCAGAAAATTAGATTCTATGAAACTTTTCGAAATGCAAGTTTCTGTCAAAAATCAGTATATAATACACTAGTTTCCGTAAAAAAAATCAAATTTTATTAGAGATTATTTGAAATGATACAAGACTTTTCAGATCATTTATATATGTTAAGAGGGATGTTTATGATGGAAGTCCATGCAAAAAAAATCATCTGAAAACTAGATTCTATGAAAATTTTTGAAATGCATGTTTCGGTCAAAAATCATAGTATATTATACACTAGTTTCGGTCAAAAAAATAAAATACAATTGGGGACTATTTGAAATGATACGAGACTTTTCAGATCATTTATATATGTTAATAGGGAAGGTTATGATGGAAGTCGATGCAAAAAAATCATTTGAAAACTAGATTCTATAGAAACTTTTCGAAATGCAAGTTTCTATAAAAAAAATCATAATATATTATACACTAGTTAATACTAGTTTCAGTCAAAAATCAAATTAAATCGGGGATTGTTCAAAATGATACGAAACATCACATATCAATTATATATTTTACAAGGTAAGGCTTTGATGGATGTCCATGCCAAAAATCATCTTAAAATTAGATTCTATGAAACTTTTCTAAATGTATGTTTCTGTCAAAAATCATAGTATATTATACACTAGTTTCACTCAAAAAAATCAAATTTTATTAGGGATTATTCGAAATGATACAAGAATTTTCAGATCGTTTATATATGTTAAGAGGGATGTTTATGATGGAAGTCCATGCAAAAAAATCATCTGAAAACTAGATTCTATGAAACTTTTCAAAATGCAAGTTTCAATCAAAAATCATAGTATATTATATACAAGTTTCGGTCAAAAAAATATAATTTAATTGGGGACTATTTGAAATGATACGAGACTTTCCAGATCATTTATATATGTTAAGAGGGAAGGTTGTGATGTAAGTCCATGCAAAAAAATCATCTGAAAACTAGATTCAATGAAACTTTTTGAAATGCAAGTTTCTGTAAAAAAAATCATAATATATTATACACTACTTTATACTAGTTTCGGTCAAAAATCAAATTAAATCGGGGACTGTTCAAAATCATACGAAACTTCACATATCAATTATATTTTTTACTTGGGATGGTTATGATGGATGTCCATGCAAAAATAATCAGAAAATTAGATTCTATGAAACTTTTCGAAATGCAAGTTTCTGTCAAAAATCAGTATATAATACACTAGTTTCCGTAAAAAAAATCAAATTTTATTAGAGATTATTTGAAATGATACAAGACTTTTCAGATCATTTATATATGTTAAGAGGGATGTTTATGATGGAAGTCCATGCAAAAAAAATCATCTGAAAACTAGATTCTATGAAAATTTTCGAAATGCATGTTTCGGTAAAAAATCATAGTATATTATACACTAGTTTCGGTCAAAAAAATAAAATACAATTGGGGACTATTTGAAATGATACGAGACTTTTCAGATCATTTATATATGTTAATAGGGAAGGTTATGATGGAAGTCGATGCAAAAAAATCATTTGAAAACTAGATTCTATGTAACTTGTCGAAATGCAAGTTTCTGTCAAAAAATCATAATATATTCTAGACTAGTTTATAATAGTTTCGGTTAAAAATCAAATTAAATCGCGGACTGTTCAAAATGATACGAATCTTCACATATCAATTATATTTTTTATGTGGGAAGGTTATGATGGATGTCCATGCAAAAAATCATCAGAAAATTAGATTCTATGAAACTTTTTGAAATGCGAGTTTCTGTCAAAAATCATAGTATATTATAGACTAGTTTTAGTAAAAAAATCAAATTTTATTAGGGATTATTTAAAATAATACAATACTATTCAGATCATTTAAATATGTTAAGAGGGAAGGTTATGATGGAACTCCATGCAAAAAAAAATCATCTGAAAACTAGATTCTATGAAACTTTTCGAAATGCAAGTTTCAGTCAAAAATCATAGTATATTATACATTAGTTTCGGTCAAAAAAATAAAATATAATTGGGGACTATTTGAAATGATACGAAACTTTTCAGATCATTTATATATGTTAAGAGGGAAGGTTATGATGGAAGTCGGTGCAAAAAAATCATCTGAAAACTAGATTCTATGAAACTTGTCGAAATGCAAGTTTCTGTCAAAAAATCATAATATATTACACACTAGTTTATACTAGTTTCGGTCAAAAATCAAATTAAATCGCGGACTATTCAAAATGATACGAAACTTCACATATCAATTATATTTTTTATGTGGGAAGGTTATGATGGATGTCCATGCAAAAAATCATCAGAAAATTAGATTCTATGAAACTTTTCGAAATGCAAGTTTCTGTCAAAAATCATTGTATATTATACACTATTTTTTGTAAAAAAATCAAATTTTATTAGGGATTATTTAAAATGATACAATACTTTTCAGATCATTTAAATATGTAAAGAGGGAAGGTTATGATGGAACTCCATACAAAAAAATCATCTGAAAACTAGATTCTATGAAACTTTTCGAAATGCATGTTTCGGTCAAAAAAATAAAATTGTATTGGGGACGATTTGAAATGATACGAGACTTTTTAGATCATTTATATATGTTAAGAGGGAAGGCTATGATGGAAGTCCATGCAAAAAAATCATCTGAAAACTAGATTCTATGAAACTTTTCGAAATGCAAGTTTCTATAAAAAAAAATCATAATATATTATACACTAGTTAATACTAGTTTCAGTCAAAAATCAAATTAAATCATAGTATTTTTTACATAACCTATGAAACTTCACATATCAATTATATTTTTTACTTGGGAAGGTTATGATGGATGTCCATGCAAAAAATAATCAGAAAATTAGATTCTATGAAACTTTTCGAAATGCAAGTTTCTGTCAAAAATCATAGTATATTATACACTAGTTTCCGTAAAAAAAATCAAATTTTATTAGAGATTATTTGAAATGATACAAGACTTTTCAGATCATTTATATATGTTAAGAGGGATGTTTATGATGGAAGTCCATGCAAAAAAAATCATCTGAAAACTAGATTCTATGAAAATTTTCGAAATGCATGTTTCGGTCAAAAATCATAGTATATTATACACTAGTTTCGGTCAAAAAAATAAAATATAATTGGGGACTATTTGAAATGATACGAGACTTTTCAAATCATTTATATATGTTAATAGGGAAGGTTATGATGGAAGTCGATGCAAAAAAATCATTTGAAAACTAGATTCTATAGAAACTTTTCGAAATGCAAGTTTCTATAAAAAAAATCATAATATATTATACACTAGTTAATACTAGTTTCAGTCAAAAATCAAATTAAATCGGGGATTGTTCAAAATGATACGAAACATCACATATCAATTATATATTTTACAAGGTAAGGCTTTGATGGATGTCCATGCAAAAAATCATCTTAAAATTAGATTCTATGAAACTTTTCTAAATGTATGTTTCTGTCAAAAATCATAGTATATTATACACTAATTTCACTCAAAAAAATCAAATTTTATTAGGGATTATTCGAAATGATACAAGAATTTTCAGATCGTTTATATATGTTAAGAGGGATGTTTATGATGGAAGTCCATGCAAAAAAATCATCTGAAAACTAGATTCTATGAAACTTTTCAAAATGCAAGTTTCAATCAAAAATCATAGTATATTATATACAAGTTTCGGTCAAAAAAATAAAATTTAATTGGGGACTATTTGAAATGATACGAGACTTTCCAGATCATTTATATATGTTAAGAGGGAAGGTTGTGATGTAAGTCCATGCAAAAAAATCATCTGAAAACTAGATTCAATGAAACTTTTTGAAATGCAAGTTTCTGTAAAAAAAATCATAATATATTATACACTACTTTATACTAGTTTCGGTCAAAAATCAAATTAAATCGGGGACTGTTCAAAATCATACGAAACTTCACATATCAATTATATTTTTTACTTGGGAAGGTTATGATGGATGTCCATGCAAAAATAATCAGAAAATTAGATTCTATGAAACTTTTCGAAATGCAAGTTTCTGTCAAAAATCAGTATATAATACACTAGTTTCCGTAAAAAAAATCAAATTTTATTAGAGATTATTTGAAATGATACAAGACTTTTCAGATCATTTATATATGTTAAGAGGGATGTTTATGATGGAAGTCCATGCAAAAAAAATCATCTGAAAACTAGATTCTATGAAAATTTTCGAAATGCATGTTTCGGTAAAAAATCATAGTATATTATACACTAGTTTCGGTCAAAAAAATAAAATACAATTGGGGACTATTTGAAATGATACGAGACTTTTCAGATCATTTATATATGTTAATAGGGAAGGTTATGATGGAAGTCGATGCAAAAAAATCATTTGAAAACTAGATTCTATGTAACTTGTCGAAATGCAAGTTTCTGTCAAAAAATCATAATATATTCTAGACTAGTTTATAATAGTTTCGGTTAAAAATCAAATTAAATCGCGGACTGTTCAAAATGATACGAATCTTCACATATCAATTATATTTTTTATGTGGGAAGGTTATGATGGATGTCCATGCAAAAAATCATCAGAAAATTAGATTCTATGAAACTTTTTGAAATGCGAGTTTCTGTCAAAAATCATAGTATATTATAGACTAGTTTTAGTAAAAAAATCAAATTTTATTAGGGATTATTTAAAATAATACAATACTATTCAGATCATTTAAATATGTTAAGAGGGAAGGTTATGATGGAACTCCATGCAAAAAAAAATCATCTGAAAACTAGATTCTATGAAACTTTTCGAAATGCAAGTTTCAGTCAAAAATCATAGTATATTATACATTAGTTTCGGTCAAAAAAATAAAATATAATTGGGGACTATTTGAAATGATACGAAACTTTTCAGATCATTTATATATGTTAAGAGGGAAGGTTATGATGGAAGTCGGTGCAAAAAATCATCTGAAAACTAGATTCTATGAAACTTGTCGAAATGCAAGTTTCTGTCAAAAAATCATAATATATTACACACTAGTTTATACTAGTTTCGGTCAAAAATCAAATTAAATCGCGGACTATTCAAAATGATACGAAACTTCACATATCAATTATATTTTTTATGTGGGAAGGTTATGATGGATGTCCATGCAAAAAATCATCAGAAAATTAGATTCTATGAAACTTTTCGAAATGCAAGTTTCTGTCAAAAATCATTGTATATTATACACTATTTTTTGTAAAAAAATCAAATTTTATTAGGGATTATTTAAAATGATACAATACTTTTCAGATCATTTAAATATGTAAAGAGGGAAGGTTATGATGGAACTCCATACAAAAAAATCATCTGAAAACTAGATTCTATGAAACTTTTCGAAATGCATGTTTCGGTCAAAAAAATAAAATTGTATTGGGGACGATTTGAAATGATACGAGACTTTTTAGATCATTTATATATGTTAAGAGGGAAGGCTATGATGGAAGTCCATGCAAAAAAATCATCTGAAAACTAGATTCTATGAAACTTTTCGAAATGCAAGTTTCTATAAAAAAAAATCATAATATATTATACACTAGTTAATACTAGTTTCAGTCAAAAATCAAATTAAATCATAGTATTTTTTACATAACCTATGAAACTTCACATATCAATTATATTTTTTACTTGGGAAGGTTATGATGGATGTCCACGCAAAAAATAATCAGAAAATTAGATTCTATGAAACTTTTCGAAATGCAAGTTTCTGTCAAAAATCATAGTATATTATACACTAGTTTCCGTAAAAAAAATCAAATTTTATTAGAGATTATTTGAAATGATACAAGACTTTTCAGATCATTTATATCTGTAAAGAGGGATGTTTATGATGGAAGTCCATGCAAAAAAAATCATCTGAAAACTAGATTCTATGAAAATTTTCGAAATGCATGTTTCGGTCAAAAATCATAGTATATTATACACTAGTTTCGGTCAAAAAAATAAAATATAATTGGGGACTATTTGAAATGATACGAGACTTTTCAAATCATTTATATATGTTAATAGGGAAGGTTATGATGGAAGTCGATGCAAAAAAATCATTTGAAAACTAGATTCTATAGAAACTTTTCGAAATGCAAGTTTCTATAAAAAAAATCATAATATATTATACACTAGTTAATACTAGTTTCAGTCAAAAATCAAATTAAATCGGGGATTGTTCAAAATGATACGAAACATCACATATCAATTATATATTTTACAAGGTAAGGCTTTGATGGATGTCCATGCAAAAAATCATCTTAAAATTAGATTCTATGAAACTTTTCTAAATGTATGTTTCTGTCAAAAATCATAGTATATTATACACTAGTTTCACTCAAAAAAATCAAATTTTATTAGGGATTATTCGAAATGATACAAGAATTTTCAGATCGTTTATATATGTTAAGAGGGATGTTTATGATGGAAGTCCATGCAAAAAAATCATCTGAAAACTAGATTCTATGAAACTTTTCAAAATGCAAGTTTCAATCAAAAATCATAGTATATTATATACAAGTTTCGGTCAAAAAAATAAAATTTAATTGGGGACTATTTGAAATGATACGAGACTTTCCAGATCATTTATATATGTTAACAGGGAAGGTTGTGATGTAAGTCCATGCAAAAAAATCATCTGAAAACTAGATTCAATGAAACTTTTTGAAATGCAAGTTTCTGTAAAAAAAATCATAATATATTATACACTACTTTATACTAGTTTCGGTCAAAAATCAAATTAAATCGGGGACTGTTCAAAATCATACGAAACTTCACATATCAATTATATTTTTTACTTGGGAAGGTTATGATGGATGTCCATGCAAAAATAATCAGAAAATTAGATTCTATGAAACTTTTCGAAATGCAAGTTTCTGTCAAAAATCAGTATATAATACACTAGTTTCCGTAAAAAAAATCAAATTTTATTAGAGATTATTTGAAATGATACAAGACTTTTAAGATCATTTATATATGTTAAGAGGGATGTTTATGATGGAAGTCCATGCAAAAAAAATCATCTAAAAACTAGATTCTATGAAAATTTTCGAAATGCATGTTTCGGTAAAAAATCATAGTATATTATACACTAGTTTCGGTCAAAAAAATAAAATACAATTGGGGACTATTTGAAATGATACGAGACTTTTCAGATCATTTATATATGTTAATAGGGAAGGTTATGATGGAAGTCGATGCAAAAAAATCATTTGAAAACTAGATTCTATGTAACTTGTCGAAATGCAAGTTTCTGTCAAAAAATCATAATATATTCTAGACTAGTTTATAATAGTTTCGGTTAAAAATCAAATTAAATCGCGGACTGTTCAAAATGATACGAATCTTCACATATCAATTATATTTTTTATGTGGGAAGGTTATGATGGATGTCCATGCAAAAAATCATCAGAAAATTAGATTCTATGAAACTTTTTGAAATGCGAGTTTCTGTCAAAAATCATAGTATATTATAGACTAGTTTTAGTAAAAAAATCAAATTTTATTAGGGATTATTTAAAATAATACAATACTATTCAGATCATTTAAATATGTTAAGAGGGAAGGTTATGATGGAACTCCATGCAAAAAAAAATCATCTGAAAACTAGATTCTATGAAACTTTTCGAAATGCAAGTTTCAGTCAAAAATCATAGTATATTATACACTAGTTTAGGTCAAAAAAATAAAATATAATTGGGGACTATTTGAAATGATACGAAACTTTTCAGATCATTTATATATGTTAAGAGGGAAGGTTATGATGGAAGTCGGTGCAAAAAAATCATCTGAAAACTAGATTCTATGAAACTTGTCGAAATGCAAGTTTCTGTCAAAAAATCATAATATATTACACACTAGTTTATACTAGTTTCGGTCAAAAATCAAATTAAATCGCGGACTATTCAAAATGATACGAAACTTCACATATCAATTATATTTTTTATGTGGGAAGGTTATGATGGATGTCCATGCAAAAAATCATCAGAAAATTAGATTCTATGAAACTTTTCGAAATGCAAGTTTCTGTCAAAAATCATTGTATATTATACACTATTTTTTGTAAAAAAATCAAATTTTATTAGGGATTATTTAAAATGATACAATACTTTTCAGATCATTTAAATATGTAAAGAGGGAAGGTTATGATGGAACTCCATACAAAAAAATCATCTGAAAACTAGATTCTATGAAACTTTTCGAAATGCATGTTTCGGTCAAAAAAATAAAATTGTATTGGGGACGATTTGAAATGATACGAGACTTTTTAGATCATTTATATATGTTAAGAGGGAAGGCTATGATGGAAGTCCATGCAAAAAAATCATCTGAAAACTAGATTCTATGAAACTTTTCAAAATGCAAGTTTCTATAAAAAAAAATCATAATATATTATACACTAGTTAATACTAGTTTCAGTCAAAAATCAAATTAAATCATAGTATTTTTTACATAACCTATGAAACTTCACATATCAATTATATTTTTTACTTGGGAAGGTTATGATGGATGTCCATGCAAAAAATAATCAGAAAATTAGATTCTATGAAACTTTTCGAAATGCAAGTTTCTGTCAAAAATCATAGTATATTATACACTAGTTTCCGTAAAAAAAATCAAATTTTATTAGAGATTATTTGAAATGATACAAGACTTTTCAGATCATTTATATCTGTAAAGAGGGATGTTTATGATGGAAGTCCATGCAAAAAAAATCATCTGAAAACTAGATTCTATGAAAATTTTCGAAATGCATGTTTCGGTCAAAAATCATAGTATATTATACACTAGTTTCGGTCAAAAAAATAAAATATAATTGGGGACTATTTGAAATGATACGAGACTTTTCAAATCATTTATATATGTTAATAGGGAAGGTTATGATGGAAGTCGATGCAAAAAAATCATTTGAAAACTAGATTCTATAGAAACTTTTCGAAATGCAAGTTTCTATAAAAAAAATCATAATATATTATACACTAGTTAATACTAGTTTCAGTCAAAAATCAAATTAAATCGGGGATTGTTCAAAATGATACGAAACATCACATATCAATTATATATTTTACAAGGTAAGGCTTTGATGGATGTCCATGCAAAAAATCATCTTAAAATTAGATTCTATGAAACTTTTCTAAATGTATGTTTCTGTCAAAAATCATAGTATATTATACACTAGTTTCACTCAAAAAAATCAAATTTTATTAGGGATTATTCGAAATGATACAAGAATTTTCAGATCGTTTATATATGTTAAGAGGGATGTTTATGATGGAAGTCCATGCAAAAAAATCATCTGAAAACTAGATTCTATGAAACTTTTCAAAATGCAAGTTTCAATCAAAAATCATAGTATATTATATACAAGTTTCGGTCAAAAAATAAAATTTAATTGGGGACTATTTGAAATGATACGAGACTTTCCAGATCATTTATATATGTTAAGAGGGAAGGTTATGATGTAAGTCCATGCAAAAAAATCATCTGAAAACTAGATTCAATGAAACTTTTTGAAATGCAAGTTTCTGTAAAAAAAATCATAATATATTATACACTACTTTATACTAGTTTCGGTCAAAAATCAAATTAAATCGGGGACTGTTCAAAATCATACGAAACTTCACATATCAATTATATTTTTTACTTGGGAAGGTTATGATGGATGTCCATGCAAAAATAATCAGAAAATTAGATTCTATGAAACTTTTCGAAATGCAAGTTTCTGTCAAAAATCAGTATATAATACACTAGTTTCCGTAAAAAAAATCAAATTTTATTAGAGATTATTTGAAATGATACAAGACTTTTCAGATCATTTATATATGTTAAGAGGGATGTTTATGATGGAAGTCCATGCAAAAAAAATCATCTAAAAACTAGATTCTATGAAAATTTTCGAAATGCATGTTTCGGTAAAAAATCATAGTATATTATACACTAGTTTCGGTCAAAAAAATAAAATACAATTGGGGACTATTTGAAATGATACGAGACTTTTCAGATCATTTATATATGTTAATAGGGAAGGTTATGATGGAAGTCGATGCAAAAAAATCATTTGAAAACTAGATTCTATGTAACTTGTCGAAATGCAAGTTTCTGTCAAAAAATCATAATATATTCTAGACTAGTTTATAATAGTTTCGGTTAAAAATCAAATTAAATCGCGGACTGTTCAAAATGATACGAATCTTCACATATCAATAATATTTTTTATGTGGGAAGGTTATGATGGATGTCCATGCAAAAAATCATCAGAAAATTAGATTCTATGAAACTTTTTGAAATGCGAGTTTCTGTCAAAAATCATAGTATATTATAGACTAGTTTTAGTAAAAAAATCAAATTTTATTAGGGATTATTTAAAATAATACAATACTATTCAGATCATTTAAATATGTTAAGAGGGAAGGTTATGATGGAACTCCATGCAAAAAAAAATCATCTGAAAACTAGATTCTATGAAACTTTTCGAAATGCAAGTTTCAGTCAAAAATCATAGTATATTATACACTAGTTTCGGTCAAAAAAATAAAATATAATTGGGGACTATTTGAAATGATACGAAATTTTTTAGATCATTTATATATGTTAAGAGGGAAGGTTATGATGGAAGTCGGTGCAAAAAAATCATCTGAAAACTAGATTCTATGAAACTTGTCGAAATGCAAGTTTCTGTCAAAAAATCAAAATATATTACACACTAGATTATACTAGTTTCGGTCAAAAATCAAATTAAATCGCGGACTGTTAAAAATGATACGAAACTTCACATATCAATTATATTTTTTATGTGGGAAGGTTATGATGGATGTCCATGCAAAAAATCATCAGAAAATTAGATTCTATGAAACTTTTCGAAATGCAAGTTTCTGTCAAAAATCATAGTATATTATACACTATTTTTAGTAAAAAAATCAAATTTTATTAGGGATTATTTAAAATGATAGAATACTTTTCAGATCATTTAAATATGTTAAGAGGGAAGGTTATGATGGAACTCCATGCAAAAAAAATCATCTGAAAAATAGATTCTATGAAACTTTTCGAAATGCAAGTTTCGGTCAAAAAAATAAAATTGTATTGGGGACGATTTGAAATGATACGAGACTTTTTAGATCATTTATATAAGTTAAGAGGGAAGGTTATGATGGAAGTCCATGCAAAAAAATCATCTGAAAACTAGATTCTATGAAACTTTTCGAAATGCAAGTTTCTGTAAAAAAATCATAATATATTATACACTAGTTAATACTAGTTTCAGTCAAAAATCAAATTAAATCGGGGATTGTTAAAAATGATACGAAACTTCACATATCATTTATATATTTTACAAGGTAAGGCTTTGATGGATGTCCATGCAAAAAATCATCTTAAAATTAGATTCTATGAAACTTTTCTAAATGTATGTTTCTGTCAAAAATCATAGTATATTATACACTAGTTTAAGTCAAAAAAATCAAATGTTATTAGGGATTATTCGAAATGATACAAGAAATTTAAGATCATTTATATATGTTAAGAGGTATTTTTATGATGGAAGTCCATGCAAAAAAATCATCTGAAAACTAGATTCTATGAAACTTTTCGAAATGCAAGTTTCAGTCAAAAATCATAGTATATTATACACTAGTTTCGGTCAAAAAAATAAAATATAATTGGGGACTATTTGAAATGATACGAAACTTTTCAGATCATTTATATATGTTAAGAGGGAAGGTTATGATGGAAGTCGGTGCAAAAAAATCATCTGAAAACTAGATTCTATGAAACTTGTCGAAATGCAAGTTTCTGTCAAAAAATCATAATATATTACACACTAGTTTATACTAGTTTCGGTCAAAAATCAAATTAAATCGCGGACTGTTAAAAATGATACGAAACTTCACATATCAAATATATTTATTATGTGGGAAGGTTATGATGGATGTCCATGCAAAAAATCATCAGAAAATTAGATTCTATGAAACTTTTTGAAATGCGAGTTTCTGTCAAAAATCATAGTATATTATAGACTAGTTTTAGTAAAAAAATCAAATTTTATTAGGGATTATTTAAAATGATACAATACTTTTCAGATCATTTAAATATGTAAAGAGGGAAGGTTATGATGGAACTCCATACAAAAAAATCATCTGAAAACTAGATTCTATGAAACTTTTCGAAATGCATGTTTCGGTCAAAAAAATAAAATTGTATTGGGGACGATTTGAAATGATACGAGACTTTTTAGATCATTTATATATGTTAAGAGGGAAGGCTATGATGGAAGTCCATGCAAAAAAATCATCTGAAAACTAGATTCTATGAAACTTTTCGAAATGCAAGTTTCTATAAAAAAAAATCATAATATATTATACACTAGTTAATACTAGTTTCAGTCAAAAATCAAATTAAATCATAGTATTTTTTACATCACCTATGAAACTTCACATATCAATTATATTTTTTACTTGGGAAGGTTATGATGGATGTCCATGCAAAAAATAATCAGAAAATTAGATTCTATGAAACTTTTCGAAATGCAAGTTTCTGTCAAAAATCATAGTATATTATACACTAGTTTCCGTAAAAAAAATCAAATTTTATTAGAGATTATTTGAAATGATACAAGACTTTTCAGATCATTTATATATGTTAAGAGGGATGTTTATGATGGAAGTCCATGCAAAAAAAATCATCTGAAAACTAGATTCTATGAAAATTTTCGAAATGCATGTTTCGGTCAAAAATCATAGTATATTATACACTAGTTTCGGTCAAAAAAATAAAATATAATTGGGGACTATTTGAAATGATACGAGACTTTTCAAATCATTTATATATGTTAATAGGGAAGGTTATGATGGAAGTCGATGCAAAAAAATCATTTGAAAACTAGATTCTATAGAAACTTTTCGAAATGCAAGTTTCTATAAAAAAAATCATAATATATTATACACTAGTTAATACTAGTTTCAGTCAAAAATCAAATTAAATCGGGGATTGTTCAAAATGATACGAAACATCACATATCAATTATATATTTTACAAGGTAAGGCTTTGATGGATGTCCATGCAAAAAATCATCTTAAAATTAGATTCTATGAAACTTTTCTAAATGTATGTTTCTGTCAAAAATCATAGTATATTATACACTAGTTTCACTCAAAAAAATCAAATTTTATTAGGGATTATTCGAAATGATACAAGAATTTTCAGATCGTTTATATATGTTAAGAGGGATGTTTATGATGGAAGTCCATGCAAAAAAATCATCTGAAAACTAGATTCTATGAAACTTTTCAAAATGCAAGTTTCAATCAAAAATCATAGTATATTATATACAAGTTTCGGTCAAAAAAATAAAATTTAATTGGGGACTATTTGAAATGATACGAGACTTTCCAGATCATTTATATATGTTAAGAGGGAAGGTTGTGATGTAAGTCCATGCAAAAAAATCATCTGAAAACTAGATTCAATGAAACTTTTTGAAATGCAAGTTTCTGTAAAAAAAATCATAATATATTATACACTACTTTATACTAGTTTCGGTCAAAAATCAAATTAAATCGGGGACTGTTCAAAATCATACGAAACTTCACATATCAATTATATTTTTTACTTGGGAAGGTTATGATGGATGTCCATGCAAAAATAATCAGAAAATTAGATTCTATGAAACTTTTCGAAATGCAAGTTTCTGTCAGAAATCAGTATATAATACACTAGTTTCCGTAAAAAAAATCAAATTTTATTAGAGATTATTTGAAATGATACAAGACTTTTCAGATCATTTATATATGTTAAGAGGGATGTTTATGATGGAAGTCCATGCAAAAAAAATCATCTGAAAACTAGATTCTATGAAAATTTTCGAAATGCATGTTTCGGTAAAAAATCATAGTATATTATACACTAGTTTCGGTCAAAAAAATAAAATACAATTGGGGACTATTTGAAATGATACGAGACTTTTCAGATCATTTATATATGTTAATAGGGAAGGTTATGATGGAAGTCGATGCAAAAAAATCATTTGAAAACTAGATTCTATGTAACTTGTCGAAATGCAAGTTTCTGTCAAAAAATCATAATATATTCTAGACTAGTTTATAATAGTTTCGGTTAAAAATCAAATTAAATCGCGGACTGTTCAAAATGATACGAATCTTCACATATCAATTATATTTTTTATGTGGGAAGGTTATGATGGATGTCCATGCAAAAAATCATCAGAAAATTAGATTCTATGAAACTTTTTGAAATGCGAGTTTCTGTCAAAAATCATAGTATATTATAGACTAGTTTTAGTAAAAAAATCAAATTTTATTAGGGATTATTTAAAATAATACAATACTATTCAGATCATTTAAATATGTTAAGAGGGAAGGTTATGATGTAACTCCATGAAAAAAAAAATCATCTGAAAACTAGATTCTATGAAACTTTTCGAAATGCAAGTTTCAGTCAAAAATCATAGTATATTATACACTAGTTTCGGTCAAAAAAATAAAATATAATTGGGGACTATTTGAAATGATACGAAACTTTTCAGATCATTTATATATGTTAAGAGGGAAGGTTATGATGGAAGTCGGTGCAAAAAAATCATCTGAAAACTAGATTCTATAAAACTTGTCGAAATGCAAGTTTCTGTCAAAAAATCATAATATATTACACACTAGTTTATACTAGTTTCGGTCAAAAATCAAATTAAATCGCGGACTGTTAAAAATGATACGAAACTTCACATATCAATTATATTTTTTATGTGGGAAGGTTATGATGGATGTCCATGCAAAAAATCATCAGAAAATTAGATTCTATGAAACTTTTCGAAATGCAAGTTTCTGTCAAAAATCATAGTATATTATACACTATTTTTAGTAAAAAAATCAAATTTTATTAGGGATTATTTAAAATGATAGAATACTTTTCAGATCATTTAAATATGTTAAGAGGGAAGGTTATGATGGAACTCCATGCAAAAAAAAATCATCTGAAAAATAGATTCTATGGAACTTTTCGAAATGCAAGTTTCAGTCAAAAATCATAGTATATTATACACTAGTTTCGGTCAAAAAAATAAAATATAATTGGGGACTATTTGAAATGATACGAAACTTTTCAGATCATTTATATATGTTAAGAGGGAAGGTTATGATGGAAGTCGGTGCAAAAAAATCATCTGAAAACTAGATTCTATGAAACTTGTCGAAATGCAAGTTTCTGTCAAAAAATCATAATATATTACACACTAGTTTATACTAGTTTCGGTCAAAAATCAAATTAAATCGCGGACTGTTAAAAATGATACGAAACTTCACATATCAATTATATTTATTATGTGGGAAGGTTATGATGGATGTCCATGCAAAAAATCATCAGAAAATTAGATTCTATGAAACTTTTTGAAATGCAAGTTTCTGTCAAAAATCATAGTATATTATACACAAGTTTCAATAAAAAAAAATCAAATTTTATTAGGGATTATTTGAAATGATACAAGACTTTTCAGATCATTTATATATGTTAAGAGGGATGTTTATGTTCTAAGTCCATGCAAAGAAAATCATCTGAAAACTAGATTCTATGAAAATTTTCGAAATGCATGTTTCGGTCAAAAATCATAGTATATTATACACTAGTTTCGGTCAAAAAAATAAAATACAATTGGGGACTATTTGAAATGATACGAGACTTTTCAGATCATTTATATATGTTAATAGGGAAGGTTATGATGGAAGTCGATGCAAAAAAATCATTTGAAAACTAGATTCTATGTAACTTATCGAAATGCAAGTTTCTGTCAAAAAATCATAATATATTACAGACTAGTTTATACTAGTTTCGGTCAAAAATCAAATTAAATCGCGGACTGTTAAAAATGATACGAAACTTCACATATCAATTATATTTTTTATGTGGGAAGGTTATGATGGATGTCCATGCAAAAAATCATCAGAAAATTAGATTCTATGAAACTTTTCGAAATGCAAGTTTCTGTCAAAAATCATAGTATATTATACACTATTTTTAGTAAAAAAATCAAATTTTATTAGGGATTATTTAAAATGATAGAATACTTTTCAGATCATTTAAATATGTTAAGAGGGAATGTTATGATGGAACTCCATGCAATAAAAATCATCTGAAAACTAGATTCTATGAAACTTTTCGAAATGCAAGTTTCGGTCAAAAAAATAAAATTGTATTGGGGACGATTTGAAATGATACGAGACTTTTTAGATCATTTATATAAGTTAAGAGGGAAGGTTATGATGGAAGTCCATGCAAAAAAATCATCTGAAAACTAGATTCTATGAAACTTTTCGAAATGCAAGTTTCTGTAAAAAAATCATAATATATTATACACTAGTTAATACTAGTTTCAGTCAAAAATCAAATTAAATCGGGGATTGTTAAAAATGATACGAAACTTCACATATCATTTATATATTTTACAAGGTAAGGCTTTGATGGATGTCCATGCAAAAAATCATCTTAAAATTAGATTCTATGAAACTTTTCTAAATTAATGTTTCTGTCAAAAATCATAGTATATTATACACTAGTTTAAGTCAAAAAAATCAAATGTTATTAGGGATTATTCGAAATGATACAAGAAATTTAAGATCATTTATATATGTTAAGAGGGATTTTTATGATGGAAGTCCATGCAAAAAAATCATCTGAAAACTAGATTCTTTGAAACTTTTCGAAATGCATGTTTCGGTCAAAAATCATAGTATATTATACAATAGTTTAGGTCAAAAAAATAAAATTTAATTGGGGACTATTTGAAATGATATGAGACTATCCATATCATTTATATATGTTAAGAGGGAAGGTTATGATGGAAGTCGATGTAAAAAAATCATTTGAAAACTAGATTTTATGAAACTTGTCGAAATGCAAGTTTCTGTCAAAAAATCATAATATATTCTAGACTAGTTTATAATAGTTTCGGTTAAAAATCAAATTAAATCGCGGACTGTTCAAAATGATACGAATCTTCACATATCAATTATATTTTTTATGTGGGAAGGTTATGATGGATGTTCATGCAAAAAATCATCAGAAAATTAGATTCTATGAAACTTTTTGAAATACGAGTTTCTGTCAAAAATCATAGTATATTATAGACTAGTTTTAGTAAAAAAATCAAATTTTATTAGGGATTATTTAAAATAATACAATACTATTCAGATCATTTAAATATGTTAAGAGGGAAGGTTATGATGGAACTCCATGCAAAAAAAAATCATCTGAAAACTAGATTCTATGAAACTTTTCGAAATGCAAGTTTCAGTCAAAAATCATAGTGTATTATACACTAGTTTCGGTCAAAAAAATAAAATATAATTGGGGACTATTTGAAATGATACGAAACTTTTCAGATCATTTATATATGTTAAGAGGGAAGGTTATGATGGAAGTCGGTGCAAAAAAATCATCTGAAAACTAGATTCTATGAAACTTGTCGAAATGCAAGTTTCTGTCAAAAAATCATAATATATTACACACTAGTTTATACTAGTTTCGGTCAAAAATCAAATTAAATCGCGGACTGTTAAAAATGATACGAAACTTCACATATCAATTATATTTATTATGTGGGAAGGTTATGATGGATGTCCATGCAAAAAATCATCAGAAAATTAGATTCTATGAAACTTTTTGAAATGCAAGTTTCTGTCAAAAATCAAAGTATATTATACACAAGTTTCAATAAAAAAAAATCAAATTTTATTAGGGATTATTTGAAATGATACAAGACTTTTCAGATCATTTATATATGTTAAGAGGGATGTTTATGATGGAAGTCCATGCAAAGAAAATCATCTGAAAACTAGATTCTATGAAAATTTTCGAAATGCATGTTTCGGTCAAAAATCATAGTATATTATACACTAGTTTCGGTCAAAAAAATAAAATACAATTGGGGACTATTTGAAATGATACGAGACTTTTCAGATCATTTATATATGTTAATAGGGAAGGTTATGATGGAAGTCGATGCAAAAAAATCATTTGAAAACTAGATTCTATGTAACTTATCGAAATGCAAGTTTCTGTCAAAAAATCATAATATATTACACACTAGTTTATACTAGTTTCGGTCAAAAATCAAATTAAATCGCGGACTGTTAAAAATGATACGAAACTTCACATATCAATTATATTTTTTATGTGGGAAGGTTATGATGGATGTCCATGCAAAAAATCATCAGAAAATTAGATTCTATGAAACTTTTCGAAATGCAAGTTTCTGTCAAAAATCATAGTATATTATACACTATTTTTAGTAAAAATTCAAATTTTATTAGGGATTATTTAAAATGATACAATACTTTTCAGATCATTTAAATATGTTAAGAGGGAAGGTTATGATGGAACTCCATGCAAAAAAAATCATCTGAAAACTAGATTCTATGAAACTTTTCGAAATGCAAGTTTCGGTCAAAAAAATAAAATTGTATTGGGGACAATTTGAAATGATACGTGACTTTTTAGATCATTTATATATGTTAAGAGGGAAGGTTATGATGGAATTCCATGCAAAAAAATCATCTGAAAACTAGATTCTATGAAACTTTTCGAAATGCAAGTTTCTGTAAAAAAATCATAATATATTATACACTAGTTAATACTAGTTTCAGTCAAAAATCAAATTAAATCGGGGATTGTTAAAAATGATACGAAACTTCACATATCATTTATATATTTTACAAGGTAAGGCTTTGATGGATGTCCATGCAAAAAATCATCTTAAAATTAGATTCTATGAAACTTTTCTAAATGTATGTTTCTGTCAAAAATCATAGTATATTATACACTAGTTTAAGTCAAAAAAATCAAATTTTATTAGGGATTATTCGAAATGATACAAGAAATTTAAGATCATTTATATATGTTAATAGGGATTTTTATGATGGAAGTCCATGCAAAAAAATCATCTGAAAACTAGATTCTTTGAAACTTTTCGAAATGCATGTTTCGGTCAAAAATCATAGTATATTATACAATAGTTTCGGTCAAAAAAATAAAATTTAATTGGGGACTATTTGAAATGATATGAGACTTTCCATATCATTTATATATGTTAAGAGGGAAGGTTATGATGGAATTCGATGCAAAAAAATCATTTGAAAACTAGATTTTATGAAACTTGTCGAAATGCAAGTTTCTGTCAAAAAATCATAATATATTATACACTAGTTTATAATAGTTTCGGTTAAAAATCAAATTAAATCGCGGACTGTTCAAAATGATACGAATCTTCACATATCAATTATATTTTTTATGTGGGAAGGTTAGGATGGATGTCCATGCAAAAAATCATCTGAAAATTAGATTCTATGAAACTTTTTGAAATGCAAGTTTCTGTCAAAAATCATAGTATATTATACACTAGTTTTAGTAAAAAAATCAAATTTTGTTAGGGATTATTTAAAATAATACAATACTTTTCAGATCATTTAAATATGTTAAGAGGGAAGGTTATGATGGAACTCCATGCAAAAAAAATCATCTGAAAACTAGATTCTATGAAACTTTTCGAAATGCAAGTTTCAGTCAAAAATCATAGTATATTATACACTAGTTTCGGTCAAAAAAATAAAATATAATTGGGGACTATTTGAAATGATACGAGACTTTTCAGATCATTTATATATGTTAAGAGGGAAGGTTATGATGGAAGTCGGTGCAAAAAAAATCATCTGAAAACTAGATTCTATGAAACTTGTCGAAATGCAAGTTTCTGTCAAAAAATCATAATATATTACACACTAGTTTATACTAGTTTCGGTCAAAAATCAAATTAAATCGCGGACTGTTCAAAATGATACGAAAATTCACATATCAATTATATTTATTATGTGGGTAGGTTATGATGGATGTCCATGCAAAAAATCATCAGAAAATTAGATTCTATGAAACTTTTCGAAATGCAAGTTTCTGTCAAAAATCATAGTATATTATACACAAGTTTCAATAAAAAAAATCAAATATTATTAGGGATTATTTGAAATGATACAAGACTTTTCAGATCATTTATATATGTTAAGAGGGATGTTTATGATGGAAGTTCATGCAAAGAAAATCATCTGAAAACTAGATTCTATGAAAATTTTAGAAATGCATGTTTCGGTCAAAAATCATAGTATATTATACACTAGTTTCGGTCAAAAAAATAAAATACAATTGGGGACTATTTGAAATGATACGAGACTTTTCAGATCATTTATATATGTTAATAGGGAAGGTTATGATGGAAGTCGATGCAAAAAAATCATTTGAAAACTAGATTCTATGTAACTTATCGAAATGCAAGTTTCTGTCAAAAAATCATAATATATTACACACTAGTTTATACTAGTTTCGGTCAAAAATCAAATTAAATCGCGGACTGTTAAAAATGATACGAAACTTCACATATTAATTATATTTTTTATGTGGGAAGGTTATGATGGATGTCCATGCAAAAAATCATCAGAAAATTAGATTCTATGAAACTTTTCGAAATGCAAGTTTCTGTCAAAAATCATAGTATATTATACACTATTTTTAGTAAAAATTCAAATTTTATTAGGGATTATTTAAAATGATACAATACTTTTCAGATCATTTAAATATGTTAAGAGGGAAGGTTATGATGGAACTCCATGCAAAAAAAATCATCTGAAAACTAGATTCTATGAAACTTTTCGAAATGCGTTTCGGTCAAAAAATTAAAATTGTATTGGGGACGATTTGAAATGATACGAGACTTTTTAGATCATTTATATATGTTAAGAGGGAAGGTTATGATGGAAGTCCATGCAAAAAAATCATCTGAAAACTAGATTCTATGAAACTTTTCGAAATGCAAGTTTCTGTAAAAAAATCATAATATATTATACACTAGTTAATACTAGCTTCAGTCAAAAATCAAATTAAATCGGGGACTGTTAAAAATGATACGAAACTTCACATATCATTTATATATTTTACAAGGTAAGGCTTTGATGGATGTCCATGCAAAAAATCATCTTAAAATTAGATTCTATGAAACTTTTCTAAATGTATGTTTCTGTCAAAAATCATAGTATATTATAATCTAGTTTAAGTCAAAAAAATCAAATTTTATTAGGGATTATTCGAAATGATACAAGAAATTTAAGATCATTTATATATGTTAATAGGGATTTTTATGATGGAAGTCCATGCAAAAAAATCATCTGAAAACTAGATTCTTTGAAACTTTTCGAAATGCATGTTTCGTTCAAAAATCATAGTATATTATACAATAGTTTCGGTCAAAAAAATAAAATTTAATTGGGGACTATTTGAAATGATATGAGACTTTCCATATCATTTATATATGTTAAGAGGGAAGGTTATGATGGAATTCGATGCAAAAAAATCATTTGAAAACTAGATTTTATGAAACTTGTCGAAATGCAAGTTTCTGTCAAAAAATCATAATATATTATACACTAGTTTATAATAGTTTCGGTTAAAAATCAAATTAAATCGCGGACTGTTCAAAATGATACGAATCTTCACATATCAATTATATTTTTTATGTGGGAAGGTTATGATGGATGTCCATGCAAAAAATCATTTGAAAATTAGATTCTATGAAACTTTTTGAAATGCAAGTTTCTGTCAAAAATCATAGTATATTATACACTAGTTTTAGTAAAAAAATCAAATTTTATTAGGGATTATTTAAAATAATACAATACTTTTCATATCATTTAAATATGTTAAGAGGGAAGGTTATGATGGAACTCCATGCAAAAAAAATCATCTGAAAACTAGATTCTATGAAACTTTTCGAAATGCAAGTTTCTGTCAAAAATCATAGTATATTATACACTAGTTTCGGTCAAAAAAATAAAATATAATTGGGGACTATTTGAAATGATACGAGACTTTTCAGATCATTTATATATGTTAAGAGGGAAGGTTATGATGGAAGTCGGTGCAAAAAAAATCATCTGAAAACTAGATTCTATGAAACTTGTCGAAATGCAAGTTTCTGTCAAAAAATCATAATATATTACACACTAGTTTATACTAGTTTCGGTCAAAAATCAAATTAAATCGCGGACTGTTCAAAATGATACGAAAATTCACATATCAATTATATTTATTATGTGGGTAGGTTATGATGGATGTCCATGCAAAAAATCATCAGAAAATTAGATTCTATGAAACTTTTCGAAATGCAAGTTTCTGTCAAAAATCATAGTATATTATACACAAGTTTCAATAAAAAAAATCAAATATTATTAGGGATTATTTGAAATGATACAAGACTTTTCAGATCATTTATATATGTTAAGAGGGATGTTTATGATGGAAGTTCATGCAAAGAAAATCATCTGAAAATTAGATTCTATGAAAATTTTAGAAATGCATGTTTCGGTCAAAAATCATAGTATATTATACACTAGTTTCGGTCAAAAAAATAAAATACAATTGGGGACTATTTGAAATGATACGAGACTTTTCAGATCATTTATATATGTTAATAGGGAAGGTTATGATGGAAGTCGATGCAAAAAAATCATTTGAAAACTAGATTCTATGTAACTTATCGAAATGCAAGTTTCTGTCAAAAAATCATAATATATTACACACTAGTTTATACTAGTTTCGGTCAAAAATCAAATTAAATCGCGGACTGTTAAAAATGATACGAAACTTCACATATCAATTATATTTTTTATGTGGGAAGGTTATGATGGATGTCCATGCAAAAAATCATCAGAAAATTAGATTCTATGAAACTTTTCGAAATGCAAGTTTCTGTCAAAAATCATAGTATATTATACACTATTTTTAGTAAAAATTCAAATTTTATTAGGGATTATTTAAAATGATACAATACTTTTCAGATCATTTAAATATGTTAAGAGGGAAGGTTATGATGGAACTCCATGCAAAAAAAATCATCTGAAAACTAGATTCTATGAAACTTTTCGAAATGCAAGTTTCGGTCAAAAAAATAAAATTGTATTGGGGACGATTTGAAATGATACGTGACTTTTTAGATCATTTATATATGTTAAGAGGGAAGGTTATGATGGAATTCCATGCAAAAAAATCATCTGAAAACTAGATTCTATGAAACTTTTCGAAATGCAAGTTTCTGTAAAAAAATCATAATATATTATACACTAGTTAATACTAGTTTCAGTCAAAAATCAAATTAAATCGGGGATTGTTAAAAATGATACGAAACTTCACATATCATTTATATATTTTACAAGGTAAGGCTTTGATGGATGTCCATGCAAAAAATCATCTTAAAATTAGATTCTATGAAACTTTTCTAAATGTATGTTTCTGTCAAAAATCATAGTATATTATACACTAGTTTAAGTCAAAAAAATCAAATTTTATTAGGGATTATTCGAAATGATACAAGAAATTTAAGATCATTTATATATGTTAATAGGGATTTTTATGATGGAAGTCCATGCAAATAAATCATCTGAAAACTAGATTCTTTGAAACTTTTCGAAATGCATGTTTCGTTCAAAAATGATAGTATATTATACAATAGTTTCGGTCAAAAAAATAAAATTTAATTGGGGACTATTTGAAATGATATGAGACTTTCCATATCATTTATATATGTTAAGAGGGAAGGTTATGATGGAATTCGATGCAAAAAAATCATTTGAAAACTAGATTTTATGAAACTTGTCGAAATGCAAGTTTCTGTCAAAAAATCATAATATATTATACACTAGTTTATAATAGTTTCGGTTAAAAATCAAATTAAATCGCGGACTGTTCAAAATGATACGAATCTTCACATATCAATTATATTTTTTATGTGGGAAGGTTATGATGGATGTCCATGCAAAAAATCATCTGAAAATTAGATTCTATGAAACTTTTTGAAATGCAAGTTTCTGTCAAAAATCATAGTATATTATACACTAGTTTTAGTAAAAAAATCAAATTTTATTAGGGATTATTTAAAATAATACAATACTTTTCAGATCATTTAAATATGTTAAGAGGGAAGGTTATGATGGAACTCCATGCAAAAAAAATCATCTGAAAACTAGATTCTATGAAACTTTTCGAAATGCAAGTTTCGGTCAAAAATCATAGTATATTATACACTAGTTTCGGTCAAAAAAATAAAATATAATTGGGGACTATTTGAAATGATACGAGACTTTTCAGATCATTTATATATGTTAAGAGGGAAGGTTATGATGGAAGTCGGTGCAAAAAAAATCATCTGAAAACTAGATTCTATGAAACTTGTCGAAATGCAAGTTTCTGTCAAAAAATCATAATATATTACACACTAGTTTATACTAGTTTCGGTCAAAAATCAAATTAAATCGCGGACTGTTCAAAATGATACGAAAATTCACATATCAATTATATTTATTATGTGGGTAGGTTATGATGGATGTCCATGCAAAAAATCATCAGAAAATTAGATTCTATGAAACTTTTCGAAATGCAAGTTTCTGTCAAAAATCATAGTATATTATACACAAGTTTCAATAAAAAAAATCAAATATTATTAGGGATTATTTGAAATGATACAAGACTTTTCAGATCATTTATATATGTTAAGAGGGATGTTTATGATGGAAGTTCATGCAAAGAAAATCATCTGAAAACTAGATTCTATGAAAATTTTAGAAATGCATGTTTCGGTCAAAAATCATAGTATATTATACACTAGTTTCGGTCAAAAAAATAAAATACAATTGGTGACTATTTGAAATGATACGAGACTTTTCAGATCATTTATATATGTTAATAGGGAAGGTTATGATGGAAGTCGATGCAAAAAAATCATTTGAAAACTAGATTCTATGTAACTTATCGAAATGCAAGTTTCTGTCAAAAAATCATAATATATTACACACTAGTTTATACTAGTTTCGGTCAAAAATCAAATTAAATCGCGGACTGTTAAAAATGATACGAAACTTCACATATCAATTATATTTTTTATGTGGGAAGGTTATGATGGATGTCCATGCAAAAAATCATCAGAAAATTAGATTCTATGAAACTTTTCGAAATGCAAGTTTCTGTCAAAAATCATAGTATATTATACACTATTTTTAGTAAAAGTTCAAATTTTATTAGGGATTATTTAAAATGATACAATACTTTTCAGATCATTTAAATATGTTAAGAGGGAAGGTTATGATGGAACTCCATGCAAAAAAAATCATCTGAAAACTAGATTCTATGAAACTTTTCGAAATGCAAGTTTCGGTCAAAAAAATAAAATTGTATTGGGGACGATTTGAAATGATACGTGACTTTTTAGATCATTTATATATGTTAAGAGGGAAGGTTATGATGGAATTCCATGCAAAAAAATCATCTGAAAACTAGATTCTATGAAACTTTTCGAAATGCAAGTTTCTGTAAAAAAATCATAATATATTATACACTAGTTAATACTAGTTTCAGTCAAAAATCAAATTAAATCGGGGATTGTTAAAAATGATACGAAACTTCACATATCATTTATATATTTTACAAGGTAAGGCTTTGATGGATGTCCATGCAAAAAATCATCTTAAAATTAGATTCTATGAAACTTTTCTAAATGTATGTTTCTGTCAAAAATCATAGTATATTATACACTAGTTTAAGTCAAAAAAATCAAATTTTATTAGGGATTATTCGAAATGATACAAGAAATTTAAGATCATTTATATATGTTAATAGGGATTTTTATGATGGAAGTCCATGCAAAAAAATCATCTGAAAACTAGATTCTTTGAAACTTTTCGAAATGCATGTTTCGTTCAAAAATCATAGTATATTATACAATAGTTTCGGTCAAAAAAATAAAATTTAATTGGGGACTATTTGAAATGATATGAGACTTTCCATATCATTTATATATGTTAAGAGGGAAGGTTATGATGGAATTCGATGCAAAAAAATCATTTGAAAACTAGATTTTATGAAACTTGTCGAAATGCAAGTTTCTGTCAAAAAATCATAATATATTATACACTAGTTTATAATAGTTTTGGTTAAAAATCAAATTAAATCGCGGACTGTTCAAAATGATACGAATCTTCACATATCAATTATATTTTTTATGTGGGAAGGTTATGATGGATGTCCATGCAAAAAATCATCTGAAAATTAGATTCTATGAAACTTTTTGAAATGCAAGTTTCTGTCAAAAATCATAGTATATTATACACTAGTTTTAGTAAAAAAATCAAATTTTATTAGGGATTATTTAAAATAATACAATACTTTTCAGATCATTTAAATATGTTAAGAGGGAAGGTTATGATGGAACTCCATGCAAAAAAAATCATCTGAAAACTAGATTCTATGAAACTTTTCGAAATGCAAGTTTCAGTCAAAAATCATAGTATATTATACACTAGTTTCGGTCAAAAAAATAAAATATAATTGGGGACTATTTGAAATGATACGAGACTTTTCAGATCATTTATATATGTTAAGAGGGAAGGTTATGATGGAAGTCGGTGCAAAAAAAATCATCTGAAAACTAGATTCTATGAAACTTGTCGAAATGCAAGTTTCTGTCAAAAAATCATAATATATTACACACTAGTTTATACTAGTTTCGGTCAAAAATCAAATTAAATCGCGGACTGTTCAAAATGATACGAAAATTCACATATCAATTATATTTATTATGTGGGAAGGTTATGATGGATGTCCATGCAAAAAATCATCAGAAAATTAGATTCTATGAAACTTTTCGAAATGCAAGTTTCTGTCAAAAATCATAGTATATTATACACAAGTTTCAATAAAAAAAAATCAAATTTTATTAGGGATTATTTGAAATGATACAAGACTTTTCAGATCATTTATATATGTTAAGAGGGATGTTTATGAAGGAAGTCCATGCAAAAAAAAATCATCTGAAAACTAGATTCTATGAAACTTTTCGAAATGCAAGTTTCAGTCAAAAATCATAGTATATTATACACTAGTTTCGGTCAAAAAAATAAAATATAATTGGGGACTATTTGAAATGATACGAGACTTTTCAGATCATTTATATATGTTAAGAGGGAAGGTTATGATGGAAGTCGGTGCAAAAAAATCATTTGAAAACTAGATTCTATGAAACTTGTCGAAATGCAAGTTTCTGTCAAAAATCATAATATATTACACACTAGTTTATACTAGTTTCGGTCAAAAATCAAATTAAATCGCGGACTGTTCAAAATGATACGAAAATTCACATATCAATTATATTTATTATGTGGGAAGGTTATGATGGATGTCCATGCAAAAAATCATCAGAAAATTAGATTCTATGAAACTTTTCGAAATGCAAGTTTCTGTCAAAAATCATAGTATATTATACACAAGTTTCAATAAAAAAAAATCAAATTTTATTAGGGATTATTTGAAATGATACAAGACTTTTCAGATCATTTATATATGTTAAGAGGGATGTTTATGAAGGAAGTCCATGCAAAAAAAAATCATCTGAAAACTAGATTCTATGAAACTTTTCGAAATGCAAGTTTCAGTCAAAAATCATAGTATATTATACACTAGTTTCGGTCAAAAAAATAAAATATAATTGGGGACTATTTGAAATGATACGAGACTTTTCAGATCATTTATATATGTTAAGAGGGAAGGTTATGATGGAAGTCGGTGCAAAAAAATCATTTGAAAACTAGATTCTATGAAACTTGTCGAAATGCAAGTTTCTGTCAAAAATCATAATATATTACACACTAGTTTATACTAGTTTCGGTCAAAAATCAAATTAAATCGCGGACTGTTCAAAATGATACGAAAATTCACATATCAATTATATTTATTATGTGGGAAGGTTATGATGGATGTCCATGCAAAAAATCATCAGAAAATTAGATTCTATGAAACTTTTCGAAATGCAAGTTTCTGTCAAAAATCATAGTATATTATACACAAGTTTCAATAAAAAAAAATCAAATATTATTAGGGATTATTTGAAATGATACAAGACTTTTCAGATCATTTATATATGTTAAGAGGGATGTTTATGATGGAAGTTCATGTAAAGAAAATCATCTGAAAACTAGATTCTAGGAAAATTTTAGAAATGCATGTTTCGGTCAAAAATCATAGTATATTATACACTAGTTTCGGTCAAAAAAATAAAATACAATTGGGGACTATTTGAAATGATACGAGACTTTTCAGATCATTTATATATGTTAATAGGGAAGGTTATGATGGAAGTCGATGCAAAAAAATCATTTGAAAACTAGATTCTATGTAACTTATCGAAATGCAAGTTTCTGTCAAAAAATCATAATATATTACACACTAGTTTATACTAGTTTCGGTCAAAAATCAAATTAAATCGCGGACTGTTAAAAATGATACGAAACTTCACATATCAATTATATTTTTTATGTGGGAAGGTTATGATGGATGTCCATGCAAAAAATCATCAGAAAATTAGATTCTATGAAACTTTTCGAAATGCAAGTTTCTGTCAAAAATCATAGTATATTATACACTATTTTTAGTAAAAATTCAAATTTTATTAGGGATTATTTAAAATGATACAATACTTTTCAGATCATTTAAATATGTTAAGAGGGAAGGTTATGATGGAACTCCATGCAAAAAAAATCATCTGAAAACTAGATTCTATGAAACTTTTCGAAATGCAAGTTTCGGTCAAAAAAATAAAATTGTATTGGGGACGATTTGAAATGATACGTGACTTTTTAGATCATTTATATATGTTAAGAGGGAAGGTTATGATGGAATTCCATGCAAAAAAATCATCTGAAAACTAGATTCTATGAAACTTTTCGAAATGCAAGTTTCTGTAAAAAAAATCATAATATATTATACACTAGTTAATACTAGTTTCAGTCAAAAATCAAATTAAATCGGGGATTGTTAAAAATGATACGAAACTTCACATATCATTTATATATTTTACAAGGTAAGGCTTTGATGGATGTCCATGCAAAAAATCATCTTAAAATTAGATTCTATGAAACTTTTCTAAATGTATGTTTCTGTCAAAAATCATAGTATATTATACACTAGTTTAAGTCAAAAAAATCAAATTTTATTAGGGATTATTCGAAATGATACAAGAAATTTAAGATCATTTATATATGTTAATAGGGATTTTTATGATGGAAGTCCATGCAAAAAAATCATCTGAAAACTAGATTCTTTAAAACTTTTCGAAATGCATGTTTCGTTCAAAAATCATAGTATATTATACAATAGTTTCGGTCAAAAAAATAAAATTTAATTGGGGACTATTTGAAATGATATGAGACTTTCCATATCATTTATATATGTTAAGAGGGAAGGTTATGATGGAATTCGATGCAAAAAAATCATTTGAAAACTAGATTTTATGAAACTTGTCGAAATGCAAGTTTCTGTCAAAAAATCATAATATATTATACACTAGTTTATAATAGTTTCGGTTAAAAATCAAATTAAATCGCGGACTGTTCAAAATGATACGAATCTTCACATATCAATTATATTTTTTATGTGGGAAGGTTATGATGGATGTCCATGCAAAAAATCATCTGAAAATTAGATTCTATGAAACTTTTTGAAATGCAAGTTTCTGTCAAAAATCATAGTATATTATACACTAGTTTTAGTAAAAAAATCAAATTTTATTAGGGATTATTTAAAATAATACAATACTTTTCAGATCATTTAAATATGTTAAGAGGGAAGGTTATGATGGAACTCCATGCAAAAAAAATCATCTGAAAACTAGATTCTATGAAACTTTTCGAAATGCAAGTTTCAGTCAAGAATCATAGTATATTATACACTAGTTTCGGTCAAAAAAATAAAATATAATTGGGGACTATTTGAAATGATACGAGACTTTTCAGATCATTTATATATGTTAAGAGGGAAGGTTATGATGGAAGTTGGTTTAAAAAAATCATCTGAAAACTAGACTCTATGAAACTTGTCGAAATGCAAGTTTCTGTCAAAAAATCATAATATATTACACACTAGTTTATACTAGTTTCGGTCAAAAATCAAATTAAATCGCGGACTGTTCAAAATGATACGAAAATTCACATATCAATTATATTTATTATGTGGGAAGGTTATGATGGATGTCCATGCAAAAAATCATCAGAAAATTAGATTCTATGAAACTTTTCGAAATGCAAGTTGCTGTCAAAAATCATAGTATATTATACACAAGTTTCAATAAATAAAAATCAAATTTTATTAGGGATTATTTGAAATGATACAAGACTTTTCAGATCATTTATATATGTTAAGAGGGATGTTTATGAAGGAAGTCCATGCAAAAAAAAATCATCTGAAAACTAGATTCTATGAAAATTTTCGAAATGCATGTTTCGGTCAAAAATCATAGTATATTATACACTAGTTTCGGTCAAAAAAATAAAATATAATTGGGGACTATTTGAAATGATACGAGACTTTTCAGATCATTTATATATGTTAATAGGGAAGGTTATGATGGAAGTCGATGCAAAAAAATCATTTGAAAACTAGATTCTACGTAACTTATCGAAATGCAAGTTTCTGTCAAAAAATCATAATATATTACACACTAGTTTATACTAGTTTCGGTCAAAAATCAAATTAAATCGCGGACTGTTCAAACTGATACGAATCTTCACATATCAATTATATTTTTTATGTGGGAAGGTTATGATGGATGTCCATGCAAAAAATCATCTGAAAATTAGATTCTATGAAACTTTTTGAAATGCAAGTTTCTGTCAAAAATCATAGTATATTATACACTAGTTTTAGTAAAAAAATCAAATTTTATTAGGGATTATTTAAAATAATACAATACTTTTCAGATCATTTAAATATGTTAAAAGGGAAGCTTATGATGGAACTCCATGCAAAAAAAAATCATCTGAAAACTAGATTCTATGAAACTTTTCGAAATGCAAGTTTCAGTCAAAAATCATAGTATATTATACACTAGTTTCGGTCAAAAAAATAAAATATAATTGGGGACTATTTGAAATGATACGAGACTTTTCAGATCATTTATATATGTTAAGAGGGAAGGTTATGATGGAAGTCGGTGCAAACAAATCATCTGAAAACTAGATTCTATGAAACATGTCGAAATGCAAGTTTCTGTCAAAAAATCATAATATATTACACACTAGTTTATACTAGTTTCGGTCAAAAATCAAATTAAATCGCGGACTGTTCAAAATGATACGAAAATTCACATATCAATTATATTTTTTATGTGGGAAGGTTATGATGGATGTCCATGCAAAAAATCATCAGAAAATTAGATTCTATGAAACTTTTCGAAATGCAAGTTTCTGTCAAAAATCATAGTATATTATACACTATTTTTAGTAAAAAATCAAATTTTATTAGGGATTATTTAAAATGATACAATACTTTTCAGATCATTTAAATATGTTAAGAGGGAAGGTTATGATGGAACTCCATGCAAAAAAAATCATCTGAAAACTAGATTCTATGAAACTTTTCGAAATGCGTTTCGGTCAAAAAATTAAAATTGTATTGGGGACGATTTGAAATGATACGAGACTTTTTAGATCATTTATATATGTTAAGAGGGAAGGTTATGATGGAAGTCCATGCAAAAAAATCATCTGAAAACTAGATTCTATGAAACTTTTCGAAATGCAAGTTTCTGTAAAAAAATCATAATATATTATACACTAGTTAATACTAGTTTCAGTCAAAAATCAAATTAAATCGGGGACTGTTAAAAATGATACGAAACATCACATATCATTTATATATTTTACAAGGTAAGGCTTTGATGGATGTCCATGCAAAAAATCATCTTAAAATTAAATTCTATGAAACTTTTCTAAATGTATGTTTCTGTCAAAAATCATAGTATATTATACACTAGTTTAAGTCAAAAAAATCAAATTTTATTAGGGATTATTCGAAATGATACAAGAAATTTAAGATCATTTATATATGTTAATAGGGATTTTTATGATGGAAGTCCATGCAAAAAAATCATCTGAAAACTAGATTCTTTGAAACTTTTCGAAATGCATGTTTCGGTTAAAAATCATAGTATATTATACAATAGTTTCGGTCAAAAAAATAAAACTTAATTGGGGACTATTTGAAATGATATGAGACTTTCCATATCATTTATATATGTTAAGAGGGAAGGTTATGATGGAATTCGATGCAAAAAAATCATTTGAAAACTAGATTTTATGAAACTTGTCGAAATGCAAGTTTCTGTCAAAAAATCATAATATATTATACACTAGTTTATAATAGTTTCGGTTAAAAATCAAATTAAATCGCGGACTGTTCAAAATGATACGAATCTTCACATATCAATTATATTTTTTATGTGGGAAGGTTATGATGGATGTCCATGCAAAAAATCATCTGAAAATTAGATTCTATGAAACTTTTTGAAATGCAAGTTTCTGTCAAATTTCATAGTATATTATACACTAGTTTTAGTAAAAAAATCAAATTTTATTAGGGATTATTTAAAATAATACAATACTTTTCAGATCATTTAAATATGTTAAAAGGGAAGCTTATGATGGAACTCCATGCAAAAAAAATCATCTGAAAACTAGATTCTATGAAACTTTTCGAAATGCAAGTTTCAGTCAAAAATCATAGTATATTATACACTAGTTTCGGTCAAAAAAATAAAATATAATTGGGGACTATTTGAAATGATACGAGACTTTTCAGATCATTTATATATGTTAAGAGGGAAGGTTATGATGGAAGTCGGTGCAAAAAAATCATCTGAAAACTAGATTCTATGAAACATGTCAAAATGCAAGTTTCTGTCAAAAAATCATGATATATTACACACTAGTTTATACTAGTTTCGGTCAAAAATCAAATTAAATCGCGGACTGTTCAAAATGATACGAAAATTCACATATCAATTATATTTTTTATGTGGGAAGGTTATGATGGATGTCCATGCAAAAAATCATCAGAAAATTAGATTCTATGAAACTTTTCGAAATGCAAGTTTCTGTCAAAAATCATAGTATATTATACACTATTTTTAGTAAAAAATCAAATTTTATTAGGGATTATTTAAAATGATACAATACTTTTCAGATCATTTAAATATGTTAAGAGGGAAGGTTATGATGGAACTCCATGCAAAAAAAATCATCTGAAAACTAGATTCTATGAAACTTTTCGAAATGCAAGTTTCGGTCAAAAAAATAAAATTGTATTGGGGACGATTTGAAATGATACGAGACTTTTTAGATCATTTATATATGTTAAGAGGGAAGGTTATGATGGAAGTCCATGCAAAAAAAATCATCTGAAAACTAGATTCTATGAAACTTTTCGAAATGCAAGTTTCTGTAAAAAAATCATAATATATTATACACTAGTTAATACTAGTTTCAGTCAAAAATCAAATTAAATCGGGGATTGTTAAAAATGATACGAAACTTCACATATCATTTATATATTTTACAAGGTAAGGCTTTGATGGATGTCCATGCAAAAAATCATCTTAAAATTAGATTCTATGAAACTTTTCTAAATGTATGTTTCTGTCAAAAATCATAGTATATTATACACTAGTTTAAGTCAAAAAAATCAAATTTTATTAGGGATTATTCGAAATGATACAAGAAATTTAAGATCATTTATATATGTTAATAGGGATGTTTATGATGGAAGTCCATGCAAAAAAATCATCTGAAAACTAGATTCTTTGAAACTTTTCGAAATGCAAGTTTCGGTCAAAAATCATAGTATATTATACAATAGTTTCGGTCAATAAAATAAAATTTAATTGGGGACTATTTGAAATGATACGAGACTTTTCAGATCATTTATATATGTTAAGAGGGAAGGTTATGATGGAAGTCGGTGAAAAAAAATTCTCTGAAAACTAGATTCTATGAAACATGTCGAAATGCAAGTTTCTGTCAAAAAATCATAATATATTACACACTAGTTTATACTAGTTTCGGTCAAAAATCAAATTAAATCGCGGACTGTTCAAAATGATACGAAAATTCACATATCAATTATATTTTTTATGTGGGAAGGTTATGATGGATGTCCATGCAAAAAATCATCAGAAAATTAGATTCTATGAAACTTTTCGAAATGCAAGTTTCTGTCAAAAATCATAGTATATTATACACTATTTTTAGTAAAAAATCAAATTTTATTAGGGATTATTTAAAATGATACAATACTTTTCAGATCATTTAAATATGTTAAGAGGGAAGGTTATGATGGAACTCCATGCAAAAAAAATCATCTGAAAACTAGATTCTATGAAACTTTTCGAAATGCGTTTCGGTCAAAAAATTAAAATTGTATTAGGGACGATTTGAAATGATACGAGACTTTTTAGATCATTTATATATGTTAAGAGGGAAGGTTATGATGGAAGTCCATGCAAAAAAATCATCTGAAAACTAGATTCTATGAAACTTTTCGAAATGCAAGTTTCTGTAAAAAAATCATAATATATTATACACTAGTTAATACTAGCTTCAGTCAAAAATCAAATTAAATCGGGGACTGTTAAAAATGATACGAAACTTCACATATCATTTATATATTTTACAAGGTAAGGCTTTGATGGATGTCCATGCAAAAAATCATCTTAAAATTAGATTCTATGAAACTTTTCTAAATGTATGTTTCTGTCAAAAATCATAGTATATTATAATCTAGTTTAAGTCAAAAAAATCAAATTTTATTAGGGATTATTCGAAATGATACAAGAAATTTAAGATCATTTATATATGTTAATAGGGATTTTTATGATGGAAGTCAATGCAAAAAAATCATCTGAAAACTAGATTCTTTGAAACTTTTCGAAATGCATGTTTCGGTTAAAAATCATAGTATATTATACAATAGTTTCGGTCAAAAAAATAAAATTTAATTGGGGACTATTTGAAATGATATGAGACTTTCCATATCATTTATATATGTTAAGAGGGAAGGTTATGATGGAATTCGATGCAAAAAAATCATTTGAAAACTAGATTTTATGAAACTTGTCGAAATGCAAGTTTCTGTCAAAAAATCATAATATATTATACACTAGTTTATAATAGTTTCGGTTAAAAATCAAATTAAATCGCAGACTGTTCAAAATGATACGAATCTTCACATATCAATTATATTTTTTATGTGGGAAGGTTATGATGGATGTCCATGCAAAAAATCATCTGAAAATTAGATTCTATGAAACTTTTTGAAATGCAAGTTTCTGTCAAATTTCATAGTATATTATACACTAGTTTTAGTAAAAAAAATCAAATTTTATTAGGGATTATTTAAAATAATACAATACTTTTCAGATCATTTAAATATGTTAAAAGGGAAGCTTATGATGGAACTCCATGCAAAAAAAATCATCTGAAAACTAGATTCTATGAAACTTTTCGAAATGCAAGTTTCAGTCAAAAATCATAGTATATTATACACTAGTTTCGGTCAAAAAAATAAAATATAATTGGGGACTATTTGAAATGATACGAGACTTTTTAGATCATTTATATATGTTAAGAGGGAAGGTTATGATGGAAGTCGGTGCAAAAAAATCATCTGAAAACTAGATTCTATGAAACATGTCAAAATGCAAGTTTCTGTCAAAAAATCATGATATATTACACACTAGTTTATACTAGTTTCGGTCAAAAATCAAATTAAATCGCGGACTTTTCAAAATGATACGAAAATTCACATATCAATTATATTTTTTATGTGGGAAGGTTATGATGGATGTCCATGCAAAAAATCATCAGAAAATTAGATTCTATGAAACTTTTCGAAATGCAAGTTTCTGTCAAAAATCATTGTATATTATACACTATTTTTTGTAAAAAAATCAAATTTTATTAGGGATTATTTAAAATGATACAATACTTTTCAGATCATTTAAATATGTAAAGAGGGAAGGTTATGATGGAACTCCATACAAAAAAATCATCTGAAAACTAGATTCTATGAAACTTTTCGAAATGCATGTTTCGGTCAAAAAAATAAAATTGTATTGGGGACGATTTGAAATGATACGAGACTTTTTAGATCATTTATATATGTTAAGAGGGAAGGCTATGATGGAAGTCCATGCAAAAAAATCATCTGAAAACTAGATTCTATGAAACTTTTCGAAATGCAAGTTTCTGTAAAAAAATCATAATATATTATACACTAGTTAATACTAGTTTCAGTCAAAAATCAAATTAAATCGGGGATTGTTAAAAATGATACGAAACTTCACATATCATTTATATATTTTACAAGGTAAGGCTTTGATGGATGTCCATGCAAAAAATCATCTTAAAATTAGATTCTATGAAACTTTTCTAAATGTATGTTTCTGTCAAAAATCATAGTATATTATACACTAGTTTAAGTCAAAAAAATCAAATTTTATTAGGGATTATTCGAAATGATACAAGAAATTTAAGATCATTTATATATGTTAATAGGGATGTTTATGATGGAAGTCCATGCAAAAAAATCATCTGAAAACTAGATTCTTTGAAACTTTTCGAAATGCAAGTTTCGGTCAAAAATCATAGTATATTATACAATAGTTTTGGTCAATAAAATAAAATTTAATTGGGGACTATTTGAAATGATACGAGACTTTTCAGATCATTTATATATGTTAAGAGGGAAGGTTATGATGGAAGTCGGTGCAAAAAAATCATCTGAAAACTAGATTCTATGAAACATGTCGAAATGCAAGTTTCTGTCAAAAAATCATAATATATTACACACTAGTTTATACTAGTTTCGGTCAAAAATCAAATTAAATCGCGGACTGTTCAAAATGATACGAAAATTCGCATATCAATTATATTTTTTATGTGGGAAGGTTATGATGGATGTCCATGCAAAAAATCATCAGAAAATTAGATTCTATGAAACTTTTCGAAATGCAAGTTTCTGTCAAAAATCATAGTATATTATACACTATTTTTAGTAAAAAATCAAATTTTATTAGGGATTATTTAAAATGATACAATACTTTTCAGATCATTTAAATATGTTAAGAGGGAAGGTTATGATGGAACTCCATGCAAAAAAAATCATCTGAAAACTAGATTCTATGAAACTTTTCGAAATGCAAGTTTCGGTCAAAAAAATAAAATTGTATTGGGGACGATTTGAAATGATACGAGACTTTTCAGATCATTTATATATGTTAAGAGGGAAGGTTATGATGGAAGTCGTTGCAAAAAAATCATCTGAAAACTAGATTCTATGAAACATGTCAAAATGCAAGTTTCTGTCAAAAAATCATGATATATTACACACTAGTTTATACTAGTTTCGGTCAAAAATCAAATTAAATCGCGGACTTTTCAAAATGATACGAAACTTCACATATCAATTATATTTTTTATGTGGGAAGGTTATGATGGATGTCCATGCAAAAAATCATCAGAAAATTAGATTCTATGAAACTTTTCGAAATGCAAGTTTCTGTCAAAAATCATAGTATATTATACACTATTTTTAGTAAAAAATCAAATTTTATTAGGGATTATTTAAAATGATACAATACTTTTCAGATCATTTAAATATGTTAAGAGGGAAGGTTATGATGGAACTCCATGCAAAAAAAATCATCTGAAAACTAGATTCTATGAAACTTTTCGAAATGCAAGTTTCGGTCAAAAAAATAAAATTGTATTGGGGACGATTTGAAATGATACGAGACTTTTTAGATCATTTATATATGTTAAGAGGGAAGGTTATGATGGAAGTACATGCAAAAAAAATCATCTGAAAACTAGATTCTATGAAACTTTTCGAAATGCAAGTTTCTGTAAAAAAATCATAATATATTATACACTAGTTAATACTAGTTTCAGTCAAAAATCAAATTAAATCGGGGATTGTTAAAAATGATACGAAACTTCACATATCATTTATATATTTTACAAGGTAAGGCTTTGATGGATGTCCATGCAAAAAATCATCTTAAAATTAGATTCTATGAAACTTTTCTAAATGTATGTTTCTGTCAAAAATCATAGTATATTATACACTAGTTTAAGTCAAAAAAATCAAATTTTATTAGGGATTATTCGAAATGATACAAGAAATTTAAGATCATTTATATATGTTAATAGGGATGTTTATGATGGAAGTCCATGCAAAAAAATCATCTGAAAACTAGATTCTTTGAAACTTTTCGAAATGCAAGTTTCGGTCAAAAATCATAGTATATTATACAATAGTTTCGGTCAATAAAATAAAATTTAATTGGGGACTATTTGAAATGATATGAGACTTTCCATATCATTTATATATGTTAAGAGGGAAGGTTATGATGGAAGTCGATGCAAAAAAATCATTTGAAAACTAGATTTTATGAAACTTGTCGAAATGCAAGTTTCTGTCAAAAAATCATAATATTTTATACACTAGTTTATAATAGTTTCGGTTAAAAATCAAATTAAATCGCGGACTGTTCAAAATGATACGAATCTTCACATATCAATTATATTTTATATGTGGGAAGTTTATGATGGATGTCCATGCAAAAAATCATCTGAAAATTAGATTCTATGAAACTTTTTGAAATGCAAGTTTCTGTCAAAAATCATAGTATATTATACACTAGTTTTAGTAAAAAAATCAAATTTTATTAAGGATTATTTAAAATAATACAATACTTTTCAGATCATTTAAATATGTTAAGAGGGAAGGTTATGATGGAACTCCATGCAAAAAAAATCATCTGAAAACTAGATTCTATGAAACTTTTCGAAATGCGTTTCGGTCAAAAAATTAAAATTGTATTGGGGACGATTTGAAATGATACGAGACTTTTTAGATCATTTATATATGTTAAGAGGGAAGGTTATGATGGAAGTCCATGCAAAAAAATCATCTGAAAACTAGATTCTATGAAACTTTTCGAAATGCAAGTTTCTGTAAAAAAATCATAATATATTATACACTAGTTAATACTAGCTTCAGTCAAAAATCAAATTAAATCGGGGACTGTTAAAAATGATACGAAACTTCACATATCATTTATATATTTTACAAGGTAAGGCTTTGATGGATGTCCATGCAAAAAATCATCTTAAAATTAGATTCTATGAAACTTTTCTAAATGTATGTTTCTGTCAAAAATCATAGTATATTATAATCTAGTTTAAGTCAAAAAAATCAAATTTTATTAGGGATTATTCGAAATGATACAAGAAATTTAAGATCATTTATATATGTTAATAGGGATTTTTATGATGGAAGTCCATGCAAAAAAATCATCTGAAAACTAGATTCTTTGAAACTTTTCGAAATGCATGTTTCGGTTAAAAATCATAGTATATTATACAATAGTTTCGGTCAAAAAAATAAAATTTAATTGGGGACTATTTGAAATGATATGAGACTTTCCATATCATTTATATATGTTAAGAGGGAAGGTTATGATGGAATTCGATGCAAAAAAATCATTTGAAAACTAGATTTTATGAAACTTGTCGAAATGCAAGTTTCTGTCAAAAAATCATAATATATTATACACTAGTTTATAATAGTTTCGGTTAAAAATCAAATTAAATCGCAGACTGTTCAAAATGATACGAATCTTCACATATCAATTATATTTTTTATGTGGGAAGGTTATGATGGATGTCCATGCAAAAAATCATCTGAAAATTAGATTCTATGAAACTTTTTGAAATGCAAGTTTCTGTCAAATTTCATAGTATATTATACACTAGTTTTAGTAAAAAAAATCAAATTTTATTAGGGATTATTTAAAATAATACAATACTTTTCAGATCATTTAAATATGTTAAAAGGGAAGCTTATGATGGAACTCCATGCAAAAAAAATCATCTGAAAACTAGATTCTATGAAACTTTTCGAAATGCAAGTTTCAGTCAAAAATCATAGTATATTATACACTAGTTTCGGTCAAAAAAATAAAATATAATTGGGGACTATTTGAAATGATACGAGACTTTTCAGATCATTTATATATGTTAAGAGGGAAGGTTATGATGGAAGTCGGTGCAAAAAAATCATCTGAAAACTAGATTCTATGAAACATGTCAAAATGCAAGTTTCTGTCAAAAAATCATGATATATTACACACTAGTTTATACTAGTTTCGGTCAAAAATCAAATTAAATCACGGACTTTTCAAAATGATACGAAAATTCACATATCAATTATATTTTTTATGTGGGAAGGTTATGATGGATGTCCATGCAAAAAATCATCAGAAAATTAGATTCTATGAAACTTTTCGAAATGCAAGTTTCTGTCAAAAATCATAGTATATTATACACTATTTTTAGTAAAAAATCAAATTTTATTAGGGATTATTTAAAATGATACAATACTTTTCAGATCATTTAAATATGTTAAGAGGGAAGGTTATGATGGAACTCCATGCAAAAAAAATCATCTGAAAACTAGATTCTATGAAACTTTTCGAAATGCAAGTTTCGGTCAAAAAAATAAAATTGTATTGGGGACGATTCGAAATGATACGAGACTTTTTAGATCATTTATATATGTTAAGAGGGAAGGTTATGATGGAAGTCCATGCAAAAAAAATCATCTGAAAACTAGATTCTATGAAACTTTTCGAAATGCAAGTTTCTGTAAAAAAATCATAATATATTATACACTAGTTAATACTAGTTTCAGTCAAAAATCAAATTAAATCGGGGATTGTTAAAAATGATACGAAACTTCACATATCATTTATATATTTTACAAGGTAAGGCTTTGATGGATGTCCATGCAAAAAATCATCTTAAAATTAGATTCTATGAAACTTTTCTAAATGTATGTTTCTGTCAAAAATCATAGTATATTATACACTAGTTTAAGTCAAAAAAATCAAATTTTATTAGGGATTATTCGAAATGATACAAGAAATTTAAGATCATTTATATATGTTAATAGGGATGTTTATGATGGAAGTCCATGCAAAAAAATCATCTGAAAACTAGATTCTTTGAAACTTTTCGAAATGCAAGTTTCGGTCAAAAATCATAGTATATTATACAATAGTTTCGGTCAATAAAATAAAATTTAATTGGGGACTATTTGAAATGATACGAGACTTTTCAGATCATTTATATATGTTAAGAGGGAAGGTTATGATGGAAGTCGGTGCAAAAAAATCATCTGAAAACTAGATTCTATGAAACATGTCGAAATGCAAGTTTCTGTCAAAAAATCATAATATATTACACACTAGTTTATACTAGTTTCGGTCAAAAATCAAATTAAATCGCGGACTGTTCAAAATGATACGAAAATTCACATATCAATTATATTTTTTATGTGGGAAGGTTATGATGGATGTCCATGCAAAAAATCATCAGAAAATTAGATTCTATGAAACTTTTCGAAATGCAAGTTTCTGTCAAAAATCATAGTATATTATACACTATTTTTAGTAAAAAATCAAATTTTATTAGGGATTATTTAAAATGATACAATACTTTTCAGATCATTTAAATATGTTAAGAGGGAAGGTTATGATGGAACTCCATGCAAAAAAAATCATCTGAAAACTAGATTCTATGAAACTTTTCGAAATGCAAGTTTCGGTCAAAAAAATAAAATTGTATTGGGGACGATTTGAAATGATACGAGACTTTTCAGATCATTTATATATGTTAAGAGGGAAGGTTATGATGGAAGTCGTTGCAAAAAAATCATCTGAAAACTAGATTCTATGAAACATGTCAAAATGCAAGTTTCTGTCAAAAAATCATGATATATTACACACTAGTTTATACTAGTTTCGGTCAAAAATCAAATTAAATCGCGGACTTTTCAAAATGATACGAAACTTCACATATCAATTATATTTTTTATGTGGGAAGGTTATGATGGATGTCCATGCAAAAAATCATCAGAAAATTAGATTCTATGAAACTTTTCGAAATGCAAGTTTCTGTCAAAAATCATAGTATATTATACACTATTTTTAGTAAAAAATCAAATTTTATTAGGGATTATTTAAAATGATACAATACTTTTCAGATCATTTAAATATGTTAAGAGGGAAGGTTATGATGGAACTCCATGCAAAAAAAATCATCTGAAAACTAGATTCTATGAAACTTTTCGAAATGCAAGTTTCGGTCAAAAAAATAAAATTGTATTGGGGACGATTTGACATGATACGAGACTTTTTAGATCATTTATATATGTTAAGAGGGAAGGTTATGATGGAAGTACATGCAAAAAAAATCATCTGAAAACTAGATTCTATGAAACTTTTCGAAATGCAAGTTTCTGTAAAAAAATCATAATATATTATACACTAGTTAATACTAGTTTCAGTCAAAAATCAAATTAAATCGGGGATTGTTAAAAATGATACGAAACTTCACATATCATTTATATATTTTACAAGGTAAGGCTTTGATGGATGTCCATGCAAAAAATCATCTTAAAATTAGATTCTATGAAACTTTTCTAAATGTATGTTTCTGTCAAAAATCATAGTATATTATACACTAGTTTAAGTCAAAAAAATCAAATTTTATTAGGGATTATTCGAAATGATACAAGAAATTTAAGATCATTTATATATGTTAATAGGGATGTTTATGATGGAAGTCCATGCAAAAAAATCATCTGAAAACTAGATTCTTTGAAACTTTTCGAAATGCAAGTTTCGGTCAAAAATCATAGTATATTATACAATAGTTTCGGTCAATAAAATAAAATTTAATTGGGGACTATTTGAAATGATATGAGACTTTCCATATCATTTATATATGTTAAGAAGGAAGGTTATGATGGAAGTCGATGCAAAAAAATCATTTGAAAACTAGATTTTATGAAACTTGTCGAAATGCAAGTTTCTGTCAAAAAATCATAATATTTTATACACTAGTTTATAATAGTTTCGGTTAAAAATCAAATTAAATCGCGGACTGTTCAAAATGATACGAATCTTCACATATCAATTATATTTTATATGTGGGAAGTTTATGATGGATGTCCATGCAAAAAATCATCTGAAAATTAGATTCTATGAAACTTTTTGAAATGCAAGTTTCTGTCAAAAATCATAGTATATTATACACTAGTTTTAGTAAAAAAAATCAAATTTTATTAAGGATTATTTAAAATAATACAATACTTTTCAGATCATTTAAATATGTTAAGAGGGAAGGTTATGATGGAACTCCATGCAAAAAAAATCATCTGAAAACTAGATTCTATGAAACTTTTCGAAATGCGTTTCGGTCAAAAAATTAAAATTGTATTGGGGACGATTTGAAATGATACGAGACTTTTTAGATCATTTATATATGTTAAGAGGGAAGGTTATGATGGAAGTCCATGCAAAAAAATCATCTGAAAACTAGATTCTATGAAACTTTTCGAAATGCAAGTTTCTGTAAAAAAATCATAATATATTATACACTAGTTAATACTAGCTTCAGTCAAAAATCAAATTAAATCGGGGACTGTTAAAAATGATACGAAACTTCACATATCATTTATATATTTTACAAGGTAAGGCTTTGATGGATGTCCATGCAAAAAATCATCTTAAAATTAGATTCTATGAAACTTTTCTAAATGTATGTTTCTGTCAAAAATCATAGTATATTATACACTAGTTTAAGTCAAAAAAATCAAATTTTATTAGGGATTATTCGAAATGATACAAGAAATTTAAGATCATTTATATATGTTAATAGGGATTTTTATGATGGAAGTCCATGCAAAAAAATCATCTGAAAACTAGATTCTTTGAAACTTTTCGAAATGCATGTTTCGGTTAAAAATCATAGTATATTATACAATAGTTTCGGTCAAAAAAATAAAATTTAATTGGGGACTATTTGAAATGATATGAGACTTTCCATATCATTTATATATGTTAAGAGGGAAGGTTATGATGGAATTCGATGCAAAAAAATCATTTGAAAACTAGATTTTATGAAACTTGTCGAAATGCAAGTTTCTGTCAAAAAATCATAATATATTATACACTAGTTTATAATAGTTTCGGTTAAAAATCAAATTAAATCGCAGACTGTTCAAAATGATACGAATCTTCACATATCAATTATATTTTTATGTGGGAAGGTTATGATGGATGTCCATGCAAAAAATCATCTGAAAATTAGATTCTATGAAACTTTTTGAAATGCAAGTTTCTGTCAAATTTCATAGTATATTATACACTAGTTTTAGTAAAAAAATCAAATTTTATTAGGGATTATTTAAAATAATACAATACTTTTCAGATCATTTAAATATGTTAAAAGGGAAGCTTATGATGGAACTCCATGCAAAAAAAATCATCTGAAAACTAGATTCTATGAAACTTTTCGAAATGCAAGTTTCAGTCAAAAATCAATGTATATTATACACTAGTTTCGGTCAAAAAAATAAAATATAATTGGGGACTATTTGAAATGATACGAGACTTTTCAGATCATTTATATATGTTAAGAGGGAAGGTTATGATGGAAGTCGTTGCAAAAAAATCATCTGAAAACTAGATTCTATGAAACATGTCAAAATGCAAGTTTCTGTCAAAAAATCATGATATATTACACACTAGTTTATACTAGTTTCGGTCAAAAATCAAATTAAATCGCGGACTTTTCAAAATGATACGAAAATTCACATATCAATTATATTTTTTATGTGGGAAGGTTATGATGGATGTCCATGCAAAAAATCATCAGAAAATTAGATTCTATGAAACTTTTCGAAATGCAAGTTTCTGTCAAAAATCATAGTATATTATACACTATTTTTAGTAAAATATCAAATTTTATTAGGGATTATTTAAAATGATACAATACTTTTCAGATCATTTAAATATGTTAAGAGGGAAGGTTATGATGGAACTCCATGCAAAAAAAATCATCTGAAAACTAGATTCTATGAAACTTTTCGAAATGCAAGTTTCGGTCAAAAAAATAAAATTGTATTGGGGACGATTTGAAATGATACGAGACTTTTTAGATCATTTATATATGTTAAGAGGGAAGGTTATGATGGAAGTACATGCAAAAAAAATCATCTGAAAACTAGATTCTATGAAACTTTTCGAAATGCAAGTTTCTGTAAAAAAATCATAATATATTATACACTAGTTAATACTAGTTTCAGTCAAAAATCAAATTAAATCGGGGATTGTTAAAAATGATACGAAACTTCACATATCATTTATATATTTTTCAAGGTAAGGCTTTGATGGATGTCCATGCAAAAAATCATCTTAAAATTAGATTCTATGAAACTTTTCTAAATGTATGTTTCTGTCAAAAATCATAGTATATTATACACTAGTTTAAGTCAAAAAAATCAAATTTTATTAGGGATTATTCGAAATGATACAAGAAATTTAAGATCATTTATATATGTTAATAGGGATGTTTATGATGGAAGTCCATGCAAAAAAATCATCTGAAAACTAGATTCTTTGAAACTTTTCGAAATGCAAGTTTCGGTCAAAAATCATAGTATATTATACAATAGTTTCGGTCAATAAAATAAAATTTAATTGGGGACTATTTGAAATGATATGAGACTTTCCATATCATTTATATATGTTAAGAGGGAAGGTTATGATGGAAGTCGATGCAAAAAAATCATTTGAAAACTAGATTTTATGAAACTTGTCGAAATGCAAGTTTCTGTCAAAAAATCATAATATTTTATACACTAGTTTATAATAGTTTCGGTTAAAAATCAAATTAAATCGCGGACTGTTCAAAATGATACGAATCTTCACATATCAATTATATTTTATATGTGGGAAGTTTATGATGGATGTCCATGCAAAAAATCATCTGAAAATTAGATTCTATGAAACTTTTTGAAATGCAAGTTTCTGTCAAAAATCATAGTATATTATACACTAGTTTTAGTAAAAAAATCAAATTTTATTAGGGATTATTTAAAATAATACAATACTTTTCAGATCATTTAAATATGTTAAGAGGGAAGCTTATGATGGAACTCCATGCAAAAAAAATCATCTGAAAACTAGATTCTATGAAACTTTTCGAAATGCAAGTTTCAGTCAAAAATCATAGTATATTATACACTAGTTTCGGTCAAAAAAATAAAATATAATTGGGGACTATTTGAAATAATATGAGACTTTTCAGATCATTTATATATGTTAAGAGGGAAGGTTATGATGGAAGTCGGTGCAAAAAAATCATCTGAAAACTAGATTCTATGAAACATGTCGAAATGCAAGTTTCTGTCAAAAAATCATAATATATTACACACTAGTTTATACTAGTTTCGGTCAAAAATCAAATTAAATCGCGGACTGTTCAAAATGATACGAAAATTCACATATCAATTATATTTTTTAAGTGGGAAGGTTATGATGGATGTCCATGCAAAAAATCATCAGAAAATTAGATTCTATGAAACTTTTCGAAATGCAAGTTTCTGTCAAAAATCATAGTATATTATACACTATTTTTAGTAAAAAATCAAATTTTATTAGGGATTATTTAAAATGATACAATACTTTTCAGATCATTTAAATATGTTAAGAGGGAAGGTTATGATGGAACTCCATGCAAAAAAAATCATCTGAAAACTAGATTCTATGAAACTTTTCGAAATGCAAGTTTCGGTCAAAAAATCATAATATATTATACACTAGTTAATACTAGTTTCAGTCAAAAATCAAATTAAATCGGGGATTGTTAAAAATGATACGAAACTTCACATATCATTTATATATTTTACAAGGTAAGGCTTTGATGGATGTCCATGCAAAAAATCATCTTAAAATTAGATTCTATGAAACTTTTCTAAATGTATGTTTCTGTCAAAAATCATAGTATATTATACACTAGTTTAAGTCAAAAAAATCAAATTTTATTAGGGATTATTCGAAATGATACAAGAAATTTAAGATCATTTATATATGTTAAGAGGGATGTTTATGATGGAAGTCCATGCAAAAAAATCATCTGAAAACTAGATTCTTTGAAACTTTTCGAAATGCAAGTTTCGGTCAAAAATCATAGTATATTATACAATAGTTTCGGTCAAAAAAATAAAACTTAATTGGGGACTATTTGAAATGATATGAGACTTTCCATATCATTTATATATGTTAAGAGGGAAGGTTATGATGGAAGTCGATGCAAAAAAATCATTTGAAAACTAGATTTTATGAAACTTGTCGAAATGCAAGTTTCTGTCAAAAAATCATAATATATTATACACTAGTTTATAATAGTTTCGGTTAAAAATCAAATTAAATCGCGGACTGTTCAAAATGATATGAATCTTCACATATCAATTATATTTTTTATGTGGGAAGGTTATGATGGATGTCCATGCAAAAAATCATCAGAAAATTAGATTTTATGAAACTTTTCGAAATGCAAGTTTCTGTCAAAAATCATAGTATATTATGCACAAGTTTCAATAAAAAAAATCAAATTTTATTAGGGATTATTTGAAATGATACAACACTTTTCAGATCATTTATATATGTTAAGAGGGATGTTTATGATGGAAGTCCATGCAAAAAAAATCATCTGAAAACTAGATTCTATGAAAATTTTCGAAATGCATGTTTCGGTCAAAAATCATAGTATATTATACACTAGTTTCGGTCAAAAAAATAAAATATAATTGGGGACTATTTGAAATGATACGAGACTTTTCAGATCATTTATATATGTTAATAGGGAAGGTTATGATGGAAGTCGATGCAAAAAAATCATTTGAAAACTAGATTCTATGTAACTTATCGAAATGCAAGTTTCTGTCAAAAAATCATAATATATTACACACTAGTTTATACTAGTTTCGGTCAAAAATCAAATTAAATGCGGACTGTTAAAAATGATACGAAACTTCACATATCAATTATATTTTTTATGTGGGAAGGTTATGATGGATGTCCATGCAAAAAATCATCAGAAAATTAGATTCTATGAAACTTTTCGAAATGCAAGTTTCTGTCAAAAATCATAGTATATTATACACTAGTTTTAGTAAAAAAATCAAATTTTATTAGGGATTATTTAAAATAATACAATACTTTTCAGATCATTTAAATATATTAAGAGGGAAGCTTATGATGGAACTCCATGCAAAAAAAATCATCTGAAAACTAGATTCTATGAAACTTTTCGAAATGCAAGTTTCAGTCAAAAATCATAGTATATTATACACTAGTTTCGGTCAAAAAAATAAAATATAATTGGGGACTATTTGAAATGATACGAGACTTTTCAGATCATTTATATATGTTAAGAGGGAAGGTTATGATGGAAGTCGGTGCCAAAAAATCATCTGAAAACTAGATTCTATTAAACATGTCGAAATGCAAGTTTCTGTCAAAAAATCATAATATATTACACACTAGTTTATACTAGTTTCAGTCAAAAATCAAATTAAATCGCGGACTGTTCAAAATGATACGAAAATTCACATATCAATTATATTTTTTAAGTGGGAAGGTTATGATGGATGTCCATGCAAAAAATCATCAGAAAATTAGATTCTATGAAACTTTTCGAAATGCAAGTTTCTGTCAAAAATCATAGTATATTATACACTATTTTTAGTAAAAAATCAAATTTTATTAGGGATTATTTAAAATGATACAATACTTTTCAGATCATTTAAATATGTTAAGAGGGAAGGTTATGATGGAACTCCATGCAAAAAAAATCATCTGAAAACTAGATTCTATGAAACTTTTCGAAATGCAAGTTTCGATCAAAAAATCATAATATATTATACACTAGTTAATACTAGTTTCAGTCAAAAATCAAATTAAATCGGGGATTGTTAAAAATGATACGAAACTTCACATATCATTTATATATTTTACAAGGTAAGGCTTTGATGGATGTCCATGCAAAAAATCATCTTAAAATTAGATTCTATGAAACTTTTCTAAATGTATGTTTCTGTCAAAAATCATAGTATATTATACACTAGTTTAAGTCAAAAAAATCAAATTTTATTAGGGATTATTCGAAATGATACAAGAAATTTAAGATCATTTATATATGTTAAGAGGGATGTTTATGATGGAAGTCCATGCAAAAAAATCATCTGAAAACTAGATTCTTTGAAACTTTTCGAAATGCAAGTTTCGGTCAAAAATATTAGTATATTATACAATAGTTTCGGTCAAAAAAATAAAACTTAATTGGGGACTATTTGAAATGATATGAGACTTTCCATATCATTTATATATGTTAAGAGGGAAGGTTATGATGGAAGTCGATGCAAAAAAATCATTTGAAAACTAGATTTTATGAAACTTGTCGAAATGCAAGTTTCTGTCAAAAAATCATAATATATTATACACTAGTTTATAATAGTTTCGGTTAAAAATCAAATTAAATCGCGGACTGTTCAAAATGATACGAATCTTCACATATCAATTATATTTTTTATGTGGGAAGGTTATGATGGATGTCCATGCAAAAAATCATCAGAAAATTAGATTCTATGAAACTTTTCGAAATGCAAGTTTCTGTCAAAAATCATAGTATATTATGCACAAGTTTCAATAAAAAAAAATCAAATTTTATTAGGGATTATTTGAAATGATACAACACTTTTCAGATCATTTATATATGTTAAGAGGGATGTTTATGATGGAAGTCCATGCAAAAAAAATCATCTGAAAACTAGATTCTATGAAAATTTTCGAAATGCATGTTTCGGTCAAAAATCATAGTATATTATACACTAGTTTCGGTCAAAAAAATAAAATATAATTGGGGACTATTTGAAATGATACGAGACTTTTCAGATCATTTATATATGTTAATAGGGAAGGTTATGATGGAAGTCGATGCAAAAAAATCATTTGAAAACTAGATTCTATGTAACTTATCGAAATGCAAGTTTCTGTCAAAAAATCATAATATATTACACACTAGTTTATACTAGTTTCGGTCAAAAATCAAATTAAATGCGGACTGTTAAAAATGATACGAAACTTCACATATCAATTATATTTTTTATGTGGGAATGTTATGATGGATGTCCATGCAAAAAATCATCAGAAAATTAGATTCTATGAAACTTTTCGAAATGCAAGTTTCTGTCAAAAATCATTGTATATTATACACTATTTTTAGTAAAAAAATCAAATTTTATTAGGGATTATTTAAAATGATTCAATACTTTTCAGATCGTTTAAATATGTTAAGAGGGAAGGTTATGATGGAACTCCATGCAAAAAAATCATCTGAAAACTAGATTCTATGAAACTTTTCGAAATGCAAGTTTTGGTCAAAAAAATAAAATTGTATTGGGGACGATTTGAAATGATACGAGACTTTTTAGATTATTTATATATGTTAAGAGGGAAGGTTATGATGGAAGTCCATGCAAAAAAATCATCTGAAAACTAGATTCTATGAAACTTTTCGAAATGCAAGTTTCTGTAAAAAAATCATAATATATTATACACTAGTTAATACTAGTTTCAGTCAAAAATCAAATTAAATCGGGGATTGTTAAAAATGATATGAAACTTCACATATCATTTATATATTTTACAAGGTAAGGCTTTGATGGATGTCCATGCAAAAAATCATCTTAAAATTAGATTCTATGAAACTTTTCTAAATGTATGTTTCTGTCAAAAATCATAGTATATTATACACTAGTTTAAGTCAAAAAAATCAAATTTTATTAGGGATTATTCGAAATGATACTAGAATTTTAAGATCATTTATATATGTTAAGAGGGATGTTTATTATGGAAGTCCATGCAAAAAAATCATCTGAAAACTAGATTCTTTGAAACTTTTCGAAATGCAAGTTTCGGTCAAAAATCATAGTATATTATACACTAGTTTCGGTCAAAAAAATAAAATTTAATTGGGGTCTATTTGAAATGATACGAGACTTTTCAGATCATTTATATATGTTAAGAGGGAAGGTTATGATGGAAGTCGGTGCAAAAAAATCATCTGAAAACTAGACTCTATGAAACTTGTCGAAATGCAAGTTTCTGTCAAAAAATCATAATATATTACACACTAGTTTATACTAGTTTCGGTCAAAAATCAAATTAAATCGCGGACTGTTCAAAATGATACGAAAATTCACATATCAATTATATTTATTATGTGGGAAGGTTATGATGGATGTCCATGCAAAAAATCATCAGAAAATTAGATTCTATGAAACTTTTCGAAATGCAAGTTTCTGTCAAAAATCATAGTATATTATACACAAGTTTCAATAAAAAAAAATCAAATTTTATTAGGGATTATTTGAAATGATACAAGACTTTTCAGATCATTTATATATGTTAAGAGGGATGTTTATGAAGGAAGTCCATGCAAAAAAAAATCATCTGAAAACTAGATTCTATGAAACTTTTCGAAATGCAAGTTTCAGTCAAAAATCATAGTATATTATACACTAGTTTCGGTCAAAAAAATAAAATATAATTGGGGACTATTTGAAATGATACGAGACTTTTCAGATCATTTATATATGTTAAGAGGGAAGGTTATGATGGAAGTCGGTGCAAAAAAATCATTTGAAAACTAGATTCTATGAAACTTGTCGAAATGCAAGTTTCTGTCAAAAATCATAATATATTACACACTAGTTTATAATAGTTTCGGTCAAAAATCAAATTAAATCGCGGACTGTTCAAAATGATACGAAAATTCACATATCAATTATATTTATTATGTGGGAAGGTTATGATGGATGTCCATGCAAAAAATCATCAGAAAATTAGATTCTATGAAACTTTTCGAAATGCAAGTTTCTGTCAAAAATCATAGTATATTATACACAAGTTTCAATAAAAAAAAATCAAATATTATTAGGGATTATTTGAAATGATACAAGACTTTTCAGATCATTTATATATGTTAAGAGGGATGTTTATGATGGAAGTTCATGTAAAGAAAATCATCTGAAAACTAGATTCTAGGAAAATTTTAGAAATGCATGTTTCGGTCAAAAATCATAGTATATTATACACTAGTTTCGGTCAAAAAAATAAAATACAATTGGGGACTATTTGAAATGATACGAGACTTTTCAGATCATTTATATATGTTAATAGGGAAGGTTATGATGGAAGTCGATGCAAAAAAATCATTTGAAAACTAGATTCTATGTAACTTATCGAAATGCAAGTTTCTGTCAAAAAATCATAATATATTACACACTAGTTTATACTAGTTTCGGTCAAAAATCAAATTAAATCGCGGACTGTTAAAAATGATACGAAACTTCACATATCAATTATATTTTTTATGTGGGAAGGTTATGATGGATGTCCATGCAAAAAATCATCAGAAAATTAGATTCTATGAAACTTTTCGAAATGCAAGTTTCTGTCAAAAATCATAGTATATTATACACTATTTTTAGTAAAAATTCAAATTTTATTAGGGATTATTTAAAATGATACAATACTTTTCAGATCATTTAAATATGTTAAGAGGGAAGGTTATGATGGAACTCCATGCAAAAAAAATCATCTGAAAACTAGATTCTATGAAACTTTTCGAAATGCAAGTTTCGGTCAAAAAAATAAAATTGTATTGGGGACGATTTGAAATGATACGTGACTTTTTAGATCATTTATATATGTTAAGAGGGAAGGTTATGATGGAATTCCATGCAAAAAAATCATCTGAAAACTAGATTCTATGAAACTTTTCGAAATGCAAGTTTCTGTAAAAAAAATCATAATATATTATACACTAGTTAATACTAGTTTCAGTCAAAAATCAAATTAAATCGGGGATTGTTAAAAATGATACGAAACTTCACATATCATTTATATATTTTACAAGGTAAGGCTTTGATGGATGTCCATGCAAAAAATCATCTTAAAATTAGATTCTATGAAACTTTTCTAAATGTATGTTTCTGTCAAAAATCATAGTATATTATACACTAGTTTAAGTCAAAAAAATCAAATTTTATTAGGGATTATTCGAAATGATACAAGAAATTTAAGATCATTTATATATGTTAATAGGGATTTTTATGATGGAAGTCCATGCAAAAAAATCATCTGAAAACTAGATTCTTTAAAACTTTTCGAAATGCATGTTTCGTTCAAAAATCATAGTATATTATACAATAGTTTCGGTCAAAAAAATAAAATTTAATTGGGGACTATTTGAAATGATATGAGACTTTCCATATCATTTATATATGTTAAGAGGGAAGGTTATGATGGAATTCGATGCAAAAAAATCATTTGAAAACTAGATTTTATGAAACTTGTCGAAATGCAAGTTTCTGTCAAAAAATCATAATATATTATACACTAGTTTATAATAGTTTCGGTTAAAAATCAAATTAAATCGCGGACTGTTAAAAATGATACGAATCTTCACATATCAATTATATTTTTTATGTGGGAAGGTTATGATGGATGTCCATGCAAAAAATCATCTGAAAATTAGATTCTATGAAACTTTTTGAAATGCAAGTTTCTGTCAAAAATCATAGTATATTATACACTAGTTTTAGTAAAAAAATCAAATTTTATTAGGGATTATTTAAAATAATACAATACTTTTCAGATCATTTAAATATGTTAAGAGGGAAGGTTATGATGGAACTCCATGCAAAAAAAATCATCTGAAAACTAGATTCTATGAAACTTTTCGAAATGCAAGTTTCAGTCAAGAATCATAGTATATTATACACTAGTTTCGGTCAAAAAAATAAAATATAATTGAGGACTATTTGAAATGATACGAGACTTTTCAGATCATTTATATATGTTAAGAGGGAAGGTTATGATGGAAGTCGGTGCAAAAAAATCATCTGAAAACTAGATTCTATGAAACTTGTCGTAATGCAAGTTTCTGTCAAAAAATCATAATATATTACACACTAGTTTATACTAGTTTCGGTCAAAAATCAAATTAAATCGCGGACTGTTCAAAATGATACGAAAATTCACATATCAATTATATTTATTATGTGGGAAGGTTATGATGGATGTCCATGCAAAAAATCATCAGAAAATTAGATTCTATGAAACTTTTCGAAATGCAAGTTGCTGTCAAAAATCATAGTATATTATACACAAGTTTCAATAAATAAAAATCAAATTTTATTAGGGATTATTTGAAATGATACAAGACTTTTCAGATCATTTATATATGTTAAGAGGGATGTTTATGAAGGAAGTCCATGCAAAAAAAAATCATCTGAAAACTAGATTCTATGAAAATTTTCGAAATGCATGTTTCGGTCAAAAATCATAGTATATTATACACTAGTTTCGGTCAAAAAAATAAAATATAATTGGGGACTATTTGAAATGATACGAGACTTTTCAGATCATTTATATATGTTAAGAGGGAAGGTTATGATGGAAGTCGGTGCAAAAGAATCATTTGAAAACTAGATTCTATGAAACTTGTCGAAATGCAAGTTTCTGTCAAAAAATCATAATATATTACACACTAGTTTATACTAGTTTCGGTCAAAAATCAAATTAAATCGCGGACTGTTCAAAATGATACGAAAATTCACATATCAATTATATTTATTATGTGGGAAGGTTATGATGGATGTCCATGCAAAAAATCATCAGAAAATTAGATTCTATGAAACTTTTCGAAACGCAAGTTTCTGTCAAAAATCATAGTATATTATACACAAGTTTCAATAAAAAAAATCAAATTTTATTAGGGATTATTTGAAATGATACAAGACTTTTCAGATCATTTATATATGTTAAGAGGGATGTTTATGATGGAAGTCCATGCAAAGAAAATCATCTGAAAACTAGATTCTATGAAAATTTTAGAAATGCATGTTTCGGTCAAAAATCATAGTATATTATACACTAGTTTCGGTCAAAAAAATAAAATACAATTGGGGACTATTTGAAATGATACGAGACTTTTCAGATCATTTATATATGTTAATAGGGAAGGTTATGATGGAAGTCGATGCAAAAAAATCATTTGAAAACTAGATTCTATGTAACTTATCGAAATGCAAGTTTCTATCAAAAAATCATAATATATTACACACTAGTATATACTAGTTTCGGTCAAAAATCAAATTAAATCGCGGACTGTTAAAAATGATACGAAACTTCACATATCAATTATATTTTTTATGTGGGAAGGTTATGATGGATGTCCATGCAAAAAATCATCAGAAAATTAGATTCTATGAAACTTTTCGAAATGCAAGTTTCTGTCAAAAATCATAGTATATTATACACTATTTTTAGTAAAAAATCAAATTTTATTAGGGATTATTTAAAATGATACAATACTTTTCAGATCATTTAAATATGTTAAGAGGGAAGGTTATGATGGAACTCCATGCAAAAAAAATCATCTGAAAACTAGATTCTATGAAACTTTTCGAAATGCGTTTCGGTCAAAAAATTAAAATTGTATTGGGGACGATTTGAAATGATACGAGACTTTTTAGATCATTTATATATGTTAAGAGGGAAGGTTATGATGGAAGTCCATGCAAAAAAATCATCTGAAAACTAGATTCTATGAAACTTTTCGAAATGCAAGTTTCTGTAAAAAAATCATAATATATTATACACTAGTTAATACTAGTTTCAGTCAAAAATCAAATTAAATCGGGGACTGTTAAAAATGATACGAAACTTCACATATCATTTATATATTTTACAAGGTAAGGCTTTGATGGATGTCCATGCAAAAAATCATCTTAAAATTAAATTCTATGAAACTTTTCTAAATGTATGTTTCTGTCAAAAATCATAGTATATTATACACTAGTTTAAGTCAAAAAAATCAAATTTTATTAGGGATTATTCGAAATGATACAAGAAATTTAAGATCATTTATATATGTTAATAGGGATTTTTATGATGGAAGTCCATGCAAAAAAATCATCTGAAAACTAGATTCTTTGAAACTTTTCGAAATGCATGTTTCGGTTAAAAATCATAGTATATTATACAATAGTTTCGGTCAAAAAAATAAAATTTAATTGGGGACTATTTGAAATGATATGAGACTTTCCATATCATTTATATATGTTAAGAGGGAAGGTTATGATGGAATTCGATGCAAAAATATCATTTGAAAACTAGATTTTATGAAACTTGTCGAAATGCAAGTTTCTGTCAAAAAATCATAATATATTATACACTAGTTTATAATAGTTTCGGTTAAAAATCAAATTAAATCGCGGACTGTTCAAAATGATACGAATCTTCACATATCAATTATATTTTTTATGTGGGAAGGTTATGATGGATGTCCATGCAAAAAATCATCTGAAAATTAGATTCTATGAAACTTTTTGAAATGCAAGTTTCTGTCAAATTTCATAGTATATTATACACTAGTTTTAGTAAAAAAATCAAATTTTATTAGGGATTATTTAAAATAATACAATACTTTTCAGATCATTTAAATATGTTAAAAGGGAAGCTTATGATGGAACTCCATGCAAAAAAAATCATCTGAAAACTAGATTCTATGAAACTTTTCGAAATGCAAGTTTCAGTCAAAAATCATAGTATATTATACACTAGTTTCGGTCAAAAAAATAAAATATAATTGGGGACTATTTGAAATGATACGAGACTTTTCAGATCATTTATATATGTTAAGAGGGAAGGTTATGATGGAAGTCGGTGCAAAAAAATCATCTGAAAACTAGATTCTATGAAACATGTCAAAATGCAAGTTTCTGTCAAAAAATCATGATATATTACACACTAGTTTATACTAGTTTCGGTCAAAAATCAAATTAAATCGCGGACTGTTCAAAATGATACGAAAATTCACATATCAATTATATTTTTTATGTGGGAAGGTTATGATGGATGTCCATGCAAAAAATCATCAGAAAATTAGATTCTATGAAACTTTTCGAAATGCAAGTTTCTGTCAAAAATCATAGTATATTATACACTATTTTTAGTAAAAAATCAAATTTTATTAGGGATTATTTAAAATGATACAATACTTTTCAGATCATTTAAATATGTTAAGAGGGAAGGTTATGATGGAACTCCATGCAAAAAAAATCATCTGAAAACTAGATTCTATGAAACTTTTCGAAATGCAAGTTTCGGTCAAAAAAATAAAATTGTATTGGGGACGATTTGAAATGATACGAGACTTTTTAGATCATTTATATATGTTAAGAGGGAAGGTTATGATGGAAGTCCATGCAAAAAAAATCATCTGAAAACTAGATTCTATGAAACTTTTCGAAATGCAAGTTTCTGTAAAAAAATCATAATATATTATACACTAGTTAATACTAGTTTCAGTCAAAAATCAAATTAAATCGGGGATTGTTAAAAATGATACGAAACTTCACATATCATTTATATATTTTACAAGGTAAGGCTTTGATGGATGTCCATGCAAAAAATCATCTTAAAATTAGATTCTATGAAACTTTTCTAAATGTATGTTTCTGTCAAAAATCATAGTATATTATACACTAGTTTAAGTCAAAAAAATCAAATTTTATTAGGGATTATTCGAAATGATACAAGAAATTTAAGATCATTTATATATGTTAATAGGGATGTTTATGATGGAAGTCCATGCAAAAAAATCATCTGAAAACTAGATTCTTTGAAATTTTCGAAATGCAAGTTTCGGTCAAAAATCATAGTATATTATACAATAGTTTCGGTCAATAAAATAAAATTTAATTGGGGACTATTTGAAATGATACGAGACTTTTCAGATCATTTATATATGTTAAGAGGGAAGGTTATGATGGAAGTCGGTGAAAAAAAATTCTCTGAAAACTAGATTCTATGAAACATGTCGAAATGCAAGTTTCTGTCAAAAAATCATAATATATTACACACTAGTTTATACTAGTTTCGGTCAAAAATCAAATTAAATCGCGGACTGTTCAAAATGATACGAAAATTCACATATCAATTATATTTTTTATGTGGGAAGGTTATGATGGATGTCCATGCAAAAAATCATCAGAAAATTAGATTCTATGAAACTTTTCGAAATGCAAGTTTCTGTCAAAAATCATAGTATATTATACACTATTTTTAGTAAAAAATCAAATTTTATTAGGGATTATTTAAAATGATACAATACTTTTCAGATCATTTAAATATGTTAAGAGGGAAGGTTATGATGGAACTCCATGCAAAAAAAATCATCTGAAAACTAGATTCTATGAAACTTTTCGAAATGCGTTTCGGTCAAAAAATTAAAATTGTATTGGGGACGATTTGAAATGATACGAGACTTTTTAGATCATTTATATATGTTAAGAGGGAAGGTTATGATGGAAGTCCATGCAAAAAAATCATCTGAAAACTAGATTCTATGAAACTTTTCGAAATGCAAGTTTCTGTAAAAAAATCATAATATATTATACACTAGTTAATACTAGCTTCAGTCAAAAATCAAATTAAATCGGGGACTGTTAAAAATGATACGAAACTTCACATATCATTTATATATTTTACAAGGTAAGGCTTTGATGGATGTCCATGCAAAAAATCATCTTAAAATTAGATTCTATGAAACTTTTCTAAATGTATGTTTCTGTCAAAAATCATAGTATATTATAATCTAGTTTAAGTCAAAAAAATCAAATTTTATTAGGGATTATTCGAAATGATACAAGAAATTTAAGATCATTTATATATGTTAATAGGGATTTTTATGATGCAAGTCCATGCAAAAAAATCATCTGAAAACTAGATTCTTTGAAACTTTTCGAAATGCATGTTTCGGTTAAAAATCATAGTATATTATACAATAGTTTCGGTCAAAAAAATAAAATTTAATTGGGGACTATTTGAAATGATATGAGACTTTCCATATCATTTATATATGTTAAGAGGGAAGGTTATGATGGAATTCGATGCAAAAAAATCATTTGAAAACTAGATTTTATGAAACTTGTCGAAATGCAAGTTTCTGTCAAAAAATCATAATATATTATACACTAGTTTATAATAGTTTCGGTTAAAAATCAAATTAAATCGCAGACTGTTCAAAATGATACGAATCTTCACATATCAATTATATTTTTTATGTGGGAAGGTTATGATGGATGTCCATGCAAAAAATCATCTGAAAATTAGATTCTATGAAACTTTTTGAAATGCAAGTTTCTGTCAAATTTCATAGTATATTATACACTAGTTTTAGTAAAAAAAATCAAATTTTATTAGGGATTATTTAAAATAATACAATACTTTTCAGATCATTTAAATATGTTAAAAGGGAAGCTTATGATGGAACTCCATGCAAAAAAAATCATCTGAAAACTAGATTCTATGAAACTTTTCGAAATGCAAGTTTCAGTCAAAAATCATAGTATATTATACACTAGTTTCGGTCAAAAAAATAAAATATAATTGGGGACTATTTGAAATGATACGAGACTTTTCAGATCATTTATATATGTTAAGAGGGAAGGTTATGATGGAAGTCGGTGCAAAAAAATCATCTGAAAACTAGATTCTATGAAACATGTCAAAATGCAAGTTTCTGTCAAAAAATCATGATATATTACACACTAGTTTATACTAGTTTCGGTCAAAAATCAAATTAAATCGCGGACTTTTCAAAATGATACGAAAATTCACATATCAATTATATTTTTTATGTGGGAAGGTTATGATGGATGTCCATGCAAAAAATCATCAGAAAATTAGATTCTATGAAACTTTTCGAAATGCAAGTTTCTGTCAAAAATCATAGTATATTATACACTATTTTTAGTAAAAAATCAAATTTTATTAGGGATTATTTAAAATGATACAATACTTTTCAGATCATTTAAATATGTTAAGAGGGAAGGTTATGATGGAACTCCATGCAAAAAAAATCATCTGAAAACTAGATTCTATGAAACTTTTCGAAATGCAAGTTTCGGTCAAAAAAATAAAATTGTATTGGGGACGATTCGAAATGATACGAGACTTTTTAGATCATTTATATATGTTAAGAGGGAAGGTTATGATGGAAGTCCATGCAAAAAAAATCATCTGAAAACTAGATTCTATGAAACTTTTCGAAATGCAAGTTTCTGTAAAAAAATCATAATATATTATACACTAGTTAATACTAGTTTCAGTCAAAAATCAAATTAAATCGGGGATTGTTAAAAATGATACGAAACTTCACATATCATTTATATATTTTACAAGGTAAGGCTTTGATGGATGTCCATGCAAAAAATCATCTTAAAATTAGATTCTATGAAACTTTTCTAAATGTATGTTTCTGTCAAAAATCATAGTATATTATACACTAGTTTAAGTCAAAAAAATCAAATTTTATTAGGGATTATTCGAAATGATACAAGAAATTTAAGATCATTTATATATGTTAATAGGGATGTTTATGATGGAAGTCCATGCAAAAAAATCATCTGAAAACTAGATTCTTTGAAACTTTTCGAAATGCAAGTTTCGGTCAAAAATCATAGTATATTATACAATAGTTTCGGTCAATAAAATAAAATTTAATTGGGGACTATTTGAAATGATACGAGACTTTTCAGATCATTTATATATGTTAAGAGGGAAGGTTATGATGGAAGTCGGTGCAAAAAAATCATCTGAAAACTAGATTCTATGAAACATGTCGAAATGCAAGTTTCTGTCAAAAAATCATAATATATTACACACTAGTTTATACTAGTTTCGGTCAAAAATCAAATTAAATCGCGGACTGTTCAAAATGATACGAAAATTCACATATCAATTATATTTTTTATGTGGGAAGGTTATGATGGATGTCCATGCAAAAAATCATCAGAAAATTAGATTCTATGAAACTTTTCGAAATGCAAGTTTCTGTCAAAAATCATAGTATATTATACACTATTTTTAGTAAAAAATCAAATTTTATTAGGGATTATTTAAAATGATACAATACTTTTCAGATCATTTAAATATGTTAAGAGGGAAGGTTATGATGGAACTCCATGCAAAAAAAATCATCTGAAAACTAGATTCTATGAAACTTTTCGAAATGCAAGTTTCGGTCAAAAAAATAAAATTGTATTGGGGACGATTTGAAATGATACGAGACTTTTCAGATCATTTATATATGTTAAGAGGGAAGGTTATGATGGAAGTCGTTGCAAAAAAAATCATCTGAAAACTAGATTCTATGAAACTTTTCGAAATGCAAGTTTCTGTAAAAAAATCATAATATATTATACACTAGTTAATACTAGCTTCAGTCAAAAATCAAATTAAATCGGGGACTGTTAAAAATGATACGAAACTTCACATATCATTTATATATTTTACAAGGTAAGGCTTTGATGGATGTCCATGCAAAAAATCATCTTAAAATTAGATTCTATGAAACTTTTCTAAATGTATGTTTCTGTCAAAAATCATAGTATATTATACACTAGTTTAAGTCAAAAAAATCAAATTTTATTAGGGATTATTCGAAATGATACAAGAAATTTAAGATCATTTATATATGTTAATAGGGATTTTTATGATGGAAGTCCATGCAAAAAAATCATCTGAAAACTAGATTCTTTGAAACTTTTCGAAATGCATGTTTCGGTTAAAAATCATAGTATATTATACAATAGTTTCGGTCAAAAAAATAAAATTTAATTGGGGACTATTTGAAATGATATGAGACTTTCCATATCATTTATATATGTTAAGAGGGAAGGTTATGATGGAATTCGATGCAAAAAAATCATTTGAAAACTAGATTTTATGAAACTTGTCGAAATGCAAGTTTCTGTCAAAAAATCATAATATATTATACACTAGTTTATAATAGTTTCGGTTAAAAATCAAATTAAATCGCAGACTGTTCAAAATGATACGAATCTTCACATATCAATTATATTTTTTATGTGGGAAGGTTATGATGGATGTCCATGCAAAAAATCATCAGAAAATTAGATTCTATGAAACTTTTTGAAATGCAAGTTTCTGTCAAATTTCATAGTATATTATACACTAGTTTTAGTAAAAAAATCAAATTTTATTATGGATTATTTAAAATAATACAATACTTTTCAGATCATTTAAATATGTTAAAAGGGAAGCTTATGATGGAACTCCATGCAAAAAAAATCATCTGAAAACTAGATTCTATGAAACTTTTCGAAATGCAAGTTTCAGTCAAAAATCAATGTATATTATACACTAGTTTCGGTCAAAAAAATAAAATATAATTGGGGACTATTTGAAATGATACGAGACTTTTCAGATCATTTATATATGTTAAGAGGGAAGGTTATGATGGAAGTCGTTGCAAAAAAATCATCTGAAAACTAGATTCTATGAAACATGTCAAAATGCAAGTTTCTGTCAAAAAATCATGATATATTACACACTAGTTTATACTAGTTTCGGTCAAAAATCAAATTAAATCGCGGACTTTTCAAAATGATACGAAAATTCACATATCAATTATATTTTTTATGTGGGAAGGTTATGATGGATGTCCATGCAAAAAATCATCAGAAAATTAGATTCTATGAAACTTTTCGAAATGCAAGTTTCTGTCAAAAATCATAGTATATTATACACTGTTTTTAGTAAAAAATCAAATTTTATTAGGGATTATTTAAAATGATACAATACTTTTCAGATCATTTAAATATGTTAAGAGGGAAGGTTATGATGGAACTCCATGCAAAAAAAAATCATCTGAAAACTAGATTCTATGAAACTTTTCGAAATGCAAGTTTCGGTCAAAAAAATAAAATTGTATTGGGGACGATTTGAAATGATACGAGACTTTTTAGATCATTTATATATGTTAAGAGGGAAGGTTATGATGGAAGTACATGCAAAAAAAATCATCTGAAAACTAGATTCTATGAAACTTTTCGAAATGCAAGTTTCTGTAAAAAAATCATAATATATTATACACTAGTTAATACTAGTTTCAGTCAAAAATCAAATTAAATCGGGGATTGTTAAAAATGATACGAAACTTCACATATCATTTATATATTTTACAAGGTAAGGCTTTGATGGATGTCCATGAAAAAAATCATCTTAAAATTAGATTCTATGAAACTTTTCTAAATGTATGTTTCTGTCAAAAATCATAGTATATTATACACTAGTTTAAGTCAAAAAAATCAAATTTTATTAGGGATTATTCGAAATGATACAAGAAATTTAAGATCATTTATATATGTTAATAGGGATGTTTATGATGGAAGTCCATGCAAAAAAATCATCTGAAAACTAGATTCTTTGAAACTTTTCGAAATGCAAGTTTCGGTCAAAAATCATAGTATATTATACAATAGTTTCGGTCAATAAAATAAAATTTAATTGGGGACTATTTGAAATGATATGAGACTTTCCATATCATTTATATATGTTAAGAGGGAAGGTTATGATGGAAGTCGATGCAAAAAAATCATTTGAAAACTAGATTTTATGAAACTTGTCGAAATGCAAGTTTCTGTCAAAAAATCATAATATTTTATACACTAGTTTATAATAGTTTCGGTTAAAAATCAAATTAAATCGCGGACTGTTCAAAATGATACGAATCTTCACATATCAATTATATTTTATATGTGGGAAGTTTATGATGGATGTCCATGCAAAAAATCATCTGAAAATTAGATTCTATGAAACTTTTTGAAATGCAAGTTTCTGTCAAAAATCATAGTATATTATACACTAGTTTTAGTAAAAAAATCAAATTTTATTAGGGATTATTTAAAATAATACAATACTTTTCAGATCATTTAAATATGTTAAGAGGGAAGCTTATGATGGAACTCCATGCAAAAAAAATCATCTGAAAACTAGATTCTATGAAACTTTTCGAAATGCAAGTTTCAGTCAAAAATCATAGTATATTATACACTAGTTTCGGTCAAAAAAATAAAATATAATTGGGGACTATTTGAAATGATATGAGACTTTTCAGATCATTTATATATGTTAAGAGGGAAGGTTATGATGGAAGTCAGTGCAAAAAAATCATCTGAAAACTAGATTCTATGAAACATGTCGAAATGCAAGTTTCTGTCAAAAAATCATAATATATTACACACTAGTTTATACTAGTTTCGGTCAAAAATCAAATTAAATCGCGGACTGTTCAAAATGATACGAAAATTCACATATCAATTATATTTTTTAAGTGGGAAGGTTATGATGGATGTCCATGCAAAAAATCATCAGAAAATTAGATTCTATGAAACTTTTCGAAATGCAAGTTTCTGTCAAAAATCATAGTATATTATACACTATTTTTAGTAAAAAATCAAATTTTATTAGGGATTATTTAAAATGATACAATACTTTTCAGATCATTTAAATATGTTAAGAGGGAAGGTTATGATGGAACTCCATGCAAAAAAAATCATCTGAAAACTAGATTCTATGAAACTTTTCGAAATGCAAGTTTCGGTCAAAAAATCATAATATATTATACACTAGTTAATACTAGTTTCAGTCAAAAATCAAATTAAATCGGGGATTGTTAAAAATGATACGAAACTTCACATATCATTTATATATTTTACAAGGTAAGGCTTTGATGGATGTCCATGCAAAAAATCATCTTAAAATTAGATTCTATGAAACTTTTCTAAATGTATGTTTCTGTCAAAAATCATAGTATATTATACACTAGTTTAAGTCAAAAAAATCAAATTTTATTAGGGATTATTCGAAATGATACAAGAAATTTAAGATCATTTATATATGTTAAGAGGGATGTTTATGATGGAAGTCCATGCAAAAAAATCATCTGAAAACTAGATTCTTTGAAACTTTTCGAAATGCAAGTTTCGGTCAAAAATCATAGTATATTATACAATAGTTTCGGTCAAAAAAATAAAACTTAATTGGGGACTATTTGAAATGATATGAGACTTTCCATATCATTTATATATGTTAAGAGGGAAGGTTATGATGGAAGTCGATGCAAAAAAATCATTTGAAAACTAGATTTTATGAAACTTGTCGAAATGCAAGTTTCTGTCAAAAAATCATAATATTTTATACACTAGTTTATAATAGTTTCGGTTAAAAATCAAATTAAATCGCGGACTGTTCAAAATGATACGAATCTTCACATATCAATTATATTTTATATGTGGGAAGTTTATGATGGATGTCCATGCAAAAAATCATCTGAAAATTAGATTCTATGAAACTTTTTGAAATGCAAGTTTCTGTCAAAAATCATAGTATATTATACACTAGTTTTAGTAAAAAAATCAAATTTTATTAGGGATTATTTAAAATAATACAATACTTTTCAGATCATTTAAATATGTTAAGAGGGAAGCTTATGATGGAACTCCATGCAAAAAAAATCATCTGAAAACTAGATTCTATGAAACTTTTCGAAATGCAAGTTTCAGTCAAAAATCATAGTATATTATACACTAGTTTCGGTCAAAAAAATAAAATATAATTGGGGACTATTTGAAATGATATGAGACTTTTCAGATCATTTATATATGTTAAGAGGGAAGGTTATGATGGAAGTCGGTGCAAAAAAATCATCTGAAAACTAGATTCTATGAAACATGTCGAAATGCAAGTTTCTGTCAAAAAATCATAATATATTACACACTAGTTTATACTAGTTTCGGTCAAAAATCAAATTAAATCGCGGACTGTTCAAAATGATACGAAAATTCACATATCAATTATATTTTTTAAGTGGGAAGGTTATGATGGATGTCCATGCAAAAAATCATCAGAAAATTAGATTCTATGAAACTTTTCGAAATGCAAGTTTCTGTCAAAAATCATAGTATATTATACACTATTTTTAGTAAAAAATCAAATTTTATTAGGGATTATTTAAAATGATACAATACTTTTCAGATCATTTAAATATGTTAAGAGGGAAGGTTATGATGGAACTCCATGCAAAAAAAATCATCTGAAAACTAGATTCTATGAAACTTTTCGAAATGCAAGTTTCGGTCAAAAAATCATAATATATTATACACTAGTTAATACTAGTTTCAGTCAAAAATCAAATTAAATCGGGGATTGTTAAAAATGATACGAAACTTCACATATCATTTATATATTTTACAAGGTAAGGCTTTGATGGATGTCCATGCAAAAAATCATCTTAAAATTAGATTCTATGAAACTTTTCTAAATGTATGTTTCTGTCAAAAATCATAGTATATTATACACTAGTTTAAGTCAAAAAAATCAAATTTTATTAGGGATTATTCGAAATGATACAAGAAATTTAAGATCATTTATATATGTTAAGAGGGATGTTTATGATGGAAGTCCATGCAAAAAAATCATCTGAAAACTAGATTCTTTGAAACTTTTCGAAATGCAAGTTTCGGTCAAAAATCATAGTATATTATACAATAGTTTCGGTCAAAAAAATAAAACTTAATTGGGGACTATTTGAAATGATATGAGACTTTCCATATCATTTATATATGTTAAGAGGGAAGGTTATGATGGAAGTCGATGCAAAAAAATCATTTGAAAACTAGATTTTATGAAACTTGTCGAAATGCAAGTTTCTGTCAAAAAATCATAATATATTATACACTAGTTTATAATAGTTTCGGTTAAAAATCAAATTAAATCGCGGACTGTTCAAAATGATATGAATCTTCACATATCAATTATATTTTTTATGTGGGAAGGTTATGATGGATGTCCATGCAAAAAATCATCAGAAAATTAGATTCTATGAAACTTTTCGAAATGCAAGTTTCTGTCAAAAATCATAGTATATTATGCACAAGTTACAATAAAAAAAATAAAATTTTATTAGGGATTATTTGAAATGATACAACACTTTTCAGATCATTTATATATGTTAAGAGGGATGTTTATGATGGAAGTCCATGCAAAAAAAATCATCTGAAAACTAGATTCTATGAAAATTTTCGAAATGCATGTTTCGGTCAAAAATCATAGTATATTATACACTAGTTTCGGTCAAAAAAATAAAATATAATTGGGGACTATTTGAAATGATACGAGACTTTTCAGATCATTTATATATGTTAATAGGGAAGGTTATGATGGAAGTCGATGCAAAAAAATCATTTGAAAACTAGATTCTATGTAACTTATCGAAATGCAAGTTTCTGTCAAAAAATCATAATATATTACACACTAGTTTATACTAGTTTCGGTCAAAAATCAAATTAAATGCGGACTGTTAAAAATGATACGAAACTTCACATATCAATTATATTTTTTATGTGGGAAGGTTATGATGGATGTCCATGCAAAAAATCATCAGAAAATTAGATTCTATGAAACTTTTCGAAATGCAAGTTTCTGTCAAAAATCATAGTATATTATACACTAGTTTTAGTAAAAAAATCAAATTTTATTAGGGATTATTTAAAATAATACAATACTTTTCAGATCATTTAAATATATTAAGAGGGAAGCTTATGATGGAACTCCATGCAAAAAAAATCATCTGAAAACTAGATTCTATGAAACTTTTCGAAATGCAAGTTTCAGTCAAAAATCATAGTATATTATACACTAGTTTCGGTCAAAAAAATAAAATATAATTGGGGACTATTTGAAATGATACGAGACTTTTCAGATCATTTATATATGTTAAGAGGGAAGGTTATGATGGAAGTCGGTGCCAAAAAATCATCTGAAAACTAGATTCTATTAAACATGTCGAAATGCAAGTTTCTGTCAAAAAATCATAATATATTACACACTAGTTTATACTAGTTTCAGTCAAAAATCAAATTAAATCGCGGACTGTTCAAAATGATACGAAAATTCACATATCAATTATATTTTTTAAGTGGGAAGGTTATGATGGATGTCCATGCAAAAAATCATCAGAAAATTAGATTCTATGAAACTTTTCGAAATGCAAGTTTCTGTCAAAAATCATAGTATATTATACACTATTTTTAGTAAAAAATCAAATTTTATTAGGGATTATTTAAAATGATACAATACTTTTCAGATCATTTAAATATGTTAAGAGGGAAGGTTATGATGGAACTCCATGCAAAAAAAATCATCTGAAAACTAGATTCTATGAAACTTTTCGAAATGCAAGTTTCGATCAAAAAATCATAATATATTATACACTAGTTAATACTAGTTTCAGTCAAAAATCAAATTAAATCGGGGATTGTTAAAAATGATACGAAACTTCACATATCATTTATATATTTTACAAGGTAAGGCTTTGATGGATGTCCATGCAAAAAATCATCTTAAAATTAGATTCTATGAAACTTTTCTAAATGTATGTTTCTGTCAAAAATCATAGTATATTATACACTAGTTTAAGTCAAAAAAATCAAATTTTATTAGGGATTATTCGAAATGATACAAGAAATTTAAGATCATTTATATATGTTAAGAGGGATGTTTATGATGGAAGTCCATGCAAAAAAATCATCTGAAAACTAGATTCTTTGAAACTTTTCGAAATGCAAGTTTCGGTCAAAAATCATAGTATATTATACAATAGTTTCGGTCAAAAAAATAAAACTTAATTGGGGACTATTTGAAATGATATGAGACTTTCCATATCATTTATATATGTTAAGAGGGAAGGTTATGATGGAAGTCGATGCAAAAAAATCATTTGAAAACTAGATTTTATGAAACTTGTCGAAATGCAAGTTTCTGTCAAAAAATCATAATATATTATACACTAGTTTATAATAGTTTCGGTTAAAAATCAAATTAAATCGCGGACTGTTCAAAATGATACGAATCTTCACATATCAATTATATTTTTTATGTGGGAAGGTTATGATGGATGTCCATGCAAAAAATCATCAGAAAATTAGATTCTATGAAACTTTTCGAAATGCAAGTTTCTGTCAAAAATCATAGTATATTATGCACAAGTTTCAATAAAAAAAAATCAAATTTTATTAGGGATTATTTGAAATGATACAACACTTTTCAGATCATTTATATATGTTAAGAGGGATGTTTATGATGGAAGTCCATGCAAAAAAAATCATCTGAAAACTAGATTCTATGAAAATTTTCGAAATGCATGTTTCGGTCAAAAATCATAGTATATTATACACTAGTTTCGGTCAAAAAAATAAAATATAATTGGGGACTATTTGAAATGATACGAGACTTTTCAGATCATTTATATATGTTAATAGGGAAGGTTATGAAGGAAGTCGATGCAAAAAAATCATTTGAAAACTAGATTCTATGTAACTTATCGAAATGCAAGTTTCTGTCAAAAAATCATAATATATTACACACTAGTTTATACTAGTTTCGGTCAAAAATCAAATTAAATGCGGACTGTTAAAAATGATATGAAACTTCACATATCAATTATATTTTTTATGTGGGAATGTTATGATGGATGTCCATGCAAAAAATCATCAGAAAATTAGATTCTATGAAACTTTTCGAAATGCAAGTTTCTGTCAAAAATCATTGTATATTATACACTATTTTTAGTAAAAAAATCAAATTTTATTAGGGATTATTTAAAATGATTCAATACTTTTCAGATCGTTTAAATATGTTAAGAGGGAAGGTTATGATGGAACTCCATGCAAAAAAATCATCTGAAAACTAGATTCTATGAAACTTTTCGAAATGCAAGTTTCGGTCAAAAAAATAAAATTGTATTGGGGACGATTTGAAATGATACGAGACTTTTTAGATTATTTATATATGTTAAGAGGGAAGGTTATGATGGAAGTCCATGCAAAAAAATCATCTGAAAACTAGATTCTATGAAACTTTTCGAAATGCAAGTTTCTGTAAAAAAATCATAATATATTATACACTAGTTAATACTAGTTTCAGTCAAAAATCAAATTAAATCGGGGATTGTTAAAAATGATATGAAACTTCACATATCATTTATATATTTTACAAGGTAAGGCTTTGATGGATGTCCATGCAAAAAATCATCTTAAAATTAGATTCTATGAAACTTTTCTAAATGTATGTTTCTGTCAAAAATCATAGTATATTATACACTAGTTTAAGTCAAAAAAATCAAATTTTATTAGGGATTATTCGAAATGATACTAGAATTTTAAGATCATTTATATATGTTAAGAGGGATGTTTATGATGGAAGTCCATGCAAAAAAATCATCTGAAAACTAGATTCTTTGAAACTTTTCGAAATGCAAGTTTCGGTCAAAAATCATAGTATATTATACACTAGTTTCGGTCAAAAAAATAAAATTTAATTGGGGTCTATTTGAAATGATACGAGACTTTTCAGATCATTTATATATGTTAAGAGGGAAGGTTATGATGGAAGTCGGTGCAAAAAAATCATCTGAAAACTAGACTCTATGAAACTTGTCGAAATGCAAGTTTCTGTCAAAAAATCATAATATATTACACACTAGTTTATACTAGTTTCGGTCAAAAATCAAATTAAATCGCGGACTGTTCAAAATGATACGAAAATTCACATATCAATTATATTTATTATGTGGGAAGGTTATGATGGATGTCCATGCAAAAAATCATCAGAAAATTAGATTCTATGAAACTTTTCGAAATGCAAGTTTCTGTCAAAAATCATAGTATATTATACACTATTTTTAGTAAAAAATCAAATTTTATTAGGGATTATTTAAAATGATACAATACTTTTCAGATCATTTAAATATGTTAAGAGGGAAGGTTATGATGGAACTCCATGCAAAAAAAATCATCTGAAAACTAGATTCTATGAAACTTTTCGAAATGCGTTTCGGTCAAAAAATTAAAATTGTATTGGGGACGATTTGAAATGATACGAGACTTTTTAGATCATTTATATATGTTAAGAGGGAAGGTTATGATTGAAGTCCATGCAAAAAAATCATCTGAAAACTAGATTCTATGAAACTTTTCGAAATGCAAGTTTCTGTAAAAAAATCATAATATATTATACACTAGTTAATACTAGTTTCAGTCAAAAATCAAATTAAATCGGGGACTGTTAAAAATGATACGAAACTTCACATATCATTTATATATTTTACAAGGTAAGGCTTTGATGGATGTCCATGCAAAAAATCATCTTAAAATTAGATTCTATGAAACTTTTCTAAATGTATGTTTCTGTCAAAAATCATAGTATATTATACACTAGTTTAAGTCAAAAAAATCAAATTTTATTAGGGATTATTCGAAATGATACAAGAAATTTAAGATCATTTATATATGTTAATAGGGATTTTTATGATGGAAGTCCATGCAAAAAAATCATCTGAAAACTAGATTCTTTGAAACTTTTCGAAATGCATGTTTCGGTTAAAAATCATAGTATATTATACAATAGTTTCGGTCAAAAAAATAAAATTTAATTGGGGACTATTTGAAATGATATGAGACTTTCCATATCATTTATATATTTTAAGAGGGAAGGTTATGATGGAATTCGATGCAAAAAAATCATTTGAAAACTAGATTTTATGAAACTTGTCGAAATGCAAGTTTCTGTCAAAAAATCATAATATATTATACACTAGTTTATAATAGTTTCGGTTAAAAATCAAATTAAATCGCGGACTGTTCAAAATGATACGAATCTTCACATATTAATTATATTTTTTATTTGGGAAGGTTATGATGGATGTCCATGCAAAAAATCATCTGAAAATTAGATTCTATGAAACTTTTTGAAATGCAAGTTTCTGTCAAATTTCATAGTATATTATACACTAGTTTTAGTAAAAAAATCAAATTTTATTAGGGATTATTTAAAATAATACAATACTTTTCAGATCATTTAAATATGTTAAAAGGGAAGCTTATGATGGAACTCCATGCAAAAAAAATCATCTGAAAACTAGATTCTATGAAACTTTTCGAAATGCAAGTTTCAGTCAAAAATCATAGTATATTATACACTAGTTTCGGTCAAAAAAATAAAATATAATTGGGGAGTATTTGAAATGATACGAGACTTTTCAGATCATTTATATATGTTAAGAGGGAAGGTTATGATGGAAGTCGGTGCAAAAAAATCATCTGAAAACTAGATTCTATGAAACATGTCAAAATGCAAGTTTCTGTCAAAAAATCATGATATATTACACACTAGTTTATACTAGTTTCGGTCAAAAATCAAATTAAATCGCGGACTTTTCAAAATGATACGAAAATTCACATATCAATTATATTTTTTATGTGGGAAGGTTATGATGGATGTCCATGCAAAAAATCATCAGAAAATTAGATTCTATGAAACTTTTCGAAATGCAAGTTTCTGTCAAAAATCATAGTATATTATACACTATTTTTAGTAAAAAATCAAATTTTATTAGGGATTATTTAAAATGATACAATACTTTTCAGATCATTTAAATATGTTAAGAGGGAAGGTTATGATGGAACTCCATGCAAAAAAAAATCATCTGAAAACTAGATTCTATGAAACTTTTCGAAATGCAAGTTTCGGTCAAAAAAATAAAATTGTATTGGGGACGATTTGAAATGATACGAGACTTTTTAGATCATTTATATATGTTAAGAGGGAAGGTTATGATGGAAGTCCATGCAAAAAAAATCATCTGAAAACTAGATTCTATGAAACTTTTCGAAATGCAAGTTTCTGTAAAAAAATCATAATATATTATACACTAGTTAATACTAGTTTCAGTCAAAAATCAAATTAAATCGGGGATTGTTAAAAATGATACGAAACTTCACATATCATTTATATATTTTACAAGGTAAGGCTTTGATGGATGTCCATGCAAAAAATCATCTTAAAATTAGATTCTATGAAACTTTTCTAAATGTAAGTTTCTGTCAAAAATCATAGTATATTATACACTAGTTTAAGTCAAAAAAATCAAATTTTATTAGGGATTATTCGAAATGATACAAGAAATTTAAGATCATTTATATATGTTAATAGGGATGTTTATGATGGAAGTCCATGCAAAAAAATCATCTGAAAACTAGATTCTTTGAAACTTTTCGAAATGCAAGTTTCGGTCAAAAATCATAGTATATTATACAATAGTTTCGGTCAATAAAATAAAATTTAATTGGGGACTATTTGAAATGATATGAGACTTTCCATATCATTTATATATGTTAAGAGGGAAGGTTATGATGGAAGTCGATGCAAAAAAATCATTTGAAAACTAGATTTTATGAAACTTGTCGAAATGCAAGTTTCTGTCAAAAAATCATAATATTTTATACACTAGTTTATAATAGTTTCGGTTAAAAATCAAATTAAATCGCGGACTGTTCAAAATGATACGAATCTTCACATAACAATTATATTTTATATGTGGGAAGTTTATGATGGATGTCCATGCAAAAAATCATCTGAAAATTAGATTCTATGAAACTTTTTGAAATGCAAGTTTCTGTCAAAAATCATAGTATATTATTATACACTAGTTTTAGTAAAAAAATCAAATTTTATTAGGGATTATTTAAAATAATACAATACTTTTCAGATCATTTAAATATGTTAAGAGGGAAGCTTATGATGGAACTCCATGCAAAAAAAATCATCTGAAAACTAGATTCTATGAAACTTTTCGAAATGCAAGTTTCAGTCAAAAATCATAGTATATTATACACTAGTTTCGGTCAAAAAAATAAAATATAATTGGGGACTATTTGAAATGATACGAGACTTTTCAGATCATTTATATATGTTAAGAGGGAAGGTTATGATGGAAGTCGGTGCAAAAAAATCATCTGAAAACTAGATTCTATGAAACATGTCGAAATGCAAGTTTCTGTCAAAAAATCATAATATATTACACACTAGTTTATACTAGTTTCGGTCAAAAATCAAATTAAATCGCGGACTGTTCAAAATGATACGAAAATTCACATATCAATTATATTTTTTAAGTGGGAAGGTTATGATGGATGTCCATGCAAAAAATCATCAGAAAATTAGATTCTATGAAACTTTTCGAAATGCAAGTTTCTGTCAAAAATCATAGTATATTATACACTATTTTTAGTAAAAAATCAAATTTTATTAGGGATTATTTAAAATGATACAATACTTTTCAGATCATTTAAATATGTTAAGAGGGAAGGTTATGATGGAACTCCATGCAAAAAAAATCATCTGAAAACTAGATTCTATGAAACTTTTCGAAATGCAAGTTTCGGTCAAAAAATCATAATATATTATACACTAGTTAATACTAGTTTCAGTCAAAAATCAAATTAAATCGGGGATTGTTAAAAATGATACGAAACTTCACATATCATTTATATATTTTACAAGGTAAGGCTTTGATGGATGTCCATGCAAAAAATCATCTTAAAATTAGATTCTATGAAACTTTTCTAAATGTATGTTTCTGTCAAAAATCATAGTATATTATACACTAGTTTAAGTCAAAAAAATCAAATTTTATTAGGGATTATTCGAAATGATACAAGAAATTTAAGATCATTTATATATGTTAAGAGGGATGTTTATGATGGAAGTCCATGCAAAAAAATCATCTGAAAACTAGATTCTTTGAAACTTTTCGAAATGCAAGTTTCGGTCAAAAATCATAGTATATTATACAATAGTTTCGGTCAAAAAAATAAAACTTAATTGGGGACTATTTGAAATGATATGAGACTTTCCATATCATTTATATATGTTAAGAGGGAAGGTTATGATGGAAGTCGATGCAAAAAAATCATTTGAAAACTAGATTTTATGAAACTTGTCGAAATGCAAGTTTCTGTCAAAAAATCATAATATATTATACACTAGTTTATAATAGTTTCGGTTAAAAATCAAATTAAATCGCGGACTGTTCAAAATGATACGAATCTTCACATATCAATTATATTTTTTATGTGGGAAGGTTATGATGGATGTCCATGCAAAAAATCATCAGAAAATTAGATTCTATAAAACTTTTCGAAATGCAAGTTTCTGTCAAAAATCATAGTATATTATGCACAAGTTTCAATAAAAAAAATCAAATTTTATTAGGGATTATTTGAAATGATACAACACTTTTCAGATCATTTATATATGTTAAGAGGGATGTTTATGATGGAAGTCCATGCAAAAAAAATCATCTGAAAACTAGATTCTATGAAAATTTTCGAAATGCATGTTTCGGTCAAAAATCATAGTATATTATACACTAGTTTCGGTAAAAAAAATAAAATATAATTGGGGACTATTTGAAATGATACGAGACTTTTCAGATCATTTATATATGTTAATAGGGAAGGTTATGATGGAAGTTGATGCAAAAAAATCATTTGAAAACTAGATTCTATGTAACTTATCGAAATGCAAGTTTCTGTCAAAAAATCATAATATATTACACACTAGTTTATACTAGTTTCGGTCAAAAATCAAATTAAATGCGGACTGTTAAAAATGATACGAAACTTCACATATCAATTATATTTTTTATGTGGGAAGGTTATGATGGATGTCCATGCAAAAAATCATCAGAAAATTAGATTCTATGAAACTTTTCGAAATGCAAGTTTCTGTCAAAAATCATAGTATATTATACACTAGTTTTAGTAAAAAAATCAAATTTTATTAGGGATTATTTAAAATAATACAATACTTTTCAGATCATTTAAATATATTAAGAGGGAAGCTTATGATGGAACTCCATGCAAAAAAAATCATCTGAAAACTAGATTCTATGAAACTTTTCGAAATGCAAGTTTCAGTCAAAAATCATAGTATATTATACACTAGTTTCGGTCAAAAAAATAAAATATAATTGGGGACTATTTGAAATGATACGAGACTTTTCAGATCATTTATATATGTTAAGAGGGAAGGTTATGATGGAAGTCGGTGCCAAAAAATCATCTGAAAACTAGATTCTATGAAACATGTCGAAATGCAAGTTTCTGTCAAAAAATCATAATATATTACACACTAGTTTATACTAGTTTCGGTCAAAAATCAAATTAAATCGCGGACTGTTCAAAATGATACGAAAATTCACATATCAATTATATTTTTTAAGTGGGAAGGTTATGATGGATGTCCATGCAAAAAATCATCAGAAAATTAGATTCTATGAAACTTTTCGAAATGCAAGTTTCTGTCAAAAATCATAGTATATTATACACTATTTTTAGTAAAAAATCAAATTTTATTAGGGATTATTTAAAATGATACAATACTTTTCAGATCATTTAAATATGTTAAGAGGGAAGGTTATGATGGAACTCCATGCAAAAAAAATCATCTGAAAACTAGATTCTATGAAACTTTTCGAAATGCAAGTTTCGATCAAAAAATCATAATATATTATACACTAGTTAATACTAGTTTCAGTCAAAAATTAAATTAAATCGGGGATTGTTAAAAATGATACGAAACTTCACATATCATTTATATATTTTACAAGGTAAGGCTTTGATGGATGTCCATGCAAAAAATCATCTTAAAATTAGATTCTATGAAACTTTTCTAAATGTATGTTTCTGTCAAAAATCATAGTATATTATACACTAGTTTAAGTCAAAAAAATCAAATTTTATTAGGGATTATTCGAAATGATACAAGAAATTTAAGATCATTTATATATGTTAAGAGGGATGTTTATGATGGAAGTCCATGCAAAAAAATCATCTGAAAACTAGATTCTTTGAAACTTTTCGAAATGCAAGTTTCGGTCAAAAATCATAGTATATTATACAATAGTTTCGGTCAAAAAAATAAAACTTAATTGGGGACTATTTGAAATGATATGAGACTTTCCATATCATTTATATATGTTAAGAGGGAAGGTTATGATGGAAGTCGATGCAAAAAAATCATTTGAAAACTAGATTTTATGAAACTTGTCGAAATGCAAGTTTCTGTCAAAAAATCATAATATATTATACACTAGTTTATAATAGTTTCGGTTAAAAATCAAATTAAATCGCGGACTGTTCAAAATGATACGAATCTTCACATATCAATTATATTTTTTATGTGGGAAGGTTATGATGGATTTCCATGCAAAAAATCATCAGAAAATTAGATTCTATGAAACTTTTCGAAATGCAAGTTTCTGTCAAAAATCATAGTATATTATGCACAAGTTTCAATAAAAAAAATCAAATTTTATTAGGGATTATTTGAAATGATACAACACTTTTCAGATCATTTATATATGTTAAGAGGGATGTTTATGATGGAAGTCCATGCAAAAAAAATCATCTGAAAACTAGATTCTATGAAAATTTTCGAAATGCATGTTTCGGTCAAAAATCATAGTATATTATACACTAGTTTCGGTAAAAAAAATAAAATATAATTGGGGACTATTTGAAATGATACGAGACTTTTCAGATCATTTATATATGTTAATAGGGAAGGTTATGATGGAAGTCGATGCAAAAAAATCATTTGAAAACTAGATTCTATGTAACTTATCGAAATGCAAGTTTCTGTCAAAAAATCATAATATATTACACACTAGTTTATACTAGTTTCGGTCAAAAATCAAATTAAATGCGGACTGTTAAAAATGATACGAAACTTCACATATCAATTATATTTTTTATGTGGGAAGGTTATGATGGATGTCCATGCAAAAAATCATCAGAAAATTAGATTCTATGAAACTTTTCGAAATGCAAGTTTCTGTCAAAAATCATAGTATATTATACACTAGTTTTAGTAAAAAAATCAAATTTTATTAGGGATTATTTAAAATAATACAATACTTTTCAGATCATTTAAATATATTAAGAGGGAAGCTTATGATGGAACTCCATGCAAAAAAATCATCTGAAAACTAGATTCTATGAAACTTTTCGAAATGCAAGTTTCAGTCAAAAATCATAGTATATTATACACTAGTTTCGGTCAAAAAAATAAAATATAATTGGGGACTATTTGAAATGATACGAGACTTTTCAGATCATTTATATATGTTAAGAGGGAAGGTTATGATGGAAGTCGGTGCCAAAAAATCATCTGAAAACTAGATTCTATGAAACATGTCGAAATGCAAGTTTCTGTCAAAAAATCATAATATATTACACACTAGTTTATACTAGTTTCGGTCAAAAATCAAATTAAATCGCGGACTGTTCAAAATGATACGAAAATTCACATATCAATTATATTTTTTAAGTGGGAAGGTTATGATGGATGTCCATGCAAAAAATCATCAGAAAATTAGATTCTATGAAACTTTTCGAAATGCAAGTTTCTGTCAAAAATCATAGTATATTATACACTATTTTTAGTAAAAAATCAAATTTTATTAGGGATTATTTAAAATGATACAATACTTTTCAGATCATTTAAATATGTTAAGAGGGAAGGTTATGATGGAACTCCATGCAAAAAAAATCATCTGAAAACTAGATTCTATGAAACTTTTCGAAATGCAAGTTTCGATCAAAAAATCATAATATATTATACACTAGTTAATACTAGTTTCAGTCAAAAATCAAATTAAATCGGGGATTGTTAAAAATGATACGAAACTTCACATATCATTTATATATTTTACAAGGTAAGGCTTTGATGGATGTCCATGCAAAAAATCATCTTAAAATTAGATTCTATGAAACTTTTCTAAATGTATGTTTCTGTTAAAAATCATAGTATATTATACACTAGTTTAAGTCAAAAAAATCAAATTTTATTAGGGATTATTCGAAATGATACAAGAAATTTAAGATCATTTATATATGTTAAGAGGTATGTTTATGATGGAAGTCCATGCAAAAAAATCATCTGAAAACTAGATTCTTTGAAACTTTTCGAAATGCAAGTTTCGGTCAAAAATCATAGTATATTATACAATAGTTTCGGTCAAAAAAATAAAACTTAATTGGGGACTATTTGAAATGATATGAGACTTTCCATATCATTTATATATGTTAAGAGGGAAGGTTATGATGGAAGTCGATGCAAAAAAATCATTTGAAAACTAGATTTTATGAAACTTGTCGAAATGCAAGTTTCTGTCAAAAAATCATAATATATTATACACTAGTTTATAATAGTTTCGGTTAAAAATCAAATTAAATCGCGGACTGTTCAAAATGATACGAATCTTCACATATCAATTATATTTTTTATGTGGGAAGGTTATGATGGATGTCCATGCAAAAAATCATCAGAAAATTAGATTCTATGAAACTTTTCGAAATGCAAGTTTCTGTCAAAAATCATAGTATATTATGCACAAGTTTCAATAAAAAAAATCAAATTTTATTAGGGATTATTTGAAATGATACAACACTTTTCAGATCATTTATATATGTTAAGAGGGATGTTTATGATGGAAGTCCATGCAAAAAAAATCATCTGAAAACTAGATTCTATGAAAATTTTCGAAATGCATGTTTCGGTCAAAAATCATAGTATATTATACACTAGTTTCGGTAAAAAAAATAAAATATAATTGGGGACTATTTGAAATGATACGAGACTTTTCAGATCATTTATATATGTTAATAGGGAAGGTTATGATGGAAGTCGATGCAAAAAAATCATTTGAAAACTAGATTCTATGTAACTTATCGAAATGCAAGTTTCTGTCAAAAAATCATAATATATTACACACTAGTTTATACTAGTTTCGGTCAAAAATCAAATTAAATGCGGACTGTTAAAAATGATACGAAACTTCACATATCAATTATATTTTTTATGTGGGAAGGTTATGATGGATGTCCATGCAAAAAATCATCAGAAAATTAGATTCTATGAAACTTTTCGAAATGCAAGTTTCTGTCAAAAATCATAGTATATTATACACTAGTTTTAGTAAAAAAATCAAATTTTATTAGGGATTATTTAAAATAATACAATACTTTTCAGATCATTTAAATATATTAAGAGGGAAGCTTATGATGGAACTCCATGCAAAAAAAATCATCTGAAAACTAGATTCTATGAAACTTTTCGAAATGCAAGTTTCAGTCAAAAATCATAGTATATTATACACTAGTTTCGGTCAAAAAAATAAAATATAATTGGGGACTATTTGAAATGATACGAGACTTTTCAGATCATTTATATATGTTAAGAGGGAAGGTTATGATGGAAGTCGGTGCCAAAAAATCATCTGAAAACTAGATTCTATGAAACATGTCGAAATGCAAGTTTCTGTCAAAAAATCATAATATATTACACACTAGTTTATACTAGTTTCGGTCAAAAATCAAATTAAATCGCGGACTGTTCAAAATGATACGAAAATTCACATATCAATTATATTTTTTAAGTGGGAAGGTTATGATGGATGTCCATGCAAAAAATCATCAGAAAATTAGATTCTATGAAACTTTTCGAAATGCAAGTTTCTGTCAAAAATCATAGTATATTATACACTATTTTTAGTAAAAAATCAAATTTTATTAGGGATTATTTAAAATGATACAATACTTTTCAGATCATTTAAATATGTTAAGAGGGAAGGTTATGATGGAACTCCATGCAAAAAAAATCATCTGAAAACTAGATTCTATGAAACTTTTCGAAATGCAAGTTTCGATCAAAAAATCATAATATATTATACACTAGTTAATACTAGTTTCAGTCAAAAATCAAATTAAATCGGGGATTGTTAAAAATGATACGAAACTTCACATATCATTTATATATTTTACAAGGTAAGGCTTTGATGGATGTCCATGCAAAAAATCATCTTAAAATTAGATTCTATGAAACTTTTCTAAATGTATGTTTCTGTTAAAAATCATAGTATATTATACACTAGTTTAAGTCAAAAAAATCAAATTTTATTAGGGATTATTCGAAATGATACAAGAAATTTAAGATCATTTATATATGTTAAGAGGTATGTTTATGATGGAAGTCCATGCAAAAAAATCATCTGAAAACTAGATTCTTTGAAACTTTTCGAAATGCAAGTTTCGGTCAAAAATCATAGTATATTATACAATAGTTTCGGTCAAAAAAATAAAACTTAATTGGGGACTATTTGAAATGATATGAGACTTTCCATATCATTTATATATGTTAAGAGGGAAGGTTATGATGGAAGTCGATGCAAAAAAATCATTTGAAAACTAGATTTTATGAAACTTGTCGAAATGCAAGTTTCTGTCAAAAAATCATAATATATTATACACTAGTTTATAATAGTTTCGGTTAAAAATCAAATTAAATCGCGGACTGTTCAAAATGATACGAATCTTCACATATCAATTATATTTTTTATGTGGGAAGGTTATGATGGATGTCCATGCAAAAAATCATCAGAAAATTAGATTCTATGAAACTTTTCGAAATGCAAGTTTCTGTCAAAAATCATAGTATATTATGCACAAGTTTCAATAAAAAAAATCAAATTTTATTAGGGATTATTTGAAATGATACAACACTTTTCAGATCATTTATATATGTTAAGAGGGATGTTTATGATGGAAGTCCATGCAAAAAAAATCATCTGAAAACTAGATTCTATGAAAATTTTCGAAATGCATGTTTCGGTCAAAAATCATAGTATATTATACACTAGTTTCGGTCAAAAAAATAAAATATAATTGGGGACTATTTGAAATGATACGAGACTTTTCAGATCATTTATATATGTTAATAGGGAAGGTTATGATGGAAGTCGATGCAAAAAAATCATTTGAAAACTAGATTCTATGTAACTTATCGAAATGCAAGTTTCTGTCAAAAAATCATAATATATTACACACTAGTTTATACTAGTTTCGGTCAAAAATCAAATTAAATGCGGACTGTTAAAAATGATACGAAACTTCACATATCAATTATATTTTTTATGTGGGAAGGTTATGATGGATGTCCATGCAAAAAATCATCAGAAAATTAGATTCTATGAAACTTTTCGAAATGCAAGTTTCTGTCAAAAATCATTGTATATTATACACTATTTTTAGTAAAAAAAATCAAATTTTATTAGGGATTATTTAAAATGATTCAATACTTTTCAGATCGTTTAAATATGTTAAGAGGGAAGGTTATGATGGAACTCCATGCAAAAAAATCATCTGAAAACTAGATTCTATGAAACTTTTCGAAATGCAAGTTTCGGTCAAAAAAATAAAATTGTATTGGGGACGATTTGAAATGATACGAGACTTTTTAGATTATTTATATATGTTAAGAGTAAAGGTTATGATGGAAGTCCATGCAAAAAAAATCATCTGAAAACTAGATTCTATGAAACTTTTCGAAATGCAAGTTTCTGTAAAAAATCATAATATATTATACACTAGTTAATACTAGTTTCAGTCAAAAATCAAATTAAATCGGGGATTGTTAAAAATGATATGAAACTTCACATATCATTTATATATTTTACAAGGTAAGGCTTTGATGGATGTCCATGCAAAAAATCATCTTAAAATTAGATTCTATGAAACTTTTCTAAATGTATGTTTCTGTCAAAAATCATAGTATATTATACACTAGTTTAAGTCAAAAAAATCAAATTTTATTAGGGATTATTCGAAATGATACTAGAATTTTAAGATCATTTATATATGTTAAGAGGGATGTTTATGATGGAAGTCCATGCAAAAAAATCATCTGAAAACTAGATTCTTTGAAACTTTTCGAAATGCAAGTTTCGGTCAAAAATCATAGTATATTATACACTAGTTTCGGTCAAAAAAATAAAATTTAATTGGGGTCTATTTGAAATGATACAAGACTTTTCAGATCATTTATATATGTTAAGAGGGAAGGTTATGATGGAAGTCGGTGCAAAAAAATCATCTGAAAACTAGACTCTATGAAACTTGTCGAAATGCAAGTTTCTGTCAAAAAATCATAATATATTACACACTAGTTTATACTAGTTTCGGTCAAAAATCAAATTAAATCGCGGACTGTTCAAAATGATACGAAAATTCACATATCAATTATATTTATTATGTGGGAAGGTTATGATGGATGTCCATGCAAAAAATCATCAGAAAATTAGATTCTATGAAACTTTTCGAAATGCAAGTTTCTGTCAAAAATCATAGTATATTATACACAAGTTTCAATAAATAAAAAATCAAATTTTATTAGGGATTATTTGAAATGATACAAGACTTTTCAGATCATTTATATATGTTAAGAGGGATGTTTATGAAGGAAGTCCATGCAAAAAAAAATCATCTGAAAACTAGATTCTATGAAAATTTTCGAAATGCATGTTTCGGTCAAAAATCATAGTATATTATACACTAGTTTCGGTCAAAAAAATAAAATATAATTGGGGACTATTTGAAATGATACGAGACTTTTCAGATCATTTATATATGTTAATAGGGAAGGTTATGATGGAAGTCGATGCAAAAAAATCATTTGAAAACTAGATTCTATGTAACTTATCGAAATGCAAGTTTCTGTCAAAAAATCATAATATATTACACACTAGTTTATACTAGTTTCGGTCAAAAATCAAATTAAATCGCGGACTGTTCAAAATGATACGAATCTTCACATATCAATTATATTTTTTATGTGGGAAGGTTATGATGGATGTCCATGCAAAAAATCATCTGAAAATTAGATTCTATGAAACTTTTTGAAATGCAAGTTTCTGTCAAAAATCATAGTATATTATACACTAGTTTTAGTAAAAAAATCAAATTTTATTAGGGATTATTTAAAATAATACAATACTTTTCAGATCATTTAAATATGTTAAAAGGGAAGCTTATGATGGAACTCCATGCAAAAAAAATCATCTGAAAACTAGATTCTATGAAACTTTTCGAAATGCAAGTTTCAGTCAAAAATCATAGTATATTATACACTAGTTTCGGTCAAAAAAATAAAATATAATTGGGGACTATTTGAAATGATACGAGACTTTTCAGATCATTTATATATGTTAAGAGGGAAGGTTATGATGGAAGTCGGTGCAAAAAAATCATCTGAAAACTAGATTCTATGAAACATGTCGAAATGCAAGTTTCTGTCAAAAAATCATAATATATTACACACTAGTTTATACTAGTTTCGGTCAAAAATCAAATTAAATCGCGGACTGTTCAAAATGATACGAAAATTCACATATCAATTATATTTTTTATGTGGGAAGGTTATGATGGATGTCCATGCAAAAAATCATCAGAAAATTAGATTCTATGAAACTTTTCGAAATGCAAGTTTCTGTCAAAAATCATAGTATATTATACACTATTTTTAGTAAAAAATCAAATTTTATTAGGGATTATTTAAAATGATACAATACTTTTCAGATCATTTAAATATGTTAAGAGGGAAGGTTATGATGGAACTCCATGCAAAAAAAATCATCTGAAAACTAGATTCTATGAAACTTTTCGAAATGCGTTTTATTCAAAAAATTAAAATTGTATTGGGGACGATTTGAAATGATACGAGACTTTTTAGATCATTTATATATGTTAAGAGGGAAGGTTATGATGGAAGTCCATGCAAAAAAATCATCTGAAAACTAGATTCTATGAAACTTTTCGAAATGCAAGTTTCTGTAAAAAAATCATAATATATTATACACTAGTTAATACTAGTTTCAGTCAAAAATCAAATTAAATCGGGGATTGTTAAAAATGATACGAAACTTCACATATCATTTATATATTTTACAAGGTAAGGCTTTGATGGATGTCCATGCAAAAAATCATCTTAAAATTAGATTCTATGAAACTTTTCTAAATGTATGTTTCTGTCAAAAATCATAGTATATTATACACTAGTTTAAGTCAAAAAAATCAAATTTTATTAGGGATTATTCGAAATGATACAAGAAATTTAAGATCATTTATATATGTTAATAGGGATTTTTATGATGGAAGTCCATGCAAAAAAATCATCTGAAAACTAGATTCTTTGAAACTTTTCGAAATGCATGTTTCGGTCAAAAATCATAGTATATTATACAATAGTTTCGGTCAAAAAAATAAAATTTAATTGGGGACTATTTGAAATGATATGAGACTTTCCATATCATTTATATATGTTAAGAGGGAAGGTTATGATGGAAGTCGATGCAAAAAAATCATTTGAAAACTAGATTTTATGAAACTTGTCGAAATGCAAGTTTCTGTCAAAAAATCATAATATATTATACACTAGTTTATAATAGTTTCGGTTAAAAATTAAATTAAATCGCGGACTGTTCAAAATGATACGAAAATTCACATATCAATTATATTTATTATGTGGGAAGGTTATGATGGATGTCTATGCAAAAAATCATCAGAAAATTAGATTCTATGAAACTTTTCGAAATGCAAGTTTCTGTCAAAAATCATAGTACATTATACACAAGTTTCAATAAAAAAAAATCAAATTTTATTAGGGATTATTTGAAATGATACAAGACTTTTCAGATCATTTATATATGTTAAGAGGGAAGGTTATGATGGAACTCCATGCAAAAAAAATCATCTGAAAACTAGATTCTATGAAACTTTTCGAAATGCAAGTTTCGGTCAAAAAATCATAATATATTATACACTAGTTAATACTAGTTTCAGTCAAAAATCAAATTAAATCGGGGATTGTTAAAAATGATACGAAACTTCACATATCATTTATATATTTTACAAGGTAAGGCTTTGATGGATGTCCATGCAAAAAATCATCTTAAAATTAGAATCTATGAAACTTTTCTAAATGTATGTTTCTGTCAAAAATCATAGTATATTATACACTAGTTTAAGTCAAAAAAATCAAATTTTATTAGGGATTATTCGAAATGATACAAGAAATTTAAGATCATTTATATATGTTAAGAGGGATGTTTATGATGGAAGTCCATGCAAAAAAATCATCTGAAAACTAGATTCTTTGAAACTTTTCGAAATGCAAGTTTCGGTCAAAAATCATAGTATATTATACAATAGTTTCGGTCAAAAAAATAAAACTTAATTGGGGACTATTTGAAATGATATGAGACTTTCCATATCATTTATATATGTTAAGAGGGAAGGTTATGATGGAAGTCGATGCAAAAAAATCATTTGAAAACTAGATTTTATGAAACTTGTCGAAATGCAAGTTTCTGTCAAAAAATCATAATATATTATACACTAGTTTATAATAGTTTCGGTTAAAAATCAAATTAAATCGCGGACTGTTCAAAATGATACGAATCTTCACATATCAATTATATTTTTTATGTGGGAAGGTTATGATGGATGTCCATGCAAAAAATCATTAGAAAATTAGATTCTATGAAACTTTTCGAAATGCAAGTTTCTGTCATAAATCATAGTATATTATGCAAAAGTTTCAATAAAAAAAAAATCAAATTTTATTAGGGATTATTTGAAATGATACAACACTTTTCAGATCATTTATATATGTTAAGAGGGATGTTTATGATGGAAGTCCATGCAAAAAAAATCATCTGAAAACTAGATTCTATGAAAATTTTCGAAATGCATGTTTCGGTCAAAAATCATAGTATATTATACACTAGTTTCGGTCAAAAAAATAAAATATAATTGGGGACTATTTGAAATGATACGAGACTTTTCAGATCATTTATATATGTTAATAGGGAAGGTTATGATGGAAGTCAATGCAAAAAAATCATTTGAAAACTAGATTCTATGTAACTTATCGAAATGCAAGTTTCTGTCAAAAAATCATAATATATTACACACTAGTTTATACTAGTTTCGGTCAAAAATCAAATTAAATGCGGACTGTTAAAAATGATACGAAACTTCACATATCAATTATATTTTTTATGTGGGAAGGTTATGATGGATGTCCATGCAAAAAATCATCAGAAAATTAGATTCTATGAAACTTTTCGAAATGCAAGTTTCTGTCAAAAATCATTGTATATTATACACTATTTTTAGTAAAAAAATCAAATTTTAATAGGGATTATTTAAAATGATTCAATACTTTTCAGATCGTTTAAATATGTTAAGAGGGAAGGTTATGATGGAACTCCATGCAAAAAAATCATCTGAAAACTAGATTCTATGAAACTTTTCGAAATGCAAGTTTCGGTCAAAAAAATAAAATTGTATTGGGGACGATTTGAAATGATACGAGACTTTTTAGATTATTTATATATGTTAAGAGGGAAGGTTATGATGGAAGTCCATGCAAAAAAATCATCTGAAACTAGATTCTATGAAACTTTTCGAAATGCAAGTTTCTGTAAAAAATCATAATATATTATACACTAGTTAATACTAGTTTCAGTCAAAAATCAAATTAAATCGGGGATTGTTAAAAATGATATGAAACTTCACATATCATTTATATATTTTACAAGGTAAGGCTTTGATGGATGTCCATGCAAAAAATCATCTTAAAATTAGATTCTATGAAACTTTTCTAAATGTATGTTTCTGTCAAAAATCATAGTATATTATACACTATAGTTTAAGTCAAAAAAATCAAATTTTATTAGGGATTATTCGAAATGATACTAGAATTTTAAGATCATTTATATATGTTAAGAGGGATGTTTATGATGGAAGTCCATGCAAAAAAATCATCTGAAAACTAGATTCTTTGAAACTTTTCGAAATGCAAGTTTCGGTCAAAAATCATAGTATATTATACACTAGTTTCGGTCAAAAAAATAAAATACAATTGGGGACTATTTGAAATGATACGAGACTTTTCAGATCATTTATATATGTTAAGAGGGAAGGTTATGATGGAAGTCCATGCAAAAAAATCATCTGAAAACTAGATTCTATGAAACTTTTCGAAATGCAAGTTTCTGTAAAAAAAATCATAATATATTATACACTAGTTAATACTAGTTTCAGTCAAAAATCAAATTAAATCGGGGATTGTTAAAAATGATATGAAACTTCACATATCATTTATATATTTTACAAGGTAAGGCTTTGATGGATGTCCATGCAAAAAAATCATCTTAAAATTAGATTCTATGAAACTTTTCTAAATGTATGTTTCTGTCAAAAATCATAGTATATTATACACTAGTTTAAGTCAAAAAAATCAAATTTTATTAGGGATTATTCGAAATGATACAAGAATTTTAAGATCATTTATATATGTTAAGAGGGATGTTTATGATGGAAGTCCATGCAAAAAAATCATCTGAAAACTAGATTCTTTGAAACTTTTCGAAATGCAAGTTTCGGTCAAAAATCATAGTATATTATACACTAGTTTCGGTCAAAAAAATAAAATTTAATTGGGGACTATTTGAAATGATATGAGACTTTCCATATCATTTATATATGTTAAGAGGGAAGGTTATGATGGAAGTCGATGCAAAAAAAATCATTTGAAAACTAGATTTTATGAAACTCGTCGAAATGCAAGTTTCTGTCAAAAAATCATAATATATTATACACTAGTTTATAATAGTTTCGGTTAAAAATCAAATTAAATCGCGGACTGTTCAAAATGATACGAATCTTCACATATCAATTATATTTTTTATGTGGGTAGGTTATGATGGATGTCCATGCAAAAAATCATCTGAAAATTAGATTCTATGAAACTTTTCGAAATGCAAGTTTCTGTCAAAAATCATAGTATATTATACACTAGTTTTAGTAAAAAAAAATCAAATTTTATTAGGGATTATTTAAAATGATACAATACTTTTCAGATCATTTCAATATGTTAAGAGGGAAGGTTATGATGGAACTCCATGCAAAAAAATCATCTGAAAACTAGATTCTATGAAACTTTTCGAAATGCAAGTTTCGGTCAAAAATCATAGTATATTATACACTGTTTCGGTCAAAAAAATAAAATATAATTGGGGACTATTTGAAATGATACGAGACTTTTCAGATCATTTATATATGTTAAGAGGGAAGGTTATGATGGAAATCGGGGCAAAAAAATCATCTGAAAACTAGATTCTATGAAACTTGTCGAAATGCAAGTTTCTGTCAAAAAATCATAATATATTACACACTAGTTTATACTAGTTTCGGTCAAAAATCAAATTAAATCGCGGACTGTTCAAAATGAAACGAAAATTCACATATCAATTATATTTTTTAAGTGGGAAGGTTATGATGGATGTCCATGCAAAAAATCATCAGAAAATTAGATTCTATGAAACTTTTCGAAATGCAAGTTTCTATGAAAAATCATAGTATATTATACACTAGTTTCAATAAAAAAATCTAATTTTATTAGGGATTATTTGAAATGATACAAGACTTTTCAGATCATTTATATATGTTAAGAGGGATGTTTATGATGGAAGTCCATGCAAAAAAAATCATCTGAAAACTAGATTCTATGAAAATTTTCGAAATGCATGTTTCGGTCAAAAATCATAGTATATTATACACTAGTTTCGGTCAAAAAAATAAAATATAATTGGGGACTATTTGAAATGATACGAGACTTTTCAGATCATTTATATATGTTAATAGGTAAGGTTATGATGGAAGTCGATGCAAAAAAATCATTTGAAAACTAGAGTCTATGAAACTTGTTGAAATGCAAGTTTCTATCAAAAAATCATAATATATTACACACTAGTTTATACTAGTTTCGGTCAAAAATCAAATTAAATCGCGGACTGTTCAAAATGATACGAATCTTCACATATCAATTATATTTTTTATGTGGGAAGGTTATGATGGATGTCCATGCAAAAAATCATCAGAAAATTAGATTCTATGAAACTTTTCGAAATGCAAGTTTCTGTCAAAAATCATAGTATATTATACACTATTTTTAGTAAAAAAATCAAATTTTATAAGGGATTATTTAAAATGATACAATACTTTTCAGATCATTTAAATATGTTAAGAGGGAAGGTTATGATGGAACTCCATGCAAAAAAATCATCTGAAAACTAGATTCTATGAAACTTTTCGAAATGCAAGTTTCGGTCAAAAAAATAAAATTGTATTGGGGACGATTTGAAATGATACGAGACTTTTTAGATTATTTATATATGTTAAGAGGGAAGGTTATGATGGAAGTCCATGCAAAAAAATCATCTGAACACTAGATTCTATGAAACTTTCAAAAATGCAAGTTTCTGTAAAAAAAATCATAATATATTATACACTAGTTAATACTAGTTTCAGTCAAAAATCAAATTAAATCGGGGATTGTTAAAAATGATATGAAACTTCACATATCATTTATATATTTTACAAGGTAAGGCTTTGATGGATGTCCATGCAAAAAAATCATCTTAAAATTAGATTCTATGAAACTTTTCTAAATGTATGTTTCTGTCAAAAATCATAGTATATTATACACTAGTTTAAGTCAAAAAAATCAAATTTTATTAGGGATTATTCGAAATGATACAAGAATTTTAAGATCATTTATATATGTTAAGAGGGATGTTTATGATGGAAGTCCATGCAAAAAAATCATCTGAAAACTAGATTCTTTGAAACTTTTCGAAATGCAAGTTTCGGTCAAAAATCATAGTATATTATACACTAGTTTCGGTCAAAAAAATAAAATTTAATTGGGGACTATTTGAAATGATATGAGACTTTCCATATCATTTATATATGTTAAGAGGGAAGGTTATGATGGAAGTCGATGCAAAAAAAATCATTTGAAAACTAGATTTTATGAAACTCGTCGAAATGCAAGTTTCTGTCAAAAAATCATAATATATTATACACTAGTTTATAATAGTTTCGGTTAAAAATCAAATTAAATCGCGGACTGTTCAAAATGATACGAATCTTCACATATCAATTATATTTTTTATGTGGGTAGGTTATGATGGATGTCCATGCAAAAAATCATCTGAAAATTAGATTCTATGAAACTTTTCGAAATGCAAGTTTCTGTCAAAAATCATAGTATATTATACACTAGTTTTAGTAAAAAAAAATCAAATTTTATTAGGGATTATTTAAAATGATACAATACTTTTCAGATCATTTCAATATGTTAAGAGGGAAGGTTATGATGGAACTCCATGCAAAAAAATCATCTGAAAACTAGATTCTATGAAACTTTTCGAAATGCAAGTTTCGGTCAAAAATCATAGTATATTATACACTGTTTCGGTCAAAAAAATAAAATATAATTGGGGACTATTTGAAATGATACGAGACTTTTCAGATCATTTATATATGTTAAGAGGGAAGGTTATGATGGAAATCGGGGCAAAAAAATCATCTGAAAACTAGATTCTATGAAACTTGTCGAAATGCAAGTTTCTGTCAAAAAATCATAATATATTACACACTAGTTTATACTAGTTTCGGTCAAAAATCAAATTAAATCGCGGACTGTTCAAAATGAAACGAAAATTCACATATCAATTATATCTTTTAAGTGGGAAGGTTATGATGGATGTCCATGCAAAAAATCATCAGAAAATTAGATTCTATGAAACTTTTCGAAATGCAAGTTTCTATCAAAAATCATAGTATATTATACACTAGTTTCAATAAAAAAATCTAATTTTATTAGGGATTATTTGAAATGATACAAGACTTTTCAGATCATTTATATATGTTAAGAGGGATGTTTATGATGGAAGTCCATGCAAAAAAAATCATCTGAAAACTAGATTCTATGAAAATTTTCGAAATGCATGTTTCGGTCAAAAATCATAGTATATTATACACTAGTTTCGGTCAAAAAAATAAAATATAATTGGGGACTATTTGAAATGATACGAGACTTTTCAGATCATTTATATATGTTAATAGGTAAGGTTATGATGGAAGTCGATGCAAAAAAATCATTTGAAAACTAGAGTCTATGAAACTTGTTGAAATGCAAGTTTCTGTCAAAAAATCATAATATATTACACACTAGTTTATACTAGTTTCGGTCAAAAATCAAATTAAATCGCGGACTGTTCAAAATGATACGAATCTTCACATATCAATTATATTTTTTATGTGGGAAGGTTATGATGGATGTCCATGCAAAAAATCATCAGAAAATTAGATTCTATGAAACTTTTCGAAATGCAAGTTTCTGTCAAAAATCATAGTATATTATACAATATTTTTAGTAAAAAAATCAAATTTTATTAGGGATTATTTAAAATGATACAATACTTTTCAGATCATTTAAATATGTTAAGAGGGAAGGTTATGATGGAACTCCATGCAAAAAAATCATCTGAAAACTAGATTCTATGAAACTTTTCGAAATGCAAGTTTCGGTCAAAAAAATAAAATTGTATTGGGGACGATTTGAAATGATACGAGACTTTTTAGATTATTTATATATGTTAAGAGGGAAGGTTATGATGGAAGTACATGCAAAAAAATCATCTGAAAACTAGATTCTATGAAACTTTTCGAAATGCAAGTTTCTGTAAAAAAAATCATAATATATTATACACTAGTTAATACTAGTTTCAGTCAAAAATCAAATTAAATCGGGGATTGTTAAAAATGATATGAAACTTCACATATCATTTATATATTTTACAAGGTAAGGCTTTGATGGATGTCCATGCAAAAAAATCATCTTAAAATTAGATTCTATGAAACTTTTCTAAATGTATGTTTCTGTCAAAAATCATAGTATATTATACACTAGTTTATGTCAAAAAAATCAAATTTTATTAGGGATTATTCGAAATGATACAAGAATTTTAAGATCATTTATATATGTTAAGAGGGATGTTTATGATGGAAGTCCATGCAAAAAAATCATCTGAAAACTAGATTCTTTGAAACTTTTCGAAATGCAAGTTTCGGTCAAAAATCATAGTATATTATACACTAGTTTCGGTCAAAAAAATAAAATTTAATTGGGGACTATTTGAAATGATACGAGACTTTTCAGATCATTTATATATGTTAATAGGTAAGGTTATGATGGAAGTCGATGCAAAAAAATCATTTGAAAACTAGAGTCTATGAAACTTGTTAAAATGCAAGTTTCTGTCAAAAAATCATAATATATTACACACTAGTTTATACTAGTTTCGGTCAAAAATCAAATTAAATCGCGTACTGTTCAAAATGATACGAATCTTCACATATCAATTATATTTTTTTATGTGGGAAGGTTATGATGGATGTCCATGCAAAAAATCATCAGAAAATTAGATTCTATGAAACTTTTCGAAATGCAAGTTTCTGTCAAAAATCATAGTATATTATACACTATTTTTAGTAAAAAAATCAAATTTTATTAGGGATTATTTAAAATGATACAATACTTTTCAGATCATTTAAATATGTTAAGAGGGAAGGTTATGATGGAACTCCATGCAAAAAAATCATCTGAAAACTAGATTCTATGAAACTTTTCGAAATGCAAGTTTCGGTCAAAAAAATAAAATTGTATTGGGGACGATTTGAAATGATACGAGACTTTTTAGATTATTTATATATGTTAAGAGGGAAGGTTATGATGGAAGTCCATGCAAAAAAATCATCTGAAAACTAGATTCTATGAAACTTTTCGAAATGCAAGTTTCTGTAAAAAAAATCATAATATATTATACACTAGTTAATACTAGTTTCAGTCAAAAATCAAATTAAATCGGGGATTGTTAAAAATGATATGAAACTTCACATATCATTTATATATTTTACAAGGTAAGGCTTTGATGGATGTCCATGCAAAAAAATCATCTTAAAATTAGATTCTATGAAACTTTTCTAAATGTATGTTTCTGTCAAAAATCATAGTATATTATACACTAGTTTAAGTCAAAAAAATCAAATTTTATTAGGGATTATTCGAAATGATACAAGAATTTTAAGATCATTTATATATGTTAAGAGGGATGTTTATGATGGAAGTCCATGCAAAAAAATCATCTGAAAACTAGATTCTTTGAAACTTTTCGAAATGCAAGTTTCGGTCAAAAATCATAGTATATTATACACTAGTTTCGGTCAAAAAAATAAAATTTAATTGGGGACTATTTGAAATGATATGAGACTTTCCATATCATTTATATATGTTAAGAGGGAAGGTTATGATGGAAGTCGATGCAAAAAAATCATTTGAAAACTAGATTTTATGAAACTCGTCGAAATGCAAGTTTCTGTCAAAAAATCATAATATATTATACACTAGTTTATAATAGTTTCGGTTAAAAATCAATTTAAATCGCGGACTGTTCAAAATGATACGAATCTTCACATATCAATTATATTTTTTATGTGGGTAGGTTATGATGGATGTCCATGCAAAAAATCATCTGAAAATTAGATTCTATGAAACTTTTCGAAATGCAAGTTTCTGTCAAAAATCATAGTATATTATACACTAGTTTTAGTAAAAAAAAATCAAATTTTATTAGGGATTATTTAAAATGATACAATACTTTTCAGATCATTTAAATATGTTAAGAGGGAAGGTTATGATGGAACTCCATGCAAAAAAATCATCTGAAAACTAGATTCTATGAAACTTTTCGAAATGCAAGTTTCGGTCAAAAATCATAGTATATTATACACTGTTTCGGTCAAAAAAATAAAATATAATTGGGGACTATTTGAAATGATACGAGACTTTTCAGATCATTTTTATATGTTAATAGGTAAGGTTATGATGGAAGTCGATGCAAAAAAATCATTTGAAAACTAGAGTCTATGAAACTTGTTGAAATGCAAGTTTCTGTCAAAAAATCATAATATATTACACACTAGTTTATACTAGTTTCGGTCAAAAATCAAATTAAATCGCGTACTGTTCAAAATGATACGAATCTTCACATATCAATTATATTTTTTTATGTGGGAAGGTTATGATGGATGTCCATGCAAAAAATCATCAGAAAATTAGATTCTATGAAACTTTTCGAAATGCAAGTTTCTGTCAAAAATCATAGTATATTATACACTATTTTTAGTAAAAAAATCAAATTTTATTAGGGATTATTTAAAATGATACAATACTTTTCAGATCATTTAAATATGTTAAGAGGGAAGGTTATGATGGAACTCCATGCAAAAAGATCATCTGAAAACTAGATTCTATGAAACTTTTCGAAATGCAAGTTTCGGTCAAAAAAATAAAATTGTATTGGGGACGATTTGAAATGATACGAGACTTTTTAGATTATTTATATATGTTAAGAGGGAAGGTTATGATGGAAGTCCATGCAAAAAAATCATCTGAAAACTAGATTCTATGAAACTTTTCGAAATGCAAGTTTCTGTAAAAAAAATCATAATATATTATACACTAGTTAATACTAGTTTCAGTCAAAAATCAAATTAAATCGGGGATTGTTAAAAATGATATGAAACTTCACATATCATTTATATATTTTACAAGGTAAGGCTTTGATGGATGTCCATGCAAAAAAATCATCTTAAAATTAGATTCTATGAAACTTTTCTAAATGTATGTTTCTGTCAAAAATCATAGTATATTATACACTAGTTTAAGTCAAAAAAATCAAATTTTATTAGGGATTATTCGAAATGATACAAGAATTTTAAGATCAATTATATATGTTAAGAGGGATGTTTATGATGGAAGTCCATGCAAAAAAATCATCTGAAAACTAGATTCTTTGAAACTTTTCGAAATGCAAGTTTCGGTCAAAAATCATAGTATATTATACACTAGTTTCGGTCAAAAAAATAAAATTTAATTGGGGACTATTTGAAATGATATGAGACTTTCCATATCATTTATATATGTTAAGAGGGAAGGTTATGATGGAAGTCGATGCAAAAAAATCATTTGAAAACTAGATTTTATGAAACTCGTCGAAATGCAAGTTTCTGTCAAAAAATCATAATATATTATACACTAGTTTATAATAGTTTCGGTTAAAAATCAAATTAAATCGCGGACTGTTCAAAATGATACGAATCTTCACATATCAATTATATTTTTTATGTGGGTAGGTTATGATGGATGTCCATGCAAAAAATCATCTGAAAATTAGATTCTATGAAACTTTTCGAAATGCAAGTTTCTGTCAAAAATCATAGTATATTATACACTAGTTTTAGTAAAAAAAAATCAAATTTTATTAGGGATTATTTAAAATGATACAATACTTTTCAGATCATTTAAATATGTTAAGAGGGAAGGTTATGATGGAACTCCATGCAAAAAAATCATCTGAAAACTAGATTCTATGAAACTTTTCGAAATGCAAGTTTCGGTCAAAAATCATAGTATATTATACACTGTTTCGGTCAAAAAAATAAAATATAATTGGTGACTATTTGAAATGATACGAGACTTTTCAGATCATTTATATATGTTAAGAGGGAAGGTTATGATGGAAATCGGGGCAAAAAAATCATCTGAAAACTAGATTCTATGAAACATGTCGAAATGCAAGTTTCTGTCAAAAAATCATAATATATTACACACTAGTTTATACTAGTTTCGGTCAAAAATCAAATTAAATCGCGGACTGTTCAAAATGAAACGAAAATTCACATATCAATTATATTTTTTATGTGGGAAGGTTATGATGGATGTCCATGCAAAAAATCATCAGAAAATTAGATTCTATGAAACTTTTCGAAATGCAAGTTTCTATCAAAAATCATAGTATATTATACACTAGTTTCAATAAAAAAAATCTAATTTTATTAGGGATTATTTGAAATGATACAAGACTTTTCAGATCATTTATATATGTTAAGAGGGATGTTTATGATAGAAGCCCATGCAAAAAAAATCATCTGAAAACTAGTTTCTATGAAAATTTTCGAAATGCATGTTTTGGTCAAAAATCATAATATATTATACACTAGTTTCGGTCAAAAAAATAAAATATAATTGGGGACTATTTGAAATGATACGAGACTTTTCAGATCATTTATATATGTTAATAGGTAAGGTTATGATGGAAGTCGATGCAAAAAAATCATTTGAAAACTAGAGTCTATGAAACTTGTTGAAATGCAAGTTTCTGTCAAAAAATCATAATATATTACACACTAGTTTATACTAGTTTCGGTCAAAAATCAAATTAAATCGCGGACTGTTCAAAATGATACGAATCTTCACATATCAATTATATTTTTTATGTGGGAAGGTTATGATGGATGTCCATGCAAAAAATCATCAGAAAATTAGATTCTATGAAACTTTTCGAAATGCAAGTTTCTGTCAAAAATCATAGTATATTATACACTATTTTTAGTAAAAAAATCAAATTTTATTTGGGATTATTTAAAATGATACAATACTTTTCAGATCATTTAAATATGTTAAGAGGGAAGGTTATGATGGAACTCCATCCAAAAAAATCATCTGAAAACTATATTCTATGAAACTTTTCGAAATGCAAGTTTCGGTCAAAAAAATAAATTTGTATTGGGGACGATTTGAAATGATACGAGACTTTTTAGATTATTTATATATTTTAAGAGGGAAGGTTATGATGGAAGTCCATGCAAAAAAATCATCTGAAAACTAGATTCTATGAAACTTTTCGAAATGCAAGTTTCTGTAAAAAAAAATCATAATATATTATACACTAGTTAATACTAGTTTCAGTCAAAAATCAAATTAAATCGGGGATTGTTAAAAATGATATGAAACTTCACATATCATTTATATATTTTACAAGGTAAGGCTTTGATGGATGTCCATGCAAAAAATCATCTTAAAATTAGATTCTATGAAACTTTTCTAAATGTATGTTTCTGTCAAAAATCATAGTATATTATACACTAGTTTAAGTCAAAAAAATTAAATTTTATTAGGGATTATTCGAAATGATACAAGAATTTTAAGATCATTTATATATGTTAAGAGGGATGTTTATGATGGAAGTCCATGCAAAAAAATCATCTGAAAACTAGATTCTTTGAAACTTTTCGAAATGCAAGTTTCGGTCAAAAATCATAGTATATTATACACTAGTTTCGGTCAAAAAAATAAAATTTAATTGGGGACTATTTGAAATGATACGAGACTTTTCAGATCATTTATATATGTTAAGAGGGAAGGTTATGATGGAATCGGGGCAAAAAAATCATCTGAAAACTAGATTCTATGAAACTTGTCGAAATGCAAGTTTCTGTCAAAAAATCATAATATATTACACACTAGTTTATACTAGTTTCGGTCAAAAATACATTTAAATCGCGGACTAATCAAAATGATACGAAAATTCACATATCAATTATATTTTTTATGTGGGAAGGTTATGATGGATGTCCATGCAAAAAATCATCAGAAAATTAGATTCTATGAAACTTTTCGAAATGCAAGTTTCTGTCAAAAATCATAGTATATTATACACTAGTTTCAATAAAAAAAATGTAATTTTATTAGGGATTATTTAAAATGATACAAGACTTTTCAGATCATTTATATATGTTAAGAGGGATGTTTATGATGGAAGTCCATGCAAAAAAAATCATCTTAAAACTAGATTCTATGAAAATTTTCGAAATGCATGTTTCGGTCAAAAATCATAGTATATTATACACTAGTTTCGGTCAAAAAAATAAAATATAATTGGGGACTATTTGAAATGATACGTGACTTTTCAGATCATTTATATATGTTAATAGGTAAGGTTATGATGGAAGTCGATGCAAAAAAAATCATTTGAAAACTAGATTTTATGAAACTTGTCGAAATGCAAGTTTCTGTCAAAAAATCATAATATATTATACACTAGTTTATAATAGTTTCAGTTAAAAATCAAATTAAATCGCGGACTGTTCAAAATGATACGAATCTTCACATATCAATTATATTTTTTATGTGGGTAGGTTATGATGGATGTCCATGCAAAAAATCATCTGAAAATTAGATTCTATGAAACTTTTCGAAATGCAAGTTTCTGTCAAAAATCATAGTATATTATACACTAGTTTTAGTAAAAAAAAATCAAATTTTATTAGGGATTATTTAAAATGATACAATACTTTTCAGATAATTTAAATATGTTAAGAGGGAAGGTTATGATGGAACTCCATGCAAAAAAATCATCTGAAAACTAGATTCTATGAAACTTTTCGAAATGCAAGTTTCGGTCAAAAATCATAGTATATTATACACTGTTTCGGTCAAAAAAATAAAATATAATTGGGGACTATTTGAAATGATACGAGACTTTTCAGATCATTTATATATGTTAAGAGGGAAGGTTATGATGGAAATCGGGGCAAAAAAATCATCTGAAAACTAGATTCTATGAAACTTGTCGAAATGCAAGTTTCTGTCAAAAAATCATAATATATTACACACTAGTTTATACTAGTTTCGGTCAAAAATACATTTAAATCGCGGACTAATCAAAATGATACGAAAATTCACATATCAATTATATTTTTTATGTGGGAAGGTTATGATGGATGTCCATGCAAAAAATCATCAGAAAATTAGATTCTATGAAACTTTTCGAAATGCAAGTTTCTGTCAAAAATCATAGTATATTATACACTAGTTTCAATAAAAAAAATGTAATTTTATTAGGGATTATTTAAAATGATACAAGACTTTTCAGATCATTTATATATGTTAAGAGGGATGTTTATGATGGAAGTCCATGCAAAAAAAATCATCTTAAAACTAGATTCTATGAAAATTTTCGAAATGCATGTTTCGGTCAAAAATCATAGTATATTATACACTAGTTTCGGTCAAAAAAATAAAATATAATTGGGGACTATTTGAAATGATACGAGACTTTTCAGATCATTTATATATGTTAATAGGGAAGGTTATGATGGAAGTCGATGCAAAAAAAATCATTTGAAAACTAGATTTTATGAAACTTGTCGAAATGCAAGTTTCTGTCAAAAAATCATAATATATTATACACTAGTTTATAATAGTTTCAGTTAAAAATCAAATTAAATCGCGGACTGTTCAAAATGATACGAATCTTCACATATCAATTATATTTTTTATGTGGGTAGGTTATGATGGATGTCCATGCAAAAAATCATCTGAAAATTAGATTCTATGAAACTTTTCGAAATGCAAGTTTCTGTCAAAAATCATAGTATATTATACACTAGTTTTAGTAAAAAAAAATCAAATTTTATTAGGGATTATTTAAAATGATACAATACTTTTCAGATAATTTAAATATGTTAAGAGGGAAGGTTATGATGGAACTCCATGCAAAAAAATCATCTGAAAACTAGATTCTATGAAACTTTTCGAAATGCAAGTTTCGGTCAAAAATCATAGTATATTATACACTGTTTCGGTCAAAAAAATAAAATATAATTGGGGACTATTTGAAATGATACGAGACTTTTCAGATCATTTATATATGTTAAGAGGGAAGGTTATGATGGAAATCGGGGCAAAAAAATCATCTGAAAACTAGATTCTATGAAACTTGTCGAAATGCAAGTTTCTGTCAAAAAATCATAATATATTACACACTAGTTTATACTAGTTTCGGTCAAAAATCAAATTAAATCGCGGACTGTTCAAAATGAAACGAAAATTCACATATCAATTATATTTTTTAAGTGGGAAGGTTATGATGGATGTCCATGCAAAAAATCATCAGAAAATTAGATTCTATGAAACTTTTCGAAATGCAAGTTTCTATCAAAAATCATAGTATATTATACACTAGTTTCAATAAAAAAATCTAATTTTATTAGGGATTATTTGAAATGATACAAGACTTTTCAGATCATTTATATATGTTAAGAGGGATGTTTATGATGGAAGTCCATGCAAAAAAATCATCTGAAAACTAGATTCTATGAAAATTTTCGAAATGCATGTTTCTGTCAAAAATCATAGTATATTATTTACTAGTTTCGGTCAAAAAAAATATATAATTTGGGACTATTTTAAATGATACGAGACTTTTCAGATCATTTATATATGTTAAGAGGGAATGTTATGATGGAAGTCGATGCAAAAAAATCATCTGAAAACTAGATTCTTTGAAACTTTTCGAAATGAAAGTTTCAGTAAAAAAATCAAAGTATATTATACACTAGTTTCGGTCAAAAAAATAAAATTTAATTGGGGACTATGTGAAATGATATGAGACTTTCCAGATCATTTATATATGTTAAGAGGGAAGGTTATGATGGAAGTCGATGCAAAAAAATCATCTGAAAACTAGATTCTATGACTCTAGTCGAAATGCAAGTTTCTGTCAAAAAATCATAATATATTATACACTAGTTTATACTAGTTTCGGTCAAAAAATAAATTAAATCGCGGACTGTTCAAAATGATACGAAACTTCACATATCAATTATATTTTTTATGTGGGAAGGTTATGATGGATGTCCATGCAAAAAATCATCAGAAAATTAGATTTTATGAAACTTTTCAAAAAATCATTAGAAAATTAGATTTTATGCAACTTTTCAAATTTTATTAGGGATTATTTGAAATGATACAATACTTTTCAGATCATTTAAATATGTTAAGTGGGAAGGTTATGATGGAACTCCATGCAAAAAAATCATCTGAAAACTAGATTCTATGAAAATTTTCGAAATGCAAGTTTCGGTCAAATAAATAAAATTGTATTGGGGACGATTTGAAATGATACGAGACTTTTTAGATCATTTATATATGTGAAGAGGGAAGGTTATGATGGAAGTCCAAGCAAAAAAATCATCTGAAAACTAGATTCTATGAAACTTTTCGAAATGCAAGTTTCTGTAAAAAAAATCATAATATATTATACACTAGTTAATACTAGTTTCAGTCAAAAATCAAATTAAATCGGGGATTGTTCAAAATGATACGAAACTTCACATATCATTTATATATTTTACAAGGTAAGGCTTTGATGGATGTCCATGCAAAACATCATCTTAAAATTAGATTCTATGAAACTTTTCTAAATGTATGTTTCTGTCAAAAATCATAGTATATTATACACTAGTTTAAGTCAACAAAATCAAATTTTATTAGGGATTATTCGAAATGATACAAGAATTTTCAGATCATTTATATATGTTAAGAGGGATGTTTATGATGGAAGTCCATGCAAAAAAAATCATCTTAAAACTAGATTCTATGTAACTTATCGAAATGCAAGTTTCTGTCAAAAAATCATAATATATTACACACTAGTTTATACTAGTTTCGGTCAAAAAATCAAATTAAATCGCGGACTGTTCAAAATGATACGAATCTTCACATATCAATTATATTTTTTATGTGGGAAGGTTATGATGGATGTCCATGCAAAAAATCATCTGAAAATTAGATTCTATGAAACTTTTTGAAATGCAAGTTTCTGTCAAAAATCATAGTATATTATACACTAGTTTTAGTAAAAAAATCAAATTTTATTAGGGATTATTTAAAATAATACAATACTTTTCAGATCATTTAAATATGTTAAAAGGGAAGCTTATGATGGAACTCCATGCAAAAAAAATCATCTGAAAACTAGATTCTATGAAACTTTTCGAAATGCAAGTTTCAGTCAAAAATCATAGTATATTATACACTAGTTTCGGTCAAAAAAATAAAATATAATTGGGGACTATTTGAAATGATACGAGACTTTTCAGATCATTTATATATGTTAAGAGGGAAGGTTATGATGGAAGTCGGTGCAAAAAAATCATCTGAAAACTAGATTCTATGAAACATGTCGAAATGCAAGTTTCTGTCAAAAAATCATAATATATTACACACTAGTTTATACTAGTTTCGGTCAAAAATCAAATTAAATCGCGGACTGTTCAAAATGATATGAAAATTCACATATCAATTATATTTTTTATGTGGGAAGGTTATGATGGATGTCCATGCAAAAAATCATCAGAAAATTAGATTCTATGAAACTTTTCGAAATGCAAGTTTCTGTCAAAAATCATAGTATATTATACACTATTTTTAGTAAAAAATCAAATTTTATTAGGGATTATTTAAAATGATACAATACTTTTCAGATCATTTAAATATGTTAAGAGGGAAGGTTATGATGGAACTCCATGCAAAAAAAATCATCTGAAAACTAGATTCTATGAAACTTTTCGAAATGCGTTTCGGTCAAAAAATTAAAATTGTATTGGGGACGATTTGAAATGATACGAGACTTTTTAGATCATTTATATATGTTAAGAGGGAAGGTTATGATGGAAGTCCATGCAAAAAAATCATCTGAAAACTAGATTCTATGAAACTTTTCGAAATGCAAGTTTCTGTAAAAAAAATCATAATATATTATACACTAGTTAATACTAGTTTCAGTCAAAAATCAAATTAAATTGGGGATTGTTAAAAATGATACGAAACTTCACATATCATTTATATATTTTACAAGGTAAGGCTTTGATGGATGTCCATGCAAAAAAACATCTTAAAATTAGATTCTATGAAACTTTTCTAAATGTATGTTTCTGTCAAAAATCATAGTATATTATACACTAGTTTAAGTCAAAAAAATCAAATTTTATTAGGGATTATTCGAAATGATACAAGAAATTTAAGATCATTTATATATGTTAATAGGGATTTTTATGATGGAAGTCCATGCAAAAAAATCATCTGAAAACTAGATTCTTTGAAACTTTTCGAAATGCATGTTTCGGTTAAAAATCATAGTATATTATACAATAGTTTCGGTCAAAAAAATAAAATTTAATTGGGGACTATTTGAAATGATATGAGACTTTCCATATCATTTATATATGTTAAGAGGGAAGGTTATGATGGAATTCGATGCAAAAAAATCATTTGAAAACTAGATTTTATGAAACTTGTCGAAATGCAAGTTTCTGTCAAAAAATCATAATATATTATACACTAGTTTATAATAGTTTCGGTTAAAAATTAAATTAAATCGCGGACTGTTTAAAATGATACGAATCTTCACATATCAATTATATTTTTTATGTGGGAAGGTTATGATGGATGTCCATGCAAAAAATCATCTGAAAATTAGATTCTATGAAACTTTTTGAAATGCAAGTTTCTGTCAAAAATCATAGTATATTATACACTAGTTTTAGTAAAAAAATCAAATTTTATTAGGGATTATTTAAAATAATACAATACTTTTCAGATCATTTAAATATGTTAAAAGGGAAGCTTATGATGGAACTCCATGCAAAAAAAATCATCTGAAAACTAGATTCTATGAAACTTTTCGAAATGCAAGTTTCAGTCAAAAATCATAGTATATTATACACTAGTTTCGGTCAAAAAAATAAAATATAATTGGGGACTATTTGAAATGATACGAGACTTTTCAGATCATTTATATATGTTAAGAGGGAAGGTTATGATGGAAGTCGGTGCAAAAAAATCATCTGAAAACTAGATTCTATGAAACATGTCAAAATGCAAGTTTCTGTCAAAAAATCATGATATATTACACACTAGTTTATACTAGTTTCGGTCAAAAATCAAATTAAATCGCGGACTGTTCAAAATGATACGAAAATTCACATATCAATTATATTTTTTATGTGGGAAGGTTATGATGGATGTCCATGCAAAAAATCATCAGAAAATTAGATTCTATGAAACTTTTCGAAATGCTAGTTTCTGTCAAAAATCATAGTATATTATACACTATTTTTAGTAAAAAATCAAATTTTATTAGGGATTATTTAAAATGATACAATACTTTTCAGATCATTTAAATATGTTAAGAGGGAAGGTTATGATGGAACTCCATGCAAAAAAATCATCTGAAAACTAGATTCTATGAAACTTTTCGAAATGCAAGTTTCGGTCAAAAAAATAAAATTGTATTGGGGACGATTTGAAATGATACGAGACTTTTTAGATTATTTATATATGTTAAGAGGGAAGGTTATGATGGAAGTCCATGCAAAAAAATCATCTGAAAACTAGATTCTATGAAACTTTTCGAAATGCAAGTTTCTGTAAAAAAAATCATAATATATTATACACTAGTTAATACTAGTTTCAATCAAAAATCAAATTAAATCGGGGATTGTTAAAAATGATATGAAACTTCACATATCATTTATATATTTTACAAGGTAAGGCTTTGATGGATGTCCATGCAAAAAAATCATCTTAAAATTAGATTCTATGAAACTTTTCTAAATGTATGTTTCTGTCAAAAATCATAGTATATTATACATTAGTTTAAGTCAAAAAAATCAAATTTTATTAGGGATTATTCGAAATGATACAAGAATTTTAAGATCATTTATATATGTTAAGAGGGATGTTTATGATGGAAGTCCATGCAAAAAAATCATCTGAAAACTAGATTCTTTGAAACTTTTCGAAATGCAAGTTTCGGTCAAAAATCATAGTATATTATACACTGTTTCGGTCAAAAAAATAAAATATAATTGGGGACTATTTGAAATGATACGAGACTTTTCAGATCATTTATATATGTTAATAGGTAAGGTTATGATGGAAGTCTATGCAAAAAAATCAATTGAAAACTAGAGTCTATGAAACTTGTTGAAATGCAAATTTCTGTCAAAAAATCATAATATATTACACACTAGTTTATACTAGTTTCGGTCAAAAATCAAATTAAATCGCGTACTGTTCAAAATGATACGAATCTTCACATATCAATTATATTTTTTATGTGGGAAGGTTATGATGGATGTCCATGCAAAAAATCATCAGAAAATTAGATTCTATGAAACTTTTCGAAATGCAAGTTTCTGTCAAAAATCATAGTATATTATACACTATTTTTAGTAAAAAAATCAAATTTTATTAGGGATTATTTAAAATGATACAATACTTTTCAGATCATTTAAATATGTTAAGAGGGAAGGTTATGATGGAACTCCATGCAAAAAAATCATCTGAAAACTAGATTCTAAGAAACTTTTCGAAATGCAAGTTTCGGTCAAAAAAATAAAATTGTATTGGGGACGATTTGAAATGATACGAGACTTTTTAGATTATTTATATATGTTAAGAGGGAAGGTTATGATGGAAGTCCATGCAAAAAAATCATCTGAAAACTAGATTCTATGAAACTTTTCGAAATGCAAGTTTCTGTAAAAAAAATCATAATATATTATACACTAGTTAATACTAGTTTCAGTCAAAAATCAAATTAAATCGGGGATTGTTAAAAATGATATGAAACTTCACATATCATTTATATATTTTACAAGGTAAGGCTTTGATGGATGTCCATGCAAAAAAATCATCTTAAAATTAGATTCTATGAAACTTTTCTAAATGTATGTTTCTGTCAAAAATCATAGTATATTATACACTAGTTTAAGTCAAAAAAATCAAATTTTATTAGGGATTATTCGAAATGATACAAGAATTTTAAGATCATTTATATATGTTAAGAGGGATGTTTATGATGGAAGTCCATGCAAAAAAATCATCTGAAAACTAGATTCTTTGAAACTTTTCGAAATGCAAGTTTCGGTCAAAAATCATAGTATATTATACACTAGTTTCGGTCAAAAAAATAAAATTTAATTGGGGACTATTTGAAATGATATGAGACTTTCCATATCATTTATATATGTTAAGAGGGAAGGTTATGATGGAAGTCGATGCAAAAAAAATCATTTGAAAACTAGATTTTATGAAACTCGTCGAAATGCAAGTTTCTGTCAAAAAATCATAATATATTATACACTAGTTTATAATAGTTTCGGTTAAAAATCAAATTAAATCGCGGACTGTTCAAAATGATACGAATCTTCACATATCAATTATATTTTTTATGTGGGTAGGTTATGATGGATGTCCATGCAAAAAATCATCTGAAAATTAGATTCTATGAAACTTTTCGAAATGCAAGTTTCTGTCAAAAATCATAGTATATTATACACTAGTTTTAGTAAAAAAAAATCAAATTTTATTAGGGATTATTTAAAATGATACAATACTTTTCAGATCATTTAAATATGTTAAGAGGGAAGGTTATGATGGAACTCCATGCAAAAAAATCATCTGAAAACTAGATTCTATGAAACTTTTCGAAATGCAAGTTTCGGTCAAAAATCATAGTATATTATACACTGTTTCGGTCCAAAAAAAAATATAATTGGGGACTATTTGAAATGATACGAGACTTTTCAGATCATTTATATATGTTAAGAGGGAAGGTTATGATGGAAATCGGGGCAAAAAAATCATCTGAAAACTAGATTCTATGAAACTTGTCGAAATGCAAGTTTCTGTCAAAAAATCATAATATATTACACACTAGTTTATACTAGTTTCGGTCAAAAATCAAATTAAATCGCGGACTGTTCAAAATGAAACGAAAATTCACATATCAATTATATTTTTTATGTGGGAAGGTTATGATGGATGTCCATGCAAAAAAATCATCAGAAAATTAGATTCTATGAAACTTTTCGAAATGCAAGTTTCCATCAAAAATCATAGTATATTATACACTAGTTTCAATAAAAAAAATCTAATTTTATTAGGGATTATTTGAAATGATACAAGACTTTTCAGATCATTTATATATGTTAAGAGGGATGTTTATGATAGAAGCCCATGCAAAAAAAATCATCTGAAAACTAGTTTCTATGAAAATTTTCGAAATGCATGTTTTGGTCAAAAATCATAATATATTATACACTAGTTTCGGTCAAAAATATAAAATATAATTGGGGACTATTTGAAATAATACGAGACTTTTTAGATCATTTATATATGTTAATAGGTAAGGTTATGATGGAAGTCGATGCAAAAAAATCATTTGAAAACTAGAGTCTATGAAACTTGTTGAAATGCAAGTTTCTGTCAAAAAATCATAATATATTACACACTAGTTTATACTAGTTTCGGTCAAAAATCAAATTAAATCGCGGACTGTTCAAAATGATACGAATCTTCACATATCAATTATATTTTTTATGTGGGAAGGTTATGATGGATGTCCATGCAAAAAATCATCAGAAAATTAGATTCTATGAAACTTTTCGAAATGCAAGTTTCTGTCAAAAATCATAGTATATTATACACTATTTTTAGTAAAAAAATCAAATTTTATTTGGGATTATTTAAAATGATACAATACTTTTCAGATCATTTAAATATGTTAAGAGGGAAGGTTATGATGGAGTTCCATGCAAAAAAATCATCTGAAAACTATATTCTATGAAACTTTTCGAAATGCAAGTTTCGGTCAAAAAAATAAAATTGTATTGGGGACGATTTGAAATGATACGAGACTTTTTAGATTATTTATATATGTTAAGAGGGAAGGTTATGATGGAAGTCCATGCAAAAAAATCATCTGAAAACTAGATTCTATGAAACTTTTCGAAATGCAAGTTTCTGTAAAAAAAATCATAATATATTATACACTAGTTAATACTAGTTTCAGTCAAAAATCAAATTAAATCGGGGATTGTTAAAAATGATATGAAACTTCACATATCATTTATATATTTTACAAGGTAAGGCTTTGATGGATGTCCATGCAAAAAAATCATCTTAAAATTAGATTCTATGAAACTTTTCTAAATGTATGTTTCTGTCAAAAATCATAGTATATTATACACTAGTTTAAGTCAAAAAAATCAAATTTTATTAGGGATTATTCGAAATGATACAAGAATTTTAAGATCATTTATATATGTTAAGAGGGATGTTTATGATGGAAGTCCATGCAAAAAAATCATCTGAAAACTAGATTCTTTGAAACTTTTCGAAATGCAAGTTTCGGTCAAAAATCATAGTATATTATACACTAGTTTCGGTCAAAAAAATAAAATTTAATTGGGGACTATTTGAAATGATATGAGACTTTCCATATCATTTATATATGTTAAGAGGGAAGGTTATGATGGAAGTCGATGCAAAAAAAATCATTTGAATACTAGATTTTATGAAACTCGTCGAAATGCAAGTTTCTGTCAAAAAATCATAATATATTATACACTAGTTTATAATAGTTTCGGTTAAAAATCAAATTAAATCGCGGACTGTTCAAAATGATACGAATCTTCACATATCAATTATATTTTTTATGTGGGTAGGTTATGATGGATGTCCATGCAAAAAATCATCTGAAAATTAGATTCTATGAAACTTTTCGAAATGCAAGTTTCTGTCAAAAATCATAGTATATTATACACTAGTTTTAGTAAAAAAAAATCAAATTTTATTAGGGATTATTTAAAATGATACAATACTTTTCAGATCATTTAAATATGTTAAGAGGGAAGGTTATGATGGAACTCCATGCAAAAAAATCATCTGAAAACTAGATTCTATGAAACTTTTCGAAATGCAAGTTTCGGTCAAAAATCATAGTATATTATACACTGTTTTGGTCAAAAAAATAAAATATAATTGGGGACTATTTGAAATGATATGAGACTTTTCAGATCATTTATATATGTTAAGAGGGAAGGTTATGATGGAAATCGGGGCAAAAAAATCATCTGAAAACTAGATTCTATGACTCTATTCGAAATGCAAGTTTCTGTCAAAAAATCATAATATATTACACACTAGTTTATACTAGTTTCGGTCAAAAATCAAATTAAATCGCGGACTGTTCAAAATGAAACGAAAATTCACATATCAATTATATTTTTTATGTGGGAAGGTTATGATGGATGTCCATTCAAAAAATCATCAGAAAATTAGATTCTATGAAACTTTTCGAAATGCAAGTTTCTATCAAAAATCATAGTATATTATACACTAGTTTCAATAAAAAAAATCTAATTTTATTAGGGATTATTTGAAATGATACAAGACTTTTCAGATCATTTATATATGTTAAGAGGGATGTTTATGATAGAAGCCCATGCAAAAAAAATCATCTGAAAACTAGTTTCTATGAAAATTTTCGAAATGCATGTTTTGGTCAAAAATCATAATATATTATACACTAGTTTCGGTCAAAAATATAAAATATAATTGGGGACTATTTGAAATGATACGAGACTTTTTAGATCATTTATATATGTTAATAGGTAAGGTTATGATGGAAGTCGATGCAAAAAAATCATTTGAAAACTAGAGTCTATGAAACTTGTTGAAATGCAAGTTTCTGTCAAAAAATCATAATATATTACACACTAGTTTATACTAGTTTCGGTCAAAAATCAAATTAAATCGCGGACTGTTCAAAATGATACGAATCTTCACATATCAATTATATTTTTTATGTGGGAAGGTTATGATGGATGTCCATGCAAAAAATCATCAGAAAATTAGATTCTATGAAACTTTTCGAAATGCAAGTTTCTGTCAAAAATCATAGTATATTATACACTATTTTTAGTAAAAAAATCAAATTTTATTTGGGATTATTTAAAATGATACAATACTTTTCAGATCATTTAAATATGTTAAGAGGGAAGGTTATGATGGAGTTCCATGCAAAAAAATCATCTGAAAACTATATTCTATGAAACTTTTCGAAATGCAAGTTTCGGTCAAAAAAATAAAATTGTATTGGGGACGATTTGAAATGATACGAGACTTTTTAGATTATTTATATATGTTAAGAGGGAAGGTTATGATGGAAGTCCATGCAAAAAAATCATCTGAAAACTAGATTCTATGAAACTTTTCGAAATGCAAGTTTCTGTAAAAAAAATCATAATATATTATACACTAGTTAATACTAGTTTCAGTCAAAAATCAAATTAAATCGGGGATTGTTAAAAATGATATGAAACTTCACATATCATTTATATATTTTACAAGGTAAGGCTTTGATGGATGTCCATGCAAAAAAATCATCTTAAAATTAGATTCTATGAAACTTTTCTAAATGTATGTTTCTGTCAAAAATCATAGTATATTATACACTAGTTTAAGTCAAAAAAATCAAATTTTATTAGGGATTATTCGAAATGATACAAGAATTTTAAGATCATTTATATATGTTAAGAGGGATGTTTATGATGGAAGTCCATGCAAAAAAATCATCTGAAAACTAGATTCTTTGAAACTTTTCGAAATGCAAGTTTCGGTCAAAAATCATAGTATATTATACACTAGTTTCGGTCAAAAAAATAAAATTTAATTGGGGACTATTTGAAATGATATGAGACTTTCCATATCATTTATATATGTTAAGAGGGAAGGTTATGATGGAAGTCGATGCAAAAAAAATCATTTGAATACTAGATTTTATGAAACTCGTCGAAATGCAAGTTTCTGTCAAAAAATCATAATATATTATACACTAGTTTATAATAGTTTCGGTTAAAAATCAAATTAAATCGCGGACTGTTCAAAATGATACGAATCTTCACATATCAATTATATTTTTTATGTGGGTAGGTTATGATGGATGTCCATGCAAAAAATCATCTGAAAATTAGATTCTATGAAACTTTTCGAAATGCAAGTTTCTGTCAAAAATCATAGTATATTATACACTAGTTTTAGTAAAAAAAAATCAAATTTTATTAGGGATTATTTAAAATGATACAATACTTTTCAGATCATTTAAATATGTTAAGAGGGAAGGTTATGATGGAACTCCATGCAAAAAAATCATCTGAAAACTAGATTCTATGAAACTTTTCGAAATGCAAGTTTCGGTCAAAAATCATAGTATATTATACACTGTTTTGGTCAAAAAAATAAAATATAATTGGGGACTATTTGAAATGATATGAGACTTTTCAGATCATTTATATATGTTAAGAGGGAAGGTTATGATGGAAATCGGGGCAAAAAAATCATCTGAAAACTAGATTCTATGACTCTATTCGAAATGCAAGTTTCTGTCAAAAAATCATAATATATTACACACTAGTTTATACTAGTTTCGGTCAAAAATCAAATTAAATCGCGGACTGTTCAAAATGAAACGAAAATTCACATATCAATTATATTTTTTATGTGGGAAGGTTATGATGGATGTCCATTCAAAAAATCATCAGAAAATTAGATTCTATGAAACTTTTCGAAATGCAAGTTTCTATCAAAAATCATAGTATATTATACACTAGTTTCAATAAAAAAAATCTAATTTTATTAGGGATTATTTGAAATGATACAAGACTTTTCAGATCATTTATATATGTTAAGAGGGATGTTTATGATAGAAGCCCATGCAAAAAAAATCATCTGAAAACTAGTTTCTATGAAAATTTTCGAAATGCATGTTTTGGTTAAAAATCATAATATATTATACACTAGTTTCGGTCAAAAAAATAAAATATAATTGGGGACTATTTGAAATGATACGAGACTTTTCAGATCATTTATATATGTTAATAGGTAAGGTTATGATGGAAGTCGATGCAAAAAAATCATTTGAAAACTAGAGTCTATGAAACTTGTTGAAATGCAAGTTTCTGTCAAAAAATCATAAAATATTACACACTAGTTTATACTAGTTTCGGTCAAAAATCAAATTAAATCGCGGACTGTTCAAAATGATATGAATCTTCACATATCAATTATATTTTTTATGTGGGAAGGTTATGATGGATGTCCATGCAAAAAATCATCAGAAAATTAGATTCTATGAAACTTTTCGAAATGCAAGTTTCTGTCAAAAATCATAGTATATTATACACTATTTTTAGTAAAAAAATCAAATTTTATTTGGGATTATTTAAAATGATACAATACTTTTCAGATCATTTAAATATGTTAAGAGGGAAGGTTATGATGGAACTCCATGCAAAAAAATCATCTGAAAACTATATTCTATGAAACTTTTCGAAATGCAAGTTTCGGTCAAAAAAATAAATTTGTATTGGGGACGATTTGAAATGATACGAGACTTTTTAGATTATTTATATATTTTAAGAGGGAAGGTTATGATGGAAGTCCATGCAAAAAAATCATCTGAAAACTAGATTCTATGAAACTTTTCGAAATGCAAGTTTCTGTAAAAAAATCATAATATATTATACACTAGTTAATACTAGTTTCAGTCAAAAATCAAATTAAATCGGGGATTGTTAAAAATGATATGAAACTTCACATATCATTTATATATTTTACAAGGTAAGGTTTTGATGGATGTCCATGCAAAAAATCATCTTAAAATTAGATTCTATGAAACTTTTCTAAATGTATGTTTCTGTCAAAAATCATAGTATATTATACACTAGTTTAAGTCAAAAAAATCAAATTTTATTAGGGATTATTCGAAATGATACAAGAATTTTAAGATCATTTATATATGTTAAGAGGGATGTTTATGATGGAAGTCCATGCAAAAAAATCATCTGAAAACTAGATTCTTTGAAACTTTTCGAAATGCAAGTTTCGGTCAAAAATCATAGTATATTATACACTAGTTTCGGTCAAAAAAATAAAATATAATTGGGGACTATTTGAAATGATACGAGACTTTTCAGATCATTTATATATGTTAATAGGTAAGGTTATGATGGAAGTCGATGCAAAAAAAATCATTTGAAAACTAGATTTTATGAAACTTGTCGAAATGCAAGTTTCTGTCAAAAAATCATAATATATTATACACTAGTTTATAATAGTTTCGGTTAAAAATCAAATTAAATCGCGGACTGTTCAAAATGATATGAATCTTCACATATCAATTATATTTTTTATGTGGGTAGGTTATGATGGATGTCCATGCAAAAAATCATCTGAAAATTAGATTCTATGAAACTTTTCGAAATGCAAGTTTCTGTCAAAAATCATAGTATATTATACACTAGTTTTAGTAAAAAAAAAATCAAATTTTATTAGGGATTATTTAAAATGATACAATACTTTTCAGATCATTTAAATATGTTAAGAGGGAAGGTTATGATGGAACTCCATGCAAAAAAATCATCTGAAAACTAGATTCTATGAAACTTTTCGAAATGCAAGTTTCGGTCAAAAATCATAATATATTATACACTATTTCGGTCAAAAAAATAAAATATAATTGGGGACTATTTGAAATGATACGAGACTTTTCAGATCATTTATATATGTTAAGAGGGAAGGTTATGATGGAATCGGGGCAAAAAAATCATCTGAAAACTAGATTCTATGAAACTTGTCGAAATGCAAGTTTCTGTCAAAAAATCATAATATATTACACACTAGTTTATACTAGTTTCGGTCAAAAATCAAATTAAATCGAGGACTGTTCAAAATGAAACGAAAATTCACATATCAATTATATTTTTTATGTGGGAAGGTTATGATGGATGTCCATGCAAAAAATCATCAGAAAATTAGATTCTATGAAACTTTTCGAAATGCAAGTTTCTGTCAAAAATCATAGTATATTATACACTAGTTTCAATAAAAAAAATCTAATTTTATTAGGGATTATTTGAAATGATACAAGACTTTTCAGATCATTTATATATGTTAAGAGGGATGTTTATGATGGAAGTCCATGCAAAAAAATCATCTGAAAACTAGATTCTATGAAAATTTTCGAAATGCATGTTTCTGTCAAAAATCATAATATATTATTTACTAGTTTCGGTCAAAAAAATATATAATTTGGGACTATTTTAAATGATACGAGACTTTTCAGATCATTTATATATGTTAAGAGGGAAGGTTATGATGGAAGTCGATGCAAAAAAATCATCTGAAAACTAGATTCTATGACTCTAGTCGAAATGCAAGTTTCTGTCAAAAAATCATAATATATTATACACTAGTTTATACTAGTTTCGGTCAAAAATCAAATTAAATCGCGGACTGTTCAAAATGATACGAAACTTCACATATCAATTATATTTTTTATGTGGGAAGGTTATGATGGATGTCCATGCAAAAAATCATCAGAAAATTAGATTTGATGAAAGTTTTCGAAATGCAAGTTTCTGTCAAAAATCATAGTATATTATACACTAGTTTTAGTAAAAAATCAAATTTTATTAGGGATTATTTGAAATGATACAATACTTTTCAGATCATTTAAATATGTTAAGTGGGAAGGTTATGATGGAACTCCATGCAAAAAAATCATCTGAAAACTAGATTCTATGAAACTTTTCGAAATGCAAGTTTCGGTCAAATAAATAAAATTGTATTGGGGACGATTTGAAATGATACGAGTGTTTTTAGATCATTTATATATGTGAAGAGGGAAGGTTATGATGGAAGTCCATGCAAAAAAAATCATCTGAAAACTAGATTCTATGAAACTTTTCGAAATGCAAGTTTCTGTAAAAAAAATCATAATATATTATACACTAGTTAATACTAGTTTCAGTCAAAAATCAAATTAAATCGGGGATTGTTCAAAATGATACGAAACTTCACATATCATTTATATATTTTACAAGGTAAGGCTTTGATGGATGTCCATGCAAAACATCATCTTAAAATTAGATTTTATGAAACTTTTCTAAATGTATGTTTCTGTCAAAAATCATAGTATATTATACACTAGTTTAAGTCAACAAAATTAAATTTTATTAGGGATTATTCGAAATGATACAAGAATTTTCAGATCATTTATATATGTTAAGAGGGATGTTTATGATGGAAGTCCATGCAAAAAAATCATCTGAAAACTATATTCTTTGAAACTTTTCGAAATGAAAGTTTCAGTAAAAAATCATAGTATATTATACACTAGTTTCGGTCAAAAAAATAAAATTTAATTGGGGACTATTTGAAATGATATGAGACTTTCCAGATCATTTATATATGTTAAGAGGGAAGGTTATGATGGAAGTCGATGCAAAAAAATCATTTGAAAACTAGATTTTATGAAACTTGTCGAAATGCAAGTTTCGGTCAAAAAATCATAATATATTATACACTAGTTTATAATAGTTTCGGTTAAAAATCAAATTAAATCGCGGACTGTTCAAAATGATACGAATCTTCACATTTCAATTATATTTTTTATGTGGGAAGGTTATGATGGATGTCCATGCAAAAAATCATCTGAAAATTAGATTCTATGAAACTTTTCGAAATGCAAGTTTCTGTCAAAAATCATAGTATATTATACACTAGTTTTAGTAAAAAAAAAATCAAATTTTATTAGGGATTATTTAAAATGATACAATACTTTTCAGATCATTTAAATATGTTAAGAGGGAAGGTTATGATGGAACTCCATGCAAAAAAATCATCTGAAAACTAGATTCTATGAAACTTTTCGAAATGCAAGTTTCGGTCAAAAATCATAATATATTATACACTATTTCGGTCAAAAAAATAAAATATAATTGGGGACTATTTGAAATGATACGAGACTTTTCAGATCATTTATATATGTTAAGAGGGAAGGTTATGATGGAATCGGGGCAAAAAAATCATCTGAAAACTAGATTCTATGAAACTTGTCGAAATGCAAGTTTCTGTCAAAAAATCATAATATATTACACACTAGTTTATACTAGTTTCGGTCAAAAATCAAATTAAATCGAGGACTGTTCAAAATGAAACGAAAATTCACATATCAATTATATTTTTTATGTGGGAAGGTTATGATGGATGTCCATGCAAAAAATCATCAGAAAATTAGATTCTATGAAACTTTTCGAAATGCAAGTTTCTGTCAAAAATCATAGTATATTATACACTAGTTTCAATAAAAAAAATCTAATTTTATTAGGGATTATTTGAAATGATACAAGACTTTTCAGATCATTTATATATGTTAAGAGGGATGTTTATGATGGAAGTCCATGCAAAAAAATCATCTGAAAACTAGATTCTATGAAAATTTTCGAAATGCATGTTTCTGTCAAAAATCATAATATATTATTTACTAGTTTCGGTCAAAAAAAAAATATAATTTGGGACTATTTTAAATGATACGAGACTTTTCAGATCATTTATATATGTTAAGAGGGAAGGTTATGATGGAAGTCGATGCAAAAAAATCATCTGAAAACTAGATTCTATGACTCTAGTCGAAATGCAAGTTTCTGTCAAAAAATCATAATATATTATACACTAGTTTATACTAGTTTCGGTCAAAAATCAAATTAAATCGCGGACTGTTCAAAATGATACGAAACTTCACATATCAATTATATTTTTTATGTGGGAAGGTTATGATGGATGTCCATGCAAAAAATCATCAGAAAATTAGATTTTATGAAAGTTTTCGAAATGCAAGTTTCTGTCAAAAATCATAGTATATTATACACTAGTTTTAGTAAAAAATCAAATTTTATTAGGGATTATTTGAAATGATACAATACTTTTCAGATCATTTAAATATGTTAAGTGGGAAGGTTATGATGGAACTCCATGCAAAAAAATCATCTGAAAACTAGATTCTATGAAACTTTTCGAAATGCAAGTTTCGGTCAAATAAATAAAATTGTATTGGGGACGATTTGAAATGATACGAGTGTTTTTAGATCATTTATATATGTGAAGAGGGAAGGTTATGATGGAAGTCCATGCAAAAAAAATCATCTGAAAACTAGATTCTATGAAACTTTTCGAAATGCAAGTTTCTGTAAAAAAAATCATAATATATTATACACTAGTTAATACTAGTTTCAGTCAAAAATCAAATTAAATCGGGGATTGTTCAAAATGATACGAAACTTCACATATCATTTATATATTTTACAAGGTAAGGCTTTGATGGATGTCCATGCAAAACATCATCTTAAAATTAGATTTTATGAAACTTTTCTAAATGTATGTTTCTGTCAAAAATCATAGTATATTATACACTAGTTTAAGTCAACAAAATCAAATTTTATTAGGGATTATTCGAAATGATACAAGAATTTTCAAATCATTTATATATGTTAAGAGGGATGTTTATGATGGAAGTCCATGCAAAAAAATCATCTGAAAACTATATTCTATGAAAATTTTCGAAATGAAAGTTTCAGTAAAAAATCATAGTATATTATACACTAGTTTCGGTCAAAAAAATAAAATTTAATTGGGGACTATTTGAAATGATACGAGACTTTCCAGATCATTTATATATGTTAAGAGGGAAGGTTATGATGGAAGTCGATGCAAAAAAATCATTTGAAAACTAGATTTTATGAAACTTGTCGAAATGCAAGTTTCGGTCAAAAAATCATAATATATTATACACTAGTTTATAATAGTTTCGGTTAAAAATCAAATTAAATCGCGGACTGTTCAAAATGATACGAATCTTCACATTTCAATTATATTTTTTATGTGGGAAGGTTATGATGGATGTCCATGCAAAAAATCATCTGAAAATTAGATTCTATGAAACTTTTCGAAATGCAAGTTTCTGTCAAAAATCATAGTATATTATACACTAGTTTTAGTAAAAAAAAATCAAATTTTATTAGGAATTATTTAAAATGATACAATACTTTTCAGATCATTTAAATATGTTAAGAGGGAAGGTTATGATGGAACTCCATGCAAAAAAATCATCTGAAAACTAGATTCTATGAAACTTTTCGAAATGCAAGTTTCGGTCAAAAATCATAGTATATTATACACTGTTTCGGTCAAAAAAATAAAATATAATTGGGGACTATTTGAAATGATACGAGACTTTTCAGATCATTTATATATGTTAAGAGGGAAGGTTATGATGGAAATCGGGGCAAAAAAATCATCTGAAAACTAGATTCTATGAAACTTGTCGAAATGCAAGTTTCTGTCAAAAAATCATAATATATTACACACTAGTTTATACTAGTTTCGGTCAAAAATCAAATTAAATCGCGGACTGTTCAAAATGAAACGAAAATTCACATATCAATTATATTTTTTATGTGGGAAGGTTATGATGGATGTCCATGCAAAAAATCATCAGAAAATTAGATTCTATGAAACTTTTCGAAATGCAAGTTTCTGTCAAAAATCATAGTATATTATACACTAGTTTCAATAAAAAAAATCTAATTTTATTAGGGATTATTTGAAATGATACAAGACTTTTCAGATCATTTATATATGTTAAGAGGGATGTTTATGATGGAAGTCCATGCAAAAAAATCATCTGAAAACTAGATTCTATGAAAATTTTCGAAATGCATGTTTCTGTCAAAAATCATAGTATATTATTTACTAGTTTCGGTCAAAAAAAAATATAATTTGGAACTATTTTAAATGATACGAGACTTTTCAGATCATTTATATATGTTAAGAGGGAAGGTTATGATGGAAGTCGATGCAAAAAAATCATCTGAAAACTAGATTCTTTGAAACTTTTCGAAATGAAAGTTTCAGTAAAAAATCATAGTATATTATACACTAGTTTCGGTCAAAAAAATAAAATTTAATTGGGGACTATTTGAAATGATATGAGACTTTCCAGATCATTTATATATGTTAAGAGGGAAGGTTATGATGGAAGTCGATGCAAAAAAATCATCTGAAAACTAGATTCTATGACTCTAGTCGAAATGCAAGTTTCTGTCAAAAAATCATAATATATTATACACTAGTTTATACTAGTTTCGGTCAAAAATCAAATTAAATCGCGGACTGTTCAAAATGATACGAAACTTCACATATCAATTATATTTTTTATGTGGGAAGGTTATGATGGATGTCCATGCAAAAAATCATCAGAAAATTAGATTTTATGAAAGTTTTCGAAATGCAAGTTTCTGTCAAAAATCATAGTATATTATACACTAGTTTTAGTAAAAAATCAAATTTTATTAGGGATTATTTGAAATGATACAATACTTTTCAGATCATTTAAATATGTTAAGTGGGAAGGTTATGATGGAACTCCATGCAAAAAAATCATCTGAAAACTAGATTCTATGAAACTTTTCGAAATGCAAGTTTCGGTCAAATAAATAAAATTGTATTGGGGACGATTTGAAATGATACGAGTGTTTTTAGATCATTTATATATGTGAAGAGGGAAGGTTATGATGGAAGTACATGCAAAAAAAATCATCTGAAAACTAGATTCTATGAAACTTTTCGAAATGCAAGTTTCTGTAAAAAAAATCATAATATATTATACACTAGTTAATACTAGTTTCAGTCAAAAATCAAATTAAATCGGGGATTGTTCAAAATGATACGAAACTTCACATATCATTTATATATTTTACAAGGTAAGGCTTTGATGGATGTCCATGCAAAACATCATCTTAAAATTAGATTCTATGAAACTTTTCTAAATGTATGTTTCTGTCAAAAATCATAGTATATTATACACTAGTTTAAGTCAACAAAATTAAATTTTATTAGGGATTATTCGAAATGATACAAGAATTTTCAGATCATTTATATATGTTAAGAGGGATGTTTATGATGGAAGTCCATGCAAAAAAATCATCTGAAAACTATATTCTTTGAAACTTTTCGAAATGAAAGTTTCAGTAAAAAATCATAGTATATTATACACTAGTTTCGGTCAAAAAAATAAAATTTAATTGGGGACTATTTGAAATGATATGAGACTTTCCAGATCATTTATATATGTTAAGAGGGAAGGTTATGATGGAAGTCGATGCAAAAAAATCATCTGAAAACTAGATTCTATGACTCTAGTCGAAATGCAAGTTTCTGTCAAAAAATCATAATATATTATACACTAGTTTATGCTACTTTCGGTCAAAAATCAAATTAAATCGCGGACTGTTCAAAATGATACGAAACTTCACATATCAATTATATTTTTTATGTGGGAAGGTTATGATGGATGTCCATGCAAAAAATCATCAGAAAATTAGATTCTATGAAAGTTTTCGAAATGCAAGTTTCTGTCAAAAATCATAGTATATTATACACTAGTTTCAATAAATAAATAAAAAATTTATTAGGGATTATTTGAAATGATACAAGACTTTTCAGATCATTTATATATGTTAAGAGGGATGTTTATGATTGAAGTCCATGCAAAAAAATCATTTGAAAACTAGATTCTATGAAAATTTTCGAAATGCAAGTTTCGGTCAAAAATCATAGTATATTATACACTAGTTTCGGTCAAAAAAATAAAATATAATTGGGGACTATTTGAAATGATACGAGACTTTTCAAATCATTTATATATGTTAAGAGGGAAGATTATTGTGGTATTCCTTGCATAAAGTCATCTGAAAACTAGATTCTATTAAACTTTACGAAATGCAAGTTCGGTCAAAAAATCATAATATTTATACATAAGTTTATACTATTTTCTGTCAAAACTCAAATTAAATCGGAGACTATTTGAAATGATACGAAACTTTACATATCATTTATATATTTTACGAGGGAAGGTAATGATGGAATTCCATGGAAAAAATCATCTGTAAAATAGATTCTATGAAACCTTTCGAAATGCAAGTTTCTGTCAAAAACCATAGTATATTATACACTAGTTCAGTCAAAAAAATACAATTTAATTGGGACAATTTGAAATGATACGAGACTTTTCATATCATTTATATATGATAAGAGCGAAGATTATGATGGAAGTCCATGCAAAAAAAATCATCTGAAAACTAGATTCTATGAAACTTTTTGAAATGCAAGTTTGGTTCAAAAAATCATAATATATTATACACTAGTTTATACTAGTTTCGGTCAAAAATCAAATTAAATTGGGAAATATTAGAAATGATACGAAACATCACATATCATTTATATATTTTATGAGGGAATGTTTTGATGGAAGTCCATGCAAAAAATCATCTGAAAAATAGATTCTATTAAACTTTTTGAAGTGCATGTTTCGGTCAAAAATCATAGTTTATTTTACACTAGTTTCAGTCAAAAAATCAAATTTAATTGGGGACTATTTGAAATGATACGAGACTTCACATATGATTTATATATGTTAAGGGGGAAGGTTATGATGGAAGTCCATGCAAACAAATCATCTGAAAATTAGATTCTATGAAACTTTTCGAAAATCAAGTTTCGGTCAAAAATCAGTATATTATACACTAGTTTTGTTCAAAAAAATAAAATTTAATTGGGGACTATTTGAAATGATACGAGACATTTCAGATCATTTATATATGATAAGAGGGAAGGTTATGATTGTAGTCCATGAATAAAAATCATCTGAAAACTAGATTCTATAAAACTTTTCAAAATGCAAGTTTCGGTCAAAAAATCATAATATATTATACACTAGTTTATACTATTTTCGGTCAAAAATCAAATTAAATCGTGGACTATTCGAAATGATACGAAACTTCACATATCATTTATATATTTTAAGAGGGAAGGTTATGATGGAAGTCCATGCAAAAAATCATATGAAAATTAGATTCTATGAAACTTTTCAAAATGCAAGTATCGGTCAAAAAATCATAATACGAAACTTCACATTCAAAAAATAAACTAGTTTATACTAGTTCCGGTCAAAAAATCAAATTAAATATGGGACTATTCGAAATGATACGAAACTTCCCATATCATTTATATATTTTACGAGGGAAGGTTATGATTGAAGTCCATGCAAAAAATCGTCTAAAAATTAGATTCTACTAAACTTTTCGAAATGCGAGTTTCAGTCAAAATTCATAGTATATTATACACTAGTTTCAGTCAAAAAATCAAATTTAATTGGGAACAATTTGAAATGATATGAGACTTTTCAGATCATTTATATATGTTAAGAGGGAAGGTTATGATGGAAGTCCATGCAAAAAAACTCATCTGAAAACTAGATTCTTTGAAACTTTTCGAAATGCAAGTTTCTGTCAAAAAATCATAATATATTATACACTAGGTTATACTAGTTTCAGTCAAAAATAATATTTAATCGGGGACTATTCGAAATGATACGAAAATTCACATATCATTTATATATTTTAATAGGGAATGTTATGATGGAAGTCCATGATAAAAATCATCTAAAAATTGGATTCTATGAAACTTTTCGAAATGCAAGTTTCGGTCAAAAATCATAATATATTATACACTAGTTTCGGTCAAAAAAATCAAATTTAATTGGGAACAATTTGAAATGATATGAGACTTTTCAGATCATTTATATATGTTAAGAGGGAAGGTTATGATGGAAGTTCATTCAAAAAAATATCTGAATACTAGATTCTTTGAAAGTTTTCGAAATGCAAGTTTCTGTCGAAAAATCATAATATATTATACACTAGTTTCGGTCAAAAATAAAATTAAATCGGGGACTGTTCAAAATGATACAAAACTTCACATATCATTTATATATTTTACGAGGGAAGGTTATAATGGATGTCCATGCAAAAATCATCAGAAAATTAGATTCTATGAAACTTTTCGAAATGCAAGTTTTGGTCAAATATCTTAGTATATTATACACTAGTTTCGTTCAAAAAAAACAAATTTTATTGGGGACTATTTGAAATGATACGAGACTTTACATATCAATTATATTTGTTAAGAGGGAAGGTTATGATGGAAGTCCATGCAAAAAAATCATCTGAAAACTAGATTCTATGAAACTTTTCGAAATGCAAGTTTCGGTCAAAAATCATAGTATATTATACACTGTTTCGGTCAAAAAAATAAAATATAATTGGGGACTATTTGAAATGATACGAGACTTTTCAGATCATTTATATATGTTAAGAGGGAAGGTTATGATGGAAATCGGGGCAAAAAAATCATCTGAAAACTAGATTCTATGAAACTTGTCGAAATGCAAGTTTCTGTCAAAAAATCATAATATATTACACACTAGTTTATACTAGTTTCGGTCAAAAATCAAATTAAATCGCGGACTGTTCAAAATGAAACGAAAATTCACATATCAATTATATTTTTTATGTGGGAAGGTTATGATGGATGTCCATACAAAAAATCATCAGAAAATTAGATTCTATGAAACTTTTCGAAATGCAAGTTTCTGTCAAAAATCATAGTATATTATACACTAGTTTCAATAAAAAAAATCTAATTTTATTAGGGATTATTTGAAATGATACAAGACTTTTCAGATCATTTATATATGTTAAGAGGGATGTTTATGATGGAAGTCCATGCAAAAAAATCATCTGAAAACTAGATTCTATGAAAATTTTCGAAATGCATGTTTCTGTCAAAAATCATAGTATATTATTTACTAGTTTCGGTCAAAAAAAAAATATAACTTGGGACTATTTTAAATGATACGAGACTTTTCAGATCATTTATATATGTTAAGAGGGAAGGTTATGATGGAAGTCGATGCAAAAAAATCATCTGAAAACTAGATTCTTTGAAACTTTTCGAAATGAAAGTTTCAGTAAAAAATCATAGTATATTATACACTAGTTTCGGTCAAAAAAATAAAATTTAATTGGGGACTATTTGAAATGATATGAGACTTTCCAGATCATTTATATATGTTAAGAGGGAAGGTTATGATGGAAGTCGATGCAAAAAAATCATCTGAAAACTAGATTCTATGACTCTAGTCGAAATGCAAGTTTCTGTCAAAAAATCATAATATATTATACACTAGTTTATACTAGTTTCGGTCAAAAATCAAATTAAATCGCGGACTATTCAAAATGATACGAAACTTCACATATCAATTATATTATTTATGTGGGAAGGTTATGATGGATGTCCATGCAAAAAATCATCAGAAAATTAGATTTTATGAAACTTTTCGAAATGCAAGTTTCTGTCAAAAATCATAGTATATTATACACTAGTTTTAGTAAAAAAATCAAATTTTATTAGGGATTATTTGAAATGATACAATACTTTTCAGATCATTTAAATATGTTAAGTGGGAAGGTTATGATGGAACTCCATGCAAAAAAATCATCTGAAAACTAGATTCTATGAAACTTTTCGAAATGCAAGTTTCGGTCAAATAAATAAAATTGTATTGGGGACGATTTGAAATGATACGAGACTTTTTAGATCATTTATATATGTGAAGAGGGAAGGTTATGATGGAAGTCCATGCAAAAAAATCATCTGAAAACTAGATTCTATGAAACTTTTCGAAATGCAAGTTTCTGTTAAAAAAATCATAATATATTATACACTAGTTAATACTAGTTTCAGTCAAAAATCAAATTAAATCGGGGATTGTTCAAAATGATACGAAACTTCACATATCATTTATATATTTTACAAGGTAAGGCTTTGATGGATGTCCATGCAAAACATCATCTTAAAATTAGATTCTATGAAACTTTTCTAAATGTATGTTTCTGTCAAAAATCATAGTATATTATACACTAGTTTAAGTCAAAAAAATCAAATTTTATTAGGGATTATTCGAAATGATACAAGAATTTTCAGATCATTTATATATGTTAAGAGGGATGTTTATGATGGAAGTCCATGCAAAAAAATCATCTGAAAACTAGATTCTTTGAAACTTTTCGAAATGAAAGTTTCAGTAAAAAATCATAGTATATTATACACTAGTTTCGGTCAAAAAAATAAAATTTAATTGGGGACTATTTGAAATGATATGAGACTTTCCAAATCATTTATATATGTTAAGAGGGAAGGTTATGATGGAAGTCGATGCAAAAAAATCATCTGAAAACTAGATTCTATGACTCTAGTCGAAATGCAAGTTTCTGTCAAAAAATCATAATATATTATACACTAGTTTATACTACTTTCGGTCAAAAATCAAATTAAATCGCGGACTGTTCAAAATGATACGAAACTTCACATATCAATTATATTTTTTATGTGGGAAGGTTATGATGGATGTCCATGCAAAAAATCATCAGAAAATTAGATTCTATGAAAGTTTTCGAAATGCAAGTTTCTGTCAAAAATCATAGTATATTATACACTAGTTTCAATAAATAAATAAAAAATTTATTAGGGATTATTTGAAATGATACAAGACTTTTCAGATCATTTATATATGTTAAGAGGGATGTTTATGATTGAAGTCCATGCAAAAAAATCATTTGAAAACTAGATTCTATGAAAATTTTCGAAATGCAAGTTTCGGTCAAAAATCATAGTATATTATACACTAGTTTCGGTCAAAAAAATAAAATATAATTGGGGACTATTTGAAATGATACGAGACTTTTCAAATCATTTATATATGTTAAGAGGGAAGATTATTGTGGTATTCCTTGCATAAAGTCATCTGAAAACTAGATTCTATTAAACTTTACGAAATGCAAGTTCGGTCAAAAAATCATAATATTTATACATAAGTTTATAATATTTTCTGTCAAAACTCAAATTAAATCGGAGACTATTTGAAATGATACGAAACTTTACATATCATTTATATATTTTACGAGGGAAGGTAATGATGGAATTCCATGGAAAAAATCATCTGTAAAATAGATTCTATGAAACCTTTCGAAATGCAAGTTTCTGTCAAAAACCATAGTATATTATACACTAGTTCAGTCAAAAAAATACAATTTAATTGGGACTATTTGAAATGATACGAGACTTTTCATATCATTTATATATGATAAGAGCGAAGATTATGATGGAAGTCCATGCAAAAAAAATCATCTGAAAACTAGATTCTATGAAACTTTTTGAAATGCAAGTTTGGTTCAAAAAATCATAATATATTATACACTAGTTTATACTAGTTTCGGTCAAAAATCAAATTAAATTGGGAAATATTAGAAATGATACGAAACATCACATATCATTTATATATTTTATGAGGGAATGTTTTGATGGAAGTCCATGCAAAAAATCATCTGAAAAATAGATTCTATTAAACTTTTTGAAGTGCATGTTTCGGTCAAAAATCATAGTTTATTTTACACTAGTTTCAGTCAAAAAATCAAATTTAATTGGGGACTATTTGAAATGATACGAGACTTCACATATGATTTATATATGTTAAGGGGGAAGGTTATGATGGAAGTCCATGCAAACAAATCATCTGAAAATTAGATTCTATGAAACTTTTCGAAAATCAAGTTTCGGTCAAAAATCAGTATATTATACACTAGTTTTGTTCAAAAAAATAAAATTTAATTGGGGACTATTTGAAATGATACGAGACATTTCAGATCATTTATATATGATAAGAGGGAAGGTTATGATTGTAGTCCATGAATAAAAATCATCTGAAAACTAGATTCTATAAAACTTTTCAAAATGCAAGTTTCGGTCAAAAAATCATAATATATTATACACTAGTTTATACTATTTTCGGTCAAAAATCAAATTAAATCGTGGACTATTCGAAATGATACGAAACTTCACATATCATTTATATATTTTAAGAGGGAAGGTTATGATGGAAGTCCATGCAAAAAATCATATGAAAATTAGATTCTATGAAACTTTTCAAAATGCAAGTATCGGTCAAAAAATCATAATACGAAACTTCACATTCAAAAAATAAACTAGTTTATACTAGTTCCGGTCAAAAAATCAAATTAAATATGGGACTATTCGAAATGATACGAAACTTCCCATATCATTTATATATTTTACGAGGGAAGGTTATGATTGAAGTCCATGCAAAAAATCGTCTAAAAATTAGATTCTACTAAACTTTTCGAAATGCGAGTTTCAGTCAAAATTCATAGTATATTATACACTAGTTTCAGTCAAAAAATCAAATTTAATTGGGAACAATTTGAAATGATATGAGACTTTTCAGATCATTTATATATGTTAAGAGGGAAGGTTATGATGGAAGTCCATGCAAAAAAACTCATCTGAAAACTAGATTCTTTGAAACTTTTCGAAATGCAAGTTTCTGTCAAAAAATCATAATATATTATACACTAGGTTATACTAGTTTCAGTCAAAAATAATATTTAATCGGGGACTATTCGAAATGATACGAAACTTCACATATCATTTATATATTTTAATAGGGAATGTTACGATGGAAGTCCATGAAAAAAATCATCTAAAAATTGGATTCTATGAAACTTTTCGAAATGCAAGTTTCGGTCAAAAATCATAATATATTATACACTAGTTTCGGTCAAAAAAATCAAATTTAATTGGGAACAATTTGAAATGATACGAGACTTTTCAGATCATTTATATATGTTAAGAGGGAAGGTTATGATGGAAGTTCATTCAAAAAAATATCTGAATACTAGATTCTTTGAAAGTTTTCGAAATGCAAGTTTCTGTCGAAAAATCATAATATATTATACACTAGTTTCGGTCAAAAATAAAATTAAATCGGGGACTGTTCAAAATGATACAAAACTTCACATATCATTTATATATTTTACGAGGGAAGGTTATAATGGATGTCCATGCAAAAATCATCAGAAAATTAGATTCTATGAAACTTTTCGAAATGCAAGTTTTGGTCAAATATCTTAGTATATTATACACTAGTTTCGTTCAAAAAAAACAAATTTTATTGGGGACTATTTGAAATGATACGAGACTTTACATATCAATTATATTTGTTAAGAGGGAAGGTTATGATGGAAGTCCATGCAAAAAAATCATCTGAAAACTAGATTCTATGAAACTTTTCGAAATGCAAGTTTCGGTCAAAAATCATAGTATATTATACATTGTTTCGGTCAAAAAAATAAAATATAATTGGGGACTATTTGAAATGATACGAGACTTTTGAGATCATTTATATATGTTAAGAGGGAAGGTTATGATGGAAATCGGGGCAAAAAAATCATCTGAAAACTAGATTCTATGAAACTTGTCGAAATGCAAGTTTCTGTCAAAAAATCATAATATATTACACACTAGTTTATACTAGTTTCGGTCAAAAATCAAATTAAATCGCAGACTGTTCAAAATGAAACGAAAATTAACATATCAATTATATTTTTTATGTGGGAAGGTTATGATGGATGTCCATGCAAAAAATCATCAGAAAATTAGATTCTATGAAACTTTTCGAAATGCAAGTTTCTGTCAAAAATCATAGTATATTATACACTAGTTTCAATAAAAAAAAACTAATTTTATTAGGGATTATTTGAAATGATACAAGACTTTTCAGATCATTTATATATGTTAAGAGGGATGTTTATGATGGAAGTCCATGCAAAAAAAATCATCTGAAAACTAGATTCTATGAAAATTTTCGAAATGCATGTTTCGGTCAAAAATCATAGTATATTATACACTAGTTTCGGTCAAAAAAATAAAATATAATTGGGGACTATTTGAAATGATACGAGACTTTTCAGATCATTTATATATGTTAATAGGTAAGGTTATGATGGAAGTCGATGCAAAAAAATCATTTGAAAACTAGAGTCTATGAAACTTGTTGAAATGCATGTTTCTATCAAAAAATCATAATATATTACACACTAGTTTATACTAGTTTCGGTCAAAAATCAAATTAAATCGCGGACTGTTCAAAATGATACGAATCTTCACATATCAATTATATTTTTTATGTGGGAAGGTTATGATGGATGTCCATGCAAAAAATCATCAGAAAATTAGATTCTATGAAACTTTTCGAAATGCAAGTTTCTGTCAAAAATCATAGTATATTATACACTATTTTTAGTAAAAAAAATCAAATTTTATTAGGGATTATTTAAAATGATACAATACTTTTCAGATCATTTAAATATGTTAAGAGGGAAGGTTATGATGGAACTCCATGCAAAAAAATCATCTGAAAACTAGATTCTATGAAACTTTTCGAAATGCAAGTTTCGGTCAAAAATCATAGTATATTATACACTGTTTCGGTCAAAAAAATAAAATATAATTGGGGACTATTTGAAATGATACGAGACTTTTGAGATCATTTATATATGTTAAGAGGGAAGGTTATGATGGAAATCGGGGCAAAAAAATCATCTGAAAACTAGATTCTATGAAACTTGTCGAAATGCAAGTTTCTGTCAAAAAATCATAATATATTACACACTAGTTTATACTAGTTTCGGTCAAAAATCAAATTAAATCGCGGACTGTTCAAAATGAAACGAAAATTCACATATCAATTATATTTTTTATGTGGGAAGGTTATGATGGATGTCCATGCAAAAAATCATCAGAAAATTAGATTCTATGAAACTTTTCGAAATGCAAGTTTCTGTCAAAAATCATAGTATATTATACACTAGTTTCAATAAAAAAAATCTAATTTTATTAGGGATTATTTGAAATGATACAAGACTTTTCAGATCATTTATATATGTTAAGAGGGATGTTTATGATGGAAGTCCATGCAAAAAAATCATCTGAAAACTAGATTCTATGAAAATTTTCGAAATGCATGTTTCTGTCAAAAATCATAGTATATTATTTACTAGTTTCGGTCAAAAAAAATATAATTTGGAACTATTTTAAATGATACGAGACTTTTCAGATCATTTATATATGTTAAGAGGGAAGGTTATGATGGAAGTCGATGCAAAAAAATCATCTGAAAACTAGATTCTTTGAAACTTTTCGAAATGAAAGTTTCAGTAAAAAATCATAGTATATTATACACTAGTTTCGGTCAAAAAAATAAAATTTAATTGGGGACTAATTGAAATGATATGAGACTTTCCAGATCATTTATATATGTTAAGAGGGAAGGTTATGATGGAAGTCGATGCAAAAAAATCATCTGAAAACTAGATTCTATGACTCTAGTCGAAATGCAAGTTTCTGTCAAAAAATCATAATATATTATACACTAGTTTATACTAGTTTCGGTCAAAAATCAAATTAAATCGCGGACTGTTCAAAATGATACGAAACTTCACATATCAATTATATTTTTTATGTGGGAAGGTTATGATGGATGTCCATGCAAAAAATCATCAGAAAATTAGATTTTATGAAACTTTTCGAAATGCAAGTTTCTGTCAAAAATCATAGTATATTATACACTAGTTTTAGTAAAAAATCAAATTTTATTAGGGATTATTTGAAATGATACAATACTTTTCAGATCATTTAAATATGTTAAGTGGGAAGGTTATGATGGAACTCCATGCAAAAAAATCATCTGAAAACTAGATTCTATGAAACTTTTCGAAATGCAAGTTTCGGTCAAATAAATAAAATTGTATTGGGGACGATTTGAAATGATACGAGTGTTTTTAGATCATTTATATATGTGAAGAGGGAAGGTTATGATGGAAGTCCATGCAAAAAAAATCATCTGAAAACTAGATTCTATGAAACTTTTCGAAATGCAAGTTTCTGTAAAAAAAATCATTATATATTATACACTAGTTAATACTAGTTTCAGTCAAAAATCAAATTAAATCGGGGATTGTTCAAAATGATACGAAACTTCACATATCATTTATATATTTTACAAGGTAAGGCTTTGATGGATGTCCATGCAAAACATCATCTTAAAATTAGATTCTATGAAACTTTTCTAAATGTATGTTTCTGTCAAAAATCATAGTATATTATACACTAGTTTAAGTCAACAAAATCAAATTTTATTAGGGATTATTCGAAATGATACAAGAATTTTTAGATCATTTATATATGTTAAGAGGGATGTTTATGATGGAAGTCCATGCAAAAAAATCATCTAAAAACTATATTCTTTGAAACTTTTCGAAATGAAAGTTTCAGTAAAAAAATCATAGTATATTATACACTAGTTTCGGTCAAAAAAATAAAATTTAATTGGGGACTATTTGAAATGATATGAGACTTTCCAGATCATTTATATATGTTAAGAGGGAAGGTTATGATGGAAGTCGATGCAAAAAAATCATTTGAAAACTAGATTTTATGAAACTTGTCGAAATGCAAGTTTCGGTCAAAAAATCATAATATATTATACACTAGTTTATAATAGTTTCGGTTAAAAATCAAATTAAATCGCGGACTGTTCAAAATGATACGAATCTTCACATTTCAATTATATTTTTTATGTGGGAAGGTTATGATGGATGTCCATGCAAAAAATCATCTGAAAATTAGATTCTATGAAACTTTTCGAAATGCAAGTTTCTGTCAAAAATCATAGTATATTATACACTAGTTTTAGTAAAAAAAAATCAAATTTTATTAGGAATTATTTAAAATGATACAATACTTTTCAGATCATTTAAATATGTTAAGAGGGAAGGTTATGATGGAACTCCATGCAAAAAAATCATCTGAAAACTAGATTCTATGAAACTTTTCGAAATGCAAGTTTCGGTCAAAAATCATAGTATATTATACACTGTTTCGGTCAAAAAAATAAAATATAATTGGGGACTATTTGAAATGATACGAGACTTTTCAGATCATTTATATATGTTAAGAGGGAAGGTTATGATGGAAATCGGGGCAAAAAAATCATCTGAAAACTAGATTCTATGAAACTTGTCGAAATGCAAGTTTCTGTCAAAAAATCATAATATATTACACACTAGTTTATACTAGTTTCGGTCAAAAATCAAATTAAATCGCAGACTGTTCAAAATGAAACGAAAATTAACATATCAATTATATTTTTTATGTGGGAAGGTTATGATGGATGTCCATGCAAAAAATCATCAGAAAATTAGATTCTATGAAACTTTTCGAAATGCAAGTTTCTGTCAAAAATCATAGTATATTATACACTAGTTTCAATAAAAAAAAAACTAATTTTATTAGGGATTATTTGAAATGATACAAGACTTTTCAGATCATTTATATATGTTAAGAGGGATGTTTATGATGGAAGTCCATGCAAAAAAAATCATCTGAAAACTAGATTCTATGAAAATTTTCGAAATGCATGTTTCGGTCAAAAATCATAGTATATTATACACTAGTTTCGGTCAAAAAAATAAAATATAATTGGGGACTATTTGAAATGATACGAGACTTTTCAGATCATTTATATATGTTAATAGGTAAGGTTATGATGGAAGTCGATGCAAAAAAATCATTTGAAAACTAGAGTCTATGAAACTTGTTGAAATGCATGTTTCTATCAAAAAATCATAATATATTACACACTAGTTTATACTAGTTTCGGTCAAAAATCAAATTAAATCGCGGACTGTTCAAAATGATACGAATCTTCACATATCAATTATATTTTTTATGTGGGAAGGTTATGATGGATGTCCATGCAAAAAATCATCAGAAAATTAGATTCTATGAAACTTTTCGAAATGCAAGTTTCTTTCAAAAATCATAGTATATTATACACTATTTTTAGTAAAAAAATCAAATTTTATTAGGGATTATTTAAAATGATACAATACTTTTCAGATCATTTAAATATGTTAAGAGGGAAGGTTATGATGGAACTCCATGCAAAAAAATCATCTGAAAACTAGATTCTATGAAACTTTTCGAAATGCAAGTTTCGGTCAAAAATCATAGTATATTATACACTGTTTCGGTCAAAAAAATAAAATATAATTGGGGACTATTTGAAATGATACGAGACTTTTGAGATCATTTATATATGTTAAGAGGGAAGGTTATGATGGAAATCGGGGCAAAAAAATCATCTGAAAACTAGATTCTATGAAACTTGTCGAAATGCAAGTTTCTGTCAAAAAATCATAATATATTACACACTAGTTTATACTAGTTTCGGTCAAAAATCAAATTAAATCGCGGACTGTTCAAAATGAAACGAAAATTCACATATCAATTATATTTTTTATGTGGGAAGGTTATGATGGATGTCCATGCAAAAAATCATCAGAAAATTAGATTCTATGAAACTTTTCGAAATGCAAGTTTCTGTCAAAAATCATAGTATATTATACACTAGTTTCAATAAAAAAAATCTAATTTTATTAGGGATTATTTGAAATGATACAAGACTTTTCAGATCATTTATATATGTTAAGAGGGATGTTTATGATGGAAGTCCATGCAAAAAAATCATCTGAAAACTAGATTCTATGAAAATTTTCGAAATGCATGTTTCTGTCAAAAATCATAGTATATTATTTACTAGTTTCGGTCAAAAAAAAATATAATTTGGAACTATTTTAAATGATACGAGACTTTTCAGATCATTTATATATGTTAAGAGGGAAGGTTATGATGGAAGTCGATGCAAAAAAATCATCTGAAAACTAGATTCTTTGAAACTTTTCGAAATGAAAGTTTCAGTAAAAAATCATAGTATATTATACACTAGTTTCGGTCAAAAAAATAAAATTTAATTGGGGACTATTTGAAATGATATGAGACTTTCCAGATCATTTATATATGTTAAGAGGGAAGGTTATGATGGAAGTCGATGCAAAAAAATCATCTGAAAACTAGATTCTATGACTCTAGTCGAAATGCAAGTTTCTGTCAAAAAATCATAATATATTATACACTAGTTTATACTAGTTTCGGTCAAAAATCAAATTAAATCGCGGACTGTTCAAAATGATACGAAACTTCACATATCAATTATATTTTTTATGTGGGAAGGTTATGATGGATGTCCATGCAAAAAATCATCAGAAAATTAGATTTTATGAAACTTTTCGAAATGCAAGTTTCTGTCAAAAATCATAGTATATTATACACTAGTTTTAGTAAAAAATCAAATTTTATTAGGGATTATTTGAAATGATACAATACTTTTCAGATCATTTAAATATGTTAAGTGGGAAGGTTATGATGGAACTCCATGCAAAAAAATCATCTGAAAACTAGATTCTATGAAACTTTTCGAAATGCAAGTTTCGGTCAAATAAATAAAATTGTATTGGGGACGATTTGAAATGATACGAGTGTTTTTAGATCATTTATATATGTGAAGAGGGAAGGTTATGATGGAAGTCCATGCAAAAAAAATCATCTGAAAACTAGATTCTATGAAACTTTTCGAAATGCAAGTTTCTGTAAAAAAAATCGTAATATATTATACACTAGTTAATACTAGTTTCAGTCAAAAATCAAATTAAATCGGGGATTGTTCAAAATGATACGAAACTTCACATATCATTTATATATTTTACAAGGTAAGGCTTTGATGGATGTCCATGCAAAACATCATCTTAAAATTAGATTCTATGAAACTTTTCTAAATGTATGTTTCTGTCAAAAATCATAGTATATTATACACTAGTTTAAGTCAACAAAATCAAATTTTATTAGGGATTATTCGAAATGATACAAGAATTTTTAGATCATTTATATATGTTAAGAGGGATGTTTATGATGGAAGTCCATGCAAAAAAATCATCTAAAAACTATATTCTTTGAAACTTTTCGAAATGAAAGTTTCAGTAAAAAATCATAGTATATTATACACTAGTTTCGGTCAAAAAAATAAAATTTAATTGGGGACTATTTGAAATGATATGAGACTTTCCAGATCATTTATATATGTTAAGAGGGAAGGTTATGATGGAAGTCGATGCAAAAAAATCATTTGAAAACTAGATTTTATGAAACTTGTCGAAATGCAAGTTTCGGTCAAAAAATCATAATATATTATACACTAGTTTATAATAGTTTCGGTTAAAAATCAAATTAAATCGCGGACTGTTCAAAATGATACGAATCTTCACATTTCAATTATATTTTTTATGTGGGAAGGTTATGATGGATGTCCATGCAAAAAATCATCTGAAAATTAGATTCTATGAAACTTTTCGAAATGCAAGTTTCTGTCAAAAATCATAGTATATTATACACTAGTTTTAGTAAAAAAAAATCAAATTTTATTAGGAATTATTTAAAATGATACAATACTTTTCAGATCATTTAAATATGTTAAGAGGGAAGGTTATGATGGAACTCCATGCAAAAAAATCATCTGAAAACTAGATTCTATGAAACTTTTCGAAATGCAAGTTTCGGTCAAAAATCATAGTATATTATACACTGTTTCGGTCAAAAAAATAAAATATAATTGGGGACTATTTGAAATGATACGAGACTTTTCAGATCATTTATATATGTTAAGAGGGAAGGTTATGATGGAAATCGGGGCAAAAAAATCATCTGAAAACTAGATTCTATGAAACTTGTCGAAATGCAAGTTTCTGTCAAAAAATCATAATATATTACACACTAGTTTATACTAGTTTCGGTCAAAAATCAAATTAAATCGCAGACTGTTCAAAATGAAACGAAAATTAACATATCAATTATATTTTTTATGTGGGAAGGTTATGATGGATGTCCATGCAAAAAATCATCAGAAAATTAGATTCTATGAAACTTTTCGAAATGCAAGTTTCTGTCAAAAATCATAGTATATTATACACTAGTTTCAATAAAAAAAAAACTAATTTTATTAGGGATTATTTGAAATGATACAAGACTTTTCAGATCATTTATATATGTTAAGAGGGATGTTTATGATGGAAGTCCATGCAAAAAAAATCATCTGAAAACTAGATTCTATGAAAATTTTCGAAATGCATGTTTCGGTCAAAAATCATAGTATATTATACACTAGTTTCGGTCAAAAAAATAAAATATAATTGGGGACTATTTGAAATGATACGAGACTTTTCAGATCATTTATATATGTTAATAGGTAAGGTTATGATGGAAGTCGATGCAAAAAAATAATTTGAAAACTAGAGTCTATGAAACTTGTTGAAATGCATGTTTCTATCAAAAAATCATAATATATTACACACTAGTTTATACTAGTTTCGGTCAAAAATCAAATTAAATCGCGGACTGTTCAAAATGATACGAATCTTCACATATCAATTATATTTTTTATGTGGGAAGGTTATGATGGATGTCCATGCAAAAAATCATCAGAAAATTAGATTCTATGAAACTTTTCGAAATGCAAGTTTCTGTCAAAAATCATAGTATATTATACACTATTTTTAGTAAAAAAATCAAATTTTATTAGGGATTATTTAAAATGATACAATACTTTTCAGATCATTTAAATATGTTAAGAGGGAAGGTTATGATGGAACTCCATGCAAAAAAATCATCTGAAAACTAGATTCTATGAAACTTTTCGAAATGCAAGTTTCGGTCAAAAATCATAGTATATTATACACTGTTTCGGTCAAAAAAAAAAATATAATTGGGGACTATTTGAAATGATACGAGACTTTTGAGATCATTTATATATGTTAAGAGGGAAGGTTATGATGGAAATCGGGGCAAAAAAATCATTTGAAAACTAGATTCTATGAAACTTGTCGAAATGCAAGTTTCTGTCAAAAAATCATAATATATTACACACTAGTTTATACTAGTTTCGGTCAAAAATCAAATTAAATCGCGGACTGTTCAAAATGAAACGAAAATTCACATATCAATTATATTTTTTATGTGGGAAGGTTATGATGGATGTCCATGCAAAAAATCATCAGAAAATTAGATTCTATGAAACTTTTCGAAATGCAAGTTTCTGTCAAAAATCATAGTATATTATACACTAGTTTCAATAAAAAAAATCTAATTTTATTAGGGATTATTTGAAATGATACAAGACTTTTCAGATCATTTATATATGTTAAGAGGGATGTTTATGATGGAAGTCCATGCAAAAAAATCATCTGAAAACTAGATTCTATGAAAATTTTCGAAATGCATGTTTCTGTCAAAAATCATAGTATATTATTTACTAGTTTCGGTCAAAAAAAAATATAATTTGGAACTATTTTAAATGATACGAGACTTTTCAGATCATTTATATATGTTAAGAGGGAAGGTTATGATGGAAGTCGATGCAAAAAAATCATCTGAAAACTAGATTCTTTGAAACTTTTCGAAATGAAAGTTTCAGTAAAAAATCATAGTATATTATACACTAGTTTCGGTCAAAAAAATAAAATTTAATTGGGGACTATTTGAAATGATATGAGACTTTCCAGATCATTTATATATGTTAAGAGGGAAGGTTATGATGGAAGTCGATGCAAAAAAATCATCTGAAAACTAGATTCTATGACTCTAGTCGAAATGCAAGTTTCTGTCAAAAAATCATAATATATTATACACTAGTTTATACTAGTTTCGGTCAAAAATCAAATTAAATCGCGGACTGTTCAAAATGATACGAAACTTCACATATCAATTATATTTTTTATGTGGGAAGGTTATGATGGATGTCCATGCAAAAAATCATCAGAAAATTAGATTTTATGAAACTTTTCGAAATGCAAGTTTCTGTCAAAAATCATAGTATATTATACACTAGTTTTAGTAAAAAATCAAATTTTATTAGGGATTATTTGAAATGATACAATACTTTTCAGATCATTTAAATATGTTAAGTGGGAAGGTTATGATGGAACTCCATGCAAAAAAATCATCTGAAAACTAGATTCTATGAAACTTTTCGAAATGCAAGTTTCGGTCAAATAAATAAAATTGTATTGGGGACGATTTGAAATGATACGAGTGTTTTTAGATCATTTATATATGTGAAGAGGGAAGGTTATGATGGAAGTCCATGCAAAAAAAATCATCTGAAAACTAGATTCTATGAAACTTTTCGAAATGCAAGTTTCTGTAAAAAAAATCATAATATATTATACACTAGTTAATACTAGTTTCAGTCAAAAATCAAATTAAATCGGGGATTGTTCAAAATGATACGAAACTTCACATATCATTTATATATTTTACAAGGTAAGGCTTTGATGGATGTCCATGCAAAACATCATCTTAAAATTAGATTCTATGAAACTTTTCTAAATGTATGTTTCTGTCAAAAATCATAGTATATTATACACTAGTTTAAGTCAACAAAATCAAATTTTATTAGGGATTATTCGAAATGATACAAGAATTTTCAGATCATTTATATATGTTAAGAGGGATGTTTATGATGGAAGTCCATGCAAAAAAATCATCTAAAAACTATATTCTTTGAAACTTTTCGAAATGAAAGTTTCAGTAAAAAATCATAGTATATTATACACTAGTTTCGGTCAAAAAAATAAAATTTAATTGGGGACTATTTGAAATGATATGAGACTTTCCAGATCATTTATATATGTTAAGAGGGAAGGTTATGATGGAAGTCGATGCAAAAAAATCATTTGAAAACTAGATTTTATGAAACTTGTCGAAATGCAAGTTTCGGTCAAAAAATCATAATATATTATACACTAGTTTATAATAGTTTCGGTTAAAAATCAAATTAAATCGCGGACTGTTCAAAATGATACGAATCTTCACATTTCAATTATATTTTTTATGTGGGAAGGTTATGATGGATGTCCATGCAAAAAATCATCTGAAAATTAGATTCTATGAAACTTTTCGAAATGCAAGTTTCTGTCAAAAATCATAGTATATTATACACTAGTTTTAGTAAAAAAAAATCAAATTTTATTAGGAATTATTTAAAATGATACAATACTTTTCAGATCATTTAAATATGTTAAGAGGGAAGGTTATGATGGAACTCCATGCAAAAAAATCATCTGAAAACTAGATTCTATGAAACTTTTCGAAATGCAAGTTTCGGTCAAAAATCATAGTATATTATACACTGTTTCGGTCAAAAAAATAAAATATAATTGGGGACTATTTGAAATGATACGAGACTTTTCAGATCATTTATATATGTTAAGAGGGAAGGTTATGATGGAAATCGGGGCAAAAAAATCATCTGAAAACTAGATTCTATGAAACTTGTCGAAATGCAAGTTTCTGTCAAAAAATCATAATATATTACACACTAGTTTATACTAGTTTCGGTCAAAAATCAAATTAAATCGCGGACTAATCAAAATGATACGAAAATTCACATATCAATTATATTTTTTATGTGGGAAGGTTATGATGGATGTCCATGCAAAAAATCATCAGAAAATTAGATTCTATGAAACTTTTCGAAATGCAAGTTTCTGTCAAAAATCATAGTATATTATACACTAGTTTCAATAAAAAAAAACTAATTTTATTAGGGATTATTTGAAATGATACAAGACTTTTCAGATCATTTATATATGTTAAGAGGGATGTTTATGATGGAAGTCCATGCAAAAAAAATCATCTGAAAACTAGATTCTATGAAAATTTTCGAAATGCATGTTTCGGTCAAAAATCATAGTATATTATACACTAGTTTCGGTCAAAAAAATAAAATATAATTGGGGACTATTTGAAATGATACGAGACTTTTCAGATCATTTATATATGTTAATAGGTAAGGTTATGATGGAAGTCGATGCAAAAAAATCATTTGAAAACTAGAGTCTATGAAACTTGTTGAAATGCATGTTTCTATCAAAAAATCATAATATATTACACACTAGTTTATACTAGTTTCGGTCAAAAATCAAATTAAATCGCGGACTGTTCAAAATGATACGAATCTTCACATATCAATTATATTTTTTATGTGGGAAGGTTATGATGGATGTCCATGCAAAAAATCATCAGAAAATTAGATTCTATGAAACTTTTCGAAATGCAAGTTTCTGTCAAAAATCATAGTATATTATACACTATTTTTAGTAAAAAAATCAAATTTTATTAGGGATTATTTAAAATGATACAATACTTTTCAGATCATTTAAATATGTTAAGAGGGAAGGTTATGATGGAACTCCATGCAAAAAAATCATCTGAAAACTAGATTCTATGAAACTTTTCGAAATGCAAGTTTCGGTCAAAAATCATAGTATATTATACACTGTTTCGGTCAAAAAAAAAAATATAATTGGGGACTATTTGAAATGATACGAGACTTTTGAGATCATTTATATATGTTAAGAGGGAAGGTTATGATGGAAATCGGGGCAAAAAAATCATTTGAAAACTAGATTCTATGAAACTTGTCGAAATGCAAGTTTCTGTCAAAAAATCATAATATATTACACACTAGTTTATACTAGTTTCGGTCAAAAATCAAATTAAATCGCGGACTGTTCAAAATGAAACGAAAATTCACATATCAATTATATTTTTTATGTGGGAAGGTTATGATGGATGTCCATGCAAAAAATCATCAGAAAATTAGATTCTATGAAACTTTTCGAAATGCAAGTTTCTGTCAAAAATCATAGTATATTATACACTAGTTTCAATAAAAAAAATCTAATTTTATTAGGGATTATTTGAAATGATACAAGACTTTTCAGATCATTTATATATGTTAAGAGGGATGTTTATGATGGAAGTCCATGCAAAAAAATCATCTGAAAACTAGATTCTATGAAAATTTTCGAAATGCATGTTTCTGTCAAAAATCATAGTATATTATTTACTAGTTTCGGTCAAAAAAAAATATAATTTGGAACTATTTTAAATGATACGAGACTTTTCAGATCATTTATATATGTTAAGAGGGAAGGTTATGATGGAAGTCGATGCAAAAAAATCATCTGAAAACTAGATTCTTTGAAACTTTTCGAAATGAAAGTTTCAGTAAAAAATCATAGTATATTATACACTAGTTTCGGTCAAAAAAATAAAATTTAATTGGGGACTATTTGAAATGATATGAGACTTTCCAGATCATTTATATATGTTAAGAGGGAAGGTTATGATGGAAGTCGATGCAAAAAAATCATCTGAAAACTAGATTCTATGACTCTAGTCGAAATGCAAGTTTCTGTCAAAAAATCATAATATATTATACACTAGTTTATACTAGTTTCGGTCAAAAATCAAATTAAATCGCGGACTGTTCAAAATGATACGAAACTTCACATATCAATTATATTTTTTATGTGGGAAGGTTATGATGGATGTCCATGCAAAAAATCATCAGAAAATTAGATTTTATGAAACTTTTCGAAATGCAAGTTTCTGTCAAAAATCATAGTATATTATACACTAGTTTTAGTAAAAAATCAAATTTTATTAGGGATTATTTGAAATGATACAATACTTTTCAGATCATTTAAATATGTTAAGTGGGAAGGTTATGATGGAACTCCATGCAAAAAAATCATCTGAAAACTAGATTCTATGAAACTTTTCGAAATGCAAGTTTCGGTCAAATAAATAAAATTGTATTGGGGACGATTTGAAATGATACGAGTGTTTTTAGATCATTTATATATGTGAAGAGGGAAGGTTATGATGGAAGTCCATGCAAAAAAAATCATCTGAAAACTAGATTCTATGAAACTTTTCGAAATGCAAGTTTCTGTAAAAAAAATCATAATATATTATACACTAGTTAATACTAGTTTCAGTCAAAAATCAAATTAAATCGGGGATTGTTCAAAATGATACGAAACTTCACATATCATTTATATATTTTACAAGGTAAGGCTTTGATGGATGTCCATGCAAAACATCATCTTAAAATTAGATTCTATGAAACTTTTCTAAATGTATGTTTCTGTCAAAAATCATAGTATATTATACACTAGTTTAAGTCAACAAAATCAAATTTTATTAGGGATTATTCGAAATGATACAAGAATTTTCAGATCATTTATATATGTTAAGAGGGATGTTTATGATGGAAGTCCATGCAAAAAAATCATCTAAAAACTATATTCTTTGAAACTTTTCGAAATGAAAGTTTCAGTAAAAAATCATAGTATATTATACACTAGTTTCGGTCAAAAAAATAAAATTTAATTGGGGACTATTTGAAATGATATGAGACTTTCCAGATCATTTATATATGTTAAGAGGGAAGGTTATGATGGAAGTCGATGCAAAAAAATCATTTGAAAACTAGATTTTATGAAACTTGTCGAAATGCAAGTTTCGGTCAAAAAATCATAATATATTATACACTAGTTTATAATAGTTTCGGTTAAAAATCAAATTAAATCGCGGACTGTTCAAAATGATACGAATCTTCACATTTCAATTATATTTTTTATGTGGGAAGGTTATGATGGATGTCCATGCAAAAAATCATCTGAAAATTAGATTCTATGAAACTTTTCGAAATGCAAGTTTCTGTCAAAAATCATAGTATATTATACACTAGTTTTAGTAAAAAAAAATCAAATTTTATTAGGAATTATTTAAAATGATACAATACTTTTCAGATCATTTAAATATGTTAAGAGGGAAGGTTATGATGGAACTCCATGCAAAAAAATCATCTGAAAACTAGATTCTATGAAACTTTTCGAAATGCAAGTTTCGGTCAAAAATCATAGTATATTATACACTGTTTCGGTCAAAAAAATAAAATATAATTGGGGACTATTTGAAATGATACGAGACTTTTCAGATCATTTATATATGTTAAGAGGGAAGGTTATGATGGAAATCGGGGCAAAAAAATCATCTGAAAACTAGATTCTATGAAACTTGTCGAAATGCAAGTTTCTGTCAAAAAATCATAATATATTACACACTAGTTTATACTAGTTTCGGTCAAAAATCAAATTAAATCGCGGACTAATCAAAATGATACGAAAATTCACATATCAATTATATTTTTTATGTGGGGAGGTTATGATGGATGTCCATGCAAAAAATCATCAGAAAATTAGATTCTATGAAACTTTTCGAAATGCAAGTTTCTGTCAAAAATCATAGTATATTATACACTAGTTTCAATAAAAAAAATGTAATTTTATTAGGGATTATTTGAAATGATACAAGACTTTTCAAATCATTTATATATGTTAAGAGGGATGTTTATGATGGAAGTCCATGCAAAAAAAATCATCTGAAAACTAGATTCTATGAAAATTTTCGAAATGCATGTTTCGGTCAAAAATCATAGTATATTATACACTAGTTTCGGTCAAAAAAATAAAATATAATTGGGGACTATTTGAAATGATACGAGACTTTTCAGATCATTTATATATGTTAATAGGTAAGGTTATGATGGAAGTCGATGCAAAAAAAATCATTTGAAAACTAGATTTTATGAAACTTGTCGAAATGCAAGTTTCTGTCAAAAAATCATAATATATTATACACTAGTTTATAATAGTTTCAGTTAAAAATCAAATTAAATCGCGGACTGTTCAAAATGATACGAATCTTCACATATCAATTATATTTTTTATGTGGGTAGGTTATGATGGATGTCCATGCAAAAAATCATCTGAAAATTAGATTCTATGAAACTTTTCGAAATGCAAGTTTCTGTCAAAAATCATAGTATATTATACACTAGTTTTAGGAAAAAAAATCAAATTTTATTAGGGATTATTTAAAATGATACAATACTTTTCAGATCATTTAAATATGTTAAGAGGGAAGGTTATGATGGAACTCCATGCAAAAAAATCATCTGAAAACTAGATTCTATGAAACTTTTCGAAATGCAAGTTTCGGTCAAAAATCATAGTATATTATACACTATTTCGGTCAAAAAAATAAAATATAATTGGGGACTATTTGAAATGATACGAGACTTTTCAGATCATTTATATATGTTAAGAGGGAAGGTTATGATGGAAATCGGGGCAAAAAAATCATCTGAAAACTAGATTCTATGAAACTTGTCGAAATGCAAGTTTCTGTCAAAAAATCATAATATATTACACACTAGTTTATACTAGTTTCGGTCAAAAATCAAATTAAATCGCGGACTGTTCAAAATGAAACGAAAATTCACATATCAATTATATTTTTTATGTGGGGAGGTTATGATGGATGTCCATGCAAAAAATCATCAGAAAATTAGATTCTATGAAACTTTTCGAAATGCAAGTTTCTGTCAAAAATCATAGTATATTATACACTAGTTTCAATAAAAAAAATGTAATTTTATTAGGGATTATTTGAAATGATACAAGACTTTTCAGATCATTTATATATGTTAAGAGGGATGTTTATGATGGAAGTCCATGCAAAAAAATCATCTGAAAACTAGATTCTATGAAAATTTTCGAAATGCATGTTTCTGTCAAAAATCATAGTATATTATTTACTAGTTTCGGTCAAAAAAAAAATATAATTTGGGACTATTTTAAATGATACGAGACTTTTCAGATCATTTATATATGTTAAGAGGGAAGGTTATGATGGAAGTCGATGCAAAAAAATCATCTGAAAACTAGATTCTTTGAAACTTTTCGAAATGAAAGTTTCAGTAAAAAATCATAGTATATTATACACTAGTTTCGGTCAAAAAAATAAAATTTAATTGGGGACTATTTGAATTGATATGAGACTTTCCAGATCATTTATATATGTTAAGAGGGAAGGTTATGATGGAAGTCGATGCAAAAAAATCATCTGAAAACTAGATTCTATGACTCTAGTCGAAATGCAAGTTTCTGTCAAAAAATAATAATATATTATACACTAGTTTATACTAGTTTCGGTCAAAAATCAAATTAAATCGCGGACTATTCAAAATGATACGAAACTTCACATATCAATTATATTATTTATGTGGGAAGGTTATGATGGATGTCCATGCAAAAAATCATCAGAAAATTAGATTTTATGAAACTTTTCGAAATGCAAGTTTCTGTCAAAAATCATAGTATATTATACACTAGTTTTAGTAAAAAATCAAATTTTATTAGGGATTATTTGAAATGATACAATACTTTTCAGATCATTTAAATATGTTAAGTGGGAAGGTTATGATGGAACTCCATGCAAAAAAATCATCTGAAAACTAGATTCTATGAAACTTTTCGAAATGCAAGTTTCGGTCAAATAAATAAAATTGTATTGGGGACGATTTGAAATGATACGAGACTTTTTAGATCATTTATATATGTGAAGAGGGAAGGTTATGATGGAAGTCCATGCAAAAAAATCATCTGAAAACTAGATTCTATGAAACTTTTCGAAATGCAAGTTTCTGTTAAAAAAATCATAATATATTATACACTAGTTAATACTAGTTTCAGTCAAAAATCAAATTAAATCGGGGATTGTTCAAAATGATACGAAACTTCACATATCATTTATATATTTTACAAGGTAAGGCTTTGATGGATGTCCATGCAAAACATCATCTTAAAATTAGATTCTATGAAACTTTTCTAAATGTATGTTTCTGTCAAAAATCATAGTATATTATACACTAGTTTAAGTCAAAAAAATCAAATTTTATTAGGGATTATTCGAAATGATACAAGAATTTTCAGATCATTTATATATGTTAAGAGGGATGTTTATGATGGAAGTCCATGCAAAAAAATCATCTGAAAACTAGATTCTTTGAAACTTTTCGAAATGAAAGTTTCAGTAAAAAATCATAGTATATTATACACTAGTTTCGGTCAAAAAAATAAAATTTAATTGGGGACTATTTGAAATGATATGAGACTTTCCAAATCATTTATATATGTTAAGAGGGAAGGTTATGATGGAAGTCGATGCAAAAAAATCATCTGAAAACTAGATTCTATGACTCTAGTCGAAATGCAAGTTTCTGTCAAAAAATCATAATATATTATACACTAGTTTATACTACTTTCGGTCAAAAATCAAATTAAATCGCGGACTGTTCAAAATGATACGAAACTTCACATATCAATTATATTTTTTATGTGGGAAGGTTATGATGGATGTCCATGCAAAAAATCATCAGAAAATTAGATTCTATGAAAGTTTTCGAAATGCAAGTTTCTGTCAAAAATCATAGTATATTATACACTAGTTTCAATAAATAAATAAAAAATTTATTAGGGATTATTTGAAATGATACAAGACTTTTCAGATCATTTATATATGTTAAGAGGGATGTTTATGATTGAAGTCCATGCAAAAAAATCATTTGAAAACTAGATTCTATGAAAATTTTCGAAATGCAAGTTTCGGTCAAAAATCATAGTATATTATACACTAGTTTCGGTCAAAAAAATAAAATATAATTGGGGACTATTTGAAATGATACGAGACTTTTCAAATCATTTATATATGTTAAGAGGGAAGATTATTGTGGTATTCCTTGCATAAAGTCATCTGAAAACTAGATTCTATTAAACTTTACGAAATGCAAGTTCGGTCAAAAAATCATAATATTTATACATAAGTTTATACTATTTTCAGTCAAAACTCAAATTAAATCGGAGACTATTTGAAATGATACGAAACTTTACATATCATTTATATATTTTACGAGGGAAGGTAATGATGGAATTCCATGGAAAAAATCATCTGTAAAATAGATTCTATGAAACCTTTCGAAATGCAAGTTTCTGTCAAAAACCATAGTATATTATACACTAGTTCAGTCAAAAAAATACAATTTAATTGGGACTATTTGAAATGATACGAGACTTTTCATATCATTTATATATGATAAGAGCGAAGATTATGATGGAAGTCCATGCAAAAAAAATCATCTGAAAACTAGATTCTATGAAACTTTTTGAAATGCAAGTTTGGTTCAAAAAATCATAATATATTATACACTAGTTTATACTAGTTTCGGTCAAAAATCAAATTAAATTGGGAAATATTAGAAATGATACGAAACATCACATATCATTTATATATTTTATGAGGGAATGTTTTGATGGAAGTCCATGCAAAAAATCATCTGAAAAATATATTCTATTAAACTTTTTGAAGTGCATGTTTCGGTCAAAAATCATAGTTTATTTTACACTAGTTTCAGTCAAAAAATCAAATTTAATTGGGGACTATTTGAAATGATACGAGACTTCACATATGATTTATATATGTTAAGGGGGAAGGTTATGATGGAAGTCCATGCAAACAAATCATCTGAAAATTAGATTCTATGAAACTTTTCGAAAATCAAGTTTCGGTCAAAAATCAGTATATTATACACTAGTTTTGTTCAAAAAAATAAAATTTAATTGGGGACTATTTGAAATGATACGAGACATTTCAGATCATTTATATATGATAAGAGGGAAGGTTATGATTGTAGTCCATGAATAAAAATCATCTGAAAACTAGATTCTATAAAACTTTTCAAAATGCAAGTTTCGGTCAAAAAATCATAATATATTATACACTAGTTTATACTATTTTCGGTCAAAAATCAAATTAAATCGTGGACTATTCGAAATGATACGAAACTTCACATATCATTTATATATTTTAAGAGGGAAGGTTATGATGGAAGTCCATGCAAAAAATCATATGAAAATTAGATTCTATGAAACTTTTCAAAATGCAAGTATCGGTCAAAAAATCATAATACGAAACTTCACATTCAAAAAATAAACTAGTTTATACTAGTTCCGGTCAAAAAATCAAATTAAATATGGGACTATTCGAAATGATACGAAACTTCCCATATCATTTATATATTTTACGAGGGAAGGTTATGATTGAAGTCCATGCAAAAAATCGTATAAAATTAGATTCTACTAAACTTTTCGAAATGCGAGTTTCAGTCAAAATTCATAGTATATTATACACTAGTTTCAGTCAAAAAATCAAATTTAATTGGGAACAATTTGAAATGATATGAGACTTTTCAGATCATTTATATATGTTAAGAGGGAAGGTTATGATGGAAGTCCATGCAAAAAAACTCATCTGAAAACTAGATTCTTTGAAACTTTTCGAAATGCAAGTTTCTGTCAAAAAATCATAATATATTATACACTAGGTTATACTAGTTTCAGTCAAAAATAATATTTAATCGGGGACTATTCGAAATGATTCGAAACTTCACATATCATTTATATATTTTAATAGGGAATGTTACGATGGAAGTCCATGAAAAAAATCATCTAAAAATTGGATTCTATGAAACTTTTCGAAATGCAAGTTTCGGTCAAAAATCATAATATATTATACACTAGTTTCGGTCAAAAAAATCAAATTTAATTGGGAACAATTTGAAATGATACGAGACTTTTCAGATTATTTATATATGTTAAGAGGGAAGGTTATGATGGAAGTTCATTCAAAAAAATATCTGAATACTAGATTCTTTGAAAGTTTTCGAAATGCAAGTTTCTGTCGAAAAATCATAATATATTATACACTAGTTTCGGTCAAAAATAAAATTAAATCGGGGACTGTTCAAAATGATACAAAACTTCACATATCATTTATATATTTTACGAGGGAAGGTTATAATGGATGTCCATGCAAAAATCATCAGAAAATTAGATTCTATGAAACTTTTCGAAATGCAAGTTTTGGTCAAATATCTTAGTATATTATACACTAGTTTCGTTCAAAAAAAAACAAATTTTATTGGGGACTATTTGAAATGATACGAGACTTTACATATCAATTATATTTGTTAAGAGGGAAGGTTATGATGGAAGTCCATGCAAAAAAATCATCTGAAAACTAGATTCTATGAAACTTTTCGAAATGCAAGTTTCGGTCAAAAATCATAGTATATTATACACTGTTTCGGTCAAAAAAATAAAATATAATTGGGGACTATTTGAAATGATACGAGACTTTTGAGATCATTTATATATGTTAAGAGGGAAGGTTATGATGGAAATCGGGGCAAAAAAATCATCTGAAAACTAGATTCTATGAAACTTGTCGAAATGCAAGTTTCTGTCAAAAAATCATAATATATTACACACTAGTTTATACTAGTTTCGGTCAAAAATCAAATTAAATTGCAGACTGTTCAAAATGAAACGAAAATTAACATATCAATTATATTTTTTATGTGGGAAGGTTATGATGGATGTCCATGCAAAAAATCATCAGAAAATTAGATTCTATGAAACTTTTCGAAATGCAAGTTTCTGTCAAAAATCATAGTATATTATACACTAGTTTCAATAAAAAAAAAACTAATTTTATTAGGGATTATTTGAAATGATACAAGACTTTTCAGATCATTTATATATGTTAAGAGGGATGTTTATGATGGAAGTCCATGCAAAAAAATCATCTGAAAACTAGATTCTATGAAAATTTTCGAAATGCATGTTTCGGTCAAAAATCATAGTATATTATACACTAGTTTCGGTCAAAAAAATAAAATATAATTGGGGACTATTTGAAATGATACGAGACTTTTCAGATCATTTATATATGTTAATAGGTAAGGTTATGATGGAAGTCGATGCAAAAAAATCATTTGAAAACTAGAGTCTATGAAACTTGTTGAAATGCATGTTTCTATCAAAAAATCATAATATATTACACACTAGTTTATACTAGTTTCGGTCAAAAATCAAATTAAATCGCGGAATGTTCAAAATGATACGAATCTTCACATATCAATTATATTTTTTATGTGGGAAGGTTATGATGGATGTCCATGCAAAAAATCATCAGAAAATTAGATTCTATGAAACTTTTCGAAATGCAAGTTTCTGTCAAAAATCATAGTATATTATACACTATTTTTAGTAAAAAAATCAAATTTTATTAGGGATTATTTAAAATGATACAATACTTTTCAGATCATTTAAATATGTTAAGAGGGAAGGTTATGATGGAACTCCATGCAAAAAAATCATCTGAAAACTAGATTCTATGAAACTTTTCAAAATGCAAGTTTCGGTCAAAAAAATAAAATTGTATTGGGGACGATTTGAAATGATACGAGACTTTTTATATTATTTATATATGTTTAGAGGGAAGGTTATGATGGAAGTCCATGCAAAAAAATCATCTGAAAACTAGATTCTATGAAACTTTTCGAAATGCAAGTTTCTGTAAAAAAAATCATAATATATTATACACTAGTTAATACTAGTTTCAGTCAAAAATCAAATTAAATCGGGGATTGTTAAAAATGATATGAAACTTCACATATCATTTATATATTTTACAAGGTAAGGCTTTGATGGATGTCCATGCAAAAAATCATCTTAAAATTAGATTCTATGAAACTTTTCTAAATGTATGTTTCTGTCAAAAATCATAGTATATTATACACTAGTTTAAGTCAAAAAAATCAAATTTTATTAGGGATTATTCGAAATGATACAAGAATTTTAAGATCATTTATATATGTTAAGAGGGATGTTTATGATGGAAGTCCATGCAAAAAAATCATCTGAAAACTAGATTCTTTGAAACTTTTCGAAATGCAAGTTTCGGTCAAAAATCATAGTATATTATACACTAGTTTCGGTCAAAAAAATAAAATTTAATTGGGGACTATTTGAAATGATATGAGACTTTCCATATCATTTATATATGTTAAGAGGGAAGGTTATGATGGAAGTCGATGCAAAAAAAATCATTTGAAAACTAGATTTTATGAAACTTGTCGAAATGCAAGTTTCTGTCAAAAAATCATAATATATTATACACTAGTTTATAATAGTTTCGGTTAAAAATCAAATTAAATCGCGGACTGTTCAAAATGATACGAATCTTCACATATCAATTATATTTTTTATGTGGGTAGGTTATGATGGATGTCCATGCAAAAAATCATCTGAAAATTAGATTCTATGAAACTTTTCGAAATGCAAGTTTCTGTCAAAAATCATAGTATATTATACACTAGTTTTAGTAAAAAAAAATCAAATTTTATTAGGGATTATTTAAAATGATACAATACTTTTCAGATCATTTAAATATGTTAAGAGGGAAGGTTATGATGGAACTCCATGCAAAAAAATCATCTGAAAACTAGATTCTATGAAACTTTTCGAAATGCAAGTTTCGATCAAAAATCATAGTATATTATACACTGTTTCGGTCAAAAAAATAAGATATAATTGGGGACTATTTGAAATGATACGAGACTTTTCAGATCATTTATATATGTTAAGAGGGAAGGTTATGATGGAAATCGTGGCAAAAAAATCATCTGAAAACTAGATTCTATGAAACTTGTCGAAATGCAAGTTTCTGTCAAAAAATCATAATATATTACACACTAGTTTATACTAGTTTCGGTCAAAAATCAAATTAAATCGCAGACTGTTCAAAATGAAACGAAAATTCACATATCAATTATATTTTTTATGTGGGAAGGTTATGATGGATGTCCATGCAAAAAATCATCAGAAAATTAGATTCTATGAAACTTTTCGAAATGCAAGTTTCTGTCAAAAATCATAGTATATTATACACTAGTTTCAATAAAAAAAACTAATTTTATTAGGGATTATTTGAAATGATACAAGACTTTTCAGATCATTTATATATGTTAAGAGGGATGTTTATGATGGAAGTCCATGCAAAAAAAATCATCTGAAAACTAGTTTCTATGAAAATTTTCGAAATGCATGTTTCGGTCAAAAATCATAGTATATTATACACTAGTTTCGGTCAAAAAAATAAAATATAATTGGGGACTATTTGAAATGATACGAGACTTTTCAGATCATTTATATATGTTAATAGGTAAGGTTATGATGGAAGTCGATGCAAAAAAATCATTTGAAAACTAGAGTCTATGAAACTTGTTGAAATGCAAGTTTCTGTCAAAAAATCATAATATATTACACACTAGTTTATACTAGTTTCGGTCAAAAATCAAATTAAATCGCGGACTGTTCAAAATGATACGAATCTTCACATATCAATTATATTTTTTATGTGGGAAGGTTATGATGGATGTCCATGCAAAAAATCATCAGAAAATTAGATTCTATGAAACTTTTCGAAATGCAAGTTTCTGTCAAAAATCATAGTATATTATACACTATTTTTAGTAAAAAAATCAAATTTTATTAGGGATTATTTAAAATGATACAATACTTTTCAGATCATTTAAATATGTTAAGAGGGAAGGTTATGATGGAACTCCATGCAAAAAAATCATCTGAAAACTATATTCTATGAAACTTTTCGAAATGCAAGTTTCGGTCAAAAAAAAAAATTTGTATTGGGGACGATTTGAAATGATACGAGACTTTTTAGATTATTTATATATGTTAAGAGGGAAGGTTATGATGGAAGTCCATGCAAAAAAATCATCTGAAAACTAGATTCTATGAAACTTTTCGAAATGCAAGTTTCTGTAAAAAAAATCATAATATATTATACACTAGTTAATACTAGTTTCAGTCAAAAATCAAATTAAATCGGGGATTGTTAAAAATGATATGAAACTTCACATATCATTTATATATTTTACAAGGTAAGGCTTTGATGGATGTCCATGCAAAAAATCATCTTAAAATTAGATTCTATGAAACTTTTCTAAATGTATGTTTCTGTCAAAAATCATAGTATATTATACACTAGTTTAAGTCAAAAAAATCAAATTTTATTAGGGATTATTCGAAATGATACAAGAATTTTAAGATCATTTATATATGTTAAGAGGGATGTTTATGATGGAAGTCCATGCAAAAAAATCATCTGAAAACTAGATTCTTTGAAACTTTTCGAAATGCAAGTTTCGGTCAAAAATCATAGTATATTATACACTAGTTTTGGTCAAAAAAATAAAATTTAATTGGGGACTATTTGAAATGATATGAGACTTTCCATATCATTTATATATGTTAAGAGGGAAGGTTATGATGGAAGTCGATGCAAAAAAAATCATTTGAAAACTAGATTTTATGAAACTTGTCGAAATGCAAGTTTCTGTCAAAAAATCATAATATAATATACACTAGTTTATAATAGTTTCGGTTAAAAATCAAATTAAATCGCGGACTGTTCAAAATGATACGAATCTTCACATATCAATTATATTTTTTATGTGGGTAGGTTATGATGGATGTCCATGCAAAAAATCATCTGAAAATTAGATTCTATGAAACTTTTCGAAATGCAAGTTTCTGTCAAAAATCATAGTATATTATACACTAGTTTTAGTAAAAAAAAAATCAAATTTTATTAGGGATTATTTAAAATGATACAATACTTTTCAGATCATTTAAATATGTTAAGAGGGAAGGTTATGATGGAACTCCATGCAAAAAAATCATCTGAAAACTAGATTCTATGAAACTTTTCGAAATGCAAGTTTCGATCAAAAATCATAGTATATTATACACTGTTTCGGTCAAAAAAATAAAATATAATTGGGGACTATTTGAAATGATACGAGACTTTTCAGATCATTTATATATGTTAAGAGGGAAGGTTATGATGGAAATCGTGGCAAAAAAATCATCTGAAAACTAGATTCTATGAAACTTGTCGAAATGCAAGTTTCTGTCAAAAAATCATAATATATTACACACTAGTTTATACTAGTTTCGGTCAAAAATCAAATTAAATCGCAGACTGTTCAAAATGAAACGAAAATTCACATATCAATTATATTTTTTATGTGGGAAGGTTATGATGGATGTCCATGCAAAAAATCATCAGAAAATTAGATTCTATGAAACTTTTCGAAATGCAAGTTTCTGTCAAAAATCATAGTATATTATACACTAGTTTCAATAAAAAAAAACTAATTTTATTAGGGATTATTTGAAATGATACAAGACTTTTCAGATCATTTATATATGTTAAGAGGGATGTTTATGATGGAAGTCCATGCAAAAAAAATCATCTGAAAACTAGTTTCTATGAAAATTTTCGAAATGCATGTTTCGGTCAAAAATCATAGTATATTATACACTAGTTTCGGTCAAAAAAATAAAATATAATTGGGGACTATTTGAAATGATACGAGACTTTTCAGATCATTTATATATGTTAATAGGTAAGGTTATGATGGAAGTCGATGCAAAAAAATCATTTGAAAACTAGAGTCTATGAAACTTGTTGAAATGCAAGTTTCTGTCAAAAAATCATAATATATTACACACTAGTTTATACTAGTTTCGGTCAAAAATCAAATTAAATCGCGGACTGTTCAAAATGATACGAATCTTCACATATCAATTATATTTTTTATGTGGGAAGGTTATGATGGATGTCCATGCAAAAAATCATCAGAAAATTAGATTCTATGAAACTTTTCGAAATGCAAGTTTCTGTCAAAAATCATAGTATATTATACACTATTTTTAGTAAAAAAATCAAATTTTATTAGGGATTATTTAAAATGATACAATACTTTTCAGATCATTTAAATATGTTAAGAGGGAAGGTTATGATGGAACTCCATGCAAAAAAATCATCTGAAAACTATATTCTATGAAACTTTTCGAAATGCAAGTTTCGGTCAAAAAAAAAAATTTGTATTGGGGACGATTTGAAATGATACGAGACTTTTTAGATTATTTATATATGTTAAGAGGGAAGGTTATGATGGAAGTCCATGCAAAAAAATCATCTGAAAACTAGATTCTATGAAACTTTTCGAAATGCAAGTTTCTGTAAAAAAAATCATAATATATTATACACTAGTTAATACTAGTTTCAGTCAAAAATCAAATTAAATCGGGGATTGTTAAAAATGATATGAAACTTCACATATCATTTATATATTTTACAAGGTAAGGCTTTGATGGATGTCCATGCAAAAAATCATCTTAAAATTAGATTCTATGAAACTTTTCTAAATGTATGTTTCTGTCAAAAATCATAGTATATTATACACTAGTTTAAGTCAAAAAAATCAAATTTTATTAGGGATTATTCGAAATGATACAAGAATTTTAAGATCATTTATATATGTTAAGAGGGATGTTTATGATGGAAGTCCATGCAAAAAAATCATCTGAAAACTAGATTCTTTGAAACTTTTCGAAATGCAAGTTTCGGTCAAAAATCATAGTATATTATACACTAGTTTTGGTCAAAAAAATAAAATTTAATTGGGGACTATTTGAAATGATATGAGACTTTCCATATCATTTATATATGTTAAGAGGGAAGGTTATGATGGAAGTCGATGCAAAAAAAATCATTTGAAAACTAGATTTTATGAAACTTGTCGAAATGCAAGTTTCTGTCAAAAAATCATAATATATTATACACTAGTTTATAATAGTTTCGGTTAAAAATCAAATTAAATCGCGGACTGTTCAAAATGATACGAATCTTCACATATCAATTATATTTTTTATGTGGGTAGGTTATGATGGATGTCCATGCAAAAAATCATCTGAAAATTAGATTCTATGAAACTTTTCGAAATGCAAGTTTCTGTCAAAAATCATAGTATATTATACACTAGTTTTAGTAAAAAAAAAATCAAATTTTATTAGGGATTATTTAAAATGATACAATACTTTTCAGATCATTTAAATATGTTAAGAGGGAAGGTTATGATGGAACTCCATGCAAAAAAATCATCTGAAAACTAGATTCTATGAAACTTTTCGAAATGCAAGTTTCGATCAAAAATCATAGTATATTATACACTGTTTCGGTCAAAAAAATAAAATATAATTGGGGACTATTTGAAATGATACGAGACTTTTCAGATCATTTATATATGTTAAGAGGGAAGGTTATGATGGAAATCGTGGCAAAAAAATCATCTGAAAACTAGATTCTATGAAACTTGTCGAAATGCAAGTTTCTGTCAAAAAATCATAATATATTACACACTAGTTTATACTAGTTTCGGTCAAAAATCAAATTAAATCGCAGACTGTTCAAAATGAAACGAAAATTCACATATCAATTATATTTTTTATGTGGGAAGGTTATGATGGATGTCCATGCAAAAAATCATCAGAAAATTAGATTCTATGAAACTTTTCGAAATGCAAGTTTCTGTCAAAAATCATAGTATATTATACACTAGTTTCAATAAAAAAAAACTAATTTTATTAGGGATTATTTGAAATGATACAAGACTTTTCAGATCATTTATATATGTTAAGAGGGATGTTTATGATGGAAGTCCATGCAAAAAAAATCATCTGAAAACTAGTTTCTATGAAAATTTTCGAAATGCATGTTTCGGTCAAAAATCATAGTATATTATACACTAGTTTCGGTCAAAAAAATAAAATATAATTGGGGACTATTTGAAATGATACGAGACTTTTCAGATCATTTATATATGTTAATAGGTAAGGTTATGATGGAAGTCGATGCAAAAAAATCATTTGAAAACTAGAGTCTATGAAACTTGTTGAAATGCAAGTTTCTGTCAAAAAATCATAATATATTACACACTAGTTTATACTAGTTTCGGTCAAAAATCAAATTAAATCGCGGACTGTTCAAAATGATACGAATCTTCACATATCAATTATATTTTTTATGTGGGAAGGTTATGATGGATGTCCATGCAAAAAATCATCAGAAAATTAGATTCTATGAAACTTTTCGAAATGCAAGTTTCTGTCAAAAATCATAGTATATTATACACTATTTTTAGTAAAAAAATCAAATTTTATTAGGGATTATTTAAAATGATACAATACTTTTCAGATCATTTAAATATGTTAAGAGGGAAGGTTATGATGGAACTCCATGCAAAAAAATCATCTGAAAACTATATTCTATGAAACTTTTCGAAATGCAAGTTTCGGTCAAAAAAAAAATTTGTATTGGGGACGATTTGAAATGATACGAGACTTTTTAGATTATTTATATATGTTAAGAGGGAAGGTTATGATGGAAGTCCATGCAAAAAAATCATCTGAAAACTAGATTCTATGAAACTTTTCGAAATGCAAGTTTCTGTAAAAAAAATCATAATATATTATACACTAGTTAATACTAGTTTCAGTCAAAAATCAAATTAAATCGGGGATTGTTAAAAATGATATGAAACTTCACATATCATTTATATATTTTACAAGGTAAGGCTTTGATGGATGTCCATGCAAAAAATCATCTTAAAATTAGATTCTATGAAACTTTTCTAAATGTATGTTTCTGTCAAAAATCATAGTATATTATACACTAGTTTAAGTCAAAAAAATCAAATTTTATTAGGGATTATTCGAAATGATACAAGAATTTTAAGATCATTTATATATGTTAAGAGGGATGTTTATGATGGAAGTCCATGCAAAAAAATCATCTGAAAACTAGATTCTTTGAAACTTTTCGAAATGCAAGTTTCGGTCAAAAATCATAGTATATTATACACTAGTTTCGGTCAAAAAAATAAAATTTAATTGGGGACTATTTGAAATGATATGAGACTTTCCATATCATTTATATATGTTAAGAGGGAAGGTTATGATGGAAGTCGATGCAAAAAAAATCATTTGAAAACTAGATTTTATGAAACTTGTCGAAATGCAAGTTTCTGTCAAAAAATCATAATATATTATACACTAGTTTATAATAGTTTCGGTTAAAAATCAAATTAAATCGCGGACTGTTCAAAATGATACGAATCTTCACATATCAATTATATTTTTTATGTGGGTAGGTTATGATGGATGTCCATGCAAAAAATCATCTGAAAATTAGATTCTATGAAACTTTTCGAAATGCAAGTTTCTGTCAAAAATCATAGTATATTATACACTAGTTTTAGTAAAAAAAAATCAAATTTTATTAGGGATTATTTAAAATGATACAATACTTTTCAGATCATTTAAATATGTTAAGAGGGAAGGTTATGATGGAACTCCATGCAAAAAAATCATCTGAAAACTAGATTCTATGAAACTTTTCGAAATGCAAGTTTCGATCAAAAATCATAGTATATTATACACTGTTTCGGTCAAAAAAATAAAATATAATTGGGGACTATTTGAAATGATACGAGACTTTTCAGATCATTTATATATGTTAAGAGGGAAGGTTATGATGGAAATCGTGGCAAAAAAATCATCTGAAAACTAGATTCTATGAAACTTGTCGAAATGCAAGTTTCTGTCAAAAAATCATAATATATTACACACTAGTTTATACTAGTTTCGGTCAAAAATCAAATTAAATCGCAGACTGTTCAAAATGAAACGAAAATTCACATATCAATTATATTTTTTATGTGGGAAGGTTATGATGGATGTCCATGCAAAAAATCATCAGAAAATTAGATTCTATGAAACTTTTCGAAATGCAAGTTTCTGTCAAAAATCATAGTATATTATACACTAGTTTCAATAAAAAAAAACTAATTTTATTAGGGATTATTTGAAATGATACAAGACTTTTCAGATCATTTATATATGTTAAGAGGGATGTTTATGATGGAAGTCCATGCAAAAAAAATCATCTGAAAACTAGTTTCTATGAAAATTTTCGAAATGCATGTTTCGGTCAAAAATCATAGTATATTATACACTAGTTTCGGTCAAAAAAATAAAATATAATTGGGGACTATTTGAAATGATACGAGACTTTTCAGATCATTTATATATGTTAATAGGTAAGGTTATGATGGAAGTCGATGCAAAAAAATCATTTGAAAACTAGAGTCTATGAAACTTGTTGAAATGCAAGTTTCTGTCAAAAAATCATAATATATTACACACTAGTTTATACTAGTTTCGGTCAAAAATCAAATTAAATCGCGGACTGTTCAAAATGATACGAATCTTCACATATCAATTATATTTTTTATGTGGGAAGGTTATGATGGATGTCCATGCAAAAAATCATCAGAAAATTAGATTCTATGAAACTTTTCGAAATGCAAGTTTCTGTCAAAAATCATAGTATATTATACACTATTTTTAGTAAAAAAATCAAATTTTATTAGGGATTATTTAAAATGATACAATACTTTTCAGATCATTTAAATATGTTAAGAGGGAAGGTTATGATGGAACTCCATGCAAAAAAATCATCTGAAAACTATATTCTATGAAACTTTTCGAAATGCAAGTTTCGGTCAAAAAAAAAAATTTGTATTGGGGACGATTTGAAATGATACGAGACTTTTTAGATTATTTATATATGTTAAGAGGGAAGGTTATGATGGAAGTCCATGCAAAAAAATCATCTGAAAACTAGATTCTATGAAACTTTTCGAAATGCAAGTTTCTGTAAAAAAAATCATAATATATTATACACTAGTTAATACTAGTTTCAGTCAAAAATCAAATTAAATCGGGGATTGTTAAAAATGATATGAAACTTCACATATCATTTATATATTTTACAAGGTAAGGCTTTGATGGATGTCCATGCAAAAAATCATCTTAAAATTAGATTCTATGAAACTTTTCTAAATGTATGTTTCTGTCAAAAATCATAGTATATTATACACTAGTTTAAGTCAAAAAAATCAAATTTTATTAGGGATTATTCGAAATGATACAAGAATTTTAAGATCATTTATATATGTTAAGAGGGATGTTTATGATGGAAGTCCATGCAAAAAAATCATCTGAAAACTAGATTCTTTGAAACTTTTCGAAATGCAAGTTTCGGTCAAAAATCATAGTATATTATACACTAGTTTCGGTCAAAAAAATAAAATTTAATTGGGGACTATTTGAAATGATATGAGACTTTCCATATCATTTATATATGTTAAGAGGGAAGGTTATGATGGAAGTCGATGCAAAAAAATCATTTGAAAACTAGATTTTATGAAACTAGTCGAAATGCAAGTTTCTGTCAAAAAATCATAATATATTATACACTAGTTTATAATAGTTTCGGTTAAAAATCAAATTAAATCGCGGACTGTTCAAAATGATACGAATCTTCACATTTCAATTATATTTTTTATGTGGGAAGGTTATGATGGATGTCCATGCAAAAAATCATCTGAAAATTAGATTCTATGAAACTTTTCGAAATGCAAGTTTCTGTCAAAAATCATAGTATATTATACACTAGTTTTAGTAAAAAAAATCAAATTTTATTAGGAATTATTTAAAATGATACAATACTTTTCAGATCATTTAAATATGTTAAGAGGGAAGGTTATGATGGAACTCCATGCAAAAAAATCATCTGAAAACTAGATTCTAGGAAACTTTTCGAAATGCAAGTTTCGGTCAAAAATCATAGTATATTATACACTGTTTCGGTCAAAAAAATAAAATATAATTGGGGACTATTTGAAATGATACGAGACTTTTCAGATCATTTATATATGTTAAGAGGGAAGGTTATGATGGAAATCGGGGCAAAAAAATCATCTGAAAACTAGATTCTATGAAACTTGTCGAAATGCAAGTTTCTGTCAAAAAATCATAATATATTACACACTAGTTTATACTAGTTTCGGTCAAAAATCAAATTAAATCGTGGACTAATCAAAATGATACGAAAATTCACATATCAATTATATTTTTTATGTGGGAAGGTTATGATGGATGTCCATGCAAAAAATCATCAGAAAATTAGATTCTATGAAACTTTTCGAAATGCAAGTTTCTGTCAAAAATCATAGTATATTATACACTAGTTTCAATAAAAAAAATCTAATTTTATTAGGGATTATTTGAAATGATACAAGACTTTTCAGATCATTTATATATGTTAAGAGGGATGTTTATGATGGAAGTCCATGCAAAAAAATCATCTGAAAACTAGATTCTATGAAAATTTTCGAAATGCATGTTTCGGTCAAAAATCATAGTATATTATACACTAGTTTCGGTCAAAAAAATAAAATATAATTGGGGACTATTTGAAATGATACGAGACTTTTCAGATCATTTATATATGTTAATAGGTAAGCTTATGATGGAAGTCGATGCAAAAAAAACATTTGAAAACTAGATTTTATGAAACTTGTCGAAATGCAAGTTTCTGTCAAAAAATCATAATATATTATACACTAGTTTATAATAGTTTCAGTTAAAAATCAAATTAAATCGCGGACTGTTCAAAATGATACGAATCTTCACATTTCAATTATATTTTTTATGTGGGAAGGTTATGATGGATGTCCATGCAAAAAATCATCAGAAAATTAGATTCTATGAAACTTTTCGAAATGCAAGTTTCTGTCAAAAATCATAGTATATTATACACTATTTTTAGTAAAAAAATCAAATTTTATTAGGGATTATTTAAAATGATACAATACTTTTCAGATCATTTAAATATGTTAAGAGGGAAGGTTATGATGGAACTCCATGCAAAAAAATCATCTGAAAACTATATTCTATGAAACTTTTCGAAATGCAAGTTTCGGTCAAAAAAAAAAATTTGTATTGGGGACGATTTGAAATGATACGAGACTTTTTAGATTATTTATATATGTTAAGAGGGAAGGTTATGATGGAAGTCCATGCAAAAAAATCATCTGAAAACTAGATTCTATGAAACTTTTCGAAATGCAAGTTTCTGTAAAAAAAATCATAATATATTATACACTAGTTAATACTAGTTTCAGTCAAAAATCAAATTAAATCGGGGATTGTTAAAAATGATATGAAACTTCACATATCATTTATATATTTTACAAGGTAAGGCTTTGATGGATGTCCATGCAAAAAATCATCTTAAAATTAGATTCTATGAAACTTTTCTAAATGTATGTTTCTGTCAAAAATCATAGTATATTATACACTAGTTTAAGTCAAAAAAAACAAATTTTATTAGGGATTATTCGAAATGATACAAGAATTTTAAGATCATTTATATATGTTAAGAGGGATGTTTATGATGGAAGTCCATGCAAAAAAATCATCTGAAAACTAGATTCTTTGAAACTTTTCGAAATGCAAGTTTCGGTCAAAAATCATAGTATATTATACACTAGTTTCGGTCAAAAAAATAAAATTTAATTGGGGACTATTTGAAATGATATGAGACTTTCCATATCATTTATATATGTTAAGAGGGAAGGTTATGATGGAAGTCGATGCAAAAAAATCATTTGAAAACTAGATTTTATGAAACTAGTCGAAATGCAAGTTTCTGTCAAAAAATCATAATATATTATACACTAGTTTATAATAGTTTCGGTTAAAAATCAAATTAAATCGCGGACTGTTCAAAATGATACGAATCTTCACATTTCAATTATATTTTTTATGTGGGAAGGTTATGATGGATGTCCATGCAAAAAATCATCTGAAAATTAGATTCTATGAAACTTTTCGAAATGCAAGTTTCTGTCAAAAATCATAGTATATTATACACTAGTTTTAGTAAAAAAAATCAAATTTTATTAGGAATTATTTAAAATGATACAATACTTTTCAGATCATTTAAATATGTTAAGAGGGAAGGTTATGATGGAACTCCATGCAAAAAAATCATCTGAAAACTAGATTCTAGGAAACTTTTCGAAATGCAAGTTTCGGTCAAAAATCATAGTATATTATACACTGTTTCGGTCAAAAAAATAAAATATAATTGGGGACTATTTGAAATGATACGAGACTTTTCAGATCATTTATATATGTTAAGAGGGAAGGTTATGATGGAAATCGGGGCAAAAAAATCATCTGAAAACTAGATTCTATGAAACTTGTCGAAATGCAAGTTTCTGTCAAAAAATCATAATATATTACACACTAGTTTATACTAGTTTCGGTCAAAAATCAAATTAAATCGTGGACTAATCAAAATGATACGAAAATTCACATATCAATTATATTTTTTATGTGGGAAGGTTATGATGGATGTCCATGCAAAAAATCATCAGAAAATTAGATTCTATGAAACTTTTCGAAATGCAAGTTTCTGTCAAAAATCATAGTATATTATACACTAGTTTCAATAAAAAAAATCTAATTTTATTAGGGATTATTCGAAATGATACAAGACTTTTCAGATCATTTATATATGTTAAGAGGGATGTTTATGATGGAAGTCCATGCAAAAAAATCATCTGAAAACTAGATTCTATGAAAATTTTCGAAATGCATGTTTCGGTCAAAAATCATAGTATATTATACACTAGTTTCGGTCAAAAAAATAAAATATAATTGGGGACTATTTGAAATGATACGAGACTTTTCAGATCATTTATATATGTTAATAGGTAAGCTTATGATGGAAGTCGATGCAAAAAAAATCATTTGAAAACTAGATTTTATGAAACTTGTCGAAATGCAAGTTTCTGTCAAAAAATCATAATATATTATACACTAGTTTATAATAGTTTCAGTTAAAAATCAAATTAAATCGCGGACTGTTCAAAATGATACGAATCTTCACATTTCAATTATATTTTTTATGTGGGAAGGTTATGATGGATGTCCATGCAAAAAATCATCTGAAAATTAGATTCTATGAAACTTTTCGAAATGCAAGTTTCTGTCAAAAATCATAGTATATTATACACTAGTTTTAGTAAAAAAAAATCAAATTTTATTAGGGATTATTTAAAATGATACAATACTTTTCAGATCATTTAAATATGTTAAGAGGGAAGGTTATGATGGAACTCCATGCAAAAAAATCATCTGAAAACTAGATTCTATGAAACTTTTCGAAATGCAAGTTTCGGTCAAAAATCATAATATATTATACACTATTTCGGTCAAAAAAATAAAATATAATTGGGGACTATTTGAAATGATACGAGACTTTTCAGATCATTTATATATGTTAAGAGGGAAGGTTATGATGGAAATCGGGGGAAAAAATCATCTGAAAACTAGATTCTATGAAACTTGTCGAAATGCAAGTTTCTGTCAAAAAATCCTAATATATTACACACTAGTTTATACTAGTTTCGGTCAAAAATCAAATTAAATCGCGGACTGTTCAAAATGAAACGAAAATTCACATATCAATTATATTTTTTATGTGGGAAGGTTATGATGGATGTCCATGCAAAAAATCATCAGAAAATTAGATTCTATGAAACTTTTCGAAATGCAAGTTTCTGTCAAAAATCATAGTATATTATACACTAGTTTCAATAAAAAAAATCTAATTTTATTAGGGATTATTTGAAATGATACAAGACTTTTCAGATCATTTATATATGTTAAGAGGGATGTTTATGATGGAAGTCCATGCAAAAAAATCATCTGAAAACTAGATTCTATGAAAATTTTCGAAATGCATGTTTCGGTCAAAAATCATAGTATATTATACACTAGTTTCGGTCAAAAAAATAAAATATAATTGGGGACTATTTGAAATGATACGAGACTTTTCAGATCATTTATATATGTTAATAGGTAAGGTTATGATGGAAGTCGATGCAAAAAAAATCATTTGAAAACTAGATTTTATGAAACTTGTCGAAATGCAAGTTTCTGTCAAAAAATCATAATATATTATACACTAGTTTATAATAGTTTCAGTTAAAAATCAAATTAAATCGCGGACTGTTCAAAATGATACGAATCTTCACATTTCAATTATATTTTTTATGTGGGAAGGTTATGATGGATGTCCATGCAAAAAATCATCTGAAAATTAGATTCTATGAAACTTTTCGAAATGCAAGTTTCTGTCAAAAATCATAGTATATTATACACTAGTTTTAGTAAAAAAAAATCAAATTTTATTAGGGATTATTTAAAATGATACAATACTTTTCAGATCATTTAAATATGTTAAGAGGGAAGGTTATGATGGAACTCCATGCAAAAAAATCATCTGAAAACTAGATTCTATGAAACTTTTCGAAATGCAAGTTTCGGTCAAAAATCATAGTATATTATACACTATTTCGGTCAAAAAAATAAAATATAATTGGGGACTATTTGAAATGATACGAGACTTTTCAGATCATTTATATATGTTAAGAGGGAAGGTTATGATGGAAATCGGGGGAAAAAAATCATCTGAAAACTAGATTCTATGAAACTTGTCGAAATGCAAGTTTCTGTCAAAAAATCCTAATATATTACACACTAGTTTATACTAGTTTCGGTCAAAAATCAAATTAAATCGCGGACTGTTCAAAATGAAACGAAAATACACATATCAATTATATTTTTTATGTGGGAAGGTTATGATGGATGTCCATGCAAAAAATCATCAGAAAATTAGATTCTATGAAACTTTTCGAAATGCAAGTTTCTGTCAAAAATCATAGTATATTATACACTAGTTTCAATAAAAAAAATCTAATTTTATTAGGGATTATTTGAAATGATACAAGACTTTTCAGATCATTTATATATGTTAAGAGGGATGTTTATGATGGAAGTCCATGCAAAAAAATCATCTGAAAACTAGATTCTATGAAAATTTTCGAAATGCATGTTTCGGTCAAAAATCATAGTATATTATACACTAGTTTCGGTCAAAAAAATAAAATATAATTGGGGACTATTTGAAATGATACGAGACTTTTCAGATCATTTATATATGTTAATAGGTAAGGTTATGATGGAAGTCGATGCAAAAAAAATCATTTGAAAACTAGATTTTATGAAACTTGTCGAAATGCAAGTTTCTGTCAAAAAATCATAATATATTATACACTAGTTTATAATAGTTTCAGTTAAAAATCAAATTAAATCGCGGACTGTTCAAAATGATACGAATCTTCACATTTCAATTATATTTTTTATGTGGGAAGGTTATGATGGATGTCCATGCAAAAAATCATCTGAAAATTAGATTCTATGAAACTTTTCGAAATGCAAGTTTCTGTCAAAAATCATAGTATATTATACACTAGTTTTAGTAAAAAAAAATCAAATTTTATTAGGGATTATTTAAAATGATACAATACTTTTCAGATCATTTAAATATGTTAAGAGGGAAGGTTATGATGGAACTCCATGCAAAAAAATCATCTGAAAACTAGATTCTATGAAACTTTTCGAAATGCAAGTTTCGGTCAAAAATCATAGTATATTATACACTATTTCGGTCAAAAAAATAAAATATAATTGGGGACTATTTGAAATGATACGAGACTTTTCAGATCATTTATATATGTTAAGAGGGAAGGTTATGATGGAAATCGGGGGGGAAAAATCATCTGAAAACTAGATTCTATGAAACTTGTCGAAATGCAAGTTTCTGTCAAAAAATCCTAATATATTACACACTAGTTTATACTAGTTTCGGTCAAAAATCAAATTAAATCGCGGACTGTTCAAAATGAAACGAAAATTCACATATCAATTATATTTTTTATGTGGGAAGGTTATGATGGATGTCCATGCAAAAAATCATCAGAAAATTAGATTCTATGAAACTTTTCGAAATGCAAGTTTCTGTCAAAAATCATAGTATATTATACACTAGTTTCAATAAAAAAAATCTAATTTTATTAGGGATTATTTGAAATGATACAAGACTTTTCAGATCATTTATATATGTTAAGAGGGATGTTTATGATGGAAGTCCATGCAAAAAAATCATCTGAAAACTAGATTCTATGAAAATTTTCGAAATGCATGTTTCGGTCAAAAATCATAGTATATTATACACTAGTTTCGGTCAAAAAAATAAAATATAATTGGGGACTATTTGAAATGATACGAGACTTTTCAGATCATTTATATATGTTAATAGGTAAGGTTATGATGGAAGTCGATGCAAAAAAAATCATTTGAAAACTAGATTTTATGAAACTTGTCGAAATGCAAGTTTCTGTCAAAAAATCATAATATATTATACACTAGTTTATAATAGTTTCAGTTAAAAATCAAATTAAATCGCGGACTGTTCAAAATGATACGAATCTTCACATTTCAATTATATTTTTTATGTGGGAAGGTTATGATGGATGTCCATGCAAAAAATCATCTGAAAATTAGATTCTATGAAACTTTTCGAAATGCAAGTTTCTGTCAAAAATCATAGTATATTATACACTAGTTTTAGTAAAAAAAATCAAATTTTATTAGGGATTATTTAAAATGATACAATACTTTTCAGATCATTTAAATATGTTAAGAGGGAAGGTTATGATGGAACTCCATGCAAAAAAATCATCTGAAAACTAGATTCTATGAAACTTTTCGAAATGCAAGTTTCGGTCAAAAATCATAGTATATTATACACTATTTCGGTCAAAAAAATAAAATATAATTGGGGACTATTTGAAATGATACGAGACTTTTCAGATCATTTATATATGTTAAGAGGGAAGGTTATGATGGAAATCGGGGGAAAAAAATCATCTGAAAACTAGATTCTATGAAACTTGTCGAAATGCAAGTTTCTGTCAAAAAATCCTAATATATTACACACTAGTTTATACTAGTTTCGGTCAAAAATCAAATTAAATCGCGGACTGTTCAAAATGAAACGAAAATTCACATATCAATTATATTTTTTATGTGGGAAGGTTATGATGGATGTCCATGCAAAAAATCATCAGAAAATTAGATTCTATGAAACTTTTCGAAATGCAAGTTTCTGTCAAAAATCATAGTATATTATACACTAGTTTCAATAAAAAAAATCTAATTTTATTAGGGATTATTTGAAATGATACAAGACTTTTCAGATCATTTATATATGTTAAGAGGGATGTTTATGATGGAAGTCCATGCAAAAAAATCATCTGAAAACTAGATTCTATGAAAATTTTCGAAATGCATGTTTCGGTCAAAAATCATAGTATATTATACACTAGTTTCGGTCAAAAAAATAAAATATAATTGGGGACTATTTGAAATGATACGAGACTTTTCAGATCATTTATATATGTTAATAGGTAAGGTTATGATGGAAGTCGATGCAAAAAAAATCATTTGAAAACTAGATTTTATGAAACTTGTCGAAATGCAAGTTTCTGTCAAAAAATCATAATATATTATACACTAGTTTATAATAGTTTCAGTTAAAAATCAAATTAAATCGCGGACTGTTCAAAATGATACGAATCTTCACATTTCAATTATATTTTTTATGTGGGAAGGTTATGATGGATTTCCATGCAAAAAATCATCTAAAAATTAGATTCTATGAAACTTTTCGAAATGCAAGTTTCTGTCAAAAATCATAGTATATTATACACTAGTTTTAGTAAAAAAAAAATCAAATTTTATTAGGGATTATTTAAAATGATACAATACTTTTCAGATCATTTAAATATGTTAAGAGGGAAGGTTATGATGGAACTCCATGTAAAAAAATCATCTGAAAACTAGATTCTATGAAACTTTTCGAAATGCAAGTTTCGGTCAAAAATCATAGTATATTATACACTATTTCGGTCAAAAAAATAAAATATAATTGGGGACTATTTGAAATGATACGAGACTTTTCAGATCATTTATATATGTTAAGAGGGAAGGTTATGATGGAAATCGGGGGAAAAAATCATCTGAAAACTAGATTCTATGAAACTTGTCGAAATGCAAGTTTCTGTCAAAAAATCCTAATATATTACACACTAGTTTATACTAGTTTCGGTCAAAAATCAAATTAAATCGCGGACTGTTCAAAATGAAACGAAAATTCACATATCAATTATATTTTTTGTGGGAAGGTTATGATGGATGTCCATGCAAAAAATCATCAGAAAATTAGATTCTATGAAACTTTTCGAAATGCAAGTTTCTGTCAAAAATCATAGTATATTATACACTAGTTTCAATAAAAAAAATCTAATTTTATTAGGGATTATTTGAAATGATACAAGACTTTTCAGATCATTTATATATGTTAAGAGGGATGTTTATGATGGAAGTCCATGCAAAAAAATCATCTGAAAACTAGATTCTATGAAAATTTTCGAAATGCATGTTTCTGTCAAAAATCATAGTATATTATTTACTAGTTTCGGTCAAAAAAATAAAATATAATTTGGGACTATTTTAAATGATACGAGACTTTTCAGATCATTTATATATGTTAAGAGGGAAGGTTATGATGGAAGTCGATGCAAAAAAATCATTTGAAAACTAGATTCTATGAAACTTGTCAAAATGCAAGTTTCTGTCAAAAAATCATAATATATTATACACTAGTTTATACTAGTTTCGGTCAAAAATCAAATTAAATCGCAGACTGTTCAAAATGATACGAAACTTCACATATCAATTATATTTTTTATGTGGGAAGGTTATGATGGATGTCCATGCAAAAAATCATCAGAAAATTAGATTTTATGAAACTTTTCGAAATGCAAGTTTCTGTTAAAAATCATAGTATATTATACACTAGTTTTAGTAAAAAATCAAATTTTATTAGGGATTATTTAAAATGATACAATACTTTTCAGATCATTTAAATATGTTAAGTGGGAAGGTTATGATGGAACTCCATGCAAAAAAATCATCTGAAAACTAGATTCTATGAAACTTTTCGAAATGCAAGTTTCGGTCAAATAAATAAAATTGTATTGGGGACGATTTGAAATGATACGAGACTTTTTAGATCATTTATATATGTGAAAAGGGAAGGTTATGATGGAAGTCCATGCAAAAAAATCATCTGAAAACTAGATTCTATGAAACTTTTCGAAATGCAAGTTTCTGTAAAAAAAATCATAATATATTATACACTAGTTAATACTAGTTTCAGTCAAAAATCAAATTAAATCGGGGATTGTTCAAAATGATACGAAACTTCACATATCATTTATATATTTTACAAGGTAAGGCTTTGATGGATGTCCATGCAAAACATCATCTTAAAATTAGATTCTATGAAACTTTTCTAAATGTATGTTTCTGTCAAAAATCATAGTATATTATACACTAGTTTAAGTCAAAAAAATCAAATTTTATTAGGGATTATTCGAAATGATACAAGAATTTTCAGATCATTTATATATGTTAAGAGGGATGTTTATGATGGAAGTCCATGCAAAAAAATCATCTGAAAACTAGATTCTTTGAAACTTTTCGAAATGAAAGTTTCAGTAAAAAATCATAGTATATTATACACTAGTTTCGGTCAAAAAAATAAAATTTAATTGGGGACTATTTGAAATGATATGAGACTTTCCAGATCATTTATATATGTTAAGAGGGAAGGTTATGATGGAAGTCGATGCAAAAAAATCATCTGAAAACTAGATTCTATGACTCTAGTCGAAATGCAAGTTTCTGTCAAAAAATCATAATATATTATACACTAGTTTATACTAGTTTCGGTCAAAAATCAAATTAAATCGCGGACTTTTCAAAATGATATGAAAATTCACATATCAATTATATTTTTTATGTGGGAAGGTTATGATGGATGTCCATGCAAAAAATCATCAGAAAATTAGATTCTATGAAAGTTTTCGAAATGCAAGTTTCTGTCAAAAATCATAGTATATTATACACTAGTTTCAATAAATAAATAAAAAATTTATTAGGGATTATTTGAAATGATACAAGACTTTTCAGATCATTTATATATGTTAAGAGGGATGTTTATGATGGAAGTCCATGCAAAAAAATCATTTGAAAACTAGATTCTATGAAAATTTTCGAAATGCAAGTTTCGGTCAAAAATCATAGTATATTATACACTAGTTTCGGTCAAAAAAATAAAATATAATTGGGGACTATTTGAAATGATACGAGACTTTTCAAATCATTTATATATGTTAAGAGGGAAGATTATTGTGGTAGTCCTTGCATAAAGTCATCTGAAAACTAGATTCTATTAAACTTTTCGAAATGCAAGTTCGGTCAAAAAATCATAATATTTATACATAAGTTTATACTATTTTCTGTCAAAACTCAAATTAAATCGGGGACTATTTGAAATGATACGAAACTTCACATATCATTTATATATTTTACGAGGGAAGGTAATGATGGAATTCCATGGAAAAAATCATCTGTAAAATAGATTCTATGAAACCTTTCGAAATGCAAGTTTCGGTCAAAAACCATAGTATATTATACACTAGTTCAGTCAAAAAAATACAATTTAATTGGGACTATTTGAAATGATACGAGACTTTTCATATCATTTATATATGATAAGAGCGAAGATTATGATGGAAGTCCATGCAAAAAAAATCATCTGAAAACTAGATTCTATGAAACTTTTTGAAATGCAAGTTTGGTTCAAAAAATCATAAAATATTATACACTAGTTTATACTAGTTTCGGTCAAAAATCAAATTAAATTGGGAAATATTAGAAATGATACGAAACATCACATATCATTTATATATTTTATGAGGGAATGTTTTGATGGAAGTCCATGCAAAAAATCATCTGAAAATTAGATTCTATTAAACTTTTTGAAGTGCATGTTTCGGTCAAAAATCATAGTTTATTTTACACTAGTTTCAGTCAAAAAATCAAATTTAATTGGGGACTATTTGAAATGATACGAGACTTCACATATGATTTATATATGTTAAGGGGGAAGGTTATGATGGAAGTCCATGCAAACAAATCATCTGAAAATTAGATTCTATGAAACTTTTCGAAAATCAAGTTTCGGTCAAAAATCAGTATATTATACACTAGTTTTGTTCAAAAAAATAAAATTTAATTGGGGACTATTTGAAATGATACGAGACATTTCAGATCATTTATATATGATAAGAGGGAAGGTTATGATTGTAGTCCATGAATAAAAATCATCTGAAAACTAGATTCTATAAAACTTTTCAAAATGCAAGTTTCGGTCAAAAAATCATAATATATTATACACTAGTTTATACTATTTTCGGTCAAAAATCAAATTAAATCGTGGACTATTCGAAATGATACGAAACTTCACATATCATTTATATATTTTAAGAGGGAAGGTTATGATGGAAGTCCATGCAAAAAATCATATGAAAATTAGATTCTATGAAACTTTTCAAAATGCAAGTATCGGACAAAAAATCATAATACGAAACTTCACATTCAAAAAATAAACTAGTTTATACTAGTTCCGGTCAAAAAATCAAATTAAATATGGGACTATTCGAAATGATACGAAACTTCCCATATCATTTATATATTTTACGAGGGAAGGTTACGATTGAAGTCCATGCAAAAAATCGTCTAAAAATTAGATTCTACTAAACTTTTCGAAATGCGAGTTTCAGTCAAAATTCATAGTATATTATACACTAGTTTCAGTCAAAAAATCAAATTTAATTGGGAACAATTTGAAATGATATGAGACTTTTCAGATCATTTATATATGTTAAGAGGGAAGGTTATGATGGAAGTCCATGCAAAAAAACTCATCTGAAAACTAGATTCTTTGAAACTTTTCGAAATGCAAGTTTCTGTCAAAAAATCATAATATATTATACACTAGTTTATACTAGTTTCGGTCAAAAATAATATTTAATCGGGGACTATTCGAAATGATACGAAACTTCACATATCATTTATATATTTTAATAGGGAATGTTACGATGGAAGTCCATGCAAAAAATCATCTAAAAATTGGATTCTATGAAACTTTTCGAAATGCAAGTTTCGGTCAAAAATCATAGTATATTATACACTAGTTTCGGTCAAAAAAATCAAATTTAATTGGGAACAATTTGAAATGATACGAGACTTTTCAGATCATTTATATATGTTAAGAGGGAAGGTTATGATGGAAGTTCATTCAAAAAAATATCTGAATACTAGATTCTTTGAAAGTTTTCGAAATGCAAGTTTCTGTCGAAAAATCATAATATATTATACACTAGTTTCGGTCAAAAATAAAATTAAATCGGGGACTGTTCAAAATGATACAAAACTTCACATATCATTTATATATTTTACGAGGGAAGGTTATAATGGATGTCCATGCAAAAATCATCAGAAAATTAGATTCTATGAAACTTTTCGAAATGCAAGTTTTGGTCAAATATCTTAGTATATTTATTATACACTAGTTTCGTTCAAAAAAAACAAATTTTATTGGGGACTATTTGAAATGATACGAGACTTCACATATCAATTATATTTGTTAAGATGGAAGGTTATGATGGAAGTCCATGCAAAAAATTCATCTGAAAATTAGATTCTATGAAACTTTTCGAAATGCAAGTTTCGGTCAAAAATCAGTATATTATACACTAGTTTCAGTCAAAAAAATAAATTTTAATAGGGGACTATTTGAAATGATACGAGACTTTTCAGATCATTTATATATGTTAAGAGGGAAGGTTATGGTGGTAGTCCATGCATAAAATCATCTGAAACCTAGATTTTATAAAACTTTTCGAAATGCAAGTTTCGGTCAAAAAACATAATATATTATACAATAGTTTATACTAGTTTCGGTCAAAAATCAAATTAAATCTGGGATTGTTCGAAATGATACGAAACCTTACATATCATTTATATATTTTACGACGGAAGGTTATGATGGAATTCCATGCATAAAATCATCTGAAAAATAGATTCTATGAAACTTTTCGAAATGCAAATTTCGGTCAAAAATCATAAAATATTATACACTAGTTTCAGGCAAAAAAATCAAATTTAATTAGGACTATTTGAAATAATACGAGACTTTTCAGATCATTTATATATGATAAGTGGGAAGGTTATGATGGAAGTGCATGCAAAAAAATCATCTGAAAACTAGATTCTATGAAAGTTTTCGAAATGCAAGTTTCGGTCAAAAATCAGTATATTATACACTAGTTTCGGTCAAAAAAATAAATTTTAATTGGGGACTATTTGAAATGATACGAGACTTTTCATATCATTTATATATGTTAAGAAGGATGGTTATGGTGGTAGTCCATGCATAAAAATCATCTGAAAACTAGATTCTATGAAACATTTTGAAATGCAAGTTTCTGTCAAAAAATCATAATATATTATACACTACTTTATACTAGTATCGGTCAAAAATAAAATCAAATCGGAGACTGTTCGAAAAGATACGAAACTTCACATATCATTTATATATTTTACGAAGGAAGGTTATTGTTCCGGCCCGGCCCAATCCTTCTTATTGGTCCAGAAAGATTGATCCATTCACCTCGCTCGACGTCGAGCACAATCATGAAAAGTGGTCCTCAGTCGACCACCAACGATCCGGACCTAAGGAGATCCTCCAACGGCTAATATTAACCATTTCCTATCTTTACGGACCCCTCGATCCGCTCTTCACCTAACGAACCAATAGTATTCTAGCCAGTCCCTTATAAAAACCCTCTCATTTGAGAGGGGCAGGTATCCAATTCTCAACCCTAACACTAGTACTTGCTCACTCTTGCTCGGATACTTACTTTAGCATCGGAGTGCCTTGCAGGTACACCCCCTTTCTCCTCAAACGACCACTTCCGTCCGCTCTCGAGACCAGCCGCATCGGATCCTGATCTCCAGGTACGATCAGGTGGCGCCGTCTGTGGGAAACATAAGATTTCCCCGTTCTTCTCTTAAGATCCTCAAAGAACAAAAGTTTTAACAAGATCCATGGCTGCTCGGGACAACCAGGAAAATCGATCGAATGATGGCATGATTCTCACGCAACATGAGAGCAACGTCCAGCCTCCCCTACATGATGATACAGTGCACGACCAACCAGAAGGGAGGGCAACATCACCTTCACCCGATCGTGACCAACCCTTGGAGAGTCGCCCGGAAATTCTTTTTCCTTCGACTCCTTCGGGGTCAGATTTCGCAGCGTTGGCCGAAATCCTAAATCAAACAAACTTGTTACTCCTCGCTCATGGTGAAAAGATCGCCCGACTTGAAGATAATTCTCGTCGACCTCATTCTCCCAAGAGACCCCGAGGGGAACGCACTCCATCCCCTCCGAAGAAAAGGAGAGGAAACACCGACGAATCAACAGGCAACAAACGCTTTCGTCAGTCGTCTCCACGACCCTCTCCTAAAAGAAAATCAAGAAGGAGCAGATCAAGATCCGCTTCTCCTCGAAGAACAAAGAAACGCGATCACAGATCATCACTTGTTTCCAGTGACGACGAAGACGCTCGGGGTCCCCTATCCTCTGAAATTATGGCGGCCAAGCTCCCAAGAGGCTTGGAGAAACCTCCTCCTTTAGGCTCATACGACAGGACTACCGACCCAGACAAACACATCGAGAACATCGATGCCTTGCTCGACTATCGAGGTGTTCGGGGAGCAATTAAATGTCGGCTCTTTCCCACGACGCTGAGGAAAGGGGCAATGACGTGGTACAAAAGCCTTGAGGCTGAATCCATCACATCGTGGAAACAACTTGGGCGCACGTTCTCTAAGCACTTTACTGCATCAAGACGACACCCTAAGACAGAGGCTTCGCTCGAAGCAATAATCCAAGGGAGGGACGAGCCTTTACGAACTTACATCGAAAGGTTCAATAAAGAGGCAGTTCAAGTATCCACGACCGACGACATGAAAAAGTATCTGCTGGAACGAGGGCTGCGCCCCTCGACCGATTTCCATCGGGCGGTCGGCATTGAAACCCCAGCCACCCTTGACGCGTTCTTGCTAAAAGCCCAAGCTTACATCCAATATGAAGAAAAGCAAGCGGCCAGTTCAATAAGAGACGCTCGACGCCGTGAAGACGCCAAACCACACCGAGTTGATGAACCCTCGACATCTCGTCGGGGAGGAGACAAAAGAAAGGACGAACGCTCCCGTGAACCGCGGGAGCACCGGGGACCTATCGGTCGTTTCCACGAATACACGCCCCTCCTAGCCTCCAGGGAGAAAATTTTGTCTGAATGCGCTAATTCAGAATTCAAACAGGCGGGAGTACGCTTTCCGAGGCAACAACCTAGCAAGCCCGGCACAGATAAAACGAAATACTGCAGGTTCCACAAGAGTCATGGGCATAACACAGAGGATTGCATCCACCTCAAGGACGCGATCGAAATCCTCATCAAAGACGGGCACCTGAAACAGTTCACAAAGTCCAGAGACAATCCTCGACAAGATACACAAGAGACCCAGAAAATCGAGGAGGCCGTGCCCATCCCTGCAGACGCTAACATGCAAGTCGCCCTGAGCATTTATCGCCCGGAAGATTTCTTTTTACCAGACCACACCAAGGGTGCAAGATACCTCTCCTCCCACAGTCCGTGGGAAGCTTTCCCTTCGGCGATGGTCATATCAGGAGGAGGCTTCAATAAAATCACGGTCGGTTCCGTGAAGAGAAAATTCGACCAGTTGATCGCCAAAGGGCCCGCGCAAAACGCCACTTTAGATCCACCGAGGGAGGGTTCCATACCACTCGCTTTCTATCGAGAAGAGCTCCTGGGGGGAGCACCCAACGCTAGCATTCCTTTACTCATTCGAGCGCGCATGGCGAACTTCGACGTAAGGAGGATATTAGTGGACCAAGGTAGTTCATGCGACATCATGTACTCCCAACTATTTTCAACACTCCAACTGAACGAAACACATCTGACTCCATATGTCGGATCAGACCTGCAAGGTTTCAACGGAGCAGTATCTCGACCGTGGGGTTATGTTGACCTGTTTGTCACATTCGGGGCGGGCGAGACAGCTAGAACGGTTAGGGTCCAGTTCCTTGTCGTGGATTTCCCGTCGCTATACCAATGCATACTAGGACGGCCAACTTTAGCCGAGTTGATAGCTGTGCCATCCACCGTCCACCTGAAGATGAAGTACTATACTACTTCAGGCAGAGTCGCCACATTGCACGGGGAAGTCGACGCTGCCCGCAGATGCTTCGAGGCAACATCAAAAGGTCTCAGCTCGATATCATACCAACCAAGTCCCCCGACATTGGATTCACCAGATGTACCCAAGGCTTTCCCTCAAGTCGATTCAATAGACTTGGACTGCAGGTTTTCATATAGTAGCGAGAGCGTCCAGAGACCAACAGAGGCCTTAGCCCGACCAATACCAGACGGAGATTTCGAGCTAATTCCTTTGGGAGAAGATCATGCCCGGTGCGTCAAGATTGGGGCACACATGCCCGAATTAGTGAAGCGACAGTTGGAAGCTTGCCTCAAAGGGAACGCAGACTTGTTTGCATGGAGCGCCGCAGAAATGCCAGGGCTCGACCCCGAAACAGCTTGTCATCACCTCTCTATCGACCCAACGCATAAAGCGGTCGCTCAACGCAGGAGAAAGCAGTCGAGCGAGAAGACTGAAGTTGCCGAATCTGCCGTTAAAGACCTCCTAGAGGCTAAATTTGTAACCGAGGCCAGGTATACGACCTGGCTCTCAAATGTTGTACTTGTGAAAAAATCTAGTGGAAAATGGAGGATGTGCGTTGATTATACCGATCTCAATCGGGCATGCCCGAAAGATGCATACCCTTTACCTAACATCGACAAGTTGGTCGACAACTCGTCCGGATACAAATTATTATCCTTCATGGACGCATACTCGGGGTACAATCAAATACCCATGGCCGTGTCTGACAAAAAAAACACGGCCTTCATGACCGAGTCGGGCAATTACTTTTACAACGTTATGCCCTTCGGTCTAAAAAACGCAGGAGCGACGTATCAGCGCATGATGAATAAAGTTTTCCGAACCGAAATCGGAGACATGATCGAAGTATACATGGACGACATGATCGTCAAATCTCAACAGGAAATGGACCACGCGTCCCATTTGCGAAAAGTTTTCGACCAAGCACGAAAGTGCAAAATGCGCTTCAACCCTGAGAAATGCACCTTTGGTGTCCGAGCGGGAAAATTCCTCGGATTCTATTTGACCGAACGAGGCATTGAGGCAAATCCCGATAGGTGTAGAGCGTTCGCGGAGTTCCCAACTCCTACGTCCAAAAAGTCCATACAATCACTAAACGGGGTCATTACCTCCCTTGCTCGATTTGTAGCAAAATCTGCTCAACACGCTCTCCCCTTTTACAAGCTCCTCCGTAAGGAAGCAACGTTCGAGTGGACAGCAGAATGCGAGTTAGCACTATCCCACCTGAAAAAAGCATTAAGTGAACCTCCAGTCTTATCCAGACCGGAAGAGGGGGAGACTCTATATATCTACCTTGCGGTCACGAACGAAGCAGTAAGCGCGGCCCTTGTGCGCGAACGACCCGAAGGGCAAAAACCCGTGTATTTCACGAGCAAAGCTCTCCACGGCCCAGAAGTCCGGTACCTTCAGATAGAAAAGGTCGCATTGGCCCTCCTTCTCGCAGCTAGAAGACTACGCCACTACTTCCTGGCTCACACCATCATCGTAAGGACCGATCAACCCATAAGACAGTTGCTCGGTCGACCAGACATGGCCGGCCGAATGTTAAAATGGTCACTAGAACTATCTGAGTTCGACATCAAATTCGAAGGAAGACAAGCCCTCAAAGCTCAAGCGTTGGCCGACTTCGTGGCTGAACTTACCTTCACCGAGCAAGACCCGCAAGCTTCGTCCAAGTGGGTTATTTTCGTAGACGGTGCATCTGGCCCAACGGGCAGTGGGGCCGGTATCATTCTGGAGAACGAAGAAGGGAACGTCATCGAAGTATCCTTGACTTTATATTTCCCTACTTCTAACAACCAAGCAGAGTATGAAGCCATCCTGGCGGGCATACGGCTCGCGATCGACCTAGAAGCAGAAGAGATCACAATTTTCACGGATTCCCAATTGGTTGCGAGCCAAGTCTGAGGGGATTTCCAAGCCAGAAGTGACAGCATGGCCGAATATCTAGCCCTCGTAAAAGACGAAATAAAGCAGTTTAAAAGTGTGGAAGTCAAACACGTTCCACGAGAAAGCAACGCCCGCGCAGATATCCTGTCCAAACTGGCGAGCACTAAAAGGAAAGGAAACAACAAATCCGTCATACAAAAACTGCTCCCCCAACCAAGTATCAGGCACTCATCACCCTACATACACGTTAACGTCGTGGGCGACACGAATTGCTGGATGACCCCAGTATTCAACTATCTAACTAAAGGAGAATTACCGACCGACCCGAAAGAGGCTAGTACCATACGACGGAGGGCATGCTCATACTCTTTAGTAGGCGGACGTATGTATCGTCGAGGATTCTCTACACCCCTCCTCAGATGCGTAGAAGAGGAAAACATTCAACACGTTCTAAGGGAAGTCCACGAGGGAATCAATGCGCAGCATCCCGGCGGACGTTCGTTAGCTCGAAAAATTCTGAGGGCAGGATACTACTGGCCCACCCTCCAGCACAATGCAAAGGAGCATGTAAGAAAATGCGACAAATGCCAACGGCATGGAGACGTGCACGTAGCACCTCCATCCGAGCTAAAATCGTTATCGTCGCCATGGCCGTTCGCATGGTGGGGAATTGACATTTTAGGACCCTTCGTCGTTGGGTCTGGTCAGAACAAATATTTAATTGTAGGCGTCGACTATTTCACCAAATGGATAGAAGCTGAGGCCCTGGCCAAAATCACTGCACTCAATATACTTCGATTCTTCAAAAGAAACATCCTCGCTCGATTCGGAGTGCCCCTCGCCATTGTGACCGACAACGGGACCCAATTCACGGATAGACATTTCAAAGAATTCGTTGCGTCGATGGGGACAAAACAACACTTCGCTTCAGTCGAGCACCCTCAGACTAACGGGCAAGCAGAGGCCGCAAACAGGGTAATCCTGAGAGGTCTGAAACGAAGGTTGGACGAGCACAAAAAACACTGGGTCGAAGAGTTACACAGCGTACTATGGGCATATAGGACCACTCCCCATTCAACGACCGGAGAATCCCCATTTCGATTAGCATATGGGACCGAAGCGGTAATTCCAATAGAGATGCACGTCCGATCGAGACGCACGGAATTCCCCATGGAACAAGATACTAATGATGAAGCTTTGAGAGACGAGCTCGACATGGTCGAAGAAATTCGGTCGGAAGCCGCTCTTCGAGAAACTATTATCAAACAAAAGATAGCCGCTCGATATGATTCCAAGGTCATCAGGCGAACGTTCGAAGTAGGCAGCCTTGTCCTTAGAAGAAACCACAGGGATCCCCGCGAGGGAAAACTAACGCCCAACTGGGAAGGCCCATATCGCATTCGGGCAAAAACCGAGAACGGCGCTTATTACTTAGAAAATTTACACGGGGAAGAGCTCGCTCGGCCTTGGAACGCCGAGAAACTCAAACAATACTATAGTTAAATCAGTCACCTTGCTCAACTAACAAGCAAAGAGAAAGAGAGACTAACGAAAAACTGCGTGCCTAGGTACGAGCACGTCAGCCTAAATATAACAAAGCAAGCAAGACCTCTTTTCGAGCAAAAGGGAAACTTGTTGCACGGAAGGATACTCAAACGAGTCCGACGTCGCCTAAGTACCACGACCAGGTAGAACCCCAGCTCGCGATGGGACGTTCACGCCACGGAGCCCGGGCCATTATCTTGACTCGAGCACCGATCGAGGATAAAACCCTCCAATACTGATTGGTTCCCCTAACCAACAGGTCATCCATACCCCCCGTATCTATCCAATTGCTTCTAATTAATGCAAATACGAGCGTCAAACACTTAGTAAAAATAACAAAAAACTACGTCCTCCGACGGACGCATGATCACGAGCAAACAATATATGTAACCGACCACTAGGATCGAACACTTAACATTTAAAAGAAAATGCGGCACCAAAGGGCCGACTTGTTCGGAGTTACATATAAAGGGGGTCACACCCCCAAAAAAAAAACAGAATGCAATATAAATTACAAGGCACGCAGGCCACCAATTAATTATCTTCACCCACCGGGCGGCTTTCCTCTGCACGAGCTTCCTCCTGGTCCGGCTGCTCCTCTGGTTGATCATGCTGAGCAGTCGTCCCCGGCTGAGAGTCGGCCACCACCAAGTCCACAGGAACCACAATCTGACCATCCACCACCTTGTAAAGATAATTCATGCGATCAACATCCAAGGCTAGGTCAGGGTGGAGAGCTTTTACTTGGTCCACCGCATTCTGGAAACTGAACTCAGTAGACGCGTTCAGATCTTCCATATCTTGGTCGATCCGAGCAAGAAGCTGAGCCCTCGTCACCAAATGTTTGGTGTCCTCGTCCTCGTCCTCCTTGGGGCAGAAGGCATCCTTTAGCTTCTTATTCTGCTCGAGCAACCTCTTCTTATCGACCTCTAATTTGGCGATGATCGTTGCTCGCTCAGCCGAATCTGTGGTGACCCTTTTTACCTCCTCTGTGGACGCCGTCAGCTTGGCCTCGGAAGCAGCCAACTACTCCTTAAGTTTGCTATTCTCCCGCTCCAGCATAGGGGACCCCTCGGCCGTCATCCAAGCCATGGTCAGGACCCGCATAACCGCGCTCGCGTCTTGGGCCAAAGAAAGCCGCCGGGCAGGACGGTCCATCCCCTCCAGGAACAGAGAGTCCGCCCGGTCCACCTCCATACTATTCCCCTCGAAAAAGTTCCGGACAACGAAACACGGGGGTATCCCATGCTTTGGCTTTGGGGGAGCACCGGCCGTCAGGTCCACAGTAGCCGTCGTTTTATGTTTCTTCATCAAAGAGCCAGTGGAGGCCCCTGGAGAGCCCTGGACCAAAGGACCCGAGCCTGAACCGCTTGCTTCGGTCAGCCTGGTCTGCACGACCCTCGACCGTTTCCGCTGCTGCTGGACCAAACGCTCGTGGATCTTGTCCAGAGGATTTGTCAAGGAACCTGAAAAGAAGAATAAAATCGAAAATTTAGTACAAGCAACAAAGTTAAATCGAAAAATTTAACGAGCGTAAATGAACGAATACCAAAAAAGTCAGATATCTCCTGCCCGTTACTACAGGCCAGCAGTTCGGTAACACTGATCAGGGGACGCTCCAAAGCTTCTCCCCCATCTTGATCGACCATAACCTTCCCTTCCCCGTCCAATAGAGGGGTCGGAGTAAAAGAAGCTATTAACTTTCTAAAGGCTTCAAAGTTGGCCGCATCATCGTCATTCAAGGTGTCCCCCACCTGAACAAATTCCCCCACTGGTCGCTCATAATGCACATGGCTCCAGGAGAAGGGAAACATCCACAATCTCCTCGGAATCACCTCACCTTGGTCGTCAAGCCTAGGCTCGTCGTTCTTATCAGTATCTATACCGAGAAAACTCATAGCTCTCACGGCCGTATCACTCGCAGGCTTTATCAAGAAGTAGTCGGTTTTGAAAGCCCGGATGGATTCTGAGTGGGCCTTGAAGATCTTGGTCCGCTGCTTAAAAGACACGAACCCCTTCCGGTCGGTTCCCCGCCCGACTTGGCGCTGTAAAGAGAAGAGGCGGAAGAAGAGAGGAAGCGTGGCCCCGACGCCCAGAAAAGCGCACGTCATCTCAAACGCCCTCAGGAAGGCGTATGAGTTGGGATGCAGCTGAGAAGGGGCTATGCAGAGGTGTCCGAGCACAGCGCTCACAAAATCGCTGAAGGGCAACGTCACCCCCAGGACCGAAGTAGCGTATTCATACATAGAAAATGCCCGACCGCGAAAGTCTGAGAAGATGCGGTCGTCGTCTCCCGGGAAGGTCACGACCCAGTCAGCAGGATCCCCAACAACTGGCAGCGGCTCCGACCGAGGTCTCGAGAAGGAAGACACTTTGTCCAGCAAGTCTTCCACCACCCACTCTTCGGGCGAGACCCTCGACTGGGCAGGATAATGAGGCGATTCCGTCGACTGCCCCGTGGTACTCGTACTTGAACTATCCGAAGAGCTTCCTGAGTCTGAAGGTATGGACGCAGATGATTCCGTACTCCCCGAGGACGTATCCTCAGAAAGCACAACCAGCGGATTCCCGAGCGAGTTGTCACCTGAAAAGAAGAGGAAAGGCATCAGTGAATTCGATTAAGAATATCAAATCCACCCTTCCACCGCTCAACAAGTGAAAGGGCGCGCCTCAGCTCAGAAACTATGTTCCAAGCTGTAGCCCTGGCTAACCATTGCTCGAGGCAACAGCTGACGCCCAACAGTATAGATGACAGAAATCTATCCAAAAATCTAAAGTCTAAGTCGACCAAGATCTCCGTCGACCCTAAAGTTAGGGTTCACAGCCGACCAGCTACGGTGGCAAGAACTTTAAGGTTTACTAATCCTAAATCCTAAAACTACCGGTGGAATCACCCTAAACCGCATGCATTCTACGTAAACTACGCTATATACACTTAAGAGAGAGGAAAAGAACGGTACCTTGAGCTTGAGAAGACATTTTGGAAGAGAATAAGCTTCTGCGAAGGGTGGTCGGCAAGAAATGACGGTGGTCGACGGCTGAGACAACGGCGGCTGAACGGGCAGAGTCTTGAGAGAGAAGATGAAACGAAAAGGTCAAAATGGGCCCTGAGAATCCTATTTATAGGAAAGAAGACACGTGTGTGCACGCGTGACCCCTATACGCTAGCCCCTAGACTAGCCGTCAAATCATTCATAGGCGCGAATATCCAGATATTCCAGCTTTTCGTTTCACATTCCTCTACCGAGCAACGTATCGTTTTCCCGGAAGACCGACAGCATAGATCCTCGACCACGACATCACACTCCGTCGATCGCTATATCGTTTTTAAGTCACTGCTCGACAGCACGAGCAATGACTTGGGGGGCTCCTGTTCCGGCCCGGCCCAATCCTTCTTATTGGGCCAGAAAGATTGATCCATTCACCTCGCTCGACGTCGAGCACAATCATTAAAAGTGGTCCTCAGTCGACCACCAACGATCCGGACCTAAGGAGATCCTCCAACGGCTAATATTAACCATTTCCTATCTTTACGGACCCCTCGATCCGCTCTTCACCTAACGAACCAATAGTATTCTAGCCAGTCCCTTATAAAAACCCTCTCATTTGAGAGGGGCAGGTATTCAATTCTCAACCCTAACACTAGTAGTTGCTCACTCTTGCTCGGATACTTACTTTAGCATCGGAGTGCCTTGCAGGTACACCCCCTTTCTCCTCAAACGACCACTTCCGTCCGCTCTCGAGACCAGCCGCATCGGATCCTGATCTCCAGGTACGATCAGTTATGATGGAATTCCATGCAAAAAAATCATCTGAAATATAGATTCTATGAAACCTTTCGAAATGCAAGTTCCGGTCAAAAATCATAGTATATTATACACTAGTTTCAGTCAAAAAAATCAAATTTAATTGGGACTATTTGAAATGATATGAGACTTTTCAGATTATTTATATATGATAAGAGGAAAGGTTATGATGGAAGTCCATGCAAAAAAATCATCTGAAAACTAGATTCTATGAAACATTTCGAAATGCAAGTTTCGGTCAAAAAATCATATTATATTATACAATAGTTTATACTAGTTTCGGTCAAAAATTAAATTAAATTTGGGACTGTTCGAAATGATACGAAATCTCACATATCATTTATGTACTTTACGAGGGAAGGTTATGATGGAATTCCATGCAAAAAATCATCTGCAAAATAGATTCTATGAAATTTTTCGAAATGCAAGTTTCGGTCAAAAATCATAGTATATTATACACTAGTTTCAGTCAAAAAAATCAAATTTAATTAGGACTATTTGAAATAATACAAGACTTTTCAGATCATTTATATATGATAAGAGGGAAGATTATGATGGAAGTCCATGCAAAAAAATCATCTGAAAACTAGATTCTATGAAACTTTTCGAAATGCAAGTTTCTTTAAAAAATCATTGTATATTATACACTAGTTTAGGTCAAAAAAAATCAAATTTTATTGGGGACTATTTGAAATGATACGAGACTTCACATATCATTTATATATGTTAATGGGGAAGGTTATGAAGGAAATCCGTGCAAAAAAATCATCTGAAAATTAGATTCTATGAAAGTTTTCGAAATGCAAGTTTCACTCAAAAATCAGTATATTATACACTAGTTTCGTCCAAAAAAATAAAATTTAATTGGGGACTATTTGAAATGATACGAGACTTTTCAAATCATTTATATATGTTAAGAGGGAAGGTTATGATGGTAGTCCGTGCATAAAAATCATCTGAAAACTAGATTCTTTGAAACTTTTCGAAATGCAAGTTTCGGTCAAAAACTCATAATATATTATACACTAGTTTATACTAGTTTCAGTCAAAAATCAAATTAAATTGGGGACTATTCGAAATGATACGAAATTTCATATATCATTTATATATTTTACGATGGAAGGTTATGATTGAAGTCCATGCAAAATATCATCTGAAAATTAGATTCTATGAAACTTTTCGAAATGCAAGTTTCGGTCAAAAATCATAGTATATTATACACTAGTTTCGGTCAAAAAAATCAAATTTAATTGGGGATTATTTGAAATAATACGAGACTTTTCAGATCATTTATATATGTTAAGAGGGAAGGTTATGATGGAAGTCCATGCAAAAAAAATCATTTGAAAACTAGATTCTATGAAACTTTTCGAAATGCAAGTTTCAGTCAAAAAATCATAATATATTATACACTAGTTTATACTAGTTTCGGTCAAAAATCAAATTAAATCGGGGATTGTTCGAAATGATACGGAACTTCATATATCATTTATATATTTTACGAGGGAAGGTTATGATGGAATTCCATGCAAAAAATCATCGGAAAATTAGATTCTATAAAAATTTTCAAAATGCATGTTTCGGTCAAAAATCATAATATATATATATATATATATATATATATATATATATATATATATATATATTTATATATATATATATATATATATATATATTTTATTTATTTATTTAATGTATTGAAAATCGAAATTATCAATTTTTTATAAAATATATTTTTATTTAGAAATTTTTAAAAGTGCCCCGAAAGCACTGGTTGGTTGGTTAATAAGATCCATAAAAAAATCAAATAGTCTTTTATCGCGGTAAGTTAGTAAGTTTTTTATTTTAGTTTATGTAATTTATTTATTTTTGTCTGAGTTTCTATATCTTCTATTTTGCGTTCATTTTAGTTCCTAAGTGTTTATATGTTCAATCACACAATATATAATGTTATCTTGTGGAGAAAATTTTATCTCATACTCTGATATTTAACTTTCTACCCTTACATTTTACTCCTTCAGTTCTTTTTTATGAGTTTTTATACATATCAAGAAAGTTAATCATTATTGTTACTTTTCATATAATAATTCTCCTTTTACCTATAATATCCCTAATATTATTAATTGCAATTTTCTGCCATATCATCAATTAATATGACATGGAAATAAAATTGAACAGATCTCCCCATCCATTAAAAATTAGACACAAATTGGCAATGAGACTAAATTTTAAATTAAAAATTAAAATTTCGGTTTTTAAATGAGGGGTTTAAAATCTCAACAAAAAAGGATCAAGTTGCAATTAAGTTTAATTATGTATTTTAAATAAATACTCCCTCCTTCTCACAATAGGTGATTTATTTGAGATTTTCACATTTTTTAAGATAATGATTAATTATGTTGATTTCAATGATAAAACATGAATCATTTACTAAAATAATCTTATTAATAATAGGCAGTGGAGTAGTTATATGAATTAAAATACAATAAATAAGGATAAGTTAGTGGAAAGAAATAATAATTATCGCATTGGTATTCTAAAAGGATAGATAATTTGAGACAAATAAAAATAGGAAAGCAGACACCTATTATGAGACGGATGGAGTATATACATAAATCCACTTATACTTATTAATATATCTGTTATTTATCGAACCAAAGTTTTATATCAACATAATCTTGAATGTAATAGCATTAAATCAAAATCATATATCACATTGTTTGATTCAAACCAAATGACTTAAACTAAAATGATACTAAACATATTCCAAAGATGGAAAAAGTGCACACATATACTATTACAAAAGGTGTATGCATACAAACACTACTATAAAAGACGTACACACAAGATAAACACAATTATAGTTAACTTAAAATAGACTTTGGCCCTTTTATTAATATTTTCTTTTCTTCTTTGAAATTGGTTGATTTGAAGAGAGTGGCGGGTTCAATTAGTGTTGTCTGACCTGGTGGTGCATGTAAGAAATCAAGGATTCACCATTATCACCCTGTGATTTCAATCCTTGATAAAAAAGCTTATGTGTTATGATTAATCCTTGATTACACAAGTGTGTGTGTGTGTGTGTGTATATATATATATATATATATATATATATATATATGATCGTACCTGGAGATCAGGATCCAATACAGCTGGACTCGAGAGCGGGCGGAAATGGTTGTCGAGGAGAAAAGGGGTGTACCTGCAACACACTCCGATGCCAAAGTAAGTATCCGAGCAACAGTGAGCAAGTATTAGCATTAGGTTTGAGAATTGAATACCTGGCCCTCTCAAATGAGAGGGTTTATATAAGGGACCAGCTGGAAGATTATTGGTTCGCTTTGTGAGGCGCGGATCGAGGGATCCGTGAAGATAGGAAACGGTCAATGCTAGCCGTTAGAGGGTCTTAATGTGATCGGATTATGAGCGGTCGACTAAGGGACCACTTTTCATGATCATGCTCGACGTCGAGCGAGGTGAATGGATCAATCTTTCTGGCCCAGTCAGAAGGATTGGGCCGGGACGGAACAGGAGCCCCCCAAGTCATTGTTCGCGCTGTCGAGTGATGACTTAAGAGAAACTATACAGTGATCGACAGAATGCGACGTCGCGGTCGAGGATCTATGACGTCAGTCTTCCGGGCAAGTGATACGTCGCTCGGTAAGGGAATGTGAAACGAAAAGCTGGAATATCTGGGTATTCGCGCCTATTGATGATGTGACGGCTAGCCTAGGGGCTAGCGTATAGGGATCACGCGCGTGCGCACGTGTTTCTTTTCCCATAAATAGGGTTCTGAGGGCCCATTTTGGCTTTTTCGCTTCGTCTTCTCTCTCAACTCTCTGCTCGTTCAACCGTCGTTGCTTCCGCCGTCGACCACCGCTAGTTTTTACCGACCACCGTTCGCAGAAGCTTAATCTTCTCCAAAATGTCTTCTCAAGCTCAAGGTACCGTTCTTTTTCTTTTCTTTTAAGCGTATATAGCATAGTTTTCATAGAATGCATGCGGTTTAGGGTGATTCCACCGGTAGTTTTAGGATTTAGAGTTAGAAACCCTTAAAGTTCTTGCCACCGTAACTGGTCGTCCACGAACCCTAGCTTTAGGGTCGACACAGACCTTGGTCGACTTAGCCTTTAGATTTTTTGATAGATTTGTTATCTATACTGTTGGGCGTCAGCTGTTGCCACGAGCAACGGTTAGCCAGGGCTACAGCTCGGAACATAGTTTCTGAGATGAGGCGCGCCCTTTCACTTGTTGAGCGGTGGAAGGGTGGATTTGATATTCTTGATCGAATTCACTGATGCCTTTCCTCTGCTTTTCAAGTGAAAATTCGTTCGGGAATCCACTGGACGTGCTTTCCGAGGATACCTCCTCGGGAACTACGGAGTCGTCTGCGTCCATACCCTCGACCTCAGGAAACTCTTCAGATAGCTCAGATACAAGTTCTACGGGACAGTCGACGGAATCGCCTCAGTGCCCTGCCCAGTCGAAGGTCTCGCCCGAGGAGTGGGTGATGGAAGATTTGCTGGATAAAGTGTCTTCCTTCTCAAGACCTCGCTCGGAACCGCTGCCCGTTGTTGGGAACCCTGCTGACTGGGTCGTGACTTGCCCGGGGAACGACGACCGCATCTTCTCAGATTTTCGCGGCCGGGCGTTTTCCATGTATGAATATGCCACTTCGGTTTTGGGGGTGACGCTGCCCTTCAGCGACTTCGTGGGTGCCGTGCTCGGGCACCTCTGCATAGCTCCTTCCCAGCTGCACCCCAACTCATACGCATTCCTGAGGGCGTTTGAGATGACGTGCGCTTTTCTCGGCGTAGGGGCCACACTTCCTCTCTTCTTTCGTATCTTCTCTTTACAGCGCCAGGTCGGGCGGGGAACCGACCGGAAGGGATTCATATCCTTTAAGCAGCGGACCAAGATCTTCAAGGCCCACTCAGAGTCCATCCGGGCTTTCAAGAACGACTTCTTCTTGGTAAAACCTGCGAGTGATGCGGCCGTGAGGGCTATGAGTTTCCTCGGAATTGATACCGATGAGAACGATGAGCCCCGGTTGGATGACAAAGGTGAAGTGATACCGAGGAGATTATGGATGTTTCCCTTCTCTTGGAGTTATATGCACTACGAACGACCAGTGGGAGAATTTGTCCAGGTGGGGGACACCTTGAATGAAGATGACGCGGCCAGCTTTGAAGCCTTCAGAAGATTGATAGCTTCTTTTACTCCGACCCCGCTATTGGACGGGGAAGGGAAGGTTGTGGTCGACAAAGATGGGGGAGAAGCTTTGGAACGTCCCCTGATCAATGTTACCGACCTGCTGGCTTGTAATAGCGGGCAGGAGATAGCTGACTTTTTTGGTATCTGTTTGTTTATGCGCGTTAAGTTTTTGATTTGTCTTTATTGCTCGTAGCTAATTTTGGTTTTGTTCTTCTTCGCAGGTTCTTTGACAAATCCCCGGGACAAGATCCACGAGCGCTTGGTCCAGCAGCAGCGGAAGCGGTCGAGGGTCGTGCAGACCAAACTGACTGAAGCGAGCGGTTCAGGCTCGGGTCCTTTAGTCCAAGGCTCTCCAGGGGTTTCTACCGGCTCTCTGATGAAGAAACATAAGGCGACGGCTACCGTGGACTTGACGGCCGGTGCTCCTCCGAAGCCAAGGCATGGGATACCTCCGTGCTTCGTCGTCCGGAATTTCTTCGAGGGAAATAGCATGGAGGTGGACCGGGCGGATTCTCTGTTCTTGGAAGGGATGGATCGTCCTGCTCGGCGACTTTCATTGGCCCAGGACGCGAGCGCGGTGATGCGGGTCCTGACCATGGCTTGGATGACGGCTGAGGGATCTCCTGTGCTGGAGCGGGAGAACAGCAAGCTCAAAGAGCAGTTGGCTGCTTCCGAGGCCAAGCTGGTGGCGTCCAAGGAGGAGGTAAAGAAGGTTACTGCTGAATCGGCTGAGCGAGCAACTGTCATTGCCAAACTGGAAGTCGACAAGAGGAGGTTGCTCGACCAGAATAAAAAATTGAAAGATGCCTTCTGCCCCAAGGAGGACGAGGACGAGGATACCAAGCAACTGGTGACGAGGGCTCATTTTCTCGCTCGGATCGACCAAGACATGGAAGATCTGAATGCGTCTACTGAGTTCGGTTTTCAGAATGCGGTAGACCAAGTAAAGGCTCTTCACCCCGACCTCGCTTTGGATGTTGACCGGATGAATTATTTGTACAAGGTGGTAGATGGTCAGATTGAGGTTCCTGCCGACTTGGTGGTGGCCGACTCCCAGCCGGGGACAATTGTCCAGCCCGATCAGCCAGCAGAGCAGCCGGGCCAGGAGGAAGCCCGTGTATAGGAAAATCGCCCGGTAGGTGAAGAGAATTGATGTATGGCCTGTGTGCCTTGTAATTTTATAATGTATTTTATTTTGGGGGGCGTGGCCCCCTTTATATGTAATTCTGAACAAGTCGGCCTTTTGGTGCCGCATTTTTCCTAAATGTTAAGTACTTGACCCTGGAGGTCGTTTGCATAAATTGTTTGCTCGTAATAATACGTCCGTCGGAGGACATAGTTTATTTAATAATTTTACTAAGTGTTTGGCGCTCGTGTTTGCATTGGTTAGAAGTGATTGGATAGATATGAGGGAGTGTGGACGGTCTGTTGGTTAGGGGAACCAATCAGTCTTGGAGGGTTGTATCCTCGGTCGGTGCCCGAGTCAAGGTAATGGCTCGGGTCCCATGGCGTGAACGTCCCATCGCGAGCTGGGGTTCTGCCTGGTCGTGGTACTTAGGCGACGTCGGACTCGTTTGAGTATCCGTTCGTGCGGCAAGTCTCTCTTTTGCTCGAAAAGAGATCTTGCTTGTTTTATTATATTTCGGCTGACGTGCTCGTACCTAGGCACGCAGTTTTTTGTTAACCTCTTCTTCTCTTTGCTTGGATGCTGAGCAAGGAGATTGATTTAACTATAGTACTGTTTGAGTTTTTCGGCGTTCCACGACCGAGCGAGTTCTTCCCCGTGTAAATTTTCTAAGTAATAAGCGCCGTTTTCAGTTTTCGCCCGGATACGATACGGGCCCTCCCAGTTGGGCGTTAGTTTTCCCTCGCGGGGATCCCTGTGGTTTCTTCTGAGGACCAGGCTGCCTACTTCGAACGTTCGCTTGATGACTTTGGAATCATATCGAGCGGCTATCTTTTGTTTGAGACTGGTTTCTCGAAGGGCAGCATTTGATCGAATTTCCTCGACCATGTCGAGCTCGTCTCTTAAAGCTTCATTATTGACATCTTGTTCCATGGGGAATTCCGTGCGTCTTGAATGGACATGCATCTCTATTGGAATTACTGCTTCGGTCCCATATGCTAATCGAAATGGGGATTCTCCGGTCGTTGAATGGGGAGTGGTTCTATACGCCCTTAATACGCTGTGTAGTTCCTCGACCCAGTATTTCTTATGCTCGTCCAACCTTCTTTTCAGACCTCTTAGGATTACTCTGTTTGCGGCCTCGGCCTGCCCGTTAGTTTGGGGGTGCTCGACTGACGCGAAATGTTGTTTTGTCCCTATTGACGCGACGAATTCTTTAAAATGTTTATCCGTGAATTGAGTTCCGTTGTCGGTCACAATAGCGAGGGGGACTCCAAACCGGGCGAGGATGTTTCTTTTGAAGAATCGAAGTATATTGAGTGCAGTAATTTTGGCCAGAGCTTCAGCTTCTATCCATTTGGTGAAGTAGTCGACGCCTACAATCAAGTATTTGTTCTGACCAGACCCAACGACGAAGGGTCCTAAAATGTCCATTCCCCACCATGCGAACGGCCAGGGTGATGATAACGATTTTAGCTCGGAAGGAGGTGCTATGTGCACGTCCCCATGTCGTTGGCATTTATCGCATCTTTTTACGTGTTCCTTAGCATCGTGCTGCAGGGTGGGCCAGTAGTATCCTGCCCTCAGAATCTTACGAGCTAATGACCGTCCGCCCGGATGTTGCGCATTGATTCCCTCGTGGACTTCCCTTAGGACGTGTGGAATATTCTCCTCTTCTACGCACCTGAGGAGGGGTGTGGAGAATCCTCGACGATACATGCGTCCACCTACCAAAGAATACGAGCACGCCCTCCGTCGTACGGTACTAGCCTCTTTCGGGTCGGTTGGTAATTCTCCTTTAGTTAGGTAGTTGAATACTGGGGTCATCCAACAGTTTGTGTCGCCCACCAGGTTAATGTGTGTGCAGGGTGATGAATGTCCAATACTTGGTTGGAGGAGCAGTTTTTGTATGACGGACTTGTTGTTTCCTTTCCTTTTAGTGCTCGCCAGCTTGGATAGGATATCTGCGCGGGCGTTGCTTTCCCGGGGAACGTGTTTGACTTCTACACTCTTAAACTGCTTTATTTCGTCTTTTACGAGGGCCAGATATTCGGCCATGCTATCACTCCTGGCTTGGAAATCTCCACGGACTTGGCTCGCGACCAATTGAGAGTCTGTGCAAATTGTGACCTCTTCTGCTTCTAGGTCATTTGCGAGCCGTATGCCTGCTAAGAAAGCTTCGTATTCCGCCTGGTTGTTAGAAGTGGGGAAAGACAGAGTCAAGGATACTTCGATGACGTTCCCTTCCTCGTTCTCCAGAATGATACCGGCCCCACTGCCCGTTGGGCCAGATGCACCGTCTACGAAAATGACCCATTTAGATGAAGCTCGCGCGTCTCGCTCGGTGAAGGTAAGTTCAGCCACGAAGTCGGCCAGTGCTTGCGCTTTGAGGGCTTGTCTTCCTTCGAATTTGATGTCGAATTCAGACAGTTCTAGTGACCATTTTAACATTCGGCCGGCCATGTCTGGTCGACCGAGCAACTGTCTTATAGGCTGATCAGTCCTTACGATGATGGTGTGAGCCAGGAAGTAGTGGCGTAGTCTTCTAGCTGCGAGGAGGAGGGCCAGTGCGACCTTTTCTATCTGAAGGTACCGAATTTCTGGACCGTGGAGAGCTTTGCTCGTGAAATACACGGGCTTCTGCCCTTCGGGTCGTTCGCGCACAAGGGCCGCGCTTACCGCTTCGTTAGCGACCGCGAGGTAGAGAAATAGGGTTTCCCCTTCCTCTGGTCTGGATAAAACTGGAGGTTCACTTAATGCCCTTTTTAGGTGGGACAGTGCTAATTCGCATTCTGCTGTCCACTCGAACGTTGCTTCCTTACGGAGCAGCTTGTAAAAGGGGAGGGCGTGTTGAGCAGATTTTGCCACGAATCGGGCAAGGGAAGCGATGACTCCGTTTAATGATTGTATAGACTTCTTTGACGTGGGAGTTGGGAACATTGCAAATGCTCGACACCGATCGGGATTAGCCTCAATTCCTCGTTCGGTCAAATAGAATCCGAGGAATTTTCCTGCTCGGACACCGAAGGTGCATTTCTCAGGGTTGAAACGCATTTTGCACTTTCGTGCTTGGTCGAAGACTTTTCGCAAATGAGATGCGTGATCTGTTTCTTGTTGAGATTTGACGATCATGTCGTCCATGTACACTTCGAGCATGTCTCCGATTTCAGCTCGGAAAACTTTATTCATCATACGCTGGTACGTTGCTCCTGCATTTTTTAGGCCGAAAGGCATAACGTTGTAAAAATAATTGCCCGACTCGGTCATGAAGGCCGTGTATTTTTTGTCGGACACAGCCATGGGTATTTGATTGTAACCCGAGTATGCGTCCATAAAGGATAATAATTTGTATCCGGACGAACTGTCGACCAATTTATCGATGTTAGGTAAAGGGTATGCATCTTTCGGGCATGCCCGATTGAGATCGGTATAATCAACGCACATTCTCCATTTTCCATTAGATTTTTTGACGAGTACAACATTTGAGAGCCAGGTTGTGTACCTGGCCTCAGTTACAAATTTTGCCTCTAGGAGGTCTTTAACGGCAGATTCGGCAGCTTCGGTCTTCTCGCTCGACTGCTTTCTCCTGCGTTGAGCGACCGCCTTACACGTTGGGTCGATAGAGAGATGATGACAAGCTGTTTCGGGGTCGAGCCCTGGCATTTCCGCAGCACTCCATGCGAACAAATCTGCGTTCCCCTTGAGGCAGGCTTCCAACTGCCGCTTCACTAATTCGGGCAGGTGTGCTCCAATCTTGACGCATCGAGCAGGATCTTCTCCCAAAGGAATCAGCTCGAAGTCTCCGTCCGGGATTGGTCGGGCTAAGGCCTCTGTTGGCCTCTGGATGCTCTCGCTGTTTGAAAACCTGCAGTCTAAGTCGATTGAATCGACTTGAGGGAAGGCCTTGGGCACATCTGGTGGATCCAGTGTCGGGGAGACTGGTTGGTACGATATTGAGCTGAGGCCTTTTGATGCTGCTTCGAAACATCTACGGGCAGCGTCAACATCTCCGTGCAATGTGGCAACTCTGCCCGAAGTAGTATAGTACTTCATCTTTAAGTGGACGGTAGACGACACGGCTATCAATTCGGCCAGAGTCGGTCGTCCTAATATGCACTGGTATAACGACGGGCAATCCACGACGAGAAATTGGACCCTAACTGTCCTAGCTGTTTCGCCTGCCCCGAAAGTGACAAACAGGTCGACATATCCCCATGGTCGGGATCCTGCGCCGTTGAAACCTTGCAGATCGGATCCAACGTATGGGGTTAGGTGTGTTTCATTCAGTTGGAGCGTTGAAAATAGTTGGGAGTACATGATGTCACATGAGCTTCCTTGGTCTACCAATATCCTCCTTACGTCGAAGTTCGCCATGCGTGCTCGGATGAGTAAAGGGATGATGGCGTTTGGTGCTCCTCCCAGGAGCTCTTCTCGGTAGAATGCGAGGGGTACGGAACCTTCCCTCGGAGGATCTAAGGTGGCGTTTTGCGCGGGCCCCTTGGCGATCAGCTGGTCGAATTTCCTCTTCACAGAACCGACCGTGATTTTATTGAATCCGCCTCCCGATATGACCATCGCAGAGGAGAAAGCTTCCCATGGACTGTGAGAGGAAAGGTATCCTGTGCCTTTGGTATGGTCTGGTAAGAAGAAGTCTTCCGGGCGATAGATGCTCAGGGCGACCTGCATGTTAGCGTCCGCGGGGATGGGCACGGCCTCTTCGATTTTCTGGGTTTCTTGTGTGTCCTGCCGAGGATTTTCTCTGGATTTTGTGAACTGCTTCAGATGCCCGTCTTTGATGAGGATTTCGATCGCGTCCTTGAGATGTATGCAATCCTCTGTGTTGTGCCCGTGGCTCTTGTGGAACCTGCAGTATTTCGTTTTATCTGTACCGGGCCTGGTAGGTTGTTGCCTCGGAAAGCGTACTCCTGCCTGTTTGAACTCTGAATTGGCGCACTCAGACAGGATTTTCTCTCTGGAGGCCAGGAGAGGCGTGTACTCGTGGAACCGACCAATGGGTCCCCGGTGCTCCCGCGGTTCACGGGAGCGATCGTCCTTTCTTTTTTCTCCTCCCCGACGAGATGTCGAGGATTCCTCAGCTCGATGTGGTTTGGCGTCTTCTCGACGTCGAGCGTCTCTTACTGAACTGGCCGCTTGCTTTTCTTCATATTGGATGTAAGCTTGGGCTTTTAGCAGGAACGCGTCGAGGGTCGCTAGGGTTTCAATACCGACCGCCCTATGAAAATCTGTCGAGGGACGCAGCCCTCGTTCAAGCAGATACTTTTTCATGTCGTCGGTTGTTGACACTTGAACCGCTTCTTTGTTGAATCTTTCGATGTAGGTTCGTAACGGCTCGTCCCTCCCTTGGATTATTGCTTCGAGCGAAGCCTCTGTCTTAGGATGTCGTCTTGACGCAGTAAAGTGCCTAGAGAACGTGCGCCCGAGTTGCTTCCACGACGTGATGGATTCGGCCTCAAGGCTCTTGTACCAAGTCATCGCTCCTTTCCTCAGCGTCGTGGGAAAGAGCCGACATTTAATTGCTCCTCGAACACCTCGATAATCGAGCAAGGCATCGATGTTCTCGATGTGCTCGTCTGGGTCGGTCGTGCCGTCGTACGATCCCAAAGGAGGGGGTTTCTCCAGGCCTCTCGGTAATTTGGCCGCCATAATTTCAGAAGATAAGGGGCCCCGAGCGTCTTCATCGTCACTGGAGGCAAATGACGCTCTGTGATCACGTTTCTTTGTTCCTCGAGGGGAAGCGGATCTTGATCTGCTCCTTCTTGATTTTCTTTTAGGAGAGGGTCGTGGAGATGACCGACGAAAACGTTTGTTGCCTGTTGATTCGTCGGTATTTCCTCTCCTTTTCTTCGGAGGAGATGGCGTGGGCTCCCTTTGGGGTCTCTCAGAAGAATGAGGTCGACGAGAGTTATCTTCAAGTCGAGCGATCTTTTCTCCATGAGCGAGGAGTAACAAGTTTGTCTGGTTTAGGATTTCGGTTAGCGCTGCGAAATCTGATCCCGAAGGAGTCGAAGGAACGAGAGTTTCCGGGCGACTCTCCAAGGGTTGATCACAATCGGGTGAAGGCGATGCTGCCCTCTTTTCTGGTTGGTCGTGCGTGGTATCATCATGTAGGGGAGGTTGGACGTTGCTCTCATGTTGTGTGAGAATCATGCCATCGTTCGATCGATTCTCCTGATTGTCCCGAGCAGCCATGGATTTTTGTTAAAACTTTTGTTCTTTGAGGATCTTGAAAGAAGAACGGGGAAGTTGGATTCCCACAGACGGCGCCACCTGATCGTACCTGGAGATCAGGATCCAATACAGCTGGACTCGAGAGCGGGCGGAAATGGTTGTCGAGGAGAAAATGGGTGTACCTGCAACACACTCCGATGCCAAAGTAAGTATCCGAGCAACAGTGAGCAAGTATTAGCATTAGGTTTGAGAATTGAATACCTGGCCCTCTCAAATGAGAGGGTTTATATAAGGGACCAGCTGGAAGATTATTGGTTCGCTTTGTGAGGCGCGGATCGAGGGATCCGTGAAGATAGGAAACGGTCAATGCTAGCCGTTAGAGGGTCTTAATGTGATCGGATTATGAGCGGTCGACTAAGGGACCACTTTTCATGATCATGCTCGACGTCGAGCGAGGTGAATGGATCAATCTTTCTGGCCCAGTCAGAAGGATTGGGCCGGGACGGAACAATATATATATATATATATATATATATATATATATATATATATATATATATATATATATATATATATATGCTAAATACTCTTTTTGGTCCTCTAACCATAGGCTTGGGTACAATTTGGTCTTCCAAATTGGTACTAACGGTGTGAAAAGTTACAAGTTATCCCTTACGTTTTTATAATGGTCCACATTTGTCATTTCCGTTAAATAAAGAGTGTGAAAATTGATGATGTGTAATAAGGTGGATGTATTAATTGCACAGTCAGCATCTTTTGATGATGTGGCATATAATTTATTAACTTTTTCACAAATTTAATATAAAATAATTGTACCTAAAGCCCATGTGTCTTACAATAGAAGCTCACTTGTCAAGTTTTAATTTTCATGTGTGAACAAAAGTATATAAACATTTTTATTTGTTGCTAAATTTTCAATGTGGGACTTCACAAAAAACCCCATCAAAAATATAGTTACGAATGAACGAGCATTGCCCAGAGAGTTCAAAAAACAACATACATCTAGAAGAAAATGCAACCATACCTGCAGACTATCATGGACGTGTGAATCAGGTAGTCCAAAATATGGAAATTGCAAAGTCAGCATCTCCAGAAGTAAACATCCAAATGACCAAATATCAACTTCCTGTTGCAAAATGAAGGAAGTAAATTAGGCCCAAAGACAATATTATGTCTAGTCACAGCAAACTAGAATTAATTTCACTATATACTTATTCTTATTCAAGGACAATAAGCTACATGTGCATAAAACAAGAGTCAAATCAAATTGCTCCTTTTCTAGACATGATATCAACCTGCACACTTATACTTCTAACCAAAATAAAAACAAATAAAAAAAGGAGATGGAATAGAAAATTTATACAGATTGATATATAAGACAAAAAATGGCAAGCACAATAAAGATCAGTTTCTAAAATTATTGAGTTATTATTAAGCTTTATTAGTTGAACTCTTTGACGAAAGGTGATTCATAACCTCTTCCATTTTAGCGAGTGAATAAATGAAAATGTGGTATAATAGGAACATTTTACAGGAAAAAATAGAAACAAAAAATGTTCAGAGACAAGTGAGAAGATAAATGAAAGGAAATGAAAGTCCTTGTCCTAAAATAAAGCATTCAGGAAAATCGCTAAGAATTCTCATTAAAATTAGATTCACATATAGTATTATCCAATTTCACAAAAATCCAAAATCAAATGAGATAAACTATTATTCTTTTGAACATTAGAAGTCAGATAATTATACAAAACTCCTGATAATACTCATATTTCAGACAGGAAAATACAAAAACAACATTATGTTAATGCCATGTAAAACGATCAAATAACTGACTGATAAGTTGGAAGGACTTGTCAATCCATAAGTGTTTTTTTCATACATAGTCTACATGACCTATGGAGCCATCCATCGAGGTGTTCCAACACACACACAAGGAGGAGGTGATCCTACATGAGCAATACAGCATGCATGTAAAGGTGATCTTAGTGGCATTGCACTATCAAAATCACAGAGCTTCACAGTGGGAGTTCCATCATCTCTATTTCTATCACAATCAAAAAAATCAGAAGATCGAGTATAACAATTAAAATAAAACAAAAAGTTAAGAGGACTATTACTATAATTCATGAATGATTAAATACCTTCACTACAACCTCAATTGATCCATATTTGCACCGAACTAATGTAGTTAAAGATTTTTTCTCAAGTTCATAACAACAGCTGATATAGCACCGAACTAATGTAGCTAAACTCATCTAACAGTTGATATATAGATAAAGAGAAGATTGATTGAATTGATTTGAGATTGTGAGAAAGCTAAGTTCTATATATAGAGTTTGAGAATGGATAATGAGAGAGATGAGTTTAGCAACTCTTAGATTGATGAGCGTGTTTCTCTTATTATTTGACAACTGTATTTTTATGGGGGTTTTTGTAAAGTCCCCCATTAAAAATTTAGCAACAAATAAAAGTGTTTATATACTTTTGTTCACACATGAAAATTAATACTTGACAAGTGGGCTTCTAGTGTAAGACACATGGGCTTTAGGTCCAATTATTTTATATTAAAGTTTGTGAAAAAAATTAATAAATTATATGCCACATCATCAAAAGATGTTGATTGTGCAATTAATACATCCACCTCAGATTACACATCATCAATTTTCACACCGTTAACCTTTAAAAACGTATGGAACGAATTTAGAACTTTTAAAAGAAAGAGGACCAATGCCCTATAGTTAGAGGACCAAAAAGGGTATTCTTACTCTAGGAGTAAGTTTTAAGTTTTTAAAACTTACTCCACATTTTGGTCATTGATTCATTTCTAATCAATGGTTATAATAATTAGTCCGTAATTAAATATGAAGAGAGAAACAAATTAATCACATGTCAAATAATTACTAATTATTATAACCATTGATTACAAAAGAATCAATGATCAAGATGTGAAGTAAGTTTTAATAACATACTCCTGGAGTAATTTAAACGAATTTCATTTACTACAACAGGATTTGCATATATTAGCAAATGTTGAATTACTCAAAAACATAATTAGGTATTTCAAGTGACATAGTAATAATTGCAAGTAAAACTATTTTCTTCATCAAATATGAGAGCATCCCAACTTGGAACTATCATTGGCTTAGGTTGTTAAAACAATTTACATAAGATATGATATGACAGTGAAAAACTCAGTCAATTTGTATTTCAGATTCAGTTTTCTGATCTCAATTCATCAAAGCCTGTCATAAAGTCATTTCCCCTTGTTTTAACATGGTATAGAGTGGTTGTGCTATTTTGAAGAGAGTTGTTAAAAATAACACCATTTTTTGACCAGCCATAGACACTCGACCTATTATGAATCGAAAATTTCACTTTGTTTACAGCAGATTTACAACCATATTATCATAAAAATGTGGAATTTATGCTCGGATTACATCGACGATACTCTAAGGCAATAGTTGTCTAAGCATATGTATATTCCAACAACAATTTTGTTAAACAACTTTACCATTCCGGCTAGGGACAGTTGGGAACCCAAGGTTCAGTTTGAAATCTAATATTTTTACCATTTCTAATTCTAACTCTAAAAACAATTGTTCTGAAGTCATGAACAAAAAGAGTGTTTTTGTCTTGCTAAGAATTATCTGTGATCATTCTATTTCATATTTTGACAAACATAATAATTTATGCACTATCTACGTTTAAAGCCTAAAGGGATCTTACTTACGTAAGGAGTCATGTTAGAACTATAATATAAAGTCATTCATTTTTCTTCACCCAATAGCTTAAGCTTTGGGATAGTTGGTTCTCGACACATTTATACATCGGAAAACATATCTTGTCTCATAGCCTCCTAAGCAACTTCATTTTCTTTAAAACTCATGATTTTTCTTTTCTTGCCACATTTTCTCTCTTTGTTGTCCACCACAGGCATGTTCCTTTTTTCCTTCTTGACATTACTCACTCTACGGCGTTTATAAAATTTTATGTTCAGAGATTTTTTCGGGTATAGAATGATGGGCATTCTCGTATGCAAAGGTTGCATCACTAGGTTGAGAAGTTGCCTCATTTGCACCATTCTGACGGGGATTGTGAATGATTTACATGCTTGTATCCAATATTTCGGAAGGCATCTGCATCCCTAGAGATATAAACTTAAAAGTCAATTTGCTACAAATAAAATGAAATAAATGATAAAGGATTTCCTAATTTATCTATGGTTTAAATAGTCTTTTCATTTCAGTAAGTTTTATTTTAGTCTCTGTAAAAAAAATTGTGAGTCCTTATATCTCCATTTTGTATTTGTTTTAGTCTTTAAAATCAAAATCTTCAGGAATATTCGAAGAAAATTCCGTAGAAAATCTGCGGATTTTGACTTTAGGGACTAAATGAACGCAAAAAGAGAGATATAGGAACTCAGACAAAAAAATTACAAGGATTAAAATCAAAAACTCGCTAACTTACATAGACCAAAAGACCATTTAAACACTTATTTATTCAATTGAAATTTTGTGTATTTAATTATTTAAACTGACCTTTAAGTTTGAATGTAATTTTGGTTCTTCTAATTTCATTTTTTTTAGTTTTGATCTCTTATTTTAGAATCTGGAATTTAGCTCCCCTTATTTTTATCTTCTTTTTTTCAAATTTATTTTTGGTCCCTCTATTTTAAAATTCGAAATTCCGGTGTCTCTATTTTTTTTAAACATTTGGTCCCCTATTTTAAGTTTTGTTTTGATTTTAGTCCCCCTTTCAATTTGTAACTAATTTAGTAGCAGGGCCAAAAGTAAAAAAAAAAATGAAAACATGGGGGACCAAATATCTGGATTTTAAAAGAAGAGGACCTAAACTTAAAAAAAAATTGCGGGATCAAAATTCCAGATTTTGAAATAGGGGGGCTAAAAGTAAGAAAAAATGAAAATAGTGGGATCAAAATTACAATTAAGTTTGATTTCTATGTGTATTGGATGGTTTTTGGGTGGTTAGTAGCAGTAGTAGTTGATGCTTTGGATTGGTAGCGAATGATTCTACTTATTTAAATAAATAATAGAATTAATAATATTAGAATAATGAGAATTATTACTTTTGGTCATGTTTCTTCTTTATGTTATTCCATTATGTTGGGGAGTATAAGAAGTAGTTGCCTCATGATCAATACCATGTTCAACACAAAATTCTTCAAATATCTTGGATGTGTATTCACCACCTCCTTCTATTCGCAGAGCTTTGATCTTCTTCTCACTCTGGTTTTCATCAAGCATCTTAAATCTCTTAAAGATTTTGAATACTTCGTCATTTACCTTGATCACATAGATCCACAAATTTCGACTAAACTCATTGGAAAACAAAACAAAATACTTGTTTCCACCATTAGTATACTCCTTAAAAGGACCGTAAACAACTGAATGTACAACTTCGAGTATGCATGATGATCTCGTTTCCATAGTCGAAACGAAAAACTTCCTGGACTACTTTCCAACTAGACAACCTTCACAGAGTTTGTGTGGCATCTCAAGACTTGGTATACCAATTATCATATCTTTAGTGATCAGCTAATTGAGCGACCTAGAGTACAAATAGTCAAACCTTAGATGCCAAAATTCACAGCATCCACTATTGATTGAATACAAAATGCAACACTGTAATTTTTCTTCTTATCATCCTTATGGTTGATCCTTTAAGCATCATTTGCATTGTGAGCAAGTTCAAGGATGCAATTAATGACCACTTCAAGGATTTCTTGGAAACCAAACAAGAATTTCATTTTCTTACTCTATCGGTTCAATTTTTGGGTCAAGAGTTGGAAGAGAATTGGGAATACCATTGTCACCATTCACCTATGCAACAAATATGATTCATGGTCTCTGAAAACACAACCACCAACGTGAAAATCTTGAAGTAAGATCGAGAAAACTAACTAAAGCTCTAGATTACAATTTTTTAGTACTTGTACGAAATTTATGTTTTTTTAGTGAAAATAGTTATTTTGTATAAAAAAGTATATAATATAATTCATATAGATATTTAGTGTTTCAATAATTTAATTTAATAGTAATTTATAACATTTTTATATTAATGTTATATTAAAAATAAACTCAAATGAAATATAAATTGAAATTATAATGAGTTTCTTAAAATTGGTTTATATTAGTAAATATTGTTAAACCATTTAATTAAGGGTTAATACCATTTTATCCACTACCGTATATGTTAGTTTTGTTTTACACTCCTGTAATTTTTTTTTTTTTGCAAAACCTACCATGTCATATAAAGATTTTGTTTGTTTAAACCTTGGGGGGGAATAACACACGCTTGATGTCTATGTGTCATGATAAGAGGAATTTTTTAAGGTGACAGATGGCCAAACTTATGCCACCTCACGAAATTGTGTTTATAAAAATTTCTTTTCCATTCCATCCTCGTCTCTGAATCGTCTTTTCCATAGATTACTGCAACTCGTCTTCTCCATAGTATACTGCAACTCGTATTTCCATCCTCTTCTATGATTCATTTTCTTTTGAAATTAGGGTTTAAAATTGGGGGTAGCAGAAATTCTTCTATCGGGAATCCTAATGGAAGAGAAATATCCAGATGTAGTTGTAATCTATCAATGAAGATGTTAGTTTCAAACAATACCAAAAACCCTAAGAGAAAGTTCTAGAGATGCAAATGTTTTGGAAAGGTATGTATCTTTGGTTCAAAATAATTGATATTGGGTATTGTAAATTCATTCCTCCCTAATTTCTTCTTATTTGAATTCTTTGATTTTTTTCAGAGTGATATAAGTTGTAAGTTGTTCATTTGGGATAATAAAGTTGATGAACTGTTATTGAACACTCGAAATAAGGAAAGGTTCATAGGTGTAGATATTGAGTGCAATAATTGTGAAGTAATATGTGGTTATCTTAAAGAATTTGGCAACAATTTCGGGAAAGAGTTTGACAAAGAATGTGGGAAAGAGTCAAGCTCAAAGAAGGTGGAGAAATTGAAGAAGATGTTGCAAATTGAAAGGAAAAAGACTTTTTTAATGGTTCCCCTTATTGTATCATGGATGTTGTTAGCTATTGTATTCAAAATGAATTAGTTTTCAATGTAATGTTCAACTTTGTTTCGATGTAATGTTGTTGGTCTGTTGTCGGTTTCAATGTAATGTTCTAATGTTCAAGTTTGTATCATGGATGTTGTTAGATATTGTGTCAATGTAATGTTCAAGTTTGTTACAATGTAATGTTGTTGGTAAGTTGTTGGTTTAATGAATGAATGAGAGTGAGATGCTAACAAACATATTGTGCTCTATTTAGAATCTACTCATTAATGAAATATATTCATTGTAATGCTAACAAATATATCATAACATTAAGCTTTAAAAAGGTCATTACATAAGCATTAAGCAACTGTCTTAGTAGTCATTATAACATGATTAAGAAACTAAAAGTTGCAACAGTCTTAACACTCAAAAGTATTACAAAAGCATTGTTGAAAGTATTACAAAACCATAAAGCATTACATAATTCTAATCAATTGTCTTTCCAATGTCATCCCAATACCTCATTGACCTGAAACATGTCCATAGCCTAGGGTCTGCTACCACCACAACGGGTTCATGAGTCAAAGTACCATCTTCATTTTCCGGTATGATCATTGGATCATCATTGCTTGCACATGGGCCTATAATTGACTTGGTTTTTCATATTTTCAGCCTCTCACTTCATTTTCTTGGACCTTCATATTTCACCTTCTTTGTTGATTTTGGAGTTTTCTTGAGAAAAATGGATTTTCTTTTCTCAGTTTGTGCTACATCAGTTGGTTTAGTTTGTGCCATACCAGTTGGTTCAGTTTGTTCAGTTTGTGCCATATCAGTTGGTTTAGTTTGTGCCACACCAGTTGGTCCAATTTATGCCACACAAGTTGGTTCAGTTGGTTGTACATCATGAACTTCAGTTGCTTATGTTTTACTTAGTCTTGGAGTCTTTCTTTACAACAATTCAAATCAAGAAAATTACAAAATGAACCATTATATTACAATCAAATGAAGGCAGTTACCTAATGATCAATTACCATTCTTTTCAAAGCTTACGGATTATGAGTTGTTGCCTTGCATTTTCTAAATTTATGACTCATTTTATCACATTTAGTACACATGTAGGTCACTCGAACTTTCCTCATCCTTGTACCACCCTCAACTAACTCCCTAAATCTAAGTTTTTTTTTTCTACTACACCCTTTCTTGTACGAAAGAGGGAATAATTCATTTGCATCATTGATTGGGCTTATATGAAAACTATAACAAAGTACATATGTTTCCCTAGAGTAGCAACCATCCATAAATTCATTAGGTTTTAGTTCCTATAACGTATTGCTGCACAACCATGTCTACATGGAATGCATACTAAATCCCAAAACCTACAGGAACATGTTCTTTTGCTTATATCAATAACAAATTGTTGAGTGTTGTATGCATGTTTTACCTTCCATACATAATTCATAGACCAACATGGATTCTATTGCCCACTCGTATAAACCTCATTATCTGACTTCTTCCTTGGAATATGCATTATCCCATGTTCTCATCTTTCTAGCTTAGATGTAGTTGCATATTCTTCTTAACTCATTTGCATAAATCCAAACCATTGCATGTTGTCTATCTATATCTCCTTCAATTATTCTTCTTGTTATCTCATTGGCCTTCTATGCCCTACATGGTGTAATTCCGACTGAGTAGTTCTTTCTCATGTCTTGAATTATATAATCAATCCTCACCTTCTGACTTGTCTACATCTTGTTTACAACTACCTTTCCAGCCCACTTGAACTTTGCATTAGTATTGTTTAAAACCCTAGCACAAGTGTGGGTGCCCACCCATGTTTTTATTTGAAAAGTCATATTGCCACCTACTTTAGAGTATAAACCCCAAAACCTACATTTTCCCTTGCATTCTACCTTTACTTTGTATCTTTCATTCTTCACAAATGTAATTTCCATTCCACTCAATACTGGCCACTCAATCATAACATCCTTGAAATCACTCAAGGAATTAAATTACATTCTAAGCTTAACCTTGTAGTTCTTCCCTAGTTGCTCCTTCATAAAATTTTCATACTTTGAAAGTTTTTCATCTTAAGATGCATATGTATATGAATTACCTAACTCATCACTCAATTGATCTTCTTCCTTATCCCTTCTTTCACCGTCCTTTCTTTCTTTTTATCCCTTATTGACCTTCTTTCCTTATCCCTTATTCATTATCCTTTGGTTTAATGTTGTTATCCTTGCAGGTGAAATAACAATAACCTTACCCTTCTTTGCAGGGGATTTCTTCATGGGTGATTTAGAGGCACGCATCTTAAACCTGTATTAATTCCCATTGACTTTGTATCTAGTTGCACCTTCTTTTAGCCTGTCCAATTCAAATACTCCAAAACTATCATCCAATGCAATCGTTCTTTCATCTTTTATATCATCAAACCTAACCTTCAATGTTTCACCATCACTTTCTTCATCACTTGATTCAGTTATTGCATTCATTTCAATGCATTGAGGCTCAACAACCTTGACTTGGATGTCCTTCACATTATGCTCGACGTGTAAATGACCTTTTGTGTTCTCACCAACAACAAAACTAGAAACATCCAAAGCACGATCATCCTTGTTAACTTTAAAAAACATTCATATATACCTTCAAGTTTGCTCCAAGCTCTAAACTCATTTCTTTTGTATCCCCAATCAAGTACTAGTTTCAACACGACAGAGATACCCCATTTTTTTATAACAAATTCCTCATATACACATGCGTTTGAACCCCACCCATATAAAACATCGTATCCTCTATAACAAACTCCCCTCCATGATGCACAATAACAATGAACTTACCCATTATATGCATCAGAAACTGTTTCATCATTAGAGTGATTTTCTAAACTTAACAAAAGAAAACACGAAAATTAAGTAGATTGAACAATGACTTGAACACTTGCTTGAAGCTCTTCAATGGTGTTTCCACTTAGAGCAAAAAATTGGGGAGGACTAGAATAAAACCTATTGTAATTTTATAAACACAATTTCCTGAGGTGGCATAAGTTTGACCATCTGTCACTTTAAAAAGTAAAAAAAAAAATGCTACTTATCATTACACATAGACAAAAATGTTATACATCATACACGTGTCATTCTCTCTAAAGTTTAAACAAACAAAATCTTCGTACAACAAAATTGATTTTACAAACAAAAATAAATAAAATTTACATGGATGTAAACCAGAACTGGTTTATATGATAGAGATAAAATAGTATTAATCCTTTAATTAAATATGATTAATAAAAAAATAATAATAAAATAATTAGTGATAGATAGAAGGGAAGAGGAGAAGAATATGACATTTGACAAGGTGTGTTTGTGGTGTCTGAGTTTTTGGAATACAAATAAATTCATAAGCAGTATCGTCTTTCTTTGACAACAGAAATGATGAAAACGATATTATCATTCTTATTCACTCTATCCAACTTCTATGGCGTCTATGCTATTCTTCTACCTCTTCTTCTTACTTTATCGTTTCTTCTCAACCGTAAGAGATTCTTGTTCGCTTCGTCTTCATCACCACCCTCTTTGATCTCCTCCGATTCCACCAATTCAAACCTAAGGTCTATACTCAACTTTCTTTATTTTCTTACTTTTCATTCTTCTGTTGCAAAATTCCAATTGAATTTTATACTATTTGCTTTACGTTTCAAATTCAACTTACTTTACACTCATTATTACTTGCTCTTCTACTCAAATCGGGAATTTTTAGGGTTTACAATAGTACTAGTCAAATTTTTAGGGTTTCATTTCCTCCCTTTATATGTTATTTTTCTTGCTTGTAGTAAAATCTGATCCGTTCCAACCAACTTTAATGCCTGTGTTTACCTTTCTCAGCACTATATAATAAGTTTATTTGACAATTGGGGAGTTTTTTTTTTCTTACTCTTGCAGAACCTCACAGACTGTGACAGATGCTGATTTGAAGTTTTTAATGGAGATTTTGGATGAAAATCTAAATGACAATGATAAATGGGAGGATGTCATAGATAAAAGAAACCATCGTATATGCTACAAAGCTAAATCCACCAAACCTAAGGTTACTCACTTTATGCTTCAACTTGAGTATACATATTATCATTTATCTTGCCTATTCTTGGAGTTTATACCATTTTTTAGATGTTAACTATTTTTATGATTTGTTTATATTTTAAGTCGAATTTATTTAAAAATAAAATGGAAGTTTTTGTTGTTGTTGTTGTTGATGATGATGCTCTTGATGCTGTAAGAGCTGTGTCCTTTAAGTGTCGAGCTATAGTTGAGGCTATGTGTCTAAGAGATGTCTGTGTCTCAGGTGTGTTTGTTGCGCATGGACACACTGAAAAACAATATTTTAACCGTACACCTGGTGAAGAGTGTTCGACACTTCGTACGTGTGTCATGCCAAAAACATGGTTACTCAAAACAGAGAAGTGCCCTTGCTTGATAAGTTGATAATCTAGTTCCTACACAATTTTTTTTTAAATAATTAGTTATCAGTGATATGTTTTAAATGTAGTTCTAAATTCTCAGGTGTCTTTCAAGTGTGTGATCTTAGATTTGAATTTGGCAGGTTCTAATTTAGCATCTTCTGTAAACAGATGACAACAAAATGGTTTTTTGAAGACTATCTATAAATTTTATTGTTGTTTCTTCTTGGATGTTGCAGAATGGTCCCCTAAGATATTGGAGTGTGACCGTGTTCAATGATATTTCGGCGGAGATGCTAAGAAACTTTTACATGGACAATGACTACAGAAAGCAATGGGATGAAACAGTGGTTGATCACAATCAACTGCAGGTGGATGATTCCGATGGTTCTGAAGTTGGTCGTACAATTAAAAAGTTCCCTTTTTTGAAGTCTAGAGAATATGTGCTAACTTGGAAGTTGTGGGAGGGGAAGGATAAAACCTTTTACTGTTTTATAAAGGTATTACATCTGCCTATGGCATTGCATAAAATAAATACTTGCTTTTTTAAAAGTAAACTTTAGTGTTTTTTCTTTTGTTGAAATGGCTAGTGTCAGTAGTTAGTTGTTAGGTTAGTTTTTCTCCTTCACTAGGGTTTGAACTCGGGTCCTCCGACTCCTTTAACCCTTGTTCAAACCAGTTTGAGCTACCCAACCTCCTATATCTTTTTTAGTGTTAGTGCACATTGTGTTCATGATTGCTTCCTCGTATGGATGTTGTTGTGGCTTCATATCCCCACCCTCTTTCTCTTCCCCTGCACTTTTTGTCCCATCAGTAAACAAGAAGAATCTTTGTATGAAAAAATGGTAAAACTTTCCTAGAAAATATAATGATTAAGAAATTAGAGATTAGAACTTGGAAGGTGCTGTTGTTTGCATGTAACATTATCCACTAGTACATCATTATTATCACCATATTCTGATTCATTTGAGATTCATTTGCTTAGGTAGGAACTGATCAACTGAAATATTTGCACATCAAACTTTTCCGATTTCTCATTCTATACATATTATGGATAGAAGCTCTTGGTCTTTGCAAATGCATGCCATTCATACATACCACCTTTTCAACCATTGATTGCTCAATTATTTTTTCTTTTCTTCTTTGGATACAAACCTTGTTAGGAATGTGAACATCCTTCAGCACCACGGCAGAAAAAATATGTAAGAGTTGAGCTTTTCAGATCTGGCTGGCGAATAAGACAAGGTATGTTGTTTGGCTTATTTCATTTATTTATTTTTTGTGAATTAACAAGATTTAATGGGAGATATTCCTATAGAAATGTAATCCTTTTTCTTCTCATAAGAATGGTTGAGATATCTTTGCTCCATGTGTCATTTCTTCATGGCATACAAACTAAATTTAATAATACACCATTACAACTTAATTCTATTTCTGTGCATTTGTTTGGAGTTTTAATGCTGTTTAATTCTCGTGCTTCATTTTTATTTATATTTCATTGGTTTTCAACAATAAGCGAATGATTTCTGCCTATGACATGACTGTTTTGTGACTGTCAAATTTATAATGACAGTACCTGGTAGAAATGCCTGTGAGATCACCATGATTCATCAGGAAGATGCTGGTTTGAATGTGAAGATGGCAAAACTGGCGTTCTCCAGTGGAATATGGAATTATGTATGCAAGATGGATAATGCGCTTAGACGATACTCTGCTGGAAACGGCCATTTATCCAGTTCAGTTACCACTTCAGTCAAATTAATGCAGAAGGTTAGTGTTATTAGTTAGTTTCACATACCATCATTTAATGTATTTCCTGGTTTATAACCTTTCCGCGTGTTTTCTGGCACCTCTCGTGTAACAAAGAAACACTTCCTTGTGTATAGGTACCGGCTTGCTTGGAATCTAGTACGTCTTCCGATCATCCTTCTATCATTCATGATCAAGCTACTCGCGACAAATCTCAAGTGCATGCGATCTCAAGAAGGCCATCAAAGAAGTTGGTAGCCAATGGTTTGCTGCTTCTAGGGGGTGCAATATGTTTATCTCGTGGTCACTCTAGCCTAGGTGTTAAAGTTGCAATGGCATACATCGTCACAAAATTTAGTAAACGTAATACAAATTCTAACCAAACAAAACAAAGTTGAGTGATAAAGTAAAAACATGTGTAACAAAGTGTAAGATACTTATACGTTTAAAGACTTTTTATAGAATGTGAAATTAATCAGTTTGAATCAATCTTATCAATGTTTACATAATTTAGATATATGTTGGTTTGTATGTAAATAATAATATATTCACCTGTATTCTAACTATTATATCATAAATCGCACAACAGTGTTAAGATCACATCCCTTCAAGAGTAAGAATTTTACATTATTAAAACTCTTTGATCATTCTTGTCCCGTTTGATTTGAAGATCAATTTATAGTTCCGCAATATCCAATTTACAACAAAAAAGAATCATGGTTATAAATGCTTCTTTTTGTTACAAGACTAAATAAATGGGTTAAGCTCTTAGAGAAAAGGTTTTTGTGTTGGCTGTAAGGATGTGGCTAAGTTTGGGGGAGGAGAGGTGTGAATTAGTATGTCATGTAGAGAGCATCAAGAAAAAGAGAGTTACATTGTTTTTTAAATAAGAAATGAATTAGTATGTCATGTAGAGAGCATCAATTGTTTTATAATCTGTATAAGAAAATGATTTCATGGGCAATGCAAGTAAAAAATTATTTTCAAGCCTACGAAATTTCTACAACAAAAAGATTTTCTGGAAGACACAAGTAATCACTTCTTGCAGTGTAGTTACTATTAATATAATTAGACTAAACAAAGATGTCTTTAGTGTAATTATTGAAGGCAAGATTTTTGTTGATGACTTATGTAATAACATCTAGAGGAGAGAGAATAGAAAACAACTGGGATGACGTTAATCTAGAGTTTGTTAGTTGGTGAGAGCATGTTCCGAACGAGTTTAACAAGAAAAGATGTTTTGCTGATATAAATCAAAGAAAGGCCATCCATCTTTTTAGGGCATGCAATCTTGTGCTAATCTATTAAGTTTATGTCAGTGTTGCTGTTACCCTTCCGGTTAAAGTTGTATGTCTTTCAATCTATGGTATCACTAATGTTTTGGGGAGTTGTATATTTTCCATTTAGTAAGAATGGGGAAACCAGAGCCAATCTTTCATACTTGTAAAAACAAAAAATCTTCCAAGAGGACAACTGAGTTTGCATCTTCTAAATGATGAAACCATATCTCATGTCTTAACTCTATCTTTGAGGATAGAAAAATGCCTAAGATAAAAATAACCCAGTAGATTTTGGTCCAAAGAATGTAAGAGGAAAAGAATGCACAAAACTTAGCAAAGTTGATCTTCCGATTCGAGACATGACTTAAACGATAAAAAATGTTAGGAATAGTCTTGAATTGTGAACTTTTGTCCTTGCAAAAATAGAAGGACATCATCTTCAAACAAACTTTTGGATATTTCAGGTTTATTGGTGCGGGTGTAGATTGATCTCTAAGAGCCACTACAAACAACATATGATTGTGTACTTAAAAAGTACAGATGTGTGGCGCCCCTGTGCTGATAGAGCTAAATTCTGCAGCTACTACCCACTTAGGGTTTCACCAAAGAACTCAAGACAAAGTGAATAAATTTAAACTAAGAAAATTGATAATTTTTTTATATCCAAAAACTGATACAAACACTAGTATAAATACTAGGTCAAAGGAGGCACAAGGCCTAAAGTTAAAACATAAAATATAAAGTTGGGTCTGGCCCAAAATTAAAATAAAAATACTACTAGAACTAATAAAAGGAAATGTGATCCTTCATCCAAAATGGGTTTTTTGTAATCCTCTTTTGTTTTCTATCAATACTATCAGGCCCAAAAGAAACCTTGTCCACAAGGTTATTGAAGAGAGGCTCATTATGTGGAATTGCTTTGTTATGAGGAGATGGACTTGGAGTGGGCCGGGTAGGGTTTGTGGGAGGGGATATGTGAGGAGCACGTGAAGAGAGCCGTTGGGGAGCAGGTAAAGGGACAGGTTGTGTGTTTGTCTTGGAACTCACCATTGCGGGAAACGAGGCAAGTGGGACACAACTGTATGGCATTACCAATTTCAAATTAGTGGGGGGCACAGAATAAGGGGGACGCGTGGCATGTGGTGTAGTGTTTGCATGAGCTGGATTTTGATCCAAGGGTGGGGATGAAAAAGCAGACTGCTGGGAAATAGGATTATCACGTGGGAGGGTAGCTTTTGGGAAAGTATCGTTGGTACTTGGAAAATGGGTCTTAAGAGAAAAAGTATCATGAGGGTTCCTCATAACTTCATTCATGTTAGATTCTTTCTCTTTCATAGTTTCCTCACTCCCTGAAAAATCCGTCGCTGCATGTCTCTCCTCCCAAATTCCCAATTCATTTTTCTGAACCTCCAACTATGAACTCACAATGTCATCTTCATACCTAGACGATTCAAGCTGCGGGTCTGTTTCTCCTGAGGTAATTTTCGAGACCGTGTTCGTCTTTTGTTGTTCTTCGGAAATGTTTTGGAGTGCTGAATGATTAAGTGCGGTTTGCTCATTCTCTGTAGGTACGAAATCGGACGGAATCGGAAGAAGATTCGTTGAGGGGTCTTGGCCGTAGTAACGTCGTAACTGAGAAACATGAATCACCGGATGAATCTTGGAAGATGGTGGCAAATCCAGCTCGTAAGCCACTGAACCAATGCGTCGAAGAACTCGAAAAGGACCAAAAAAACATGGTGACAGTTTTTGAGACACTCGTTGTTGCACAGATATTTGACGATATGGCTTCAATCGAAGAAGAACAAAATCACCTACATCGAAGGTACAATCCATACGGTGTTTGTTGGCTTGTTCAGTCATGATATATCTGCTTTTGTTGAGGTTTCTTTTTAATGTTTCCAAAATCTCCTGTCTGTGAGCTAATATGTCGTTGATTTGTGTGTTGTTTGCGAGGCCGGAAGTGTAATCGATCATGGTTGGGGGAGGTCTACCATACAGTGCCTCGAAGGGAGACATGTTGATGGATGAGTGGTATGAAGAGTTGAACCAGAACTCGTCCAGGTGAAGAAATTTGAACCATTTCTTTGGGTGGTCAGTCGTAAAACACCGCAAGTAAGTCTTTAAGCTTATGTTAACCACTTCTGTTTGACCATCCGTTTCGGGATGGTAAGTTGTAATGTGTTGTAATGTCGTTCCTTGTATCTTGAAGATTTCTTTCCAGAAAACACTGAGGAACAATGGGTCCCTGTCGGGAGTGATCGTCTTGGGCATGCCGTGAAGACGACATATTTCTGAAGCAAATCGGCGTGCCAGATCCGGTGCTGTAAATCTTGTTGGTAACGCAAGGAAGTGTACAAACTTCGTCAAACGGTCACAAATCACCCGGATAACTGTGTGACCAAAGGATGGTGGTAAGTGTGTAATGAAGTCCATTGTTAATTCTTCCCACACCTGATTTGGTACCGCGAGTGGTTGTAATAACCCTTGTTTTCGTTTTGGCAGGTACTTGTGTTTCTGGCAGATTGAGCAGTGTTGGACAAATTGTTTGACATCCTTAGAGAGGCCAGGCCAGTTGAAAGAAGCAGTGATTCGATCAGTCGTAGGTTGGATCCCAGAATGGCCCCCGAAAGGTGTTGCATGATACTCATGGAGAATGTGTTGTCTGAATTGTTGCGCGTCAGGTACGTAGATCCGTTCTTTGTACATCAGTAATTCATCATGTATGCGAAATTTCCCTTGCATAAGTGGATCTGATTGACATTTGTTGAACAAGGCTTGACCCTCTGTATCTGTTGTGTAGTATCGTCGGAGTTGAACCAAGAAGGATGGAATTGGGGATGAAATATTGAAGAGTAGAGTTGCGGCTTCCGTGTGTTGACAACTCGGGGCGTCTGTAACTTGGTTGTTTCGACCAGGTTTGTAAAAAATATCGAAACTGAACCCTTGTAGTTTTGCCGCCCACTTCTGTTGTTTCGGTGTCTGAATAGTTTGCACTAAAAGATTCTTTAAACTCTTTTGATCCGTAAATATTTGAAAATGTCTCCCGATCAAGTACTGATGTCGTTTTTTTATTGCTTCAGTGATTGCATACATTTCTCGGGCGTACACGGAAGCTGCTTGCACCCGGTTGCACATTTTCTTGCTAAAGAAGGCTAAGGGATGGCCCTCTTGGGACAGGACTGCGCCAATTGCCACTGCTGAAGCGTCTATTTCGAGGGTGAAGGTTTTTGTGAAGTCCGGCAGAACAAGCACCGGAGTCTCCGTCATTTTTCTTTTTAATATTGTAAAAGTTGTATCCGTTGCTGTAGTCCAAGTAAACTTTGTAGAACGTAATAAATCGGTAAGCGGAGCGGTGTGAGAGGCGTAATGGCGAACAAACCGTCTATAAAAGTCGGTGAGGCCAAATAAAAACCTGAGTGTCGTGAGTGATCGTGGCTTCGGCCAGTCTAGCATAGCTTGAATCTTTGAAGGATCTGGGGTTACACCGTCCACTGATATAATATGACCTAAATAATCCACAGTAGCAGCAGCAAACACACATTTGGACAACTTAACAAAGAATTGGTTAGAAGACAATAAGGCTAAAATCAATGTCAAATGTTCCACATGCTCCTTTAAAGAAGAACTATAAATAAGAATATCGTCAAAAAAAACAAGAACGAACCTTCGTAAATAAGGACGTAACAAATCATTCATAGCCGATTGAAAGGTACTCGGAGCGTTAGTCAACCCAAAGGGCATAACCAAGAACTCATAGTGCCCGTCAAAAGTCCTGAATGATGTCTTGTGAGTATCTTCGGGTGCCACCCTAATTTGGTGGTAGCCTGACCGGAGATCAATCTTAGTAAAAATAGATGCAGAACCTAGTTCATCAAATAGCTCATCAACGGTTGGGATGGGGAAACGGTCATGAATGGTTAAGGTATTTAGTGTGCGATAATCAACACAGAATCGCCATGATCCGTCTTTTTTTCGCACTAACAAAACTGGGGAAGAGTAAGGACTGTTGCTAGGTTTGATGATACCATCATGTAACATATCTTGAATGATAGTTGTCATAGCTTCTTTTTGAGAGTGGGGGTATCGATAGGGTTTAATGTTAACTGGTGCGGAGTTGGGTTTCAAGGGAATGTAATGATTATGAGGACGGTTGGGAGGCAAGCCTTTAGGTGGTTGGAAGATGTTGGAATGGTGGTGAAGAACATTAGCAATCTGTGTAGGTAGAAATTGGGATATGTAATCAAGAGATTCGATGGAATTTTGAGTTGGTGGCTGAGTTGGTTGGTAAAGGAGAAGATGAATTGAGGCGATTGAATCAGTATGGAGAAGGTGACAGAATTGATTGTATGTGGATTGGGTTGTTTGTGTTTTGGAGTCACCTGTGATTGTGATATCTTTGTTGTTATGTGTGAATAAAATTTTAGGGATAGAAAAATCTGCCAATAATGGCCCAAGAGTACGTAACCATTCCATGCCTAGCACAACATCTGCTCCTTCGATCGGAAGTAAGTAAAAGGGAATGTGGAATAGGTGGTCTTGTAAAGTGATTGGAACTTCTGGACAGAGCCCACAGTAGTCTAATTGGGATCCATTTCCCACCATAACTGAAAAATTGGGGATTGGTTTTGTTGGAATCTTCAAATGTTGAGCAATGCATGGTTGTAGGATATTGTGTGTGCTCCCTGTGTCGATGAGTACTGTTACATTTAGGCCATCAAGGACACCTTTAAATTTCAGTGTTTTCGGAGAAAATTGACCCTTGGCAGCTTGAGGTGAGAGCTGAAAATAAGTTTCCTCTGAATGTGGAATTTCTTCAATTGTTTCTGTTAGCTCAACTATGGTATCATTGTCATTAGAAACCTCTTCATCAATCATTAGTAGCAGAAATTTTCCAGCGGCACAACGGTGACCGGGAATGAATTTATCATCACAATTAAAACATAGGCCCTTAGCACGGCGCTCTTCTCGTTGGGCTGCTGTAATTCACCGGATGGGAAAACGGTTTGGGTTTTGGGTAGTTGTGGGATTTGTTGTTATTGATGGGTTAATTGGGCTGGTTGAATTTGGAATGTGAGGTTTTTGTGTAGTTTGGTTGGTATTATAAGTTGTGGATGGGTAATTGGGGTTTGGTTTAGTGAATTTGGGTTTTGAATCTTTTATTTTGGATTCAATGAGTTTGGCAAGACCTACAACTTGTGAAATAGAATATGGTTGATGAATAGCAATTTCGGTTCGAATTTCTGGACTTAAGCCGGAAATAAAACAATTCAGCATAGCTTCCGGCGGTAAGCCCAGTACCCTATTGCTAAGTTTCTCGAATTGTGTTTGGTATTCTGCCACAGATCCATGTTGGCGTAGTTTGAAAAGTTGGGCATGATGGTTTTCATAAGTTGATGGGCCAAAGCGCAATTCAAGAGCTCGTGCAAAAGTGTGCCAATTAGTTAATTGTTGACTTTGGAACATCCATTTATACCAACTTAGAGCTTCTCCTTTCATGTAAAAAGCAGCCATAGGTAATCTGTTCTCTATTGGAATATTGTAGAAGCCAAAAAATTGTTCTGATTGAAACAACCAATCCAAAGCATTATTTCCATCAAACAGTCCCAATTCAATTTTAGGGTTTCGTGCCACCTGTTGTGTGTAATATGGTGGCTGGGAAAATTGTTGGGGTTGTGGGGGGTAAGGGTTTTGCAAGTGAAAGTTGGGATTGGGGGTAAAAGTAGCTTGATTTAAATAGACTGTTGGTTGGGTTGGGGGAAACGTTTGTGGTGGAGGTGCTGTTGGGGTTGAAAGTTGGGTGTGGGGAAAAGTTGTATTGTGAAAGGGTTGGCTCCAGGGTAAGGGAATATGCATTAAAGGGAGGGTAGTACTAATAATCACATTTTCTGAATTTAATGATGACATAGTAGAGCTAGCACTACCTGAAGGTGTAGATCTAGAATGTTGAACTGTTGCTGCAGCTGTCATAACATCAGATCTGGGTGGTGGTGTGGCGGCTGTCGTTGCTGCTGATGTTGTTGTTTTGGACTGCTGTGTTGCAGCTGTCATGGCAGCAAATTGTTGTTGCAGCTGTTGTGTCATAAGTGAGCTGAGATTAGAGAAACTTGCTTTAATGTGTTCATCAAAGCTGTTGTCAAGCTGACCCAATTGTTGTGCAATAATTTCATTGTTGTGTTCCATGGTAGATTCAAGAGCTTTGTTTGAAAGGATTAGGTCATCCAAACGTAGGTTAGTGTGTTGGATAGAATCATCAAGATCCTTTGGGGTGGGGTTAGTGTTTTTAGGAGGCATTGAGGAAGGTGATGAAAGCACCAATGATAGAGCTAAATTATGCAGCTACTACCCACTTAGGGTTTCACCAAAGAACTCAAGACAAAGTGAATAAATTTAAACTAAGAAAATTGATAATTTTTTTATATCCAAAAACTGATACAAACACTAGTATAAATACTAGGTCAAAGGAGGCACAAGGCCTAAAGTTAAAACATAAAATATAAAGTTGGGTCTGGCCCAAAATTAAAATAAAAATACTACTAGAACTAATAAAAGGAAATGTGATCCTTCATCCAAAATGGGCTTTTTGTAATCCTCTTTTGTTTTCTATCATATGCTGCTAGGGATAGTCAAAGACTTTTAGAGATTGTGGTGGTTCTAGGGCAAGCTTACGATGGTGAGACTGAGACGTCATATTTTGGGGTATTTTCTATGAGATGAGTGCAAATTCACATGGAGTGAGAAACTCTGTACTAGTGAGATATTTCATGGTGAATTCAGAATATATCCCCTCAACCCCAAGGTTGAGGTCTTTATAAAGGCATATAGGCCTGAATTTTAGGAATCTTAAGAAGCAATAACCACTCCATCTTGATCAGGAAAGTTATTGACTACCTACTTCTTAGATAATCGTGACCAAGACTTCTTGCACATGCGATTATAGTTCATGTACACGTCACCCCCTACATTTCTCATCAGGTCGAACCACTTACTGAGTGAGTGCTATGTGTGGACAGTATATTTTGGGACAGATGTTTGATGAGACTTGACTATGTATCGCCCTATTGTGAGTCTTTATATATATATATATATATATATATATATATATATATATATATATATATATATATATATATATATATATATATATATATATATATATATATATATGAAAATAGAGAGATTTTTTATACACGTGTTGAAAAGGTAAAGAAAGACTAGACTCTCTGAAGTTGTGGGATTAGCTTGAAAAATCATAGGGTTTGAACCTTAAAATTAGAGTCTATATTTTTTAGGGTCCTTTTAGCTCAGATCTAAAAAGTCTGATACCCATTAGGACTAACTCATGTGGGTCGGGGTAGCCCATTAAGCTCACATCGTTATAAATTTTAAAAAAAATTAAATTAATATTTAGGGTTAATAGTCATTTACCCAACTGCAATATAGACGTGTTTTGGTTTACCTCATTTAAAAAATAATTTTGGATTATCCCCTGTAAGGTAGAAAAATTACCCTCTGTAAAATATATATTTTTTATTTACCCCCGGGTTTTACACGATTAGGGGTATCCAAAATTTTCAGGGGATAATCCAAAATTATTTTTTTAAAGGGGGTAAATCAAAACTGACATTAATTGTAGGGGGATAAATAACTATTAACCCTAATACTTATATTGTCTTACTCCAAAATAACACATTGAATTTTCTCATCTCGCTAAATATTATCTCTATTCTATTTAATCTTTCTCTTTTAAATATTATACATTAATATAATCAACACTCTTTTTTTTGTATTCTGTTAATTTCTCTTATGCTAAATATTCAAGTATTATTTTATACAATTTAGACATATATTCAAGTATTATTTTATACAATTTAGACATATATTGTATTTAAAAGCACATTGTAGCATTTTTAAAAGATAATATAGTACTTAAAAATGTTTAAAATAATATAATTCTTTATTTTATTTATAATAAATATTATTATTTTTTATTTTTTATTTTAAAAAAAACATGTTTAGAGTCGGGTAGTCCGAAATCCATCTAAAATCAGGTCTGAATAGTAGTTTTTGAATTCATATTAAAAATGGATTTTTTGGTTCTAACACTAAAAAAATCCAAAATAAGGATCACTCATTTAAGACGGGATAGTCCATAGTATCAAATAAGGATCACAAATGGTTAACAAGGACTTTATGATGAACTTCTAGCTAAAAGTTTTAGAAGTTGATTGTTTGGGCATTTTTTTTTTTTGATAATATGATTGTTTGGGTATCTTGAAAGTGGTTGGGGACTCCTTGTTTGAAATAACAGTCATTAAGGTCTTGGAGATGGTTGGATCAAAGTGCCATGTGGAGAAATCATTGTCTACTAGGTCGAATATGTCATTTTCCATAATGTAGCAATACTGTTTGAAAATATTCACAAAAATCCAATAAGATCGAGAGGTTTAAAGTTTTTCGTATTGCATTTTGTACCAATAGCTATTGACCCAATTTTTTCCCGTGATTAGGAGAGTGAAATCCCCTTTTAAGTACACTTGGTGAAAACCACCTTATCTATTTTTTTTCCCTATGGCAAGTAAGAAACTCTAATTGAAGTAGACAAAGTTGAAATAAATAAAAAAAAATGTATTCAAACAAGTCTTCAATTCACTTTAGCTTATAGAGAGACAAACTACGACACTTACAATAATAGACAACACGATAGTGGTAAAAAGTCATCAAGGATGGTTGAAGATGAATTTTCTTTGTAACCATCTTAATACAATTTAATTAAGGATGGTAAAACGGATTCGGTCCATTGAATATATTCGTTTTATTCATATTTTAGTATATGAAAGGCTAAGGATTTAGATTTGCATCTTCAATTATGTTCGTCCTCCTGCATCCTTTTTTTTTTAGGAGCTTTTATGGAGCGAACTTAAACGGAACGAGCATTCTCGTTTGTCACCCCTAAATTTAACCATATAAAATTCTTGTGATTATCTTGATGTGATATCCACCTTAAAATTTAGATGATTTTGGTTAAGAAAAATAGAGTGTACAATTTGATTTGAGTGTTTTGGAATGTATATTTTGTTTTTAATGTTTAGAAATATAGTATATATAAGAGCATTGTTATTCTTACACCCACTTTATATATCAAATACTTACATCGTATACATTATTCAGCATATTTATAAGGTAAATAGTGTATTTTTAATAAAATTATATTTTTATGAACAGTACACGTGAATAGTACCATAAATAATGATGTGAATAGTATTCTGTGAACAATGATTTTAAAATAGTAAAATAAAGTTGGTTAATATAGTGTAAAAACTTGGTTAATGCAGTAATGAAGTTTGTTAATAAATATTCAAAAATTAAAAATATTCTTTAATATCACCAAAGTTGATTAATGCAATAATAAATTCAGTTAATAAACGTACATATATTAAAAATAATAAAAATAATTTTTAACATTTACCAAAGTTGCACCAGAACCATTTTAATATTGGTTATTCATATATTTTAATATTTATACATTTTATTTTAAATAATAATAATAATAATTTTTTTTTTAAAAATAGTTTATAACAATACTAGAAAAATAGAAAGTGTTACTTTTTATGTATGTCTACGTTGATTTGAAAATATGATAGAGAATTAATGATAAAATATTAGAAATGATTGTAATTTCTGGTGTAAGGATAACATTTCTATATATATAATTTGGTTTGGACGTTTAGGTGAGGATAAATATGCGTGCGGGTGCAGGAGCAGGTCCGCGAAAGAGTGGGAGCCTTCCAATGATTTCCTTCTTTTCAACCAAATGCCCGTTTTCCCTTTTCCCTCCTAATTTTAGCCCTATACTTCTATCTTTTCCTCTTTCTATCTTTTCACTCTTACCTTCATTTTCTTACTTCTTTTTCTTCCATCTTTACGCTTATTCCTCCTCCTGCATTTTGGCTTCCTCCACGAAGATGCACCACAACCATTTCCTCCCATGGTTGTGGATTACTGCTTTCATCTCCTCAACCACCATCATCCTTGTTCAATGCAAAACATCTTCTCAAGATGGTTCTTCTTCTTTTTCTCTTTTATTATTATCATCATCCTCATCATCATTCTTCATTGTAATAATAATATTATTCAAATAATTGAATCAACAGTTTCGGCCCTAAATGTAATGTTCACAAGCTTGAATTCTCCTTCCCAACTCACTGGCTGGAAATCAAGCGGAGGCGACCCTTGCGGTGATTCCTGGGAAGGAATCAAATGCTCTTCTTCATCCGTCACTGAAATGTATCTATTCTATCTTATAATTATAATTATTATCTATTCAAATAATATGCATCATTGAATTGATTTTTCTGCCATTTTTAACAGAAATTTATCTGACATGGATCTTAGTGGATCAATGGGCTATCAATTGGCAAACTTGAAATCAGTTACCTACTTGTGAGGCCCCCACATATTCAATTACAATCATGCTTCATTCCTTTTCATTTTTCATTTACTTTCCCACAACATCACTTAAATGTCATGCATTCATTTTTCCATAGTGCAGTGATTTGAGCAACAACAATTTCAACAACGATATACCCTATCAACTCCCTCCAAATGCTCGTACCATGTAACCGCTTTTTATTCTTCAACATTTTGCACTTCATTCTTCGTATATACACATCATTTATTCTCTTATCTCATTATGCAGAGATCTTTCTAAAAATCAATTCAAAGGAACTATACCTTATTCCTTTGCTCAGATGAAGAATCTCGAATCTCTGTAACCAAACTTCTATTCTATTTCATTTCTTTTCATAATTTTCTCTTTTTTTTTTCTTGTTTTCATATTTTTATTATTATTTTATGTGTGCAGAAATCTTGCACATAATAAGCTCGATAACCAGCTGGGAGATATGTTTTCAAGCCTCACTAAACTCAAACAATTGTAAGTCTAACCATACTTTTCGCAACGATTTGATATCATGATATATGTATTTCGCTCTATTGCTCATTTTCGTATTTTGGTATTTGATTTCTTAGTATATGAAATTTCTATTGACCGTTAATCTGAAATACAATATAGGGATGTATCATACAATTCACTATCAGGAGACCTGCCTCAGAGTTTAAAAGCAGCCAAAAGCCTAAAGAAGATGTAAGAAATGAATCACCATTACCGTTAACGAACGCAAAACCCAAGTTGACAACTGCACTGTTAACTTTGATTTCTTTTTGTACAGACATCTGCAAAACAATAAACTCACTGGTTCAATAAATGTTCTTGCCCGCCTTCCACTTGATGATGTGTAAGTTCGTCTTTACCCACCTTATGAAATGTTCTAGTACCTTCATATGTATAGTGAATTGAAATTGTTTATCCATGGGGCAGAACATAAAAATTTAATTATTGTTGTGATTTTTAACAGGAATGTTGAGAACAACAAATTTACAGGTTGGGTTCCGGAGTCATTAAAGGATATAAATAGCTTGAGGTAAATACTTTGGTGCACTTATTTAATGAAGGATGTCTGCTTGGGTTGTTTCTCTAATTTTATATTTTTAATCACAAAGAACTGGAGGAAACTCTTGGTCAACTGGGCCAGCACCACCTCCTCCCCCCGGCACACCTCCTATCGAGCGTTCCGAGAAAAAGGCTGGAAAATCTGTTATAACTGGAGCAGCTATAGCCGGCATAGCTTTTGGTGTGCTGGTTGTAGTCATACTCATTGTTGCTCTTTCTAAAAGAAGGTCATCTGTACCGTCTTCACATTTTATTGATGAAGATAGACGTAGCCAACTCAGATCTTTTACACCCCTTGCATCTCAGGAGTTGACTAAGGATTTAGATCATGATGACGGCACAGAATACAAAGGTGGGTTTTTCCTTTCACAGGTTTCATAATTCTCTGTTTCATTAGTGACTTCATGTGATGCATATTTTCCATGTGTTGAAGTTTTGCTATATGTATAGCACCGGTTTCCCTATTGCAACTGGAGACTAGAGTGTTATTATCTTATGTTATTATCTTTGGCACATTTTGACAATGGCCGATATGGAGTTGACATTATCATATAACTGATTTCAGATGTTATATTGGTTACAGGATTTAAAGCAATGGAATCCACTGCCATCGACATAAAGGCATTACAAAAAGATCCATCAACTGGTGTTAGATCATCAGTCTCTGATTGTGTGCAAACTTTTACCGACAATGAGTTTGCAAATCGTCTAAATTCTAAAAGAAGCACATCAGTTCGTTGTACTCCTTTTTCATTGGGAGAGTTGCAAATTGGTACTGGTAACTTCGCTGCCGGCAGACTTCTTGGTGAAGGAAACCTTGGACCTGTTTATCGTGCCAAATATGCCGATGGAAAGGTACTTTCTGTTATATAAACTAGTCATGGATACACTACTGTTAGTTTATGCATGTGCATGACATATTCATAAGATTGGCTAAGGCATCACCAATGAGCAAAATGTGCTTACACTTTTTTTTTTCTTTCAAATCAGGTATTGGCTGTAAAAAAAATCAACCCTTCATTTTTTGATGGGGGTCATCCAGAGGAATTCTCTCAGATTTTATCAAGCATCGGCAAACTTCGTCATCCAAATATTGCTGAGCTTGTTGGTTATTGTTCAGAACAGGAGCATATGTTAGTATATGATTATTTCAGAAATGGTTCTCTCCATGACTTTTTACACTTATCAGATGACTTCAGCAAACCACTAACTTGGAACACCAGAATCAGAATCGCATTGGGAACTGCTCGGGCTGTTGAGTTAGTTTTCTACATCTAGCAAATATAACTAAATTTTATATAACTCTTGTGACATTATGCATAACCTATTCCTGCATGTGAATATGCATAAAATTGAACGTTAAGAATGATATAGAAAAATATTTATACCATTTCAAAACTCAACAAATTTTTGAATTTCATAAGTCATTGTTTCCCAAGTCGAGTTTGATATTATATGATGATGTTATACTCATTTCGATTTTGCTATATGTCGTTACTTTCAGGTACCTACATGAAAGTTGTTCTCCGTCTCTAGTCCACAAGAATATCAAATCTGCCAATATTTTGCTTGACACAGATTTGAATCCCCGTCTGTCAGACTATGGTTTGGCATCCTTCCACCAGGTTTTTCTTGTTTTTGTCTCTCAGACTATGGAATTCTGTCATGTTCTTTTAACTCTCTTAGAAAAGAGAACGATAAATACATAGAACTGTTCGTTTCCTGCCAATTATTAACACTTCTTTTTGTTCTTATAGTCTGTTTCATTATTTTTATTAATTCAATGTTTGATAGTTTCCTTGTGGAAATAGTAATAGTAATATCTGTATTGTTTCCACTCAGCGTACTAGCCAAAATCTCGGGGCAGGATATAATGCACCAGAATGCACAAAACCATCAGCCTATACCCTGAAGAGCGATGTATACAGTTTTGGCGTAGTGATGTTGGAGCTTTTGACAGGTCGAAAGCCTCTAGACAGGTAAGTTGCCTTTCTTACTGTGCAATATTATTCCACTCCATGTTTGATGTTTGAGATTATCTATCTTTGTATCTTCAGTTCAAAGTCAAAAACAGAGCAATGTCTGGTTCGTTGGGCTACCCCGCAGCTTCATGACATAATTGCTGTGGAAAAAATGGTAGACCCTGCCTTGCGGGGACTTTACCCTCCTAAATCACTCTTTCGGTTTGCTGACATCATCGCCCTTTGTGTTCAGGTGACTTACATTATATTTGTTGATTAGGGTAACTCCATTATACTGATATACTAACTGATATGTTTTTCTGTATTAGTCTGAACCTGAATTTCGGCCACCTGCATCAGAGGTGGTTCAGGCATTGGTGCGATTAGTTCAGCGTTCAAGTCAGAAAATGAGGGAGGATCTTGGTGTGTTTGGTCGGGTGGATGATCCTGATGATTGAGACGAAAGGAAATGAAAACATCATTGCCATTCCATAGAATTTTCTGTTACTTTCCAACGTTTTTTATTTTACTCTTTCAAAGTAGTAGTAGGTTTTATGAGAAAAGTTAGTGCAAAATTATGAAGACTTGTTTTGAGTAGATACGTTTGGTTAGGAAGATGATTGTTGGGGGTGTGTAAAAATAAACACTGGACACCATAGAAGGGGTCAATTTTATGGGTGTAATTTTGTAAGATTTGAGAAATTGTAAGTTCTTAACTAGTAAATATTGGATATGCTTTTGGTCAATAACTTTTTCTTTGTTAATTTATCAATTCAGTAGTGTTATCAAGACTATAAAAGACAAAAGGCTTATGATTTGAACTATCAACTAAAATAACTTTTTTTAACAGGAAAATTTCATTGCATGTCACTGAAAAAAGTTTTGAAAATAAAAGGGAGAACATGGTTCATATCATGAAATATATGGTTTTATTTGTAACAAGTGAAAAATAAGATCTAGTACAAAGGATTTCCCTACAATATAAGTCTTGAATGGGATTCTCCTTCCCTGCTGCAATTTATTTCCAATCATCAAATAATCTATCACTTATAATTATTGCCTTGGTTGTTATGATTGTTTCAGAGTCCACTTTCATTGCCACAATAAGAATGCTTCGAGAACCATGACTAATAATACCTTACAAAACCATGAATTATTTTTCCGGAATGATAGTAATCAATTTCCACGTTTTGCATATGCTTCTCCTAAGGGGCATTATATCTATCTCTGCTTCTCCTTTATGATGACAAGGTTTCTTGTCACATACGAAATAGACAAGTCAATATTTCTACTTAATTTTAATTTATCAGTTATATAATTTGAAAAACATTTTTTTGCACTACAGGAAAATATTAAATCTTATGCAATTAGATGAGGCAAGCTTTTAGAATATACTTGAGGTTGAGGATGAAAGATGTTGCACACACAAAAATATTCGGAATAATAAAAAATCAAATGTAACTTAATTTATAGATCAATTTGTACATCAATCACTTAACATCATTTATTATTGTTCAGAAACGAAAATTGTTGTTATAAATAAGAATTATATTAATTCATTTTACTTTGAAATTTAACTTAATAAATAGGTAGCATGTCTTTGTACGGTCAAATAATAGTATAATTAGTGTTAGTTCTAGTCAGACACACTAGATGCTATTTTTGGTTGAATAGCACTTGTTTGCCTTAAATATGAAGGAGTGGGCGATAGTGAAGCAAAGTACTGCAACAAAGTGATGTGTTGTATAGGACTATTCTAGAATAAAAAACAGAAAACGAAAAAGTATATATATGAAAATGGATCAGACCCTAACAAGCCCAAAATTATTAAACAACGGGGATGAAAACCTAACCTACTCAAATAAGTGAATGTGAAATGTAAGAGAGTTCAAAGTAAACAATTAAGTCAACTCTTAGTATCATATAAGAAACCCATTCTTTTATGCATAACCACCTCTTATGGGGATGATTTTGATGGCATCAAAACACTGCCTTGTTGGAAAAGCTAACAAGATAAAGCAAGCATGATCCCGACTTTCATGCGTAGTCGGCGGCTTATGTGATCAACATTCTTGGTGCTAACTGGTTTGCATTGAAGAGCCAGTCACTAAAATGCCTTCATCCGGTTTAAATACATTACCAGTGGGAGCATCAGTGTTGGCGGCAATAACTTGGTTATTGTTGTCATCTAAGCGAACAACTAGAGAAAAGTTTTCTGACACCTGCTTGATGAAATCACCGGTATTGTCCGAAGAACTCCTATGCTCACTCCCACCAACTAATCCGGTACTCATCACGCTACTTTGCTGCCTCGCCTTTCGTTCTTGCATAGCTTTCTGCCGTTCTTCATAGAAATTAAAATCATCAAGGATGGATGTATCAGTTTCATAGTTTTTAAAAATGCTCAACATTTCAATCCCCTGTTGCAATTTCACCTGAAATGTTTCATATTCAGAAAACAAGGAATAATCAGCTGCCATCAAAGTTGAGACTAGCGGCGGCAAGGTAACCGCTGTGGCACTACTATTGTGCCGCTACAACACTGCTATTCACGGCCAGTAAGACTGCTACGCCAATAGCAGCATAGTGGTGACCGTGCCACCATGCAACACCACTATAACGGTGCAATGGAGCACTATCGACAACATAGTCATAAAGTAATAAATCAAAGTTAATTATCACCAATATTCAAACTCAATATAAAGCAAAACAATTTTAGGGTGAAAATACCAAAAAGCCAAAAAAATAAAGGTGAAGACATAAGTTGAGGGCATATTCAGGTTTTTATTGGAGTTACATGGTTCACTACAGCTGCTACTCAAACAAAATGCCACCGGGTTTCGAGGTGTAATTTCTAACAGAAATGTCCACATACTTTAAAAATGGAAATAAATAGATATTAGGTTTGGGTTGTTATTATAAATAACAAAGCTTCTGAAATGTATAGTCAAAATGAAGGATCCACATATTCCTACCTCCTGAGTATCTCGACTGTTGGTGACAGGCTTGTTATCATTATTTTCAAGAACAATGTGCCGAAACTGACTGTTTGGAACATCTTTTATCATGTGCCACTTTACAGGAAACTGCCCACTCCACTTATCTTGCTGCCAGAAGTCCACATTCTTGTCAAAATTGACCGGTCCAACCATTTCAGCTACTCCACAGAACTGAGCACTAGCATTTACCTGGAAATAGTTGTAACGTATTTTATGGCAGTCATATGAGAAAGAAAAAAAACAGTAGCAATGCAATAAAGTGAAATTTATATAAACTTAGGATCAACCTCAAGGAACATCATATGGTTAACAGAGATACAGATGTTAGAAGATTACCGAGAAAAAGAGAAAAACCGGACAGGCATCTTGTTTCTCCTTTGCTTGGCAATATGCAGCATCTAACTTTCTGTTTCCATTTGGTGTACTTGCCCAGACACCGTATTTAATGCTCTTATGAACGTTATCTTCGCTATAAGATTTGATGACAAAAAATTTGGCATCCCTGTAATCAGTGGCAAAATCTGGCCGATTGAGCGATTCATCTTGGAACTTAGCAGTAGATGCATTATTTTTACTACCATCAATAGAATTATTTTCAGATGATATATAACTTTTCAGCTTTGAGGCTCTTGGTCCTCGGTTTTGCTCACTTAGGATATCAAGAGTACCATTACATCTGCAGAGGGAAGCAGTTTCCCTGCCGTGCCGTCGGCTATTTTCAAGAGAAATGAAGCTCCTATCATTAGCACTAAGGCCGGAAATGCCTGATCCTCCAAAGCTAGAACCGGTGTTAGAGAGATATCCTCTACCATAGGGGTTTGAACTGGATCCAAACCCATACAATGATCGCTGTTGATGAGAAGCCTGCAAAGAAGGGGATAGTCAACTCTGTTAACACATAATTTAGTTTTCTGATTAGTTCTACATTTTCACACTGTTGCTTGATGTAAAACATGGTTATAAACAATGGCTCATGTAGAACCACAATTTAGAAATTCCTTCGAAAAAATGTAATATAACTTTTTTGGGACTTTGGACTCAAGATGCATTAACAAAAATAGATAAGTTGTTTTCATAAGTTCTCTCAAACAAATAGTATCACCAAACTTATGCTAATAGGTAAATTTGAATGAGTCAATGAAACCCAATATTTAGTCTCATTGATCTTTTAAATTTTATTTTAGTCTATTAACGTTTGTTGAATTTCTTATTTACAAATGTTAAAATGAAGTAGGCTTTTAAGTAGGTTAATAGGTCAATCAGGCCTTTGAAAAAGCTTGACTCAAACCTAAAAATAAGTCTATGATAGGCTACAGACCAAACTTAGGCTTTGAATTTTTTAGGTCAGACTCAAGTTTGGCAAAACCTAATTCGGCACAGCCTATTAATGGAGTCCTATTAATGGGGAAGTTTCCGTTAATCATATTGTTTTAGTTTGATATCCTTATCTTTACGTGTAATCAATTTTCACAATTGTCTATAGTCGAAAAAGCTTGTATAACAAGCTCTCTTTTGATATCCTTATCAATATCTTATCACTATTTTATATTGTCGAAAAAGCTTGTATAACAAGCTCTCTTTAGACAACGAAATTCAGCAGTGTTGGAACAAGACATAAACTTTGTTGTTCGCTTTTGAGTGTATCTCTAGTATTAGTAGAGTTCAAAACTTAGTTATTAGAAAAATATAACATATTGCATGATATGCACGAGTAATAGAACAAACCATTCCAGCACTCGGCCCAAATGACCTGACTGAGCCAATTGGCTGTTGAGAAACAGATGTGGATTGAGGCATCAAAGACCTCTGCCTTTCTGAAGGTTTGGAGGAATCCGACCAGAGTCCACCAGATCTTGATCCATCAAATCCTTGCTGAGATTCATGAAAGCTGAAAGAACCAGGGGCTACAGGAAAGCTTCCTCTAGCAAAAGATCCCATGGAGGGATAGCCTGCTCTGGGTCCAAAAAAATTGCTTTCAACTTGCTGGTCAATACCTAAGAGGTTGGTTAGCTCTGGCTGAGAAACTGGGGTCGGTGAATTCAGATATGGTAAGCTCGGAGAAACCAGCTGGTTGTAATAAGGTGGAGTGTATGGAAATTGCTGAGGAGAGTATAACTGTGCATCTCCGCCTACAGAAGGCAAAGGTGAGGTAACTGGGGAATATGGTCCGTATGGCATTTGTGGGTTGAAGCCATATCCAGAATGGAAAACAAGGGATTGATTTTCATTGTAGACACCCTAATATCAAAATTGGAAAAAGAAAAAAAAATGAAGTTAGCCTTACAAACAGAAACTATACATAAAAATAAGATATGCCAGATTCTCACAGGAGATCCAATTTCTATTCCCCCAGGATTGACATATGAAGGATACTCATCCCATTCACCATTGCCATTGTCAAAACCTGGAATCAGATTCAACAAAAATTAGAAAGTTAGCAATGGCAACACCACACAACCATTGCAAAAATAAGATATGCACGACTTAGAGAGAAACACCAAAAAATAATTGAGATTTTAAAACTCTGGCAATAATATGTGTTGTTGATGAATGGGAAAAAACAAGCATCATCAATAATAATAATAATAATTGGATAAAAAGATCCTAATGCGTGTTACAAAATCATGTGCATACAAAAAACAATCGCTCCAAAACTGATAATGAAAATACAAACTTTCATTATATAAGGAGGAATCAAATTACATCAGTGTAACACTTGGCAGTGTTAATACATATTTTATAACATTGACAGTTGGATTAAAAATTTATATCAGGGCATGTTGACACATCATTGCTTTTGGCACACTTCTCCGTTCAGGTGTCCTTCTTTGTTACACTCAATCCTAAAAGGGATGTTGTTACTTTCCTCTTTTAACAAGTCTGTTTTTACTGATCTGCAATATGTTGTTTTGTTACAAGTTTGTGTTCCTTTTGTGATGTTGATTGGTCATCAAGATCAACCTCCAATACTTGCTTGTTCCTTGATGGTTGAAGAAACAAACTTCGGTGGCAAGATTTAGTACAGAGATTAAGTAAGGAAGTTTAGCAGCTACTGCAGCATAAATTATTTGGTTAGGTTTCGATGTATTCGGGTTCCTTTCTTCACTCCTACCATTAATCCAGACAATCAACGCGTAGTTGCTTTAAGTCACATTCCTGTTTTGTATATTTGGACAAAACATATGGAATTGGATCGCTTTGTGAAGGTGCTGGATCATTCCCTTGTTGTTTCTCATATTAGCTCAAGATCATCTTGTTACATCCCAACCAAACACCAATCTAAGACTAGGTTTTGCAATCCTCATGACAAACTTGGTATTCTGCAGTTCTGATTGCAGTCACCCTGAGTTTGTAGGAGATGATATAGGGCCTGTTTGTTTTAACTTTTAAGAAAATGGATTTTTTCTTTGTATTTTCAAAAACGATTTTTATAAAAACATTTTTCAAAAATCTTAAAAAAAATAAATTTGTTTTTATAAATTAAAACATTGATTTTGACATCCTATAACATAAATATATATTATCAAAGATTAAAACATAGTCAAAATTACAATTTTTTTCAAAAAAAAAATGTATCTTAAAAATGATTTTTATTGACAGCTATTTGAAATAACTTCGAATTTAAGTCATCTATTGAAATTTAGAAATTAAAAAAAGGTTATAGCAAAAGGATGAAATACCTAAAATAATATTTTAAGAATAACTATTTAAATCGATTTTTCATTTGAAATTTTTTTTTAAAAATTCTTTATAAAAAAAATTTCAACAAAAATACTTAACACTATAAAAATCATTTAAAAAAAACAATGTTCTCTCTTGTTTTCTGTCCCTTGTATTGGTTATGTGTATTGCCTGATGATACTAGAATATTATAAGTAAGTTAATTCAATTATTAAACGGTTGTATAACAATCATATCTAAAGTTATCATTATTCTTAGAAACTTGCATTGTGTATAAATACAGTTTGTGGTCTCTAAAAATATAGAAAACAATTAAACGAAACTCTGATTACACCTTCAGTTTGTCTGTTTTCCTTCAAATTGGAAATTCAACATAATGGCTGAACTTCCGAGAGTGGCCTTTACACGTAATAGTAGAGAATGTAAATTCCTTCAAATAATAAATAAGACTCGTGAAGAAATAAAAACTAACCTCTATAATAGAAAGGTTGGGCCTGAGCCTGGGGTGCATACACATTAGGAGGGTACAGAGGTTGATCTCCGCCTGAACCAAAAGATCCCGACTGATTTGTGATATCCCTTGAATGACCTATAGTTGTTGTACCCTGAGAAGAGTTAGAAAATATGAAATCTCAGGTATTGTGGATGAAGGCCAAAAAAGCTGATAAATGCACACACAAATAGATGATGTAGATAAACTTCACAAATTTTCATACAAATCAAAATTGTATATTTTATTCACCATTTTTTTAATAAAGTATCTACTCTTAGAATTATGTACTTTGAATGTTTAAATTTATTGTCATGTTATGTTTTCACATCTTTAGACTCTTTCCTCTATTATGTTTTCGACAGGTTTAAGACTTTCCTTTGTTGTGTCATCCTTCAAGTATATTTGTATTCTCTCCACTGTGTCATCTTTTGAAGATATTCAAATCCCCTCTTCTGTTGAGTCATCTTTTCGAGATGTTCAAATTCTCTCCCCTTCCATGTGATATCTTTTAGTTTCAACTCTCCACTATAGCGTTCCACTTTTTCTAATGTTTTTTCCATTTCCCCTCCACCACGACAACAACAATTAAGCCTTAACACAGTAGGTGGGGTCAGCTACATGGATCAAACGATACCATAATGCTCTATCATAAATTGTATCTTTATCCAAACCATTGACTTCTAGGCCTATTTTGATAGTAGTTTTGCTTATAGTTTTTATTGCCCTTTTTTTCCTCTAATTGGCTCCCATCTATTTGAACTTCTCTCTATACAGAATCTACAAGTCTCCTTCACAAGTCAAAACCACCTAAAAGACGACATTCAACAATCTTTTCTATAATAGATTCTACTCTAAATTTATCTCTGATGTTGTTACACCTAGTCATGATGACATTTTACCGTCCAACACTTTGTCTCATACAACATCGTTGGTACCATACTTGTATGATAAAATTTTCCCTATAGCTTGAGTGATACCCTTTGGTCACCTAAAACCCCTTAGGCAATCATCCATCACAATTGAATTTGATAGTTAACATCTTTCTCCATTTCCCCGGCGTTTTGTATAGGGATAGTCATGGTTCAACTCTATAAAGATAATTGAATTGAGCTAATCCGAAAATTAGTTCGGATGAACTAAACCAAATTGGCTGAAATATGTCTCAAGGAACTGAATTGTTTTCTATGTGCAATGCATTGGTTTTTAGTACAATTTTGTGTTGATCACTTGTTTTCCATAAATTATAATTGAAGTGGTTCCTCTCCATGCACCCAACATTTTTCTCAAACCTCATAACCTTGTTGAAAGACCTTGTGAGACAACTAATACCTCTATCTCTTAGACTTTTCCAAACCACAATAAAGGGAACAATTTTGATCCTCTTCTCTAATGTTTAACCCATGAGAGCCCGATAAAAATCATATCCTATTAAATAATTCTTCCATGTATCATGTTCCTTAACCAAGACCTGGTCTTCTTCATCCTTAAAACAATTCACTTGATCCAAGTCTCTAGTCTTTTTTTCCCGACTTCAAGCGACTAGCCAGCCTATACATAGATTACTTTCTCATCCTTGGTGCATACAGATTAATACAACTCGTCCATAGCTTTAGTTCTCACTTTGCTCACCGCCCAAATTATAAAGATGTGTCTCTTTAACAAGCTTAGTAAGCTTTAGTTTGAAGGAAGGTGTTAAAAGACATGGAAATATCTTTAATATTTACATTATATATATCATACCATTAAAAGATTAGTTTCTTTTTTAGAGTATCACTTAATATTAGATTTCATTATTTTTAACAAATTTAATTAGAGTATTGTAATGTATTGGTATTATTAACACAAATAAGGGTCCGTGCTTAATTTTAGTGTACCAACAAAGTATAATTAGCCATCATATTATATTCATAATTCAAAGTCTTCTATGTTTTCTCTTTATTCTTTATCTGGAATTCAACAATTTTGAAATCTAAAATTTTGAATACATATAATCATCATGATAATATGTATTCGAAATTTTAGATGTTAAAGTTATAGAATTCTAGATATAAAAAAAATAAGGAGACATAGAAGACTTTGAATTATGAATATAGAATTGTTTAGTAGATAAAAAAAATTTCAGATGTCTTAATCTTAGGATCATAATGGATTATTAGGATTAATCATAAGAAAAATAATCTTAATAATGTGTAAAATTTTGTCAGTTAGGATTAGCTTTCTCTATGTGCCCATGTAGAGATGTCTTTGATCAACAAAGAAAGAAAAAGAATAATTCATTAGATAGCAACAAAAGTTAAGGATTTACCACAATTTGATCCTTCATGTTATCCGATTCAGTTGATATTGCTTCTGCATCCACGATCAGTATAGTTTCAAAAACACAGGTAGTAACACAATTCTACCCTATGTCATTACAGTTATTGTGCACAATTCTTTTAAATAAACATGGTAGAATAAAAAGAGGATGAAAACACCTAGATCAACACCGCCAATCGGTGACTTACTTAGATCCAAAATTAAAAGAAAACTGAAAAATAAGAAATATTCGAATTGAATAATTGAAAAGAAGATCGGGTCACGTACCGGTAGGACGATCCGTTGTGTGGGGTGATTGGGTTGCCGCCATGAATGAGAGTGAATAGAAAAAGAGAAGATGTTCAAAGACTCACTCGCACAACAATACCATCATCGCCTAACTATACTCATCTCACATGCCCTTCATTTACATCGGGGGTTACAATTACACTTTCAAAAGGAAACACTTCTTTATATTAAAATCAAAAACAATATATATATATATATATATATATATATATATATATATATATATATATATATATATATATATATATATATATATATATATATATATATATGATTAATTGATATGCACCGATAGTGTAAAATATTTTACACTCTCAATTCATCACCATCACTCATTTGCTATACTTTATAAGTTTTTAAAATAAAAGTCAAATTTATTATAGCATCTCACGGCTATGATTCACTAACAGTGTAAAACTTATTTACACTGTCAGTGCATTTCAATTAATATATATATATATATATATATATATATATATATATATATATATATATATATATATATATATATATATATATATATATATATATATATATAATCTTACCTGATCAGGAGGACCTTCCAGCAGTCGGACACGAACAACAAAGGGGATTGGTGAATGGAAAAGAGGTGTACCTGCAAGGCACTCCGATGCCAAAGTAAGTAAGAGGTACAGAAAAATGGTTAGCAAGAAGTGTTTTCAGCATACCTGACCCTTTAGTGAAAAATGATATTTATAGTGAGTCATCAGCGCTGGGCCAAGGTCCTTTCTTGGGCTGAATTAGCGAGGTCCAATGAAGAACTTCCAAGGTACGCATAAGGAGCGTGTAGACCTAGCAAGTGGTCTTGTCCTTGGTCCAACTGCCCCTATCTTTCAAGAGATAATAGGGGGTAGTCGGGTGACGTGGCAAGTGGGATAATGGATTTGTCACTTGCCCGACATGTCAAGCGTATGCTCGACCTATGAGGAGTCCGCTCGACCGTATAGTATTTTTGCCTGAGTGGATGGGCATCTGCCCGACGTATTGGGCCACGGCCCAATGTAGTCTCTGGAGGCCCAGTCCGGAACAATATATATATATATATATATATATATATATATATATATATATATATATATATATATATATATATATATATGATCAACTTATTCCAACCGTAAATCTTTTTAACTTCATAATCGTAGTCTTTAAATTATATTCAATTTATGCTTAAATTAACATTTATATTTATAATCATTAGATTGAATCTAATTTAAAGACTACGATTATGGAGTAAGTTAAAAATACTTATTTTTGGGGTAAGTTGATCCTGACTCATATATATATATATATATATATATATATATATATATATATATATATATATATATATATATATATATATATATATATATATATATATATATATATATATATATATATATATATATATATATATATATATATATATATATATATATATATATATATGATCATTTGACACCGGTGTCAAAATATTAATTTTGAGACAAAATCCTATCCATTTATTATTATTTATTCAATGGCTAAGATAAATTCTCTTAAAACTGACAATAAGATGCGAAAGACCGAATTTGTAGAGGAATCAGAGAATCGGTTTTTTAAAACATCACTACGTCAAATGATTCATTATTCTTTGATTGTTCTTTACTAGACGTCAATTTAGGGATTCAACTAGTTTATAGACCAGAGTTAGGATTCCTGGACAGAGAAAGGATGGATGGAATCGCGAAATTTAAATTATCATTAGTAATAGCGGTTGTTATCACCGATCAAACCTTGGCATGACTCCTAATGGATGATGGAAGCTCTTATAATATCCTCTACGAAGATGCTTTGGAACTGTTGAATCTTAAGTTGACATACTTGGACTCGTTCGACGGGGAAGACCTATTAGCTTTCAACAATTCAGTTACTCGACCATGATCAGCGATAGATATGAAGTTATTAATCGTATGAGGAACGCATCTGAAAAACATTAATTTCACATTCCTTGTAATACATTGTAGAAGCGCCTTCAAAGACATTCTAGGAAGATCCTTCTTAGCAAGGTTAGACGTATTCGCTTTCTCTGTATACTAGAAGATATCTTACCACAACGAAAGAGGAACACCGATCACTGTTGGTGCAAATTTACAAGAGGAAAGAAGGATCAAGAGGATAATTTGCGAAGATGTCCTAACATTGGCAATTTGAAAATAGGGTATATTTTCCTATTACATCCAATTCCTTCATCTGTTTCACACTCACTCTCCAATTTCTCACTAGCATCCTCACTTTCAACCTCACTAAAGTCCATTTTTTATATTTTCTGCCAGTATCTTTAGTCTTATCACAATAACTTAACAAGTTATCATTATCCTCATCTACTAAACCATCACTACCACTACCCTCGTATGAATCCTCAAATGCAACATCTAAGGCACTGCCATAATGAAAGCTCATACCATCACTATCATCATCACAACTTTCAAGCCCAACATTTCTTCCCTTTGCATTAGTCATCTCAACATCATTAACTTCACCCTCATTAACTTCACTCCCACAATTCACCTCAGCCTCGTTAACTTCATCCACATTCACCTCAACCCTATTACCTTCACACCCACCATTCACCTCACTCTCATTAACTTCATCCACATTCACCTCGACCATATTATATTTACCCTCATCCATCCCAACATCAGTCGCCTTATCCACTTCACATTTTGTACCTTTAAGAACTTCCTGATACATTTTTAAAATCTCTTATTCATCTTCATCAAGCTTAACAACATCATCTGGGTTTATGATCTCTTTCTTACCATCATATAGTTAGGTTGATAAACATAATGTTGGACATACATATGAACACTTAAATGTACATCACATAAATCAACTACATATTGGGAACCTTTGTCATCGGTTAGAGTTAACATACCAAATGTGGGATCCTTGTATAATATTTTTCCAGGTTCTTAATAACACTGGTTCTTTCATAATCTCTACAATCTCAAAATATCTCAAGTTATCTACATCATATCTCACCTCACACTAATCTTTCATAACTAGTATACTCAACATCTACAAATTCACCTTCATGGTTAATAAAAGCGTGAACAAATTCATTCCACGCCTAAAATGGAAACTATTTATTCAGAACCAACATAAATTATTTTACGAACATCAGCAACATATACACAAAATCGTACAGAGAACCATTTAATACTTAACATTTCGAAAGGAACAAACAAAAACCTTAATACGAAGAATGTAACCTAAAAGGAGTTTTATACATCAAATCAAATATGTTGCAAGAAAGTTTGCAACCACTAAAGTGAAAATCAACTAAACCCTATATTAAAAAAGGGACGAAATTTGAAACCCAATAAACCCTAAATTTTAAAAAGGGTGAACTTTAGACTTACTAGTAAATTAGTCTTCCTCTTTTCGATTCAACTTTAGTTCATTCGCTCACAACCTTTTAATCTTCATTCTCAACCCTCATCTAAGTTCTTCGTTATCAGAAAATTTCACAAACGAGGACAATGATGCCCTAATACCCTTAAGTCTTCCAACTCAACAAAAAAAAGACACAGAAGCAATTATTATTCCACCAAAGTGACATTTGGCATCCTCATTTGACTTTGACTAATGCATTTGACGTCAAGGACAAACATTATACTGTTTGGATAATTAAGGAATCAATATGGTTATTTTTTAAAATTAAGAGGTCAAAATAAATCCTGGTAAAAAAATATGGGACGAAATAGGATATTAAATTCGTTGAAAAATATTATCATATCACATTTGTTTATTTCAGCAGCGCGATTGCTCCTTTTGAATTTAGGGTTACAGAGGACACCCTTCTCTAGGATATAAAATCCAAACAAGTGAATCTCTTTGCAATACCCAGATAGTCAAAGAGTGGTTAAGATCGACTACTATTTACCCTCAATTGATAACACATAAAATGTGGATTTCTACAAGTTTGAGTGAAAGATGGATGAAGATTTAAGAGTTATATGGAGTACATTTCACCGTTAATCAATAAAGAGTTCAATCAAGGTGGATTAAATTATTTTTTATTTTATTTTATTTTTAAAAAATAAAATAAGATCTTAAATTAATTTTCAAAAAAATATTAAAGACTACTATTAATTTTAAATTAAAGAATATTTTATTATTTTTAAAATAGTTAATTTTTCTTGACCTTAAATTATTATCTTTAAATTTAAAAAAAAAAAAAATCTAAGTTTTAAATTAAGTCATTTGTGTTAACCAATTAATTTTATCCATTTTCTTTTTATATTAATAATAAAAAAATTATTAAAAATATATAGTAATAATTTTATCCGTATATAAACCTATGACTACCAGATAATTATAAGTAAATTATCTTGTGAACAAGCTGATGATTATCGAATAAAGTATAAGTTATTCAATGAACAAATTTATGAGACCAAATAATGTATAGGTAAGTTATTCGGTGATCCATAGTTTTGATGAAAAAAGTTTCAATTTCTAAAAATTTAATTAAGATAGTAAAAGTTAAATAGTGAAATTTTTTTATAAGTAAAAAAGTAAAATTGGTATATTTTGAATTTAATATCCTATTTCGCCATAGAGGAATGTGAAACACCATTTAAACTAACTATGTTTTTATCTAATTTGAGCACATCAACAAATTACATTTGATAACCTGGGGTCTTGCCCTCCTCAATCAAGTTAACCATGTTCTCATTCAATAAGAGTTTAATAATTGTATGAATCAACTCACACTCTTTATTTTATTTTCATTCACAATAATTCCGTTTACACTATACTTAAAAAGAATTTATAACTGAATTAGTTCATATTTGTATACAAATACAACAAGAGACCAGACTTCTTCCTCAATGGACGGGCTGGTCGTGATTTTGTCATTTTAAAGTTCGAGGTATAAAAAACATCATCATGTCTTCGAGCTATCAGTCTGTTTTACACTTGACACGGTATCTTGCAGTTCTTGGCCCATGGTCTCAAACGGGAAGAATATAACACATATTCCTGAAACAAGAGCTACAATTTCAAACAGAAGGACAGCTATAGTTTGATGACATCCATGTACTAAACCCACTGCTACCAATGGACATAACATTCCACCGATTCTACCCACTGAGCTTGCCACTCCGACGCCAGTTGTTCTTACCGATGTAGGATATATCTGCAGTTCATACAAATCTTCCAAATGTTAACTTTCATTATCTATAATAAGTATTAGATTGAAAAACATGCTGTCAAATCATTCAACAACATAAATACATTACCTCTGGGGCATAAATATAAACAACTGTGAAGGTTACTGTGATGCATATGCGAGCTCCAAATAAAAGGCTCGTTGTCAGGTATTCGGGCTGATAGAATGTTAATGGGAGAAGGAAAATACAACACATGAAGAACATGATTGACATTGATAGCTTGCGACCGAGTTTATCCACTGCTACGGCTGACAAGAGAAGCCCAGGTAGCTCTGTGTACAAAATTATGCATCAATCATGCATTTTCAGACCATTTATAGTAAAACAATTCTGAAATCAGTAGAAAACATACCTGCAAAACTAGCAATGAAAACACCTTTATAACTTATATCCTGGGACTTCTCTGTCTGCACATTATTTGGAATACATTTACTACGTGCGTTCAACTCAGAGGTCAGCAAAACAAGGCCGTAATATGAAAAAGCATTACCGAAAAACACTGCCCATAATAGAAGGGTTGACCTTGCTAAATTGGGTGACAGTAGCACTTTAAGTGATGAGATACCACCAAAATTAGAACCCATTCCTTTAGGAGTTTCAACTTCATCATTTTCTCTTGGTGAGAGTAAAACTGTTTCTTCTGAAGGGTTGTCAATTTTTTGTAGCTCAATTTGATTGTCAGAAATAAGGGTACCGGAAGGAAGGTTTGTACCATTTAGTCTTGCTATTGTTTCCAAAACATTAATTGCTTCGGTTGTTCTACCTTTCAAGCATAGGTATCTCGGTGACTCTGGTGTCATTTTGTAGAACAGAAGAAGCAAAGAAGTGGGAAGGGAAGATAGTGCAAGAAGCCATCTCCAACCCAGTCTTGGCATCACGATCTGCAAGGAACATTGCATTAGGTGAACCCATCAACTCTATGATTTGTCAGGTATGCAACAGGGATAGATACTTACAACTTTAAATATTCGACAGAAAACTAGCAAAATTAGAAAAAGTTACCGACATATATTTCTTATGACAAGTAAAGCAATAACAGTTTCTAGGCTAAATGATGAAAGTAAATTGTTCTTTAGCAATTATATTTTCGTAATAAAAAGAAAAAATTACAATTTGTGTCACGTTACACAGTACTTAGGTCCTTTGGCAGTTACTTGTTGGCAACATATAGGAAGGGAGTGGTAAAATGCTTTTGGTAATTTATTTAGCCGTCTACAACGATATAAATTGAGGGATCCCAGTAAAACTATTTCTTGAATCAAGGAATGATGATAGGAAGTTAATAAGGAAATGCTAAATAGCATCTAAAATTAAAACTAAATACAATCAAGATCTAAGATCTGAATCAACTAGGCTTTGTTTGCGAGTTGTCTTTTGGAGGGGAGGGCTTACCTTTTAACAAAAAAACTAAGGACACTAAATAGTTTTAAAAATTAATTAAGTTGATTGAAGTATTATATATTTATTGAGCATGTTCTCCATTTAAAAAATAAATAAATATAGACGTATCCCTCCAAAACCCAACCCACAAACATAACGTAGGCTTTGTTTGAGAATAAGGAGAGAAAGGAAGGGAGGTGGTAGAAGTTAGTTAAGACATTAACATAGGAAAATGAGAACAAATTGTTCATTGAATGCTACCGGTCATCTTGAGTGAGAGAATCTAAAAATCCACCCGCTCACTATATTAATCTCATCTAAATCCTAGTTCATCCTGTTTTCTATCCTATCCTAGTGTAGAGATTCTTAAGCACTGGTTTACAATCAACAAGGCCGTCTTTGAGGGTGTGCAAGGCGGCCTACAATCAATATCGTCTTTGAGGGTGTGCAAGGCGGCCTACAATCAATATGTAAGTCTACCGCACAGATCATCAAATTCAGGGTTAACTGCAAAGCTAGAAAGATACATTTATAATTGCAATGGAGAAAATAGATTTACCCAGGCAAGTGATGCTTCAAAAATGGTACCAATAGTCCAAAAACCCGAAAAGATAACCATCCAGGTACCTCTATTGGGGGCAGGAACAAACTCCAGAAACCAGGAGGATAAAACAGGGCCACCACCCAAACCAAGACCGACGAGGGAACGAAAGAGAAGCAACGAGAAATAGTTAGGAGAAAAAGCACTGAGAAAACCGGAGGTAGAAGTAACAATTGCGGTGATAAGAAAACCTTTCCTCCTTCCATGCTGATCAGAAACAATGCCCCAGGAGTAAGCACCGATTAACATACCAGCAAAAACAACACTAGTAATGAAGCTCTCTTGATGAGAAGAAAGATTCCAAGCAGATTGAACAGCGGGGCCAACGAAAGAGAGAAGCATCATTTCCATAGCTTCTGAAATCCAACCAATGCCAGCATAAACAAGAACGAGGTATTGAAATTTTCCAAAACCCAGAGTCACAAGAGCATCGTCTACTGTGTAGTCTTCATCCCCCATCGTCTATAATTCATTCAAAACACAATCAGAAATCGAAGATGGGATAATAATAAAAAATAGAAAACTGAAAGATAGAAGATGGGAGTACCATAATTGAAACGTTTTGGGAAGATAGATCTGAAAAGTGGTGGTTTTAGAAATTGATTCTGAATTACTCAACGTTCGTTTATTCGTATCGTTGAAGATGACCGACCGACACAATGACACGGTCTCCTCGCCACCAACCTTCCCCTTTCATTCATTTCCTTTTACCTTCTATTGGTAAAAAAAGATATTTTACCTTCTAATGGATATTCATGTAATTTTCTTCTTTATTTTTTATTAATTATTTTTAGAATAAACTTCATTGCTTCTTTTCTACTATAAAACTAAAATGTTTCAATTTTTACAATTCAGAATAGTTAAATAATTATTAACAAAAAAAATAATCGATTACTATTAGACGAGAAAAAGTGAAATATTTTACTTTTATTTTAAAAAATGATAATTATTAATATAATAGTAAGAAGAAAAATCAAGCAATTAAGTTAAAAAAGTGAAATATTTTAGTTTTATAAAAACGTGAATAACATGTTGAGTTAAAAAATGAGATATAAATTGGAGGTCCCAAAGGTAGAGACGTTCTTCCCTTTTAGACGATAGAAGAATTATTTTGGGGTTACGTCATCATATTTTGGAGATCAGCACGAGGGAACATTTATATTAGATTTTTTTATGAATAACACATATTATGAGAAACACGTCACATATTCATCCAAAATCTTATGGTAATAGGTGTATAGATTCTCTCATTTATAAAATGCACAATCTATATTTTTTTAATCAATGTGAGACTTTTACCTCTCCCTCAAATATGAGTCTATCCACAATACTCTCTCTCAATTCAGAGTTCTTTCATTCACATACACTTGTGTCGTCGTTGACACCCTTTCAACGGGACATATCTCCTACCAACCACCTTATAAGGAGAACTTTCGATACAAGTAAGTCGATCATGATACCGTTGTTAGAACAATTAGGTTATTCGAAAATGAAGAAAAACAATAGAGAGAGAGAGGTGTGAAGATGATTGTATATTGAAAGAAGTTAGTTTTTATTTACAATCTCACATGCATATTTATAGGCAACTAACATATTTGACTTATTATATGATGTATACATACATGCTAACACATTTCGACAACAACAACTACATACTTTATTCGACCGTTTCGAATACAACTAATTCTAACTCAACTAACTTTGACTATGTCAAATACAATTAAGTTCGACTATGTAGAATACAAACGTTCCTACTAGAGCAATGAATTATTACTTCTAACACGCCACTTAATTCATGTTTTTTAGGCTTTTTATCTCAATACTTCTTTATACTCATCGAACTTGATTTTCTTCAATGGCTTAATGAGTATATTAACTAGTCTCAGTTCTGACTTGCAATGCTTCAGTTCAAGTTTTCCTTTATTTACTTGATCCCTAAGAAAATAATACATCATCTTTATGTGTTTACTTCTACTTTGAGACATAAGATGATTTGTTAGGATGATAATTGACTTGTTATCTACGAACAACTTTATCTTCCTAAGTTCCATGAATTTGAGCTCTTCAATTAACATGTATATCCACCATGCTTGACATGATGCATAAGATGCAACTACATACTCAATCTCACATTAGGATAATGCTATAATGTCTTGCTATAATTCATTGCATTAACATCTCTATCCAAGAGATTGGTGATCCATTAATTATGAATATGTATCCTGAAATACTTTTCTTTCCATATTGGCTTCCACTTAAATCAGAATTTGTATAGTCATACACTTATGCATTGTTCTTCATGTTTTTCTTGTTTGGCATCAGCACACCATTGTTGATTGTCCCTTTGATGTATATCAGCACACTCTCTTAACTGCAGTGAGATGAAATTCTTGTGACTTTTCTATAAATCTACTCAAAAGCCCAACACTTTGGCAAATGTCAGATCAGATCTTGTACTTGCGGGTATAAATAGGAAAGTCTTAGGATTTTAGGATCTAAACAGAAAATTTTGATTAGATGTTGATTGAGCAGGCAAGTCTTAGGTTGTAGAGCATATGAAAGTCTTATGCTCGAGGACATAAGCAATTGTAATAATGATTTGATTATAGTGGAAAATCTCTTGTCTTGCAAGTCTCAGTTTGAGGGGGAATCATGATAGATCTTTGTGTGTTCTTATGTCATTTACTTGCTTCTTTTATTATTCTGATGCAACATATTATCAGAATATGAACAGATTTAGAATCTGAACTCTATTCAGAAGCAAAGCAAAATCGGAGAACACAATTCAACTCCTTGTGTATATTTTCACCTTCATTTATCTCCTTCCTACAAATCAACTAATATTTCAATAAATTATTATCTAGCTTTAAATCCAATATGAATGAAAAAATCAATTTTGAGAAAATTCTTGAACAAGCACTTCATAACAAAGATGTCGACATTCAATTATAGGAAGAATATGAACAGTGTTCACATTAAAAGAAAATTACTGACCTCTCAATTCCCAAGCGCTTTTCCAAAATTTTTACAAAATCAAATATGAGAATTCAAGTAATACAGAGAACTAATAAAGGATCCATGAATCGGTATCCTTTAACGTCACACATGTTAACCTAGTAGTCTTTTTGTTAACTTCTCTAGAACTTGGCTTCTTTTTGTTATATTTTGTGTTGATTTCATTGTTGGGTTGGGTGTTTCTATGTAAATGTATGTGTAAAAAATGATAAAAACAGATTATGGAATTGAGCCAAACTATAAATTTAGTTCAATCTAGTTCGGTTTTTAAACCATCCACACCCCTTACAAAAGGTGTTTTGACACCTCTAGAGCTTTTTAGTGATATATCAAGCATAATGCATGGATAGTCTCCATGGTTTAGAATTCTGAGACTGGTGGTTTTTACCTTTTGAATTTTATGGAGATGGACACTTGCTTGTTTATGTAATTACCCATTTTTAACGACTATCTTGACAAAATGGAGGTGAGGAGAGATCCAGACCAAATCTTATGTTATGTACCAAAATATAATTGTTCTAGTTCTTTTTTACTTGAGTTCACCTTATTAAAGATAATAAGATGAACTCGAGCTCCTGCACTTGAGATCTCTACACAACTACCAATGGAACTGAACTGTCTTGACGAGACTAATTGCTATAATTTAAATGAATAGAATCATGTTATGTGAACATAATAATCATAATAACAAATGCTATAACAAGTCCAGTTAGTCCACTGTAATATCTACATTTTTTGGGGCTCTTTTTGTACAAATCATAAACCAAAACAGTCAATGGAATTCACATAAATTTTCCAATAGATGAGTATCAACATGACAGTATATGTACCAATGTGCAAGGTGGTACGAGGCACTTGAACCCATCCTTAAAAAGACCTGAAAATGAGTCAGAGTTCAACAAAGTCAATCAACCACCACAATTACAAAGAACACTGTGTAAGTGATAGTTATGCACAAATTCAATGGAAATAATGGACATAATAAGGTGGTGACGACTAAGATGTTGATGGTGACCAGTATTATATTTTGACAATTGCATATGTCCGATATAGGCAGCATTCTAGATATAGGTAATCATTCCTTGGTTGGGTCCCCATAAAGTATTCAAGTGCTCACTGAACAGTCTTAAAGGGATTGACACAGTCAACATTGCTGACTTAAAATCTTTGATATATACTTTTAGTGACAGCAAAACCCATGAACTAAATCTTTAAGTGTTCTGCTGTGTGCTTGACTGATTATATAAGTATCAGATCAATTCAATGTATAGAAAACTTCTCATTAGACCAAGAAGGCTGGAGTCACCATGGCTGCAGTCAAGAGAACTTATGTCAAGAAGGCTCAAGTCAAGACGGTTGAAGTCAAGAAGCAAGTGAAGAAGGCTCAAGTCAAGAAGGTTGATGTCAAGAAGCAAATGAAGAAGTCCATGTTCAAGAAGGATAATTCTAGTACTGACTCAAGAATGATCTATATGACTCACAATTGATTCTATCTAGTCGAGAAGAAACAAGTTTGAAAGAAGGTCAAACAATCTTCAAGTTTCAGCAGAAGATCTAAATCATTTATCCTCTGATTTTCTCATCTAATTTCAATACTTCATTTCTATATACTTGAGAAAATTTCAAGTTCTGAATCATTGAGAAGTTGTCACAATATTACAGCTAAGAAAAGGTTCTCCTTCTACAACCAAAGTATCTTCTGATACTCTTAAGTATTCTCAATATTTTTGTACAATTTAATTATTGAAATCAATATTTTGTACAATTTAATTATTGAAATCAATATTTTTATGGAGCCTTACTTGTAGGAGGTTTGTTGTCTCGGCCAGGGATGTTCAGGTATTCTTCTCTAAGACAGAGAGAGCTGGTGTCAGGTAGTTATTTGCTTTGTCAGGCAAATGGGCAACCTGATCAAACACAAAAATAACCGGTTTCAATGAATGCAGACTAGATCAAAAGGAAATGTATATTTTCAGTGTGTTGTTTTTCACATACCAGCTCATACAGCTCCTTCCCATCCTCAGCAACATACTCGTAACATACCTAAACAAGGTTGAAAAGGTTAAGTTTCTTTTTGTTTCAAGTTCTCTTTTATTTTTCACAACGAAGCAGTTTACTCACATCAAAGCTTTTGTTTCTTGCAGTTGAATCATGGAGTGCCTTCACACATATATCAGCCACATCAGCACAGCTGATGCCCTATAAATTATCATTTGGTAGAATGGTCAGATCAGTTATTCCAATAATGAAAAATTGTTCACAGGTATTTGAATATATTATTATTATTATTATTATTATTATTATTATTATTATTAAAATTAAGTATTTGAAATAAATATGTTGGGAAATAGGCTTTCCACGATGATAGTAAAGAATAAAAAATACTAACCCGAGATATTCTGTTTCCTTGATCAAATATTAGAGCACGCTGTCCACCAGGTTCTTCCTGTCAGAAAAACATACAAGATAGTTGATAAGATAAAAAACACTATATTAAATTTTCACACCAACATAGTGTTTGGTTTGGGGTATACCAAGGGGAAGGCAGCAAAATCCCATCCCACTCTATGCTCCACTCTAATACTGGGTGGATTTAGAGGGGGGCATATGGGTTCATATACTTATAAATACATTCACGAATTAGAAATTCAACATCATCCAAAATGGTCTCTTCGATGCCCCTAAGTTTTTTTTTCAATTGGTAGGAGTTACAGCTACCCTCCAAATCATATATGTTTTCTCTCTACATTTTCCCTTTCATTTACCTCATATATTACTAGATGTTTTGGATTTGCTTTTTTCTTTAAAAAAATGCATGAGTATAAGGGAGTAGTGAGCAAAAATGCTCTGATCTGGGCTGTTTTTGTAAAGAAGGGCACTTACCGGTAGTAAACGAGATTCTTCAGTATTTAAAGGCAAGCCTGAGAAGAGAGGACTTCTACTCGAGGAAGAACAAAAACTTTCCTATGAGGTATACCCAGATGCTGACGGCGTGGAATCCATAGTAGGTAAGAGGTCTACTTCATCATAATTTATGCTTTTGGGAGGGAATTCGGTGACATGGAGAAGTATCACATAAAGTTGTTTCAAGATCAAGTGCAGAGAAAGACTCCTGAGGTATGGGGATGGCTCAGTCTCATGTAGTATGTGAGATGCAATGACAATACACTCTGATATGTATCGAATGAGTATCGGAATTTTTTATTTAAAAAAAATAAAGATACATCTCGAAACGGCAGTAACTCTTTGCGATACGCCACAGATACGGACTGTTTATCTTGAGTCTTCATTTTTCTAGAACATGAATCGGACTTTCCCTTCCTTAATTACTCTTCTCACAACTTTAATTACCTCTCATGATTGTTTCATTTTTCTATGACAATAATGAAACTTTCTCCTCCTTAATTACTTTTATCTCTCCAATGTAATTTGTGATTCACCCCCTTTAATATTCTTTCACTTAACATTTTAAGATTGATTTCTTTTTCACATAATTACTTTATGAGGTATCAAATTTTGCAAATTCAATTGATTTTTGTTAAACAATGATTATGATTTTAACTCGAAGTTAATTTTAACTTTTATATACGTATCTTAAACGTATTGTATCGTATATTTTTCAATGACCAAACATATTGCCGGTATATCGTTGTCGTGCTTCATTGGTGAGATGTTATGATTACCCCATATTAAAGTAAGAAGAACCTATGAGATTACTGTGATAATAAGTCTGCTTTTAGCATTGGACACCCCATCAACATGAAATGACAAAGCACATAAAACAAAAGTACAAATTCTACCAGCATTATAGCAATCTTAAGCCCTTACAAATCAATTTGATGCATGTTCAAGTACAAATTCTACCAGCACAAAACAAAAGTAACTTTACCTGCAATGGACCCGGACGAACTATCGTGTACCCAAGGCCAGATCTTCTCAAGGAATCTTCACCTGCCTGAAGAATTTGGTTTTAAGGTGACCAAACGTACCAAAAAGGAAAACAACATACAGAAAAAAGAATCAATATCAATTCTCAACCAGTGGCGGATTTATATAGTCAATACAGAAAAGGAGTTCGACTAATGGTTCCATCAATTTTGTATTTTTTTTATTAAAAATGATGTAGTCAGGAGTAGAACCCTTGTCCTTAGAGAAATTTAAATATAACATAACCACCACATCAACTAACAATTTATTTTAATTTTTTAAAACAATTTATATTTATTTTCTAGTTTTTGGCACCCCAAAAAAAATTCTCAAAGAAAGGAACCTACCCTCTTGGCTTTAAGAACTTGCTCTCGCCGGGAAGGCTCAATACCTAGGCCAGAACATGAAACTAAGACAAAATCGGTTTCTTGTCCGGTCTGCAGCATATTCACATGCAAAATTTACATTAGGATTATAAGTATCATCAGCACTACTACAGAACAATCGGACATACATCATCCAGGTGACTAGTTAAGCCGTCTTCTTTTCTGTTTTCACTTTACTGGAATCAAGCAGGTAAGCAAACAATGAAAGAATGTTTGTTCTACAAGTATTTTCACACTGCCAACAAACTGAACAAACGATAACAGTATTCTTGAAATAAATAATTTAGATTTGATGATGATGACCATAATTCCCTTCATAACTTGCTCCATAATATCAATCAATACACCTAAACGAAAGAGTGTCAACAAATTATTGTTGCAGAAAGCCAGTTTGATAAAAGCTTGTCCAAGTTGTCAACAATTGGACTAGAATTGCAAGAATTACATGGTTGCTAAACCTAACTATTATAAATTGAAAACTATCAATAGGAAAAGTTGAGTGTTTCATACTCCAAATGAATAAAGATAAATAATCATGAAGAAGAAATATAGTATGCCAAAGAAATATAGTCAAAGGAGAAAAAGTATATTTTAAAGAGCATCAAGTAACATAACAACAGTAAAGGACTTCAAGGATTTTAGTAAGGAATTATAGATCTTAAGAAATTGCTACATTTATAAGAATAACCATCTTTTAGAAGATAGAAAATTAATGATCTTAATAAAATAAACAAGTGTCGTTCTTTGTTTCCCACACTGTTGTTGCCTCGATATCCTTGCACTTTATTAACTAAATAAGATAAAATTGGGATAAATATTTTATCCTCCTCATCCGATTGAACATTTGTGATTGTAATCTACACTTGAACTAGGTCATTTTACAATACATATATACAGTGAACATTAGGCAAACATATAATCTACCTTGTTGTAGTTTATGCAAGAATAAGAGAAAATTGCATGAAAGAACCTACAGGCAAGGCTTTTATATATTCCAATATTAGCTTAAAGCTTCTCATATCCTGGTTCTTTGCCGTATTAGCTTCAATATTCCTCTGAAACAAGAGTGAATGTAGGATCAGCACATAGCAACTATACCCTATTTTAAATAAAATAATAACACAGGTCTACGCAGAAAAAAGAGGGGGGAAATGTCGTGTAAACAAAAGCGAGGAAATAGGGGATCTTCATAATTTATTGCCTTTATTTAGAAGCTCATAAGGTGTTACTGATCCAGAAATGACCAGCAGCAGTCCGGTGATGGACCAGGTGTGGGCGACAACAACGGCAGTGCCCACAGTAGACTGGGTGTGATGAGATGCGGCCCAGGAAGCACCTTTTGGTGGCAGTGAACCAGGCGGTGGTGGTCCAGGAAGCATTCTTTTAAATGTTTTAATAACACTAAATTATCCCGGGTATTCAATCCACTGGACAATAAAGAACTGATCTGAAAATCAACCTTAGTTTCAAATAAGGAGATGCTGTATCAGTAATTTGTGAAGTTGTCAACATTTGATTTGGAAGAGGGCTTGTCAGGTCTCATTTTCTATAATTTGATACTCAACTGGTGATTTTGATATCTATTAGCTGCCAACAATTAGTTACATGGAGCTGTTTCCATGATGAATTTGCATACTGGGGTGTAAAGAGTACATGTGAAATTTAAGTAAATTGGTGTTGAAAATATCAGCAAAGCAGTTAGCAAAAGCTGGTTGAAGTTATCTTGCTGCACACACTAGGACTAGGACCACATCTTACACAACTATGTTTTTATTTGACATGATTTAAAGTATCTAGTGCATTAGAAAAGATGAAGGAAATTGAACTTTTTCCAACTTTGAAAAGCACCGAAGTTTTACACAAGTATATTTGAGAAGGTATTTTGCTGACAAGTTTTCCAAACAGAAACACAAAAAAGCTACAAAAGACAACAATAATGGAGTTAGGATATAGGACAAGATGGTTTATCCCATGGGCAAAAGGTCTGAGTGACACTGACACCTGTACACCAGTCAGCACCATGTGGCTATGGCGAGTTCACAGCCTTGTTATTCATTCTAGGAAGAACTATGAGGTACATTGAGTTGAATATATTTTCCACGGTGTTCATCATGGTCATACAGAATAAGAGTAACATTGGAATGTCTTCCTTGTTTAGCCTTCCATTTGGATTGGAACACTCAATAACCTTCTCTTATCGTATGACATTTTTTCACGTGAGATGTTGTGATGGTTTACTCTCATGATTTTTCTGAAGAATATAGATTTTTCTTCATCACTAGGGCCTTTTTGTCTCTCACCCATTATCCATATATTTTTAAATCAAAGAAAGGAAAGTTATTGTGGAAAGATTCTAAAAATGTTATTTAAATTACAAAGCCAGAAACAAGACAAGTCCAAGGTCCGAAAACAGAAGTCAAATTTAAGTAAAAGAATTAGTAACATTAAGGAATTGGATATAACCTGTCTTCTAGGCTCAAACCGTATTGTAAGCGTATGTACAAGAAAGGGGTCTAAAACTGGATCATCTGGTTGTACAGGACGGAATGATGAAAATGGCAGTCTAACCTGTCATAATAATACAGATAAATGTGTCATCTATAAAAACAAAATAATTAAATTTCAAGAGTGTCTTAGTTGGAATGGTTAAGCTATAGTGGCACTAAAGAGAGATTGATTCTTACCCTGCAAAATCCCACTTTTGTATTAAATCTTGCAAAATACAATTTACTCTGACTTAGATCCGCTGAAGGACCAGCTTCTAGAATTAATACATAAGGTCTTCCATTGCCACCAACCGAGAGAACCAGGCCATCATACCTATCATGACAGATGAACTCGTTATGATAGCAATTCATATCTATACAAAATACAAACTATTCTAGATTAGTTTCCTGTCTAGTACCTATCAAGAGTAGAGCCGAGAGGTAGAGAAAGCTTTTTTGACAGTTCTACATAGCCACCTCTACTGAAGACATACCCTAAAATAAAAATAAAAATAGTGGTAAAAATAGAATTCGTGGACTTCAAAAATCTTGCAAAACCTACTGGTGTTGTTCATTGATATTTGCCCATATACCTGAGAAAACAGCTTGTTCATCCTCAGTGAACTCAAATTTGGCATCCATTCCTCCATCATATTTTGAGGCAACTATATCTTTGAAGTAAGTTCCTTGGCGAGTTTCCCATCCATCAAGTGAAGATTCAGTTTTGAATTTAGCAATAGTAAGCTTACTTTTGCTGCTTTTGCCAGCTCGCAACTGAGCCAATTTATTATTATGATCCTGAAATGCTTTAGTAATGTTATAAACTCCTTGATGATCGACCCTGTTGAGATCAGCAGTAATAGTAGAGCGGGCAGTGGCACAATATATAATTTTGTTAGAGCCTTGTACGGCAGCCTGGACAGTGGCAGGATCGCCAACATCCCCGATCACTATCTCTACTGACCTTGGAAGCAGCTGTACCACCTCTTCATCTGCCTCCCTAACCAAAGCCTTTATTATTGCAAAAACAAAAAAAAAAAGTTCATTACCAAGTTGTGTTTTGAAACTGTTTACATTACTTCATTAGCAACAAAAATCGGTGAGAGGAGGAAGGACCTTGACGGTGTAACCCCTGAGCATGAGCTTACGAACAACAATGCGGCCAATGCGGCTGGTGGCACCAACAACGAGAACGGTTGTATTCTGAGCGCCGGGAACTGCAAACTCGCACATAGGACCTTCACGGACGAGAAGAGCGTCTAGGGTTTCCTGATCATCGGTGCGGATTGTTCTGGAAATCTGACCCAATCCAGAGAATTTTCTCCAAACATCGTCGAATATCTGCCGTGATCTTCGACCCAGTCCCACCGGGTTGACGTCGTCAAGACTGATCGACTGTTGTCGTTTATCATCGTCGTTATTGGGAGCAGAAGCCCTGGGAGTTAGCAGTAGCAAGCGGCGATGATGGTTAAGGTTCCGTTGAAATGCCGAAGGATTACCGAAGAAACTGATTTTAGAGGTTCGAAGAAGGTGTGAGGGAGAAGATGTAGTAGAAGTATGGTTTGAGTAGACAATAAGCGTTGAGGGCGAGGCACTCATCGTTATTGCCGTAGAGTACTCAAAATCTAAAGTAGCATAATGAAGCGGCCCGTGTGTTTCTTCATCTTCAAACCGATCATTTCAACCACGTAACTTTGAAATCAATCCACAAATAAATCATGAATTCGGTGCTTCCACGTACACAGTCTACTTCCCTTTCTATTATTACTTTTTTGTTTTCTATTTGAAATGGATAAACCTATGGATTGTCTTTGATTTGCTAAGAAATTAGACAAATGACATTTTTTTATACTCTGTTTGATATAGGACAAAATACAAATACATGATAAAGGGATTTACTAATTCATATTATTCTAATATTATATCAAAATATAATTTTTAATCTCTTTATTTAATATTTTGATTTATAAATATAATATTAATATTTTATTTTTAATAAAAAATAGGCTTGCTATTTAGTATGAAACGAAACATAGGATGGCAAAAATAATTACTTATTAAAAAATCTAAATTGCGCTTTTTATTGATACATATATGGGATAGTTAGTGTAATTCTTATCTTTCTTTCATTTGACAATTCGTAACAAGTATTTTCTAAGTCTCTGCATTTAATTGTATACTGGACGGTTTTCAACATTTTTGCTTTTCCCACCATTATTAACGTATTCTCACTTTCAATGCATTAAAATTTTCCATCTCTTTAGTTCCATGGAGAACTTCAACAGACCTTTTATTTTCTTATATATACCGCAACCCTTTATTGATTTTCCACTTTCGAATTTACTCAGCAACTTACATACAACCATGGCATCAAATGATCTTCCCGTTACGGTCGACGACGTTCTGCAGCCACCCTCACCGGTAATGCCTCTACACAATGATGTCACCACGGAGGAAGAACCTCCACTGCAATCACCACTGCCAAACCCGGAGGACCACCCAACGGTTGAGCAGGTTGTTCCAGAACTGCTTATTCCTCAACCTCCAGAGGATGAACATGAACAGCTACAACACCAGGCAAAATATCACGACCACTGCTTTTATTTTCTTCATATTCTGCACCCCATTTTGCTATATACTGAATCTGCATTTTCTTTTTCCATTTCAGCGAGACGAACTTCGTCGTCTTCATTCTTCTGAGCCGCAGCAGCGCAAGGGTCGTAAGAAAAACAAAAAGAAAAAAACTTGCAAAAGAAAGAGACCAAATTTCTCCCGCGACAGTGACGTAGATGAGGAGGATTTTTCTATTTTTGGTTCGAGTGATGACGACGAACAAGATTGGTCGTGGTCGAACTTCATTTCGGCACGTCGGTTTAGATTTGATACTTAGGATTCATGTTTCTGTTATAATTTTAATCTCTCATTTTTGAAGTTTTATGTTTCTGTTGTTATTTCCATTTATAATTGGGTTCAATTTAATGTATCATGTATCATGTTATATTTCATGTTTCTGTTATTATTCAAATGTGTTTGCAATGCTTATTGATTAATATTGGTTATAAAAAATGTCAACTTAATATTTAATATTAGATCTTCATAAGGGTTGTATACTAAATCTCATAGATGCATTTATTCATTCTTCTATTCATGTTATTAACTAATTCAATTAAACATGAATTCTTTTCATTCTTTTAGTATATTAACTTTTAATTAGTCTTTACACTACTATTAAAAATATTTATATAGTGTTGATTCAAATTTTTTTTTAACTGAATATATTTTTATTATTGATATGATTGTATAAATATTCTTAAACCAATTTTTTATATGTCTCGTGTTTTAATTACACACCTATTCTAAAACATTATAATTGCTAATATTATAATTTTTATTGCCCTTTCAATACTATATCTTGAATTTTGTTCCCCAACAATCTCAATTGCCGAATAATTTTTTCTTCCAATAATTAATTTACCGACCAGTACCCGTGCGAAAGCACGGGTTTCCCACTAGTTTTTAATAAAAAAAATAGGCTTGCTATTTAGTATGAAACGAAACATAGGAAGGCAAAAATAATTACTTATTAAAAAATCTAAATTGCGCTTTTTATTGATACATATATGGGATAGTTAGTGTAATTCTTATCTTTCTTTCATTTGACATTTCGTAACAAGTATTTTCTAAAAAAAATATAATAAAATTATATTATTTTTTCTAATACATAAATATATTAAATAAAATTGAGTATATTTTTATTTTTTCTAATACATAAATATATTAAATAAAATTGAGTATATTTTTTTCTCTTATCATGTTTCTTCTTATTATTTAATATTTTGATTCATGAATATTAATAATTTATATATCAATGAAAATGTTCTTTTAATCCTCTCATACTCATAAAACGGCTCAATAGTTCAATTGTTAAAGGGATCCACCAGACTCATGTCCCATGAACCGACCAAGACTTATCGAGTACGTTTGCTCGTGGTTGGGTCTCTCCGCTCATCCTTGACCTCTACTCGACAACGACAGAAGTCGTCCAAAGTCAGTCAAGACGTCTCCTGCTCGGATATCTACGTGCCCGACATACCTTTATTTCGATCAGGGTTACCCGTCTGACAGTTAGTTTCTGACAGCTACCTATTTTCGGGGGATCCACGATCCAGGTCCAAAATAGGAACCATTAGCCACGCGTTGGGGGTCCTCTATATAAACCCTCTCACTTGAGAGGGTCTGGTATCAAATATTCACTCTCTAAACTTTTATTTGTACTTGTTAACTCTTGTGTTCGTTCTGACTTTGGCATCGGAGTACCTTACAGGTACACCCCCCAGTTCTCCTCAGCATCCAAGCAGACTACAAGATCCACGTCAGCAGCGATTGGAGATTCTGATCATTGTTACGATCAGAAAATATTATCATAAAAATTATATTATTTAATGCATAGATATATCAAACAAAATATTAAATAAAGTTGTCTGGTGCATCAATCATCAAACAGAGTACAGAAAAAAAAATTGTCTTGTATTGTCTAGTATTGTTTTGTCCAGTACTTCTTATTTTGTAAATCAAACACACCCTATATCTTCAAACCATCGGGATAATCTTAAAATAGAATTTTGTAATATTATATGTGTTAGATTTATTATTTAATTATTCAAAATTAAAGTGGTTTAATGGATATTAAGTAGGAGTGGTAATATGGGTTGGGTCTGTCCGTTTAATCCACTATTTTTTGCGGATCGGAGCGAAGTTTTCGGCTCGGTGTTTTAAGATGGAAAATTATATCTCATATCCCACCATTTATTTATGTACCCCTACACTTTTATAAATATTCCAAAAATTTCCTTTATAACGTTTTTTTATAATTTTAAACCTTACTCTAAATCATTACAAACTTAATATACCCCCTTCTTCAAACCAACCTGCATAACCAAAATTCACCATTAACAACAATAACAAACCTCTATAATTAACATCACTACAACATCAACGCATGTCAAACAAAAAAAATAAGAAAACAAAGAAGATAAGAATAGATTTTGAAAGTTATGACAACACACGCTAACGCATACAACATCAAAACCATTGTCGTCGCATTTCTACCCATAAATCACGTTATTATTGCCACCAGACCATCATGAAATGACCATCGAAATCAGTCCTCCAAACATCCCTTATTCCTAATTCCAAACCATCGTCGTGTATCCCTCAATCGCTCTGATTCGTGGCCCACAGCGACCACAATGTTCAACCGCACGCGGTCACCATCTATCGTCAACTCCACCCCTTTCATCTCCAATACGATTGAAAGAACCACCACACCGATTTTTTTTCGTTTTTCCCTTTGTCTCGATAACTTATTTGTTCATATTTGTAGGATGCTCCATCGATTTGTTGAGTGAGGGACTCGATTTGAGTCAGAAGAGAGTAAGAGGTATGAGAGAAGATTAAGTTTGTGGCTGAAACAAAATAGGGAGAATATTGTACGATGGAGAGGAATGAGTAGTCCAAAAAAAAGAGTTTATTCACATTTTTCCATGTCCATTGAATATCTTATTTTTCATATTTTGTCGTGAAATTATACATAAGTTAATAAGCACAAGTGTTAACAATATATGGATATGTAAAAAGTTAATAAGTAGAAAGTTAATGTACATAAACTCATACTTTAATGTAATATGAAAAAATAATAATGTGAACCGGATAACTTATATAGAAGTTATCTGGTTTGAAGAAAAAAACATTATGAATTTCTTTATTTAAAGTTATTCGTTTAGTATTGTGTAAATCCCAATAATAAATTTTAACTTCTTTGATTGTTTAATAAAAAATAAAATAAAAATATCACGAGTATTTTTGGAATATTTACAAAAATATAGGGATATAGGGATAAGTGTTTAGTATGGGATAAGATTTTCCTTAAATTGGTCCGCCCCGTTTAATCCATTTTTAAAACGGGTCGAGTGTTGCCCATAGAGTTTTTTGTTTAAAAAAAATATTTGTTTATTTGTAATTAAATCAATATTAACGTGGTATGTAGTTGTAGACAAGGGTTTTCGACGTCATGAAGATGAAGGTTAAAGTGATGTACTTCGACTAGAAAAGGGAAGATGTTTCAGAAATCAACTTCGACCGAGTCAGACAAAGAGGATGTTTTTTCGATGCTTTCGACCAAGCCAGATGAAGAATGTGTTTTTCGACGTTTCGACAGAGTCAGATAACTATGTTATTTTTCGACAAGTTCGACAACCTTGAAAGGGTGTGTCGTTTCGACACAAAGAAGAGATTCAAAATTTAAAGATTGAGACATTTGGCAGAAGGACGCGTGGAAGCGTTTGGTGGAAAGAAGACATGTCGAAGGTGTAACACCCTTCTAAATACCCCAAATTATTATAATTAAAATAACAATATATTCATCAGAGTAATTATGCCCCGAAGGGTGTCACACAATCATTTCACAACAATTATCAAAACATCCTGTCATGCTCATTTATTTAATCAAAATAAGGTTCCTTTGCATAATTCGCAGCGGAATAAAATCCAACATCAATGTAAAACATGTAACACACTACATGAAAATCATTCAACAACCAATCTCAAATTAATTAAAACATCCCCTCCCGATGTTACATCTATCAGAGCATGACCCATAAGAACTACCCTAGACTCCAAGCATTAGCTTCTACTCAACTCATTTCTCGTTACCTGAAAAATAGATGTAAGGGTGAGTTCCTCAATCAATATAATAAGCATTATAAAACAATATGTAATGCTAAGTAATTAACACATTAATTCACCCAATTTAGGCTAAGCCTTCAGCAACATCAATATCCGTTCAAAACATCATACTCGACAGTAGATTCTCAACTATATTCAACATTAACAACGCAACACACAACACACATATAATACTGGAATACATCCGTTCATATTATATGCCATACATTCATTATGCAATGAGACTCTATGCATGCGGTACCGACTATGTTGTGAACATATAGTTCAACCTCACCGTCCAAATCCAGGCACGGCTACCAAGCTCACTAGTCCCACTCATTTGAGACATAGTGACTCACTCACTAATTCCTCACCATGGGAATTAGCTACCACCCCAAATGGGCCATGTTATGCAAGCTACTCACCTAGCATGCAACAATCAACAACAATCAAAATGATTTACTCACTAATTCCTCACCATGGAATTAGCTACCACCCGAAGGCCACAATATGCATGCTAATCACCTAGCAATGCAACATCAACAAAATCAAGAATAGACACATGCTCACACTCTAAGCCATAATACAGTCTATTCACAAATGTATACATTCACATCATCATGTATACTATCACACATTATCAACATAATTAATCACAAAAGCATATCCTATCATGCCACAAAATCAAACACAGTATTAACACACTCTACTTAATACCTTTACCACTCAAAACAACGGGAAATGATCCCTATCACATCATATCTCAGCTAAGTCGCATCACTCAGCCTAAACAACCAAAACTGCACAGCAGTAACACAGAAAAATCACAATTCTGCCCATACGCGTATTGTCCATGTCCATACGCGTATTGCCCAAACCTGACCAAGTCCATACGCGTAACGCCCACTCTCATACGCGTATTGCGCATTGCCTCGCTCAACTCATACGCGTATTACCTACTCCATACGCGTACCAACAGAGACCAATTTACGTTCAAAATACCATCTTTTCCACCCATACGCGTAAGGCTTCCTCCATACGCGTACCAGCCAGCTCATACGCGTATTGCCTAGTGCCATACGCGTATGACCAGAAACCAGAATTCTCAGATCTGCTGTGGTTTTCTCTGATACGAAATCTATCCAATCCAACCTTCCACAGTCCAAATTACACAAAATAATCACCCACATCATCTACACGAATCATATCCTATTCATCTTCATCAATCCTAACATTATCCCTTCTAATTCCTACGAATTCTTTTCAATTATCATTCAATTTCATTCATCCAACATTTCACAAACTCATCATGCATCAATCAAAATAGAGGTACAATCAATGGTTATCACTACTCAGTACATATTATCATATAATACCCTTTAACCGATGATAAACCCCCCTTACCTGAGTTAATCCGGTAGCCTCCGAGCTCTAAGCTTTTCCTTCTTTCAACCTTCGTTTCTCTGGCTTTTTGCCCTTTCCTGCCTCTTTTCCCTTTTTCACGTGAAATAACCTTTTTACCAAAAAATGGGATTTTTCTCATTTCCAACTTATATATTATTCCAATAAATAATTATCCCAATAATTATTATTCCAAAATAATAATAATAATAATAATAATTCAATTATTTAATTAAATCAATAAATATATTATTAACTTAATTTAAATAATTATTATATTATTATCGGGGTGTTACAACTCTCCCCCACTAAAAGAGTTTTCGTCCTCGAAAACATACCTCAATCGAACAACTCCGGATAAGACTCCTTCATCTGGCTCTCCAGTTCCCAAGTCACATTGCCACCTGCTGGTCCTCCCCAAGCTACCTTCACCAAGGCAATCTCTTTACCCCGCAACTGCTTCAACTCTCGATCCTCGATCCTCATAGGTGATGTTTCAACAGTCATGTTATCTCTCACCTGTACATCATCTACTTGGACAACATGCGACGGATCATGAATGTATCTCCTCAACTGAGACACATGAAAAACATCATGCAAATTCGCAAGCGACGGCGGTAAAGCGATACGATAGGCTACCTCTCCTATCCTCTCCAAAATCTGATAAGGACCAATAAATCGAGGTGTCAACTTCTTCGACTTCAAGGCTCGACCAACACCAGTTATCGGAGTAACACGAAGAAACACATGATCTCCCTCTTGGAACTCAAGTGACTTCTTCCTCTTGTCATGATAACTCTTTTGACGACTCTGAGCAATTCTCATCTTATCCTGAATCATCTTAATCTTTCCCGTAGTTTGTTGAACAATCTCCGGTCCAACCACAGCACTCTCACCGGACTCATACCAACATAAAGGTGTCCGACATCTCCTACCATACAAAGCTTCAAACGGTGCCATACCAATGCTCGAATGAAAACTATTGTTGTAGGTAAACTCAATCAAAGGCAAATAACAATCCCAAGCACCTCCATTTTCCAAAACACAAGCCCTCAAAAGATCCTCTAGTGACTGAATCGTCCTCTCAGTCTGACCATCAGTCTGCGGATGATATGCAGAACTCAATCTCAGCTTAGTTCCCAAAGCCTTCTGCAAACCTTCCCAAAACTTCGATGTAAATCTAGGATCTCTGTCCGAAACAATACTAGACGGAATACCATGCAAACTTACAATCTTCTCAATATACAACTCAGCTAGCCTCTCTAACGGATAATCCATTCTGATCGGAATGAAATGAGCCGACTTCGTCAATCTATCCACAATCACCCAAATAGCCTCAAAATTCTTACTTGTTCTCGGCAAACCAGAAACAAAATCCATACTGATACTGTCCCACTTCCACTCTGGAATAGCCAACGGTTGCATTAGCCCAGACGGCTTCTGATGCTCAATCTTCGACTTCTGACAAGTCAAACAAGAATACACAAAACTTGCAATTTCTCTTTTCATTCCCGGCCACCAAAATAACCCTTTCAAATCATGGTACATCTTCGTAGCTCCAGGATGAATACTCAAGCCACTACGATGTCCTTCCTCAAGGATACTCTTCTTAAGTTCTGTAACATCCGGAATACACACCCGACTACCAAATTTCAAAATACCATTCTCATCAACTCTGAATTCGCCACCTTGACCTTGATTCACTAAAGTCAACTTATCAACCAAAAGTGCATCGGATTTCTGACCCTCTCTGATCTCGTCCAGAATACCACTCGTTAACTTCAACATTCCCAGTTTAACACTATTGTGAGTACTCTCACACACCAAACTCAAGTCTCTAAACTGCTCAATTAAGTCCAATTCCTTAACCATTAACATAGACATATGTAATGATTTCCGACTCAATGCATCAGCTACTACATTTGCTTTACCCGGATGGTAATTCAAACCAAAATCATAATCCTTCAGAAATTCTAACCATCTCCTCTGTCTCATATTCAGCTCTTTCTGATCAAACAAATACTTTAAACTCTTATGGTCACTGAAAACTTCAAATCTTGAACCGTACAAATAATGCCTCCATAACTTCAGAACAAATACTACAGCTGCCAGCTCTAAATCATGTGTCGGATAATTCCTCTCGTGAACCCTTAGCTGTCTCGAAGCATAAGCTATAACCTGCTTATTCTGCATCAACACACCACCTAAACCCAACAATGAAGCATCACAATAAACCTCAAATAGTTCCGACGAACTCGGTAATATCAGGATAGGAGCAGTAGTTAACCTTCTCTTTAACTCTTGGAAACCTTCTTCACATTTTGAGTCCCAAACAAACGCTTGCCCCTTTCTAGTCAACATTGTCAACGGTAACGCCAACTTAGAAAATCCCTCAATGAACTTCCTATAATACCCAGCCAAACCAAGGAAACTTCGAATCTCAGTAACAGACTTAGGAGTTTCCCACTTAGACACCGCTTCTATCTTAGAAGGATCAACAGCAACACCACCTCTGGAAATCACATGACCAAGAAAACTAACTTCTTCTAACCAAAATTCACACTTAGACAGTTTAGCAAATAACTTCTTTTCTCGCAGAACTCCTAAAACCTCTCTCAAATGTTCAGCATGCTCTTCTTCAGATTTCGAATACACCAAAATGTCATCAATAAACACCACAACAAACTGATCTAGGTACGGATGGAAAATCCTATTCATATACTCCATAAATACTCCAGGTGCATTAGTCACACCAAAAGGCATTACAGAATACTCATAATGTCCATACCTTGTTCTGAAGGCAGTCTTCTGAATATCCTCAGTTTTCACACGTATCTGATGATATCCCGATCTCAAATCTATTTTGCTGAACACTCTCGCACCAACCAACTGATCCATTAAATCATCAATCCTCGGCAAAGGATACCGATTCTTGATCGTCACTTTATTCAGTTGCCTGTAATCTACACACAACCTCATAGTACCTTCTTTTTTCTTAACCAACAACACTGGTGCACCCCACGGTGACACACTCGGACGAATAAATTTCTTATCTAACAGATCTTCCAGCTGACTCTTCAATTCAGCTAGTTCAACAGCAGACATACGATAAGGAGCCATCGATATCGGTCTAGTACCAGGTACCAAGTCAATCGAGAACTCAACTTCACGCTCTGGCGGCAATTCATTCACCTCTTCCGGGAACACATCAGGAAAATCACACACCACAGCTAGATCGCCAATCCCCAGTTTATCTTTAGTCTCCAAGGTCGCTAACAGCATAAACAACTCTGCCCCATCTGCCACTTCCTCACTCACTTGTCTTGCTGATAGAAACAAACTCTTTCCTTCCTCATCCTCAGGAAATATCACAGTCTTATCAAAACAATTAATATAAACTCGGTTAAACACCAACCAGTTCATACCCAGAATAACATCAATCTGCACTAATGGAAGACACACAAGGTCTATCCCAAAGTCTCTACCAAAAATACTCAAAGGACATCTCAAACAAACCGAAGTAGTAGTCACCGAACCCTTCGCAGGAGTATCAATCACCATACTACCCCGCATCTCAGATATCTCTAACTTAAGTTTCACAGCACAATCCAAGGATATAAAAGAATGAGTCGCACCTGTGTCAATAATAGCTACAAGAGGAAAGCCATTAATATAACACGTACCTCGGATCAAACGATCATCTGCAGAAGTCTCAGAACCCGATAAAGCAAAAACCTTGCCTCCTGACTGATTCTCTTTCTTCGGCTTAGGACACTGTGGGCTGATATGACCCACTTCTCCACAGTTGAAGCAAGTCACAGTCTTCAACCGGCAATCTGCAGCCAAATGACCACCTTTCCCACATTTGAAACACTTCTTCTCATTACTGGTACATTCATGAATACGATGTCCAGCCTGACCACATCTGTAACACTTAACAGGAGCACTAGAGTCTCCCCCACTAGGCCTCTTCATCCCACTCTGCCTCTGAAAACCTTTGCCAGCTGCATACGGTTTTCCACGATCAATCTGATTCTTACCTTTCCTATCAACCCTCTGCTGATAGCTCTCAGCTCTGGCCTTGGAATCCTGTTCGAAAATCCTGCAACAGTCAACCAAATCAGAAAACACTCTAATCCTTTGATATCCAATAGCCTGCTTAATCTCGGGACGCAACCCGTTCTCAAACTTCACACACTTTGAAAATTCCCCAGCAGCCTCAGCATAGGGGGTATAATACTTCGACAGTTCTGTGAACTTAGCAGCATACTCTGTAACAGACCTGTTACCCTGCTTCAATTCCAAGAACTCTATCTCCTTCTTTCCTCTGACATCCTCGGGAAAATACTTCCTCAGAAATCTCTCTCTGAACACAGCCCAAGTAATCTCAGCATTTCCAGCAGTTTCCAACTCAGTGCGGGTAGCAACCCACCAATCATCAGCTTCTTCTGACAGCATATGTGTACCGAACCTGACCTTCTGGTTATCAGCACACTCAGTTACTCTGAAGATCCTCTCTATCTCCTTCAACCACTTCTGAGCACCATCTGGATCGTATGCTCCTTTGAACATTGGAGGATTGTTCTTCTGGAACTCACTCAACTGACGAGCAGCTCCCATTCCCATAACATTCGGATTTCCTCCAAGTACTCCAGCTAGCATACCCAGAGCCTCAGCAATCGCAGCATCATCTCTACCTCTTCCAGCCATCTCTATTCTGAAACCCAACAACTAAAACAATAAGTACTGATAGGGTTACACAACACCTATACCGTACAAGGGAAACAGAATAATTACGACTCGACACGACCGACTATGCTCTGATACCACTAATGTAACACCCTTCTAAATACCCCAAATTATTATAATTAAAATAACAATATATTCATCAGAGTAATTATGCCCCGAAGGGTGTCACACAATCATTTCACAACAATTATCAAAACATCCTGTCATGCTCATTTATTTAATCAAAATAAGGTTCCTTTGCATAATTCGCAGCGGAATAAAATCCAACATCAATGTAAAACATGTAACACACTACATGAAAATCATTCAACAACCAATCTCAAATTAATTAAAACATCCCCTCCCGATGTTACATCTATCAGAGCATGACCCATAAGAACTACCCTAGACTCCAAGCATTAGCTTCTACTCAACTCATTTCTCGTTACCTGAAAAATAGATGTAAGGGTGAGTTCCTCAATCAATATAATAAGCATTATAAAACAATATGTAATGCTAAGTAATTAACACATTAATTCACCCAATTTAGGCTAAGCCTTCAGCAACATCAATATCCGTTCAAAACATCATACTCGACAGTAGATTCTCAACTATATTCAACATTAACAACGCAACACACAACACACATATAATACTGGAATACATCCGTTCATATTATATGCCATACATTCATTATGCAATGAGACTCTATGCATGCGGTACCGACTATGTTGTGAACATATAGTTCAACCTCACCGTCCAAATCCAGGCACGGCTACCAAGCTCACTAGTCCCACTCATTTGAGACATAGTGACTCACTCACTAATTCCTCACCATGGGAATTAGCTACCACCCCAAATGGGCCATGTTATGCAAGCTACTCACCTAGCATGCAACAATCAACAACAATCAAAATGATTTACTCACTAATTCCTCACCATGGAATTAGCTACCACCCGAAGGCCACAATATGCATGCTAATCACCTAGCAATGCAACATCAACAAAATCAAGAATAGACACATGCTCACACTCTAAGCCATAATACAGTCTATTCACAAATGTATACATTCACATCATCATGTATACTATCACACATTATCAACATAATTAATCACAAAAGCATATCCTATCATGCCACAAAATCAAACACAGTATTAACACACTCTACTTAATACCTTTACCACTCAAAACAACGGGAAATGATCCCTATCACATCATATCTCAGCTAAGTCGCATCACTCAGCCTAAACAACCAAAACTGCACAGCAGTAACACAGAAAAATCACAATTCTGCCCATACGCGTATTGTCCATGTCCATACGCGTATTGCCCAAACCTGACCAAGTCCATACGCGTAACGCCCACTCTCATACGCGTATTGCGCATTGCCTCGCTCAACTCATACGCGTATTACCTACTCCATACGCGTACCAACAGAGACCAATTTACGTTCAAAATACCATCTTTTCCACCCATACGCGTAAGGCTTCCTCCATACGCGTACCAGCCAGCTCATACGCGTATTGCCTAGTGCCATACGCGTATGACCAGAAACCAGAATTCTCAGATCTGCTGTGGTTTTCTCTGATACGAAATCTATCCAATCCAACCTTCCACAGTCCAAATTACACAAAATAATCACCCACATCATCTACACGAATCATATCCTATTCATCTTCATCAATCCTAACATTATCCCTTCTAATTCCTACGAATTCTTTTCAATTATCATTCAATTTCATTCATCCAACATTTCACAAACTCATCATGCATCAATCAAAATAGAGGTACAATCAATGGTTATCACTACTCAGTACATATTATCATATAATACCCTTTAACCGATGATAAACCCCCCTTACCTGAGTTAATCCGGTAGCCTCCGAGCTCTAAGCTTTTCCTTCTTTCAACCTTCGTTTCTCTGGCTTTTTGCCCTTTCCTGCCTCTTTTCCCTTTTTCACGTGAAATAACCTTTTTACCAAAAAATGGGATTTTTCTCATTTCCAACTTATATATTATTCCAATAAATAATTATCCCAATAATTATTATTCCAAAATAATAATAATAATAATAATAATTCAATTATTTAATTAAATCAATAAATATATTATTAACTTAATTTAAATAATTATTATATTATTATCGGGGTGTTACAGAAGGCAAGTGTCGTATTTGTAGGATTTATCCGTTAGTGACAGTTATCTTGTTTATGTATAAATAGAGTAGTTCTTGTCAGAAATCGTGTGTGTGAAAATCTTGTACAAACTCCCTGTAAAATACTCAAAGTACCCGTGTGTGAGAAAAAAGTCTTATTCTGGAAAATGTATGTGTTCAACACCAATTTATCTTATCAAGTTTAATAAAATTCAAAGTTATTTACCATTCCTTTATATTTACAAGTCATTTACTCGCTTTGTAATTTACCTTATTCATTGTCAGAATATATTTTTCTTTAGGTCTTCGCCAAGTCTTCTACTTTTGTATTTAGTCAAATAAATCATACAATCATATATAAAAAAACCTAGTAAAAGTAAAATCGCAGGATTACTAGAGTTATAATTTCGACAAAATTGCACTTATGTCCTAAGATTTGTATGGTTGATCCGACAAGTAAACCAATTTAGTGTTAGTTGGAAAACCAGAGGTTGTTCGTCAAAAATCAACAGTGAAAAAATTGGCACGCCCAGTGGGACCTTAGTGTAAATTTAAAAGATATCATAATCATTCTTAATCAAAAAGGTCATACTTCATTGTATGATTCTAAGAAGCGATAAATTAGTCGTAACTGACGTAGAAAGACCTAAAAGGACAAGAGTAAGAAGAATGGCGAGTGCGCAAAATAATTCAATTGAAAACATTCCAGTGTCTAGCCTTACCCCTTCGACAGGGGTAAATACGAGGTCAATCTTTGTATCAGAGGTTGTGCCTTCATCAGCAGGGTCTACACCAGCGTTTTTAGTATCTCAAAATGCCTAGTTTCTCCACCTTGGGACACCGAAGGCCCATAGGGACACCTCCTCCCATAGGAAACACTCGTAGGCCTTTTGCGACAACATTTATCATGCCTCCATATAATAGGGAACAACCCTTTGGAATGCCAACTTCAACGATGGCAAATTTACAGAATTCGTCATCATTGTATTCTGACTCCATGGTAAATATGTCTTCCCCATTACAAGGGTCAGGATTTGGTGGAAACATAGGTAGAATAAATTAACCTCCACCAGGATTTCAAACTTATACGCCAGCGATCACAAAAAACTTTGCGCAAATAATTAGACAACAAATGGACGAGAGCAATCATGATATGGTCCAAATGTTGACACAACAAATGGGGACAGTGTTTAATCCTCTAATACAAAACACCACCCAAACAAATCAATTGTTGGCAGAACAAATGACGCGTATTGCTAATTTTTTCGGCGTCCCTCAAACTCGACAGAGAGAACAAATAGTTCAAAACCCTAGGGTGGGCGTCAAAGAGAAACCAACAATAAATCAGAGATCGTTAGACATTTCTTAGGAAAACCTTAGAAACCAAGAGGAAGTAGTCCAACACCCTCATGTAGAAATCCCCGTCCAACAAGAGCCTAGGAGGATATTAGTCCAGAAAGGCCAAGACGCTGATGATGTGGTGCAGCAAATTCGATATAATACCTTGTCTGCCGAAAATAATTTAGCAGCCATGGTCGAAAGGATAATGGCACAAAATGGGGTGAATGTAGGATTACAGAGGCCTAGTTATATTTCCCCATTGTCTGAATATATTCTGCAACAGGAACTACCTCCAAGATGGAAAGTTACTAAGTTTACCAAATTCTCAAGGGATACTAGTGAGTCCACCATAGAACATGTAACCCGTTACCGAATCGAAGTGGGAGAAATAGCCCACAACAAGAATTTAAGAACAAAATACTTTCCAGGTTCTTTGACAAAAAATGCGTTTACTTGGTTCACATCTTTACCTGCAAATTCAGTACATACATGGACTCAGTTATAAAGGTTGTTCAACGAATAATTTTATATGGGACAAACCAAAATAAGTTTGAAAGAATTAGCCAGCGTTAAGAAGAAATTCTCTGAACCAATAGATGACTATTTGAATAGGTTCAGATTGCTAAAGGCAAGATGTTTCACCCAAGTGCCTGAACATGAATTAGTCGAAATGGCTGTAGGGGTTTTAGATTATTCTATAAGAAAGAAACTAAACACCCAGGATTTAAGAGATACGACACAATTAGCAGATAGGGTGAGACAGGTCGAAAGACTGAATGCTAAAAAATTTAGAGCGAGTAAGAATAAGAAAGAAAGAGTGGCCTATGTAGGGATGCACCAAGAAGATGATAGTGACGAAAAAGAGTCAGTGAGTTTCGACGAGCAGGAAATCTCCCTAGCCGAATTAAAACAAGGTCCACCATATTCCTGTAAAGTATTGGTTCCGTCGAATGAAAAAAATCCAGTCGAATCTGAAAAGAATGACAAAATTCCTAAAAGAACTTATACATTCGACGTCACCAAATGTGACGAAATCTTTGACAAACTAGTCAAAGATGGTTAAATGATAGTACCACTAGGAACTAAGGTGCCTCCTATGTAACAACAGAAAAAGAAAGGTTTTTGTAAGTACCATGGCTTTCTGGGTCATAAAACATCTCAATGTTTCCTTTTCAGGGATCTCGTACAGAATGCTATCCGCGAAAGAAGGTTGAGGTTTGGTGACAAGCAGAAGCAACAGATGTTAAAAAAGTTGCTTAGTGCATCAATCATCAAACATAGTACAAAAAAAATTGTCTTGTACTATTTTGTATTGTCTAGTATTGTTCTGTCCGGTACTTCTTATTTTGTAAATCAAACGCACCATATATCTTCAAACCATCGAGATAATCTTAAAATAGAATTTTGTTAATATTATATGTGTTAGATTTATTATTTAATTATTCAAAATTAAAGTGGTTTAATGGATATTAAGTAGGAGTGGTAATACGGGTTGGGTATGTCCTTTTAATCCACTATTTTTTGCGGATCGGAGTGAAGTTTTCAGCTCGGTATTTTAAGTTGGAAAATTATATCCCATATCCCACCATTTATTTATGTACCCCTACACTTTTATAAATATTCCAAAATTTTCCTTTATAATTTTTTTTTATAATTTTAAACCTTACTCTAAATCATTGCAAACTTAATTTACCCCCTTCTTCAAACCAACCTGCATAACCAAAATTCACCATTAACAATAATAACAAACCTCTATAATTAACATCGCTGTCGTACCTCGAAAAATACGATCCTAAAATAAACAGCAGAGTCGCCACCTAATTCTATTTATTCTACGAGAGAAAAGGAAGATATAGACACAACCTAAATAAAGGATAAGAATGGTCAACGAAACCACTAAGCTAAGTTCGGGAGTCAGTTACGCAAGGGGAAGGTATTAGGCACCCCTCACGTCCGTTGTACTCAACGGGAACCTCTTAGTCTAGTTTGCGCTTTAAATGTTAACTTGTTATTATGGTCTTCTTTTAATGATTAAGTATCGATATTTGTTTATTATTTGCTATAGGGAAAGGTTAAGTTTTTTATTATTGTGACGAAGAGACAGTTAATTTTTATTTATTGTGCTCGCGAAGGATTAAAATTACCATGCCTACGTATTCCCCTGTGCAATGGGAAAGTCAGAGCTTCGTAGTTCGTGCTACTACGATTTGTGTTTTTTAATTGAACGATTGTTTGAAAATGCATTCTACTGCTAAGCGTTGGCTTATCTGCTCACGATAGGAGGCTGAAGCGCTAGCTGGTTTGGGAGATAGAATGATCTAAACAATGTTCGTTTTGAGAAAAGATTTTTGATTTTTGTTAAAGATGTTTTGAACGAGAGGGCGAATGAACCACGCGTGGGGCTAGACCATGTTGCGGTTGCATTCAAGAACGTGCGGAGTGCGAGACTCCGGAGTTCAGTTACTCGCTAATTAATTATGAAAATGATTTGAATTGGTTGGTAAGTTTAATTTGTATTTGAAATAAAGAGACAAGTCGTCATCTTTAAGAGAAGTATCTCACTTATTCCACCACAAGCGTTTGGGAAATGAGAAATCGAAAGAAGCTTTAAACTTGGATATAAGATCGACAAGCAATGCCACATTCTTTCTTTGAGAATAAATAAAATCGGAAGAAGCTTTAAACTTGGATATAAGTATCGACAAGCAATGCCACGTTCTTCCTTTGAAAATAATTGTTTGTAAGATTTTTGTTTGTGTTTGTGGGGATAGAAGGAACAACTCTCCTATGGAGATGAATCATGCCTGATCCTTTAAGATTGTTGAATTGTTTTGAATATGAATGGTGATTGAACCATCGCGTGGGGCTAGCCCAATTGCGGTCTAATCCAGAACGTGCGGAATGCTAGACTCCGGAATTCTGTTTTCGTAAGATTAATTTACGCGATTATTTTGATATACGAATGGTGATTGAACTATCGCGTGGGGCTAGCCCAGTTGTGGTCCAATCCAGAACGTGCGGAATGCTAGACTCCGGGGTTCCTTTTTTCCGTAAATTAATTAAGATGAATTGAATTGTTTTTATACGAACGGTGATTGAACCAACGCGTGAGGCTAGCCCATTTGCGGTTCAATCCAGAACGTGCGGAATGCTAGACTCCGGAGTTCCTTTTTTCCGTAAATTAATTAAGATGAATTGAATTGCTGATGGCGATCACATTAAGATCGACTTACGTGTGTGCCAATGTCGACGAGACAGTTTTGTTTTATTAATTGATTTCATGGATTCTAATCCTAATTCCTAAACGTTCCTAATAACGCTAAACCGAAACCGGTAAAATAATGCGGAAATATAAATTGCACAGAAAAGCGGGAGAGGGATATAATAAGAACTTTACACTAGAATGCGATGAAATAAAGGGTCTCATTGTAATTTGCCCAAGAGAAAGCGTGTGTGCGATGTATGATATTTTGGAACCATTAGCTTGACATTATATTAAAAATGTGAAAAATAAAGTAAATAAATAAATAGAATTAATGAAATAAAATAAACTTATGGAATAAAATCAATTAAGCTTATGGAAATAGAATAAAATAAATGGCCTCATATTAGTCACGATTTATCGGAATCGATTTATCGTAGCTTTTTACTATATCATTGGCCCGACAAAAAGATAAAAGAAACGCAAAATGGCGAAAATATAAATTATTCCCTAAAGTAATTTTTTTTAGACATTTTCTAAATAATAAAGCAAATGAACAAAATAATAATTTTTAAAAAAAAAACAATCAAAATATTAAATGAAATAATGATTTTTTTATATATAAAAGAACAATGGAAAAGAAAGATACAGGGACGTTGGTATTATGTAGGTTGTGTTAGTGATGAGAAATATGAATTGTGAATATAGCTAGCCTCAAAACAGAATTATTCTTACAAACAATGAGAACCAACAATCAAATAGATAAAAAAAAATGAAATAGAAATAAGAGAGGGAGTATGTTCGCTGGGTGCATTAAGGTTAGTGTATAGTAAAACACAAAATATGTGGACCCAATAGAATTCAACCCACTCATAACAACCATAATCTTTGTAAAGAAAAAAAAAACAACAGCAACAAAAATAGAGAGGGGGAAACATGGATTTGGGTGTGTTGTGTGTGCACAACAAAGATCTACGGGCTAAAGGCCCAATCAGTAAAACAAGTAGAAATTAAAAAAAAACAAAGGGTTTGGTTCCATCTAAACATCACAAATATTTATATCTAATAGAAATATTAAATACATAATTAAACCTCAGTGAAAACCTCCTTGATCATCGTATCAGTTTTTTTTTTGAAAAATAATAACATAAAGGTTTTCATTTTCTTCTTTTATTACTTCTTCCCTTTTTCTCTTAAATGTTCAAAAAATGGAAAAAAAAAACAGAGAAAACTACCCATTGGTCAACGCACGGCGGCGGCGGTGGTTTGGTGTTTTCCGCTCACAGGAACGACATCATCTCATCTTCTCGCTTCGGCTCCACGGATCTCTCAACCTCGCCTCTCCTCTCGCACGTTCTAGATCTCCATCGGTTTTGATTTGGATCGTCCTCCACTCAGATCTCTCGCGACGGTTTCACGGTTGGGGTTAGAGTTCCCGGACGGCGGTGGTTTAAAGGTTTGCTCACAGTGATGGTAGTAGTTCGCGGCGGTGAGAGGGGTCTCGCGGCAGAATGTTTTCAGATTGATTTTTAAAGCTTTGGTTCAAGGTTTGGTTTGGTTGCATGGTGGTGATAGTTTATTTGCATCTGGTTTTGTTTTTGTTGTGCGATCTCTGTCGGCCTGTTGATGGTGGCGAGTTTATGAAATGCATTATTGAGTTTGACAGTAATGAAAAAAAATGATGGAGGTTAGTTTGAGTGATCTTTGTGAGTTGCAGGTTGTGAGCGTGGTGTTCGGATTGAACAAAGGGTGATGAAAGGTGGGTTATCACAGCTGGTTTTTTTTCATTATTGTGGAAACAGGGTCCTTTTTTATGGAGGAAAGAAGAAAGGTTGTTTTTTAGAGAAAGTTGAATTCTCCCGGCTGTCCTTGAAGGAGAAGAGTTGTGTGTCCCAGAAAAGGGGTTGAGATTCCCGTATTTCAAAAAGGGTCTCCCTATTGAATCAAAGTTTTTTTAATTATCCTTCAGTTTTTTTTTTGGGTCTCCTCTTTTTTGCAGAAAAAGTTCTTGAAAAAGTCCTTCTTCTACTTTTCTCTTTGCAGGTTTTTGAATTGTCATTTTTGGTGAAAGAATAGCACAGGGCTATGCAGGCTAGGCTGCAATTTTATGTTGGCTTTGTGAGTAAATACTTGAAAATCAACTGAACTAATTTGTATCAACTAAAAAAAGAAACTAGACTAAATGGATTAATTAAAATAATTCCAATAACAAAAAATAAATACACAAATACAAACTACATAAACTGATTAAATATAATAATAATAAAAACTAATATTAAACTGAATTTGACATTTTAAATACTTTAGAAATAAATTCTATTTTTTTCACAAAAGAAAATTAGACCAATAAGTTGAATTTAACTAAAAAAAAAGACTAGAGTATACTCTAATTAATTTAGACAGACTTATAAAACCTAATTAACTAAATGAAACATGTATAAAATTAACTAATATTGAAAACGAACCAATTAATTTTAAATAGTCTAATATGTAATTAAATAAAAAAATTAGAACTAGACTATGAGACAAAATTCTTCTTTTTAAATTGGAAAAAACCTAAGATAAAACAAAATTGAATCAAGACAAGATTAAATGGAAAAATGCATGATTTATGATTAATGGACTAAAATGCGAAAATGACTGATACTTGATATTATGACAGAAAATGCGTAAAATGCAATGATTAATGATTAATCATACGTTTTAATCTAAAAATGCAAAAATGCCTGATTTTCCATATATCGCCAAAAATGCGTCAGAAAATGAACAAAAACGAAAAAATTTCTGGTCAAAATTTAGGGTATGACAATCGCTACAACATCAATGCATACCAAACCAAAAAATATAAGAAAACAAAGAAGATAAGAATAGATTTTGAAAGTTATGACAACACACACTAACGCATACAACATCAAAACTATTTTCGTCGCGTTTCTACCCATAAATAACGTTATTACTGCCACCAGACCATCATGAAATGACCACTGAAATAAGTCCGACAAACATCCCTTATTCCCGATTCCAAACCATCATCGTGCATCCCTCAATCGCTCTGATTCGTGGCCTATAACGACCACAGTGTTCAACCGCACGCGGTCACCATCTATCGTCAACTCCACCCCTTTCATCTCCAATACGATTGAAAGAACCAACACACCATTTGTTTCGTTTTTCCCTTTGTCTCAAAAATTTATTTGTTCATGTTTGCATGATGCTCCATCGATTTGTTGAGTGAGGGACTCGATTTGAGTCAGAAGAGAGTAAGAGGTATGAAAGAAGATTAAGTTTGTGGTTGAAACAAAATAGGGAGAATATTGTACGATGGAGAGGAATGAGTGGTTCAAGAAAAAGAGTTTATTCACATTTTTCCATGTCCATTGAATATCTTATTTTTCATATTTTGTCGTGAAATTATACCTAAGTTAATAAGCACAAGTGATAACAATATATGTATATGTACAAAGATAATAAGTAGAAAGTTAATGTACAGAAACTCATACTTTAATGTAATCTGAAAAAATAATAATGTGAACCGGATAACTTATATATAAGTTATCCGGTTTGAAGAAAAAAAACATTCTGAATTTCTTTATTTAAAGTTATTCGTTTAGTATTGTGTAAATCCCAATAATAAATTTTAACTTCTTTGATTGTTTAATAAAAAATAAAATAAAAATATCCCGAGTATTTTTGGAATATTTACAAAAATATAGGGATATAGGGATAAATGTTTAGTATGGGATAAGATTTTCCTTAAATTGGTCTGCCCCGTTTAATCCATTTTTAAAACGGGTCGAGTGTTGCTATAGGGGTTTTTGTTTAAAACAAATATTTGTTTATTTGTAATTAAATCAATATTAACGTGGTATGTAGTTGTAGACAAGGGTTTTCAACGCCATAAAGATGAAGGTCAAAGTGATGTACTTCGACTAGAAAAAGGAAGATGTTTCAGAAATCAACTTCGACCGAGTCAGACAAAGATGATGTTTTTTCGACGCTTTCGACCAAGCCAGATGAAGAATGTGTTTTTCGACGTTTCGACAGAGTCAGATAACTATGTGGTTTTTCGACAAGTTCGACAACCTTGAAAGGGTATGTCGTTTCGACACAAAGAAGGGATTCAAAATTTAAAGATTGAGACATTTGGCAGAAGGACGCGTGGAAGCGTTTGGTGGAAAGAAGACATGTTGAAGGCAAGTGTCGTATTTGTAGGATTTATCCGTTAGTGACAGTTATCCTGTTTATGTATAAATAGAGTAGTTATTGTCAGAAATCGTGTGTGTGAAAATCTTGTACAAACTTCTTGTAAAATACTCAAAGTACCCGTGTGTGGGGAAAATGTCTTATTCTGGAGAATGTACGTATGCAACACCAATTTATCTTATCAAGTTTAATAAAATTCAAAGTTATTTACCATTCCTTTATATTTACAAGTCATTTACTCGCTTTGTAATTTACCTTATGCATTGTCAGAATTTATTTTTCTTTAAGTCTTCGTCAAGTCTTCTACTTTTGTATTTAGTCAAATAAATCATACAATCATATATAAAAAACCTAGTAAAAGTAAAATCACAGGATTACTAGAGTTATAATTTCGACAAAATTGCACTTATGTCCTAAGATTTGTATGGTTGATCCTGCAAGTAAACTAATTTAGTGTTAGTTGGAAGACCAGAGGTTGTTCGTCAAAAATCAACACTGAAGAAATTGGCACGCCCAGTGGGACCTTAGTGTAAATTTAAAAGATATCATAATCATTCTTAATCAAAAAGGTCATACTTCATTGTATGATTCTAAGAAGCGATAAATTAGTCATAACTGACGTAGAAAGACCTAAAAGGACAAGAGTAAGAAGAATGGTGAGTGCATCAAATAATTTAATTGAAAACATTCCAGTGTCTAGCCCTACCCCTTCGACAGGGGGAAATACGGGGTCAATCTCTGTATCAGAGGTTGTGCCTTCGTCAGTAGGGTCTACACCAGCGTTTTCAGTATCTCACAATGCGCCTAGTTTCTCCACCTTGGGACACCAAAGGCCCATAGGGACACCTCCTCCCATAGGAAACGCTCGTAGGCCTTTTGCGACAACTTTTATCATGCCTCCATATAATAGGGAACAACCCTTTTGGAATGCCAACTTCAACAATGGAAAATTTACAGAATTCGTCATTATTGTATTCTGACTCCATGGTAAATATGTCTTCCCCATTACAAGGGTCAGGATCCGGTGGAAACATAGGTATAATAAATTAACCTCCACCAGGATTTCAAACTTATACGCCAGCGATCATAAAAAACTTTATGCAAATAATTAGACAATAAATGGACGAGAGCAATCATGATATGGTCCAAATGTTGACACAAAAAATGGGGACAATGATTAATCCTCTAATACAAAACACCACCCAAACAAATCAATTGTTGGCAGAACAAATGACGCGTATTGCTAATTTTTTTCGGCGTCCCTCAAACTCGATAGAGAGAACAAATAGTTCAAAACCCTAGGGTGGGCGTCGAAGAGGAACCAATAATAAATCAGAGACCTTTAGACATTCATCAGGAAAACCTTAGAAACCAAGAGGAAGTAGTCCAACAACCTCATGTAGAAATCCTCGTCCAACAAGAGCCTAGGAGGATATTAGTCCAGAAAGGCCAAGACGCTGATGATGTGGTGCAGCAAATTCGGTATAATAACTTGCCTGCCGAAAACAATTTAGCAGCCATGGTCGAAAGGATAATGGCACAAAATGGGGTGAATGTAGGATTACAAATGCCTATTTATATTTCCCCATTGTCTGAATATATTTTACAACAGGAACTACCTCCAAGATGGAAAGTTCCTAAGTTTACCAAATTCTCAGGGGATACTGGTGAATCCACCATAGAACATGTAACTTGTTACCTAATCGAAGCGGGAGAAATAGCCCACAACGAGAACTTAGAACAAAATACTTTCCAAATTCTTTGACAAAAAATGTGTTTACTTGGTTCACATCTTTACCTGCAAATTCAGTATATACATAGACTCAGTTAGAAAGGTTGTTCCACGAACAATTTTATATGGGACAAACCAAAATAAGTTTGAAAGAATTAGCCAGTGTTAAGAGGAAATTCTCTGAACCAATAGATGACTATTTGAATAGGTTCAAATTGCTAAAGGCAAGATGTTTCACCCAAGTGCCTGAACATGAATTATTCGAAACGGCTGCATGGGTTTATATTATTCTATAAGAAAGCAACTAGACACTCAGTATTTTAGAGATATGGCATAATTAGCAGATAGGGTGAGACAAATCGAAAGACTGAAAGCTGAAAAATTTAGAGCGAGTAAGAATAATAAAGAAAGAGTGGCCTATGTAGGGATGTGTAACGCCCCGATTCGATTTTCCCAATATTTGTTGGAATCTTTTATTTTAATTGGGTAATTATTATTTTGTTTGTGAAATTAACATGATGATAGGATATGTTGATGTGTTAATGTGATTTTACCGTTTTGTGAATTTTCGGGTAAAATTGGATAAGAGGGTATTTTAGACTGTTGTTAATTAGTGATAAGTTAGAATTAGATGAAATTATATTTTTGTCAGAAAAATGATATTTGGTGGAGAAAATAGTTAGTAAGAGAAAAAATAGAAAATAGAGAGAAAGGAATATAAGTGTGAGAAAGAGAAAGAAAAGAGATAGAAAGGAAATAGAAGAGAAAGAAAGGAGAAGAAGGAGAAAAAGAAGAAAAAGCTAGGTTTTGATAAAGATTGCTCCGCGTAGACGAAATAATCGGGTAAGGCTGATAAGCATTGTTATCTTGATATTGCGTATGATTATGTATGTGTTTGGTTGGTTGAGTTTTAGTTTTGATGGGAGTTTAGAGAAGATGAATAGTTAGGGTTTTAGAGAAAATGTGAGAAATTAGTGGATTAATCGGTTAGAAATCATTGTAATCGAAGTATGATAGCTAGAATATGTTGTTGATCATGTTTATGGAAGTATTTTGGAGGTTTGGATGGGTTTAGGTTGACTGTCACGAAGCTGAGAAATTCTGGAAATCGCAGTGGTCGCTCAGCGAGCTATCCCTCGCTCAGCGAAAGTTCCAGGGAATTTCTCGCTCAGCGAGCGAGAGGGCACTCAACGAGCCTGTAGGTTTTTGAGAAAATTGTGTTTTAATCTGTAGCTTTAGTTTAGGTTATCCGTTTTTAGTGTTCCTTATATCGATTCAAAGCTAGAAACGTGTAGAAACTAATGATGCTAAGAAATGTAATGTTTAGCCGACTTTCACCCGACTTTCACCCGACTTTTCCGATAAAACGTAAATAAGTTAATTATGGAATTGTGAGTTCGAGGTGATGTTGTGGTCGTTGGCAATTGAATAAAATTCTTGAATTGAGTGCAAATGTATGTTAATTGAATGAGTTGAGTGCATAATTATGTTGTGAATAATGTATGCATTTTCAAGAATGTTGTGTATCATTTTGCATGTAAAGCATAATGTATGCATTCTTGTGCCGTGGGATTCTTTGTGAATCCGTTGTAGCATCGTGTGCTCATGTGGAATGTGAGCGATGACTACAACAAGATCGTGTGCCCATTAGGGGTGTGACCAATCCGATTGTGTGCCCGTGTAGGGTGTGAGCAATCCAGAAACATCGTGTGCCCGTGTGGGGTATGAGCGATGGGTGATTTATTCACATTGATTGTGTGCCCGTGTGGGGTGTGAGCAATCGGATTGTGTGCCCGTGTGGGGTGTGAGCAATCCATAAACATTGTGTGCCCATGTGGGGTGTGAGCAATGGGGAATATTGTGTGCCCGATGGGGAGTTACTTTAGGTAACATGCGATGATTCCATTTGGTTCCTGAGTGAACCTGCTGAAATGTTGGGTCGGTACCGCATTGTGTAACACCCACTTTTTCCCATTTTAAAAATTAAACAATTTTCTAAGTTAATCAGAGTTTAAACCACCAATTGGGTATTCACTTTTCAAAACAAACCAACAATTGACTTATTTCCTTCAAGTGCTTACAACAACTTAACTTTAAACATAAAATAATTTCATAATTAAATACATAAATATGACAGAGTTTAAGAGTTCAAAAATAAAAATGGTTTCATAAAAAGTCCATGTTCCCGTTACATATCAGAGCTCCTAGGACACAGACTTCAACACCACAACACTTCTCAAGTACCTGAGTTATCTGTACTTCCGAAGAAGCACAGACGCAACAAAACAAACACCGGGGTGAGAAACAAATTCATAATATAACGGTGCAAACAACATACATGAAAGAGTAAATTTACACCCAAACACATCATTCTCAAACAATCGATTATCATAATGCAATGTGACTCAAATGCACAATGCAAATGTGGTACTGACTCACAACAACGGTTCATTAATTCGAACCCGGATGCATCGCTTACGCTCCTACTGAGACACAATCATCCTTGCACCAACGATTCTCAAGGAATCCGAATAATCACTTACGCTCCATCCGAGACATGATTATTCCACCAAATGTATGCATATGCAGACTCAATAACACATACAATATCACAACGTGCATGAACAATTTATACACCACGATCCTCATGATCCCTTTCAACAAATATTACTGCATCATTTCAGTTCATACAAGTATACAATGCATATTATTCATAATTAAAACAATTCACAAGGAAACATACAATTCATTTAGGCACCCAAACTCTTTCCCTAAAGGAGGTCATCGGGTCCTATAATCACTATTAAAATCACCTTCAAGGTCCTATTCCACTAGGGTAAGCCTAAATCGAAAGAACTAGTCAAATCCGCCTTAAAATGAACGATTTTTCAAAGTTACAGTGGCCTGACACGGCCTCCCGTGTCCCCCGACACGGCCCGTGTCAGGTGGCCTAGGGACACGTCCCAAAAAATCACAAAATCACATCCTACAAGGGGCTGACACAGCCGCCTGTGTCCTGTGACACGGCCCGTGTCAGGCCTCCTGAACTCAAAAATCCAATTTTCTCAATTTCTTCTCTCTTTTACACCTGCACGAACTCAATTCATTCTAGCTCGAATTTAACATCCAAAACAGACCAATTTACATATTTTCTATCTATTTATACCTATAACCTTAATTAGTTTTATACTTAAACTCTCTTAGATCAAATTGGGGAAATTATGAGGTTTTATCCTCTTCCTCATTCACTATAACCTCTCTAACCTTCATATGCCAAATCTCCCAATATCATACATACAACATCAAATATATTATCAATACACAATCTATGATCATATTCATGAACAATTTCATAATATTGCATCAATTCACCCATTCATATCAGAATCTCTTAAAAATACCTAAGGGAGGAAGGAACTCCCAATTACTCTTCTATGTTATATCACCAATCATAAACCCTTTCTCCCCCCTTACCTCAAAATTGAAGCTTTTCAAATCTTCACCCTTGGGTTTCACGATTGTTGATCTTCTTCTTCTTCCCCATTTTCTTCAGAGTTCCCCCTGTTCCTTCGTCAAAATACACGATGTGAGAATTCTATCGCGCCTTTCCCCTTTTCATAAAACCCAATGGACATTTTTGTCCCTCAATCCTCCAACTTATTATTTTCTTTTATTTTATTAAATAATAAAAATATTATAATAATACACATTATTATATTATTATTATTCTCATAAAACATTTTTCTTCAATTAACCCAAACAGACCATTACAATATTTATATTTATTTCATAAAAATAAACATAAAAATTAAGGCGTTACACATTGCATCTGCATAAAGTCGTGTGTCGGTCTCTATGAGTTGCATTTTATCATTCTAATTATGATATGCAGAAATAAACATGAATGTGCATATGTTTATTTGGAGTATTATGGAGATGATAGTATGTGTGATGAAACATACTTGTCTGTATATATGCATGTTGAGATATGTATATGTATGTGATTTATACGTTTGTAATGTATATGTGTGATTAAACATAGTTAAACGTATGTTTATGCAGAATGAATAGAATCGAGGAATAAACATAAATAATATAAGTTATTGTGAATTGGTGAATTATGCGTAATTAATATGTTTGATTGATATTGATGTACACGTTGCGATGTGTATAAGTGATAAGGAATGATTTGTGGTGAGAATATACTTTATGTGCATTTCATATGTTGAGATATATAATTATATGCAATGTTATTATGATAATGTTTCTCACTCTTCTGCTATTTTATGATGCTCTACCGTAAGGTTATCACGAATCTGCACTTCATCTCTCTCAATGACATGTGAAAGATCCGGTACATACTTCCTGAGTTGCGACACATGGAACACATCGTGCAAATTCGAGAGTTCTGGTAGTAATGCCACTCGGTAAGCAACCTTGTCTACTCTCTGCATAATCTGATACGGTCCAATAAACTTAGGATCAAACTTCTTAGACTTCAATGCACGTCCAACCCCGATCATTTGGTTGAGACGTAATACGATACTCACACTCTGAAATGGGGCATAATGCATTGATACGATTTGATAGACATCACTTCGCACTCCTTAAATGAGCCATAATGCAAATGAAGTGTCTTATGCGCGTAAAGAATGGTTAGTAATATGCCTAGCCCGAAAATGTTAGCCTGTAGGTGAGATTGTGCCTCACTGTGAGCATTGACCATAAAGATGACATATTAACATTCTTCCTTAGTTGGGGGTTAAAGACCTTAAATCTTTTATTAAATTATTTCATTGATAAGGAGTTAGTACCCAGTAATATGATAATTTTGGATAAACTTAGAGTCGAGAGAACTCATAGGATAAATGGACTCCACTAAGATAAATTTCCATGCAACTTAGGACAAAGTAAATGTAAAAGAAAGACGCCATAAAGGTCATGAATGTTTTGAAGACTCAATTGACTAAGTTGTATTAATACTTTTGTTTTATCATATGTTAGTGATATTTGATCTCAGTTGTATTTACATATGAGATTTTATCACATACCATATTTTAAAGTATTTATGTTATACATATAATCAAATATATTTTAGTATCTATGTTCTATCCAGTACCACTTATTAACGTTTCGATTTAATACAATTATAAACATGCATTATGTCGAGGTATTACATAACGATAATAACCATTAACAAAAAAAAAATGAAATAACAATTTAAACAAATTTAAATTGTAGGTTTAATTACAATTTTGGTCATCATATTTTATTTAATTCACGAAATATGTTCCGTATTTTAAATTTAAACTGTTTTGACCCTCTCCCATATTTTTACACTTAAAAAATTAATGATATTTTCATTTTTTAAATATCAATTTTTTTTGTGATATATAATAAATTATCATATATAAATCTATTATGAGATTTTATAGATAATAATATATTAAAAAATAAATATCTCATAATTTTTTATTGAAAAACAAGAGAAGAGAATCAAAACTATTTAAATTTAATATTTAATATTAATTTCGTGAATTAAATAAAATATGAAATAAGAATTATAATGAAGGTGATTAATAGACGAATAAAATATAAGTTTAATTATTCTATTTTTATTTTCAATAGATTTAAACTATTGATTAAAATGTATATTTATTTTGTTTTAAACAATATTTGAAAGACGTTTTTTGGAATAAAATTCAGGTTTAATAGGATTGATAAAAACAGTTTTTAAATGTAGTTAAGATAAAAAAGTTAAAATTGAATGAAAAGTAAAGTTTTGATTGGAAAACTCCCGTAACCGAAACAATTCCAATACATATCTTTCGATCCCATCCGTTTATTTTTTTGTTACTTTTCTTTTCTTTTTTAAATTTATTTTTATTTTATTTTAAGATATGATCTTTATTGCAAAAAATACTATAGCATGTATTTATCGATTTATCGCTTCTTTTTATTTTAGTTATTTTAGTTCGTTCGTGGCAAAATTTCGCACGTGCCTTTCGTTGGAGATGTTGTCACCGACCTTTCTCTCTTTCTCCACGGCAAAAGCATCGTGAATCTTCGTCGTCGCGGTCGTCGATTTTTTCTACCTTCTTTTTCAATTTCCTACTCTCCCATTTCGTCCGTAACCGATTCTTCACCGTTTTAGGTTCGTCGTAACTCATCAATCGATTAGGGTTTCTACCTTCTTCCTTAACTTGTATTTGTTGATTTCGATTAATTTCTAGGGTTTCTTATACTACTCATGCTTACTCAATTTCTATAATCAATTATTCACAACAACTATAGGGAATTCCTTTTTTGTGAATTTGTAGAAACTTATTTTGCTGATACAGTTTAACCAAATTTATAATCATTGCCTGCATTTAATATCTTTAAAATGAAATTGTTGAATTTAAATGGATTTTGACATTGAATTTGCACATGAAATTGTTGACTTTACATTGATTTCGATATTGAATTGGCAATAGTCATCAGGTGTTTGGTTTGTACTAGCTGTTGGTGTAATCCTTGGAACATTTTAAAGTTATGTGAAGAATAAAGATGAAACTACAGGCACATATTCCAGGACAGATATCTGGACAGGTACCCAATCAAACAGGAACTCAGTTGCCTGGACTGACCCAGCTAAATGGGAATGCTCTCCCATCGCAGATGTCATCTTTAGGCGGTGTATCACGATCATCAAATAACATGGACACTGAATTTCTTAGAGCCCGAGCTTTTATTCAAGAGAAGATGTAAGTTATTTGCTTGTTTAACCGGTCCTTCAGAGGGTAATTTGACTATAGTAAGTCTTATGTTGAATTTTATCAGTAGGTGTAATACTTGGAGATTGATATTTTCTTGAAACTAGCTATTGACATGCCAATGTAATCTTAATTTTGGAAGCCCACATATGTTATAATTTGGTTCAAAAAGAAATAAATAGTTGGATTTATATAGAAAAAAGGGAAAGATTTTTTTTTGGCACTTGGTCATTGTAAACATATAGTTATATAGTTATTGGTTATTGCCCGACTTTGAACTAGCAAAATCATTCTATCAAAGTTATTGATTAGGATCACTGCAGTATATATGTCATTAAGTCAATTGGATTACCGTCTCTGAGTGTTTCACCTGGTTCGTTTTTTTGACTGGGATATAATATAATGATTGCATACAATATTATGGTATTCTTTTCATTCTTGTCGATTTCACTTTACAGTAAATAATATATATTTACATTCTACTTTCACCTTTCAGCTGTGATGTGTTATTGCACCGGCATAATCATCAGGCAATTGATGATATTCAGAAAAGGAGGATTAAGGATCTTGCAAAACGCCTGGAGGAGGCCATGTTAAAAGCTGCTTCCTCTAAGGTTTTTTCTTGATCTCATTTTATTATCTTATCACTATTGGGGGATTTAAATCTTCCTTAATTTTAATTTTTAAATACCCAAGATTTATGATTCTGGAAGCAATAACAAGGTGCCTTCAAACTTCTTCCTCCTTAATTTCAAGGTTATTATTGTATTTACAATGTTTTGGACTTGTATTTTAGGAGGACTACATGAACTTGGAAACACTAGAGAGTCGTTTATCTAATTTCCTTCGACGAGCAACTATGAATAATAACAACCAACAATATCCTCAGTTTATTAGCTCCTCTCCCATTGGTACAATGATACCAACCCCTGGTTTGTCACATGGTCCAAATTCAAGCATGGTGGCTGCATCTTCTATGGATGCCTCAATGATATCTTCCAGTGGGGGTAATAGCATGGTATCAACATCTTTCAATAGTGTAAATATGTTACCAGCTGGTGGCATGCTCGGCAATTCCATAAATAGATCTGATGGTAATAAAATGCTTTAGTGCTTTACCAACCTTTTTCACTCTTGTTTCCTTTTTTTCATTCTGGAGCATATTTATTGTAGGTTTGTCAAATGGATATCAGCAGTCTTCTACCAACTTTTCTGTTGGCTCGGGAGGGAACATTCCATCAATGGGTGTGCCAAGAATTTCAAGCCAAATGATTCCTACGCCAGGATTTACAGTCAACAACAATCACTCACATATGAATGTAGATTCATCTTCTAACGGTAATATCTTTTCTAGTGCAGAGTCTACTATGGTATCACAGTCACAGCTGCTACAGCAGAAACAGCATGTTGGTGACCAAAGTCATGTATTGTCGAACCTTGGCAGCCAAATGAGTAGTGGAATGAGATCTGGTTTGCTACATAAACAATTTACAAACTCAAATGGTGCTATAAATAGTGGGCTGGGCTTGATTGGTAACAATGTCCAACTTGCTAATGAACCAGGCAACTCTGATGGTTATGCCTCAACTTATGCTAATTCCCCTAAACACATACATCAGCACTTTGACCAGAATCAGAAACCAGTAGTGCAGGGTAATCTTTCTTACCCTTCAGTTGTATCTCCGTTTATAGTTAATATTATTTGTTGGTATGTCTATCTGTTTGTGTATGTGTATATTTTTTGTCCTTAGAAATTGACATCTGTCATAATGGGTAACAATTTTATTACCAGGTGATGGATATGGAATGAATAATGTTGACCCTTTTGCTTCTGGAAACTTTTATGGATCTGTGGCATCTTCTGGGTCTATGATGAACACTCAGAACACAAATTCAGTAAAATTGCCATCGATACCCAAGACTAACTCATTGATTAGCAGTCACTCAAATTTGCATGGTATGCAGCAGGCTACTCATATGAAATCTCAAGCAGTCAATCAATTGGAAAAGTTTCAGTCTTCATCGACTTCAAGAGATGCCTTTCTGCATTCTCAACAACAGTATCAGCAAAGGCCCCAGCAATTTCAACAGCTAGACCAGTATTCACAATCACAGCAACAATTTCAGTTGAAACTACCTAGTCAGCAGCCTCAGCATTTGGTCAATGAAGATGGTTTCAATCAGTCTCAGTTGTCTTCCAATCTAGAAAACCAAGTGAAGATAGAGCCTGGAATTGAACACCATAAAGAAGTGCTCAATTCTCATGTTCCTGAACAGTTCCATATGTCTGAGATGCCGAATCAGTTCCAGCAAAATGCATCTGAAGATTGTTCTAGGAGTGCTCAATACCTTTCCTTTCCATCTGGTCAGCACGATTTATCGTCATCAGCTCCTCAAAATTCGCAACAAATGTTGCATCCACACCAATTAGTTGCAGAATCTCAAAATAAGTTCAGCTGTCTTACAGTTGGTGCACAATCCAATTCTAAACCAGTAGTTCTAAACCAATGGCCTGACTCACAAGATGGTAACCACATGTCCAACAATATTTCACACGACCAGCATCTCCATGTAGATTTTCATCAAAGAATATCAGGAAAGGATGACGCACATTGCAATAACTTATCATCAGATGTATCAATGAGTCAAGCTGTTGTTCCTAGAGGCACAGCTGATCCACCAGACCCAGGAAGTGTTATCAAAAAGGCACACAAAAATCAACAAAGGTGGCTCTTATTTCTATTTCATGCTCGACGCTGTTCTGCTCCTGAAGGACGATGCCAAGAACGCTTTTGTTCTATTGCACAGAAGTTATGCAAGCACATAGATGAATGCACAGTGCGTCATTGTCCATACCCTCGTTGTCATCATACTAGGGTATTGCTTCATCATTTCATGCACTGCAAGGATCCGTGTTGCCCTGTTTGTGTTTTTGTAAAAAATTACCGGCGGGCATTTCAACTTAAGGCTCATATTCAGCCAGAATCTGAATCAAGTTTGCCAAGTGTGGTAAATGGATCATGTAAATCTTACAACATTACAGCTATGTCATCCAGATTGATCTCAAATCCTGCGTTAGTCGTGGAAACTTCAGATGGCTTGCACCCATCTCTAAAACGCATAAAGATTGAGCATTGCACCCAGTCTGTTAATCTTGAAAAAGATAATTCTGTTTCATCCTCTATTTCTGCAAATTGTGAATCTCTTGTTTCCAGGGATGCTCAGTCCCAAATCTATCCCAATGCAGAGAAGTCTATCTCAATTAAGTCTGAGCTTACAGAAGTAAAAGCAGAAGTTCAGTCTCATGCTAAGCTTAGCGATATGAAGGTGGATTCCAATAACACAGATAATAAAATTCCCAGTGGTGAGCCTGTCAAGAATGATGATCCTGGTAATTTAGCTAGGCCAGAAAATATGAAAAATGAGAAAGAAATTGGGCAAGATAGGCAAGAAAATGTGATGCAGCACAGTGAAAATGCAGCTGGAACAAAGTCTGGTAAGCCAAAAATTAAGGGGGTCTCTTTAACCGAGTTATTTACTCCAGAGCAAGTCCGGGAACATATTACTGGTCTCCGGCAATGGGTTGGCCAAGTAAGTATTTGTATATTCCCATGTTATCATTTTCATAAAATAAAGTTAATTTAATGCCATTAGTTTAATAATACTAAACATTTCAATTGTTAGTTAAAATATACTGAAACTTTTTCCTGATATAATAGTCTATGGACTTCAAAAAGCACATGTTGTTTGCGTGAAATTCATTAGTAACCTCTAGTTTGATTATACATCCTTTATTTTATATTAGTAGACAGGGATGTCACAAGCTGAAAGAAACTGTTTAGTTTCAGCCTTACGGCGGTGTCATAACAAACTAAATAAACTTTAAAATTTAGATTGAACGAAAGAACAAAATAGACCCTGTACTGATTATGTTTATTTTGGTGTCAAGATATTGACAACTCTATTCATTTATACAAGAGGAAAATTTATATGAATGAGTACAAAGAAAAGTTAACTGAACTCCACTTTCTTACCAAGTCTACCTCTAGGATTCTCTGAAAGGAAGTATGTGCTGAGTGACATGCTGAGATTGATAACAACTAGTCTAGTGACATATTTTCCTTTAAAGCGGCAGGCACTTTACTCTAGCCTAAGACTGGCACCAAAGAACAACATTCGGATCACACAATCCCAAAAGTATACCCTCCTTTCTACAGAAAAAGCGCGTGAATCTAGTTTAGAGAAAAATCATCAAGTCTTTGGGGCATTCCCGAAATTCATCAGTCATTTCCACCCAAATAAATAGCTGGATACTATGAATATTATGCTAATGAATGACTAGGGCTTGTAGTTACTTTTATGGCTCCAACTCATACTTTGATATACCCTAGGCTGTCTCTGTCTCTTTAATAGCCAGTTTCATGATCTACGGAACATGGTGTTAGTTTACATATATGATGTCTATTATGCATTTTATTATTTGAATTATTTCTGTCTCATCAGTTTGCCTGTGTTTTGATTGATGAAAAGAGATATACTGAAATCAAACCTAATGGAATGCACTCCACGCTATTTAACATGCTAGGTTATGTCGCTTAAAGTCAAAGTTTATTAACATATTGAAGTCTGGTTGAACATATTCTACAATTTTTATTGCTCATTTTCTATGTCTTATGCACACATTTTTTCTATCTGTCTTCTGTACTAACCTGTTACTATTATGCATCATTTTTCTGTGACAGAGCAAATCAAAGGCAGAGAAGAATCAAGCAATGGAACATTCTATGAGTGAGAATTCCTGTCAATTATGTGCTGTTGAGAAGCTTACATTTGAACCACCACCTATTTATTGCACAACATGCGGGGTTCGCATCAAACGGAACAATATGTACTATACCATGGGTACTGGTGATACTCGGCATTACTTTTGTATCCCGTGCTATAATGATGCTCGCACAGAACACATTGTTGTTGATGGGACTCCCATTTCTAAGTCAAGATTGGAAAAGAAGAAGAATGATGAGGAAACGGAGGAATGGGTGCGTGCCATATGTGCCATATTGTTGCTTGATTAGTTGTTTATTTGTTTTATTAACCATCAATGTTTTGTCTGCAGTGGGTTCAATGTGATAAATGTGAAGCTTGGCAACATCAAATATGTGCTTTGTTTAATGGAAGAAGAAATGATGGTGGACAAGCTGAATACACTTGTCCTAACTGCTACATTGAAGAGGTAGAACGGGGTGAGCGCAAGCCATTACCCCAAAGTGCTGTTCTTGGAGCGAAGGATTTACCTAGAACTATTCTTAGTGATCATATCGAACAACGATTGTTTAAGCGGCTAAAGCACGAAAGAACAGAGAGAGCTAGGTTTCATGGGAAAAGCTATGATGAGGTGATTAATATATTGGTTATGAGAATTTCATTCAGTTCTATTTTTTACTTCATAATTACCTTTTATTATTATTATTATTATTATTATTATTTATTTATTTATTTATTTTTTAAATTATTTTTTTAAATTTTAGCTCTTCACTTTTTTACTTTGTATTTTATATTAGTTAGATTGTTAGGTATCCAGTATCCCTGTAAGTTGAATGGTTAGTAGTTGGTGGTTATAACTTATAACTAGTAAAATGGGAATTTGAGGGAGATTAATCTTTTAAAAAAAATTTGGTGGGATAATTCTAGGTCTCTCAAATACCTTGGTGTAATGAAGATTTTCTATAAAGCTCCAATACTCCGAGGTTTAGATATATCGCGTGTCATACACATGTTGAACACTGAAATTTGTACAACACGTGTGAGAAACCTCAAACAAATATACCAAAATTCCTTTTTTCACACTTTGACTCACCTCCAACACTCCTCAAACACAAAATCAAGTGAGAATAAGAACATTTAAATTTAATAAAAACCATAAACAAAAAACCAGGCTTTGAAAACTACTTATTAAAATGACCTAGGCCAATTTCCTGTCCTAAGTGTGGGTGGAACCCACATTAGTCTAGGCAAATAACATGGAACATTAGCATCATATGCCTGTGGAATAACAAAGATCTGGGCTCATTAACTTATCGACTTGGAGGCATAGGTATGAATACAGGATATATGTCATTTTAAAAAGAATCAAGGTATGTGTATGTTGACAAAGAACACGAGTTATTTATATAATATAATACGATACATCTAAATTGTTCAATTCACAACAAAACATCAAAACATTTTTTGGAGGCAACACAATAAAAGATTAACTAACAAGTCAAAATTGTATTTTGTTACAACAATATAGAAAGTCAGAAACTCAAATACACAAATACTAGTATATAATTATTATATATTGTTATATTAATATGTGAGAAAGTCATTTATTCCACTGTTATTAATAGCAGATCGCCAAGAATCCGATATGAGAAATAGCGGATAGAGTAGCGGGTAAGATTGGAAGCCGCAAAGCGGTTGAAATATAAATAATTGTACAAAAAATAAAGCTCATTCAAATAAAAGCTGCATAAACATAGATTACAAAAGTAGTGTGGTTTTATTCCTTTAGGTATTATCTATAATACCCACTAACCGACTCACCACTTCAGGTTTATACTTTATAGTTTTAATAAGTTTGGCCGCTGCTAAAACACTCAACTCCGCTTTTCTTTACATATCGCTATAACCGATATATCAAAACGCACTACTATAGTGAAAATAGTAGAGTTGACATATCATATTGGCTACACGAATTCCGATAACAGTGCTATGCCGATTTTTTAACGACACTGGTTTATTACAATAAGATATATATGAGAAAGCCTCAAATTTCACCCACAGTAGATTAATGAGGAAAAAGGGAGTATCGGCAAGTACCATATGCGTAGAGGTATTGGATACATCACCGTTTACAAGTAACCCTCCTAGGTTTTGGGATTGAGCTTAACTCATGCCCACACAATTAGGTTGCAAGGTGAGTACTGTTCAATGTCTAGACCTGGGCATGGGTGTATTGAGATCCATGTTATTCTACTCGTATAATATCACACTTTAGATGTTCAATCCTGAGCATGAAAGGTCTCAGAATTTGGGTTGGGCCTAACATCCCTAAAAATCGGTTTGTAAGGCGAGGATTGTCCCCATTATAAACACAACACATGCCATATCTCTAAGCAATGCGAGAATAAATCCACCCCTTCAAAGCTAACACAATGAAGGTGTTAGGGGTTGCAATGAGGCAAGCCGAAGTGTTGCAATCAAGGCGACTAGGGGTGGACTGCAATTAAGGCGGGAAGTCCAACATACCCCCTCACGCATGGGCCTTAATGAGCCCGAAGCGTGGACAACGCGGGAAGCCCATCAATAGATCTAGGATAGGCTTTGATACCATCTCAGAATTTGGATTGGGCCTTACTCCTCCCTACAAAACCGGCTTGTAAGGTGAGGATTGCCCCCATTTATAAACACAACTAAGCAATGTGGGACTAAATCCATCCCTTCAAAGCTAATGCAATGAAGGTGTTAGGGGCTGCAATGAGGCAAGCCAAAGTGTCGCAATTAAGGCGACTAGGGGCGGACCGCAATTAAGGCGGAAAGTCCAACAAGGTGTTTTGTGAGTTTCACATTGATTACAAATATGACCTATATCGTGCTTATAATGTTTGGCTGGTTCTCACATTGCAAACCAGTTTTGTGAGGATGATTTAGGCCCAAAAGTTTAAGATGCTATCAGTCTCCTAGATCTGTTATTAGGCCACGATCACTGTTATTCCACCATTACTTGTCCATCCATGTTCTTGGTTTCTAATGGATTGCTAATTTTGTTTTCATTTGGGTGTTACTAGGTGCCTGGAGCTGATTCCCTAGTTGTAAGAGTCGTGTCATCTGTTGACAAGAAGTTAGAAGTGAAACAGCGCTTTTTGGAGATTTTTCAGGAAGAAAATTACCCAACAGAATTTCCATACAAATCCAAGGTAATCAAAAGGTTGTTTTAAACTACATGGTTGTTGTTAAAACCTTATCTATAATCTCTGATAATGATGTCTTGGCTTTCATTTCCAGGTAGTTTTGCTGTTTCAAAAGATTGAAGGTGTGGAAGTATGCTTATTTGGCATGTATGTTCAAGAATTTGGAGCTGAATGTCAATTTCCCAATCAGCGCCGGGTGTATCTTTCATATCTGGACTCTGTGAAGTATTTCAGGCCCGAGGTTAAGTCAGTAACTGGAGAGGCTCTTCGAACATTTGTTTACCATGAAATTCTGGTAATCTTTGGCATAGTGTCTTACTTTGGAACCCTCTCTTGGAGAATTACAGTTCTGGCTTTTAATGATTCTGTAAACTATATTCTATATAAATAATTTTTCATTTCATTCTATTTCTTGTAGATTGGATACCTCGAATATTGTAAGCTGCGTGGTTTTACTAGCTGCTATATATGGGCCTGTCCTCCATTAAAGGGTGAAGATTATATTTTATATTGTCATCCAGAAATTCAGAAAACACCAAAATCTGACAAGCTTCGTGAATGGTGAGCACAGGAGTGTTGATATTAGCAAAAAAGAAACAGAAACTTGTAATATAATTGTATAATGTTATATGTTTATTCATCTCTAACTTCTGCATCTGTGAACATGTTTCATCAGGTATCTTGCCATGTTAAGAAAAGCTGCAAAGGAGAATGTTGTGGTTGATATCACCAACTTATATGATCATTTCTTCACATCTACTGGTGAATGTAGAGCTAAGGTTACAGCTTCAAGACTGCCATATTTTGATGGCGACTACTGGCCTGGGGCTGCAGAGGATTTGATTTATCAGCTACGCCAAGAGGAAGATGGAAGAAGACAAAATAAAAAGGGAACAACAAAAAAGACCTTCACAAAAAGGGCCTTGAAAGCATCTGGCCAGTCTGATCTTTCAGGAAATGCTTCGAAAGATCTGCTCCTCATGCACAAAGTAATTCATCATTTTAAATATGCAACAATATAAATATCTTTTAGCAATTTGATTGTACCTCGTGTGATCATGTTTACGAACATTATTATCTTCTCCTTACTTCACCGATTTTAACTTTTTTTTGTTAGGTTTTTTTGTGATAATTTTATTTATACGAAGTTCTTGATCATTCTTTCTCCAGCTCGGTGAAACCATTTCCCCAATGAAGGAAGATTTTATTATGGTTCACTTGCAGCATGCATGTAGCCACTGCTGTATTCTAATGGTGTGTGGCAACCGTTGGGTTTGTAGCCAGTGCAAGAACTTTCAGATTTGTGATAAGTAAGGCTCTTTAATCTTATCTCCATGTTTTGGCTTATGACATGTCAATTACTATTTGTTAAACTAAATGGATATAACAGTAGAAAATTATGGCATCTCCATCTAATTAGAAAAGAGCAATTCCAACTACTATTTATCTGCTGTGGATATTTCTACAATAACATTTCTTCATTGTCCCAACATCATGTCTTATCTCATTAGTATTATTTGTTTTTATCCCTTGTGTGATCTTTCAATTTTTCTTTTATCTATTGCCAACTGAAAAACTTTCAAACTTCACAAATCGATTCTGGCAGTCACACATTTTGTCTTGCTTCTCTTTAGGTGTTGTTAGAGATTAGTAGTAAACTACTAGCTTTGTATTTCTCTCTTATTCTAAAATTGTAACTAACTTGCTGAGCTGTAAGTTAGTTAGTTACTCATGTCTCTATATAAAGAGATCTCTTCTGAACTGAGCATAACAGAATTCCTAAAAGATTTCTACTATTCTATCAGGTGTTATGAAGCAGAACTACAGCGTGAAGAGAGAGAGAAACATCCTGTTAATCAGAGGGAAAAACACACTCTTTATCCGGTAAGTAGGTTTAATTTTGACGTAAAAAGTGTCTGGTTATAAACTAGTTCATTACTTTTATACTTCTGTGTTAGATTCTATTAGCACTTGTTGACTGTTAATCATTTAATGTCTGCCTAATTCCTGGTTCTGACTCTCAAAAGATAAGGTCTTAGACAAATTATTGAGTTCTAAATTTGAATTTACTTTGAGTTAAATCATTTTAATGAGCTTTATCTTGCAGGTTGAAATTACTGATATACCAGATGATACAAAGGATAAAGATGATATTCTTGAAAGTGAATTCTTTGACACTAGACAGGCATTTCTAAGTCTCTGCCAGGGAAATCATTACCAGTATGATACTTTAAGGCGGGCCAAGCATTCCTCAATGATGGTCCTATATCATCTTCATAATCCAACTGCTCCTGCATTTGTGACCACTTGTAATATATGCTATCTTGACATAGAAACTGGTCAAGGTTGGCGCTGTGAAGTTTGCCCAGAGTATGATGTATGCAATTCTTGTTATCAAAAGGGAGACATTGATCATCCTCATCAGTTGACGAATCACCCGTCAATGGTGGATCGTGATGCTCAGAACAAAGAAGCAAGGCAGCATCGAGTATTGCAGGTACTGTACAGGATATTAATGCTTCTGTGGATTGTGTTATATCAATGGACATGCTTATATCTCACTTGTTTATATTATTCATATATTTTTGTGCCATAAATATACAAGGGCTTTTAGGGTATTTGCCAATTGCTTAAGTCAACCCTCCTTAATCTAAGTTTGTGATAGAAAATTACCGTTCAAGGCTGCAGAATTATAAGACATATGATGTTTGGCGGTGGTAAAGAGAAAACACACGCAAGCTTAGTTTTATAAAGGTAAAAATGTTATGTGATTGCATCTATGAAAGAAAGGGAATCCAGGTTAAACTAAGGAGATGCAGGAAGAGGTAGAGAAAAGTGGCCTCAAATGAATCAAGGGATGCAGGTTTTGAAAGGAGGAATGGTCGAAATGGAAAAGGCAGGGGACAGATGGAAACCAAGGCATCGGAAGCATTGGGGGAAGAGAGAAAATTATAATGAAATTTCAACATTCCATGATGACAGTTGAGAGAGGGATTTGGGAATCAAGGAAGTGAGGGAGGATGCGGTAAAAGAGGAGTATTTGAGAGGGAGGGAGGTAATTTGTTTGGAAGAGTTTGCAAAAGTTGCTTATGATATGCCAATAAGTTTTCAACTTATTTTCATAAGCTTTTGAGTGGGTTATAAAATCAAATTATACCGAGCTCATGCAGAATTTTCTCTTATTCCTATGTTGGTTGTGGAAATTGCTTATGCATAGACTCTTGAATGCTAAGTGGTCATTCAATAACCTTTAATTAAGCTGCTTACTAAAATGTCCCTTTTTACTAAAACAAGAGGAACATGTTAAACTACTTAATTTGAATTTAGAGTTCTAGTGAAACTTTATGGCACAGAAACTTAGTATGATGTATATCAATGACTGGCATAAAATGGATTATTAATGACATGATAATTCCCCATTTGGTCAACATTTTAAATCAAAAAGAAACTAAGACAAAAATTGTGTAAGCCATATTATTAAATGGTATATAACCTGTTGTGTTTGATGCATCATCACTTTCTTTCAGTCAGTGTAATGTTTCTAAATTTTTGTTGGTATTATGTTTTTAAATTTTTGTGATGCTATTGTTTGCTTATCATCATCATACATGCTATGAAATTTCTGTATAAATTCTGATTTAAACGGTTGTGTAATTACAGCTAAGGAAAATGCTCGATCTACTAGTGCATGCATCCCAATGTCGTTCTGCACATTGCCAATATCCTAATTGTCGCAAAGTGAAGGGACTCTTCCGCCATGGTATGCACTGCAAAACACGGGCTTCCGGAGGCTGCGTTCTTTGCAAGAAAATGTGGTATTTGCTTCAACTTCATGCTCGGGCATGCAAAGAATCTGAATGCCATGTGCCACGATGCAGGTTTGTGGACCATTATACTGAAGTTAGTCTTTCGATTTATTATTGAATTTTCATGTGTTAATTTGTGCTTTGGGATTACACCAGAGATTTAAAAGAACATCTAAGGAGGCTGCAGCAGCAGTCTGATTCACGGCGAAGAGCTGCTGTAATGGAAATGATGAGGCAGAGAGCTGCAGAAGTTGCTAACAATGCTTGATGAGCAATTTGTACATATAAATACAGGGCTTCAAAGAAGAAATGTTGTACACAGTTTCACCTACGCTTGGACAGCAGTGGTTGTTTTTGTGAATGCATAGGGTATACGTAGCCCACCAGCCTCGCAGGTTTGCTTGTCAATCTCCGCATGATTGATGGCCCGGATTAAGTCGAACCGTTTACTGCAGCTGCCCTCTTCTGCATGGGACTAACCAGGTCCCGCGGGGGGATTCAGTGATTCTTTAATTTTGTCAAGTTATTTGTATTATTATTAATGTCAAAGGCCATTCTTGGGTGGCAGGTGTACTATAGTCCTAATTAGTTTCACTTTTCTTTACAAATATTTGTGGGAGGGAGGATGCTTTTAATTCTTCTTAGTTTTACCCTTTTCAAGATTCACTGCATTTTGTAGAATCATTTTATTTAAAGAAGAAAGTAAATAATTAGATTCATACCGTATTTTGCACTCATTTTCATCTTTTATTTGATTATTCTAAATTATTTTTCTTGCTATTTCTTACAAAGATAAATTGACTAGCTATCAGCAATAAATTTTCGTAACTGAATGAAAAGCTGTTTTGCTTTTCTCGGAGATTTTTTTTTTTTTTTATATAAAGGATAACAATCATTTTTTCAAAAATTAAATACTCAATTCTTTGGTTGATGAACCCGACTTCTTGAGAGATAACTGGAATTTGAGAATAGAGGGAAATGCTATGCAAAAATTGTGGAACAAATTGAAGACTTCAGCCTAATCTGAGAGGCCTGATGAGAAGGCAAAGCAGTGGGGTTCAACAAATCAAATTGCTCAGGAAGAATCTGGATCAAGCTCAGCAGAAGCAAACGGATGATAGTCTTAATCCTGAGTTGATGCTTGATATTAAGAGATGGACTTGATGATAGTCTTAATCCTGGATGATAGTCTTAATCCTGAGTTGATGCTTGATATTAAGAGATGGATTGAGGAGATTCTAAAGCTCACTTATTAAGAGATGGATTGAGGAGATTCTAAAGCTCCCTGAGACTCAAGAAAAGAATTTGATGCAAAAAGCTAAAGTTGATTGGCTTAACCTGGGGATGGAAATAATGCTTGTTTCCATGCCATAGTGAAGGAGAAAAACAAACAAGCAGGTTTACACAAACTTGAGGACAACAATGGAAACATCCTAGAAGGCACAAAAGATATTGAAAATGAAGTGGTCCATTTTTATAAAGATCTGATTGGGACTCAGTCCAATACTCTTAAGCATGTTGATATTGTGGTGTTAAGGAATGATGCCTAGTTGAATGAAGCTCATAGGAATTGTAACGCACTGATTAATTAATTATTTATCTAATTAAATATTGTCATATGTTTGGTGTTGGTTTTCGTTGAGTTGTTAAGTTGGTTTGAATAAAGTTGAATAAGTCGATTTAAGTTGCATTGTTGTTATTTGGATTAAGTTGAATTAATTAAGTTGTGGGTTATTAGTAGAATTGGTAGTAATTGTAAGGAGGGGGGGGGGGGGGGGGGGGGGGGGGGGGGGTTAGTTTAGGTCCAATAGAATCATTAAGACTAATTAAAATAAAATCTTAAGTTAAGTGAAATTAGTAGAAAATAGATTAACAGTAAGAAGAACAAGAGTTAGAAAAGAGGTGATTACGTGAAATAGGAGAGGCAAAAGCCAGGGTTCCGATCAAAAAGTGTTAGAGTCACCTTCAATCCAAATGTAAGGGTGAAGTTCTAACCTTATAATCGGGAACATATGATGGATTTGTAATTGGGTATAGGAATCGTTGCTGTTAATTGTTTTGTGTGGAAAAATAAGTTGTTTTGATAAATGAGTTGTTTTTGATTAGTAAGTTGTTTGATGAATAAGTTGTTTGTGATAAATAATTGTTTAGATAATTAAGAAAATTATGATTGTGTTGAGTTGTTGTGAATCGTCGTGCTGGATTAATTGGAATTGGTCTGCGAAGGATTACAAAGACGAAGCAAAAGAAATAGAGAGAGCGTAGCGGTTTTGGCTGTGTGACGACCATCCCTTAAGCCGGAAGACAATATGGGATTTGTGACATTCGTCACATCCCTAGGACGATCGTCACAAAGTGTCACGAGGGTCACCCAATTGTGACGATGGTCACACGGGTCTGGGAGAAAAATGGTTATTTTGTTCTGTGATGTATTGTGTTTCTGTGTCTGCTATACTGGTCTATCCTAAATTAATTCCAGTAGCATGATTAAGTTGAAGAATACCATTTAAAGTAGCTGTGATCATGGTGACTAGTTGATAGAAAAATTAAATAATAATAATATGATGAATTAGCAGAAGGAAATTACAGTGGAACATGATTAGTAGTAGGTTTGGCATGTTGGTGTCATGGAATTAATAGAAGCCAGTAATAAATTAATAATGAGTAGTAGTAACCAAGCGTAGTAAATAGTTTAATTAATTGATTTAGTCGGAACTTGTAAATAAAAGTGTATTGTAATTGTTGTACTTGTGTTTTGTTGTTTGCTACAAGTTGAAAAGTTGCTGGTTATTGTTGTATGTTGCAATGCCTTATAAATGACAAGATTATGAGTTGCAGGCCTTTGGCCAAAGTTGGATGTTGTTGTATTGTTATGTAGTTATAGTTGTTGTTGTTTGATAATCATGTTGAGTCGCATAACATATGATTATTTAAGTTGGAACATGTTGCTCGGTAAGTTGGTCTGGATTGACAAGAATAAATTTAAAGGCTTATGCCTTGTGTTTACACCTCTATTAATTGACATGATTATAAGTTGGGAGTTTTTCTCCGTTGGTACCACAGGCATCGCATTTATCTAAGTTGCATATCAAGTTGCATATTTCGTTGTAGTGTTGTATCTTATGTTGATTCTAAGTTTTTGGTTGTTTGTGAAGTGGTGATTCATGTAATCTAATTCAATATGTTATTTATCATATTCTTGATTATAATATTAAATATCTCACCCCTTCTATTTGAATGTTGTCCTCTGTTGGTAACATGCAAGTGATCTAGAGTAGGACGAAATACTTTAGTAGATTCGAGTCGGTGTTGTCGCTCTGATGCCACTAATTTTTGACCGAAACTTGCATTTCGAAAAGTTTCATAGAATCTATATTTCAGATGAATTTTTTGCATGGACTTCCATCATATCCTTCCCTCTTAACATATATAAATGATATGTGAAGTCTCGTATGATTTCAAATAGTCCCCAATAAAATTTGATTTTTTTGACCGAAACTAGTGTATAATATACTATGATTTATGACCGAAACTTGCATTTCAAAAAGTTTCTAAGAATCTAATTATCCGATGATTTTTTGCATGGACATCCATCATTACCTTCCTTCGTAAAATATATAAATGATATGTGAAGTTTCGTTTCATTTTGAAATGTCCCCGATTTAATTTGATTTTTGACCGAAACTAGTATAAACTTGTGTATAATATTTTATGATTTTTTGACCGAAACATGCATTTCGAAAAGCTTAATAGAATCTAGTTTTCAGATGATTTTCTTGCATGGACTTCCATCATAAACTTCTCTCTTAACATATATAATTGATCTGAAAAGTCTCGAATAATTTCAAATAGTCCTCAATTAAATTTTATTTTTTTTGACCGAAACTAGTGTATAATATACTATGATTTTTGACCGAAACTTACATTTCAAAAAGTTTCATAGAATCTAATATTCCTTTGATTTTTTACACGGACTTCCATCATAACCATCGCTCGAAAAATATATAAATGATATATGAAATTTCATATCATTTCGAACAATCCCCTATTTAATATGATTTTTGACCGAAACTAGCATAAACTAGTGTATAATATATTATGATTTTTTGACCGAAACTTGCATTTCGAAAAGTTTCATAGAATCTAGTTTTCAGATGATTTTTATGCATGTACTACCATCATAACCTTCCCTCTTAACATATATAAATGATCCGAAAAGTCTCGTATCATTTCAAATAGTCCCCAATTAAATTTTATTTTTTTTGACTGAAACTAGTGTATAATTACTGATTTTTGACCGAAACTTGCATTTCGAAAAGTTTGATAGAATCTAGTTTTCAGATGATTTTTATGCATGGACTACCATCATAACCTTCCCTTTTAACATATATAAATGATATGAAAAGTCTCGTATCATTTCAAATAGTCCTCAATTAAATTTTATTTTTTTGACTGAAATTAGTGTATATATACTGATTTTTGACCGAAACTTGCATTTCGAAAAGTTTCATAGAATCTATTTTTCAGATGAATTTTTTGCATGGACTTCCATAATATCCTTCCCTCTTAACATATATAAATGATATGTGAAGTCTCGTATGATTTCAAATAGTCCCCAATAAAATTTGATTTTTTTGACCGAAACTAGTGTATAATATACTATGATTTTTGACAGAAACTTGCATTTCAAAAAGTTTCTAAGAATCTAATTATCCGATGATTTTTTGCATGGACATCCATCATAACCCTCCCTCGTAAAATATATAAATGATATGTGAAGTTTCGTTTCATTTTGAACAGTCCCCGATTTAATTTGATTTTTGACCGAAACTAGTATAAACTTGTGTATAATATATTATGATTTTTTGACCGAAACTTGCATTTCGAAAAGCTTAATAGAATCTAGTTTTCAGATGATTTTCTTGCATGGACTTCCATCATAAACTTCCCTCTTAACATATATAAATGATATGAAAAGTCTCGAATTATTTCAAATAGTCCTCAATTAAATTTTATTTTTTTTGACCGAAACTAATGTATAATATACTATGATTTTTGACCGAAACATACATTTCGAAAAGTTTCATAGAATCTAATATTCCTTTGATTTTTTACACGGACTTCCATCATAACCATCGCTCGAAAAATATATAAATGATATATGAAATTTCATATCATTTCGAACAATCCCCTATTTAATATGATTTTTGACCGAAACTAGTATAAACTAGTGTATAATATATTATGATTTTTTGACCGAAACTTGCATTTCGAAAAGTTTCATAGAATCTAGTTTTCAGATGATTTTTATGCTTGTACTACCATCATAACCTTCCCTCTTAACATATATAAATGATCCGAAAAGTCTCTTATCATTTCAAATAGTCCACAATTAAATTTTATTTTTTGACTGAAACTAGTGTATTATATACTGATTTTTGACCGAAACTCGCATTTCGAAAAGTTTCATAGAATCTAATTTTCATATGAATTTTTAGGATGGACTTCCATCATATCCTTCCCTCTTAACATATATAAATGATATGTGAAGTCTCGTATCATTTCAAATAGTCCCCTATACAATTTGATTTTTTTGACCGAAACTAGGGTATAATATACTATGATTTTTGACCGAAACTTGCATTTCGAAAAGTTTCATATAATCTAATTTTTCGATGATTTTTTATATGGACTTCCATCATAACCATCGCTCGAAAAATATATAAAAGATATGTGAAATTTCATATCATTTCGAACAATCCCCGATTTAATATAATTTTTGACCAAAACTAGTATAAACTAGTGTATAATATATTATGAATTTTTGACCGAAACTTGCATTTCAAAAAGTTTCATAGAATCTTGTTTTCAGATGATTTTTATGCATGAACTACCATCATAACCTTCCCTCTTAACATATATAAATGATCTGAAAAGTCTCTTATCATTTAAAATAGTCCACAATTAAATTTTATTTTTTTGACTGAAATTAGTGAATAATATACCGATTTTTGACCGAAACTTGCATTTCGAAAGGTTTCATAGAATCTAATTTTCAGATGAATATTTTGCATGGACTTCCATCATATTCTTCCCTCTTAACATATATAAATGATATGTGAAGTCTCGTATGATTTCAAATATTCCCAAATAAAATTTGTTTTTTTTGATCGAAACTAGTGTATAATATACTATGATTTTTGACCGAAACTTGTATTTCAAAAAGTTTCAAAGAATCTAATTAACCGATGATTTTTTGCATGGACATCCATCATAACCTTCCCTCGTAAAATATATAAATGATATGTGAGGTTTCGTTTCATTTTGAACAGTCCCCGATTTAATTTGATTTTTGACCGAAACTAGTATAAACTTGTGTATAATATATTATGATTTTTTGACCGAAACTTGCATTTCGAAAAGCTTAATAGAATCTATTTTTCAGATGATTTTCTTGCATGTACTTCCATCATAAACTTCCCTCTTAACATTTATAAATGATCTGAAAAGTCTCGAATAATTTCAAATAGTCCCCAATACAATTTGATTTTTTTGACCGAAACTAGTGTATAATATATTATGAATTTTGATCGAAATTAAATTTCGAAAAGTTTCATAGAATCTAATTTTCCTTTAATTTTTAACACAGACTTCCATTATAACCATCACTCGAAAAATATATAAATGATATATGAAATTTCATATCATTTCGAACAATCCCCTATTTAATATGATTTTTGACCGAAACTAGCATAAACTAGTGTATAATATATTATGATTTTTTGACCGAAACTTGTATTTCGAAAAGTTTCATAGAATCTAGTTTTCAGATGATTTTTATGCATGTACTACCATCATAACCTTCCCTCTTAACATAAATAAATGATCTGAAAAGTCTCGTATCATTTCAAATAGTCCCCAATTAAATTTTATTTTTTTGACTGAAACTAGTGTATAATATACTGATTTTTGACCGAAACATGCATTTCGAAAAGTTTCATAGAATCTAGTTTTCAGATGATTTTTATGCATGGACTACCATCATAACCTTCCCTCTTAACATATATAAATGATCCGAAAAGTCTCGTATCATTTCAAATAGTCCCCAATTAAATTTTATTTTTTTGACTGAAATTAATGTATATATAAATGATATGTGAAGTCTCGTATGATGTCAAATAGTCCCCAATTAAATTTGATTTTTTTGACAGAAACTAGTGTATAATATACTTTGATTTTTGATCGAAACTTGCATTTCAAAAAGTTTCTAAGAATCTAATTATCCGATGATTTTTTGGATGGACATCCATCATAACCTTCCTTCGTAAAATATATAAATGATATGTGAAGTTTCGTTTCATTTTGAACAGTCCCCGATTTAATTTGATTTTTGACCGAAACTAGTATAAACTTGTGTTATTATGATTTTTTGACCGAAACTTGCATTTCGAAAAGCTTAATAGAATCTAGTTTTCAGATGATTTTCTTGCATGGACTTCCATCATAAACTTCCCTCTTAACATATATAAATGATCTGAAAAGTCTCGAATAATTTCAAATAGTCCTCAATTAAATTTTATTTTATTTTGACCGAAACTAGTGTATAATATACTATGATTTTTGACCGAAACTTACATTTAGAAAAGTTTCATAGAATCTAATATTCCTTTGATTTTTTACACGGACTTCCATCATAACCATCGCTCGAAAAATATATAATTGATATATGAAATTTCATATCATTTCGAACAATCCCCTATTTAATATGATTTTTGACCGAAACTAGTATAAACTAGTGTATAATATATTATGATTTTTTGACCGAAACTTGCATTTCGAAAAGTTTCATAGAATCTAGTTTTCAGATGATTTTTATGCATGTACTACCATCATAACCTTCCCTCTTAACATATATAAATGATCCGAAAAGTCTCGTATCATTTCAAATAGTCCCCAATTAAATTTTATTTTTTGACTGAAACTAGTGTATAATATATTGATTTTTGACCGAAACTTGCATTTCGAAAAGTTTCATAGAATCTAGTTTTCAAATGATTTTCTTTCATGGACTTCCATCATAAACTTCCCTCTTAATATATATAAATGATATGAAAAGTCTCGAATAATTTCAAATAGTCCCCAATAGAATTTTATTTTTTTGACCGAAACTAGTGTATAATATACTATGATTTTAGAACGAAACTTGCTTTACGAAAGGTTTCATAGAATCTAATTATCCGATGATTTTTTTGCATAGACTTCCATCATAACCTTCCCTCGTAAAATATATAAATGATATGTGAAGTTTCGTATCATTTTGAACAGTCCCCGATTTAATTTGATTTTTGACCGAAACTAGTATAAACTTGTGTATAATATATTATGATTTTTTGAACGAAACTTGCATTTCGAAAAGTTTCATAGAATCTATTTTTCAGATGATTTTTATGCATGGACTACCATCATAACCTTCCCTCTTAACATATATAAATGATCCGAAAAGTCTCGTATCATTTCAAATAGTCCCCAATTAAATTTTATTTTTTTGACTGAAACTAGTGTATAATATACTGATTTTTGACCGAAACTTGCATTTCGAAAAGTTTCATAGAATCTAATTTTCAGATGAATTTTTTAAATGGACTTCCATCATATCCTTCCCTCTTAACATATATAAATGATATGTGAAGTCTCGTATGATTTCAAATAGTCCCCAATACAATTTGATTCTTTTGACCGAAACTAGTGTATAATATACTATGTTTTTGACCGAAACTTGCATTTCAAAAAGTTTCAAAGAATCTAATTATCCGATGATTTTTTGTATGGACATCCATCATAAACTTCCCTCGTAAAATATATAAATGATATGTGCAGTTTCATTTCAATTTGAACAGTCCCCGATTTAATTTGATTTTTGACCTAAACTAGTATAAACTAGTGTATAATATATTATGATTTTTTGAACGAAACTTGCATTTCGAAAAGTTTCATAGAATCTAGTTTTCGGATGATGTTCTTGCATGGACTTCCATCATAAACTTCCCTCTTTATATATATAAATGATCTGAAAAGTCTCGAATAATTTCAAATAGTCCCCAATTAAATTTTATTTTTTTGACCGAAACTAGTATATAATATACTATGATTTTTGACCGAAACATGCATTTCGAATAGTTTCATAGAATCTAATTTTCCGATGATTTTTTACATGGACTTCCATCATAACCATTACTCGAAAAATATATAAATGATATGTGAAATTTCATATCGTTTCTAACAATCCCCGATTTAATATGATTTTTGACCGAAACTAGTATAAACTAGTGTATAATATATTATATTTTTTGACCGAAACTTGCATTTCGAAAAGTTTCATAGAATCTAGTTTTCAGTTGATTTTTATGCATGGACTACCATCATAACATTCCCTCTTAACATATATAAATGATCTGAAAAGTCACGTATCATTTCAAATAGTCCACAATTAAATTTTATTTTTTTGACTGAAACTAGTGTATAATATACTGATTTTTGACCGAAACTCGCATTTCGAAAAGTTTCATAGAATCTAATTTTCATATGAATTTTTTGCAAGGACTTCCATCATATCCTTCCCTCTTAACATATATAAATGATATGTGAAGTCTCGGTTCATTTCAAATAGTCCCCAATACAATTTGATTTTTTTGACCGAAACTAGTGTATAATATACTATGATTTTTGACCGAAATTTGCATTTCGAAAAGTTTCATATAATCTAATTTTCTGATGATTTTTTATATGGACTTCCATCATAACCATCCCTCGAAAAATATATAAATGATATGTGAAATTTCATATCATTTCGAACAATCCCCGATTTAATATGATTTTTGACCGAAACTAGTATAAACTAATGTATAATATATTATGATTTTTTGACCGAAACTTGCATTTCGAAAAGTTTCATAGAATCTAGTTTTCAGATGATTTTTATGCATGGACTACCATCATAACCTTCCCTCTTAACATATATAAATGATCTGAAAAGTCTCCTATCAATTCAAATATTCCCCAATTAAATTTTGTTTTTTTGGACTGAAATTAGTGTATAATATACAGATTTTTAACCGAAACTTGCATTTCGAAAAGTTTCATAGAATCTAATTTTCAGATGAATTTATTGCATGGACTTCCATCATATCCTTCCCTCTTAACATATCTAAATGATATGTGAAGTCTCGTATGATTTCAAATAGTCCTCAATAAAATTTGATTTTTTTGATCGAAACTAGTGTATAATATACTATGATTTTTGTCCGAAACTTGTATTTCAAAAAGTTTCAAAGAATCTAATTATCCGATGATTTTTTGCATGGACATCCATCATAACCTTCCCTCGTAAAATATATAAATGATATGTGAAGTTTCGTTTCATTTTGAACATTCCCAGATTTAATTTGATTTTTGACCGAAACTAGTATAAACTTGTGTATAATATATTATGATTTATTGACCGAAACTTGCATTTCGAAAAGCTTAAAAGAATCTAGTTTTCCGATGTTTTTCTTGCATGGACTTCCATCATAAACTTCCCTCTTAACATATATAAATGATATGAAAAGTCTCGAATAATTTCTAATAGTCCTCAATTAAAATTTATTTTTTTGGTCCGAAACTAGTGTATAATATAATATGAGTTTTAACCGAAATTTACATTTCGAAAAGTTTCATAGAATCTAATTTTCCTTTGATTTTTTACATGGACTTCCATCATAACCATCGCTAGAAAAATATATAAATGATATATGAAATTTCATTTCATTTCGAACAATCCCCTATTTAATATGATTTTTGACCGAAACTAGCATAAACTAGTGTATAATATATTATGAATTTTTGACCGAAACTTAGATTTCGAAAAGTTTCATAGAATCTAGTTTTAAGATGATTTTTATGCATGTACTACCATCATATCCTTCCCTCTTAACATATATAAATGATCCGAAAAGTCTCGTATCATTTCAAATAGTCCCCAATTAAATTTTATTTTTTTGACTGAAACTAGTGTATAATATACTGATATTTGACCGAAACTTGCATTTCGAAAAGTTTCATAGAATCTAGTTTTCAGATGATTTTTATTCATGGACTACCTTCACAACCTTCCCTCTTAACATATATAAATGATCTGAAAAGTCTCGTATCATTTCAAATAGTCCCCAATTAAATTTTATTTTTTGAATGAAATTAGTGTATATATACTGATTTTTGACCGAAACATGTATTTCTAAAGGTTTCATAGAATCTATTTTTCAGATGAATTTTTTGCATGGACTTCCATCACATCCTTCCCTCTTAACATATATAAATGATATGTGAAGTCTCGTATGATTTCAAATAGTCCCCAATAAAATTTGATTTTTTTGACTGAAATTAGTGTATAATATACTATGATTTTTGACCGAAACTTGCATTTCAAATTGTTTCAAAGAATATAATTATCCGATGATTTTTTGCATGGACATCCATCATAACCTTCCCTCGTAAAATATATAAATGATATGTGAATTTTCGTTTCATTTTGAACAGTCCCCGATTTAATTTGATTTTTGACCGAAACTAGTATAAACTTGTGTATAATATATTATGATTTTTTGACCGAAACGTGCATTTCGAAAAGCTTAATATAATCTAGTTTTCAGATGTTTTTCCTGCATGGACTTCCATCATAAACTTCCCTCTTAACATATATAAATGATCTGAAAAGTCTCGAATAATTTCAAATAGTCCTCAATTAAATTTTATTTTTTTTGACCGAAACTAGTGTATAATATACTATGATTTTTGACCGAAACTTACATTTCGAAAAGTTTTATAGAATCTAATTTTCCTTTGATTTTTTACATGGACTTCCATCATAACCATCGCTCGAAAAATATATAAATGATATATGAAATTTCATATCATTTCGAACAGTCCCCGATTTAATTTTATTTTTGACCGAAACTAGTATAACTTAGTGTATAATATATTATGATTTTTTGACCAAAACTTGCATTTCGAAAAGTTTCATAGAATCTAGTTTTCAGATGGTTTTCTTACATGGACTTCCATCATAACTCTTAACATATATAAATGATCTGAAAAGTCTTGTATAATTTCAAATAGTCCCCAGTTAAATTTTATTTTTTTGACCGAAATTAGTGTATAATATACTATGATGTTAGACTGAAACTTGCATTTCGAAAAGAATCATAGAGTCTAATTTTCCGATGATTTTTTACAACGACTTCCATCAAAACCTTCCCTCGAAAAATATATAAATGATATGTGAAGTTTCGTATCATTTTGAACAGTACCTGATTTTATTTGATTTTTGACTGAAACTAGTATAAACTAGTATGTAATATATTATGATTTTTTGACCGAAACTTGCATTTCGAAAAGTTTCTTAGAATATAGTTTTCAGAAGATTTTTTTGCATGGACTTCCATCATAAACTTCCCTCTTAACATATATAAATGATTTGAAAAGTCTTGTATAATTTCAAATAGTCCCCAATTAAATTTTATTTTTTTGACCTAAACTAGTGTATAATATACTATGATGTTAGACTGAAACTTGCATTTCGAAAAGAATCATAGAATCTAATTTTCCAATGATTTTTTTCATGGACTTCCATAATAACCATCGCTCGAAAAATATATAAATGATATATGAAATTTCATATCATTTCGAACAATCCCCTATTTAATATGATTTTTGACCGAAACTAGTATAAACTAGTGTATAATATATTATGATTTTTTGACCGAAACTTGCATTTCGAAAATTTTCATAGAATCTAGTTTTAAGATGATTTTCAGCATGTACTACCATCAAAACCTTCCTTATTAAAATATATAAATGATCCGATAAGTCTCGTATCATTTCAAATAGTCCCCAATTAAATTTTATTTTTTGACTGAAACTAGTGTATAATATACTGTTTTTTGACCGATACTTGCATTTCGAAAAGTTTCATAGAATCTAATTATCCGATGATTTTTTGCATGGACATCCATCATAACCTACCATGTAAAATATATAAATGATATGTGAAGTTTCATATCATTTCGAACAGTACCTGATTTAATTTGATTTTTGACTGATACTAGTATAAACTAATGTATAATATATTATGATTGTTTTAACCGAAACTTGCATTTAGAAAATTTTCATAGAATCTAGTTTTCAGATGATTTTCTTGCGTGGACTTCCATCATAACTCTTAACATATATAAATGATCTTAAAAGTCTTGTATAATTTTAAATAGTCCCCAAATAAATTTTATTTTTTTGACCGAAACTAGTGTATAATATACTATGATTTTTGACCGAAACTTGCATTTCAAAAAGTTTCATAGAATCTAATTTTCCGATGATTTTTTACAAAGACTTCCATCATAACCATCGTTCGAAAAATATATAAATGATTTATGAAGTTTCATATCATTTCGAACAGTCCCCGATTTAATTTGATTTTTGACCGAAACTAGTATAAATTAGTGTATAATATATTATGATTTTTTGACCGAAACTTGCATTTCGAAAATTTTCATAGAATCTAGTTTTCAGATGATTATCTTGCATGGACTTCCATCATAACTCTTAACATATATAAATGATCTGAAAAGTCTTGTATAATTTCAAATAGTCCCCAATTAAATTTTATTTTTGTTGACCGAAACTAGTGTATAATATACTATGATTTTAGACTGAAACTTCCATTTTGAAAAGAATCATAGAATCTAATTTTCCGATGATTTTTTACAAAGACTTCCATCATAACCTTCCCTTGAAAAATATATAAATGATATGTGAAGTTTCGTATCATTTTGAATAGTCCCCGATTTAATTTGATTTTTGACCGAAACTAGTATAAACTAGTGTGTAATAAATTATGATTTTTTGACCGAAACTTGCATTTCGAAAAGTTTCATAGAATATAGTTTTCAGATGATTTTCTTGCATGGACTTCCATCATAAACTTCCCTCTTAACATATATAAATGGTATGAAAAGTCTCGAATAATATCAAATAGTCCCCAATTAAATTTTATTTTTTTGACCGAAACTAGTGTATAATATACTATGATTTTTGACCGAAACTTACATTTCGAAAAGTTTCATAGAATCTAATTTTCCGATGATTTTTTTAGATGGACTTCCATCATAACCATCGCTCAAAAACATATCTAAATGATATGTGAAGTCTCGTATCATTTTGAAAGATCCCCGATTTAATATGATTTTTGACCGAAACTAGTATAAACTAGTGTATAATACATTATGATTTTTTGACCGAAACATGCATTTCGAAAAGTTTCATAGAATCTATTTTTCAGATGATTTTTATGCATGGACTACCATCATAACATTCCCTCTTAACATATATAAATGATCTGAAAGTCACGTATCATTTCAAATAGTCCACAATTAAATTTTATTTTTTTGACTGAAACTAGTGTATAATATACTGATATTTGACCGAAACTCGCATTTCGAAAAGTTTCATAGAATCTAATTTTCATATGAATTTTTTGCAAGGACTTCCATCATATCCTTCCCTCTTAACATATATAAATGATATGAAAAGTCTCGTATCATTTCAAATAGTCCTCAATTAAATTTTATTTTTTTGACTGAAATTATTGTATATATACTGATTTTTGACCGAAACTTGCATTTCGAAAAGTTTCATAGAATCTATTTTTCAGATGAATTTTTTGCATGGACTTCCATAATATCCTTCCCTCTTAACATATATAAATGATATGTGAAGTCTCGTATGATTTCAAATAGTCCTCAATAAAATTTGATTTTTTTGACCGAAACTAGTGTATAATATACTATGATTTTTGACAGAAACTTGCATTTCAAAAAGTTTCTAAGAATCTAATTATCCGATGATTTTTTGCATGGACATCCATCATAACCTTCCCTCGTAAAATATATAAATGATATGTGAAGTTTCGTTTCATTTTGAACAGTCACCGATTTAATTTGATTTTTGACCGAAACTAGTATAAACTTGTGTATAATATATTATGATTTTTTGACCGAAACTTGCATTTCGAAAAGCTTAATAGAATCTAGTGTTCAAATTATTTTCTTGCATGGACTTCCATCATAAAATTCCCTCTTAACATATATAAATGATCTGAAAAGTCTCGAATAATTTCAAATAGTCCTCAATTAAATTTTATTTTTTTTGACCGAAACTAGTGTATAATATACTATGATTTTTGACAGAAACTTACATTTCGAAAAGTTTCATAGAATCTAATATTCCTTTCATTTTTTACACGGACTTCCATCATAACCATCGCTCGAAAAGTATATAAATGATATATGAAATTTCATATCATTTCGAACAATCCCCTATTTAATATGATTTTTGACTGAAACTAGTATAAACTAGTGTATAATATATTATGATTTTTTGACCGAAACTTGTATTTCGAAAAGTTTCATAAAATCTAGTTTTCAGATGATTTTTATGCTTGTACTACCATCATAACCTTCCCTCTTAACATATATATATGATCCGAAAAGTCTCTTATCATTTCAAATAGTCCACAATTAAATTTTATTTTTTTGACTGAAACTAGTGTATTATATACTGATTTTTGACCGAAACATGCATTTCGAAAAGTTTCATAGAATCTAGTGTTCAGATGATTTTTATGCATGGACTACCATCATAACCTTCCTTCTTAACATATATAAATGATCTGAAAAGTCTCGTATCATTTCAAATAGTCCCCAATTAAATTTTATTTTTTTGACTGAAATTAGTGTATATATACTGATTTTTGACCGAAACTTGAATTTCGAAAAGTTTCATAAAATCTATTTTTCAGATGAATTTTTTCCATGGACTTCCATCATATCCTTCCGTCTTAACATATATAAATGATATGTGAAGTCTCGTATGATGTCCAATAGTCCCCAATAAAATTTGATTTTTTTGACAGAAACTAGTGTATAATATACTATGATTTTTGATCGAAACTTGCATTTCAAAAAGCTTCTAAGAATCTAATTATCCGATGATTTTTTGCATGGACATCCATCATAACCTTCCTTCGTAAAATATATAAATGATATGTGAAGTTTCGTTTCATTTTGAACTGTCCCCGATTTAATTTGATTTTTGACCGAAACTAGTATAAACTTGTGTATAATATATTATAATTTTTTGACCGAAACTTGCATTTCGAAAAGCTTAATAGAATCTAGTGTTCAAATTATTTTCTTGCATGGACTTCCATCATAAAATTCCCTCTTAACATATATAAATGATCTGAAAAGTCTCGAATAATTTCAAATAGTCCTCAATTAAATTTTATTTTTTTTGACCGAAACTAGTGTATAATATACTATGATTTTTGACCGAAACTTACATTTCGAAAAGTTTCATAGAATCTAATATTCCTTTGATTTTTTACACAGACTTCCATCATAACCATCGCTCGAAAAATATATAAATGATATATGAAATTTCATATCATTTCGAACAATCCCCTATTTAATATGATTTTTGACCGAAACTAGTATAAACTAGTGTATAATATATTATGATTTTTTGACCGAAACTTGCATTTCGAAAAGTTTCATAGAATCTAGTTTTCAGATGATTTTTATGCATGTACTACCATCATAACCTTCCCTCTTAACATATATAAATGATCCGAAAAGTCTCGTATCATTTCAAATAGTCCCCAATTAAATTTTATTTTTTGACTGGAACTAGTGTATAATATATTGATTTTTGACCGAAACTTGCATTTCGAAAAGTTTCATAGAATCTAGTTTTCAAATGATTTTATTTCATGGACTTCCATCATAAACTTCCCTCTTAATATATATAAATGATATTGAAAAGTCTCGAATAATTTCAAATAGTCCCCAATAGAATTTTATTTTGTTGACCGAAACTAGTGTATAATATACTATGATTTTTGAACGAAACTTGCTTTACGAAAGGTTTCATAGAATCTAATTATCCGATGATTTTTTTGCATGGACTTCCATCATAACCTTCCCTCGTAAAATATATAAATGATATGTGAAGTTTCGTATCATTTTGAACAGTCCCCGATTTAATATGATTTTTGACCGAAACTAGTATAAACTTGTGTATAATATATTATGATTTTTTGAACGAAACTTGCATTTCGAAAAGTTTCATAGAATCTAGTTTTCATATGTTTTTTATGCATGGACTACCATCATAACCTTCCCTCTTAACATATATAAATGATCTGAAAAGTCTCGTATCATTTCAAATAGTCCCTAATTAAATTTTATTTTTTTGACTGAAACTAGTGTATAATATACTGATTTTTGACCGAAACTTGCATTTCGAAAAGTTTCATAGAATCTAATTTTCAGATGAATTTATTAAATGGACTTCCATCATATCCTTCCCTCTTAACATATATAAATGAAATGTGAAGTCTCGTATGATTTCAAATAGTCCCCAATACAATTTGATTCTTTTGACCGAAACTAGTGTATAATATACTATGATTTTTTACCGAAATTTGCATTTCGAAAAGTTTCATATAATCTAATTTTCCGATGATTTTTTATATGGACTTCCATCATAACCATTGGTCGAAAAATATATAAATGATATGTGAAATTTCAGATCATTTCGAACAATCCCCGATTTAATATGATTTTTGACCGAAACTAGTATAAACTAGTGTATAATATATTATTATTTTTTGACCAAAACTTGCATTTCGAAAAGTTTCATAGAATCTAGTTTTCAGATGATTTTTATGCATGTACTACCATCATAACCTTCCCTCTTAACATATATAAATGATCCGAAAAGTCTCGTATCATTTCAAATAGTCCCCAATTAAATTTTATTTTTTGACTGAAACTAGTGTATAATATATTGTTTTTTGACCGAAACTTGCATTTCGAAAAGTTTCATAGAATCTAGTTTTCAAATGATTTTATTTCATGGACTTCCATCATAAACTTCCCTCTTAATATATATAAATGATATGAAAAGTCTCGAATAATTTCAAATAGTCCCCAATAGAATTTTATTTTTTTGACCGAAACTAGTGTATAATATACTATGATTTTTGAACGAAACTTGCTTTACGAAAGGTTTCATAGAATCTAATTATCCGATGATTTTTTTGCATGGACTTCCATCATAACCTTCCCTCGTAAAATATATAAATGATATGTGAAGTTTCGTATCATTTTGAACAGTCCCCGATTTAATATGATTTTTGACCGAAACTAGTATAAACTTGTGTATAATATATTATGATTTTTTGAACGAAACTTGCATTTCGAAAAGTTTCATAGAATCTAGTTTTCAGATGAGTTTTATGCATGGACTACCATCATAACCTTCCCTCTTAACATATATAAATGATCTGAAAAGTCTCGTATCATTTCAAATAGTCCCCAATTAAATTTTATTTTTTTGACTGAAACTAGTGTATAATATACTGATTTTTGACCGAAACTTGCATTTCGAAAAGTTTCATAGAATCTAATTTTTCAGATGAATTTTTTAAATGGACTTCCATCACATCCTTCCCTCTTAACATATATAAATGATATGTGAAGTCTCGTATGATTTCAAATAGTCCCCAATAAAATTTGATTTTTTTGACTGAAACTAGTGTATAAAATACTATGATTTTTGACCGAAACTTGCATTTCAAAAAGTTTCAAAGAATCTAATTATCCGATGATTTTTTGCATGAACATCCATCATAACCTTCCCTAGTAAAATATATAAATGATATGTGAAGTTTCGTTTCATTTTGAACAGTCCCCGATTTAATTTGATTTTTGACCGAAACTAGTATAAACTTGTGTATAATATATTATGATTTTTTGACCGAAACGTGCTTTTCGAAAAGCTTAATAGAATCTAGTTTTCAGATGTTTTTCCTGCATGGACTTCCATCATAAACTTCCCTCTTAACATATATAAATGATCTGAAAAGTCTCGAATAATTTCAAATAGTCCTCAATTAAATTTTATTTTTTTTGACCGAAACTAGTGTATAATATACTATGATTTTTGACCGAAACTTACATTTCGAAAAGTTTTATAGAATCTAATTTTCCTTTGATATTTTACATGGGCTTCCATCATAACCATCGCTCGAAAAATATATAAATGATATATGAAATTTCATATCATTTCAAACAATCCCCTATTTAATATGATTTTTGACCGAAACTAGTATAAACTAGTGTATAATATATTATGATTTTTTGACCGAAACTTGCATTTCGAAAAGTTTCATAGAATCTAGTTTTCAGATGATTTTTATGCATGGACTACCATCATAACATTCCCTCTTAACATATATAAATGATCTGAAAAGTAACGTATCATTTCAAATAGTCCACAATTAAATTTTATTTTTTTGACTGAAAATAGTTTATAATATACTGATTTTTGACCGAAACTCGCATTTCGAAAAGTTTCATAGAATCTAATTTTCATATGAATTTTTTGCAAGGACTTCCATCATATCCTTCCCTCTTAACATATATAAATGATATGTGAAGTCTCGTTTCATTTCAAATAGTCCCCAATACAATTTGATTTTTTTGACCGAAACTAGTGTATAATATACTATGATTTTTGACCGAAATTTGCATTTCGAAAAGTTTCATATAATCTAATTTTCCGATGATTTTTTATATGGACTTCCATCATAACCATCGCTCGAAAAATATATAAATGATATGTGAAATTTCATATCATTTCGAACAATCCCCGATTTAATATGATTTTTGACCGAAACTAGTATAAACTAGTGTATAATATATTATGATTTTTTGACCGAAACTTGCATTTCGAAAAGTTTCATAGAATCTAGTTTTAAGATGATTTTTATGCATGGACTACCATCATAACCTTCCCTCTTAACATATATAAATGATCTGAAAAGTCTTCTATCAATTCAAATATTCCCCAATTAAATTTTATTTTTTTTGACTGAAATTAGTGTATAATATACAGATTTTTGACCGAAACTTGCATTTCTAAAAGTTTCATAGAATCTAATTTTCAGATGAATTTATTGCATGGACTTCCATCATATCCTTCCCTCTTAACATATCTAAATGATATGTGAAGTCTCGTATGATTTCAAATAGTCCCCAATAAAATTTGATTTTTTTGATCGTAACTAGTGTATAATATACTATGATTTTTGTCCGAAACTTGTATTTCAAAAAGTTTCAAAGAATCTAATTATCCGATGATTTTTTGCATGGACATCCAGCATAACCTTCCCTCGTAAAATATATAAATGATATGTGAAGTTTCATTTCATTTTGAACATTCCCCGATTTAATTTGATTTTTGACCGAAACTAGTATAAACTTGTGTATAATATATTATGATTTTTTGACCGAAACTTGCATTTCGAAAAGCTTAAAAGAATCTAGTTTTCCGATGTTTTTCTTGCATGGACTTCCATCATAAAGTTCCCTCTTAACATATATAAATGATATGAAAAGTCTCGAATAATTTCAAATAGTCCTCAATTAAAATTTATTTTTTTGGACCGAAACTAGTGTATAATATACTATGAGTTTTAACCGAAACTTACATTTCGAAAAGTTTCATAGAATCTAATTTTACTTTGATTTTTTACATGGACTTCCATCATAACCATCGCCAGAAAAATATATAAATGATATATGAAATTTCATTTCATTTCGAACAATCCCCTATTTAATATGATTTTTGACCGAAACTAGCATAAACTAGTGTATAATATATTATGATTTTTTGACCGAAACTTGCATTTCGAAAAGTTTCAAAGAATCTAGTTTTAAGATGATTTTTATGCATGTACTACCATCATAACCTTCCCTCTTAACATATATAAATGATCCGAAAAGTCTCGTATCATTTCAAATAGTCCCCAATTAAATTTTATTTTTTTGACTGAAACTAGTGTATAATATACTGATATTTGACCGAAACTTGCATTTCGAAAAGTTTCATAGAATCTAGTTTTCAGATGATTTTTATGCATGGACTACCATCATAACCTTCCCTCTTAACATATATAAATGATCTGAAAAGTCTCGTATCATTTCAAATAGTCCCCAATTAAATTTTATTTTTTTGAATGAAATTAGTGTATATATACTGATTTTTGACCGAAACTTGTATTTCTAAAGGTTTCATAGAATCTATTTTTCAGATGAATTTTTTGCATGGACTTCCATCACATCCTTCCCTCTTAACATATATAAATGATATGTGAAGTCTCGTATGATTTCAAATAGTCCCCAATAAAATTTGATTTTTTTGACTGAAACTAGTGTATAATATACTATGATTTTTGACCGAAACTTGCATTTCAAAAAGTTTCAAAGAATCTAATTATCCGATGATTTTTTGCATGAACATCCATCATAACCTTCCCTAGTAAAATATATAAATGATATGTGAAGTTTCGTTTCATTTTGAACAGTCCCCGATTTAATTTGATTTTTGACCGAAACTAGTATAAACTTGTGTATAATATATTATGATTTTTTGACCGAAACGTGCATTTCGAAAAGCTTAATAGAATCTAGTTTTCAGATGTTTTTCCTGCATGGACTTCCATCATAAACTTCCCTCTTAACATATATAAATGATCTGAAAAGTCTCGAATAATTTCAAATAGTCCTCAATTAAATTTTATTTTTTTTGACCGAAACTAGTGTATAATATACTATGATTTTTGACCGAAACTTACCTTTCGAAAAGTTTTATAGAATCTAATTTTCCTTTGATATTTTACATGGACTTCCATCATAACCATCGCTCGAAAAATATATAAATGATATATGAAATTTCATATCATTTCAAACAATCCCCTATTTAATATGATTTTTGACCGAAACTAGTATAAACTAGTGTATAATATATTATGATTTTTTGACCGAAACTTGCATTTCGAAAAGTTTCATAGAATCTAGTTTTCAGATGATTTTTATGCATGGACTACCATCATAACATTCCCTCTTAACATATATAAATGATCTGAAAAGTAACTTATCATTTCAAATAGTCCACAATTAAATTTTATTTTTTTGACTGAAAATAGTGTATAATATACTGATTTTTGACCGAAACTCGCATTTCGAAAAGTTTCATAGAATCTAATTTACATATGAATTTTTTGCAAGGACTTCCATCATATCCTTCCCTCTTAACATATATAAATAATATGTGAAGTCTCGTTTCATTTCAAATAGTCCCCAATACAATTTGATTTTTTTGACCGAAACTAGTGTATAATATACTATGATTTTTGACCGAAATTTGCATTTCGAAAAGTTTCATATAATCTAATTTTCCGATGATTTTTTATATGGACTTCCATCATAACCATCGCTCGAAAAATATATAAATGATATGTGAAATTTCATATCATTTCGAACAATCCCCGATTTAATATGATTTTTGACCGAAACTAGTATAAACTAGTGTATAATATATTATGATTTTTTGACCGAAACTTGCATTTCGAAAAGTTTCATAGAATCTAGTTTTCAGATGATTTTTATGCATGGACTACCATCATAACCTTCCCTCTTAACATATATAAATGATCTGAAAAGTCTTCTATCAATTCAAATATTCCCCAATTAAATTTTATTTTTTTTGACTGAAATTAGTGTATAATATACAGATTTTTGACCGAAACTTGCATTTCTAAAAGTTTCATAGAATCTAATTTTCAGATGAATTTATTGCATGGACTTCCATCATATCCTTCCCTCTTAACATATCTAAATGATATGTGAAGTCTCGTATGATTTCAAATAGTCCCCAATAAAATTTGATTTTTTTGATCGAAACTAGTGTATAATATACTATGATTTTTGTCCGAAACTTGTATTTCAAAAAGTTTCAAAGAATCTAATTATCCGATGATTTTTTGCATGGACATCCAGCATAACCTTCCCTCGTAAAATATATAAATGATATGTGAAGTTTCATTTCATTTTGAACATTCCCCGATTTAATTTGATTTTTGACCGAAACTAGTATAAACTTGTGTATAATATATTATGATTTTTTGACCGAAACTTGCATTTCGAAAAGCTTAAAAGAATCTAGTTTTCCGATGTTTTTCTTGCATGGACTTCCATCATAAAGTTCCCTCTTAACATATATAAATAATATGAAAAGTCTCGAATAATTTCAAATAGTCCTCAATTAAAATTTATTTTTTTGGACCGAAACTAGTGTATAATATACTATGAGTTTTAACCGAAACTTACATTTCGAAAAGTTTCATAGAATCTAATTTTACTTTGATTTTTTACATGGACTTCCATCATAACCATCGCCAGAAAAATATATAAATGATATATGAAATTTTATTTCATTTCGAACAATCCCCTATTTAATATGATTTTTGACCGAAACTAGCATAAACTAGTGTATAATATATTATGATTTTTTGACCGAAACTTGCATTTCGAAAAGTTTCATAGAATCTAGTTTTCAGATGATTTTTATGCATGGACTACCATCATAACCTTCCCTCTTAACATATATAAATGATCTGAAAAGTCTCGTATCATTTCAAATAGTCCCCAATTAAATTTTATTTTTTTGAATGAAATTAGTGTATATATACTGATTTTTGACCGAAACTTGTATTTCTAAAGGTTTCATAGAATCTATTTTTCAGATGAATTTTTTGCATGGACTTCCATCACATCCTTCCCTCTTAACATATATAAATGATATGTGAAGTCTCGTATGATTTCAAATAGTCCCCAATAAAATTTGATTTTTTTGACTGAAACTAGTGTATAATATACTATGATTTTTGACCGAAACTTGCATTTCAAAAAGTTTCAAAGAATCTAATTATCCGATGATTTTTTGCATGAACATCCATCATAACCTTCCCTAGTAAAATATATAAATGATATGTGAAGTTTCGTTTCATTTTGAACAGTCCCCGATTTAATTTGATTTTTGACCGAAACTAGTATAAACTTGTGTATAATATATTATGATTTTTTGACCGAAACGTGCATTTCGAAAAGCTTAATAGAATCTAGTTTTCAGATGTTTTTCCTGCATGGACTTCCATCATAAACTTCCCTCTTAACATATATAAATGATCTGAAAAGTCTCGAATAATTTCAAATAGTCCTCAATTAAATTTTATTTTTTTTGACCGAAACTAGTGTATAATATACTATGATTTTTGACCGAAACTTACATTTCGAAAAGTTTTATAGAATCTAATTTTCCTTTGATATTTTACATGGACTTCCATCATAACCATCGCTCGAAAAATATATAAATGATATATGAAATTTCATATCATTTCAAACAATCCCCTATTTAATATGATTTTTGACCGAAACTAGTATAAACTAGTGTATAATATATTATGATTTTTTGACCGAAACTTGCATTTCGAAAAGTTTCATAGAATCTAGTTTTCAGATGATTTTTATGCATGGACTACCATCATAACATTCCCTCTTAACATATACAAATGATCTGAAAAGTAACGTATCATTTCAAATAGTCCACAATTAAATTTTATTTTTTTGACTGAAAATAGTGTATAATATACTGATTTTTGACCGAAACTCGCATTTCGAAAAGTTTCATAGAATCTAATTTTCATATGAATTTTTTGCAAAGACTTCCATCATATCCTTCCCTCTTAACATATATAAATGATATGTGAAGTCTCGTTTCATTTCAAATAGTCCCCAATACAATTTGATTTTTTTGACCGAAACTAGTGTATAATATACTATGATTTTTGACCGAAATTTGCATTTCAAAAAGTTTCATATAATCTAATTTTCCGATGATTTTTTATATGGACTTCCATCATAACCATCGCTCGAAAAATATATAAATGATATGTGAAATTTCATATCATTTCGAACAATCCCCGATTTAATATGATTTTTGACCGAAACTAGTATAAACTAGTGTATAATATATTATGATTTTTTGACCGAAACTTGCATTTCGAAAAGTTTCATAGAATCTAGTTTTAAGATGATTTTTATGCATGGACTACCATCATAACCTTCCCTCTTAACATATATAAATGATCTGAAAAGTCTTCTATCAATTCAAATATTCCCCAATTAAATTTTATTTTTTTTGACTGAAATTAGTGTATAATATACAGATTTTTGACCGAAACTTGCATTTCTAAAAGTTTCATAGAATCTAATTTTCAGATGAATTTATTGCATGGACTTCCATCATATCCTTCCCTCTTAACATATCTAAATGATATGTGAAGTCTCGTATGATTTCAAATAGTCCCCAATAAAATTTGATTTTTTTGATCGTAACTAGTGTATAATATACTATGATTTTTGTCCGAAACTTGTATTTCAAAAAGTTTCAAAGAATCTAATTATCCGATGATTTTTTGCATGGACATCCAGCATAACCTTCCCTCGTAAAATATATAAATGATATGTGAAGTTTCATTTCATTTTGAACATTCCCCGATTTAATTTGATTTTTGACCGAAACTAGTATAAACTTGTGTATAATATATTATGATTTTTTGACCGAAACTTGCATTTCGAAAAGCTTAAAAGAATCTAGTTTTCCGATGTTTTTCTTGCATGGACTTCCATCATAAAGTTCCCTCTTAACATATATAAATGATATGAAAAGTCTCGAATAATTTCAAATAGTCCTCAATTAAAATTTATTTATTTGGACCGAAACTAGTGTATAATATACTATGAGTTTTAACCGAAACTTACATTTCGAAAAGTTTCATAGAATATAATTTTACTTTGATTTTTTACATGGACTTCCATCATAACCATCGCCAGAAAAATATATAAATGATATATGAAATTTCATTTCATTTCGAACAATCCCCTATTTAATATGATTTTTGACCGAAACTAGCATAAACTAGTGTATAATATATTATGATTTTTTGACCGAAACTTGCATTTCGAAAAGTTTCATAGAATCTAGTTTTAAGATGATTTTTATGCATGTACTACCATCATAACCTTCCCTCTTAACATATATAAATGATCCGAAAAGTCTCGTATCATTTCAAATAGTCCCCAATTAAATTTTATTTTTTTGACTGAAACTAGTGTATAATATACTGATATTTGACCGAAACTTGCATTTCGAAAAGTTTCATAGAATCTAGTTTTCAGATGATTTTTATGCATGGACTACCATCATAACCTTCCCTCTTAACATATATAAATGATCTGAAAAGTCTCGTATCATTTCAAATAGTCCCCAATTAAATTTTATTTTTTTGAATGAAATTAGTGTATATATACTGATTTTTGACCGAAACTTGTATTTCTAAAGGTTTCATAGAATCTATTTTTCAGATGAATTTTTTGCATGGACTTCCATCACATCCTTCCCTATTAACATATATAAATGATATGTGAAGTCTCGTATGATTTCAAATAGTCCCCAATAAAATTTGATTTTTTTGACAAAAACTAGTGTATAATATACTATGATTTTTGACCGAAACTTGCATTTCAAAAAGTTTCAAAGAATCTAATTATCCGATGATTTTTTGCATGAACATCCATCATAACCTTCCCTAGTAAAATATATAAATGATATGTGAAGTTTCGTTTCATTTTGAACAGTCCCCGATTTAATTTGATTTTTGACCGAAACTAGTATAAACTTGTGTATAATATATTATGATTTTTTGACCGAAACGTGCATTTCGAAAAGCTTAATAGAATCTAGTTTTCAGATGTTTTTCCTGCATGGACTTCCATCATAAACTTCCCTCTTAACATATATAAATGATCTGAAAAGTCTCGAATAATTTCAAATAGTCCTCAATTAAATTTTATTTTTTTTGACCGAAACTAGTGTATAATATACTATGATTTTTGACCGAAACTTACATTTCGAAAAGTTTTATAGAATCTAATTTTCCTTTGATATTTTACATGGACTTCCATCATAACCATCACTCGAAAAATATATAAATGATATATGAAATTTCATATCATTTCAAACAATCCCCTATTTAATATGATTTTTGACCGAAACTAGTATAAACTAGTGTATAATATATTATGATTTTTTGACCGAAACTTGCATTTCGAAAAGTTTCATAGAATCTAGTTTTCAGATGATTTTTATGCATGGACTACCATCATAACATTCCCTCTTAACATATATAAATGATCTGAAAAGTAACGTATCATTTCAAATAGTCCACAATTAAATTTTATTTTTTTTGACTGAAAATAGTGTATAATATACTGATTTTTGACCGAAACTCGCATTTCGAAAAGTTTCATAGAATCTAATTTTCATATGAATTTTTTGCAAGGACTTCCATCATATCCTTCCCTCTTAACATATATAAATGATATGTGAAGTCTCGTTTCATTTCAAATAGTCCCCAATACAATTTGATTTTTTTGACCGAAACTAGTGTATAATATACTATGATTTTTGACCGAAATTTGCATTTCGAAAAGTTTCATATAATCTAATTTTCCGATGATTTTTTATATGGACTTCCATCATAACCATCGCTCGAAAAATATATAAATGATATGTGAAATTTCATATCATTTCGAACAATCCCCGATTTAATATGATTTTTGACCGAAACTAGTATAAACTAGTGTATAATATATTATGATTTTTTGACCGAAACTTGCATTTCGAAAAGTTTCATAGAATCTAGTTTTCAGATGATTTTTATGCATGGACTACCATCATAACCTTCCCTCTTAACATATATAAATGATCTGAAAAGTCTTCTATCAATTCAAATATTCCCCAATTAAATTTTATTTTTTTTGACTGAAATTAGTGTATAATATACAGATTTTTGACCGAAACTTGCATTTCTAAAAGTTTCATAGAATCTAATTTTCAGATGAATTTATTGCATGGACTTCCATCATATCCTTCCCTCTTAACATATCTAAATGATATGTGAAGTCTCGTATGATTTTAAATAGTCCCCAATAAAATTTGATTTTTTTGATCGAAACTAGTGTATAATATACTATGATTTTTGTCCGAAACTTGTATTTCAAAAAGTTTCAAAGAATCTAATTATCCGATGATTTTTTGCATGGACATCCAGCATAACCTTCCCTCGTAAAATATATAAATGATATGTGAAGTTTCATTTCATTTTGAACATTCCCCGATTTAATTTGATTTTTGACCGAAACTAGTATAAACTTGTGTATAATATATTATGATTTTTTGACCGAAACTTGCATTTCGAAAAGCTTAAAAGAATCTAGTTTTCCGATGTTTTTCTTGCATGGACTTCCATCATAAAGTTCCCTCTTAACATATATAAATAATATGAAAAGTCTCGAATAATTTCAAATAGTCCTCAATTAAAATTTATTTTTTTGGACCGAAACTAGTGTATAATATACTATGAGTTTTAACCGAAACTTACATTTCGAAAAGTTTCATAGAATCTAATTTTACTTTGATTTTTTACATGGACTTCCATCATAACCATCGCCAGAAAAATATATAAATGATATATGAAATTTTATTTCATTTCGAACAATCCCCTATTTAATATGATTTTTGACCGAAACTAGCATAAACTAGTGTATAATATATTATGATTTTTTGACCGAAACTTGCATTTCGAAAAGTTTCATAGAATCTAGTTTTCAGATGATTTTTATGCATGGACTACCATCATAACCTTCCCTCTTAACATATATAAATGATCTGAAAAGTCTCGTATCATTTCAAATAGTCCCCAATTAAATTTTATTTTTTTGAATGAAATTAGTGTATATATACTGATTTTTGACCGAAACTTGTATTTCTAAAGGTTTCATAGAATCTATTTTTCAGATGAATTTTTTGCATGGACTTCCATCACATCCTTCCCTCTTAACATATATAAATGATATGTGAAGTCTCGTATGATTTCAAATAGTCCCCAATAAAATTTGATTTTTTTGACTGAAACTAGTGTATAATATACTATGATTTTTGACCGAAACTTGCATTTCAAAAAGTTTCAAAGAATCTAATTATCCGATGATTTTTTGCATGAACATCCATCATAACCTTCCCTAGTAAAATATATAAATGATATGTGAAGTTTCGTTTCATTTTGAACAGTCCCCGATTTAATTTGATTTTTGACCGAAACTAGTATAAACTTGTGTATAATATATTATGATTTTTTGACCGAAACGTGCATTTCGAAAAGCTTAATAGAATCTAGTTTTCAGATGTTTTTCCTGCATGGACTTCCATCATAAACTTCCCTCTTAACATATATAAATGATCTGAAAAGTCTCGAATAATTTCAAATAGTCCTCAATTAAATTTTATTTTTTTTGACCGAAACTAGTGTATAATATACTATGATTTTTGACCGAAACTTACATTTCGAAAAGTTTTATAGAATCTAATTTTCCTTTGATATTTTACATGGACTTCCATCATAACCATCGCTCGAAAAATATATAAATGATATATGAAATTTCATATCATTTCAAACAATCCCCTATTTAATATGATTTTTGACCGAAACTAGTATAAACTAGTGTATAATATATTATGATTTTTTGACCGAAACTTGCATTTCGAAAAGTTTCATAGAATCTAGTTTTCAGATGATTTTTATGCATGGACTACCATCATAACATTCCCTCTTAACATATATAAATGATCTGAAAAGTAACGTATCATTTCAAATAGTCCACAATTAAATTTTATTTTTTTGACTGAAAATAGTGTATAATATACTGATTTTTGACCGAAACTCGCATTTCGAAAAGTTTCATAGAATCTAATTTTCATATGAATTTTTTGCAAAGACTTCCATCATATCCTTCCCTCTTAACATATATAAATGATATGTGAAGTCTCGTTTCATTTCAAATAGTCCCCAATACAATTTGATTTTTTTGACCGAAACTAGTGTATAATATACTATGATTTTTGACCGAAATTTGCATTTCGAAAAGTTTCATATAATCTAATTTTCCGATGATTTTTTATATGGACTTCCATCATAACCATCGCTCGAAAAATATATAAATGATATGTGAAATTTCATATCATTTCGAACAATCCCCGATTTAATATGATTTTTGACCGAAACTAGTATAAACTAGTGTATAATATATTATGATTTTTTGACCGAAACTTGCATTTCGAAAAGTTTCATAGAATCTAGTTTTAAGATGATTTTTATGCATGGACTACCATCATAACCTTCCCTCTTAACATATATAAATGATCTGAAAAGTCTTCTATCAATTCAAATATTCCCCAATTAAATTTTATTTTTTTTGACTGAAATTAGTGTATAATATACAGATTTTTGACCGAAACTTGCATTTCTAAAAGTTTCATAGAATCTAATTTTCAGATGAATTTATTGCATGGACTTCCATCATATCCTTCCCTCTTAACATATCTAAATGATATGTGAAGTCTCGTATGATTTCAAATAGTCCCCAATAAAATTTGATTTTTTTGATCGAAACTAGTGTATAATATACTATGATTTTTGTCCGAAACTTGTATTTCAAAAAGTTTCAAAGAATCTAATTATCCGATGATTTTTTGCATGGACATCCAGCATAACCTTCCCTCGTAAAATATATAAATGATATGTGAAGTTTCATTTCATTTTGAACATTCCCCGATTTAATTTGATTTTTGACCGAAACTAGTATAAACTTGTGTATAATATATTATGATTTTTTGACCGAAACTTGCATTTCGAAAAGCTTAAAAGAATCTAGTTTTCCGATGTTTTTCTTGCATGGACTTCCATCATAAAGTTCCCTCTTAACATATATAAATGATATGAAAAGTCTCGAATAATTTCAAATAGTCCTCAATTAAAATTTATTTATTTGGACCGAAACTAGTGTATAATATACTATGAGTTTTAACCGAAACTTACATTTCGAAAAGTTTCATAGAATATAATTTTACTTTGATTTTTTACATGGACTTCCATCATAACCATCGCCAGAAAAATATATAAATGATATATGAAATTTCATTTCATTTCGAACAATCCCCTATTTAATATGATTTTTGACCGAAACTAGCATAAACTAGTGTATAATATATTATGATTTTTTGACCGAAACTTGCATTTCGAAAAGTTTCATAGAATCTAGTTTTAAGATGATTTTTATGCATGTACTACCATCATAACCTTCCCTCTTAACATATATAAATGATCCGAAAAGTCTCGTATCATTTCAAATAGTCCCCAATTAAATTTTATTTTTTTGACTGAAACTAGTGTATAATATACTGATATTTGACCGAAACTTGCATTTCGAAAAGTTTCATAGAATCTAGTTTTCAGATGATTTTTATGCATGGACTACCATCATAACCTTCCCTCTTAACATATATAAATGATCTGAAAAGTCTCGTATCATTTCAAATAGTCCCCAATTAAATTTTATTTTTTTGAATGAAATTAGTGTATATATACTGATTTTTGACCGAAACTTGTATTTCTAAAGGTTTCATAGAATCTATTTTTCAGATGAATTTTTTGCATGGACTTCCATCACATCCTTCCCTATTAACATATATAAATGATATGTGAAGTCTCGTATGATTTCAAATAGTCCCCAATAAAATTTGATTTTTTTGACAAAAACTAGTGTATAATATACTATGATTTTTGACCGAAACTTGCATTTCAAAAAGTTTCAAAGAATCTAATTATCCGATGATTTTTTGCATGAACATCCATCATAACCTTCCCTAGTAAAATATATAAATGATATGTGAAGTTTCGTTTCATTTTGAACAGTCCCCGATTTAATTTGATTTTTGACCGAAACTAGTATAAACTTGTGTATAATATATTATGATTTTTTGACCGAAACGTGCATTTCGAAAAGCTTAATAGAATCTAGTTTTCAGATGTTTTTCCTGCATGGACTTCCATCATAAACTTCCCTCTTAACATATATAAATGATCTGAAAAGTCTCGAATAATTTCAAATAGTCCTCAATTAAATTTTATTTTTTTTGACCGAAACTAGTGTATAATATACTATGATTTTTGACCGAAACTTACATTTCGAAAAGTTTTATAGAATCTAATTTTCCTTTGATATTTTACATGGACTTCCATCATAACCATCACTCGAAAAATATATAAATGATATATGAAATTTCATATCATTTCAAACAATCCCCTATTTAATATGATTTTTGACCGAAACTAGTATAAACTAGTGTATAATATATTATGATTTTTTGACCGAAACTTGCATTTCGAAAAGTTTCATAGAATCTAGTTTTCAGATGATTTTTATGCATGGACTACCATCATAACATTCCCTCTTAACATATATAAATGATCTGAAAAGTAACGTATCATTTCAAATAGTCCACAATTAAATTTTATTTTTTTTGACTGAAAATAGTGTATAATATACTGATTTTTGACCGAAACTCGCATTTCGAAAAGTTTCATAGAATCTAATTTTCATATGAATTTTTTGCAAGGACTTCCATCATATCCTTCCCTCTTAACATATATAAATGATATGTGAAGTCTCGTTTCATTTCAAATAGTCCCCAATACAATTTGATTTTTTTGACCGAAACTAGTGTATAATATACTATGATTTTTGACCGAAATTTGCATTTCGAAAAGTTTCATATAATCTAATTTTCCGATGATTTTTTATATGGACTTCCATCATAACCATCGCTCGAAAAATATATAAATGATATGTGAAATTTCATATCATTTCGAACAATCCCCGATTTAATATGATTTTTGACCGAAACTAGTATAAACTAGTGTATAATATATTATGATTTTTTGACCGAAACTTGCATTTCGAAAAGTTTCATAGAATCTAGTTTTCAGATGATTTTTATGCATGGACTACCATCATAACCTTCCCTCTTAACATATATAAATGATCTGAAAAGTCTTCTATCAATTCAAATATTCCCCAATTAAATTTTATTTTTTTTGACTGAAATTAGTGTATAATATACAGATTTTTGACCGAAACTTGCATTTCTAAAAGTTTCATAGAATCTAATTTTCAGATGAATTTATTGCATGGACTTCCATCATATCCTTCCCTCTTAACATATCTAAATGATATGTGAAGTCTCGTATGATTTCAAATAGTCCCCAATAAAATTTGATTTTTTTGATCGAAACTAGTGTATAATATACTATGATTTTTGTCCGAAACTTGTATTTCAAAAAGTTTCAAAGAATCTAATTATCCGATGATTTTTTGCATGGACATCCAGCATAACCTTCCCTCGTAAAATATATAAATGATATGTGAAGTTTCATTTCATTTTGAACATTCCCCGATTTAATTTGATTTTTGACCGAAACTAGTATAAACTTGTGTATAATATATTATGATTTTTTGACCGAAACTTGCATTTCGAAAAGCTTAAAAGAATCTAGTTTTCCGATGTTTTTCTTGCATGGACTTCCATCATAAAGTTCCCTCTTAACATATATAAATAATATGAAAAGTCTCGAATAATTTCAAATAGTCCTCAATTAAAATTTATTTTTTTGGACCGAAACTAGTGTATAATATACTATGAGTTTTAACCGAAACTTACATTTCGAAAAGTTTCATAGAATCTAATTTTACTTTGATTTTTTACATGGACTTCCATCATAACCATCGCCAGAAAAATATATAAATGATATATGAAATTTTATTTCATTTCGAACAATCCCCTATTTAATATGATTTTTGACCGAAACTAGCATAAACTAGTGTATAATATATTATGATTTTTTGACCGAAACTTGCATTTCGAAAAGTTTCATAGAATCTAGTTTTCAGATGATTTTTATGCATGGACTACCATCATAACCTTCCCTCTTAACATATATAAATGATCTGAAAAGTCTCGTATCATTTCAAATAGTCCCCAATTAAATTTTATTTTTTTGAATGAAATTAGTGTATATATACTGATTTTTGACCGAAACTTGTATTTCTAAAGGTTTCATAGAATCTATTTTTCAGATGAATTTTTTGCATGGACTTCCATCACATCCTTCCCTATTAACATATATAAATGATATGTGAAGTCTCGTATGATTTCAAATAGTCCCCAATAAAATTTGATTTTTTTGACAAAAACTAGTGTATAATATACTATGATTTTTGACCGAAACTTGCATTTCAAAAAGTTTCAAAGAATCTAATTATCCGATGATTTTTTGCATGAACATCCATCATAACCTTCCCTAGTAAAATATATAAATGATATGTGAAGTTTCGTTTCATTTTGAACAGTCCCCGATTTAATTTGATTTTTGACCGAAACTAGTATAAACTTGTGTATAATATATTATGATTTTTTGACCGAAACGTGCATTTCGAAAAGCTTAATAGAATCTAGTTTTCAGATGTTTTTCCTGCATGGACTTCCATCATAAACTTCCCTCTTAACATATATAAATGATCTGAAAAGTCTCGAATAATTTCAAATAGTCCTCAATTAAATTTTATTTTTTTTGACCGAAACTAGTGTATAATATACTATGATTTTTGACCGAAACTTACATTTCGAAAAGTTTTATAGAATCTAATTTTCCTTTGATATTTTACATGGACTTCCATCATAACCATCACTCGAAAAATATATAAATGATATATGAAATTTCATATCATTTCAAACAATCCCCTATTTAATATGATTTTTGACCGAAACTAGTATAAACTAGTGTATAATATATTATGATTTTTTGACCGAAACTTGCATTTCGAAAAGTTTCATAGAATCTAGTTTTCAGATGATTTTTATGCATGGACTACCATCATAACATTCCCTCTTAACATATATAAATGATCTGAAAAGTAACGTATCATTTCAAATAGTCCACAATTAAATTTTATTTTTTTTGACTGAAAATAGTGTATAATATACTGATTTTTGACCGAAACTCGCATTTCGAAAAGTTTCATAGAATCTAATTTTCATATGAATTTTTTGCAAGGACTTCCATCATATCCTTCCCTCTTAACATATATAAATGATATGTGAAGTCTCGTTTCATTTCAAATAGTCCCCAATACAATTTGATTTTTTTGACCGAAACTAGTGTATAATATACTATGATTTTTGACCGAAATTTGCATTTCGAAAAGTTTCATATAATCTAATTTTCCGATGATTTTTTATATGGACTTCCATCATAACCATCGCTCGAAAAATATATAAATGATATGTGAAATTTCATATCATTTCGAACAATCCCCGATTTAATATGATTTTTGACCGAAACTAGTATAAACTAGTGTATAATATATTATGATTTTTTGACCGAAACTTGCATTTCGAAAAGTTTCATAGAATCTAGTTTTCAGATGATTTTTATGCATGGACTACCATCATAACCTTCCCTCTTAACATATATAAATGATCTGAAAAGTCTTCTATCAATTCAAATATTCCCCAATTAAATTTTATTTTTTTTGACTGAAATTAGTGTATAATATACAGATTTTTGACCGAAACTTGCATTTCTAAAAGTTTCATAGAATCTAATTTTCAGATGAATTTATTGCATGGACTTCCATCATATCCTTCCCTCTTAACATATCTAAATGATATGTGAAGTCTCGTATGATTTCAAATAGTCCCCAATAAAATTTGATTTTTTTGATCGAAACTAGTGTATAATATACTATGATTTTTGTCCGAAACTTGTATTTCAAAAAGTTTCAAAGAATCTAATTATCCGATGATTTTTTGCATGGACATCCAGCATAACCTTCCCTCGTAAAATATATAAATGATATGTGAAGTTTCATTTCATTTTGAACATTCCCCGATTTAATTTGATTTTTGACCGAAACTAGTATAAACTTGTGTATAATATATTATGATTTTTTGACCGAAACTTGCATTTCGAAAAGCTTAAAAGAATCTAGTTTTCCGATGTTTTTCTTGCATGGACTTCCATCATAAAGTTCCCTCTTAACATATATAAATAATATGAAAAGTCTCGAATAATTTCAAATAGTCCTCAATTAAAATTTATTTTTTTGGACCGAAACTAGTGTATAATATACTATGAGTTTTAACCGAAACTTACATTTCGAAAAGTTTCATAGAATCTAATTTTACTTTGATTTTTTACATGGACTTCCATCATAACCATCGCCAGAAAAATATATAAATGATATATGAAATTTTATTTCATTTCGAACAATCCCCTATTTAATATGATTTTTGACCGAAACTAGCATAAACTAGTGTATAATATATTATGATTTTTTGACCGAAACTTGCATTTCGAAAAGTTTCATAGAATCTAGTTTTCAGATGATTTTTATGCATGGACTACCATCATAACCTTCCCTCTTAACATATATAAATGATCTGAAAAGTCTCGTATCATTTCAAATAGTCCCCAATTAAATTTTATTTTTTTGAATGAAATTAGTGTATATATACTGATTTTTGACCGAAACTTGTATTTCTAAAGGTTTCATAGAATCTATTTTTCAGATGAATTTTTTGCATGGACTTCCATCACATCCTTCCCTCTTAACATATATAAATGATATGTGAAGTCTCGTATGATTTCAAATAGTCCCCAATAAAATTTGATTTTTTTGACTGAAACTAGTGTATAATATACTATGATTTTTGACCGAAACTTGCATTTCAAAAAGTTTCAAAGAATCTAATTATCCGATGATTTTTTGCATGAACATCCATCATAACCTTCCCTAGTAAAATATATAAATGATATGTGAAGTTTCGTTTCATTTTGAACAGTCCCCGATTTAATTTGATTTTTGACCGAAACTAGTATAAACTTGTGTATAATATATTATGATTTTTTGACCGAAACGTGCATTTCGAAAAGCTTAATAGAATCTAGTTTTCAGATGTTTTTCCTGCATGGACTTCCATCATAAACTTCCCTCTTAACATATATAAATGATCTGAAAAGTCTCGAATAATTTCAAATAGTCCTCAATTAAATTTTATTTTTTTTGACCGAAACTAGTGTATAATATACTATGATTTTTGACCGAAACTTACATTTCGAAAAGTTTTATAGAATCTAATTTTCCTTTGATATTTTACATGGACTTCCATCATAACCATCGCTCGAAAAATATATAAATGATATATGAAATTTCATATCATTTCAAACAATCCCCTATTTAATATGATTTTTGACCGAAACTAGTATAAACTAGTGTATAATATATTATGATTTTTTGACCGAAACTTGCATTTCGAAAAGTTTCATAGAATCTAGTTTTCAGATGATTTTTATGCATGGACTACCATCATAACATTCCCTCTTAACATATATAAATGATCTGAAAAGTAACGTATCATTTCAAATAGTCCACAATTAAATTTTATTTTTTTGACTGAAAATAGTGTATAATATACTGATTTTTGACCGAAACTCGCATTTCGAAAAGTTTCATAGAATCTAATTTTCATATGAATTTTTTGCAAAGACTTCCATCATATCCTTCCCTCTTAACATATATAAATGATATGTGAAGTCTCGTTTCATTTCAAATAGTCCCCAATACAATTTGATTTTTTTGACCGAAACTAGTGTATAATATACTATGATTTTTGACCGAAATTTGCATTTCGAAAAGTTTCATATAATCTAATTTTCCGATGATTTTTTATATGGACTTCCATCATAACCATCGCTCGAAAAATATATAAATGATATGTGAAATTTCATATCATTTCGAACAATCCCCGATTTAATATGATTTTTGACCGAAACTAGTATAAACTAGTGTATAATATATTATGATTTTTTGACCGAAACTTGCATTTCGAAAAGTTTCATAGAATCTAGTTTTAAGATGATTTTTATGCATGGACTACCATCATAACCTTCCCTCTTAACATATATAAATGATCTGAAAAGTCTTCTATCAATTCAAATATTCCCCAATTAAATTTTATTTTTTTTGACTGAAATTAGTGTATAATATACAGATTTTTGACCGAAACTTGCATTTCTAAAAGTTTCATAGAATCTAATTTTCAGATGAATTTATTGCATGGACTTCCATCATATCCTTCCCTCTTAACATATCTAAATGATATGTGAAGTCTCGTATGATTTCAAATAGTCCCCAATAAAATTTGATTTTTTTGATCGTAACTAGTGTATAATATACTATGATTTTTGTCCGAAACTTGTATTTCAAAAAGTTTCAAAGAATCTAATTATCCGATGATTTTTTGCATGGACATCCAGCATAACCTTCCCTCGTAAAATATATAAATGATATGTGAAGTTTCATTTCATTTTGAACATTCCCCGATTTAATTTGATTTTTGACCGAAACTAGTATAAACTTGTGTATAATATATTATGATTTTTTGACCGAAACTTGCATTTCGAAAAGCTTAATAGAATCTAGTTTTCCGATGTTTTTCTTGCATGGACTTCCATCATAAAGTTCCCTCTTAACATATATAAATGATATGAAAAGTCTCGAATAATTTCAAATAGTCCTCAATTAAAATTTATTTATTTGGACCGAAACTAGTGTATAATATACTATGAGTTTTAACCGAAACTTACATTTCGAAAAGTTTCATAGAATATAATTTTACTTTGATTTTTTACATGGACTTCCATCATAACCATCGCCAGAAAAATATATAAATGATATATGAAATTTCATTTCATTTCGAACAATCCCCTATTTAATATGATTTTTGACCGAAACTAGCATAAACTAGTGTATAATATATTATGATTTTTTGACCGAAACTTGCATTTCGAAAAGTTTCATAGAATCTAGTTTTAAGATGATTTTTATGCATGTACTACCATCATAACCTTCCCTCTTAACATATATAAATGATCCGAAAAGTCTCGTATCATTTCAAATAGTCCCCAATTAAATTTTATTTTTTTGACTGAAACTAGTGTATAATATACTGATATTTGACCGAAACTTGCATTTCGAAAAGTTTCATAGAATCTAGTTTTCAGATGATTTTTATGCATGGACTACCATCATAACCTTCCCTCTTAACATATATAAATGATCTGAAAAGTCTCGTATCATTTCAAATAGTCCCCAATTAAATTTTATTTTTTTGAATGAAATTAGTGTATATATACTGATTTTTGACCGAAACTTGTATTTCTAAAGGTTTCATAGAATCTATTTTTCAGATGAATTTTTTGCATGGACTTCCATCACATCCTTCCCTATTAACATATATAAATGATATGTGAAGTCTCGTATGATTTCAAATAGTCCCCAATAAAATTTGATTTTTTTGACAAAAACTAGTGTATAATATACTATGATTTTTGACCGAAACTTGCATTTCAAAAAGTTTCAAAGAATCTAATTATCCGATGATTTTTTGCATGAACATCCATCATAACCTTCCCTAGTAAAATATATAAATGATATGTGAAGTTTCGTTTCATTTTGAACAGTCCCCGATTTAATTTGATTTTTGACCGAAACTAGTATAAACTTGTGTATAATATATTATGATTTTTTGACCGAAACGTGCATTTCGAAAAGCTTAATAGAATCTAGTTTTCAGATGTTTTTCCTGCATGGACTTCCATCATAAACTTCCCTCTTAACATATATAAATGATCTGAAAAGTCTCGAATAATTTCAAATAGTCCTCAATTAAATTTTATTTTTTTTGACCGAAACTAGTGTATAATATACTATGATTTTTGACCGAAACTTACATTTCGAAAAGTTTTATAGAATCTAATTTTCCTTTGATATTTTACATGGACTTCCATCATAACCATCACTCGAAAAATATATAAATGATATATGAAATTTCATATCATTTCAAACAATCCCCTATTTAATATGATTTTTGACCGAAACTAGTATAAACTAGTGTATAATATATTATGATTTTTTGACCGAAACTTGCATTTCGAAAAGTTTCATAGAATCTAGTTTTCAGATGATTTTTATGCATGGACTACCATCATAACATTCCCTCTTAACATATATAAATGATCTGAAAAGTAACGTATCATTTCAAATAGTCCACAATTAAATTTTATTTTTTTTGACTGAAAATAGTGTATAATATACTGATTTTTGACCGAAACTCGCATTTCGAAAAGTTTCATAGAATCTAATTTTCATATGAATTTTTTGCAAGGACTTCCATCATATCCTTCCCTCTTAACATATATAAATGATATGTGAAGTCTCGTATGATTTCAAATAGTCCCCAATACAATTTGATTTTTTTGACCGAAACTAGTGTATAATATACTATGATTTTTGACCGAAATTTGCATTTCGAAAAGTTTCATATAATCTAATTTTCCGATGATTTTTTATATGGACTTCCATCATAACCATCGCTCGAAAAATATATAAATGATATGTGAAATTTCATATCATTTCGAACAATCCCCGATTTAATATGATTTTTGACCGAAACTAGTATAAACTAGAGTATAATATATTATGATTTTTTGACCGAAACTTGCATTTCGAAAAGCTTAATATAATCTATTTTTCAGATGATTTTCTTGCATGGACTTCCATCATAAACTTCCCTCTTAACATTTATAAATGATCTGAAAAGTCTCGAATAATTTCAAATAGTCCCCAATACAATTTGATTTTTTTGACCGAAACTAGTGTATAATATACTATGAATTTTGATCGAAATTAAATTTCGAAAAGTTTCATAGAATCTAATTTTCCTTTGATTTTTTACACGGACTTCCATTATAACCATCACTCGAAAAATATATAAATGATATATGAAATTTCATATCATTTCGAACAATCCCATATTTAATATGATTTTTGACCGAAACTAGCATAAACTAGTGTATAATATATTATGATTTTTTGACCGAATCTTGTATTTCGAAAAGTTTCATAGAATCTAGTTTTCAGATGATTTTTATGCATGTACTACCATCATAACCTTCCCTCTAAACATAAATAAATGATCTGAAAAGTCTCGTATCATTTCAAATAGTCCCCAATTAAATATTATTTTTTTGACTGAAACTAGTGTATAATATACTGATTTTTGACCGAAACATGCATTTCAAAAAGTTTCATAGAATCTAGTTTTCAGATGATTTTTATGCATGGACTACCATCATAACCTTCCTTCTTAACATATATAAATGATCTGAAAAGTCTCGTATCATTTCAAATAGTCCCCAATTAAATTTTATTTTTTTGACTGAAATTAGTGTATATATACTGATTTTTGACCGAAACTTGAATTTCGAAAAGTTTCATAAAATCTATTTTTCAGATGAATTTTTTCCATGGACTTCCATCATATCCTTCCCTCTTAACATATATAAATGATATGTGAAGTCTCGTATGATGTCTAATAGTCCCCAATAAAATTTGATTTTTTTGACAGAAACTAGTGTATAATATACTATGATTTTTGATCGAAACTTGCATTTCAAAAAGTTTCTGAGAATCTAATTATCCGATGATTTTTTGCATGGACATCCATCATAACCTTCCTTCGTAAAATATATAAATGATATGTGAAGTTTCGTTTCATTTTGAACTGTCCCCGATTTAATTTGATTTTTGACCGAAACTAGTATAAACTTGTGTATAATATATTATGATTTTTTGACCGAAACTTGCATTTCGAAAAGCTTAATAGAATCTAGTTTTCAGATGATTTTCTTGCATGGACTTCCATCATAAACTTCCCTCTTAACATATATAAATGATCTGAAAAGTCTCGAATAATTTCAAATAGTCCTCAATTAAATTTTATTTTTTTTGACCGAAACTAGTGTATAATATACTATGATTTTTGACCGAAACTTACATTTCGAAAAGTTTCATAGAATCTAATATTCCTTTGATTTTTTACACGGACTTCCATCATAACCATCGCTCGAAAAATATATAAATGATATATGAAATTTCATATCATTTCGAACAATCCCCTATTTAATATGATTTTTGACCGAAACTAGTATAAAACTAGTGTATAATATATTATGATTTTTTGACCGAAACTTGCATTTCGAAAAGTTTCATAGAATCTAGTTTTCAGATGATTTTTATACATGTACTACCATCATAACCTTCCCTCTTAACATATATAAATGATCCGAAAAGTCTCGTATCATTTCAAATAGTCCCCAATTAAATTTTATTTTTTGACTGGAACTAGTTTATAATATATTGATTTTTGACCGAAACTTGCATTTCGAAAAGTTTCATAGAATCTAGTTTTCAAATGATTTTATTTCATGGACTTCCATCATAAACTTCCCTCTTAATATATATAAATGATATGAAAAGTCTCGAATAATTTCAAATAGTCCCCAATAGAATTTTATTTTTTTGACCGAAACTAGTGTATAATATACTATGATTTTTGAACGAAACTTGCTTTACGAAAGGTTTCATAGAATCTAAATATCCGATGATTTTTTTGCATGGACTTCCATCATAACCTTCCCTCGTAAAATATATAAATGATATGTGAAGTTTCGTATCATTTTGAACAGTCCCCGATTTAATATGATTTTTGACCGAAACTAGTATAAACTTGTGTATAATATATTATGATATTTTGAACGAAACTTGCATTTCGAAAAGTTTCATAGAATCTAGTTTTCAGATGATTTTTATGCATGGACTACCATCATAACCTTCCCTCTTAACATATATAAATGATCCGAAAAGTCTCGTATCATTTCAAATAGCCCCCAATTAAATTTTATTTTTTGACTGAAACTAGTGTATAATATATTGATTTTTGACCGAAACTTGCATTTCGAAAAGTTTCATAGAATCTAGTTTTCAAATGATTTTATTTCATGGACTTCCATCATAAACTTCCCTCTTAATATATATAAATGATATGAAAAGTCTCGAATAATTTCAAATAGTCCCCAATAGAATTTTATTTTTTTGACCGAAACTAGTGTATAATATACTATGATTTTTGAACGAAACTTGCTTTACGAAAGGTTTCATAGAATCTAATTATCCGATGATTTTTTTGCATGGACTTCCATCATAACCTTCCCTCGTAAAATATATAAATGATATGTGAAGTTTCGTATCATTTTGAACAGTCCCCGATTTAATATGATTTTTGACCGAAACTAGTATAAACTTGTGTATAATATATTATGATTTTTTGAACGAAACTTGCATTTCGAAAAGTTTCATAGAATCTAGTTTTCAGATGAGTTTTATGCATGGACTACCATCATAACCTTCCCTCTTAACATATATAAATGATCTGAAAAGTCTCGTATCATTTCAAATAGTCCCCAATTAAATTTTATTTTTTTGACTGAAACTAGTGTATAATATACTGATTTTTAACCGAAACTTGCATTTTGAAAAGTTTCATAGAATCTAATTTTCAGATGAATTTTTTAAATGGACTTCCATCATATCCTTCCCTTTTAACATATATAAATGATATGTGAAGTCTCGTATGATTTCAAATAGTCCCCAATACAATTTGATTCTTTTGACCGAAACTAGTGTATAATATACTATGATTTTTGACCGAAACTTGCATTTCAAAAAGTTTCAAAGAATCTAATTATCCGATGATTTTTTGTATGGACATCCATCATAACCTTCCCTCGTAAAATATATAAATGATATGTGAAGTTTCGTTTCAATTTGAACAGTCCCCGATTTAATTTGATTTTTGACCGAAACTAGTATAAACTTGTGTATAATATATTATTATTTTTTGACCGAAACTTGCATTTCGAAAAGTTTCATAGAATCTAGTTTTCAGATGATTTTCTTGCATGGACTTCCGTCATAAACTTCCCTCTTAATATATATAAATGATCTGAAGAGTCTCGAATAATTTCAAATAGTCCCCAATTAATTTTTATTTTTTTGACCGAAACTAGTGTATAATATACTATGATTTTTGACCGAAACTTGCATTTCGAATAGTTTCATAGAATCTAATTTTCCGATGATTTTTTACATGGACTTCCATCATAACCATTACATGAAAAATATATAAGTGATATGTGAAATTTCATATCGTTTCTAACAATCCCCGATTTAATATGAGTTTTGACCGAAACTAGTATAAACTAGTGTATAATATAGTATATTTTTTGACCGAAACTTGCATTTCGAAAAGTTTCATAGAATCTAGTTTTCAGATGATTTTTATGTATGGACTACCATCATAACATTCCCTCTTAACATATATAAATGATCTGAAAAGTCACGTATCATTTCAAATAGTCCACAATTAAATTTTATTTTTTTGACTGAAACTAGTGTATAATATACTGATTTTTGACCGAAACTCGCATTTCGAAAAGTTTCATAGAATCTAATTTTCATATGAATTTTTTGCAAGGACTTCCATCATATCCTTCCCTCTTAACATATATAAATGATATGTGATGTCTCGGTTCATTTCAAATAGTCCCCAATACAATTTGATTTTTTTGACCGAAACTAGTGTATAATATACTATGATTTTTGACCGAAATTTGCATTTCGAAAAGTTTCATATAATCTAATTTTCCGATGATTTTTTATATGGACTTCCCTCATAACCATCGCTCGAAAAATATATAAATGATATGTGAAATTTCAGATCATTTTGAACAATCCCCGATTTAATATGATTTTTGACCGAAACTAGTATAAACTAGTGTATAATATATTATGATTTTTTGACCGAAACTTGCATTTCGAAAAGTTTCATAGAATCTAGTTTTCAGATGATTTTTATGCATGTACTACCATCATAACCTTCCCTCTTAACATATATAAATGATCCGAAAAGTCTCGTATCATTTCAAATAGTCCCCAATTAAATTTTATTTTTTGACTGAAAGTAGTGTATAATATACTGATTTTTGACCGAAACTCGCATTTCGAAAAGTTTCATAGAATCTAGTTTTCAAATGATTTTATTTCATGGACTTCCATCATAAACTTCCCTCTTAATATATATAAATGATATGAAAAGTCTCGAATAATTTCAAATAGTCCCCAATACAATTTGATTTTTTTGACCGAAACTAGTGTATAATATACTATGATTTTTGAACGAAACTTGCTTTACGAAAGGTTTCATAGAATCTAATTATCCGATGATTTTTTTGCATGGACTTCCATCATAACCTTCCCTCATAAAATATATAAATGATATGTGAAGTTTCGTATCATTTTGAACAGTCCCCGATTTAATATGATTTTTGACCGAAACTAGTATAAACTTGTGTATAATATATTATGATTTTTTGAACGAAACTTGCATTTCGAAAAGTTTCATAGAATCTAGTTTTCAGATGAGTTTTATGCATGGACTACCATCATAACCTTCCCTCTTAACATATATAAATGATCTGAAAAGTCTCGTATCATTTCAAATAGTCCCCAATTAAATTTTATTTTTTTGACTGAAACTAGTATATAATATACTGATTTTTGACCGAAACTTGCATTTCGAAAAGTTTCATAGAATCTAATTTTCAGATGAATTTTTTAAATGGACTTCCATCATATCCTTCCCTCTTAACATATATAAATGATATGTGAAGTCTCGTATGATTTCAAATAGTCCCCAATACAATTTGATTCTTTTGACCGAAACTAGTGTATAATATACTATGATTTTTGACCGAAACTTGCATTTCAAAAAGTTTCAAAGAATCTAATTATCCGATGATTTTTTGTATGGACATCCATCATAACCTTCCCTCGTAAAATGTATAAATGATATGTGAAGTTTCGTATCATTTTGAATAGTCCCCGATTTAATTTGATTTTTGACCGAAACTAGTATAAACTTGTGTATAATATATTATGATTTTTTGACCGAAACTTGCATTTCGAAAAGTTTCATAGAATCTAGTTTTCAGATGATTTTCTTGCATGGACTTCCATCATAAACTTCCCTCTTAATATATATAAATGATCTGAAAAGTCTCGAATAATTTCAAATAGTCCCCAATTAAATTTTATTTTTTTGACCGAAACTAGTGTATAATATACTATGGTTTTTGACCGAAACTTGCATTTCGAATAGTTTCATAGAATCTAATTTTCCGATGATTTTTTACATGGACTTCCATCATAACCATTACTCGAAAAATATATAAATGATATGTGAAATTTCATATTGTTTCTAACAATCCCCGATTTAATATGATTTTTGACCGAAACTAGTATAAACTAGTGTATAATATATTATATTTTTTGACCGAAACTTGCATTTCGAAAAGTTTCATAGAATCTAGTTTTCAGATGATTTTTATGCATGGACTACCATCATAACATTCCCTCTTAACATATATAAATGATCTGAAAAGTCACGTATCATTTCAAATAGTCCACAATTAAATTTTATTTTTTTGACTGAAACTAGTGTATAATATACTGATTTTTGACCGAAACTCGCATTTCGAAAAGTTTCATAGAATCTAATTTTCATATGAATTTTTTGCAAGGACTTCCATCATATCCTTCCCTCTTAACATATATAAATGATATGTGAAGTCTCGTTTCATTTCAAATAGTCCCCAATACAATTTGATTTTTTTGACCGAAACTAGTGTATAATAAATATACTATGATTTTTGACCGAAATTTGCATTTCGAAAAGTTTCATATAATCTAATTTTCCGATGATTTTTTATATGGACTTCCATCATAACCATCGCTCGAAAAATATATTTATGATATGTGAAATTTCATATCATTTCGAACAATCCCCGATTTAATATGATTTTTGACCGAAACTAGTATAAACTAGTGTATAATATATTATGATTTTTTGACCGAAACTTGCATTTCGAAAAGTTTCATAGAATCTAGTTTTCAGATGATTTTTATGCATGGACAAAATCATAACCTTCCCTCTTCACATATATAAATGATCTGAAAAGTCTCCTATCAATTCAAATATTCCCCAATTAAATTTTATTTTTTTTGACTGAAATTAGTGTATAATATACAGATTTTTGACCGAAACTTGCATTTCGAAAAGTTTCATAGAATCTAATTTTCAGATGAATTTATTGCATGGACTTCCATCATATCCTTCCCTCTTAACATATCTAAATGATATGTGAAGTCTCGTATGATTTCAAATAGTCCTCAATAAAATTTGATTTTTTTGATCGAAACTAGTGTATAATATACTATGATTTTTGTCCGAAACTTGTATTTCAAAAAGTTTCAAAGAATCTAATTATCCGATGATTTTTTGCATGGACATCCATCATAACCTTCCCTCGTAAAATATATAAATGATATGTGAAGTTTCATTTCATTTTGAACATTCCCCGATTTAATTTGATTTTTGACCGAAACTAGTATAAACTTGTGTATAACATATTATGATTTTTTGACCGAAACTTGCATTTCGAAAAGCTTAAAAGAATCTAGTTTTCAGAAGTTTTTCTTGCATGGACTTCCATCATAAACTTCCCTCTTAACATATATAAATGATATGAAAAGTCTCGAATAATTTCAAATAGTCCTCAATTAAAATTTATTTTTTTGGAACGAAACTAGTGTATAATATACTATGAGTTTTAACCGAAACTTACATTTCGAAAAGTTTCATAGAATCTAATTTTACTTTGATTTTTTACATGGACTTCCATCATAACCATCGCCAGAAAAATATATAAATGATATATGAAATTTCATTTCATTTCGAACAATCCCCTATTTAATATGATTTTTGACCGAAACTAGCATAAACTAGTGTATAATATATTATGATTTTTTGACCTAAACTTGCATTTCGAAAAGTTTCATAGAATCTAGTTTTAAGATGATTTTTATGCATGTACTACCATCATAACCTTCCCTCTTAACATATATAAATGATCCGAAAAGTCTCGTATCATTTCAAATAGTCCACAATTAAATTTTATTTTTTTGACTGAAAATAGTGTATAATATACTGATTTTTGACCGAAACTCGCATTTCGAAAAGTTTCATAGAATCTAATTTTCATATGAATTTTTTGCAAAGACTTCCATCATATCCTTCCCTCTTAACATATATAAATGATATGTGAAGTCTCGTTTCATTTCAAATAGTCCCCAATACAATTTGATTTTTTTGACCGAAACTAGTGTATAATATACTATGATTTTTGACCGAAATTTGCATTTCGAAAAGTTTCATATAATCTAATTTTCCGATGATTTTTTATATGGACTTCCATCATAACCATTGCTCGAAAAATATATAAATGATATGTGAAATTTCATATCATTTCGAACAATCCCCGATTTAATATGATTTTTGACCGAAACTAGTATAAACTAGTGTATAATATATTATGATTTTTTGACCGAAACTTGCATTTCGAAAAGTTTCATAGAATCTAGTTTTAAGATGATTTTTATGCATGGACTACCATCATAACCTTCCCTCTTAACATATATAAATGATCTGAAAAGTCTTCTATCAATTCAAATATTCCCCAATTAAATTTTATTTTTTTTGACTGAAATTAGTGTATAATATACAGATTTTTGACCGAAACTTGCATTTCTAAAAGTTTCATAGAATCTAATTTTCAGATGAATTTATTGCATGGACTTCCATCATATCCTTCCCTCTTAACATATCTAAATGATATGTGAAGTCTCGTATGATTTCAAATAGTCCCCAATAAAATTTGATTTTTTTGATCGTAACTAGTGTATAATATACTATGATTTTTGTCCGAAACTTGTATTTCAAAAAGTTTCAAAGAATCTAATTATCCGATGATTTTTTGCATGGACATCCAGCATAACCTTCCCTCGTAAAATATATAAATGATATGTGAAGTTTCATTTCATTTTGAACATTCCCCGATTTAATTTGATTTTTGACCGAAACTAGTATAAACTTGTGTATAATATATTATGATTTTTTGACCGAAACTTGCATTTCGAAAAGCTTAAAAGAATCTAGTTTTCCGATGTTTTTCTTGCATGGACTTCCATCATAAAGTTCCCTCTTAACATATATAAATGATATGAAAAGTCTCGAATAATTTCAAATAGTCCTCAATTAAAATTTATTTATTTGGACCGAAACTAGTGTATAATATACTATGAGTTTTAACCGAAACTTACATTTCGAAAAGTTTCATAGAATCTAATTTTACTTTGATTTTTTACATGGACTTCCATCATAACCATCGCCAGAAAAATATATAAATGATATATGAAATTTCATTTCATTTCGAACAATCCCCTATTTAATATGATTTTTGACCGAAACTAGCATAAACTAGTGTATAATATATTATGATTTTTTGACCGAAACTTGCATTTCGAAAAGTTTCATAGAATCTAGTTTTAAGATGATTTTTATGCATGTACTACCATCATAACCTTCCCTCTTAACATATATAAATGATCCGAAAAGTCTCGTATCATTTCAAATAGTCCCCAATTAAATTTTATTTTTTTGACTGAAACTAGTGTATAATATACTGATATTTGACCGAAACTTGCATTTCGAAAAGTTTCATAGAATCTAGTTTTCAGATGATTTTTATGCATGGACTACCATCATAACCTTCCCTCTTAACATATATAAATGATCTGAAAAGTCTCGTATCATTTCAAATAGTCCCCAATTAAATTTTATTTTTTTGAATGAAATTAGTGTATATATACTGATTTTTGACCGAAACTTGTATTTCTAAAGGTTTCATAGAATCTATTTTTCAGATGAATTTTTTGCATGGACTTCCATCACATCCTTCCCTCTTAACATATATAAATGATATGTGAAGTCTCGTATGATTTCAAATAGTCCCCAATAAAATTTGATTTTTTTGACAAAAACTAGTGTATAATATACTATGATTTTTGACCGAAACTTGCATTTCAAAAAGTTTCAAAGAATCTAATTATCCGATGATTTTTTGCATGAACATCCATCATAACCTTCCCTAGTAAAATATATAAATGATATGTGAAGTTTCGTTTCATTTTGAACAGTCCCCGATTTAATTTGATTTTTGACCGAAACTAGTATAAACTTGTGTATAATATATTATGATTTTTTGACCGAAACGTGCATTTCGAAAAGCTTAATAGAATCTAGTTTTCAGATGTTTTTCCTGCATGGACTTCCATCATAAACTTCCCTCTTAACATATATAAATGATCTGAAAAGTCTCGAATAATTTCAAATAGTCCTCAATTAAATTTTATTTTTTTTGACCAAAACTAGTGTATAATATACTATGATTTTTGACCGAAACTTACATTTCGAAAAGTTTTATAGAATCTAATTTTCCTTTGATATTTTACATGGACTTCCATCATAACCATCACTCGAAAAATATATAAATGATATATGAAATTTCATATCATTTCAAACAATCCCCTATTTAATATGATTTTTGACCGAAACTAGTATAAACTAGTGTATAATATATTATGATTTTTTGACCGAAACTTGCATTTCGAAAAGTTTCATAGAATCTAGTTTTCAGATGATTTTTATGCATGGACTACCATCATAACATTCCCTCTTAACATATATAAATGATCTGAAAAGTAACGTATCATTTCAAATAGTCCACAATTAAATTTTATTTTTTTTGACTGAAAATAGTGTATAATATACTGATTTTTGACCGAAACTCGCATTTCGAAAAGTTTCATAGAATCTAATTTTCATATGAATTTTTTGCAAGGACTTCCATCATATCCTTCCCTCTTAACATATATAAATGATATGTGAAGTCTCGTATGATTTCAAATAGTCCCCAATACAATTTGATTTTTTTGACCGAAACTAGTGTATAATATACTATGATTTTTGACCGAAATTTGCATTTCGAAAAGTTTCATATAATCTAATTTTCCGATGATTTTTTATATGGACTTCCATCATAACCATCGCTCGAAAAATATATAAATGATATGTGAAATTTCATATCATTTCGAACAATCCCCGATTTAATATGATTTTTGACCGAAACTAGTATAAACTAGTGTATAATATATTATGATTTTTTGACCGAAACTTGCATTTCGAAAAGCTTAATATAATCTATTTTTCAGATGATTTTCTTGCATGGACTTCCATCATAAACTTCCCTCTTAACATTTATAAATGATCTGAAAAGTCTCGAATAATTTCAAATAGTCCCCAATACAATTTGATTTTTTTGACCGAAACTAGTGTATAATATACTATGAATTTTGATCGAAATTAAATTTCGAAAAGTTTCATAGAATCTAATTTTCCTTTGATTTTTTACACGGACTTCCATTATAACCATCACTCGAAAAATATATAAATGATATATGAAATTTCATATCATTTCGAACAATCCCATATTTAATATGATTTTTGACCGAAACTAGCATAAACTAGTGTATAATATATTATGATTTTTTGACCGAATCTTGTATTTCGAAAAGTTTCATAGAATCTAGTTTTCAGATGATTTTTATGCATGTACTACCATCATAACCTTCCCTCTAAACATAAATAAATGATCTGAAAAGTCTCGTATCATTTCAAATAGTCCCCAATTAAATATTATTTTTTTGACTGAAACTAGTGTATAATATACTGATTTTTGACCGAAACATGCATTTCGAAAAGTTTCATAGAATCTAGTTTTCAGATGATTTTTATGCATGGACTACCATCATAACCTTCCTTCTTAACATATATAAATGATCTGAAAAGTCTCGTATCATTTCAAATAGTCCCCAATTAAATTTTATTTTTTTGACTGAAATTAGTGTATATATACTGATTTTTGACCGAAACTTGAATTTCGAAAAGTTTCATAAAATCTATTTTTCAGATGAATTTTTTCCATGGACTTCCATCATATCCTTCCCTCTTAACATATATAAATGATATGTGAAGTCTCGTATGATGTCTAATAGTCCCCAATAAAATTTGATTTTTTTGACAGAAACTAGTGTATAATATACTATGATTTTTGATCGAAACTTGCATTTCAAAAAGTTTCTGAGAATCTAATTATCCGATGATTTTTTGCATGGACATCCATCATAACCTTCCTTCGTAAAATATATAAATGATATGTGAAGTTTCGTTTCATTTTGAACTGTCCCCGATTTAATTTGATTTTTGACCGAAACTAGTATAAACTTGTGTATAATATATTATGATTTTTTGACCGAAACTTGCATTTCGAAAAGCTTAATAGAATCTAGTTTTCAGATGATTTTCTTGCATGGACTTCCATCATAAACTTCCCTCTTAACATATATAAATGATCTGAAAAGTCTCGAATAATTTCAAATAGTCCTCAATTAAATTTTATTTTTTTTGACCGAAACTAGTGTATAATATACTATGATTTTTGACCGAAACTTACATTTCGAAAAGTTTCATAGAATCTAATATTCCTTTGATTTTTTACACGGACTTCCATCATAACCATCGCTCGAAAAATATATAAATGATATATGAAATTTCATATCATTTCGAACAATCCCCTATTTAATATGATTTTTGACCGAAACTAGTATAAAACTAGTGTATAATATATTATGATTTTTTGACCGAAACTTGCATTTCGAAAAGTTTCATAGAATCTAGTTTTCAGATGATTTTTATACATGTACTACCATCATAACCTTCCCTCTTAACATATATAAATGATCCGAAAAGTCTCGTATCATTTCAAATAGTCCCCAATTAAATTTTATTTTTTGACTGGAACTAGTTTATAATATATTGATTTTTGACCGAAACTTGCATTTCGAAAAGTTTCATAGAATCTAGTTTTCAAATGATTTTATTTCATGGACTTCCATCATAAACTTCCCTCTTAATATATATAAATGATATGAAAAGTCTCGAATAATTTCAAATAGTCCCCAATAGAATTTTATTTTTTTGACCGAAACTAGTGTATAATATACTATGATTTTTGAACGAAACTTGCTTTACGAAAGGTTTCATAGAATCTAAATATCCGATGATTTTTTTGCATGGACTTCCATCATAACCTTCCCTCGTAAAATATATAAATGATATGTGAAGTTTCGTATCATTTTGAACAGTCCCCGATTTAATATGATTTTTGACCGAAACTAGTATAAACTTGTGTATAATATATTATGATATTTTGAACGAAACTTGCATTTCGAAAAGTTTCATAGAATCTAGTTTTCAGATGATTTTTATGCATGGACTACCATCATAACCTTCCCTCTTAACATATATAAATGATCCGAAAAGTCTCGTATCATTTCAAATAGCCCCCAATTAAATTTTATTTTTTGACTGAAACTAGTGTATAATATATTGATTTTTGACCGAAACTTGCATTTCGAAAAGTTTCATAGAATCTAGTTTTCAAATGATTTTATTTCATGGACTTCCATCATAAACTTCCCTCTTAATATATATAAATGATATGAAAAGTCTCGAATAATTTCAAATAGTCCCCAATAGAATTTTATTTTTTTGACCGAAACTAGTGTATAATATACTATGATTTTTGAACGAAACTTGCTTTACGAAAGGTTTCATAGAATCTAATTATCCGATGATTTTTTTGCATGGACTTCCATCATAACCTTCCCTCGTAAAATATATAAATGATATGTGAAGTTTCGTATCATTTTGAACAGTCCCCGATTTAATATGATTTTTGACCGAAACTAGTATAAACTTGTGTATAATATATTATGATTTTTTGAACGAAACTTGCATTTCGAAAAGTTTCATAGAATCTAGTTTTCAGATGAGTTTTATGCATGGACTACCATCATAACCTTCCCTCTTAACATATATAAATGATCTGAAAAGTCTCGTATCATTTCAAATAGTCCCCAATTAAATTTTATTTTTTTGACTGAAACTAGTGTATAATATACTGATTTTTAACCGAAACTTGCATTTTGAAAAGTTTCATAGAATCTAATTTTCAGATGAATTTTTTAAATGGACTTCCATCATATCCTTCCCTTTTAACATATATAAATGATATGTGAAGTCTCGTATGATTTCAAATAGTCCCCAATACAATTTGATTCTTTTGACCGAAACTAGTGTATAATATACTATGATTTTTGACCGAAACTTGCATTTCAAAAAGTTTCAAAGAATCTAATTATCCGATGATTTTTTGTATGGACATCCATCATAACCTTCCCTCGTAAAATATATAAATGATATGTGAAGTTTCGTTTCAATTTGAACAGTCCCCGATTTAATTTGATTTTTGACCGAAACTAGTATAAACTTGTGTATAATATATTATTATTTTTTGACCGAAACTTGCATTTCGAAAAGTTTCATAGAATCTAGTTTTCAGATGATTTTCTTGCATGGACTTCCGTCATAAACTTCCCTCTTAATATATATAAATGATCTGAAGAGTCTCGAATAATTTCAAATAGTCCCCAATTAATTTTTATTTTTTTGACCGAAACTAGTGTATAATATACTATGATTTTTGACCGAAACTTGCATTTCGAATAGTTTCATAGAATCTAATTTTCCGATGATTTTTTACATGGACTTCCATCATAACCATTACATGAAAAATATATAAGTGATATGTGAAATTTCATATCGTTTCTAACAATCCCCGATTTAATATGAGTTTTGACCGAAACTAGTATAAACTAGTGTATAATATAGTATATTTTTTGACCGAAACTTGCATTTCGAAAAGTTTCATAGAATCTAGTTTTCAGATGATTTTTATGTATGGACTACCATCATAACATTCCCTCTTAACATATATAAATGATCTGAAAAGTCACGTATCATTTCAAATAGTCCACAATTAAATTTTATTTTTTTGACTGAAACTAGTGTATAATATACTGATTTTTGACCGAAACTCGCATTTCGAAAAGTTTCATAGAATCTAATTTTCATATGAATTTTTTGCAAGGACTTCCATCATATCCTTCCCTCTTAACATATATAAATGATATGTGATGTCTCGGTTCATTTCAAATAGTCCCCAATACAATTTGATTTTTTTGACCGAAACTAGTGTATAATATACTATGATTTTTGACCGAAATTTGCATTTCGAAAAGTTTCATATAATCTAATTTTCCGATGATTTTTTATATGGACTTCCCTCATAACCATCGCTCGAAAAATATATAAATGATATGTGAAATTTCAGATCATTTCGAACAATCCCCGATTTAATATGATTTTTGACCGAAACTAGTATAAACTAGTGTATAATATATTATGATTTTTTGACCGAAACTTGCATTTCGAAAAGTTTCATAGAATCTAGTTTTCAGATGATTTTTATGCATGTACTACCATCATAACCTTCCCTCTTAACATATATAAATGATCCGAAAAGTCTCGTATCATTTCAAATAGTCCCCAATTAAATTTTATTTTTTGACTGAAAGTAGTGTATAATATACTGATTTTTTGACCGAAACTCGCATTTCGAAAAGTTTCATAGAATCTAGTTTTCAAATGATTTTATTTCATGGACTTCCATCATAAACTTCCCTCTTAATATATATAAATGATATGAAAAGTCTCGAATAATTTCAAATAGTCCCCAATACAATTTGATTTTTTTGACCGAAACTAGTGTATAATATACTATGATTTTTGAACGAAACTTGCTTTACGAAAGGTTTCATAGAATCTAATTATCCGATGATTTTTTTGCATGGACTTCCATCATAACCTTCCCTCATAAAATATATAAATGATATGTGAAGTTTCGTATCATTTTGAACAGTCCCCGATTTAATATGATTTTTGACCGAAACTAGTATAAACTTGTGTATAATATATTATGATTTTTTGAACGAAACTTGCATTTCGAAAAGTTTCATAGAATCTAGTTTTCAGATGAGTTTTATGCATGGACTACCATCATAACCTTCCCTCTTAACATATATAAATGATCTGAAAAGTCTCGTATCATTTCAAATAGTCCCCAATTAAATTTTATTTTTTTGACTGAAACTAGTATATAATATACTGATTTTTGACCGAAACTTGCATTTCGAAAAGTTTCATAGAATCTAATTTTCAGATGAATTTTTTAAATGGACTTCCATCATATCCTTCCCTCTTAACATATATAAATGATATGTGAAGTCTCGTATGATTTCAAATAGTCCCCAATACAATTTGATTCTTTTGACCGAAACTAGTGTATAATATACTATGATTTTTGACCGAAACTTGCATTTCAAAAAGTTTCAAAGAATCTAATTATCCGATGATTTTTTGTATGGACATCCATCATAACCTTCCCTCGTAAAATGTATAAATGATATGTGAAGTTTCGTATCATTTTGAATAGTCCCCGATTTAATTTGATTTTTGACCGAAACTAGTATAAACTTGTGTATAATATATTATGATTTTTTGACCGAAACTTGCATTTCGAAAAGTTTCATAGAATCTAGTTTTCAGATGATTTTCTTGCATGGACTTCCATCATAAACTTCCCTCTTAATATATATAAATGATCTGAAAAGTCTCGAATAATTTCAAATAGTCCCCAATTAAATTTTATTTTTTTGACCGAAACTAGTGTATAATATACTATGGTTTTTGACCGAAACTTGCATTTCGAATAGTTTCATAGAATCTAATTTTCCGATGATTTTTTACATGGACTTCCATCATAACCATTACTCGAAAAATATATAAATGATATGTGAAATTTCATATTGTTTCTAACAATCCCCGATTTAATATGATTTTTGACCGAAACTAGTATAAACTAGTGTATAATATATTATATTTTTTGACCGAAACTTGCATTTCGAAAAGTTTCATAGAATCTAGTTTTCAGATGATTTTTATGCATGGACTACCATCATAACATTCCCTCTTAACATATATAAATGATCTGAAAAGTCACGTATCATTTCAAATAGTCCACAATTAAATTTTATTTTTTTGACTGAAACTAGTGTATAATATACTGATTTTTGACCGAAACTCGCATTTCGAAAAGTTTCATAGAATCTAATTTTCATATGAATTTTTTGCAAGGACTTCCATCATATCCTTCCCTCTTAACATATATAAATGATATGTGAAGTCTCGTTTCATTTCAAATAGTCCCCAATACAATTTGATTTTTTTGACCGAAACTAGTGTATAATAAATATACTATGATTTTTGACCGAAATTTGCATTTCGAAAAGTTTCATATAATCTAATTTTCCGATGATTTTTTATATGGACTTCCATCATAACCATCGCTCGAAAAATATATTTATGATATGTGAAATTTCATATCATTTCGAACAATCCCCGATTTAATATGATTTTTGACCGAAACTAGTATAAACTAGTGTATAATATATTATGATTTTTTGACCGAAACTTGCATTTCGAAAAGTTTCATAGAATCTAGTTTTCAGATGATTTTTATGCATGGACAAAATCATAACCTTCCCTCTTCACATATATAAATGATCTGAAAAGTCTCCTATCAATTCAAATATTCCCCAATTAAATTTTATTTTTTTTGACTGAAATTAGTGTATAATATACAGATTTTTGACCGAAACTTGCATTTCGAAAAGTTTCATAGAATCTAATTTTCAGATGAATTTATTGCATGGACTTCCATCATATCCTTCCCTCTTAACATATCTAAATGATATGTGAAGTCTCGTATGATTTCAAATAGTCCTCAATAAAATTTGATTTTTTTGATCGAAACTAGTGTATAATATACTATGATTTTTGTCCGAAACTTGTATTTCAAAAAGTTTCAAAGAATCTAATTATCCGATGATTTTTTGCATGGACATCCATCATAACCTTCCCTCGTAAAATATATAAATGATATGTGAAGTTTCATTTCATTTTGAACATTCCCCGATTTAATTTGATTTTTGACCGAAACTAGTATAAACTTGTGTATAACATATTATGATTTTTTGACCGAAACTTGCATTTCGAAAAGCTTAAAAGAATCTAGTTTTCAGAAGTTTTTCTTGCATGGACTTCCATCATAAACTTCCCTCTTAACATATATAAATGATATGAAAAGTCTCGAATAATTTCAAATAGTCCTCAATTAAAATTTATTTTTTTGGAACGAAACTAGTGTATAATATACTATGAGTTTTAACCGAAACTTACATTTCGAAAAGTTTCATAGAATCTAATTTTACTTTGATTTTTTACATGGACTTCCATCATAACCATCGCCAGAAAAATATATAAATGATATATGAAATTTCATTTCATTTCGAACAATCCCCTATTTAATATGATTTTTGACCGAAACTAGCATAAACTAGTGTATAATATATTATGATTTTTTGACCTAAACTTGCATTTCGAAAAGTTTCATAGAATCTAGTTTTAAGATGATTTTTATGCATGTACTACCATCATAACCTTCCCTCTTAACATATATAAATGATCCGAAAAGTCTCGTATCATTTCAAATAGTCCCCAATTAAATTTTATTTTTTTGACTGAAACTAGTGTATAATATACTGATATTTGACCGAAACTTGCATTTCGAAAAGTTTCATAGAATCTAGTTTTCAGATGATTTTTATGCATGGACTACCATCATAACCTTCCCTCTTAACATATATAAATGATCTGAAAAGTCTCGTATCATTTCAAATAGTCCCCAATTAAATTTTATTTTTTTGAATGAAATTAGTGTATATATACTGATTTTTGACCGAAACTTGTATTTCTAAAGGTTTCATAGAATCTATTTTTCAGATGAATTTTTTGCATGGACTTCCATCACATCCTTCCCTCTTAACATATATAAATGATATGTGAAGTCTCGTATGATTTCAAATAGTCCCCAATAAAATTTGATTTTTTTGACTGAAACTAGTGTATAATATACTATGATTTTTGACCGAAACTTGCATTTCAAAAAGTTTCAAAGAATCTAATTATCCGATGATTTTTTGCATGAACATCCATCATAACCTTCCCTCGTAAAATATATAAATGATATGTGAAGTTTCGTTTCATTTTGAACAGTCCCCGATTTAATTTGATTTTTGACCGAAACTAGTATAAACTTGTGTATAATATATTATGATTTTTTGACCGAAACGTGCATTTCGAAAAGCTTAATAGAATCTAGTTTTCAGATGTTTTTCCTGCATGGACTTCCATCATAAACTTCCCTCTTAACATATATAAATGATCTGAAAAGTCTCGAATAATTTCAAATAGTCCTCAATTAAATTTTATTTTTTTTGACCGAAACTAGTGTATAATATACTATGATTTTTGACCGAAACTTACCTTTCGAAAAGTTTTATAGAATCTAATTTTCCTTTGATATTTTACATGGACTTCCATCATAACCATCGCTCGAAAAATATATAAATGATATATGAAATTTCATATCATTTCAAACAATCCCCTATTTAATATGATTTTTGACCGAAACTAGTATAAACTAGTGTATAATATATTATGATTTTTTGACCGAAACTTGCATTTCGAAAAGTTTCATAGAATCTAGTTTTCAGATGATTTTTATGCATGTACTACCATCAAAACCTTCCTTATTAAAATATATAAATGATCCGATAAGTCTCGTATCATTTGAAATAGTCCCCAATTAAATTTTATTTTTTGACTGAAACTAGTGTATAATATACTGATTTTTGACCGAAACTTGCATTTCGAAAAGTTTCATAGAATCTAGTTTTCAGATGAATTTTTTAAATGGACTTCCATCATAAACTTCCCTCTTAACATATATAAATGATCTGAAAAGTCTAGAATAATTTCAAATAGTCCCCAATTAAATTTATTTTTTTGATCGAAACTAGTGTATAATATACTATGATTTTTGACCGAAACTTGCATTTCGAAAACTTTCAAAGAATATAATTATCCGATGATTTTTTGCATGGACATCCATCATAACCTTCCCTCGTAAAATATATAAATGATATGTGAAGTTTCGTATCATTTTGAACAGTCCCCGATTTAATTTGATTTTTGACCGAAACTAGTATAAACTAGTGTATAATATATTATGATTTTTTGACCGAAACTTGCATTTCGAAAAGTTTCATAGAATCTAGTATTCAGATGATTTTCTTTCATAGACTTCCATCATAAACTTCCCTCTTAACATATATAAATGATCTGAAAAGTCTCGAATAATTTCAAATAGTCCCCAATTAAATTTTATTTTTTTGACCGAAACTAGTGTATAATATACTATGATTTTTGACCGAAACTTGCATTTTGAAATGTTTAAAAGAATCTAATTTTCCGATGATTTTTTACATGGACTTCCATCATAAACATCGCTCGAAAAATATATAAATGATATGTGAAATTTCATATCATTTCGAACATTCCCCGATTTAATATGATTTTTAACCGAAACTAGTGTATAATATACTATGTTTTTTGACCGATACTTGCATTTCGAAAAGTTTCATAGAATCTAATTATCCAATGATTTTTTGCATGAACATCCATCATAACCTTCCCTCGTAAAATATATAAATGATATGTGAAGTTTCGTATCATTTTGAACAGTCCCCGATTTAATTTGATTTTTGACCGAAACTAGTATAAACTTGTGTATAATATATTATGATTTTTTGACCGAAACGTGCATTTCGAAAAGCTTAATAGAATCTAGTTTTCAGATGATTTTCTTGCATGGACTTCCATCATAAAATTCCCTCTTAACATATATAAATGATCTGAAAAGTCTTGTATAATTTCAAATAGTCCCCAATTAAATTTTATTTTTTTGACCTAAACTAGTGTATAATATACTATGATTTTTGACCGAAACTTGCATTTCGAAAAGTTTCATAGAATCTAATTTTCCGATGATATTTTACATGAACTTCCATCATAACCATTATTCGAAAAATATATAAATGATATGTGAAATTTCATATCATTTCGAACAATCCCCGATTTAATATGATTTTTGACCGAAACTAGTATAAACTAGTGTATAATATATTATGATTTTTTGACCGAAACTTGCATTTCGAAAAGTTTCATAGAATCTAGTTTTCAGATGATTTTTATGCATGTACTACCATCAAAACCTTCCTTATTAAAATATATAAATGATCCGATAAGTCTCGTATCATTTGAAATAGTCCCCAATTAAATTTTATTTTTTGACTGAAACTAGTGTATAATATACTGATTTTTGACCGAAACTTGCATTTCGAAAAGTTTCATAGAATCTAGTTTTCAGATGAATTTTTTAAATGGACTTCCATCATAAACTTCCCTCTTAACATATATAAATGATCTGAAAAGTCTAGAATAATTTCAAATAGTCCCCAATTAAATTTATTTTTTTGATCGAAACTAGTGTATAATATACTATGATTTTTGACCGAAACTTGCATTTCGAAAACTTTCAAAGAATATAATTATCCGATGATTTTTTGCATGGACATCCATCATAACCTTCCCTCGTAAAATATATAAATGATATGTGAAGTTTCGTATCATTTTGAACAGTCCCCGATTTAATTTGATTTTTGACCGAAACTAGTATAAACTAGTGTATAATATATTATGATTTTTTGACCGAAACTTGCATTTCGAAAAGTTTCATAGAATCTAGTTTTCAGATGATTTTCTTTCATAGACTTCCATCATAAACTTCCCTCTTAACATATATAAATGATCTGAAAAGTCTCGAATAATTTCAAATAGTCCCCAATTAAATTTTATTTTTTTGACCGAAACTAGTGTATAATATACTATGATTTTTGACCGAAACTTGCATTTCGAAATGTTTAAAAGAATCTAATTTTCCGATGATTTTTTACATGGACTTCCATCATAAACATCGCTCGAAAAATATATAAATGATATGTGAAATTTCATATCATTTCGAACATTCCCCGATTTAATATGATTTTTAACCGAAACTAGTGTATAATATACTATGTTTTTTGACCGATACTTGCATTTCGAAAAGTTTCATAGAATCTAATTATCCAATGATTTTTTGCATGAACATCCATCATAACCTTCCCTCGTAAAATATATAAATGATATGTGAAGTTTCGTATCATTTTGAACAGTCCCCGATTTAATTTGATTTTTGACCGATACTAGTATAAACTAGTGTATAATATATTATAATTTTTTGACCGAAACTTGCGTTTCGAAAATTTTCATAGAATCTAGTTTTCAGATGATTTTCTAGCATGGACTTCCATCATAAACTTCCCTCTTAATATATATAAATGATCTGAAAAGTCTCGAATAATTTCAAATCGTCCCCAATTAAATTTTTTTTGGACCGAAACTAGTGTATAATATACTATGATTTTTGACCGAAACTTGCATTTCGAAAAGTTTCATAGAATCTAATTTTCCGATGATTTTTTACAAAGACTTCCATCATAACCATCGCTCGAAAAATATATAAATGATATGTGAAGTTTCATATCATTTCGAACAGTCCCCGATTTAATTTGATTTTTGACCGAAACTAGTATAAATTAGTGTATAATATATTATGATTTTTTGACCGAAACTTGCATTTCGAAAAGTTTCATAGAATCTAGTTTTCAGATGATTTTCTTACATGGACTTCCATCATAACTCTTAACATATATAAATGATATGAAAAGTCTTGTATAATTTCAAATAGTCCCCAGTTAAATTTTATTTTTTTGACCGAAATTAGTGTATAATATACTATGATGTTAGAATGAAACTTGCATTTCGAAAAGAATCATAGAATCTAATTTTCCGATGATTTTTTACAAAGACTTCCATCATAACCTTCCCTCGAAAAATATATAAATGATATGTGAAGTTTCGTATCATTTTGAACAGTCCCTGATTTAATTTGATTTTTGACCGAAACTAGTATAAAACTAGTGTGTAATATATTATGATTTTTTGACCGAAACTTGCATTTCGAAAAGTTTCTTAGAATATAGTTTTCAGATGATTTTTTTGCATGGACTTCCATCATAAACTTCCCTCTTAACATATATAAATGATCTGAAAAGTCTTGTATAATTTCAAATAGTCCCCAATTAAATTTTATTTTTTTGACCTAAACTAGTGTATAATATACTATGATGTTAGACTGAAACTTGCATTTCGAAAAGAATCATAGAATCTAATTTTCCAATGATTTTTTTCATGGACTTCCATCATAACCATCGCTCGAAAAATATATAAATGATATATGAAATTTCATATCATTTCGAACAATCCCCTGTTTAATATGATTTTTGACCGAAACTAGTATAAACTAGTGTATAATATATTATGATTTTTTGACCGAAACTTGCATTTCGAAAAGTTTCTTAGAATCTAGTTTTAAGATGATTTTTATGCATGTACTACCATCAAAACCTTCCTTATTAAAATATATAAATGATCCGATAAGTCTCGTATCATTTGAAATAGTCCCCAATTAAATTTTATTTTTTGAATGAAACTAGTGTATAATATACTGATTTTTGACCGAAACTTGCATTTCGAAAAGTTTCATAGAATCTAGTTTTCAGATGATTTTCTTTCATGGACTTCCACCATAAACTTTCCTCTTAACATATATAAATGATCTGAAAAGTCGAGAATAATTTCAAATAGTCCACAATTAAAATTTATTTTTTTGATCAAAACTAGTGTATAATATACTATGATTTTTGACCGAAACTTGCATTTCGAAAACTTTCAAAAAATCTAATTATTCGATGATTTTTTGCATGGACATCCATCATAACCTTCCCTCGTAAAATATATTAATGATTTGTGAAGTTTCGTATCATTTTGAACAGTCCCCGATTTAATTTGATTTTTGACCGAAACTAGTATAAACTAGTATATAATATATTATGATTTTTTGACCGAAACTTGCATTTCGAAAAGTTTCTTAGAAAATAGTTTTCAGATGATTTTCTTGCATGGACTTCCATCATAAAATTCCCTCTTAACATATATAAATGATCTGAAAAGTCTTGTATAATTTCAAATAGTCCCCAATTAAATTTTATTTTTTTGACCTAAACTAGTGTATAATATACTATGATTTTTGACCGAAACTTGCATTTCGAAAAGTTTCATAGAATCTAATCTTCCGATGATATTTTACATGAACTTCCATCATAACCATTATTCGAAAAATATATAAATGATATGTGAAATTTCATATCATTTCGAACAATCCCCGATTTAATATGATTTTTGACCGAAACTAGTATAAACTAGTGTATAATATATTATGATTTTTTGACCGAAACTTGCATTTCGAAAAGTTTCATAGAATCTAGTTTTCAGATGATTTTTATGCATGTACTACCATCAAAACCTTCCTTATTAAAATATATAAATGATCCGATAAGTCTCGTATCATTTGAAATAGTCCCCAATTAAATTTTATTTTTTGACTGAAACTAGTGTATAATATACTGATTTTTGACCGAAACTTGCATTTCGAAAAGTTTCATAGAATCTAGTTTTCAGATGAATTTTTTAAATGGACTTCCATCATAAACTTCCCTCTTAACATATATAAATGATCTGAAAAGTCTAGAATAATTTCAAATAGTCCCCAATTAAATTTATTTTTTTGATCGAAACTAGTGTATAATATACTATGATTTTTGACCGAAACTTGCATTTCGAAAACTTTCAAAGAATATAATTATCCGATGATTTTTTGCATGGACATCCATCATAACCTTCCCTCGTAAAATATATAAATGATATGTGAAGTTTCGTATCATTTTGTACAGTCCCCGATTTAATTTGATTTTTGACCGAAACTAGTATAAACTAGTGTATAATATATTATGATTTTTTGATCGAAACTTGCATTTCGAAAAGTTTCATAGAATCTAGTTTTCAGATGATTTTCTTTCATAGACTTCCATCATAAACTTCCCTCTTAACATATATAAATGATCTGAAAAGTCTCGAATAATTTCAAATAGTCCCCAATTAAATTTTATTTTTTTGACCGAAACTAGTGTATAATATACTATGATTTTTGACCGAAACTTGCATTTCGAAATGTTTAAAAGAATCTAATTTTCCGATGATTTTTTACATGGACTTCCATCATAAACATCGCTCGAAAAATATATAAATGATATGTGAAATTTCATATCATTTCGAACATTCCCCGATTTAATATGATTTTTAACCGAAACTAGTGTATAATATACTATGTTTTTTGACCGATACTTGCATTTCGAAAAGTTTCATAGAATCTAATTATCCAATGATTTTTTGCATGAACATCCATCATAACCTTCCCTCGTAAAATATATAAATGATATGTGAAGTTTCGTATCATTTTGAACAGTCCCCGATTTAATTTGATTTTTGACCGAAACTAGTATAAACTTGTGTATAATATATTATGATTTTTTGACCGAAACGTGCATTTCGAAAAGCTTAATAGAATCTAGTTTTCAGATGATTTTCTTGCATGGACTTCCATCATAAAATTCCCTCTTAACATATATAAATGATCTGAAAAGTCTTGTATAATTTCAAATAGTCCCCAATTAAATTTTATTTTTTTGACCTAAACTAGTGTATAATATACTATGATTTTTGACCGAAACTTGCATTTCGAAAAGTTTCATAGAATCTAATTTTCCGATGATATTTTACATGAACTTCCATCATAACCATTATTCGAAAAATATATAAATGATATGTGAAATTTCATATCATTTCGAACAATCCCCGATTTAATATGATTTTTGACCGAAACTAGTATAAACTAGTGTATAATATATTATGATTTTTTGACCGAAACTTGCATTTCGAAAAGTTTCATAGAATCTAGTTTTCAGATGATTTTTATGCATGTACTACCATCAAAACCTTCCTTATTAAAATATATAAATGATCCGATAAGTCTCGTATCATTTGAAATAGTCCCCAATTAAATTTTATTTTTTGACTGAAACTAGTGTATAATATACTGATTTTTGACCGAAACTTGCATTTCGAAAAGTTTCATAGAATCTAGTTTTCAGATGAATTTTTTAAATGGACTTCCATCATAAACTTCCCTCTTAACATATATAAATGATCTGAAAAGTCTAGAATAATTTCAAATAGTCCCCAATTAAATTTATTTTTTTGATCGAAACTAGTGTATAATATACTATGATTTTTGACCGAAACTTGCATTTCGAAAACTTTCAAAGAATATAATTATCCTATGATTTTTTGCATGGACATCCATCATAACCTTCCCTCGTAAAATATATAAATGATATGTGAAGTTTCGTATCATTTTGAACAGTCCCCGATTTAATTTGATTTTTGACCGAAACTAGTATAAACTAGTGTATAATATATTATGATTTTTTGACCGAAACTTGCATTTCGAAAAGTTTCATAGAATCTAGTTTTCAGATGATTTTCTTTCATAGACTTCCATCATAAACTTCCCTCTTAACATATATAAATGATCTGAAAAGTCTCGAATAATTTCAAATAGTCCCCAATTAAATTTTATTTTTTTGACCGAAACTAGTGTATAATATACTATGATTTTTGACCGAAACTTGCATTTCGAAATGTTTAAAAGAATCTAATTTTCCGATGATTTTTTACATGGACTTCCATCATAAACATCGCTCGAAAAATATATAAATGATATGTGAAATTTCATATCATTTCGAACATTCCCCGATTTAATATGATTTTTAACCGAAACTAGTGTATAATATACTATGTTTTTTGACCGATACTTGCATTTCGAAAAGTTTCATAGAATCTAATTATCCAATGATTTTTTGCATGAACATCCATCATAACCTTCCCTCGTAAAATATATAAATGATATGTGAAGTTTCGTATCATTTTGAACAGTCCCCGATTTAATTTGATTTTTGACCGATACTAGTATAAACTAGTGTATAATATATTATAATTTTTTGACCGAAACTTGCGTTTCGAAAATTTTCATAGAATCTAGTTTTCAGATGATTTTCTAGCATGGACTTCCATCATAAACTTCCCTCTTAATATATATAAATGATCTGAAAAGTCTCGAATAATTTCAAATCGTCCCCAATTAAATTTTTTTTGGACCGAAACTAGTGTATAATATACTATGATTTTTGACCGAAACTTGCATTTCGAAAAGTTTCATAGAATCTAATTTTCCGATGATTTTTTACAAAGACTTCCATCATAACCATCGCTCGAAAAATATATAAATGATATGTGAAGTTTCATATCATTTCGAACAGTCCCCGATTTAATTTGATTTTTGACCGAAACTAGTATAAATTAGTGTATAATATATTATGATTTTTTGACCGAAACTTGCATTTCGAAAAGTTTCATAGAATCTAGTTTTCAGATGATTTTCTTACATGGACTTCCATCATAACTCTTAACATATATAAATGATATGAAAAGTCTTGTATAATTTCAAATAGTCCCCAGTTAAATTTTATTTTTTGACCGAAATTAGTGTATAATATACTATGATGTTAGAATGAAACTTGCATTTCGAAAAGAATCATAGAATCTAATTTTCCGATGATTTTTTACAAAGACTTCCATCATAACCTTCCCTCGAAAAATATATAAATGATATGTGAAGTTTCGTATCATTTTGAACAGTCCCCGATTTAATTTGATTTTTGACCGAAACTAGTATAAAACTAGTGTGTAATATATTATGATTTTTTGACCGAAACTTGCATTTCGAAAAGTTTCTTAGAATATAGTTTTCAGATGATTTTTTTGCATGGACTTCCATCATAAACTTCCCTCTTAACATATATAAATGATCTGAAAAGTCTTGTATAATTTCAAATAGTCCCCAATTAAATTTTATTTTTTTGACCTAAACTAGTGTATAATATACTATGATGTTAGACTGAAACTTGCATTTCGAAAAGAATCATAGAATCTAATTTTCCAATGATTTTTTTCATGGACTTCCATCATAACCATCGCTCGAAAAATATATAAATGATATATGAAATTTCATATCATTTCGAACAATCCCCTGTTTAATATGATTTTTGACCGAAACTAGTATAAACTAGTGTATAATATATTATGATTTTTTGACCGAAACTTGCATTTCGAAAAGTTTCTTAGAATCTAGTTTTAAGATGATTTTTATGCATGTACTACCATCAAAACCTTCCTTATTAAAATATATAAATGATCCGATAAGTCTCGTATCATTTGAAATAGTCCCCAATTAAATTTTATTTTTTGACTGAAACTAGTGTATAATATACTGATTTTTGACCGAAACTTGCATTTCGAAAAGTTTCATAGAATCTAGTTTTCAGATGATTTTCTTTCATGGACTTCCACCATAAACTTTCCTCTTAACATATATAAATGATCTGAAAAGTCGAGAATAATTTCAAATAGTCCACAATTAAATTTTATTTTTTTGATCAAAACTAGTGTATAATATACTATGATTTTTGACCGAAACTTGCATTTCGAAAACTTTCAAAAAATCTAATTATTCGATGATTTTTTGCATGGACATCCATCATAACCTTCCCTCGTAAAATATATTAATGATTTGTGAAGTTTCGTATCATTTTGAACAGTCCCCGATTTAATTTGATTTTTGACCGAAACTAGTATAAACTAGTATATAATATATTATGATTTTTTGACCGAAACTTGCATTTCGAAAAGTTTCTTAGAAAATAGTTTTCAGATGATTTTCTTGCATGGACTTCCATCATAAAATTCCCTCTTAACATATATAAATGATCTGAAAAGTCTTGTATAATTTCAAATAGTCCCCAATTAAATTTTATTTTTTTGACCTAAACTAGTGTATAATATACTATGATTTTTGACCGAAACTTGCATTTCGAAAAGTTTCATAGAATCTAATTTTCCGATGATATTTTACATGAACTTCCATCATAACCATTATTCGAAAAATATATAAATGATATGTGAAATTTCATATCATTTCGAACAATCCCCGATTTAATATGATTTTTGACCGAAACTAGTATAAACTAGTGTATAATATATTATGATTTTTTTACCGAAACTTGCATTTCGAAAAGTTTCATAGAATCTAGTTTTCAAATGATTTTTATGCATGGACTACCATCATAACCTTCCCTCTTAACAAATATAAATGATCTTAAAAGTCTCGTATCATTTCAAATAGTCCACAATTAAATTTTATTTTTTTGATTGAAACTAGTGTATAATATACTGATATTTGACCGAAACTCGCATATCTAAAAGTTTCATAGAATCTAATTTTAAGATGAATGTTTTGCATGGACTTCCATCATATCCTTCCCTCTTAACATATATAAATGATATGTGAAGTCTCGTATCATTTCAAATAGTCCCTAATACAATTTGATTTTTTTGACCGAAACTAGTGTATAATATACTATGATTTTTGACCAAAACTTGCATTTCGAAAAGTTTCATAGAATCTAATTATCCGATGATTTTTTGCATGGACATCCATCCTAACCTTCCCTCGTAAAATATATAAATGATATGTGAAGTTTCGTATCATTTTGAACAGTCTCCGATTTAATTTGATTTTTGACCGAAACTAGTATAAACTAGTGTATAATATATTATGATTTTTTGACCGAAACTTGCATTTCGAAAAGTTTCATAGAATCTAGTTTTCAGATTATTTTCTTTCATGGACTTCCATCATAAACTTCCCTCTTAACATATATAAATGATCTGAAAAGTCTCGAATAATTTCAAATAGTCCCCAATTAAATTTTATTTTTTTGACCGAAACTAGTGTATAATATACTATGAATTTTGACCGAAACTTGCATTTCGAAATGTTTCATAGAATCTAATTTTCTGATGATTTTTTACATGGACTTCCATCATAACCATCGCTCGAAAAATATATAAATGATATGTGAAATTTAATATCATTTCGAACATTCCTCGATTTAATATGATTTTTAAACGAAACTAGTGTATAATATACTATGTTTTTTGACCGATACTTGCATTTCGAAAAGTTTCATAGAATCTAATTATCCAATGATTTTTTGCATGAACATCCATCATAACCTTCCCTCGAAAAATATATAAATGATATATGAAGTTTCGTATCATTTTGAACAGTCCCCGATTTAATTTGATTTTTGACAGAAACTAGTATAAACTAGTGTATAATATATTATGATTTTTTGACCGAAACTTGCATTTCGAAAAGTTTCATAGAATCTAGTTTTCATATGATTTTCTTTCATGGACTTCCATCATAAACTTCCCTCTTAACATATATAAATGATCTGAAAAGTCTCGAATAATTTCAAATAGTCCGCAATTAAATTTTATTTTTTTGACCGAAACTAGTGTATAATATACTATGATTTTTAACCTAAACTTGCATTTCGAAAAGTTTCATAGAATCTAATTTTCCGATGATTTCTTACATGGACTTCCATCATAACCATCGCTCGAAAAATATATAAATGATATGTGAAATTTCATATCATTTCGAAAAATCCTCGATTTAATATGATTTTTGACTGAAACTCGTATAAACTAGTGTATAATATATTATGATTTTTTGACCGAAACATGCATTTCGAAAAGTTTCATAGAGTCTAGTTTTCAGATGATTCTTATGCATGAACTACCATCATAACCTCCCCTCTTAACATATATAAATGATCTGAAAATTCACGTATCATTTCAAATAGTCCATAATTTAATTTGATTTTTGACCGAAACTAGTATAAACTTGTGTATAAAATATTATGATTTTTTGAACGAAATTTGCATTTCGAAAAGATTCATAGAATCTAGTTTTCAGATGATTTTCTTGCATGGACTTCCATCATAAACTTCCCTCTTAATATATATAAATGATCTGAAAAGTCTCGAATAATTTCAAATAATCCCCAATTATATTTTATTTTTTTGACCGAAACTAGTGTATAATATACTATGATTTTTGACCGAAACTTGCATTTCGAAATGTTTCATAGAATCTAATTTTCCGATGATTTTTTACATGGATTTCCATCATAACCATCGCTCGAAAAATATATAAATGATATGTGAAATTTCATATCATTTCGAAGATTCCACGATTTAATATGATTTTTGACTAAAACTAGTGTATAATATACTATGTTTTTTGACCGATACTTGCATTTCGAAAAGTTTCATAGAATCTAATTATCCAATGATTTTTTGCATGAACATCCATCATAACCTTCCCTCGTAAAATATATAAATGATATGTGAAGTTTCGAATCATTTTGAACAGTCCCCGATTTAATTTGATTTTTGACCGATACTAGTATAAACTAGTGTATAATATATTATGATTTTTTGACCGAAACTTGCATTTCGAAAATTTTCATAGAATCTAGTTTTCAGATGATTTTCTTGCATGGACTTCCATCATAAACTTCCCTCTTAACATATATAAATGATCTGAAAAGTCTCTAATAATTTCAAATCGTCCCCAATTAAATTTTTTTTGGACCGAAACTAGTGTATAATATACTATGATTTTTGACCGAAACTTGCATTTCGAAAAGTTTCATATAATCTAATTTTCCGATGATTTTTTACAAAGACTTCCATCATAACCATCGCTCGAAAAATATATAAATGATATGTGAAGTTTAATATCATTTCGAACAGTCCCCGATTTAATTTGATTTTTGACCGAATCTAGTATAAATTAGTGTATAATATATTATGATTTTTTGACCGAAACTTGCATTTCGAAAAGTTTCATAGAATCTAGTTTTCAGATGATTTTCTTGCATGGACTTCCATCATAACTCTTAACATATATAAATGATCTACAAAGTCTTGTATAATTTCAAATAGTCCCCAGTTAAATTTTATTTTTTTGACCGAAAATAGTGTATAATATACTATGATTTTAGACTGAAACTTGCATTTCGAAAAGAATCATAGAATCTAATTTTCCGATGATTTTTTACAAAGACTTCCATCATAACCTTCCCTCGAAAAATATATAAATGATATGTGAAGTTTCGTATCATTTTGAACAGTCCCTGATTTATTTTGATTTTTGACCGAAACTAGTATAAACTAGTGTGTAATATATTATGATTTTTTGACCGAAACTTGCATTTCGAAAAGTTTTTAGAATATAGTTTTCAGATGATTTTCTTGCATAGACTTCCATCATAAACTTCCCTCTTAACATATATAAATTATCTGAAAATTCTTGTATAATTTCAAATAGTCCCCAATTAAATTTTATTTTTTTGACCTAAACTAGTGTATAATATACTATGATTTTTGACCGAAACTTGCATTTCGAAAAGTTTCATAGAATCTAATTTTCCAATGATTTTTTACATAGACTTCCATCATAACCATTACTCGAAAAATATATAAATGATATGTGAAATTTCATATCATTTTGAACAATCCCTGATTTAATATGATTTTTGACCGAAACTAGTATAAACTAGTGTATAATATATTATGATTTTTTGAACGAAACTTGCATTTCGAAATGTTTCATAGAATCTAGTTTTCAGATGATTTTTATGCATGGACTACCATCATACCCTTCCTTCTTAACATATATAAATGATCTGAAAAGTCTCGTATCATTTCAAATAGTCCATAATTAAATTTTATTTTTTTGACTGAAACTAGTGTATAATATACTAATTTTTGACCGAAACTCGCATATCTATAAGTTTCATAGAATCTAATTTTCAGATGAATTTTTTGCATGGACTTCCATCATATCCTTTCCTCTTAACATATATAAATGATATATGAAGTCTTGTATCATTTCAAATAGTCCCCAATACAATTTGATTTTTTTGACCGAAACTAGTGTATAATATACTATGATTTTTGACCGAAACATGCATTTCGAAAAGTTTCATAGAATCTAATTATCCGATGATTTTTTGCATGGACATCCATCATAACCTTCCCTCGTAAAATATATATATGATATGTGAAGTTTCGTATCATTTTTAACAGTCCCCGATTTAATTTGATTTTTGACAGAAACTAGTATAAACCAGTTTATAATATATTATGATTTTTTGACCGAAACTTGCATTTCGAAAAGTTTCATAGAATCTAGTTTTAAGATGATTTTCTTTCATGGACTCCTATCATAAACTTCCCTCTTAACATATATAAATGATCTAAAAAGTCTCGAATAATTTCAAATAGTCCCCAATAAAATTTTATTTTTTTGACCGAAACTAGTGTATAATATACTATGATTTTTAACCTAAACTTGTATTTCGAAAAGTTTCATAGAATCTAATTTTCCGATGATTTCTTACATGGATTTCCATCATAACCATCGCTCGAAAAATATATAAATGATTTGTGAAATTTCATATCATTTTGAACAATCCCCGATTTAATATGATTTTTGACTGAAACTAGTATAAACTAGTGTATAATATATTATGATTTTTTGATCGAAACATGCATTTCGAAAAGTTTCATAGAGTCTAGTTTTCAGATGATTTTTATGCATGAACTACCATCATAACCTCCCCTCTTAAAATATATAAATGATCTGAAAATTCACGTATCATTTCAAATAGTCTACAATTTAATTTGATTTTTGACCGAAACTAGTATAAGTTTGTGTATAAAATATTATGATTTTTTGAACGAAACTTGCATTTCGAAAAGTTTCATAGAATCTGGTTTTCAGATGATTTTCTTGCATGGACTTCCATCATAAACTTCCCTCTTAATATATATAAATGATCTGAAAAGTCTCGAATAATTTCAAATAATCCCCAATTATATTTTATTTTTTTGACCGAAACTAGTGTATAATATACTATGATTTTTGACCGAAACTTGCATTTCGAAATGTTTCATAGAATCTAATTTTCCGATGATTTTTTACATGGACTTCCATCATAACCATCGCTCGAAAAATATATAAATGATATGTGAAATTTCATATCATTTCGAACATTCCCCGATTTAATATGATTTTTGACTGAAACTAGTGTATAATATGCTATGTTTTTTGATCGATACTTGCATTTCGAAAAGTTTCATAGAATCTAATTATCCGATGATTTTTTGCATGGACATCCATCATAACCTTCCCTCGTAAAATATATAAATGATATGTGAAGTTTCATATCATTTCGAACAGTACCTGATTTAATTTGATTTTTGACCGATACTAGTATAAACTAATGTATAATATATTATGATTTTTTTGACCAAAACTTGCATTTCGAAAATTTTCATAGAATCTAGTTTTCAGATGATTTTCTTGCATGGACTTCCATCATAACTCTTAACATATATAAATGATCTTAAAAGTCTTGTATAATTTTAAATAGTCCCCAAATAAATTTTATTTTTTTGACCGAAACTAGTGTATAATATACTATGATTTTTGACCGAAACTTGCATTTCGAAAAGTTTCATAGAATCTAATTTTCCGATGATTTTTTACAAAGACTTCCATCATAACCATCGCTCGAAAAATATATAAATGATATGTGAAGTTTCATATCATTTCGAACAGTCCCCGATTTAATTTGATTTTTGACCGAAACTAGTATAAATTAGTGTATAATATATTATAATTTTTTGACCGAAACGTGCATTTCGAAAAGTTTCATAGAATCTAGTTTTCAGATGATTATCTTGCATGGACTTCCATCATAACTCTTAACATATATAAATGATCTGAAAAGTCTTGTATAATTTCAAATAGTCCCCAATTAAAATTTAATTTTTTGACCGAAACTAGTGTATAATATACTATGATTTTAGACTAAAACTTGCATTTCGAAAAGAATCATAGAATCTAATTTTCCGATGATTTTTTACAAAGACATCCATCATAACCTTCCCTCGAAAAATATATAAATGATATGTGAAGTTTCGTATCATTTTGAACAGTCCCTGATTTAATTTGATTTTTGACCGAGACTAGTATAAACTAGTGTGTAATAAATTATGATTTTTTGACCGAAACTTGCATTTCGAAAAGTTTCATAGAATCTAGTTTTCAGATGATTTTCTTGCATGGACTTCCATCATAAACTTTCCTCTTAATATATATAAATGATCTGAAAAGTCTCGAATAATTTCAAATAGTCCCAAATTAAATTTTATTTTTTTGACCGAAACTAGTGTATAATATACTGTGATTTTTGACCGAAACTTGCATTTCAAAAAGTTTCATAGAATCTAATTTTCCGATGATTTTTTTAGATGGACTTCCATCATAACCATCGCTAAAAAACATATATAAATGATAGGTGAAGTCTCGTATCATTTTGAACAATCCCCGATTTAATATGATTTATGACCGAAACTAGTATAAACTAGTGTATAATATATTATGATTTTTTGACCGAAACTTGCATTTCCAATTTTTTTCATAGAATCTAGTTTTCAGATGATTTTTATGCATGGACTACCATCATAACATTCCCTCTTAACATATATAAATGATCTGAAAAGTCTCGTATCATTTCAAATAGTCCACAATTAAATTTTATTTTTTTGACTGAAACTAGTGTATAATATACTGATTTTTGACCGAAACTCGCATATCTAAAAGTTTCATAGAATCTAATTTTCAGATGAATTTTTTGCATGGACTTCCATCATAACCATCGCTCGAAAAATATATAAATGATATGTGAAATTTCATATCATTTCGAACATTCCCCGATTTAATATGATTTTTGACCGAAACTAGTGTATAATATACTATGTTTTTTGACCGATACTTGCATTTCGAAAAGTTTCATAGAATCTAATTATCCGATGATTTTTTGCATTGACATCCATCATAACCTTCCCACGTAAAATATATAAATGATATGTGAAGTTTCATATCATTTCGAACAGTACCTGATTTAATTTGATTTTTGACCGATACTAGTATAAACTAATGTATAATATATTATGATTGTTTTAACCGAAACTTGCATTTCGAAAATTTTCATAGAATCTAGTTTTCAGATGATTTTCTTGCGTGGACTTCCATCATAACTCTTAACATATATAAATGATCTTAAAAGTCTTGTATAATTTTAAATAGTCCCCAAATAAATTTTATTTTTTTGACCGAAACTAGTGTATAATATACTATGATTTTTGACCGAAACTTGCATTTCGAAAAGTTTCATAGAATCTAATTTTCCGATGATTTTTTAAAAAGACTTCCATCATAACCAACGCTCGAAAAATATATAAATGATATGTGAAGTTTCATATCATTTCGAACAGTCCCCGATTTAATTTGATTTTTGACCGAAACTAGTATAAATTAGTGTATAATATATTATGATTTTTTGACCGAAACTTGCATTTCGAAAAGTTTCATAGAATCTAGTTTTCAGATGATTATCTTGCATGGACTTCCATCATAACTCTTAACATATATAAATGATCTGAAAAGTCTTGTATAATTTCAAATAGTCCCCAATTAAATTTTATTTTCTTGACCGAAACTAGTGTATAATATACTATGATTTAAGACTGAAACTTGCATTTCGAAAAGAATCATAGAATCTAATTTTCCGATGATATTTTACAAAGACTTCCATCATAACCTTCCCTCGAAAAATATATAAATGTTATGTGAAGTTTTGTATCATTTTGAATAGTCCCCGATTTAATTTGATTTTTGACCGAAACTAATATAAACTAGTGTGTAATAAATTATGATTTTTTGACCGAAACTTGCATTTCGAAAAGTTTCATAGAATCTAGTTTTCAGATGATTTTCTTGCATGGACTTCCATCATAAACTTCCCTCTTAACATATATAATTGATCTGAAAAGTCTCGAATAATATCAAATAGTCCCCAATTAAATTTTATTTTTTTGACCGAAACTAGTGTATAATATACTATGATTTTTGACCAAAACTTGCATTTCGAAAAGTTTCATAGAATCTAATTTTCCGATGATTTGTTTAGATGCACTTCCATAATAACCATCGCTCAAAAACATATATAAATGATATGTGAAGTCTCGTATCATTTTGAACAATCCCCGATTTAATATGATTTTTTGACCGAAACTTGCATTTTGAAAAGTTTCATAGAATCTAGTTTTCAGATGATTTTTATGCATGGACTACCATCATAACATTCCCTCTTAACATATATAAATGATCTGAAAAGTCTCGTATCATTTTAAATAGTCCACAATTAAATTTTATTTTTTTGACTGAAACTAGTGTATAATATACTGATTTTTGACCGAAACTCGCATATCTAGAAGTTTCATAGAATCTAATTTTCAGATGAATTTTTTGCATGGACTTCCATCATATCCTTCCCTCTTAATATATATAAATGATATGTGAAGTCTCGTATCATTTCAAATAGTCCCCAATACAATTTGATTTTTTTGACCGAAACTAGTGTATAATATACTATAATTTTTGACCGAAACTTGCATTTCGAAAAGTTTCATAGAATCTAATTATCCGATGATTTTTTGCATGGACATCCATCATAACCTTCCCTCGTAAAATATATTAATGATATGTGAAGTTTCGTTTCATTTTGAACAGTCCCCGATTTAATTTGATTTTTGACAGAAACTAGTATAAACTTGTGTATAAAATATTATGATTTTTTGAACGAAACTTGCATTTCAAAAATTTTCATAGAATCTAGTTTTCAGATGATTTTCTTGCATGGACTTCCATCATAAACTTCCCTCTTAATATATATAAATGATCTGAAAAGTCTCGAATAATTTCAAATAGTCCCCAATTATATTTTATTTTTTTGACCGAAACTAGTGTATAATATACTATGATTTTTGACCGAAACTTGCATTTCGAAATGTTTCATAGAATCTAATTTTCCGATGATTTTTTACATGGACTTCCATCATAACCATCGCTCGAAAAATATATAAATGATATGTGAAATTTCATATCATTTCGAACATTCCCCGATTTAATATGATTTTTGACCGAAACTAGTGTATAATATACTTTGATTTTTGACCAAAACTTGCATTTCGAAAAGTTTCATAGAATCTAATTATCCGATGATTTTTTGCATGGACATCCATCATAACCTTCCCTCGTAAAATATATAAATGATATGTGAATTTTCATACCATTTCGAACAGTACCTGATTTAATTTGATTTTTGACCGATACTAGTATAAACTAATGTATAATATATTATGATTGTTTTGACCGAAACTTGCATTTCGAAAATTTTCATAGAATCTAGTTTTCAGATTTTCTTGCATGGACTTCCATCATACCTCTTAACATATATAAATGATCTTAAAAGTCTTGTATAATTTTAAATAGTCCCCAAATAAATTTTATTTTTTTGACCGAAACTAGTGTATAATATACTATGATTTTTGACCGAAACTTGCATTTCGAAAAGTTTCATAGAATCTAATTTTCCCATGATTTTTTACAAAGACTTCCATCATAACCATCGCTTGAAAAATATATAAATGATATGTGAAATTTCATATCATTTCGAACATTCCCCGATTTAATATGATTTTTGACCGAAACTAGTGTATAAAATACTATGATTTTTGACCGAAACATGCATTTCGAAAAGTTTCATAGAATCTAATTATCCGATGATTTTTTGCATGGACATCCATCATAACCTTCCCTCGTAAAATATATAAATGATATGTGAAGTTTCATACCATTTCGAACAGTACCTGATTTAATTTGATTTTTGACCGATACTTGTATAAACTAATGTATAATATATTATGATTGTTTTGACCGAAACTTGCATTTCGAAAATTTTCATAGAATCTAGTTTTCAGATGATTTTCTTGCATGGACTTCCATCATAACTCTTAACATATATAAATGATCTTAAAAGTCTTGTATAATTTTAAATAGTCCCCAAATAAATTTTATTTTTTTGACCGAAACTAGTGTATAATATACTATGATTTTTGACCGAAACTTGCATTTCGAAAAGTTTCATAGAATCTAATTTTCCGATGATTTTTTAAAAAGACTTCCATCATAACCAACGCTCGAAAAATATATAAATGATATGTGAAGTTTCATATCATTTCGAACAGTCCCCGATTTAATTTGATTTTTGACCGAAACTAGTATAAATTAGTGTATAATATATTATGATTTTTGACCGAAACTTGCATTTCGAAAAGTTTCATAGAATCTAGTTTTCAGATGATTATCTTGCATGGACTTCCATCATAACTCTTAACATATATAAATGATCTGAAAAGTCTTGTATAATTTCAAATAGTCCCCAATTAAATTTTATTTTCTTGACCGAAACTAGTGTATAATATACTATGATTTTAGACTGAAACTTGCATTTCGAAAAGAATCATAGAATCTAATTTTCCGATGATTTTTTACAAAGACTTCCATCATAACCTTCCCTTGAAAAATATATAAATGATATGTGAAGTTTCGTATCATTTTGAATAGTCCCCGATTTAATTTGATTTTTGACCGTAACTAGTATAAACTAGTGTGTAATATATTATGATTTTTTGACCGAAACTTGCATTTCGAAAAGTTTCATAGAATCTAGTTTTCAGATGATTTTCTTGCATGGACTTCCATCATAAACTTCCCTCTTAACATATATAAATGATCTGAAAAGTCTCTAATAATATCAAATAGTCCCCATTAAATTTTATTTTTTTGACCGAAACTAGTGTATAATATACTATGATTTTTGACCGAAACTTGCATTTCGAAAAGTTTCATAGAATCTAATTTTCCGATGATTTTTTTAGATGGACTTCTATCATATCCATCGCTCAAAAACATATATAAATGATATGTGAAGTCTCGTATCATTTTGAACAATCCCTGATTTAATATGATTTTTGACTGAAACTAGTATAAACTAGTGTATAATATATTATGATTTTTTGATCGAAACTTGCATTTCGAAAAGTTTCATAGAATCTAGTTTTCAGATGATTTTTATGCATGGACTACCATCATAACATTCCCTCTTAACATATATAAATGATCTGAAAAGTCTCGTATCATTATAAATAGTCCACAATTAAATTTTATTTTTTTGACTGAAACTAGTGTATAATATACTGATTTTTGACAGAAACTCGCATATATAGAAGTTTCATAGAATCTAATTTTCAGATGAATTTTTTGCATGGACTTCCATCATATCCTTCCCTCTTAACATATATAAATGATATGAGAAGTCTCGTATCATTTCAAATAGTCCCCAATACAATTTGATTTTTTTGACCGAAACTAGTGTATAATATACTATGATTTTTGACCGAAACTTGCATTTCGAAAAGTTTCATAGAATCTAATTATCCGTTGATTTTTTGCATGGACATCCATCATAACCTTCCCTCGTAAAATATATAAATGATATGTGATGTTTCGTTTCATTTTGAACAGTCCCCGATTTAATTTGATTTTTGACAGAAACTAGTATAAACTTGTGTATAAAATATTATGATTTTTTGAACGAAACTTGCATTTCAAAAAGTTTCATAGAATCTAGTTTTCAGATGATTTTCTTGCATGGACTTCCATCATAAACTTCCCTCTTAACATATATAAATGATCTTAAAAGTCTTGTATAATTTTAAATAGTCCCCAAATAAATTTTATTTTTTTGACCGAAACTAGTGTATAATATACTATGATTTTTGACCGAAACTTGCATTTCGAAAAGTTTCATAGAATCTTATTTTCCGATGATTTTTTACAAAGACTTCCATCATAACCATCGCTTGAAAAATATATAAATGATATGTGAAATTTCATATCATTTCGAACATTCCCCGATTTAATATGATTTTTGACCGAAACTAGTGTATAAAATACTATGATTTTTGACCGAAACATGCATTTCGAAAAGTTTCATAGAATCTAATTATCCGATGATTTTTTGCATGGACATCCATCATAACCTTCCCTCGTAAAATATATAAATGATATGTGAAGTTTCATACCATTTCGAACAGTACCTGATTTAATTTGATTTTTGACCGATACTTGTATAAACTAATGTATAATATATTATGATTGTTTTGACCGAAACTTGCATTTCGAAAATTTTCATAGAATCTAGTTTTCAGATGATTTTCTTGCATGGACTTCCATCATAACTCTTAACATATATAAATGATCTTAAAAGTCTTGTATAATTTTAAATAGTCCCCAAATAAATTTTATTTTTTTGACCGAAACTAGTGTATAATATACTATGATTTTTGACCGAAACTTGCATTTCGAAAAGTTTCATAGAATCTAATTTTCCGATGATTTTTTAAAAAGACTTCCATCATAACCAACGCTCGAAAAATATATAAATGATATGTGAAGTTTCATATCATTTAGAATAGTCCCCGATTTAATTTGATTTTTGACCGAAACTAGTATAAATTAGTGTATAATATATTATGATTTTTGACCGAAACTTGCATTTCGAAAAGTTTCATAGAATCTAGTTTTTAGATGATTATCTTGCATGGACTTCCATCATAACTCTTAACATATATAAATGATCTGAAAAGTCTTGTATAATTTCAAATAGTCCCCAATTAAATTTTATTTTCTTGACCGAAACTAGTGTATAATATACTATGATTTTAGACTGAAACTTGCATTTCGAAAAGAATCATAGAATCTAATTTTCCGATGATTTTTTACAAAGACTTCCATCATAACCTTCCCTCGAAAAATATATAAATGATATGTGAAGTTTCGTATCATTTTGAATAGTCCCCGATTTAATTTGATTTTTGACCGTAACTAGTATAAACTAGTGTGTAATAAATTATGATTTTTTGACCGAAACTTGCATTTCGAAAAGTTTCATAGAATCTAGTTTTCAGATGATTTTCTTGCATGGACTTCCATCATAAACTTCCCTCTTAACATATATAATTGATCTGAAAAGTCTAGAATAATATCAAATAGTCCCCAATTAAATTTTATTTTTTTGACCGAAACTAGTGTATAATATACTATGATTTTTGACCGAAACTTGCATTTCGAAAAGTTTCATAGAATCTAATTTTCCGATGATTTTTTTAGATGGACTTCTATCATATCCATCGCTCAAAAACATATATAAATGATATGTGAAGTCTCGTATCATTTTGAACAATCCCTGATTTAATATGATTTTTGACTGAAACTAGTATAAACTAGTGTATAATATATTATGATTTTTTGACCGAAACTAGCATTTTGAAAAGTTTCATAGAATCTAGTTTTCAGATGATTTTTATGCATGGACTACCATCATAACATTCCCTCTTAACATATATAAATAATCTGAAAAGTCTCGTATCATTATAAATAGTCCACAATTAAATTTTATTTTTTTGACTGAAACTAGTGTATAATATACTGATTTTTGACAGAAACTCGCATATATAGAAGTTTCATAGAATCTAATTTTCAGATGAATTTTTTGCATGGACTTCCATCATATCCTTCCCTCTTAACATATATAAATGATATGAGAAGTCTCGTATCATTTCAAATAGTCCCCAATACAATTTGATTTTTTTGACCGAAACTAGTGTATAATATACTATGATTTTTGACCGAAACTTGCATTTCGAAAAGTTTCATAGAATCTAATTATCCGTTGATTTTTTGCATGGACATCCATCATAACCTCCCCTCGTAAAATATATAAATGATATGTGATGTTTCGTTTCATTTTGAACAGTCCCCGATTTAATTTGATTTTTGACAGAAACTAGTATAAACTTGTGTATAAAATATTATGATTTTTTGAACGAAACTTGCATTTCAAAAAGTTTCATAGAATCTAGTTTTCAGATGATTTTCTTGCATGGACTTCCATCATAAACTTCCCTCTTCATATATATAAATGATCTGAAAAGTCTCGAATAATTTCAAATAGTCTCCAATTATATATTATTTTTTTGACCGAAACTAGTGTATAATATACTATGATTTTTGACCGAAACTTGCATTTCGAAATGTTTCATAGAATCTAATTTTCCGATGATTTTTTACATGGGCTTCCATCATAACCATCGCTCGAAAAATATATAAATGATATGTGAAATTTCATATCATTTCGAACATTCCCCGATTTAATATGATTTTTGACCGAAACTAGTGTATAATATACTATGCTTTTTGACAAAAACTTGCATTTCGAAAAGTTTCATAGAATCTAATTATCCGATGATTTTTTGCATGGACATCCATCATAACCTTCCCTCGTAAAATATATAAATGATATGTGAAGTTTCATACCATTTCGAACAGTACCTGATTTAATTTGATTTTTGACCGATACTAGTATAAACTAATGTATAATATATTATGATTGTTTTGACCGAAACTTGCATTTCGAAAATTTTCATAGAATCTAGTTTTCAGATGATTTTCTTGCATGGACTTCCATCATAACTCTTAACATATATAAATGATCTTAAAAGTCTTGTATAATTTTAAATAGTCCCCAAATAAATTTTATTTTTTTGACCGAAACTAGTGTATAATATACTATGATTTTTGACCGAAACATGTATTTCGAAAAGTTTCATAGAATCTAATTTTCCGATGATTTTTTACAAAGACTTCCATCATAACCATCGCTCAAAAAATATATAAATGATATGTGAGGTTTCATATCATTTAGAACAGTCCCCGATTTAATTTGATTTTTGACCGAAACTAGTATAAATTAGCGTATAATATATTATGATTTTTGACCGAAACTTGCATTTCGAAAAGTTTCATAGAATCTAGTTTTTAGATGATTATCTTGCATGGACTTCCATCATAACTCTTAACATATATAAATGATCTGAAAAGTCTTGTATAATTTCAAATAGTCCCCAATTAAATTTTATTTTCTTGACCGAAACTAGTGTATAATATACTATGATTTTAGACTGAAACTTGCATTTCGAAAAGAATCATAGAATCTAATTTTCCGATGATTTTTTACAAAGACTTCCATCATAACCTTCCCTCGAAAAATTTATAAATGATATATGAAGTTTCGTATCATTTTGAATAGTCCCCGATTTAATTTGATTTTTGACCGTAACTAGTATAAACTAGTGTGTAATAAATTATGATTTTTTGACCGAAACTTGCATTTCAAAAAGTTTCATAGAATCTAGTTTTCAGATGATTTTCTTGCATGGACTTCCATCATAAACTTCCCTCTTAATATATATAAATGATCTGAAAAGTCTCGAATAATTTCAAATAGTCTCCAATTATATTTTATTTTTTTGACCGAAACTAGTGTATAATATACTATGATTTTTGACCGAAACTTGCATTTCGAAATGTTTCATAGAATCTAATTTTCCGATGATTTTTTACATGGGCTTCCATCATAACCATCGCTCGAAAAATATATAAATGATATGTGAAATTTCATATCATTTCGAACATTCCCCGATTTAATATGATTTTTGACCGAAACTAGTGTATAATATACTTTGATTTTTGACCAAAACTTGCATTTAAAAAAGTTTCATAGAATCTAATTATCCGATGATTTTTTGCATGGACATCCATCATAACCTTCCCTCGTAAAATATATAAATGATATGTGAATTTTCATACCATTTCGAACAGTACCTGATTTAATTTGATTTTTGACCGATACTAGTATAAACTAATGTATAATATATTATGATTGTTTTGACCGAAACTTGCATTTCGAAAATTTTCATAGAATCTAGTTTTCAGATGATTTTCTTGCATGGACTTCCATCATACCTCTTATGATATATAAATGATCTTAAAAGTCTTGTATAATTTTAAATAGTCCCCAAATAAATTTTATTTTTTTGACCGAAACTAGTGTATAATATACTATGATTTTTGACCGAAACTTGCATTTCGAAAAGTTTCATAGAATCTAATTTTCCGATGATTTTTTACAAAGACTTCCATCATAACCATCGCTTGAAAAATATATAAATGATATGTGAAATTTCATATCATATCGAACATTCCCCGATTTAATATGATTTTTGACCGAAACTAGTGTATAAAATACTATGATTTTTGACCGAAACTTGCATTTCGAAAAGTTTCATAGAATCTAATTATCCGATGATTTTTTGCATGGACATCCATCATAACCTTCCCTCGTAAAATATATAAATGATATGTGAAGTTTCATACCATTTCGAACAGTACCTGATTTAATTTGATTTTTGACCGATACTTGTATAAACTAATGTATAATATATTATGATTGTTTTGACCGAAACTTGCATTTCGAAAATTTTCATAGAATCTAGTTTTCAGATGATTTTCTTGCATGGACTTCCATCATAACTCTTAACATATATAAATGATCTTAAAAGTCTTGTATAATTTTAAATAGTCCCCAAATAAATTTTATTTTTTTGACCGAAACTAGTATATAATATACTATGATTTTTGACCGAAACTTGCATTTCGAAAAGTTTCATAGAATCTAATTTTCCGATGATTTTTTAAAAAGACTTCCATCATAACCAACGCTCGAAAAATATATAAATGATATGTGAAGTTTCATATCATTTCGAACAGTCCCCGATTTAATTTGATTTTTGACCGAAACTAGTATAAATTAGTGTATAATATATTATGATTTTTGACCGAAACTTGCATTTCGAAAAGTTTCATAGAATCTAGTTTTCAGATGATTATCTTACATGGAATTCCATCATAACTCTTAACATATATAAATGATCTGAAAAGTCTTGTATAATTTCAAATAGTCCCCAATTAAATTTTATTTTCTTGACCGAAACTAGTGTATAATATACTATGATTTTAGACTGAAACTTGCATTTCGAAAAGAATCATAGAATCTAATATTCCGATGATTTTTTACAAAGACTTCCATCATAACCTTCCCTCGAAAAATATATAAATGATATGTGAAGTTTCGTATCATTTTGAATAGTCCCCGATTTAATTTGATTTTTGACCGTAACTAGTATAAACTAGTGTGTAATAAATTATGATTTTTTGACCGAAACTTGCATTTCGAAAAGTTTCATAGAATCTAGTTTTCAGATGATTTTCTTGCATGGACTTCCATCATAAACTTCCCTCTTAACATATATAAATGATCTGAAAAGTCTCGAATAATTTCAAATAGTCCCCAATTAAATTTTATTTTTTTGACCGAAACTAGTGTATAATATACTATGATTTTTGACCGAAACTTGCATTTCGAAAAGTTTCATAGAATCTAATTTTCCGATGATTTTTTTAGATGGACTTCCATCATAACCATCGCTCAAAAACATATATAAATGATAGGTGAAGTCTCCTATCATTATGATCAATCCCCGATTTAATATGGTTTTTGACCGAAACTAGTATAAACTAGTGTATAATATATTATGATTTTTTGACCGAAACTTGCATTTCGAAAAGTTTCATAGAATCTAGTTTTAAGATGATTTTTATGCATGGACTACAATCACAACATTCCCTCTTAACATATATAAATGATCTGAAAAGTCTCGTATCATTTCAAATAGTCCACAATTAAATTTTATTTTTTTGACTGAAACTAGTGTATAATATACTGATTTTTGACAGAAACTCGCATATATAGAAGTTTCATAGAATCTAATTTTCAGATGAATTTTTTGCATGGACTTCCATCATATCCTTCCCTCTTAACATATATAAATGATATGAGAAGTCTCGTATCATTTCAAATAGTCCCCAATACAATTTGATTTCTTTGACCGAAACTAGTGTATAATATACTATGATTTTTGACCGAAACTTGCATTTCGAAAAGTTTCATAGAATCTAATTATCCGTTGATTTTTTGCATGGACATCCATCATAACCTTCCCTCGTAAAATATATAAATGATATGTGATGTTTCGTTTCATTTTGAACAGTCCCCGATTTAATTTGATTTTTGACAGAAACTAGTATAAACTTGTGTATAAAATATTATGATTTTTTGAACGAAACTTGCATTTCAAAAAGTTTCATAGAATCTAGTTTTCAGATGATTTTCTTGCATGGACTTCCATCATAAACTTCCCTCTTAATATATATAAATGATCTGAAAAGTCTCTGATAATTTCAAATAATCTCCAATTATATTTTATTTTTTTGACCGAAACTAGTGTATAATATACTATGATTTTTGACCGAAACTTGCATTTCGAAATGTTTCATAGAATCTAATTTTCCGATAATTTTTTACATGGGCTTCCATCATAACCATCGCTCGAAAAATATATAAATGATATGTGAAATTTCATATCATTTCGAACATTCCCCGATTTAATATGATTTTTGACCAAAACTAGTGTATAATATACTATGCTTTTTGACTAAAACTTGCATTTCGAAAAGTTTCATAGAATCTAATTATCCGATGATTTTTTGCATGGACATCCATCATAACCTTCCCTCGTAAAATATATAAATGATATGTGAAGTTTCATACCATTTCGAACAGTACCTGATTTAATTTGATTTTTTATCGATACTAGTATAAACTAATGTATAATATATTATGATTGTTTTGACCGAAACTTGCATTTCGAAAATTTTCATAGAATCTAGTTTTCAGATGATTTTCTTGCATGGACTTCCATCATAACTCTTAACATATATAAATGATCTTAAAAGTCTTGTATAATTTTAAATAGTCCCCAAATAAATTTTATTTTTTTGACCGAAACTAGTGTATAATATACTATGATTTTTGACCGAAACATGCATTTCGAAAAGTTTCATAGAATCTAATTTTCCGATGATTTTTTACAAAGACTTCCATCATAACCATCGCTCGAAAAATATATAAATGATATGTGAGGTTTCATATCATTTAGAACAGTCCCGGATTTAATTTGATTTTTGACCGAAACTAGTATAAATTAGTGTATAATATATTATGATTTTTTGACCGAAACTTGCATTTCGAAAAGTTTCATAGAATCTAGTTTTCAGATGATTATCTTGCGTGGACTTCCATCATAACCCTTAACATATATAAATGATCTGAAAAGTCTTGTATAATTTCAAATAGTCCCCAATTAAATTTTATTTTCTTAACCGAAACTAGTGTATAATATACTATGATTTTTGACTGAAACTTGCATTTCGAAAAGAATCATAGAATCTAATTTTCCGATGATTTTTAACAAAGACTTCCATCATAACCTTCCCTCGAAAAATATATAAATGATATGTGAAGTTTCGTATCATTTTGAATAGTCCCCGATTTAATTTGATTTTTGACCGAAACTAGTATAAACTAGTGTGTAATAAATTATGATTTTTTGACCGAAACTTGCATTTCGAAAAGTTTCATAGAATCTAGTTTTCAGATGATTTTTTTGCATGGACTTCCATCATAAACTTCCCTCTTAACATATATAAATGATCTGAAAAGTCTCGAATAATATCAAATAGTCCCCAATTAAATTTTATTTTTTTGACCGAAACTAGTGTATAATATACTATGATTTTTGACCGAAACTTGCATTTCGAAAAGTTTCATAGAATCTAATTTTCCGATGATTTTTTTAGATGGAATTCCATCATATCCATCGCTAAAAAACATATATAAATGATATGTGAAGTCTCGTATCATTTTGAACAATCCCCGATTTAATATGATTTTTGACTGAAACTAGTATAAACTAGTGTATAATATATTATGATTTTTTGACCGAAACTTGCATTTCGAAAAGTTTCATAGAATCTAGTTTTCAGATGATTTTTATGCATGGACTACCATCATAACATTCCCTCTTAACATATATAAATGATCTGAAAAGTCTCGTATCATTTTAAATAGTCCACAATTAAATTTTATTTTTTTGACTGAAACTAGTGTATAATATACTGATTTTTGAACGAAACTCGCATATCTAGAAGTTTCATAGAATCTAATTTTCAGATGAATTTTTTGCATGGACTTCCATCATATCCTTCCCTCTTAACATATATGAATGATATGTGAAGTCTCGTATCATTTCAAATAGTCCCCAAAACAATTTGATTTTTTTGACCGAAACTAGTGTATAATATACTATGATTTTTGACCGAAACTTGCATTTCGAAAAGTTTCAAAGAATCTAATTATCCGATGATTTTTTGCATGGACATTCATCATAACCTTCCCTCGTAAAATATATAAATGATATATGAAGTTTCGTTTCATTTTGAACAGTCCCCGATTTAATTTGATTTTTGACAGAAACTAGTATAAACTTGTGTATAAAATATTATGATTTTTTGAACGAAACTTGCATTTCAAAAAGTTTCATAGAATCTAGTTTTCAGATGATTTTCTTGCATGGACTTCCATCATAAACTTCCCTCTTAATATATATATAAATGATCTGAAAAGTCTCAAATAATTTCAAATAGTCCCCAATTATATTTTATTTTTTTGACCGAAACTAGTGTATAATATACTATTATTTTTGACCGAAACTTGCATTTCGAAATGTTTCATAGAATCTAATTTTCCGATGATTTTTTACATGGACTTCCATCATAACCATCGCTCGAAAAATATATAAATGATATGTGAAATTTCATATCATTTCGAACATTCCCCGATTTAATATGAGTTTTGACCGAAACTAGTGTATAATATACTATGATTTTGACCGAAACTTGCATTTCGAAAAGTTTCATAGAATCTAATTATCCGATGATTTTTTGCATGGACATCCATCATAATCTTCCCTCGTAAAATATATAAATGATATGTGAAGTTTCATACCATTTCGAACAGTACCTGATTTAATTTGATTTTTGACCGATACTAGTATAAACTAATTTATAATATATTATGATTGTTTTGACCGAAACTTGCATTTCGAAAATTTTCATAGAATCTAGTTTTCAGATGATTTTCTTGCATGGACTTCCATCATAACTCTTAACATATATAAATGATCTTAAAAGTCTTGTATAATTTTAAATAGTCCCCAAATAAATTTTATTTTTTTGACCGAAACTGGTGTATAATATACTATGATTTTTGACCGAAACATGCATTTCGAAAAGTTTCATAGAATCTAATTTTCCGATGATTTTTTACAAAGACTTCCATCATAACCATCGCTCGAAAAATATATAAATGATATGTGAGGTTTCATATCATTTAGAACAGTCCCCAATTTAATTTAATTTTATACCGAAACTAGTATAAATTAGTGTATAATATATTATGATTTTTTGACCGAAACTTGCATTTCGAAAAGTTTCATAGAATCTAGTTTTCAGATGATTATCTTGCATGGACTTCCATCATAACCCTTAACATATATAAATGATCTGAAAAGTCTTGTATAATTTCAAATAGTCCCAAATTAAATTTTATTTTCTTAACCGAAACTATTGTATAATATACTATGATTTTCGACTGAAACTTGCATTTCGAAAAGAATCATAGAATCTAATTTTCCGATGATTTTTAACAAAGACTTCCATCATAACCTTCCCTCGAAAAATATATAAATGATATGTGAAGTTTCGTATCATTTTGAATAGTCCCCGATTTAATTTGATTTTTGACCGAAACTAGTATAAACTAGTGTGTAATAAATTATGATTTTTTGACCGAAACTTGCATTTCGAAAAGTTTCATAGAATCTAGTTTTCAGATGATTTTCTTGCATGGACTTCCATCATAAACTTCCCTCTTAACATATATAAATGATCTGAAAAGTCTCGAATAATATCAAATAGTCCCCAATTAAATTTTATTTTTTTGACCGAAACTAGTGTATAATATACTATGATTTTTGACCGAAACTTGCATTTCGAAAAGTTTCATAGAATCTAATTTTCCGATGATTTTTTTAGATGGACTTCCATCATATCCATCGCTCAAAAACATATATAAATGATATGTGAAGTCTCGTATCATTTTGAACAATCCCCGATTTAATATGATTTTTGACTGAAACTAGTATAAACTAGTGTATAATATATTATGATTTTTTGACCGAAATTTGCATTTCGAAAAGTTTCATAGAATCTAGTTTTCAGATGATTTTTATGCATGGACTACCATCATAACATTCCCTCTTAACATATATAAATGATCTGAAAAGTATCGTATCATTTTAAATAGTCCACAATTAAATTTTATTTTTTTGACTGAAACTTGTGTATAATATACTGATTTTTGACCGAAACTCGCATATCTAGAAGTTTCATAGAATCTAATTTTCAGATGAATTTTTTGCATGGACTTCCATCATATCCTTCCCTCTTAACATATATGAATGATATGTGAAGTCTCGTATCATTTCAAATAGTCCCCAAAACAATTTGATTTTTTTGACCAAAACTAGTGTATAATATACTATGATTTGTGACCGAAACTTGCATTTCGAAAAGTTCCATAGAATCTAATTATCCGATGATTTTTTGCATGGACATTCATCATAACCTTCCCTCGTAAAATATATAAATGATATATGAAGTTTCGTTTCATTTTGAACAGTCCCCGATTTAATTTGATTTTTGACAGAAACTAGTATAAACTTATGTATAAAATATTATGATTTTTTGAACGAAACTTGCATTTCAAAAAGTTTCATAGAATCTAGTTTTCAGATGATTTTATTGCATGGACTTCCATCATAAACTTCCCTCTTAATATATATAAATGATCTGAAAAGTCTCGAATAATTTCAAATAGTCCCCAATTATATTTTATTTTTTTGACCGAAACTAGTGTATAATATACTATTATTTTTGACCGAAACTTGCATTTCGAAATGTTTCATAGAATCTAATTTTCCGATGATTTTTTACATGGACTTCCATCATAACCATCGCTTGAAAAATATATAAATGATATGTGAAATTTCATATCATTTCGAACATCCCCCGATTTAATATGAGTTTTGACCGAAACTAGTGTATAAAATACTATGATTTTTGACCGAAACTTGCATTTCGAAAAGTTTCATAGAATCTAATTATCCGATGATTTTTTGCATGGACATCCATCATAACCTTCCCTCGTAAAATATATAAATGATATGTGAAGTTTCATACCATTTCGAACAGTACCTGATTTAATTTGATTTGTGACCGATACTTGTATAAACTAATGTATAATATATTATGATTGTTTTGACCGAAACTTGCATTTCGAAAATTTTCATAGAATCTAGTTTTCAGATGATTTTCTTGCATGGACTTCCATCATAACTCTTAACATATATAAATGATCTTAAAAGTCTTTTATAATTTTAAATAGTCCCCAAATAAATTTTATTTTTTTGACCGAAACTAGTGTATAATATACTATGATTTTTGACCGAAACTTGCATTTCGAAAAGTTTCATAGAATCTAATTTTCCGATGATTTTTTACAAAGACTTCCATCATAACCATCGCTCGAAAAATATATAAATGATATGTGAGGTTTCATATCATTTCAAACAGTCCCCGATTTAATTTGATTTTTGACCGAAACTAGTATAAATTAGTGTATAATATATTATGATTTTTTGACCGAAACTTGCATTTCGAAAAGTTTCATAGAATCTAGTTTTCAGATGATTATCTTGCATGGACTTCCATCATAACTCTTAACATATATAAATGATCTGAAAAGTCTTGTATAATTTCAAATAGTCCCCAATTAAATTTTATTTTCTTAACCGAAATTAGTGTATAATATACTATGATTTTAGACTGAAACTTGCATTTCGAAAAGAATCATAGAATCTAATTTTCCGATGATTTTTAACAAAGACTTCCATCGTAACCTTCCCTCGAAAAATATATAAATGATATGTGAAGTTTCGTATCATTTTGAATAGTCCCCGATTTAATTTGATTTTTGACCGAAACTAGTATAAACTAGTGTGTAATAAATTATGATTTTTTGACCGAAACTTGCATTTCGAAAAGTTTCATAGAATCTAGTTTTCAGATGATTTTCTTGCATGGACTTCCATCATAAACTTCCCTCTTAACATATATAAATGATCTGAAAAGTCTCGAATAATATCAAATAGTCCCCAATTAAATTTTATTTTTTTGACCGAAACTAGTGTATAATATACTATGATTTTTGACCGAAACTTGCATTTAGAAAAGTTTCATTGAATCTAATTTTCCGATGATTTTTTTAGATGGACTTCCATCATATCCATCGCTCAAAAACATGTATAAATGATATGTGAAGTCTCGTATCATTTTTAACAATCCCCGATTTAATATGATTTTTGACCGAAACTAGTATAAACTAGTGTATAATATATTATGATTTTTTGACCGAAACTTGCATTTCGAAAAGTTTCATAGAATCTAGTTTTCAGATGATTTTTATGCATGGACTACCATCATAACATTCCCTCTTAACATATATAAATGATCTGAAAAGTCACGTATCATTTCAAATAGTCCACAATTAAATTTTATTTTTTTGACTGAAACTAGTGTATAATATACTGATTTTTGACCGAAACTCGCATATCTAAAACTTTCATAGAATCTAATTTTCAGATGAATTTTTTGCATGGACTTCCATCATATCCTTCCCACTTAACATATATAAATGATATGTGAAGTCTCGTATCATTTCAAATAGTCCCCAATACAATTTGATTTTTTTTTACCGAAACTATAGTATAATATACTATGATTTTTGACCGAAACTTGCATTTCGAAAAGTTTCATAGAATCTAATTATCCGATGATTTTTTGCATGGACATCCATCATAACCTTCCCTCGTAAAATATATAAATGATATGTGAAGTTTCGTTTCATTTTGAACAGTCCCCGATTTAATTTGATTTTTGACCGAAACTAGAATAAACTTGTGTATAAAATATTATGATTTTTTGAACGAAACTTGCATTTCAAAAAGTTTCATAGAATCTAGTTTTCAGATGATTTTCTTGCATGGACTTCCATCATAAACTTCCCTCTTAATATATATAAATGATCTGAAAAGTCTCGAATAATTTCAAATAGTCCCCAATTATATTTTATTTTTTTGACCGAAACTAATGTATAATATACTATGATTTTTGAACGAAACTTGCATTTCGAAATGTTTCATAGAATCTAATTTTCCGATGATTTTTTACACGGACTTCCATCATAACCATCGCTCGAAAAATATATAAATGATATGTGAAATTTCATATCATTTCGAACATTCCCCGATTTAATATGATTTTTGACCGAAACTAGTGTATAATATACTATGTTTTTTGACCGATATTTGCATTTCGAAAAGTTTCATAAAATCTAATTATCCGATGATTTTTTGCATGGACATCCATCATAACCTTCCCTCGTAAAATATATAAATGATATGTGAAGTTTCATATCATTTCGAACAGTAACTGATTTAATTTGATTTTTGACCGATACTAGTATAAACTAATGTATAATATATTATGATTGTTTTGACCGAAACTTGCATTTCGAAATTTTTCATAGAATCTAGTTTTCAGATGATTTTCTTGCATGGACTTCCATCATAACTCTTAACATATATAAATGATCTTAAAAGTCTTGTATAATTTTAAATAGTCCCCAAATAAATTTTATTTTTTTGACCGAAACTAGTGTATAATATACTATGATTTTTGACCGAAACTTGCATTTCGAAAAGTTTTATAGAATCTAATTTTCCGATGATTTTTTACAAAGACTTCCATCATAACCATCGCTCGAAAAATATATAAATGATATGTGAAGTTTCATATCATTTTGAACAGTCCCCGATTTATTTTGATTTTTGACTGAAACTAGTATAAATTAGTGTATAATATATTATGATTGTTTTGACCGAAACTTGCATTTCGAAAAGTTTCATAGAATCTAGTTTTCAGATGATTATCTTGCATGGACTTCCATCATAACTCTTAACATATATAAATGATCTGAAAAGTCTTGTATAATTTCAAATAGTCCCCAATTAAATTTTATTTTCTTAACCGAAATTAGTGTATAATATACTATGATTTTAGACTGAAACTTGCATTTCGAAAAGAATCATAGAATCTAATTTTCCGATGATTTTTTACAAAGACTTCCATCATAACCTTCCCTCGAAAAATATATAAATGATATGTGAAGTTTCATATCATTTTGAATAGTCCCCGATTTAATTTGATTTTTGACCGAAACTAGTATAAACTAGTGTGTAATAAATTATGATTTTTTGACCGAAACTTGCATTTCGAAAAGTTTCATAGAATCTATTTTTCAGATGATTTTCTTGCATGGACTTCCATCATAAACTTCCCTCTTAACAAATATAAATGATCTGAAAAGTCTCGAATAATATCAAATAGTCCCCAATTAAATTTTATTTTTTTGACCGAAACTAGTGTATAATATACTATGATTTTTGACCGAAACTTGCATTTCGAAAAGTTTCATAGAATCTAATTTTCCGATGATTTTTTTAGATGGACTTCCATCATAACCATCGCTCAAAAACATATATAAATGATATGTGAAGTCTCGTATCATTTTGAACAATCCCCGATTTAATATGATTTTTGACCGAAACTAGTATAAACTAGTGTATAATATATTATGATTTTTTGATCGAAACTTGCATTTCGAAAAGTTTCATAGAATCTAGTTTTCAGATGATTTTTATGCATGGACTACCATCATAACATTCCCTCTTAACATATATAAATGATCTGAAAAGTCTCGTATCATTTCAAATAGTCCACAATTAAATTTTATTTTTTTGACTGAAACTAGTGTATAATATACTGATTTTTGACCGAAACTCGCATATCTAAAAGTTTCATAGCATCTAATTTTCAGATGATTTTTTTGCATGGACTTCCATCATATCCTTCCCTCTTAACATATATAAATGATATGTAAAGTCTCGTATCATTTCAAATAGTCCCCAATACAATTTGATTTTTTTGACCGAAACTAGTGTATAACATACTATGATTTTTGACCGAAACTTGCATTTCGAAAAGTTTCATAAAATCTAATTATCCGATGATTTTTTGCATGGACATCCATCATAACCTTCCCTCGTAAAATATATAAATGATATGTGAAGTTTCGTTTCATATTGAACAGTCCCCGATTTAATTTGATTTTTGACCGAAACTAGTATAAACTTGTGTATAAAATATTATGATTTTTTGAAAGAAACTTGCATTTCGAAAAGTTTCATAGAATCTAGTTTTCAGATGATTTTCTTGCATGGACTTCCATCATAAACTTCCCTCTTAATATATATAAATGATCTGAAAAGTCTCGAATAATTTCAAATAGTCCCCAATTATATTTTATTTTTTTGACCGAAACTAGTGTATAATATACTATGATTTTTGACCGAAACTTGCATTTCGAAATGTTTCATAGAATCTAATTTTCCGATGATTTTTTACATGGACTTCCATCATAACCATCGCTCGAAAAATATATAAATGATATGTGAAATTTCATATCATTTCAAACATTCCCCGATTTAATATGATTTTTGACCGAAACTAGTGTATAATATACTATGTTTTTTGACCGATACTTGCATTTCGAAAAGTTTCAAAGAATCTAATTATCCGATGATTTTTTGCATGGACATCCATCATAACCTTCCCTCGTAAAATATATAAATGATATGTGAAGTTTCATATCATTTCGAACAATACCTGATTTAATTTGATTTTTGACCGATACTAGTATAAACTAATGTATAATATATTATGATTTTTTTGACCGAAACTTGCATTTCGAAAATTTTCATAGAATCTAGTTTTCAGATGATTTTCTTGCATGTATTTCCATCATAACTCTTAACATATATAAATTATCTTAAAAGTCTTGTATAATTTCAAATAGTCCCCAATACAATTTGATTTTTTTGACCGAAACTAGTGTATAATATACTATGATTTTTGACCGAAACTGGCATTTCGAAAAGTTTCATAGAATCTAATTATCCGATGATTTTTTGCATGGACATCCATCATAACCTTCCCTCGTAAAATATATAAATGATATGTGAAGTTTCGTTTCATTTTGAACAGTCCCCGATTTAATTTGATTTTTGACAGAAACTAGTATAAACTTGTGTATAAAATATTATGATTTTTTGAACGAAACTTGCATTTCAAAAAGTTTCATAGAATCTAGTTTTCAGATGATTTTCTTGCATGGACTTCCATCATAAACTTCCCTCTTAATATATATAAATGATCTGAAAAGTCTCGAATAATTTCAAATAGTCCCCAATTATATTTTATTTTTTTGACCGAAACTAGTGTATAATATACTATGATTTTTGACCGAAACTTGCATTTCGAAATGTTTCATAGAATCTAATTTTCCGATGATTTTTTACATGGACTTCCATCATAACCATCGCTCGAAAAATATATAAATGATATGTGAAATTTCATATCATTTCGAACATTCCCCGATTTAATATGATTTTTGACCGAAACTAGTGTATAATATACTATGTTTTTTGACCGATACTTGCATTTCGAAAAGTTTCATAGAATCTAATTATCCGATATTTTTTGCATGGACATCCATCATAACCTTCCCTCGTAAAATATATAAATGATATGTGAAGTTTCATATCATTTCGAACAGTACCTGATTTAATTTTATTTTTGACCGATACTAGTATAAACTAATGTATAATATATTATGATTGTTTTGACCGAAACTTGCATTTCGAAATTTTTCATAGAATCTAGTTTTCAGATGATTTTCTTGCATGGACTTCCATCATAACTCTTAACATATATAAATGATCTTAAAAGTCTTGTATAATTTTAAATAGTCCCCAAATAAATTTTATTTTTTTGACCGAAACTAGTGTATAATATACTATGATTTTTGACCGAAACTTGCATTTCGAAAAGTTTCATAGAATCTAATTTTCAGATGATTTTTTACAAAGACTTCCATCATAACCATCGCTCGAAAAATATATAAATGATATGTGAAGTTTCATATCATTTCGAACAGTCCCCGATTTATTTTGATTTTTGACTGAAACTAGTATAAATTAGTGTATAATATATTATGATTGTTTTGACCGAAACTTGCATTTCGAAAAGTTTCATAGAATCTAGTTTTCAGATGATTATCTTGCATGGACTTCCATCATAATTCTTAACATATATAAATGATCTGAAAAGTCTTGTATAATTTCAAATAGTCCCAAATTAAATTTTATTTTCTTGACCGAAACTAGTGTATAATATACTATGATTTTAGACTGAAACTTGCATTTCGAAAAGAATCATAGAATCTAATTTTCCGATGATTTTTTACAAAGACTTCATCATAACCTTCCCTCGAAAAATATATAAATGATATGTGATGTTTCGTATTATTTTGAATAGTCCCCGATTTAATTTGATTTTTGACCGAAACTAGTATAAACTAGTGTGTAATAAATTATGATTTTTTGACTGAAACTTGCATTTCGAAAAGTTTCATAGAATCTAGTTTTCAGATGATTTTCTTGCATGGACTTCCATCATAAACTTCACTCTTAACAAATATAAATGATCTGAAAAGTCTCGAATAATATCAAATAGTCCCCAATTAAATTTTATTTTTTTGACCGAAACTAGTGTATAATATACAATGATTTTTGACCGAAACTTGCATTTCGAAAAGTTTCATAGAATCTAATTTTCCGATGATTTTTTTAGATGGACTTCCATCATAACCGTCGCTCAAAAACATATATAAATGATATGTGAAGTCTCGTATCATTTTGAACAATCCCCGATTTAATATGATTTTTGACCGAAACTAGTATAAACTAGTGTATAATATATTATGATTTTTAGACCGAAACTTGCATTTCGAAAAGTTTCATAGAATCTAGTTTTCAGATGATTTTTATGCATGGACTACCATCATAACATTCCCTCTTAACATATATAAATGATCTGAAAAGTCTCGTATCATTTCAAATAATCCACAATTAAATTTTATTTTTTTGACTGAAACTAGTGTATAATATACTGATTTTTGACCTAAACTCGCATATCTAAAAGTTTCATAGAATCTAATTTTCAGATGAATTTTTTGCATGGACTTCCATCATATCCTTCCCTCTTAACATATATAAATGATATGTAAAGTCTCGTATCATTTCAAATAGTCCCCAATACAATTTGATTTTTTTGACCGAAACTAGTGTATAACATACTATGATTTTTGACCGAAACTTGCATTTCGAAAAGTGTCATAAAATCTAATTATCCGATGATTTTTTGCATGGACATCCATCATAACCTTCCCTCGTAAAATATATAAATGATATGTGAAGTTTCGTTTCATATTGAACAGTCCCCGATTTAATTTGATTTTTGACCGAAACTAGTATAAACTTGTGTATAAAATATTATGATTTTTTGAAAGAAACTTGCATTTCGAAAAGTTTCATAGAATCTAGTTTTCAGATGATTTTCTTGCATGGACTTCCATCATAAACTTCCCTCTTAATATATATAAATGATCTGAAAAGTCTCGAATAATTTCAAATAGTCCCCAATTATATTTTATTTTTTTGACCGAAACTAGTGTATAATATTCTATGATTTTTGACCGAAACTTGCATTTCGAAATGTTTCATAGAATCTAATTTTCCGATGATTTTTTACATGGACTTCCATCATAACCATCGCTCGAAAAATATATAAATGATATGTGAAATTTCATATCATTTCGAACATTCCCCGATTTAATACGATTTTTGACCGAAACAAGTGTATAATATACGATGATTTTAGACTAAAACTTGCATTACTAAAAGAATCATAGAATCTAATTTTCCGATGATTTTTTGCATGGACATCCATCATAACCTTCCCTCAAAAAATATATAAATGATATGTGAAGTTTCGTATCATTTTGAACAGTCCCCGATTTAATTTGATTTTTGACCGAAACTAGTATAAACTAATGTATAATATATTATGATTTTTTTGACCGAAACTTGCATTTCGAAAATTTTCATAGAATCTAGTTTTCAGATGATTTTCTTGCATGGACTTCCATCATAACTCTTAACATATATAAATTATCTTAAAAGTCTTGTATAATTTTAAATAGTCCCCAAATAAATTTTATTTTTTTGACCGAAACTAGTGTATAATATACTATGATTTTTGACCGAAACTTGCATTTCGAAAAGTTTCATAGAATCTAATTTTTCGATGATTTTTTACAAAGACTTCCATCATAACCATCGCTCGAAAAATATATAAATGATATGTGAAGTTTCATATCATTTCTAATAGTCCCCGATTTAATTTGATTTTTGACCGAAACTAGTATAAATTAGTGTATAATATATTATGATTTTTTGACCGAAACTTGCATTACGAAAAGTTTCATAGAATCTAGTTTTCAGATGATTATCTTGCATGGACTTCCATCATAACTCTTAACATATATAAATGATCTGAAAAGTCTTGAATAATTTCAAATAGTCCCCAATTAAATTTTATTTTTTTGACTGAAACTAGTGTATAATATACTATGATTTTAGACTGAAACTTGCATTTCGAAAAGAATCATAAAATCTAATTTTCCGATGATTTTTTACAAAGACTTCCATCTTAACCTTCCCTCGAAAAATATATAAATGATATGTGAAGTTTCGTATCATTTTGAACAGTCCGCGATTTAATTTGATTTTTGACCGAAACTAGTATAAACTAGTGTGTAATAAATTATGATTTTTTGACTGAAACTTGCATTTCGAAAAGTTTCATAGAAACTAGTTTTCAGATGATTTTCTTGCATGGACTTCCATCATAAACTTCCCTCTTAACATATATAAATGATCTGAAAAGTCTCGAATAATTTCAAATAGTCCCCAATTAAATTTTATTTTTTGACCGAAACTAGTGTATAATATACTATGATTTTTGACCGAAACTTGCATTTCGAAAAGTTTCATAGAATCTAATTTTACGATGATTTTTTTAGATGGACTTCCATCATAACCATCGCTCAAAAACATATATAAATGATAGGTGAAGTCTCGTATCATTATGAACAATCCCCGATTTAATATGGTTTTTGACCGAAACTAGTATAAACTAGTGTATAATATATTATGATTTTTTGACCGAAACTTGCATTTCGAAAAGTTTCATAGAATCTAGTTTTCAGATGATTTTTATGCATGGATACCATCACAACATTCCCTCTTAACATATATAAATGATCTGAAAAGTCTCGTATCATTTGAAATAGTCCAAAATTAAATTTTATTTTTTTGACTGAAACTAGTGTATAATATACTGATTTTTGACCGAAACTCGCATATCTAAAAGTTTCATAGAATCTAATTTTCAGATGAATTTTCTGCATGGACTTCCATCATATCCTTCCCTCTTAACATATATAAATGATATGTGAAGTCTCGTATTATTTCAAATAGTCCCCAATACAATTTGATTTTTTTGACCGAAACTAGTGTATAATATACTATGATTTTTGACCGAAACTTGCATTTCGAAAAGTTTCATAGAATCTAATTATCCGATGATTTTTTGCATGGACATCCATCATAACCTTCCCTCGTAAAATATATAAATGATATGTGAAGTTTCATACCATTTCGAACAATACCTGATTTAATTTGATTTTTGACCGATACTAGTATAAACTAATGTATAATATATTATGATTGTTTTGACCGAAACTTGCATTTCGAAAATATTCATAGAATCTAGTTTTCAGATGATTTTCTTGCATGGACTTCCATCATAACTCTTAACATATATAAATGATCTTAAAAGTCTTGTATAATTTTAAATAGTCCCCAAATAAATTTTATTTTTTTGACCGAAACTAGTGTATAATATACTATGATTTTTGACCGAAACTTGCATTTCGAAAAGTTTCATAGAATCTAATTTTCCGATGATTTTTTACAATGACTTCCATCATAACCATCGCTCGAAAAAAATATATAAATGATATGTGAAATTTCATATCATTTCGAACAGTCCCCGATTTAATTTGATTTTTGACCGATACTAGTATAAACTAATGTATAATATATGATGATTGTTTTGACCGAAACTTGCATTTCGAAAATTTTCATAGAATCTAGTTTTCAGATGATTTTCTTGCATGGACTTCCATCATAACTCTTAACATATATAAATGATCTTAAAAGTCTTGTATAATTTTAAATATTCCCCAAATAAATTTTATTTTTTTGACCGAAACTAGTGTATAATATACTATAATTTTTGACCGAAACTTGCATTTCGAAATGTTTCATAGAATCTAATTTTCCGATGATTTTTTACAAAGACCTTCATCATAACCATCGCTCGAAAAATATATAAATGATATGTGAAGTTTCATATCATTTCGAACAGTTCCCGATTTAATTTGATTTTTGACCGAAACTAGTATAAATTAGTGTATAATATATTATGATTTTTTGACCGAAACTTGCATTTCAAAAAGTTTCATAGAATCTAGTTTTCAGATGATTATCTTGCATGGACTTCCATCATAACTCTTAACATATATAAATGATCTGAAAAGTCTTGTATGATTTCAAATAGTCCCCAATTAAATTTTATTTTCTTGACCGAAACTAGTGTATAATATACTATGATTTTAGACTGAAACTTGCATTTCGAAAAGAATCATAGAATCTAATTTTCCGATGATTTTTTACAAAGACTTCCATCATAACCTTCCCTCGAAAAATATATAAATGATATGTGAAGTTTCGTATCATTTTGAAAAGTCCCCGATTTAATTTGATTTTTGACCGAAACTAGTATAAACTAGTGTGTAATAAATTATGAATTTTTGACCGAAACTTGCATTTCGAAAAGTTTCAGAGAAACTAGTTTTCAGATGATTTTCTTGCATGGACTTCCATCATAAACTTCCCTCTTAACATATATAAATGATCTGAAAAGTCTCGAATAATTTCAAATAGTCCCCAATTAAATTTTATTTTTTTGACCGAAACTAGTGTATAATATACTATGATTTTTGACCGAAACTTGCATTTCGAAAAGTTTCATAGAATCTAATTTTCCGATGATATTTTTAGATGGACTTCCATCATAACCATCGCTCAAAAACATATATAAATGATAGGTGAAGTCTCCTATCATTATGAACAATCCCCGATTTAATATGGTTTTTGACCGAAACTAGTATAAACTAGTGTATAATATATTATGATTTTTTGACCGAAACTTGCATTTCGAAAAGTTTCATAGAATCTAGTTTTAAGATGATTTTTATGCATGGACTACAATCACAAAATTCCCTCTTAACATATATAAGTGATCTGAAAAGTCTCGTATCATTTCAAATAGTCCACAATTAAATTTTATTTTTTTGACTGAAACTAGTGTATAATATACTGATTTTTGACCGAAACTCGCATATCTAAAAGTTTCATAGAATCTAATTTTCAGATGATTTTTTTGCATGGACTTCCATCATATCCTTCCCTCTTAACTTATATAAATGATATGTGTAGTCTCGTATCATTTCAAATAGTCCCCAATACAATTTGATTTTTTTGACCGAAACTAGTGTATAATATATTATGATTTTTGACCGAAACTTGCATTTCGAAAAGTTTCATAGAATCTAATTATCCGATGATTTTTTGCATGGACATCCATCATAACCTTCCCTCGTAAAATATATAAATGATATGTGAAGTTTCATACCATTTCGAACAGTACCTGATTTAATTTGATTTTTGACCGATACTAGTATGAACTAATGTATAATATATTATGATTCTTTTGACCGAAACTTGCATTTCGAAAATTTTCATAGAATCTAATTTTCAGATGATTTTCTTGCATGGACTTCCATCATAACTCTTAACATATATAAATGATCTTAAAAGTCTTGTATAATTTTAAATAGTCCCCAAATAAATTTTATTTTTTTGACCGAAACTAGTGTATAATATACTATGATTTTTGACCGAAACTAGCATTTCGAAAAGTTTCATAGAATCTAATTTTCCGATGATTTTTTACCAAGACTTCCATCATAACCATCGCTCGAAAAATATATAAATGATATGTGAAGTTTCATATCATTTCGAACAGTCCCCGATTTAATTTGATTTTTGACCGAAACTAGTATAAATTAGTGTATAATATATTATGATTTTTTGACCGAAACTTGCATTTCGAAAAGTTTCATAGAATCTAGTTTTCAGATGATTATCTTGCATGGACTTCCATCATAACTCTTAACATATATAAATGATCTGAAAAGTCTTGTTTAATTTCAAATAATCCCCAATTAAATTTTATTTTTTGACCGAAACTAGTGTATAATATACTATGATTTTAGACTGAAACTTGCATTTCTAAAAGAATCATAGAATCTAATTTTCCGATGATTTTTTACAAAGACTTCCATCATAACCTTCCCTCGAAAAATATATAAATGATATGTGAAGTTTCGTATCATTTTGAATAGTCCCCGATTTAATTTGATTTTTGACCGAAACTAGTATAAACTAGTGTGTAATAAATTATGATTTTTTGACCGAAACTTGCATTACGAAAAGTTTCATAGAATCTAGTTTTCAGATGATTATCTTGCATGGACTTCCATCATAACTCTTAACATATATAAATGATCTGAAAAGTCTTGAATAATTTCAAATAGTCCCCAATTAAATTTTATTTTTTTGACCGAAACTAGTGTATAATATACTATGATTTTAGACTGAAACTTGCATTTCGAAAAGAATCATATAATCTAATTTTCTGATGATTTTTTACAAAGACTTCCATCAAAACCTTCCCTCGAAAAATATATAAATGATATGTGAAGTTTCGTATCATTTTGAACAGTCCCCGATTTAATTTTATTTTTGACCGAAACTAGTATAAACTAGTGTGTAATAAATTATGATTTTATGACCGAAACTTGCATTTCGAAAAGTTTCATAGAAACTAGTTTTCAGATGATTTTCTTGCATGGACTTCCATCATAAACTTCCCTCTTAACATATATAAATGATCTGAAAAGTCTCGAATAATTTCAAATAGTCCCCAATTAAATTTTATTTTTTTGACCGAAACTAGTGTATAATATACTATGATTTTTGACCGAAACTTGCATTTCGAAAAGTTTCATAGAATCTCTTTTTCCGATGATTTTTTTAGATGGACTTCCATCATAACCATCGCTCAAAAACATATATAAATGATAGGTGAAGTCTCGTATCATTATGAACAATCCCCGATTTAATATGGTTTTTGACCGAAACTAGTATAAACTAGTGTATTATATATTATGATTTTTTGACCGAAACTTGCATTTCGAAAAGTTTCATAGAATCTAGTTTTCAGATGATTTTTATGCATGGACTACCATCATAACATTCCCTCTTAACATATATAAATGATCTGAAAAGTCTCGTATCATTTCAAATAGTCCACAATTAAATTTTATTTTTTTGACTGAAACTAGTGTATAATATACTGATTTTTGACCGAAACTCGCATATCTAAAAGTTTCACAGAATCTAATTTTCAGATGAATTTTTTGCATGGACTTCAATCATATCCTTCCATCTTAACATATATAAATGATATGTGTAGTCTCGTATCATTTCAAATAGTCCCCAATACAATTTGATTTTTTTGACCGAAACTAGTGTATAATATATTATGATTTTTGACCGAAACTTGCATTTCGAAAAGTTTCATAGAATCTAATTATCCGATGATTTTTTGCATGGACATCCATCATAACCTTCCCTCGTAAAATATATAAATGATATGTGAAGTTTCATACCATTTCGAACAGTACCTGATTTAATTTGATTTTTGACCGATACTAGTATAAACTAATGTATAATATATTATGATTCTTTTGACCGAAACTTGAATTTCGAAAATTTTCATAGAATCTAATATTCAGATGATTTTCTTGCATGGACTTCCATCATAACTCTTAACATATATAAATGATCTTAAAAGTCTTGTATAATTTTAAATAGTCCACAAATAAATTTTATTTTTTTGACCGAAACTAGTGTATAATATACTATGATTTTTGACCGAAACTTGCATTTCGAAAAGTTTCATAGAATCTAATTTTCCGATGATTTTTTACAAAGACTTCCATCATAACCATCGTTCGAAAAATATATAAATGATATGTGAAGTTTCATATCATTTCGAACAATCCCCGATTTAATTTGATTTTTGACCGATACTAGTATAAACTAATGTATAATATATTATTATTGTTTTGACCGAAACTTGCATTTCGAAAATTTTCATAGAATCTAGTTTTCAGATGATTTTCTTGCATGGACTTCCATCATAACTCTTAACATATATAAATGATCTTAAAAGTCTTGTATAATTTTAAATATTCCCCAAATAAATTTTATTTTTTTGACCGAAACTAGTGTATAATATACTATGATTTTTGACCGAAACTTGCATTTCGAAAAGTTTCATAGAATCTAATTTTCCGATGATTTTTTACAAAGACTTCCATCATAACCATCGCTCGAAAAATATATAAATGATATGTGAAGTTTCATATCATTTCGAACAGTCCCCGATTTAATTTGATTTTTGACCGAAACTAGTATAAATTAGTGTATAATATATTATGATTGTTTGACCGAAACTTGCATTTCAAAAAGTTTCATAGAATCTAGTTTTCAGATGATTATCTTGCATGGACTTCCATCATAACTCTTAACATATATAAATGATCTGAAAAGTCTTGTATGATTTCAAATAGTCCCCAATTAAATTTTATTTTCTTGACCGAAACTAGTGTATATTATACTATGATTTTAGACTGAAACTTGCATTTCGAAAAGAATCATAGAATCTAATTTTCCGATAATTTTTTACAAAGACTTCCATCATAACCTTCCCTCGAAAAATATATAAATGATATGTGAAGTTTCGTATCATTTTGAAAAGTCCCCGATTTAATTTGATTTTTGACCGAAACTAGTATAAACTAGTGTGTAATAAATTATGATTTTTTGACCGAAACTTGCATTTCGAAAAGTTTCAGAGAAACTAGTTTTCAGATGATTTTCTTGCATGGACTTCCATCATAAACTTCCCTCTTAACATATATAAATGATCTGAAAAGTCTCGAATAATTTCAAATAGTCCCCAATTAAATTTTATTTTTTTGACCGAAACTAGTGTATAATATACTATGATTTTTGACCGAAACTTGCATTTCGAAAAGTTTCATAGAATCTAATTTTCCGATGATTTTTTTAGATGGACTTCCATCATAACCATCGCTCAAAAACATATATAAATGATAGGTGAAGTCTCCTATCATTATGAACAATCCCCGATTTAATATGGTTTTTGACCGAAACTAGTATAAACTAGTTTATAATATATTATGATTTTTGACCGAAACTTGCATTTCGAAAAGTTTCATAGAATCTAGTTTTAAGATGATTTTTATGCATGGACTACAATCACAACATTCCCTCTTAACATATATAAATGATCTGAAAAGTCTCGTATCATTTCAAATATTCCACAATTAAATTTTATTTTTTTGACTGAAACTAGTGTATAATATACTGATTTTTGACCGAAACTCGCATATCTAAAAGTTTCATAGAATCTAATTTTCAGATGATTTTTTTTGCATGGACTTCCATCATATCCTTCCCTCTTAACATATATAAATGATATGTGTAGTCTCGTATCATTTCAAATAGTCCCCAATACAATTTGATTTTTTTGACCGAAACTAATGTATAATATATTATGATTTTTGATCGAAACTTGCATTTTGAAAAGTTTCATAGAATCTAATTATCCGATGATATTTTGCATGGACATCCATCATAACCTTCCCTCGTAAAATATATAAATGATATGTGAAGTTTCATACCATTTCGAACAGTACCTGATTTAATTTGATTTTTGACCGATACTAGTATAAACTAATGTATAATATATTATGATTCTTTTGACCGAAACTTGCATTTCGAAAATTTTCAAAGAATCTAATTTTCAGATGATTTTCTTTCATGGACTTCCATCATAACTCTTAACATATATAAATGATCTTAAAAGTCTTGTATAATTTTAAATAGTCCCCAAATAAATTTTATTTTTTTGACCGAAACTAGTGTATAATATACTATGATTTTTGACCGAAACTTGCATTTCGAAAAGTTTCATAGAATCTAATTTTCCGATGATTTTTTACCAAGACTTCCATCATAACCATCGCTCGAAAAATATATAAATGATATGTGAAGTTTCATATCATTTCGAACAGTCCCCGATTTAATTTGATTTTTGACCGAAACTAGTATAAATTAGTGTATAATATATTATGATTTTTTGACCGAAACTTGCATTTCGAAAAGTTTCATAGAATCTAGTTTTCAGATGATTATCTTGCATGGACTTCCATCATAACTCTTAACATATATAAATGATCTGAAAAGTCTTGTTTAATTTCAAATAATCCCCAATTAAATTTTATTTTTTGACCGAAACTAGTGTATAATATACTATGATTTTAGACTGAAACTTGCATTTCTAAAAGAATCATAGAATCTAATTTTCCGATGATTTTTTACAAAGACTTCCATCATAACCTTCCCTCGAAAAATATATAAATGATATGTGAAGTTTCGTATCATTTTGAATAGTCCCCGATTTAATTTGATTTTTGACCGAAACTAGTATAAACTAGTGTGTAATAAATTATGATTTTTTGACCGAAACTTGCATTACGAAAAGTTTCATAGAATCTAGTTTTCAGATGATTATCTTGCATGGACTTCCATCATAAATCTTAACATATATAAATGATCTGAAAAGTCTTGAATAATTTCAAATAGTCCCCAATTAAATTTTATTTTTTTGACCGAAACTAGTGTATAATATACTATGATTTTAGACTGAAACTTGCATTTCGAAAAGAATCATAGAATCTAATTTTCTGATAATTTTTTACAAAGACTTCCATCAAAACCTTCCCTCGAAAAATATATAAATGATATGTGAAGTTTCATATCATTTTGAACAGTCCCCGATTTAATTTTATTTTTGACCGAAACTAGTATAAACTAGTGTGTAATAAATTATGATTTTATGACCGAAACTTGCATTTCGAAAAGTTTCATAGAAACTAGTTTTCAGATGATTTTCTTGCATGGACTTCCATCATAAACTTCCCTCTTAACATATATAAATGATCTGAAAAGTCTCGAATAATTTCAAATAGTCCCCAATTAAATTTTATTTTTTTGACCGAAACTAGTGTATAATATACTATGATTTTTGACCGAAACTTGCATTTCGAAAAGTTTCATAGAATCTCTTTTTCCGATGATTTTTTTAGATGGACTTCCATCATAACCATCGCTCAAAAACATATATAAATGATAGGTGAAGTCTCGTATCATTATGAACAATCCCCGATTTAATATGGTTTTTGACCGAAACTAGTATAAACTAGTGTATTATATATTATGATTTTTTGACCGAAACTTGCATTTCGAAAAGTTTCATAGAATCTAGTTTTCAGATGATTTTTATGCATGGACTACCATCATAACATTCCCTCTTAACATATATAAATGATCTGAAAAGTCTCGTATCATTTCAAATAGTCCACAATTAAATTTTATTTTTTTGACTGAAACTAGTGTATAATATACTGATTTTTGACCGAAACTCGCATATCTAAAAGTTTCACAGAATCTAATTTTCAGATGAATTTTTTGCATGGACTTCAATCATATCCTTCCATCTTAACATATATAAATGATATGTGTAGTCTCGTATCATTTCAAATAGTCCCCAATACAATTTGATTTTTTTGACCGAAACTAGTGTATAATATATTATGATTTTTGACCGAAACTTGCATTTCGAAAAGTTTCATAGAATCTAATTATCCGATGATTTTTTGCATGGACATCCATCATAACCTTCCCTCGTAAAATATATAAATGATATGTGAAGTTTCATACCATTTCGAACAGTACCTGATTTAATTTGATTTTTGACCGATACTAGTATAAACTAATGTATAATATATTATGATTCTTTTGACCGAAACTTGCATTTCGAAAATTTTCATAGAATCTAATTTTCAGATGATTTTTTTGCATGGAATTCCATCATAACTCTTAACATATATAAATGATCTTAAAAGTCTTGTATAATTTTAAATAGTCCCCAAATAAATTTTATTTTTTTGACCGAAACTAGTGTATAATATACTATGATTTTTGACCGAAACTTGCATTTCGAAAAGTTTCATAGAATCTAATTTTCCGATGATTTTTTACAAAGACTTCCATCATAACCATCGCTCGAAAAATATATAAATGATATGTGAAGTTTCATATCATTTCGAACAGTCCCCGATTTAATTTGATTTTTGACCGATACTAGTATAAACTAATGTATAATATATTATGATTGTTTTGACCGAAACTTGCATTTCGAAAATTTTCATAGAATCTAGTTTTAAAATGATTTTCTTGCATGGACTTCCATCATAACTCTTAACATATATAAATGATCTTAAAAGTCTTGTATAATTTTAAATATTCCCCAAATAAATTTTATTTTTTTGACCGAAACTAGTGTATAATATACTATGATTTTTGACCGAAACTTGCATTTCGAAAAGTTTCATAGAATCTAATTTTCCGATGATTTTTTACAAAGACTTCCATCATAACCATCGCTCGAAAAATATATAAATGATATGTGAAGTTTCATATCATTTCGAACAGTCCCCGATTTAATTTGATTTTTGACCGAAACTAGTATAAATTAGTGTATAATATATTATGATTTTTTGACCGAAACTTGCATTTCAAAAAGTTTCATAGAATCTAGTTTTCAGATGATTATCTTGCATGGACTTCCATCATAACTCTTAACATATATAAATGATCTGAAAAGTCTTGTATGATTTTAAATAGTCCCCAATTAAATTTTATTTTCTAGACCGAAACTAGTGTATAATATACTATGATTTTAGACTGAAACTTGCATTTCGAAAAGAATCATAGAATCTAATTTTCCGATGATTTTTTACAAAGACTTCCATCATAACCTTCCCTCGAAAAATATATAAATGATATGTGAAGTTTCGTATCATTTTGAAAAGTCCCCGATTTAATTTGATTTTTGACCGAAACTAGTATAAACTAGTGTGTAATAAATTATGATTCTTTGACCGAAACTTGCATTTCGAAAAGTTTCAGAGAAACTAGTTTTCAGATGATTTTCTTGCATGGACTTCCATCATAAACTTCCCTCTTAACATATATAAATGATCTGAAAAGTCTCGAATAATTTCAAATAGTCCCCAATTAAATTTTATTTTTTTGACCGAAACTAGTGTATAATATACTATGATTTTTGACCGAAACTTGCATTTCGAAAAGTTTCATAGAATCTAATTTTCCGATGATTTTTTTAGATGGACTTCCATCATAACCATCGCTCAAAAACATATATAAATGATAGGTGAAGTCTCCTATCATTATGAACAATCCCCGATTTAATATGGTTTTTGACCGAAACTAGTATAAACTAGTGTATAATATATTATGATTTTTTGACCGAAACTTGCATTTCGAAAAGTTTCATAGAATCTAGTTTTAAGATGATTTTTATGCATGGACTACAATCACAACATTCCCTCTTAACATATATAAATGATCTGAAAAGTCTCGTATCATTTCAAATAGTCCACAATTAAATTTTATTTTTTTGACTGAAACTAGTGTATAATATCTTGATTTTTGATCGAAACTCGCATATCTAAAAGTTTCATAGAATCTAATTTTCAGATGATTTTTTTGCATGGACTTCCATCATATCCTTCCCTCTTAACTTATATAAATGATATGTGTAGTCTCGTATCATTTCAAATAGTCCCCAATACAATTTGATTTTTTTGACCGAAACTAGTGTATAATATATTATGATTTTTGACCGAAACTTGCATTTCGAAAAGTTTCATAGAATCTAATTATCCGATGATTTTTTGCATGGACATCCATCATAACCTTCCCTCGTAAAATATATAAATGATATGTGAAGTTTCATACCATTTCGAACAGTACCTGATTTAATTTGATTTTTGACCGATACTAGTATAAACTAATGTATAATATATTATGATTCTTTTGACCGAAACTTGCATTTCGAAAATTTTCATAGAATCTAATTTTCAGATGATTTTCTTGCATGGACTTCCATCATAACTCTTAACATATATAAATGATCTTAAAAGTCTTGTATAATTTTAAATAGTCCCCAAATAAATTTTATTTTTTTGACCGAAACTAGTGTATAATATACTATGATTTTTGACCGAAACTTGCATTTCGAAAAGTTTCATAGAATCTAATTTTCCGATGATTTTTTACCAAGACTTCCATCATAACCATCGCTCGAAAAATATATAAATGATATGTGAAGTTTCATATCATTTCGAACAGTCCCCGATTTAATTTGATTTTTGACCGAAACTAGTATAAATTAGTGTATAATATATTATGATTTTTTGACCGAAACTTGCATTTCGAAAAGTTTCATAGAATCTAGTTTTCAGATGATTATCTTGCATGGACTTCCATCATAACTCTTAACATATATAAATGATCTGAAAAGTCTTGTTTAATTTCAAATAATCCCCAATTAAATTTTATTTTTTGACCGAAACTAGTGTATAATATACTATGATTTTAGACTGAAACTTGCATTTTGAAAAGAATCATAGAATCTAATTTTCCGATGATTTTTTACAAAGACTTCCATCATAACCTTCCCTCGAAAAATATATAAATGATATGTGAAGTTTCGTATCATTTTGAATAGTCCCCGATTTAATTTTATTTTTGACCGAAACTAGTATAAACTAGTGTGTAATAAATTATGATTTTTTGACCGAAACTTGCATTACGAAAAGTTTCATAGAATCTAGTTTTCAGATGATTATCTTGCATGGACTTCCATCATAACTCTTAACATATATAAATGATCTGAAAAGTCTTGAATAATTTCAAATAGTCCCCAATTAAATTTTATTTTTTTGACCGAAACTAGTGTATAATATACTATGATTTTAGACTGAAACTTGCATTTCGAAAAGAATCATAGAATCTAATTTTCCGATGATTTTTTACAAAGACTTCCATCATAACCTTCCCTCCAAAAATATATAAATGATATGTGAAGTTTCGTATCATTTTGAACAGTCCCCGATTTAATTTTATTTTTGACCGAAACTAGTATAAACTAGTGTGTAATAAATTATGATTTTTTGACCGAAACTTGCATTTCGAAAAGTTTCATAGAAACTAGTTTTCAGATGATTTTCTTGCATGGACTTCCATCATAAACTTCCCTCTTAACATATATAAATGATCTGAAAAGTCTCGAATAATTTCAAATAGTCCCCAATTAAATTTTATTTTTTTGACCGAAACTAGTGTATAATATACTATGATTTTTGACCGAAACTTGCATTTCGAAAATTTCATAGAATCTAATTTTCCGATGATTTTTTTAGATGGACTTCCATCATAACCATCGCTCAAAAACATATATAAATGATAGGTGAAGTCTCGTATCATTATGAACAATCCCCGATTTAATATGGTTTTTGACCGAAACTAGTATAAACTAGTGTATTATATATTATGATTTTTTGACCGAAACTTGCATTTCGAAAAGTTTCATAGAATCTAGTTTTCAGATGATTTTTATGCATGGACTACCATCATAACATTCCCTCTTAACATATATAAATGATCTGAAAAGTCTCGTATCATTTCAAATAGTCCATAATTAAATTTTATTTTTTTGACTGAAACTAGTGTATAATATACTGATTTTTGACCGAAACTCGCATATCTAAAAGTTTCACAGAATCTAATTTTCAGATGAATTTTTTGCATGGACTTCAATCATATCCTTCCATCTTAACATATATAAATGATATGTGTAGTCTCGTATCATTTCAAATAGTCCCCAATACAATTTGATTTTTTTGACCGAAACTAGTGTATAATATATTATGATTTTTGACCGAAACTTGCATTTCGAAAAGTTTCATAGAATCTAATTATCCGATGATTTTTTGCATGGACATCCATCATAACCTTCCCTCGTAAAATATATAAATGATATGTGAAGTTTCATACCATTTCGAACAGTACCTGATTTAATTTGATTTTTGACCGATACTAGTATAAACTAATGTATAATATATTATGATTCTTTTGACCGAAACTTGCATTTCGAAAATTTTCATAGAATCTAATTTTCAGATGATTTTCTTGCATGGACTTCCATCATAACTCTTAACATATATAAATGATCTTAAAAGTCTTGTATAATTTTAAATAGTCCCCAAATAAATTTTATTTTTTTGACCGAAACTAGTGTATAATATACTATGATTTTTGACCGAAACTTGCATTTCGAAAAGTTTCATAGAATCTAATTTTCCGATGATTTTTTACAAAGACTTCCATCATAACCATCGCTCGAAAAATATATAAATGATATGTTAAGTTTCATATCATTTCGAACAGTCCCCGATTTAATTTGATTTTTGACCGATACTAGTATAAACTAATGTATAATATATTATGATTGTTTTGACCGAAACTTGCATTTCAAAAATTTTCATAGAATCTAGTTTTCAGATGATTTTCTTGCATGGACTTCCATCATAACTCTTAACATATATAAATGATCTTAAAAGTCTTGTATAATTTTAAATATTCCCCAAATAAATTTTATTTTTTTGACCGAAACTAGTGTATAATATACTATGATTTTTGACCGAAACTTGCATTTCGAAAAGTTTCATAGAATCTAATTTTCCGATGATTTTTTACAAAGACTTCCATCATAACCATCGCTCGAAAAATATATAAATGATATGTGAAGTTTCATATCATTTCGAACAGTCCCCGATTTAATTTGATTTTTGACCGAAACTAGTATAAATTAGTGTATAATATATTATGATTTTTTGACCGAAACTTGCATTTCAAAAAGTTTCATAGAATCTAGTTTTCAGATGATTATCTTGCATGGACTTCCATCATAACTCTTAACATATATAAATGATCTGAAAAGTCTTGTATGATTTCAAATAGTCCCCAATTAAATTTTATTTTCTTGACCGAAACTAGTGTATAATATACTATGATTTTAGACTGAAACTTGCATTTCGAAAAGAATCATAGAATCTAATTTTCCGATGATTTTTTCAAAGACTTCCATCATAACCTTCCCTCGAAAAATATATAAATGATATGTGAAGTTTCGTATCATTTTGAAAAGTCCCCGATTTAATTTGATTTTTGACCGAAACTAGTATAAACTAGTGTGTAATAAATTATGATTTTTTGACCGAAACTTGCATTTCGAAAAGTTTCAGAGAAACTAGTTTTCAGATGATTTTCTTGCATGGACTTCCATCATAAACTTCCCTCTTAACATATATAAATGATCTGAAAAGTCTCGAATAATTTCAAATAGTCCCCAATTAAATTTTATTTTTTTGACCGAAACTAGTGTATAATATACTATGATTTTTGACCGAAACTTGCATTTCGAAAAGTTTCATAGAATCTAATTTTCCGATGATTTTTTTAGATGGACTTCCATCATAACCATCGCTCAAAAACATATATAAATGATAGGTGAAGTCTCCTATCATTATGAACAATCCCCGATTTAATATGGTTTTTGACCGAAACTAGTATAAACTAGTGTATAATATATTATGATTTTTTGACCGAAACTTGCATTTCGAAAAGTTTCATAGAATCTAGTTTTAAGATGATTTTTATGCATGGACTACAATCACAACATTCCCTCTTAACATATATAAATGATCTGAAAAGTCTCGTATCATTTCAAATAGTCCACAATTAAATTTTATTTTTTTGACTGAAACTAGTGTATAATATACTGATTTTTGACCGAAACTCGCATATCTAAAAGTTTCATAGAATCTAATTTTCAGATGATTTTTTTGCATGGACTTCCATCATATCCTTCCCTCTTAACTTATATAAATGATATGTGTAGTCTCGTATCATTTTAAATAGTCCCCAAATAAATTTTATTTTTTTGACCGAAACTAGTGTATAATATACTATGATTTTTGACCGAAACTTGCATTTCGAAAAGTTTCATAGAATCTAATTTTCCGATGATTTTTTACAAAGACTTCCATCATAACCATCGCTCGAAAAATATATAAATGATATGTTAAGTTTCATATCATTTCGAACAGTCCCCGATTTAATTTGATTTTTGACCGATACTAGTATAAACTAATGTATAATATATTATGATTGTTTTGACCGAAACTTGCATTTCAAAAATTTTCATAGAATCTAGTTTTCAGATGATTTTCTTGCATGGACTTCCATCATAACTCTTAACATATATAAATGATCTTAAAAGTCTTGTATAATTTTAAATATTCCCCAAATAAATTTTATTTTTTTGACCGAAACTAGTGTATAATATACTATGATTTTTGACCGAAACTTGCATTTCGAAAAGTTTCATAGAATCTAATTTTCCGATGATTTTTTACCAAGACTTCCATCATAACCATCGCTCGAAAAATATATAAATGATATGTGAAGTTTCATATCATTTCGAACAGTCCCCGATTTAATTTGATTTTTGACCGAAACTAGTATAAATTAGTGTATAATATATTATGATTTTTTGACCGAAACTTGCATTTCGAAAAGTTTCATAGAATCTAGTTTTCAGATGATTATCTTGCATGGACTTCCATCATAACTCTTAACATATATAAATGATCTGAAAAGTCTTGTTTAATTTCAAATAATCCCCAATTAAATTTTATTTTTTGACCGAAACTAGTGTATAATATACTATGATTTTAGACTGAAACTTGCATTTCTAAAAGAATCATAGAATCTAATTTTCCGATGATTTTTTACAAAGACTTCCATCATAACCTTCCCTCGAAAAATATATAAATGATATGTGAAGTTTCGTATCATTTTGAATAGTCCCCGATTTAATTTGATTTTTGACCGAAACTAGTATAAACTAGTGTGTAATAAATTATGATTTTTTGACCGAAACTTGCATTACGAAAAGTTTCATAGAATCTAGTTTTCAGATGATTATCTTGCATGGACTTCCATCATAACTCTTAACATATATAAATGATCTGAAAAGTCTTGAATAATTTCCAATAGTCCCCAATTAAATTTTATTTTTTTGACCGAAACTAGTGTATAATATACTATGATTTTAGACTGAAACTTGCATTTCGAAAAGAATCATAGAATCTAATTTTCTGATGATTTTTTACAAAGACTTCCATCAAAACCTTCCCTCGAAAAATATATAAATGATATGTGAAGTTTCGTATCATTTTGAACAGTCCCCGATTTAATTTTATTTTTGACCGAAACTAGTATAAACTAGTGTGTAATAAATTATGATTTTATGACCGAAACTTGCATTTCGAAAAGTTTCATAGAAACTAGTTTTCAGATGATTTTCTTGCATGGACTTCCATCATAAACTTCCCTCTTAACATATATAAATGATCTGAAAAGTCTCGAATAATTTTAAATAGTCCCCAATTAAATTTTATTTTTTTGACCGAAACTAGTGTATAATATACTATGATTTTTGACCGAAACTTGCATTTCGAAAAGTTTCATAGAATCTCTTTTTCCGATGATTTTTTTAGATGGACTTCCATCATAACCATCGCTCAAAAACATATATAAATGATAGGTGAAGTCTCGTATCATTATGAAAAATCCCCGATTTAATATGGTTTTTGACCGAAACTAGTATAAACTAGTGTATTATATATTATGATTTTTTGACCGAAACTTGCATTTCGAAAAGTTTCATAGAATCTAGTTTTCAGATGATTTTTATGCATGGACTACCATCATGACATTCCCTCTTAACATATATAAATGATCTGAAAAGTCTTGTATCATTTCAAATAGTCCATAATTAAATTTTATTTTTTTGACTGAAACTAGTGTATAATATACTGATTTTTGACCGAAACTCGCATATCTAAAAGTTTCACAGAATCTAATTTTCAGATGAATTTTTTGCATGGACTTCAATCATATCCTTCCATCTTAACATATATAAATGATATGTGTAGTCTCGTATCATTTCAAATAGTCCCCAATACAATTTGATTTTTTTGACCGAAACTAGTGTATAATATATTATGATTTTTGACCGAAACTTGCATTTCGAAAAGTTTCATAGAATCTAATTATCCGATGATTTTTTGCATGGACATCCATCATAACCTTCCCTCGTAAAATATATAAATGATATGTGAAGTTTCATACCATTTCGAACAGTACCTGATTTAATTTGATTTTTGACCGATACTAGTATAAACTAATGTATAATATATTATGATTCTTTTGACCGAAACTTGCATTTCGAAAATTTTCATAGAATCTAATTTTCAGATGATTTTCTTGCATGGACTTCCATCATAACTCTTAACATATATAAATGATCTTAAAAGTCTTGTATAATTTTAAATAGTCCCCAAATAAATTTTATTTTTTTGACCGAAACTAGTGTATAATATACTATGATTTTTGACCGAAACTTGCATTTCGAAAAGTTTCATAGAATCTAATTTTCCGATGATTTTTTACAAAGACTTCCATCATAACCATCGCTCGAAAAATATATAAATGATATGTTAAGTTTCATATCATTTCGAACAGTCCCCGATTTAATTTGATTTTTGACCGATACTAGTATAAACTAATGTATAATATATTATGATTCTTTTGACCGAAACTTGCATTTCGAAAATTTTCATAGAATCTAATTTTCAGATGATTTTCTTGCATGGACTTCCATCATAACTCTTAACATATATAAATGATCTTAAAAGTCTTGTATAATTTTAAATAGTCCCCAAATAAATTTTATTTTTTTGACCGAAACTAGTGTATAATATACTATGATTTTTGACCGAAACTTGCATTTCGAAAAGTTTCATAGAATCTAATTTTCCGATGATTTTTTACAAAGACTTCCATCATAACCATCGCTCGAAAAATATATAAATGATATGTTAAGTTTCATATCATTTCGAACAGTCCCCGATTTAATTTGATTTTTGACCGATACTAGTATAAACTAATGTATAATATATTATGATTGTTTTGACCGAAACTTGCATTTCAAAAATTTTCATAGAATCTAGTTTTCAGATGATTTTCTTGCATGGACTTCCATCATAACTCTTAACATATATAAATGATCTTAAAAGTCTTGTATAATTTTAAATATTCCCCAAATAAATTTTATTTTTTTGACCGAAACTAGTGTATAATATACTATGATTTTTGACCGAAACTTGCATTTCGAAAAGTTTCATAGAATCTAATTTTCCGATGATTTTTTACAAAGACTTCCATCATAACCATCGCTCGAAAAATATATAAATGATATGTGAAGTTTCATATCATTTCGAACAGTCCCCGATTTAATTTGATTTTTGACCGAAACTAGTATAAATTAGTGTATAATATATTATGATTTTTTGACCGAAACTTGCATTTCAAAAAGTTTCATAGAATCTAGTTTTCAGATGATTATCTTGCATGGACTTCCATCATAACTCTTAACATATATAAATGATCTGAAAAGTCTTGTATGATTTCAAATAGTCCCCAATTAAATTTTATTTTCTTGACCGAAACTAGTGTATAATATACTATGATTTTAGACTGAAACTTGCATTTCGAAAAGAATCATAGAATCTAATTTTCCGATGATTTTTTCAAAGACTTCCATCATAACCTTCCCTCGAAAAATATATAAATGATATGTGAAGTTTCGTATCATTTTGAAAAGTCCCCGATTTAATTTGATTTTTGACCGAAACTAGTATAAACTAGTGTGTAATAAATTATGATTTTTTGACCGAAACTTGCATTTCGAAAAGTTTCAGAGAAACTAGTTTTCAGATGATTTTCTTGCATGGACTTCCATCATAAACTTCCCTCTTAACATATATAAATGATCTGAAAAGTCTCGAATAATTTCAAATAGTCCCCAATTAAATTTTATTTTTTTGACCGAAACTAGTGTATAATATACTATGATTTTTGACCGAAACTTGCATTTCGAAAAGTTTCATAGAATCTAATTTTCCGATGATTTTTTTAGATGGACTTCCATCATAACCATCGCTCAAAAACATATATAAATGATAGGTGAAGTCTCCTATCATTATGAACAATCCCCGATTTAATATGGTTTTTGACCGAAACTAGTATAAACTAGTGTATAATATATTATGATTTTTTGACCGAAACTTGCATTTCGAAAAGTTTCATAGAATCTAGTTTTAAGATGATTTTTATGCATGGACTACAATCACAACATTCCCTCTTAACATATATAAATGATCTGAAAAGTCTCGTATCATTTCAAATAGTCCACAATTAAATTTTATTTTTTTGACTGAAACTAGTGTATAATATACTGATTTTTGACCGAAACTCGCATATCTAAAAGTTTCACAGAATCTAATTTTCAGATGAATTTTTTGCATGGACTTCAATCATATCCTTCCATCTTAACATATATAAATGATATGTGTAGTCTCGTATCATTTCAAATAGTCCCCAATACAATTTGATTTTTTTGACCGAAACTAGTGTATAATATATTATGATTTTTGACCGAAACTTGCATTTCGAAAAGTTTCATAGAATCTAATTATCCGATGATTTTTTGCATGGACATCCATCATAACCTTCCCTCGTAAAATATATAAATGATATGTGAAGTTTCATACCATTTCGAACAGTACATGATTTAATTTGATTTTTGACCGATACTAGTATAAACTAATGTATAATATATTATGATTCTTTTGACCGAAACTTGCATTTCGAAAATTTTCATAGAATCTAATTTTCAGATGATTTTCTTGCATGGACTTCCATCATAACTCTTAACATATATAAATGATCTTAAAAGTCTTGTATAATTTTAAATAGTCCCCAAATAAATTTTATTTTTTTGACCGAAACTAGTGTATAATATACTATGATTTTTGACCGAAACTTGCATTTCGAAAAGTTTCATAGAATCTAATTTTCCGATGATTTTTTACAAAGACTTCCATCATAACCATCGCTCGAAAAATATATAAATGATATGTTAAGTTTCATATCATTTCGAACAGTCCCCGATTTAATTTGATTTTTGACCGATACTAGTATAAACTAATGTATAATATATTATGATTGTTTTGACCGAAACTTGCATTTCAAAAATTTTCATAGAATCTAGTTTTCAGATGATTTTCTTGCATGGACTTCCATCATAACTCTTAACATATATAAATGATCTTAAAAGTCTTGTATAATTTTAAATATTCCCCAAATAAATTTTATTTTTTTGACCGAAACTAGTGTATAATATACTATGATTTTTGACCGAAACTTGCATTTCGAAAAGTTTCATAGAATCTAATTTTCCGATGATTTTTTACAAAGACTTCCATCATAACCATCGCTCGAAAAATATATAAATGATATGTGAAGTTTCATATCATTTCGAACAGTCCCTGATTTAATTTGATTTTTGACCGAAACTAGTATAAATTAGTGTATAATATATTATGATTTTTTGACCGAAACTTGCATTTCAAAAAGTTTCATAGAATCTAGTTTTCAGATGATTATCTTGCATGGACTTCCATCATAACTCTTAACATATATAAATGATCTGAAAAGTCTTGTATGATTTCAAATAGTCCCCAATTAAATTTTATTTTCTTGACCGAAACTAGTGTATAATATACTATGATTTTAGACTGAAACTTGCATTTCGAAAAGAATCATAGAATCTAATTTTCCGATGATTTTTTCAAAGACTTCCATCATAACCTTCCCTCGAAAAATATATAAATGATATGTGAAGTTTCGTATCATTTTGAAAAGTCCCCGATTTAATTTGATTTTTGACCGAAACTAGTATAAACTAGTGTGTAATAAATTATGATTTTTTGACCGAAACTTGCATTTCGAAAAGTTTCAGAGAAACTAGTTTTCAGATGATTTTCTTGCATGGACTTCCATCATAAACTTCCCTCTTAACATATATAAATGATCTGAAAAGTCTCGAATAATTTCAAATAGTCCCCAATTAAATTTTATTTTTTTGACCGAAACTAGTGTATAATATACTATGATTTTTGACCGAAACTTGCATTTCGAAAAGTTTCATAGAATCTAATTTTCCGATGATTTTTTTAGATGGACTTCCATCATAACCATCGCTCAAAAACATATATAAATGATAGGTGAAGTCTCCTATCATTATGATCAATCCCCGATTTAATATGGTTTTTGACCGAAACTAGTATAAACTAGTGTATAATATATTATGATTTTTTGACCGAAACTTGCATTTCGAAAAGTTTCATAGAATCTAGTTTTAAGATGATTTTTATGCATGGACTACAATCACAACATTCCCTCTTAACATATATAAATGATCTGAAAAGTCTCGTATCATTTCAAATAGTCCACAATTAAATTTTATTTTTTTGACTGAAACTAGTGTATAATATACTGATTTTTGACCGAAACTCGCATATCTAAAAGTTTCACAGAATCTAATTTTCAGATGAATTTTTTGCATGGACTTCAATCATATCCTTCCATCTTAACATATATAAATGATATGTGTAGTCTCGTATCATTTCAAATAGTCCCCAATACAATTTGATTTTTTTGACCGAAACTAGTGTATAATATATTATGATTTTTGACCGAAACTTGCATTTCGAAAAGTTTCATAGAATCTAATTATCCGATGATTTTTTGCATGGACATCCATCATAACCTTCCCTCGTAAAATATATAAATGATATGTGAAGTTTCATACCATTTCGAACAGTACCTGATTTAATTTGATTTTTGACCGATACTAGTATAAACTAATGTATAATATATTATGATTCTTTTGACCGAAACTTGCATTTCGAAAATTTTCATAGAATCTAATTTTCAGATGATTTTCTTGCATGGACTTCCATCATAACTCTTAACATATATAAATGATCTTAAAAGTCTTGTATAATTTTAAATAGTCCCCAAATAAATTTTATTTTTTTGACCGAAACTAGTGTATAATATACTATGATTTTTGACCGAAACTTGCATTTCGAAAAGTTTCATAGAATCTAATTTTCCGATGATTTTTTACAAAGACTTCCATCATAACCATCGCTCGAAAAATATATAAATGATATGTTAAGTTTCATATTATTTCGAACAGTCCCCGATTTAATTTGATTTTTGACCGATACTAGTATAAACTAATGTATAATATATTATGATTGTTTTGACCGAAACTTGCATTTCAAAAATTTTCATAGAATCTAGTTTTCAGATGATTTTCTTGCATGGACTTCCATCATAACTCTTAACATATATAAATGATCTTAAAAGTCTTGTATAATTTTAAATATTCCCCAAATAAATTTTATTTTTTTGACCGAAACTAGTGTATAATATACTATGATTTTTGACCGAAACTTGCATTTCGAAAAGTTTCATAGAATCTAATTTTCCGATGATTTTTTACAAAGACTTCCATCATAACCATCGCTCGAAAAATATATAAATGATATGTGAAGTTTCATATCATTTCGAACAGTCCCCGATTTAATTTGATTTTTGACCGAAACTAGTATAAATTAGTGTATAATATATTATGATTTTTTGACCGAAACTTACATTTCAAAAAGTTTCATAGAATCTAGTTTTCAGATGATTATCTTGCATGGACTTCCATCATAACTCTTAACATATATATATGATCTGAAAAGTCTTGTATGATTTCAAATAGTCCCCAATTAAATTTTATTTTCTTGACCGAAACTAGTGTATAATATACTATGATTTTAGACTGAAACTTGCATTTCGAAAAGAATCATAGAATCTAATTTTCCGATGATTTTTTCAAAGACATCCATCATAACCTTCCCTCGAAAAATATATAAATGATATGTGAAGTTTCGTATCATTTTGAAAAGTCCCCGATTTAATTTGATTTTTGACCGAAACTAGTATAAACTAGTGTGTAATAAATTATGATTTTTTGACCGAAACTTGCATTTCGAAAAGTTTCAGAGAAACTAGTTTTCAGATGATTTTCTTGCATGGACTTCCATCATAAACTTCCCTCTTAACATATATAAATGATCTGAAAAGTCTCGAATAATTTCAAATAGTCCCCAATTAAATTTAATTTTTTTGACCGAAACTAGTGTATAATATACTATGATTTTTGACCGAAACTTGCATTTCGAAAAGTTTCATAGAATCTAATTTTCCGATGATTTTTTTAGATGGACTTCCATCATAACCATCGCTCAAAAACATATATAAATGATAGGTGAAGTCTCCTATCATTATGAACAATCCCCGATTTAATATGGTTTTTGACCGAAACTAGTATAAACTAGTGTATAATATATTATGATTTTTTGACCGAAACTTGCATTTCGAAAAGTTTCATAGAATCTAGTTTTAAGATGATTTTTATGCATGGACTACAATCACAACATTCCCTCTTAACATATATAAATGATCTGAAAAGTCTCGTATCATTTCAAATAGTCCACAATTAAATTTTATTTTTTTGACTGAAACTAGTGTATAATATACTGATTTTTGACCGAAACTCGCATATCTAAAAGTTTCATAGAATCTAATTTTCAGATGATTTTTTTGCATGGACTTCCATCATATCCTTCCCTCTTAACTTATATAAATGATATGTGTAGTCTCGTATCATTTCAAATAGTCCCCAATACAATTTGATTTTTTTGACCGAAACTAGTGTATAATATATTATGATTTTTGACCGAAACTTGCATTTCGAAAAGTTTCATAGAATCTAATTATCCGATGATTTTTTGCATGGACATCCATCATAACCTTCCCTCGTAAAATATATAAATGATATGTGAAGTTTCATACCATTTCGAACAGTACCTGATTTAATTTGATTTTTGACCGATACTAGTATAAACTAATGTATAATATATTATGATTCTTTTGACCGAAACTTGCATTTCGAAAATTTTCATAGAATCTAATTTTCAGATGATTTTCTTGCATGGACTTCCATCATAACTCTTAACATATATAAATGATCTTAAAAGTCTTGTATAATTTTAAATAGTCCCCAAATAAATTTTATTTTTTTGACCGAAACTAGTGTATAATATACTATGATTTTTGACCGAAACTTGCATTTCGAAAAGTTTCATAGAATCTAATTTTCCGATGATTTTTTACCAAGACTTCCATCATAACCATCGCTCGAAAAATATATAAATGATATGTGAAGTTTCATATCATTTCGAACAGTCCCCGATTTAATTTGATTTTTGACCGAAACTAGTATAAATTAGTGTATAATATATTATGATTTTTTGACCGAAACTTGCATTTCAAAAAGTTTCATAGAATCTAGTTTTCAGATGATTATCTTGCATGGACTTCCATCATAACTCTTAACATATATAAATGATCTGAAAAGTCTTGTTTAATTTCAAATAATCCCCAATTAAATTTTATTTTTTGACCGAAACTAGTGTATAATATACTATGATTTTAGACTGAAACTTGCATTTTGAAAAGAATCATAGAATCTAATTTTCCGATGATTTTTTACAAAGACTTCCATCATAACCTTCCCTCGAAAAATATATAAATGATATGTGAAGTTTCGTATCATTTTGAATAGTCCCCGATTTAATTTTATTTTTGACCGAAACTAGTATAAACTAGTGTGTAATAAATTTTGATTTTTTGACCGAAACTTGCATTACGAAAAGTTTCATAGAATCTAGTTTTCAGATGATTATCTTGCATGGACTTCCATCATAACTCTTAACATATATAAATGATCTGAAAAGTCTTGAATAATTTCAAATAGTCCCCAATTAAATTTTATTTTTTTGACCGAAACTAGTGTATAATATACTATGATTTTAGACTGAAACTTGCATTTCGAAAAGAATCATAGAATCTAATTTTCCGATGATTTTTTACAAAGACTTCCATCATAACCTTCCCTCCAAAAATATATAAATGATATGTGAAGTTTCGTATCATTTTGAACAGTCCCCGATTTAATTTTATTTTTGACCGAAACTAGTATAAACTAGTGTGTAATAAATTATGATTTTATGACCGAAACTTGCATTTCGAAAAGTTTCAAAGAAACTAGTTTTCAGATGATTTTCTTGCATGGACTTCCATCATAAACTTCCCTCTTAACATATATAAATGATCTGAAAAGTCTCGAATAATTTCAAATAGTCCCCAATTAAATTTTATTTTTTTGACCGAAACTAGTGTATAATATACTATGATTTTTGACCGAAACTTGCATTTCGAAAATTTCATAGAATCTAATTTTCCGATGATTTTTTTAGATGGACTTCCATCATAACCATCGCTCAAAAACATATATAAATGATATGTTAAGTCTCGTATCATTATGAACAATCCCCGATTTAATATGGTTTTTGACCGAAACTAGTATAAACTAGTGTATAATATATTATGATTTTTTGACCGAAACTTGCATTTCGAAAAGTTTCATAGAATCTAGTTTTCAGATGACTATCTTGCATGGACTTCCATCATAACTTTTAACATATATAAATGATCTGAAAAGTCTTGTTTAATTTCAAATAGTCCCCAATTAAATTTTATTTTTTGACCGAAACTAGTGTATAATATACTATGATTTTAGACTGAAACTTGCATTTCTAAAAGAATCATAGAATCTAATTTTCCGATGATTTTTTACAAAGACTTCCATCATAACCTTCCCTCGAAAAATATATAAATGATATGTGAAGTTTCGTATCATTTTGAATAGTCCCCGATTTAATTTGATTTTTGACCGAAACTAGTATAAACTAGTGTGTAATAAATTATGATTTTTTGACCGAAACCTGCATTACGAAAAGTTTCATAGAATCTAGTTTTCAGATGATTATCTTGCATGGATTCCATCATAACTCTTAACATATATAAATGATCTGAAAAGTCTTGAATAATTTCAAATAGTCCCCAATTAAATTTTATTTTTTTGACCGAAACTAGTGTATAATATACTATGATTTTAGACTGAAACTTGCATTTCGAAAAGAATCATATTTTCCGATGATTTTTTACAAAGACTTCCATCAAAATCTTCCCTCGAAAAATATATAAATGATATGTGAAGTTTCGTATCATTTTGAACAGTCCCCGATTTAATTTTATTTTTGACCGAAACTAGTATAAACTAGTGTGTAATAAATTATGATTTTTTGACCGAAACTTGCATTTCGAAAAGTTTCATAGAAACTAGTTTTCAGATGATATTCTTGCATGGACTTCCATCATAAAATTCCCTCTTAACATATATAAATGATCTGAAAAGTCTCGAATAATTTCAAATAGTCCCCAATTAAATTTTATTTTTTTGACCGAAACTAGTGTATAATATACTATGATTTTTGACCGAAACTTGCATTTCGAAAAGTTTCATAGAATCTCTTTTTCCGATGATTTTTTAAGATGGACTTCCATCATAACCATCGCTCAAAAACATATATAAATGATAGGTGAAGTCTCGTATCATTATGAACAATCCCTGATTTAATATGGTTTTTGACCGAAACTAGTATAAACTAGTTTATAATATATTATGATTTTTTGACCGAAACTTGTATTTCGAAAAGTTTCATAGAATCTAGTTTTCAGATGATTTTTATGCATGGACTACCATCATAACATTCCCTCTTAACATATATAAATGATCTGAAAAGTCTCGTATCATTTCAAATAGTCCACAATTAAATTTTATTTTTTTGACTGAAACTAGTGTATAATATACTGATTTTTGACCGAAACTCGCATATCTAAAAGTTTCATAGAATCTAATTTTCAGATGAATTTTTTGCATGGACTTCCATCATATCCTTCCCTCTTAACATATATAAATGATATGTGAAGTCTCGCATCATTTCAAATAGTCCCCAATACAATTTGATTTTTTTGACCGAAACTAGTGTATAATATACTATGATTTTTGACCGAAACTTGCATTTCGATAAGTTTCATAGAATCTAATTATCCGATGATTTTTTGCATGGACATCCATCATAATCTTACCTCGTAAAATATATAAATGATATGTGAAGTTTCATACCATTTCGAACAGTACCTGATTTAATTTGATTTTTGACCGATACTAGTATAAACTAATGTATAATATATTATGATTGTTTTGACCGAAACTTGCATTTCGAAAATTTTCATAGAATCTAGTTTTCAGATGATTTTCTTGCATGGACTTCCATAATAACTCTTAACATATATAAATGATCTTAAAAGTCTTGTATAATTTTAAATAGTCCCCAAATAAATTTTATTTTTTTGACCGAAACTAGTGTATAATATACTATGATTTTTGACCGAAACTTGCATTTCAAAAAGTTTCATAGAATCTAATTTTCCGATGATTTTTTACAAAGACTTCCATCATAACCATCGCTCGAAAAATATATAAATGATATGTGAAGTTTCATATCATTTCGAACAGTCCCCGATTTAATTTGATTTTTGACCGAAACTAGTATAAATTAGTGTATAATATATTATGATTTTTTGACCGAAACATGCATTTCGAAAAGTTTCATAGAATCTAGTTTTCAGATGATTATCTTGCATGGACTTCCATCATAACTCTTAACATATATAAATGATCTGAAAAGTCTTGTTTAATTTCAAATAGTCCCCAAATAAATTTTATTTTTTGACCGAAACTAGTGTATAATATACTATGATTTTAGACCGAAACTTGCATTTCGAAAAGTTTCATAGAATCTAATTTTCCGATGATTTTTTACCAAGACTTCCATCATAACCATCGCTCGAAAAATATATAAATGATATGTGAAGTTTCATATCATTTCGAACAGTCTTCGATTTAATTTGATTTTTGACCGAAACTAGTATAAATTAGTGTATAATATATTATGATTTTTTGACCGAAACTTGCATTTCGAAAAGTTTCATAGAATCTAGTTTTTAGATGATTATCTTGCATGGACTTCCATCATAACTCTTAACATATATAAATGATCTGAAAAGTCTTGTTTAATTTCAAATAGTCCCCAATTAAATTTTATTTTTTGACCGAAACTAGTGTATAATATACTATGATTTTAGACTGAAACTTGCATTTCTAAAAGAATCATAGAATCTAATTTTCCGATGTTTTTTTACAAAGACTTCCATCATAAACTTCCCTCGAAAAATATATAAATGATATGTGAAGTTTCGTATCATTTTGAATAGTCCCCGATTTAATTTGATTTTTGACCGAAACTAGTATAAACTAGTGTGTAATAAATTATGATTTTTTGACCGAAACCTGCATTACGAAAAGTTTCATAGAATCTAGTTTTCAGATGATTATCTTGCATGGATTCCATCATAACTCTTAACATATATAAATGATCTGAAAAGTCTTGAATAATTTCAAATAGTCCCCAATTAAATTTTATTTTTTTGACCGAAACTAGTGTATAATATACTATGATTTTAGACTGAAACTTGCATTTCGAAAAGAATCATAGAATCTAATTTTCCGATGATTTTTTACAAAGACTTCCATCAAAACCTTCCCTCGAAAAATATATAAATGATATGTGATGTTTCGTATCATTTTGAACAGTCCCCGATTTAATTTTATTTTTGAACGAAACTAGTATAAACTAGTGTGTAATAAATTATGATTTTTTTGACCGAAACTTGCATTTCGAAAAGTTTCATAGAAACTAGTTTTCAGATGATTTTCTTGCATGGACTTCCATCCTAAACTTCCCTCTTAACATATATAAATGATCTGAAAAGTCTCGAATAATTTCAAATAGTCCCCAATTAAATTTTATTTTTTTGACCGAAACTAGTGTATAATATACTATGATTTTTGACCGAAACTTGCATTTCGAAAAGTTTCATAGAATCTCTTTTTCCGATGATTTTTTTAGATGGACTTCCATCATAACCATCGCTCAAAAACATATATAAATGATAGGTGAAGTCTCGTATCATTATGAACAATCCCCGATTTAATATTGTTTTTGACCGAAACTAGTATAAACTAGTGTATAATATATTATGATTTTTTGACCGAAACTTGCATTTCGAAAAGTTTCATAGAATCTAGTTTTCAGATGATTTTTATGCATGGACTACCATCATAACATTCCCTCTTAACATATATAAATGATCTGAAAAGTCTCGTATCATTTCAAATAGTCCACAATTAAATTTTATTTTTTTGACTGAAACTAGTGTATAATATACTGATTTTTGACCGAAACTCGCATATCTAAAAGTTTCACAGAATCTAATTTTCAGATGAATTTTTTGCATGGACTTCCATCATATCCTTCCCTCTTAACATATATAAATTATATGTGAAGTCTCGTATCATTTCAAATAGTCCCCAATACAATTTGATTTTTTTGACCGAAACTAGTGTATAATATACTATGATTTTTGACCGAAACTTGCATTTCGAAAAGTTTCATAGAATCTAATTATCCGATGATTGTTTGCATGGACATCCATCATAACCTTCCCTCGTAAAATATATAAATGATATGTGAAGTTTCATACCATTTCGAATAGTACCTGATTTAATTTGATTTTTGACCGATACTAGTATAAACTAATGTATAATATATTATGATTGTTTTGACCGAAACTTGCATTTCGAAAATTTTCATAGAATCTAGTTTTCAGATGATTTTATTGCATGGACTTCCATCATAACTCTTAACATATAATAATGATCTTAAAAGTCTTGTATAATTTTAAATAGTCCCCAAATAAATTTTATTTTTTTGACCGAAACTAGTGTATAATATACTATGATTTTTGACCGAAACTAGCATTTCGAAAAGTTTCATAGAATCTAATTTTCCGATGATTTTTTACAAAGACTTCCATCATAACCATCGCTCGAAAAATATATAAATGATATGTGAAGTTTCATATCATTTCGAACAGTCCCCGATTTAATTTGATTTTTGACCGAAACTAGTATAAATTAGTGTATAATACATTATGATTTTTTGACCGAAACATGCATTTCGAAAAGTTTCATAGAATCTAGTTTTCAGATGATTATCTTGCATGGACTTCCATCATAACTCTTAACATATATACATGATCTGAAAAGTCTTGTTTAATTTCAAATAGTCCCCAATTAAATTTTATTTTTTGACCGAAACTAGTGTATAATATACTATGATTTTAGACCGAAACTTGCATTTCGAAAAGTTTCATAGAATCTAATTTTCCGATGATTTTTTACCAAGACTTCCATCATAACCATCGCTCGAAAAATATATAAATGATATGTGAAGTTTCATATCATTTCGAACAGTCTTCGATTTAATTTGATTTTTGACCGAAACTAGTATAAATTAGTGTATAATATATTATGATTTTTTGACCGAAACTTGCATTACGAAAAGTTTCATAGAATCTAGTTTTCAGATGATTATCTTGCATGGACTTCCATCATAACTCTTAACATATATAAATGATCTGAAAAGTCTTGAATAATTTCAAATAGTCCCCAATTAAATTTTATTTTTTTGACCGAAACTAGTGTATAATATACTATGATTTTAGACTGAAACTTGCATTTCGAAAAGAATCATAGAATCTAATTTTCCGATGATTTTTTACAAAGACTTCCATCAAAACCTTCCCTCGAAAAATATATAAATGATATGTGAAGTTTCGTATCATTTTGAACAGTCCCCGATTTAATTTTATTTTTGACCGAAACTAGTATAAACTAGTGTGTAATAAATTATGATTTTTTGACCGAAACTTGCATTTCGAAAAGTTTCATAGAAACTAGTTTTCAGATGATATTCTTGCATGGACTTCCATCATAAAATTCCCTCTTAACATATATAAATGATCTGAAAAGTCTCGAATAATTTCAAATAGTCCCCAATTAAATTTTATTTTTTTGACCGAAACTAGTGTATAATATACTATGATTTTTGACCGAAACTTGCATTTCGAAAAGTTTCATAGAATCTCTTTTTCCGATGATTTTTTAAGATGGACTTCCATCATAACCATCGCTCAAAAACATATATAAATGATAGGTGAAGTCTCGTATCATTATGAACAATCCCTGATTTAATATGGTTTTTGACCGAAACTAGTATAAATTAGTTTATAATATATTATGATTTTTTGACCGAAACTTGTATTTCGAAAAGTTTCATAGAATCTAGTTTTCAGATGATTTTTATGCATGGACTACCATCATAACATTCCCTCTTAACATATATAAATGATCTGAAAAGTCTCGTATCATTTCAAATAGTCCACAATTAAATTTTATTTTTTTGACTGAAACTAGTGTATAATATACTGATTTTTGACCGAAACTCGCATATCTAAAAGTTTCATAGAATCTAATTTTCAGATGAATTTTTTGCATGGACTTCCATCATATCCTTCCCTCTTAACATATATAAATGATATGTGAAGTCTCGTATCATTTCAAATAGTCCCCAATACAATTTGATTTTTTTGACCGAAACTAGTGTATAATATACTATGATTTTTGACCGAAACTTGCATTTCGATAAGTTTCATAGAATCTAATTATCCGATGATTTTTTGCATGGACATCCATCATAATCTTACCTCGTAAAATATATAAATGATATGTGAAGTTTCATACCATTTCGAACAGTACCTGATTTAATTTGATTTTTGACCGATACTAGTATAAACTAATGTATAATATATTATGATTGTTTTGACCGAAACTTGCATTTCGAAAATTTTCATAGAATCTAGTTTTCAGATGATTTTCTTGCATGGACTTCCATAATAACTCTTAACATATATAAATGATCTTAAAAGTCTTGTATAATTTTAAATAGTCCCCAAATAAATTTTATTTTTTTGACCGAAACTAGTGTATAATATACTATGATTTTTGACCGAAACTTGCATTTCGAAAAGTTTCATAGAATCTAATTTTCCGATGATTTTTTACAAAGACTTCCATCATAACCATCGCTCGAAAAATATATAAATGATATGTGAAGTTTCATATCATTTCGAACAGTCCCCGATTTAATTTGATTTTTGACCGAAACTATTATAAATTAGTGTATAATATATTATGATTTTTTGACCGAAACATGCATTTCGAAAAGTTTCATAGAATCTAGTTTTCAGATGATTATCTTGCATGGACTTCCATCATAACTCTTAACATATATAAATGATCTGAAAAGTCTTGTTTAATTTCAAATAGTCCCCAAATAAATTTTATTTTTTGACCGAAACTAGTGTATAATATACTATGATTTTAGACCGAAACTTGCATTTCGAAAAGTTTCATAGAATCTAATTTTCCGATGATTTTTTACCAAGACTTCCATCATAACCATCGCTCGAAAAATATATAAATGATATGTGAAGTTTCATATCATTTCGAACAGTCTTCGATTTAATTTGATTTTTGACCGAAACTAGTATAAATTAGTGTATAATATATTATGATTTTTTGACCGAAACTTGCATTTCGAAAAGTTTCATAGAATCTAGTTTTTAGATGATTATCTTGCATGGACTTCCATCATAACTCTTAACATATATAAATGATCTGAAAAGTCTTGTTTAATTTCAAATAGTCCCCAATTAAATTTTATTTTTTGACCGAAACTAGTGTATAATATACTATGATTTTAGACTGAAACTTGCATTTCTAAAAGAATCATAGAATCTAATTTTCCGATGTTTTTTTACAAAGACTTCCATCATAACCTTCCCTCGAAAAATATATAAATGATATGTGAAGTTTCGTATCATTTTGAATAGTCCCCGATTTAATTTGATTTTTGACCGAAACTAGTATAAACTAGTGTGTAATAAATTATGATTTTTTGACCGAAACCTGCATTACGAAAAGTTTCATAGAATCTAGTTTTCAGATGATTATCTTGCATGGATTCCATCATAACTCTTAACATATATAAATGATCTGAAAAGTCTTGAATAATTTCAAATAGTCCCCAATTAAATTTTATTTTTTTGACCGAAACTAGTGTATAATATACTATGATTTTAGACTGAAACTTTCATTTCGAAAAGAATCATAGAATCTAATTTTCCGATGATTTTTTACAAAGACTTCCATCAAAACCTTCCCTCGAAAAATATATAAATGATATGTGATGTTTCGTATCATTTTGAACAGTCCCCGATTTAATTTTATTTTTGAACGAAACTAGTATAAACTAGTGTGTAATAAATTATGATTTTTTGACCGAAACTTGCATTTCGAAAAGTTTCATAGAAACTAGTTTTCAGATGATTTTCTTGCATGGACTTCCATCCTAAACTTCCCTCTTAACATATATAAATGATCTGAAAAGTCTCGAATAATTTCAAATAGTCCCCAATTAAATTTTATTTTTTTGACCGAAACTAGTGTATAATATACTATGATTTTTGACCGAAACTTGCATTTCGAAAAGTTTCATAGAATCTCTTTTTCCGATGATTTTTTTAGATGGACTTCCATCATAACCATCGCTCAAAAACATATATAATTGATAGGTGAAGTCTCGTATCATTATGAACAATCCCCGATTTAATATTGTTTTTGACCGAAACTAGTATAAACTAGTGTATAATATATTATGATTTTTTGACCGAAACTTGCATTTCGAAAAGTTTCATAGAATCTAGTTTTCAGATGATTTTTATGCATGGACTACCATCATAACATTCCCTCTTAACATATATAAATGATCTGAAAAGTCTCGTATCATTTCAAATAGTCCACAATTAAATTTTATTTTTTTGACTGAAACTAGTGTATAATATACTGATTTTTGACCGAAACTCGCATATCTAAAAGTTTCACAGAATCTAATTTTCAGATGAATTTTTTGCATGGACTTCCATCATATCCTTCCCTCTTAACATATATAAATTATATGTGAAGTCTCGTATCATTTCAAATAGTCCCCAATACAATTTGATTTTTTTGACCGAAACTAGTGTATAATATACTATGATTTTTGACCGAAACTTGCATTTCGAAAAGTTTCATAGAATCTAATTATCCGATGATTGTTTGCATGGACATCCATCATAACCTTCCCACGTAAAATATATAAATGATATGTGAAGTTTCATACCATTTCGAATAGTACCTGATTTAATTTGATTTTTGACCGATACTAGTATAAACTAATGTATAATATATTATGATTGTTTTGACCGAAACTTGCATTTCGAAAATTTTCATAGAATCTAGTTTTCAGATGATTTTCTTGCATGGACTTCCATAATAACTCTTAACATATATAAATGATCTTAAAAGTCTTGTATAATTTTAAATAGTCCCCAAATAAATTTTATTTTTTTGACCGAAACTAGTGTATAATATACTATGATTTTTGACCGAAACTTGCATTTCGAAAAGTTTCATAGAATCTAATTTTCCGATGATTTTTTACAAAGACTTCCATCATAACCATCGCTCGAAAAATATATAAATGATATGTGAAGTTTCATATCATTTCGAACAGTCCCCGATTTAATTTGATTTTTGACCGAAACTAGTATAAATTAGTGTATAATATATTATGATTTTTTGACCGAAACATGCATTTCGAAAAGTTTCATAGAATCTAGTTTTCAGATGATTATCTTGCATGGACTTCCATCATAACTCTTAACATATATAAATGATCTGAAAAGTCTTGTTTAATTTCAAATAGTCCCCAATTAAATTTTATTTTTTGACCGAAACTAGTGTATAATATACTATGATTTTAGACCGAAACTTGCATTTCGAAAAGTTTCATAGAATCTAATTTTCCGATGATTTTTTACCAAGACTTCCATCATAACCATCGCTCGAAAAATATATAAATGATATGTGAAGTTTCATATCATTTCGAACAGTCTTCGATTTAATTTGATTTTTGACCGAAACTAGTATAAATCAGTGTATAATATATTATGATTTTTTGACCGAAACTTGCATTACGAAAAGTTTCATAGAATCTAGTTTTCAGATGATTATCTTGCATGGACTTCCATCATAACTCTTAACATATATAAATGATCTGAAAAGTCTTGTTTAATTTCAAATAGTCCCCAATTAAATTTTATTTTTTGACCGAAACTAGTGTATAATATACTATGATTTTAGACTGAAACTTGCATTTCTAAAAGAATCATAGAATCTAATTTTCCGATGATTTTTTACAAAGACTTCCATCATAACCTTCCCTCGAAAAATATATAAATGATATGTGAAGTTTCGTATCATTTTGAATAGTCCCCGATTTAATTTGATTTTTGACCGAAACTAGTATAAACTAGTGTGTAATAAATTATGATTTTTTGACCGAAACTTGCATTTCGAAAAGTTTCATAGAATCTAGTTTTCAGATGATATTCTTGCATGGACTTCCATCATAACTCTTAACATATATAAATGATCTGAAAAGTCTTGTATAATTTCAAATAGTCCCCAATTAAATTTTATTTTTTTGACCGAAACTAGTGTATAATATACTATGATTTTAGACTGAAACTTGCATTTCGAAAAGAATCATAGAATCTAATTTTCCGATGATTTTATACAAAGACTTCCATCATAACCTTCCCTCGAAAAATATATAAATGATATGTGAAGTTTCGTATCATTTTAAACAGTCCCCGATTTAATTTGATTTTTGACCGAAACTAGTATAAACTAGTGTGTAATAAATTATGATTTTTTGACCGAAACTTGCATTTCGAAAAGTTTCATAGAAACTAGTTTTCAGATGATTTTCTTGCATGGACTTCCATCATAAACTTCCCTCTTAACATATATAAATGATCTGAAAAGTCTCGAATAATTTCAAATAGTCCCCAATTATATTTTATTTTTTTGACCGAAACTAGTGTATAATATACTATGATTTTTGACCGAAACTTGTATTTCGAAAAGTTTCATAGAATCTAATTTTCCGATGATTTTTTTAGATGGACTTCCATCATAACCATCGTTCAAAAACATATATAAATGATAGGTGAAGTCTCGTCTCATTTTGAACAATCCCCGATTTAATATGGTTTTTGACCGAAACTAGTATAAACTAGTGTATAATATATTATGATTTTTTGACCGGAACTTGCATTTCGAAAAGTTTCATAGAATCTAGTTTTCAGATGATTTTTATGCATGGACTACCATCATAACATTCCCTCTTAACATATATAAATGATCTGAAAAGTCTCGTATCATTTCTAATATTCCACAATTAAATTTTATTTTTTTGACTGAAACTAGTGTATAATATACTGATTTTTGACCGAAACTCACATATCTAAAAGTTTCATAGAATCTAATATTCAGATGAATTTTTTGCATGGACTTCCATCATATCCTTCCCTCTTAACATATATAAATGATATGTGAAGTCTCGTATCATTTCAAATAGTCCCCAATACAATTTGATTTTTATGACCGAAACTAGTGTATAATATACTATGATTTTTGACTGAAACTTGCATTTCGAAAAGTTTCATAGAATCTAATTATCCGATGATTTTTTGCATGGACATCCATCATAACCTTCCATCGTAAAATAAATAAATGATATGTGAAGTTTCATACCATTTCGAACAGTACCTAATTTAATTTGATTTTTGACCGATACTAGTATAAACTAATGTATAATATATTATGATTGTTTTGAACGAAACTTGCATTTCGAAAATTTTCATAGAATCTAGTTTTAGACGATTTTCTTGCATGGACTTCCATCATAACTCTTAACATATATAAATGATCTTAAAAGTTTTGTATAATTTTAAATAGTCCCCAAATAAAATTTATTTTTTTGACCGAAACTGGTGTATAATATACTATGATTTTTGACCGAAACTTGCATTTCGAAAAGTTTCATAGAATCTAATTTTCCGATGATTTTTTACAAAGACTTCCATCATAACCATCGCTCGAAAAATATATAAATGATATGTGAAGTTTCATATCATTTCGAACAGTCCTCGATTTAATTTGATTTTTGACCGAAACTAGTATAAATTAGTGTATAATATATTATGATTTTTTGACCGAAACTTGCATTTCGAAAAGTTTCATAAAAGCTAGTTTTCAGATGATTATCTTGCATGGACTTCCATCATAACTCTTAACATATATAAATGATCTGAAAAGTCTTGTTTAATTTCAAATAGTCCCCAATTAAATTTTATTTTTTGACCGAAACTAGTGTATAATATACTATGATTTTAAACTGAAACTTGCATTTCTAAAAGAATCATAGAATCTAATTTTCCGATGATTTTTTACAAAGACTTCCATCATAACCTTCCCTCGAAAAATATATAAATGATATGTGAAGTTTCGTATCATTTTGAATAGTCCCCGATTTAATTTGATTTTTGACCGAAACTAGTATAAACTAGTGTGTAATAAATTATGATTTTTTGACCGAAACTTGCATTACGAAAAGTTTCATAGAATCTAGTTTTCAGATGATTATCTTGCATGGACTTCCATCATAACTCTTAACATATATAAATGATCTGAAAAGTCTTGTATAATTTCAAATAGTCCCAAATTAAATTTTATTTTTTTGACCGAAACTAGTGTATAATATACTATGATTTTAGACTGAAACTTGCATTTCGAAAAGAATCATAGAATCTAATTTTCCGATGATTTTTTACAAAGACTTCCATCATAACCTTCCCTCGAAAAATATATAAATGATATGTGAAGTTTCGTATCATTTTGAACAGTCCCTGATTTAATTTGATTTTTGACCGAAACTAGTATAAACTAGTGTGTAATAAATTATGATTTTTTGACCGAAACTTGCATTTCGAAAAGTTTCATAGAAACTGGTTTTCAGATGATTTTCTTGCATGGACTTCCATTATAAACTTCCCTATTAACATATATAAATGATCTGAAAAGACTCGAATAATTTCAAATAGTCCCCAATTAAATTTTATTTTTTTGACCGAAACTTGCATTTCGAAAAGTTTCATAGAATCTAATTTTCAGATGATTTTTTTAGATGGACGTCCATCATAACCATCGCTCAAAAACATATATAAATGATAGGTGAAGTCTCGTTTCATTTTGAACAATCCCCGATTTAATATGGTTTTTGACCGAAACTAGTATAAACTAGTGTATAATATATTATGATTTTTTGACCGAAACTTGCATTTCGAAAAGTTTCATAGAATCTAGTTTTCAGATGATTTTTATGCATGGACTACCATCATAACATTCCCTCTTAACATATATAAATGATCTGAAAAGTCTCGTATCATTTCAAATAGTCCACAATTAAATTTTATTTTTTTGACTGAAACTAGTGTATAATATACTGATTTTTGACCGAAACTCGCATATCTAAAAGTTTCATAGAATCTAATTTTCAGATGAATTTTTTGCATGGACTTCCATCATATCCTTCCCACCTAACATATATAAATGATATGTGAAGTCTCGTATCATTTAAAATAGTCCCCAATACAATTTGATTTTTTTGACCGAAACTAGTGTATAATATACTATGATTTTTGACCGAAACTTGCATTTCGAAAAGTTTCATAGAATCTAATTATCCGATGATTTTTTGCATGGACATCCATCATAACCTTCCCTCGTAAAATATATAAATGATATGTGAAGTTTCATACCATTTCGAACAGTACATGATTTAATTTAATTTTTGACCGATACTAGTATAAACTAATGTATAATATATTATGATTCTTTTGACCGAAACTTGCATTTCGAAAATTTTCATAGAATCTAGTTTTCAGATGATTTTCTTGCATGGACTTCCATCATAACTCTTAACATATATAAATGATCTTAAAAGTTTTGTATAATTTTAAATAGTCCCCAAATAAAATTTATTTTTTTGACCGAAACTGGTGTATAATATACTATGATTTTTGACCGAAACTTGCATTTCGAAAAGTTTCATAGAATCTAATTTTCCGATGATTTTTTACAAAGACTTCCATCATAACCATCGCTCGAAAAATATATAAATGATATGTGAAGTTTCATATCATTTCGAACAGTCCTCGATTTAATTTGATTTTTGACCGAAACTAGTATAAATTAGTGTATAATATATTATGATTTTTTGACCGAAACTTGCATTTCGAAAAGTTTCATAAAAGCTAGTTTTCAGATGATTATCTTGCATGGACTTCCATCATAACTCTTAACATATATAAATGATCTGAAAAGTCTTGTTTAATTTCAAATAGTCCCCAATTAAATTTTATTTTTTGACCGAAACTAGTGTATAATATACTATGATTTTAAACTGAAACTTGCATTTCTAAAAGAATCATAGAATCTAATTTTCCGATGATTTTTTACAAAGACTTCCATCATAACCTTCCCTCGAAAAATATATAAATGATATGTGAAGTTTCGTATCATTTTGAATAGTCCCCGATTTAATTTGATTTTTGACCGAAACTAGTATAAACTAGTGTGTAATAAATTATGATTTTTTGACCGAAACTTGCATTACGAAAAGTTTCATAGAATCTAGTTTTCAGATGATTATCTTGCATGGACTTCCATCATAACTCTTAACATATATAAATGATCTGAAAAGTCTTGTATAATTTCAAATAGTCCCAAATTAAATTTTATTTTTTTGACCGAAACTAGTGTATAATATACTATGATTTTAGACTGAAACTTGCATTTCGAAAAGAATCATAGAATCTAATTTTCCGATGATTTTTTACAAAGACTTCCATCATAACCTTCCCTCGAAAAATATATAAATGATATGTGAAGTTTCGTATCATTTTGAACAGTCCCTGATTTAATTTGATTTTTGACCGAAACTAGTATAAACTAGTGTGTAATAAATTATGATTTTTTGACCGAAACTTGCATTTCGAAAAGTTTCATAGAAACTGGTTTTCAGATGATTTTCTTGCATGGACTTCCATTATAAACTTCCCTATTAACATATATAAATGATCTGAAAAGACTCGAATAATTTCAAATAGTCCCCAATTAAATTTTATTTTTTTGACCGAAACTTGCATTTCGAAAAGTTTCATAGAATCTAATTTTCAGATGATTTTTTTAGATGGACGTCCATCATAACCATCGCTCAAAAACATATATAAATGATAGGTGAAGTCTCGTTTCATTTTGAACAATCCCCGATTTAATATGGTTTTTGACCGAAACTAGTATAAACTAGTGTATAATATATTATGATTTTTTGACCGAAACTTGCATTTCGAAAAGTTTCATAGAATCTAGTTTTCAGATGATTTTTATGCATGGACTACCATCATAACATTCCCTCTTAACATATATAAATGATCTGAAAAGTCTCGTATCATTTCAAATAGTCCACAATTAAATTTTATTTTTTTGACTGAAACTAGTGTATAATATACTGATTTTTGACCGAAACTCGCATATCTAAAAGTTTCATAGAATCTAATTTTCAGATGAATTTTTTGCATGGACTTCCATCATATCCTTCCCACCTAACATATATAAATGATATGTGAAGTCTCGTATCATTTAAAATAGTCCCCAATACAATTTGATTTTTTTGACCGAAACTAGTGTATAATATACTATGATTTTTGACCGAAACTTGCATTTCGAAAAGTTTCATAGAATCTAATTATCCGATGATTTTTTGCATGGACATCCATCATAACCTTCCCTCGTAAAATATATAAATGATATGTGAAGTTTCATACCATTTCGAACAGTACATGATTTAATTTAATTTTTGACCGATACTAGTATAAACTAATGTATAATATATTATGATTCTTTTGACCGAAACTTGCATTTCGAAAATTTTCATAGAATCTAGTTTTCAGATGATTTTCTTGCATGGACTTCCATCATAACTCTTAACATATATAAATGATCTTAAAAGTTTTGTATAATTTTAAATAGTCCCCAAATAAAATTTATTTTTTTGACCGAAACTGGTGTATAATATACTATGATTTTTGACCGAAACTTGCATTTCGAAAAGTTTCATAGAATCTAATTTTCCGATGATTTTTTACAAAGACTTCCATCATAACCATCGCTCGAAAAATATATAAATGATATGTGAAGTTTCATATCATTTCGAACAGTCCTCGATTTAATTTGATTTTTGACCGAAACTAGTATAAATTAGTGTATAATATATTATGATTTTTTGACCGAAACTTGCATTTCGAAAAGTTTCATAAAAGCTAGTTTTCAGATGATTATCTTGCATGGACTTCCATCATAACTCTTAACATATATAAATGATCTGAAAAGTCTTGTTTAATTTCAAATAGTCCCCAATTAAATTTTATTTTTTGACCGAAACTAGTGTATAATATACTATGATTTTAAACTGAAACTTGCATTTCTAAAAGAATCATAGAATCTAATTTTCCGATGATTTTTTACAAAGACTTCCATCATAACCTTCCCTCGAAAAATATATAAATGATATGTGAAGTTTCGTATCATTTTGAATAGTCCCCGATTTAATTTGATTTTTGACCGAAACTAGTATAAACTAGTGTGTAATAAATTATGATTTTTTGACCGAAACTTGCATTACGAAAAGTTTCATAGAATCTAGTTTTCAGATGATTATCTTGCATGGACTTCCATCATAACTCTTAACATATATAAATGATCTGAAAAGTCTTGTATAATTTCAAATAGTCCCAAATTAAATTTTATTTTTTTGACCGAAACTAGTGTATAATATACTATGATTTTAGACTGAAACTTGCATTTCGAAAAGAATCATAGAATCTAATTTTCCGATGATTTTTTACAAAGACTTCCATCATAACCTTCCCTCGAAAAATATATAAATGATATGTGAAGTTTCGTATCATTTTGAACAGTCCCTGATTTAATTTGATTTTTGACCGAAACTAGTATAAACTAGTGTGTAATAAATTATGATTTTTTGACCGAAACTTGCATTTCGAAAAGTTTCATAGAAACTGGTTTTCAGATGATTTTCTTGCATGGACTTCCATCATAAACTTCCCTATTAACATATATAAATGATCTGAAAAGACTCGAATAATTTCAAATAGTCCCCAATTAAATTTTATTTTTTTGACCGAAACTTGCATTTCGAAAAGTTTCATAGAATCTAATTTTCCGATGATTTTTTTAGATGGACGTCCATCATAACCATCGCTCAAAAACATATATAAATGATAGGTGAAGTCTCGTTTCATTTTGAACAATCCCCGATTTAATATGGTTTTTGACCGAAACTAGTATAAACTAGTGTATAATATATTATGATTTTTTGACCGAAACTTGCATTTCGAAAAGTTTCATAGAATCTAGTTTTCAGATGATTTTTATGCATGGACTACCATCATAACATTCCCTCTTAACATATATAAATGATCTGAAAAGTCTCGTATCATTTCAAATAGTCCACAATTAAATTTTATTTTTTTGACTGAAACTAGTGTATAATATACTGATTTTTGACCGAAACTCGCATATCTAAAAGTTTCATAGAATCTAATTTTCAGATGAATTTTTTGCATGGACTTCCATCATATCCTTCCCACCTAACATATATAAATGATATGTGAAGTCTCGTATCATTTAAAATAGTCCCCAATACAATTTGATTTTTTTGACCGAAACTAGTGTATAATATACTATGATTTTTGACCGAAACTTGCATTTCGAAAAGTTTCATAGAATCTAATTATCCGATGATTTTTTGCATGGACATCCATCATAACCTTCCCTCGTAAAATATATAAATGATATGTGAAGTTTCATACCATTTCGAACAGTACCTGATTTAATTTAATTTTTGACCGATACTAGTATAAACTAATGTATAATATATTATGATTCTTTTGACCGAAACTTGCATTTCGAAAATTTTCATAGAATCTAGTTTTCAGATGATTTTCTTGCATGGACTTCCATCATAACTCTTAACATATATAAATGATCTTAAAAGTCTTGTATAATTTTAAATAGTCCCCAAATAAATTTTATTTTTTAGACCGAAACTAGTGTATAATATACTATGATTTTTGACCGAAACTTGCATTTCGAAAAGTTTCATAGAATCTAATTTTCCGATGATTTTTTACAAAGACTTCCATCTTAACCATCGCTCGAAAAATATATAAATGATATGTGAAGTTTCATATCATTTCGAACAGTCCCCGATTTAATTTGATTTTTGACCGAAACTAGTATAAATTAGTGTATAATATATTATGATTTTTTGACCGAAACTTGCATTTCGAAAAGTTTCATAGAATCTAGTTTTCAGATGATTATCTTGCATGGACTTCCATCATAACTCTTAACATATATAAATAATCTCAAAAGTCTTGTTTAATTTCAAATAGTCCCCAATTAAATTTTATTTTTTGACCGAAACTAGTGTATAATATACTATGATTTTTGACCGAAACTTGCATTTCGAAAAGTTTCATAGAATTTAATTTTCCGATGATTTTTTACCAAGACTTCCATCATAACCATCGCTCGAAAAATATATAAATGATATGTGAAGTTTCATATCATTTCGAAAAGTCGCCGATTTAATTTGATTTTTGACCGAAACTAGTATAAATTAGTGTATAATATATTATGATTTTTTGACCGAAACTTGCATTTCGAAAAGTTTCATAGAATCTAGTTTTCAGATGATTATCTTGCATGGACTTCCATCATAACTCTTAACATATATAAATGATCTGAAAAGTCTTGTATAATTTCAAATAGTCCCCAATTAAATTTTATTTTATTGACAGAAACTAGTGTATAATATACTATGATTTTAGACTGAAACTCTCATATCGAAAAGAATCATAGAATCTAATTTTCCGATGATTTTTTACAAAGACTTCCATAACCTTCCTTCGAAAAATATATAAATGATATGTGAAGTTTCGTATCATTTTGAATAGTCCCCGATTTAATTTGATTTTTGACCGAAACTAGTATAAACTAGTGTGTAATAAATTATGATTTTTTGACCGAAACTTGCATTTCGAAAAGTTTCATAGAATCTAGTTTTCAGATGATTTTCTTGCATGGACTTCCATCATAAACTTCCCTCTTAACATATATAAATGATCTGAAAAGTCTCGAATAATATCAAATAGTCCCCAATTATATTTTATTTTTTTGACCGAAACTAGTGTATAATATACTATGATTTTTGACCGAAACTTGCATTTCGAAAAGTTTCATAGAATCTAATTTTCCGATGATTTTTTTAGATGGACTTCCATCATAACCATCGCTCAAAAACATATATAAATGATAGGTGAAGTCTCGTATCATTTTGAACAATCCCCGATTTAATATGGTTTTTGACCGAAACTAGTATAAACTAGTGTATAATATATTATGATTTTTTGACCGAAACTTGCATTTCGAAAAGTTTCATAGAATCTAATTTTCAGATGATTTTTATGCATGGACTACCATCATAACATTCCTTCTTAACATAAATAAATGATCTGAAAAGTCTCGTATCATTTCAAATAGTCCACAATTAAATTTTATTTTTTTGACTGAAACTAGTGTATAATATACTGATTTTTGACCGAAACTCGCATATCTAAAAGTTTCATAGAATCTAATTTTCAGATGAATTTTTTGCATGGACTTCCATCATATCCTTCCCTCTTAACATATATAAATGATATGTGAAGTCTCGTATCATGTCAAATAGTCCCCAATACAATTTGATTTTTTTGACCGAAACTAGTGTATAATATACTATGATTTTTGACCGAAACTTGCATTTCAAAAGGTTTCATAAAATCTAATTATCCGATGATTTTTTGCATGGACATCCATCATAACCTTCCCTCGTAAAATATATAAATGATATGTGAAGTTTCATATAATTTCGAACAGTACCTGATTTAATTTGATTTTTGACCGATACTATTATAAACTAATGTATAATATATTATGATTGTTTTGACCGAAACTTGCATTTCGAAAATTTTCATAGAATCTAGTTTTCAGATGATTTTCTTGCATGGACTTCCATCATAACTCTTAACATATATAAATTATCTTAAAAGTCTTGTATAATTTTAAATAGTCCCCAAATAAATTTTATTTTTTTAACCGAAACTAGTGTATAATATACTATGATTTTTGACCGAAACTTGCATTTCGAAAAGTTTCATAGAATCTAATTTTCCGATGATTTTTTACAAAGACTTCCATCATAACCATTGCTCGAAAAATATATAAATGATATGTGAAGTTTCATATCATTTCGAACAGTCCCCGGTTTAATTTGATTTTTGACCGAAACTAGTATAAATTAGTGTATAATATATTATGAATTTTTGACCGAAACTTGCATTTCGAAAATTTTCATAGAATCTAGTTTTCAGATGATTATCTTGCATGGACTTCCATCATAACTCTTAACATATATAAATGATCTGAAAAGTCTTGTATAATTTCAAATAGTCCCCAATTAAATTTTATTTTTTTGACCGAAACCAGTGTATAATATACTATGATTTTAGACTGAAACTTGCATTTCGAAAAGAATCATAGAATCTAATTTTCTAATGATTTTTTACAAAGACTTCCATCATAACCTTCCCTCGAAAAATATATAAATGATATGTGAAGTTTCGTATCATTTTGAACAGTCCCCGATTTAATTTTATTTTTGACCGAAACTAGTATAAACTAGTCTGTAATAAATTATGATTTTTTGACCGAAACTTGCATTTCGGAAAGTTTCATAGAATCTAGTTTTCAGATGATTTTCTTGCATGGACTTCCATCATAAACTTCCCTCTTAACATATATAAATGATCTGAAAAGTCTCGAATAATATCAAATAGTCCCCAATTAAATTTTATTATTTTGACCGAAACTAGTGTATAATATACTATGATTTTTGACCGAAACATGCATTTCGAAAAGTTTCATAGAATCTAATTTTCCGATGATTTTTTTAGATGGACTTCCATCATAACTATCGCTCAAAAACATATATAAATGATAGGTGAAGTCTCGTATCATTTTGAACAATCCCCGATTTAATATGATTTTTGACTGAAACTAGTATAAACTAGTGTATAATATATTATGATTTTTTGACCGAAACTTGCATTTCGAAAAGTTTCATAGAATCTAGTTTTCAGATGATTTTTATGCATAGACTACCATCATAACATTCCCTCTTAACATATATAAATGATCTGAAAAGTCTCGTATCATTTCAAATAGTCCACAATTAAATTTTATTTTTTTTGACTGAAAATAGTGTATAATATACTGATTTTTGACCGAAACTCGCATATCTAAAAGTTTCATAGAATCTAATTTTCAGATGAATTTTTTGCATGGACTTCCATCATATCCTTCCCCCTTAACATATATAAATGATATGTGAAGTCTCGTATCATTTCAAATAGTCCCCAATACAATTTGATTTTTTTGACCGAAACTAGTGTATAATATATTATGATTTTTGACCGAAACTTGCATTTCGAAAAGTTTCATAAAATCTAATTATCCGATGATTTTTTGCATGGACATCCATCATAACCTTCCCTCGTAAAATATATAAATGATATGTGAAGTTTCGTATCATTTCGAACAGTCCCTGATTTAATTTGATTTTTGACCGATACTAGTATAAACTAGTGTATAATATATTATGATTTTTTGACCGAAACTTGCATTTCGAAAATTTTCATAGAATCTAGTTTTCAAATGATTTTCTTGCATGGACTTCCATCATAACTCTTAAACTATATAAATGATCTGGAAAGTCTTGTATAATTTTAAATAGTCCCCAATTAAATTTTATTTTTTTGACCGAAACTAGTGTATAATATACTATGATTTTTGACCGAAACTTCCATTTCGAAAAGTTTCATAGAATCTAATTTTCCGATGATTTTTTACAAAGACTTCAATCATAACCATCGCTCGAAAAATATATAAATGATATGTGAGGTTTCATATCATTTCGAACAGTCCCCGATTTAATTTGATTTTTAACCTAAACTAGTATAAATTAGTGAATAATATATAATGATTTTTTGACCGAAACTTGCATTTCGAAAAGTTTCATAGAATCTAGTTTTCAGATGATTATCTTGCATGGACTTCCATCATAACTCTTAACATATATAAATGATCTGAAAAGTCTTGTATAATTTCAAATAGTCCCCAATAAAAATTTATTTTTTTGACCGAAATTAGTGTATAATATACTATGATTTTAGACTGAAACTTGCATTTCGAAAAGAATCATAGAATCTAATTTTTCGATGATTTTTTACAAAGACTTCCATCATAACCTTCCCTCGAAAAATATATAAATGATATGTGAAGTTTCGTATCATTTTGAATAGTCCCTGATTTAATTTGATTTTTGACCGAAACTATTATAATCTAGTGTGTAATAAATTATGATTTTTTGACCGAAACTTGCATTTTGTAAAGTTTCATAGAATCTAGTTTTCAGATGATTTTCTTGCATGGACTTCCATCATAAACTTCCCTCGTAACATATATAAATGATCTGAAAAGTCTCGAATAATATCAAATAGTGCCCAATTATATTATATTTTTTTGACCGAAACTAGTGTATAATATACTATGATTTTTGACCGAAACTTGCATTTCGAAAAGTTTCATAGAATCTAATTTTCCGATGATTTTTTTAGATGGACTTCTATCATAACCATCGCTCAAAACCATATATATAAATGATAGGTGAAGTCTCGTATCATTTTAAACAATCCCCGATTTAATATGGTTTTTGACCGAAACTAGTATAAACTAGTGTATAATATATTATGATTTTTTGACCGAAACTTGCATTTCGAAAATTTTCATAGAATCTAGTTTTCAGATGATTTTTATGCATGGACTACCATCATAACATTCCCTCTTAATATATATAAATGATCTGAAAAGTCTCGTATCATTTCAAATAGTCCACAATTAAATTTTATTTTTTTGACTGAAACTAGTGTATAATATACTGTTTTTGACCGAAACTCGCATATCTAAAAGTTTCATAGAATCTAATTTTCATATGAATTTTTTGCATGGACTTCCATCATATCCTTCCCTCTTAACATATATAAATGATATGTGAAGTCTCGTATCATTTCAAATAGTCCCCAATACAATTTGATTTATTGACCGAAACTAGTGTATAATATACTATGATTTTTGACCGAAACTTGCATTTCGAAAAGTTTCATAAAATCTAATTATCCGATGATTTTTTGCATGGACATCCATCATAACCTTCCCTCGTAAAATATATAAATGATATGTGAAGTTTCGTTTCATTTTGAACAGTCCCCGATTTATTTTGATTTTTGACCGAAACTAGTATAAACTTGTGTATAAAATGTTATGATTTTTTGAACGAAACTTTCATTTTGAAAAGTTTCATAGAATCTAGTTTTCAGATGATTTTCTTGCATGGACTTCCATCATAAACTTCCCTCTTAATATATATAAATGATCTGAAAAGACTCGAATATTTTCAAATAGTCCCCAATTATATTTTATTTTTTGACCGAAACTTGCATTTCGAAATGTTTCATAGAATCTAGTTTTCAGATGATTTTATGGATGGACTACCATCATAACATTCCCTCTTAATATATATAAATGATCTGAAAAGTCTCGTATCATTTCAAATAGTCCACAATTAAATTTTATTTTTTTGACTGAAACTAGTGTATAATATACTGATTTTTGACCGAAACTCGCATATCTAAAAGTTTCATAGAATCTAATTTTCAGATGAATTTTTTGCATGGATTTCCATCATTTCCTTCCCTCTTAACATATATAAATGATATGTGAAGTCTCGTATCATTTCAAATAGTCCCTAATACAATTTGATTTTTTTGACCGAAACTAGTGTATAATATATTATGATTTTTGACCGAAACTTGCATTTCGAAAAGTTTCATAGAATCTAATTATCCGATGATTTTTTGCATGGACATCCATCATAACCTTCCCTCGTAAAATATATAAATGATATGTGAAGTTTCATATCATTTCGAACAGTCCCTGATTTAATTTGATTTTTGACCGATACTAGTATAAACTAGTGTATAATATATTATGATTTTTTGACCGAAACTTGCATTTCGAAAATTTTCATAGAATCTAGTTTTCAAATGATTTTCTTGCATGGACTTCCATCATAACTCTTAAACTATATAAATGATCTGGAAAGTCTTGTATAATTTTAAATAGTCCCCAATTAAATTTTATTTTTTTGACCGAAACTATTGTATAATATACTATAATTTTTGACCGAAACTTCCATTTCGAAAAGTTTCATAGAATCTAATTTTCCGATGATTTTTTACAAAGACTTCAATCATAACCATCGCTCGAAAAATATATAAATGATATGTGAGGTTTCATATCATTTCGAACAGTCCCCGATTTAATTTGATTTTTGACCTAAACTAGTATAAATTAGTGAATAATATATTATGATTTTTTGACCGAAACTTGCATTTCGAAAAGTTTCATAGAATCTAGTTTTCAGATGATTATCTTGCATGGACTTCCATCATAACTCTTAACATATATAAATGATCTGAAAAGTCTTGTATAATTTCAAATAGTCCCCAATTAAAATTTATTTTTTTGACCGAAACTAGTGTATAATATACTATGATTTTAGACTGAAACTTGCATTTCGAAAAGAATCATAGAATCTAACTTTTCGATGATTTTTTACAGAGACTTCCATCATAACCTTCCCTCAAAAAATATATAAATGATATGTGAAGTTTCGTATCATTTTGAATAGTCCCTGATTTAATTTGATTTTTGACCGAAACTATTATAATCTAGTGTGTAATAAATTATGATTTTTTGACCGAAACTTGCATTTCGAAAAGTTTCATAGAATCTAGTTTTCAGATGATTTTCTTGCATGGACTTCCATCATAAACTTCCCTCGTAACATATATAAATGATCTGAAAAGTCTCGAATAATATCAAATAGTGCCCAATTATATTATATTTTTTTGACCGAAACTAGTGTATAATATACTATGATTTTTGACCGAAACTTGCATTTCGAAAAGTTTCATAGAATCTAATTTTCCGATGATTTTTTTAGATGGACTTCTATCATAACCATCGCTCAAAAACATATATAAATGATAGATGAAGTCTCGTATCATTTTAAACAATCCCCGATTTAATATGGTTTTTGACCGAAACTAGTATAAACTAGTGTATAATATATTATGATTTTTTGACCGAAACTTGCATTTCGAAAATTTTCATAGAATCTAGTTTTCAGATGATTTTTATGCATGGACTACCATCATAACATTCCCTCTTAATATATATAAATGATCTGAAAAGTCTCGTATCATTTCAAATAGTCCACAATTAAATTTTATTTTTTTGACTGAAACTAGTGTATAATATACTGATTTTTGACCGAAACTCGCATATCTAAAAGTTTCATAGAATCTAATTTTCATATGAATATTTTGCATGGACTTCCATCATATCCTTCCCTCTTAACATATATAAATGATATGTGAAGTCTCGTATCATTTCAAATAGTCCCCAATACAATTTGATTTATTGACCGAAACTAGTGTATAATATACAATGATTTTTGACCGAAACTTGCATTTCGAAAAGTTTCATAAAATCTAATTATCCGATGATTTTTTGCATGGACATCCATCATAACCTTCCCTCGTAAAATATATAAATGATATGTGAAGTTTCGTTTCATTTTGAACAGTCCCCGATTTAATTTGATTTTTGACCGAAACTAGTATAAACTTGTGTATAAAATGTTATGATTTTTTGAACGAAACTTTCATTTTGAAAAGTTTCATACAATCTAGTTTTCAGATGATTTTCTTGCATGGACTTCCATCATAAACTTCCCTCTTAATATATATAAATGATCTGAAAAGACTCGAATATTTTCAAATAGTCCCCAATTATATTTTATTTTTTGACCGAAACTTGCATTTCGAAATGTTTCATAGAATCTAGTTTTCAGATGATTTTTATGGATGGACTACCATCATAACATTCCCTCTTAATATATATAAATGATCTGAAAAGTCTCGTATCATTTCAAATAGTCCACAATTAAATTTTATTTTTTTGACTGAAACTAGTGTATAATATACTGATTTTTAACCGAAACTCGCATATCTAAAAGTTTCATAGAATCTAATTTTCAGATGAATTTTTTGCATGGACTTCCATCATATCCTTCCCTCTTAACATATATAAATGATATGTGAAGTCTCGTATCATTTCAAATAGTCCCTAATACAATTTGATTTTTTTGACCAAAACTAGTGTATAATATATTATGATTTTTGACCGAAACTTGCATTTCGAAAAGTTTCATAGAATCTAATTATCCGATGATTTTTTGCATGGACATCCATCATAACCTTCCCTCGTAAAATATATAAATGATATGTGAAGTTTCATATCATTTCGAACAGTCCATGATTTAATTTGATTTTTGACCGATACTAGTATAAACTAGTGTATAATATATTATGATTTTTTGACCGAAACTTGCATTTCGAAAATTTTCATAGAATCTAGTTTTCAAATGATTTTCTTGCATGGACTTCCATCATAACTCTTAAACTATATAAATGATCTGGAAAGTCTTGTATAATTTTAAATAGTCCCCAATTAAATTTTATTTTTTTGACCGAAACTAGTGTATAATATACTATGATTTTTGACCGAAACTTCCATTTCGAAAAGTTTCATAGAATCTAATTTTCCGATGATTTTTTACAAAGACTTCAATCATAACCTTCGCTCGAAAAATATATAAATGATATGTGAGGTTTCATATCATTTCGAACAGTCCCCGATTTAATTTGATTTTTGACCTAAACTAGTATAAATTAGTGAATAATATATTATGATTTTTTGACCGAAACTTGCATTTCGAAAAGTTTCATAGAATCTAGTTTTCAGATGATTATCTTGCATGGACTTCCATCATAACTCTTAACATATATAAATGATCTGAAAAGTCTTGTATAATTTCAAATAGTCCCCAATTAAAATTTATTTTTTTGACCGAAACTAGTGTATAATATACTATGATTTTAGACTGAAACTTGCATTTCGAAAAGAATCATAGAATCTAACTTTTCGATGATTTTTTACAAAGACTTCCATCATAACCTTCCCTCAAAAAATATATAAATGATATGTGAAGTTTCGTATCATTTTAAATAGTCCCTAATTTAATTTGATTTTTGACCGAAACTATTATAATCTAGTGTGTAATAAATTATGATTTTTTGACCGAAACTTGCATTTCGAAAAGTTTCATAGAATCTAGTTTTCAGATGATTTTCTTGCATGGACTTCCATCACAAACCTCCCTCTTAACATATATAAATGATCTGAAAAGTCTCGAATAATATCAAATAGTGCCCAATTATATTATATTTTTTGACCGAAACTAGTGTATAATATACTATGATTTTTGACCGAAACTTGCATTTCGAAAAGTTTTATAGAATCTAATTTTCCGATGATTTTTTTAGATGGACTTCTATCATAACCATCGCTCAAAAACATATATAAATGATAGGTGAAGTCTCGTATCATTTTAAACAATCCCCGATTTAATATGGTTTTTGACCGAAACTAGTATAAACTAGTCAATAATATATTATGATTTTTTGACCGAAACTTGCATTTCGAAAATTTTCATAGAATCTAGTTTTCAGATGATTTTTATGCATGGACTACCATCATAACATTCCCTCTTAATATATATAAATGATCTGAAAAGTCTCGTATCATTTCAAATAGTCCACAATTAAATTTTATTTTTTTGACTGAAACTAGTGTATAATATACTGATTTTTGACCGAAACTCGCATATCTAAAAGATTCATAGAATCTAATTTTCATATGAATTTTTTGCATGGACTTCCATCATATCCTTCCCTCTTAACATATATAAATGATATGTGAACTCTCGTATCATTTCAAATAGTCCCCAATACAATTTGATTTATTGACTGAAACTAGTGTATAATATACTATGATTTTTGACCGAAACTTGCATTTCGAAAAGTTTCATAAAATCTATTTATCCGATGATTTTTTGCATGGACATCCATCATAACCTTCCCTCGTAAAATATATAAATGATATGTGAAGTTTCGTTTCATTTTGAACAGTCCCCGATTTAATTTGATTTTTGACCGAAATTAGTATAAACTTGTGTATAAAATGTTATGATTTTTTGAACGAAACTTTCATTTTGAAAAGTTTCATAGAATCTAGTTTTCAGATGATTTTCTTGCATGGACTTCCATCATAAACTTCCCTCTTAATATATATAAATGATCTGAAAAGACTCGAATATTTTCAAATAGTCCCCAATTATATTTTATTTTTTGACCGAAACTTGCATTTCGAAATGTTTCATAGAATCTAGTTTTCAGATGATTTTTATGGATGGACTACCATCATAACATTCCCTCTTAATATATATAAATGATTTGAAAAGTCTCGTATCATTTCAAATAGTCCACAATTAAATTTTATTTTTTTGACTGAAACTAGTGTATAATATACTGATTTTTGACCGAAACTCGCATATCTAAAAGTTTCATAGAATCTAATTTTCAGATGAATTTTTTGCATGGGCTTCCATCATATCCTTCCCTCTTAACATATATAAATGATATGTGAAGTCTCGTATCATTTCAAATAGTCCCTAATACAATTTGATTTTTTTGTCCGAAACTAGTGTATAATATATTATGATTTTTGACCGAAACTTGCATTTCGAAAAGTTTCATAGAATCTAATTATCCGATGATTTTTTGCATGGACATCCATCATTACCTTCCCACGTAAAATATATAAATGATATGTGAAGTTTCATATCATTTCGAACAGTCCCTGATTTAATTTGATTTTTGACCGATACTAGTATAAACTAGTGTATAATATATTATGATTTTTTGACCGAAACTTGCATTTCGAAAATTTTCATAGAATCTAGTTTTCAAATGATTTTCTTGCATGGACTTCCATCATAACTCTTAAACTATATAAATGATCTGAAAAGTCTTGTATAATTTTAAATAGTCCCCAATTAAATTTTATTTTTTTGACCGAAACTAGTGTATAATATACTATGATTTTTGACCGAAACTTGCATTTCAAAAAGTTTCTTAGAATCTAATTTTCCGATGATTTTTTACAAAGACTTTCATCATAACCATCGCTGGAAAAATATATAAATGATATGTGAAGTTTCATATCATTTCAAACAGTTCCCGATTTAATTTGATTTTTGATCAAAACTAGTATAAATTAATGTATAATATATTATGATTTTTTGACCGAAACTTGCATTTCGAAAAGTTTCATAGAATCTAGTTTTCAGATGATTATCTTGCATGGACTTCCATCATAATTCTTAACATATATAAATGATCTGAAAAGTCTTGTATAATTTCAAATAGTCCCCAATTAAATTTTATTTTTTTGACCGAAACTAGTGTATAATATACTATGATTTTAGACTGAAACTTGCATTTCGAAAAGAATCATAGAATCTAATTTTCCGATGATTTTTTTACAAAGACTTCCATCATAACCTTCCCTCGAAAAATATATAAATGATATGTGAAGTTTCGTATCATTTTGAATAGTCCCCGATTTAATTTAATTTTTGACCGAAACTAGTATAAACTAGTGTGTAATAAATTATGATTTTTTGACCGAAACTTGCATTTCGAAAAGTTTCATAGAAACTAGTTTTCAGATGATTTTCTTGCATGGACTTCCATCATAAACTTCCCTCTTAACATATATAAATGATCTGAAAAGTCTCGAATAATTTCAAATAGTCCCCAATTAAATTTTATTTTTTTGACCGAAACTAGTGTATAATATACTATGATTTTCGACCGAAACTTGCATTTCGAAAAGTTTCATAGAATCTAATTTTCCGATGATTTTTTTAGATGGTCTTCCATCATAACCATCGCTCAAAAACATATATAAATTATAGGTGAAATCTCGTATCATTTTGAACAATCCCCGATTTAATATGGTATTTGATCGAAACTAGTATAAACTAGTGTATAATATATTATGATTTTTTGAAAGAAACTTGCATTTCGAAAAGTTTCATAGAATCTAGTTTTCAGATGATTTTTATGCATGGACTACCATCATAACATTCCCTCTTAACATATATAAATGATCTGAAAAGTCTCGTATCATTTCAAATAGTCCACAATTAAATTTTATTTTTTTGACTGAAACTAGTGTATAATATACTGATTTTTGACCGAAACTCGCATATCTAAAAGTTTCATAGAATCTAATTTTCAGATGAATTTTTTGCATGGACTTCTATCATATCCTTCCCTCTTAACATATATAAATGATATGTGAAGTCTCGTATCATTTCAAATAGTCCCCAATACAATTTGATTTTTTTGACCGAAACTAGTGTATAATATACTATGATTTTTGACCGTAACTTGTATTTCGAAAAGTTTCATAGAATCTAATTATCCGATAATTTTTTGCATGGACATCCATCATAACCTTCTCTCGTAAAATATATAAATGATATGTGAAGTTTCATATCATTTCGAACAGTACCTAATTTAATTTGATTTTTGACCGATACTAGTATAAACTAATGTATAATATATTATGATTGTTTTGACCGAAACTTGCATTTCGAAAATTTTCATAGAATCTAGTTTTCAGATGATTTTCTTGCATGGACTTCCATCATAACTCTTAACATATATAAATGATCTTAAAAGTCTTGTATAATTTTAAATAGTCCCCAAATAAATTTTATTTTTTTGACCGAAACTAGTGTATAATATACTATGATTTTTGACCGAAACTTGCATTTCGAAAAGTTTCATAGAATCTAATTTTCCGATGATTTTTTTAGATGGACTTCCATCATAACCATCGCTCAAAAACATATATAAATGATATGTGAAGTTTCGTATCATTTTGAACAATCCCCGATTTAATATGATTTTTGACCGAAACTAGTATAAACTAGTGTATAATATATTATTATTTTTTGACCGAAACTTGCATTTCGAAAAGTTTCATAGAATCTAGTTTTCAGATGATTTTTATGCATGGACTACCATCATAACATTCCCTCTTAACATATATAAATGATCTGAAAAGTCTCGTATCATTTCAAATAGTCCACAATTAAATTTTATTTTTTTGACTGAAACTAGTGTATAATATACTGATTTTTGACCGAAACTCGCATATCTAAAAGTTTCATAGAATCTAATTTTCAGATGAATTTTTTGCATGGACTTCTATCATATCCTTCCCTCTTAACATATATAAATGATATGTGAAGTCTCGTATCATTTCAAATAGTCCCCAATACAATTTGATTTTTTTGACCGAAACTAGTGTATAATATACTATGATTTTTGAGCGAAACTTGCATTTCAAAAAGTTTCATAAAATCTAATTATCCGATGATTTTTTGCATGGACATCCATCATAACCTTCCCTCGTAAAATATATAAATGATATGTGAAGTTTTGTTTCATTTTGAACAGTCCCCGATTTAATTTGATTTTTGACTGAAACTAGTATAAACTTGTGTATAAACTATTATGATTTTTTGAACGAAACTTGCATTTTGAAAAGTTTCATAAAATCTAGTTGTCAGATGATTTTCTTGCATGGACTTCCATCATAAACTTCCCTCTTAATATATATAAATGATCTGAAAAGTCTCGAATAATTTCAAATAGTCCCCAATATTATTTTAGTTTTTTTGACCGAAACTAGTGTATAATATACTATGATTTTTCACCGAAACTTTCATTTCGAAAAGTTTCATAGAATCTAATTTTCCGATGATTTTTTACAAAGACTTTCATCATAACCATCGCTTGAAAAATATATAAATGATATGTGAAGTTTCATATCATTTCAAACAGTCCCCGATTTAATTTGATTTTTGATCAAAACTAGTATAAATTAATGTATAATATATTATGATTTTTTGACCGAAACTTGCATTTCGAAAAGTTTCATAGAATCTAGTTTTCAGATGATTATCTTGCATGGACTTCCATCATAACTCTTAACATATATAAATGATCTGAAAAGTCTTGTATAATTTCAAATAGTCCCCAATTAAATTTTATTTTTTTGACCGAAACTAGTGTATAATATACTATGATTTTAGACTGAAACTTGCATTTCGAAAAGAATCATAGAATCTAATTTTCCGATGATTTTTTACAAAGACTTCCATCATAACCTTCCCTCGAAAAATATATAAATGATATGTGAAGTTTCGTATCATTTTGAACAGTCCCCGATTTAATTTAATTTTTGACCGAAACTAGTATAAACTAGTGTGTAATAAATTATGATTTTTTGACCGAAACTTGCATTTCGAAAAGTTTCATAGAAACTAGTTTTCAGATGATTTTCTTGCATGGACTTCCATCATAAACTTCCCTCTTAACATATATAAATGATCTGAAAAGTCTCGAATAATTTCAAATAGTCCCCAATTAAATTTTATTTTTTTGACCAAAACTTGTGTAAAATATACTATGATTTTCGACCGAAACTTGCATTTCGAAAAGTTTCATAGAATCTAATTTTCCAATGATTTTTTTATATGGTCTTCCATCATAACCATCGCTCAAAAACATATATAAATGATAGGTGAAATCTCGTATCATTTTGAACAATCCCCGATTTAATATGGTATTTGATCGAAACTAGTATAAACTAGTGTATAATATATTATGATTTTTTGACCGAAACTTGCATTTCGAAAAGTTTCATAGAATCTAGTTTTCAGATGATTTTTATGCATGGACTACACACATAACATTCCCTCTTAACATATATAAATGATCTGAAAAGTCTCGTATCATTTCAAATAGTCCACAATTAAATTTTATTTTTTTGACTGAAACTAGTGTATAATATACTGATTTTTGACCGAAACTCGCATATCTAAAAGTTTCATAGAATCTAATTTTCAGAATAATTTTTTGCATGGACTTCTATCATATCCTTCCCTCTTAACATATATAAATGATATGTGAAGTCTCGTATCATTTCAAATAGTCCCCAATACAATTTGATTTTTTTGACCGAAACTAGTGTATAATATACTATGATTTTTGACCGAAACTTGCATTTCGAAAAGTTTCATAGAATCTAATTATCCGATAATTTTTTGCATGGACATCCATCACAACCTTCTCTCGTAAAATATATAAATGATATGTGAAGTTTCATATCATTTCGAACAGTACCTGATTTAATTTGATTTTTGACCGATACTAGTATAAACTAATGTATAATATATTATGATTGTTTTGACCGAAACTTGCATTTCGAAAATTTTCATAGAATCTAGTTTTCAGATGATTTTCTTGCATGGACTTCCATCATAACTCTTAACATATATAAATGATCTTAAAAGTCTTGTATAATTTTAAATAGTCCCAAATAAATTTTATTTTTTTGACCGAAACTTTTGTATAATATACTATGATTTTCGACCGAAACTTGCATTTCGAAAAGTTTCATAGAATCTAATTTTCCGATGATTTTTTTAGATGGACTTCCATCATAACCATCGCTCAAAAACATATATAAATGATATGTGAAGTCTCGTATCATTTTGAACAATCCCCGATTTAATATGATTTTTGACCGAAACTAGTATAAACTAGTGTATAATATATTATGATTTTTTGACCGAAACTTGCATTTCGAAAAGTTTCATAGAATCTAGTTTTCAGATAATTTTTATGCATGGACTACCATCATATCATTCCCTCTTAACATATATAAATGATCTGAAAAGTCTCGTATCATTTCAAATAGTCCACAATTAAATTTTATTTTTTTGACTGAAACTAGTGTATAATATACTGATTTTTGACCGAAACTCGCATATCTAAAAGTTACATAGAATCTAATTTTCAGATGAATTTTTTGCATGGACTTCCATCATATCCTTCCCACTTAACATATATAAATGATATGTGAAGTCTCGTATCATTTCAAATAGTCCCCAATACAATTTGATTTTTTGACTGAAACTAGTGTATAATATACTATGATTTTTGACCGAAACTTGCATTTCGAAAAGTTTCATAAAATCTAATTATCCGATGATTTTTTGCATGGACATCAATCATAACCTTCCCTCGTAAAATATATAAATGATATGTGAAGTTTTGTTTCATTTTGAACAATCCCCGATTTAATTTGATTTTTGACTGAAACTAGTATAAACTTGTGTATAAACTATTATGATTTTTTGAACGAAACTTACATTTTGAAAAGTTTCATAAAATCTAGTTGTCAGATGATTTTCTTGCATGGACTTCCATCATAAACTTCCCTCTTAATATATATAAATGATCTGAAAAGTCTCCAATAATTTCAAATAGTCCCCAATATTATTTTATTTTTTTGACCGAAACTAGTGTATAATATACTATGATTTTTCACCGAAACTTGCATTTCGAAAAGTTTCATAGAATCTAATTTTCCGATGATTTTTTACAAAGACATTCATCATAACCATCGCTCGAAAAATATATAAATGATATGTGAAGTTTCATATCATTTCAAACAGTCCCCGATTTAATTTGATTTTTGATCAAAACTAGTATAAATTAATGAATAATATATTATGATTTTTTGACCGAAACTTGCATTTCGAAAAGTGTCATAGAATCTAGTTTTCAGATGATTATCTTGCATGGACTTCCATCATAACTCTTAACATATATAAATGATCTGAAAAGTCTTGTATAATTACAAATAGTCCCCAATTAAATTTTATTTTTTTGACCGAAACTAGTGTATAATATACTATGATTTTAGACTGAAACTTGCATTTCGAAAAGAATCATAGAATCTAATTTTCCGATGATTTTTTACAAAGACTTCCATCATAACCTTCCCTCGAAAAATATATAAATGATATGTGAAGTTTCGTATCATTTTGAACAGTCCCCGATTCAATTTAATTTTTAACCGAAACTAGTATAAACTAGTGTGTAATAAATTATGATTTTTTGACCGAAACTTGCATTTCGAAAAGTTTCATAGAAACTATTTTTCAGATGATTTTCTTGCATGGACTTCCATCATAAACTTCCCTCTTAACATATATAAATAATCTGAAAAGTCTCGAATAATTTCAAATAGTCCCCAATTAAATTTTATTTTTTTGACCGAAACTTGTGTATAATATACTATGATTTTCGACCGAAACTTGCATTTCGAAAAGTTTCATAGAATCTAATTTTCCGATGATTTTTTTAGATGGTCTTCCATCATAACCATCGCTCAAAAACATATATAAATGATAGGTGAAATCTCGTATCATTTTGAACAATCCCCGATTTAATATGGTATTTGATCGAAACTTGTATAAACTAGTGTATAATATATTATGATTTTTTGACCGAAACTTGCATTTCAAAAAGTTTCATAGAATCTAGTTTTCAGATGATTTTTATGCATGGACTACACACATAACATTCCCTCTTAACATATATAAATGATGTGAAAAGTCTCGTATCATTTAAAAAAGTCCACAATTAAATTTTATTTTTTTGACTGAAACTAGTGTATAATATACTGATTTTTGACCGAAACTCGCATATCTAAAAGTTTCATAGAATCTAATTTTCAGATGAATTTTTTGCATGGACTTCCATCATATCCTTCCCTCTTAACATATATAAATGATATGTGAAGTCTCGTATCATTTCAAATAGTCCCCAATACAATTTGATTTTTTTGACCGAAACTAGTGTATAATATACTATGATTTTTGACCGAAACTTGCATTTCGAAAAGTTTCATAAAATCTAATTATCCGATGATTTTTTGCATGGACATCCATCATAACCTTCCCTCGTAAAATATATAAATGATATGTGAAGTTTCATATCATTTCGAACAGTACCTGATTTAATTTGATTTTTGACCGATACTAGTATAAACTAATGTATAATATATTATGATTGTTTTCACCGAAACTTGCATTTCGAAAATTTTCATAGAATCTAGTTTTCAGATGATTTTCTTGCATGGACTTCCATCATAACTCTTAACATATATAAATGATCTGAAAAGTCTCGAATAATTTCAAATAGTCCCCAATTAAATTTTATTTTTTTGACCGAAACTTGTGTATAATATACTATGATTTTCGACCGAAACTTGCATTTCGAAAAGTTTCATAGAATCTAATTTTCCAATGATTTTTTTATATGGTCTTCCATCATAACCATCGCTCAAAAACATATATAAATGATAGGTGAAATCTCGTATCATTTTGAACAATCCCCGATTTAATATGGTATTTGATCGAAACTTGTATAAACTAGTGTATAATATATTATGATTTTTTGACCGAAACTTGCATTTCGAAAAGTTTCATAGAATCTAGTTTTCAGATGATTTTTATGCATGGACTACACACATAACATTCCCTCTTAACATATATAAATGATGTGAAAAGTCTCGTATCATTTCAAAAAGTCCACAATTAAATTTAATTTTTTTGACTGAAACTAGTGTATAATATACTGATTTTTGACCGAAACTCGCATATCTAAAAGTTTCATAGAATCTAATTTTCAGATGAATTTTTTGCATGGACTTCCATCATATCCTTCCCTCTTAACATATATAAATGATATGTGAAGTCTCGTATCATTTCAAATAGTCCCCAATACAATTTGATTTTTTTGACCGAAACTAGTGTATAATATACTATGATTTTAGAACGAAACTTGCATTTCGAAAAGTTTCATAGAATCTAATTATCCGATGAGTTTTTTGCATGGACATCCATCATAACCTTCCCTCGTAAAATATATAAATGATATGCGAAGTTTTGTTTCATTTTGAACAGTCCCCGATTTAATTTGATTTTTGACCGAAACTAGTATAAACTTGTGTATAAACTATTATGATTTTTTGAACGAAACTTGCATTTCGAAAAGTTTCATAAAATCTAGTTTTCAGATGATTTTCTTGCATGGACTTCCATCATAACTCTTAACATATATAAATGATCAGAAAAGTCTCGAATAATTTCAAATATTCCCCAATTAAATTTTATTTTTTTGACCGAAACTAGTGTATAATATACTATGATTTTCGACCGAAACTGGCATTTCGAAAAGTTTCATAGAATCTAATTTTCCGATGATTTTTTTAGATGGACTTCCATCATAAACATCGCTCAAAAACATATATAAATGATATGTGAAGTCTCGTATCATTTTGAACAATCCCCGATTTAATATGATTTTTGACCGAAACTAGTATAAACTAGTGTATAATATATTATGATTTTTTGACCGAAACTTGCATTTCGAAAAGTTTCATAGAATCTAGTTTTCAGATGATTTTTATGCATGGACTACCATCATAACATTCCCTCTTAACATATATAAATGATCTGAAAAGTCTCGTATCATTTCAAATAGTCCACAATTAAATTTTATTTTTTTGACTGAAACTAGTGTATAATATACTGATTTTTGACCGAAACTCGCATATCTAAAAGTTTCATAGAATCTAATTTTCAGATGAATTTTTCGCACGGACTTCCATCATATCCTTCCCTCTTAACATATATAAATGATATGTGAAGTCTCGTATCATTTCAAATAGTCCCCAATACAATTTGATTTTTTTGACCGAAACTAGTGTATAATATACTATGATTTTTGAGTGAAACTTGCATTTCAAAAAGTTTCATAGAATCTAATTATCCGATGATTTCTTGCATGGACATCCATCATAACCTTCCCACGTAAAATATATAAATGATATGTGAAGTTTTGTTTCATTTTGAACAGTCTCCGATTTAATTTGATTTTTGACCGAAACTAGTATAAACTTGTGTATAAACTATTATGATTTTTTGAACGAAACTTGCATTTCGAAAAGTTTCATAAAATCTAGTTTTCAGATGATTTTCTTGCATGGACTTCCATCATAAACTCCCCTATTAATATATAAATGATCTGAAAAGTCTCGAATAATTTCAAATAGTCCCCAATTATATTTTATTTTTTTGACCGAAACTAGTGTATAATATACTATGATTTTTGACCGAAACTTGCATTTCGAAAAGTTTCATAGAATCTAATTTTCCGATGATTTTTTTCATGGACTTCCATCATAACCATCGCTCGAAAAATATATAAATGATATGTGAAGTTTCATATCATTTCAAATAGTCCCCGATTTAATTTGATTTTTGATCACAACTAGTATAAATTAATGTATAATATATTATGATTTTTTGACCGAAACTTGTATTTCGAAAAGTTTCATAGAATCTAGTTTTCAGATGATTATCTTGCATGGACTTCCATCATAACTCTTAACATATATAAATGATCTGAAAATTCTTGTATAATTTCAAATAGTCCCCAATTAAATTTTATTTTTTTGACCGAAACTAGTGTATAATATACTATGATTTTAGACTGAAACTTGCATTTCGAAAAGAATCATAGAATCTAATTTTCCGATGATTTTTTACAAAGACTTCCATCATAACCTTCCCTCGAAAAATATATAAATGATATGTGAAGTTTCGTATCATTTTGAACAGTCCCCGATTCAATTTAATTTTTGACCGAAACAAGTATAAACTAGTGTGTAATAAATTATGATTTTTTGACCGAAACTTGCATTTCGAAAAGTTTCATAGAAACTAGTTTTCAGATGATTTTCTTGCATGGACTTCCATCATAAACTTCCCTGTTAACATATATAAATGATCTGAAAAGTCTCGAATAATTTCAAATAGTCCCCAATTAAATTTTATTTTTTTGACCGAAACTTGTGTATAATATACTATGATTTTCGACCGAAACTTGCATTTCGAAAAGTTTCATAGAATCTAATTTTCCGATGATTTTTTTAGATGGTCTTCCATCATAACCATCGCTCAAAAACATATATAAATGATAGGTGAAATCCAGTATCATTTTGAACAATCCCCGATTTAATATGGTATTTGATCGAAACTTGTATAAACTAGTGTATAATATATTATGATTTTTTGACCGAAACTTGCATTTCGAAAAGTTTCATAGAATCTAGTTTTCAGATGATTTTTATGCATGGACTACACACATAACATTCCTTCTTAACATATATAAATGATGTGAAAAGTCTCGTATCATTTCAAAAAGTCCACAATTAAATTTTATTTTTTTGACTGAAACTAGTGTATAATATACTGATTTTTGACCGAAACTCGCATATCTAAAAGTTTCATAGAATCTAATTTTCAGATGAATTTTTTGCATGGACTTCCATCATATCCTTCCCTCTTAACATATATAAATGATATGTGAAGTCTCGTATCATTTCAAATAGTCCCCAATACAATTTGATTTTTTTGACCGAAACTAGTGTATAATATACTATGATTTTAGAACGAAACTTGCATTTCGAAAAGTTTCATAGAATCTAATTATCCGATGAGTTTTTTGCATGGACATCCATCATAACCTTCCCTCGTAAAATATATAAATGATATGTGAAGTTTCATATCATTTCGAACAGTACCTGATTTAATTTGATTTTTGACCGATACTAGTATAAACCAATGTATAATATATTATGATTGTTTTGACCGAAACTTGCATTTCGAAAATTTTCATAGAATCTAGTTTTCAGATGATTATCTTGCATGGACTTCCATCATAACTCTTAACATATATAAATGATCAGAAAAGTCTCGAATAATTTCAAATATTCCCCAATTAAATTTTATTTTTTTGACCGAAACTAGTGTATAATATACTATGATTTTAGACTGAAACTTGCATTTCGAAAAGAATCATAGAATCTAATTTTCCGATGATTTTTTACAAAGACTTCCATCATAACCTTCCCTCGAAAAATATATAAATGATATGTGAAGTTTCGTATCATTTTGAACAGTCCCCGATTCAATTTAATTTTTGACCGAAACTAGTATAAACTAGTGTGTAATAAATTATGATTTTTTGACCGAAACTTGCATTTCGAAAAGTTTCATAGAAACTAGTTTTCAGATGATTTTCTTGCATGGACTTCCATCATAAACTTCCCTCTTAACATATATAAATGATCTGAAAAGTCTCGAATAATTTCAAATAGTCCCCACTTAAATTTTATTTTTTTGACCGAAACTTGTGTATAATATACTATGCTTTTCGACCGAAACTTGCATTTCGAAAAGTTTCATAGAATCTAATTTTCCGATGATTTTTTAGATGGTCTTCCATCATAACCATCGCTCAAAAACATATATAAATGATAGGTGAAATCTCGTATCATTTTGAACAATCCCCGATTTAATATGGTATTTGATCGAAACTTGTATAAACTAGTGTATAATATATTATGATTTTTTGACCGAAACTTGCATTTCGAAAAGTTTCATAGAATCTAGTTTTCAGATAATTTTTATGCATGGACTACCATTATAAAATTCCCTCTTAACATATATAAATGATCTGAAAAGTCTCGTATCATTTCAAATAGTCCACAATTAAATTTTATTTTTTTGACTGAAACTAGTGTATAATATACTGATTTTTGACCGAAACTCGCATATCTAAAAGTTTCATAGAATCTAATTTTCAGATGAATTTTTCGCATGGACTTCCATCATATCCTTCCCTCTTAACATATATAAATATATGTGAAGTCTCGTATCATTTCAAATAGTCCCCAATACAATTTGATTTTTTTGACCGAAACTAGTGTATAATATACTATGATTTTTGACCGAAACTTGCATTTCAAAAAGTTTCATAGAATCTAATTATCCGATGATTTTTTGCATGGACATCCATCATAACCTTCCCTCGTAAAATATATAAATGATATGTGAAGTTTTGTTTCATTTTGAACAGTCCCCGATTTAATTTGATTTTTGACCGAAACTAGTATAAACTTGTCTATAAACTATTATGATTTTTTGAACGAAACTTGCATTTCGAAAAGTTTCATAAAATCTAGTTTTTAGATGATTTTCTTGCATGGACTTCCTTCATAAACTTCCCTCTTAATATATATAAATGATCTGAAAAGTCTCGAATAATTTCAAATAGTCCCCAATTATATTTTATTTTTTTGACCGAAACTAGTGTATAATATACTATGATTTTTGACCGAAACTTGCATTTCGAAAAGTTTCATAGAATCGAATTTTCCGAGGATTTTTTTCATGGACTTCCATCATAACCATCGCTCGAAAAATATATAAATGATATGTGAAGTTTCATATCATTTCAAACAGTCCCCGATTTAATTTGATTTTTGATCAAAACTAGTATAAATTAATGTATAATATATTATGATTTTTTGACCGAAACTTGTATTTCGAAAAGTTTCATAGAATCTAGTTTTCAGATGATTATCTTGCATGGACTTCCATCATAACTCTTAACATATATAAATGATCTGAAAAGTCTTGTATAATTTCAAATAGTCCCCAATTAAATTTTATTTTTTTGACCGAAACTAGTGTATAATATACTATGATTTTTGACCGAAACTTGCATTTCGAAAAGTTTCATAGAATCTCTTTTTCCGATGATTTTTTTAGATGGACTTCCATCATAACCATCGCTCAAAAACATATATAAATGATAGGTGAAGTCTCGTATCATTATGAACAATTCCCGATTTAATATGGTTTTTGACCGAAACTAGTATAAACTAGTGTATAATATATTATGATTTTTTGACCGAAACTTGCATTTCGAAAAGCTTCATAGAATCTAGTTTTCAGATGATTTTTATGCACGGACTACCATCATAACATTCCCTCTTAACATATATAAATGATCTGAAAAGTCTCGTATCATTTCAAATAGTCCACAATTAAATTTTATTTTTTTGACTGAAACTAGTATATAATATACTGATTTTTGACCGAAACTCGCATATCTAAAAGTTTCATAGAATCTATTTTTCAGATGAATTTTTTGCATGGGCTTCCATCATATCTTTCCCTCTTAACATATATAAATGATATGTGAAGTCTCGTATCATTTCAAATAGTCCCCAATACAATTTGATTTTTTTGACCGAAACTAGTGTATAATATACTATGATTTTTGACCGAAACTTGCATTTCGAAAAGTTTCATAGAATCTAATTATCCGATGATTTTTTGCATAGACATCCATCATAACCTTACCTCGTAAAATATATAAATGATATGTGAAGTTTCATACCATTTCGAACAGTACCTGATTTAATTTGATTTTTGACCGATACTAGTATAAACTAATGTATAATATATTATGATTGTTTTGACCGAAACTTGCATTTCGAAAATTTTCATAGAATCTAGTTTTCAGATGATTTTCTTGCATGGACTTCCATCATAACTCTTAACATATATAAATGATCTTAAAAGTCTCGTATAAATTTAAATAGTCCCCAAATAAATTTTATTTTTTTGACCGAAACTAGTGTATAATATACTATGATTTTTGACCGAAACTTGCATTTCGAAAAGTTTCATAGAATCTCTTTTTTCGATAATTTTTTTAGATGGACTTCCATCATAACCATCGCTCAAAAACATATATAAATGATAGGTGAAGTCTCGTATCATTATGAACAATCCCCGATTTAATATGGTTTTTGACCGAAACTAGTATAAACTAGTGTATAATATATTATGATTTTTTGACCGAAACTTGCATTTCGAAAAGTTTCATAGAATCTAGTTTTCAGATGATTTTTATGCATGGACTACCATCATAACATTCCCTCTTAACATATATAAATGATCTGAAAAGTCTCGTATCATTTCAAATAGTCCACAATTAAATTTTATTTTTTTGACTGAAACTAGTGTATAATATACTGATTTTTGACCGAAACTCGCATATCTAAAAGTTTCATAGAATCTAATTTTCAGATGAATTTTTTGCATGGGCTTCCATCATATCCTTCCCTCTTAACATATATAAATGATATGTGAAGTCTCGTATCATTTCAAATAGTCCCCAATACAATTTGATTTTTTTGACCGAAACTAGTGTATAATATACTATGATTTTTGACCGAAACTTGCATTTCGAAAAGTTTCATAGAATCTAATTATCCGATGATTTTTTGCATGGACATCCATCATAACCTTACCTCGTAAAATATATAAATGATATGTGAAGTTTCATACCATTTCGAACAGTACCTGATTTAATTTGATTTTTGACCGATACTAGTATAAACTAATGTATAATATATTATGATTGTTTTGAACGAAACTTGCATTTCGAAAATTTTCATAGAATCTAGTTTCAGATGATTTTCTTGCATGGTCTTCCATCATATCTCTTAACATATATAAATGATCTTAAAAGTCTTGTATAATTTTAAATAGTCCCCAAATAAAATTTATTTTTTTGACCGAAACTAGTGTATAATATACTATGATTTTTGACCGAAACTTGCATTTCGAAAAGTTTCATAGAATCTAATTTTCCGATGATTTTTTACAAAGACTTCCATCATAACCATCGCTCGAAAAATATATAAATGATATGTGAAGTTTCATATCATTTCGAACAGTCTTCGATTTAATTTGTTTTTTGACCGAAACTAGTATAAATTAGTGTATAATATATTATGATTTTTTGACCGAAACTTGCATTTCGAAAAGTTTCATAGAAGCTAGTTTTCAGATGATTATCTTGCATGGACTTCCATCATAACTCTTAACATATATAAATGATCTGAAAAGTCTTGTTTAATTTCAAATAGTCCCCAATTAAATTTTATTTTTTGACCGAAACTAGTGTATAATATACTATGATTTTAGACTGAAACTTGCATTTCTAAAAGAATCATAGAATCTAATTTTCCGATGATTTTTTTACAAAGACTTCCATCATAACCTTCCCTCGAAAAATATATAAATGATATGTGAAGTTTCGTATCATTTTGAATAGTCCCCGATTTAATTTGATTTTTGACAGAAACTAGTATAAACTAGTGTGTAATAAATTATGATTTTTTGACCGAAACTTGCATTACGAAAAGTTTCATAGAATCTAGTTTTCAGATGATTATCTTGCATGGACTTCCATCATAACTCTTAACATATATAAATGATCTGAAAAGTCTTGAATAATTTCAAATAGTCCCCAATTAAATTTTATTTTTTTTGACCGAAACTAGTGTATAATATACTATGATTTTAGACTGAAACTTGCATTTCGAAAAGAATCATAGAATCTAATTTTCCGATGATTTTTTACAAAGACTTCCATCATAACCTTCCCTCGAAAAATATATAAATGATATGTGAAGTTTCGTATGATTTTGAACAGTCCCCGATTTAATTTTATTTTTGACCGAAACTAGTATAAACTAGTGTGTAATAAATTATGATTTTTTGATCGAAACTTGCGTTTCGAAAAGTTTCATAGAAACTAGTTTTTAGATGATTTTCTTGCATGGACTTCCATCATAAACTTCCCTCTTAACATATATAAATGATCTGGAAAGTCTCTAATAATTTCAAATAGTCCCCAATTAAATTTTATTTTTTTCACCGAAACTAGTGTATAATATACTATGATTTTTGACCGAAACTTGCATTTCAAAAAGTTTCATAGAATCTAATTTTCCGATGATTTTTTTAGATTGACTTCCATCATAACCATCGCTCAAAAACATATATAAATGATAGGTGATGTCTCGTATCATTATGAACAATCCCCAATTTAATATGGTTTTTGACCGAAACTAGTATAAACTAGTGTATAATATATTATGATTTTTTGACCGAAACTTCCATTTCGAAAAGTTTCATAGAATCTAGTTTTCAGATGATTTTTATGCATGGACTACCATCATAACATTCCCTCTTAACATATATAAATGATCTGAAAAGTCTCGTATCATTTCAAATAGTCCACAATTAAATTTTAATTTTTTTGACTGAAACTAGTGTATAATATACTGATTTTTGACCGAAACTCGCATATCTAAAAGTTTCATAGAATCTCATTTTCAGATGAATTTTTTGCATGGACTTCCTTCACATCCTTCCCTCTTAACATATATAAATGATATGTGAAGTCTCGTATCATTTCAAATAGTCCCCAATACAATTTGATTTTTTTGACCGAAACTAGTGTATAATATACTATGATTTTTGACCGAAACATGCATTTCGAAAAGTTTCATAGAATCTAATTATCCGATGATTTTTTGCATGGACATCCATCATAACCTTACCTCGTAAAATATATAAATGATATGTGAAGTTTCATACCATTTCGAACAGTACCTGATTTAATTTGATTTTTGACCGATACTAGTATAAACTAATGTATAATATATTATGATTGTTTTGAACGAAACTTGCATTTCGAAAATTTTCATAGAATCTAGTTTCAGATGATTTTCATGCATGGACTTCCATCATATCTCTTAACATATATAAATGATCTTAAAAGTCTTGTATAATTTTAAATAGTCCCCAAATAAAATTTATTTTTTTGACCGAAACTAGTGTATAATATACTATGATTTTTGACCGAAACTAGCATTTCGAAAAGTTTCATAGAATCTAATTTTCCGATGATTTTTTACAAAGACTTCCATCATAACCATCGCTCGAAAAATATATAAATGATATGTGAAGTTTCATATCATTTCGAACAGTCTTCGATTTAATTTGTTTTTTGACCGAAACTAGTATAAATTAGTGTATAATATATTATGATTTTTTGACCGAAACTTGCATTTCGAAAAGTTTCATAGAAGCTAGTTTTCAGATGATTATCTTGCATGGACTTCCATCATAACTCTTAACATATATAAATGATCTGAAAAGTCTTGTTTAATTTCAAATAGTCCCCAATTAAATTTTATTTTTTGACCGAAACTAGTGTATAATATACTATGATTTTAGACTGAAACTTGCATTTCTAAAAGAATCATAGAATCTAATTTTCCGATGATTTTTTACAAAGACTTCCATCATAACCTTCCCTCGAAAAATATATAAATGATATGTGAAGTTTCGTATCATTTTGAATAGTCCCCGATTTAATTTGATTTTTGACCGAAACTAGTATAAACTAGTGTGTAATAAATTATGATTTTTTGACCGAAACTTGCATTACGAAAAGTTTCATAGAATCTAGTTTTCAGATGATTATCTTGCATGGACTTCCATCATAACTCTTAACATATATAAATGATCTGAAAAGTCTTGAATAATTTCAAATAGTCCCCAATTAAATTTTATTTTTTTTGACCGAAACTAGTGTATAATATACTATGATTTTAGACTGAAACTTGCATTTCGAAAAGAATCATAGAATCTAATTTTCCGATGATTTTTTACAAAGACTTCCATCATAACCTTCCCTCGAAAAATATATAAATGATATGTGAAGTTTCGTATGATTTTGAACAGTCCCCGATTTAATTTTATTTTTGACCGAAACTAGTATAAACTAGTGTGTAATAAATTATGATTTTTTGATCGAAACTTGCGTTTCGAAAAGTTTCATAGAAATTAGTTTTTAGATGATTTTCTTGCATGGACTTCCATCATAAACTTCCCTCTTAACATATATAAATGATCTGGAAAGTCTCTAATAATTTCAAATAGTCCCCAATTAAATTTTATTTTTTTCACCGAAACTAGTGTATAATATACTATGATTTTTGACCGAAACTTGCATTTCGAAAAGTTTCATAGAATCTAATTTTCCGATGATTTTTTTAGATTGACTTCCATCATAACCATCGCTCAAAAACATATATAAATGATAGGTGATGTCTCGTATCATTATGAACAATCCCCGATTTAATATGGTTTTTGACCGAAACTAGTATAAACTAGTGTATAATATATTATGATTTTTTGACCGAAACTTCCATTTCGAAAAGTTTCATAGAATCTAGTTTTCAGATGATTTTTATGCATGGACTACCATCATAACATTCCCTCTTAACATATATAAATGATCTGAAAAGTCTCGTATCATTTCAAATAGTCCACAATTAAATTTTAATTTTTTTGACTGAAACTAGTGTATAATATACTGATTTTTGACCGAAACTCGCATATCTAAAAGTTTCATAGAATCTCATTTTCAGATGAATTTTTTGCATGGACTTCCTTCACATCCTTCCCTCTTAACATATATAAATGATATGTGAAGTCTCGTATCATTTCAAATAGTCCCCAATACAATTTGATTTTTTTGACCGAAACTAGTGTATAATATACTATGATTTTTGACCGAAACATGCATTTCGAAAAGTTTCATAGAATCTAATTATCCGATGATTTTTTGCATGGACATCCATCATAACCTTACCTCGTAAAATATATAAATGATATGTGAAGTTTCATACCATTTCGAACAGTACCTGATTTAATTTGATTTTTGACCGATACTAGTATAAACTAATGTATAATATATTATGATTGTTTTGAACGAAACTTGCATTTCGAAAATTTTCATAGAATCTAGTTTCAGATGATTTTCATGCATGGACTTCCATCATATCTCTTAACATATATAAATGATCTTAAAAGTCTTGTATAATTTTAAATAGTCCCCAAATAAAATTTATTTTTTTGACCGAAACTAGTGTATAATATACTATGATTTTTGACCGAAACTAGCATTTCGAAAAGTTTCATAGAATCTAATTTTCCGATGATTTTTTACAAAGACTTCCATCATAACCATCGCTCGAAAAATATATAAATGATATGTGAAGTTTCATATCATTTCGAACAGTCTTCGATTTAATTTGTTTTTTGACCGAAACTAGTATAAATTAGTGTATAATATATTATGATTTTTTGACCGAAACTTGCATTTCGAAAAGTTTCATAGAAGCTAGTTTTCAGATGATTATCTTGCATGGACTTCCATCATAACTCTTAACATATATAAATGATCTGAAAAGTCTTGTTTAATTTCAAATAGTCCCCAATTAAATTTTATTTTTTGACCGAAACTAGTGTATAATATACTATGATTTTAGACTGAAACTTGCATTTCTAAAAGAATCATAGAATCTAATTTTCCGATGATTTTTTACAAAGACTTCCATCATAACCTTCCCTCAAAAAATATATAAATGATATGTGAAGTTTCGTATCATTTTGAATAGTCCCCGATTTAATTTGATTTTTGACCGAAACTAGTATAAACTAGTGTGTAATAAATTATGATTTTTTGACCGAAACTTGCATTACGAAAAGTTTCATAGAATCTAGTTTTCAGATGATTATCTTGCATGGACTTCCATCATAACTCTTAACATATATAAATGATCTTAAAAGTCTTGAATAATTTCAAATAGTCCCCAATTAAATATTATTTTTTTTGACCGAAACTAGTGTATAATATACTATGATTTTAGACTGAAACTTGCATTTCGAAAAGAATCATAGAATCTAATTTTCCGATGATTTTTTACAAAGACTTCCATCATAACCTTCCCTCGAAAAATATATAAATGATATGTGAAGTTTCGTATCATTTTGAACAGTCCCCGATTTAATTTTATTTTTGACCGAAACTAGTATAAACTAGTGTGTAATAAATTATGATTTTTTGATCGAAACTTGCGTTTCGAAAAGTTTCATAGAAACTAGTTTTCAGATTATTTTCTTGCATGGACTTCCATCATAAACTTCCCTCTTAACATATATAAATGATCTGAAAAGTCTCGAATAATTTCAAATAGTCCCCAATTAAATTTTATTTTTTTGACCGAAACTAGTGTATAATATACTATGATTTTTGACCGAAACTTGCATTTCGAAAAGTTTCATAGAATCTAATTTTCCGATGATTTTTTTAGATGGACTTCCATCATAACCATCGCTCAAAAACATATATAAATGATAGGTGATGTCTCGTATCATTATGAACAATCCCCAATTTAATATGGTTTTTGACCGAAACTAGTATAAACTAGTGTATAATATATTATGATTTTTTGACCGAAACTTCCATTTCGAAAAGTTTCATAGAATCTAGTTTTCAGATGATTTTTATGCATGGACTACCATCATAACATTCCCTCTTAACATATATAAATGATCTGAAAAGTCTCGTATCATTTCAAATAGTCCACAATTAAATTTTAATTTTTTTGACTGAAACTAGTGTATAATATACTGATTTTTGACCGAAACTCGCATATCTAAAAGTTTCATAGAATCTCATTTTCAGATGAATTTTTTGCATGGACTTCCTTCACATCCTTCCCTCTTAACATATATAAATGATATGTGAAGTCTCGTATCATTTCAAATAGTCCCCAATACAATTTTATTTTTTTGACCGAAACTAGTGTATAATATACTATGATTTTTGACCGAAACATGCATTTCGAAAAGTTTCATAGAATCTAATTATCCGATGATTTTTTGCATGGACATCCATCATAACCTTACCTCGTAAAATATATAAATGATATGTGAAGTTTCATACCATTTCGAACAGTACCTGATTTAATTTGATTTTTGACCGATACTAGTATAAACTAATGTATAATATATTATGATTGTTTTGAACGAAACTTGCATTTCGAAAATTTTCATAGAATCTAGTTTCAGATGATTTTCATGCATGGACTTCCATCATATCTCTTAACATATATAAATGATCTTAAAAGTCTTGTATAATTTTAAATAGTCCCCAAATAAAATTTATTTTTTTGACCGAAACTAGTGTATAATATACTATGATTTTTGACCGAAACTAGCATTTCGAAAAGTTTCATAGAATCTAATTTTCCGATGATTTTTTACAAAGACTTCCATCATAACCATCGCTCGAAAAATATATAAATGATATGTGAAGTTTCATATCATTTCGAACAGTCTTCGATTTAATTTGTTTTTTGACCGAAACTAGTATAAATTAGTGTATAATATATTATGATTTTTTGACCGAAACTTGCATTTCGAAAAGTTTCATAGAAGCTAGTTTTCAGATGATTATCTTGCATGGACTTCCATCATAACTCTTAACATATATAAATGATCTGAAAAGTCTTGTTTAATTTCAAATAGTCCCCAATTAAATTTTATTTTTTGACCGAAACTAGTGTATAATATACTATGATTTTAGACTGAAACTTGCATTTCTAAAAGAATCATAGAATCTAATTTTCCGATGATTTTTTACAAAGACTTCCATCATAACCTTCCCTCAAAAAATATATAAATGATATGTGAAGTTTCGTATCATTTTGAATAGTCCCCGATTTAATTTGATTTTTGACCGAAACTAGTATAAACTAGTGTGTAATAAATTATGATTTTTTGACCGAAACTTGCATTACGAAAAGTTTCATAGAATCTAGTTTTCAGATGATTATCTTGCATGGACTTCCATCATAACTCTTAACATATATAAATGATCTTAAAAGTCTTGAATAATTTCAAATAGTCCCCAATTAAATATTATTTTTTTTGACCGAAACTAGTGTATAATATACTATGATTTTAGACTGAAACTTGCATTTCGAAAAGAATCATAGAATCTAATTTTCCGATGATTTTTTACAAAGACTTCCATCATAACCTTCCCTCGAAAAATATATAAATGATATGTGAAGTTTCGTATCATTTTGAACAGTCCCCGATTTAATTTTATTTTTGACCGAAACTAGTATAAACTAGTGTGTAATAAATTATGATTTTTTGATCGAAACTTGCGTTTCGAAAAGTTTCATAGAAACTAGTTTTCAGATTATTTTCTTGCATGGACTTCCATCATAAACTTCCCTCTTAACATATATAAATGATCTGAAAAGTCTCGAATAATTTCAAATAGTCCCCAATTAAATTTTATTTTTTTGACCGAAACTAGTGTATAATATACTATGATTTTTGACCGAAACTTGCATTTCGAAAAGTTTCATAGAATCTAATTTTCCGATGATTTTTTTAGATGGACTTCCATCATAACCATCGCTCAAAAACATATATAAATGATAGGTGATGTCTCGTATCATTATGAACAATCCCCAATTTAATATGGTTTTTGACCGAAACTAGTATAAACTAGTGTATAATATATTATGATTTTTTGACCGAAACTTCCATTTCGAAAAGTTTCATAGAATCTAGTTTTCAGATGATTTTTATGCATGGACTACCATCATAACATTCCCTCTTAACATATATAAATGATCTGAAAAGTCTCGTATCATTTCAAATAGTCCACAATTAAATTTTAATTTTTTTGACTGAAACTAGTGTATAATATACTGATTTTTGACCGAAACTCGCATATCTAAAAGTTTCATAGAATCTCATTTTCAGATGAATTTTTTGCATGGACTTCCTTCACATCCTTCCCTCTTAACATATATAAATGATATGTGAAGTCTCGTATCATTTCAAATAGTCCCCAATACAATTTTATTTTTTTGACCGAAACTAGTGTATAATATACTATGATTTTTGACCGAAACATGCATTTCGAAAAGTTTCATAGAATCTAATTATCCGATGATTTTTTGCATGGACATCCATCATAACCTTACCTCGTAAAATATATAAATGATATGTGAAGTTTCATACCATTTCGAACAGTACCTGATTTAATTTGATTTTTGACCGATACTAGTATAAACTAATGTATAATATATTATGATTGTTTTGAACGAAACTTGCATTTCGAAAATTTTCATAGAATCTAGTTTCAGATGATTTTCATGCATGGACTTCCATCATATCTCTTAACATATATAAATGATCTTAAAAGTCTTGTATAATTTTAAATAGTCCCCAAATAAAATTTATTTTTTTGACCGAAACTAGTGTATAATATACTATGATTTTTGACCGAAACTAGCATTTCGAAAAGTTTCATAGAATCTAATTTTCCGATGATTTTTTACAAAGACTTCCATCATAACCATCGCTCGAAAAATATATAAATGATATGTGAAGTTTCATATCATTTCGAACAGTCTTCGATTTAATTTGTTTTTTGACCGAAACTAGTATAAATTAGTGTATAATATATTATGATTTTTTGACCGAAACTTGCATTTCGAAAAGTTTCATAGAAGCTAGTTTTCAGATGATTATCTTGCATGGACTTCCATCATAACTCTTAACATATATAAATGATCTGAAAAGTCTTGTTTAATTTCAAATAGTCCCCAATTAAATTTTATTTTTTGACCGAAACTAGTGTATAATATACTATGATTTTAGACTGAAACTTGCATTTCTAAAAGAATCATAGAATCTAATTTTCCGATGATTTTTTACAAAGACTTCCATCATAACCTTCCCTCAAAAAATATATAAATGATATGTGAAGTTTCGTATCATTTTGAATAGTCCCCGATTTAATTTGATTTTTGACCGAAACTAGTATAAACTAGTGTGTAATAAATTATGATTTTTTGACCGAAACTTGCATTACGAAAAGTTTCATAGAATCTAGTTTTCAGATGATTATCTTGCATGGACTTCCATCATAACTCTTAACATATATAAATGATCTTAAAAGTCTTGAATAATTTCAAATAGTCCCCAATTAAATATTATTTTTTTTGACCGAAACTAGTGTATAATATACTATGATTTTAGACTGAAACTTGCATTTCGAAAAGAATCATAGAATCTAATTTTCCGATGATTTTTTACAAAGACTTCCATCATAACCTTCCCTCGAAAAATATATAAATGATATGTGAAGTTTCGTATCATTTTGAACAGTCCCCGATTTAATTTTATTTTTGACCGAAACTAGTATAAACTAGTGTGTAATAAATTATGATTTTTTGATCGAAACTTGCGTTTCGAAAAGTTTCATAGAAACTAGTTTTCAGATTATTTTCTTGCATGGACTTCCATCATAAACTTCCCTCTTAACATATATAAATGATCTGAAAAGTCTCGAATAATTTCAAATAGTCCCCAATTAAATTTTATTTTTTTGACCGAAACTAGTGTATAATATACTATGATTTTTGACCGAAACTTGCATTTCGAAAAGTTTCATAGAATCTAATTTTCCGATGATTTTTTTAGATGGACTTCCATCATAACCATCGCTCAAAAACATATATAAATGATAGGTGATGTCTCGTATCATTATGAACAATCCCCAATTTAATATGGTTTTTGACCGAAACTAGTATAAACTAGTGTATAATATATTATGATTTTTTGACCGAAACTTCCATTTCGAAAAGTTTCATAGAATCTAGTTTTCAGATGATTTTTATGCATGGACTACCATCATAACATTCCCTCTTAACATATATAAATGATCTGAAAAGTCTCGTATCATTTCAAATAGTCCACAATTAAATTTTAATTTTTTTGACTGAAACTAGTGTATAATATACTGATTTTTGACCGAAACTCGCATATCTAAAAGTTTCATAGAATCTCATTTTCAGATGAATTTTTTGCATGGACTTCCTTCACATCCTTCCCTCTTAACATATATAAATGATATGTGAAGTCTCGTATCATTTCAAATAGTCCCCAATACAATTTTATTTTTTTGACCGAAACTAGTGTATAATATACTATGATTTTTGACCGAAACATGCATTTCGAAAAGTTTCATAGAATCTAATTATCCGATGATTTTTTGCATGGACATCCATCATAACCTTACCTCGTAAAATATATAAATGATATGTGAAGTTTCATACCATTTCGAACAGTACCTGATTTAATTTGATTTTTGACCGATACTAGTATAAACTAATGTATAATATATTATGATTGTTTTGAACGAAACTTGCATTTCGAAAATTTTCATAGAATCTAGTTTCAGATGATTTTCATGCATGGACTTCCATCATATCTCTTAACATATATAAATGATCTTAAAAGTCTTGTATAATTTTAAATAGTCCCCAAATAAAATTTATTTTTTTGACCGAAACTAGTGTATAATATACTATGATTTTTGACCGAAACTAGCATTTCGAAAAGTTTCATAGAATCTAATTTTCCGATGATTTTTTACAAAGACTTCCATCATAACCATCGCTCGAAAAATATATAAATGATATGTGAAGTTTCATATCATTTCGAACATTCTTCGATTTAATTTGTTTTTTGACCGAAACTAGTATAAATTAGTGTATAATATATTATGATTTTTTGACCGAAACTTGCATTTCGAAAAGTTTCATAGAAGCTAGTTTTCAGATGATTATCTTGCATGGACTTCCATCATAACTCTTAACATATATAAATGATCTGAAAAGTCTTGTTTAATTTCAAATATTCCCCAATTAAATTTTATTTTTTGACCGAAACTAGTGTATAATATACTATGATTTTAGACTGAAACTTGCATTTCTAAAAGAATCATAGAATCTAATTTTCCGATGATTTTTTACAAAGACTTCCATCATAACCTTCCCTCGAAAAATATATAAATGATATGTGAAGTTTCGTATCATTTTGAATAGTCCCCGATTTAATTTGATTTTTGACCGAAACTAGTATAAACTAGTGTGTAATAAATTATGATTTTTTGACCGAAACTTTCATTACGAAAAGTTTCATAGAATCTAGTTTTCAGATGATTATCTTGCATGGACTTCCATCATAACTCTTAACATATATAAATGATCTGAAAAGTCTTGAATAATTTCAAATAGTCCCCAATTAAATTTTATTTTTTTTGACCGAAACTAGTGTATAATATACTATGATTTTAGACTGAAACTTGTATTTCGAAAAGAATCATAGAATCTAATTTTCCGATGATTTTTTACAAAGACTTCCATCATAACCTTCCCTCAAAAAATATATAAATGATATGTGAAGTTTCGTATCATTTTGAACAGTCCCCGATTTAATTTTATTTTTGACCGAAACTAGTATAAACTAGTGTGTAATAAATTATGATTTTTTGACCGAAACATGCATTTCGAAAAGTTTCATAGAAACTAGTTTTCAGATGATTTTCTTGCATGGACTTCCATCATAAACTTCCCTCTTAACATATATAAATGATCTGAAAAGTCTCGAATAATTTCAAATAGTCCCCAATTAAATTTTATTTTTTTGACCGAAACTAGTGTATAATATACTATGATTTTTGACCGAAACTTGTATTTCGAAAAGTTTCATAGAATCTAATTTTCCGATGATTTTTTTAGATGGACTTCCATCATAACCATCGCTGAAAAACATATATAAATGATAGGTAAAGTCTCGTCTCATTTTGAGCAATCCCCGATTTAATATGGTTTTTGACCGAAACTAGTATAAACTAGTGTATAATATATTATGATTTTTTGACCGAAACTTGCATTTCGAAAAGTTTCATAGAATCTAGTTTTCAGATGATTTTTATGCATGGACTACCATCATAACATTCCCTCTTAACATATATAAATGATCTGAAAAGTCTCGTATCATTTCTAATATTCCACAATTAAATTTTATTTTTTTGACTGAAACTAGTGTATAATATACTGATTTTTGACCGAAACTCGCATATCTAAAAGTTTCATAGAATCTAATATTCAGATGAATTTTTTGCATGGACTTCCATCATATCCTTCCCTCTTAACATATATAAATGATATGTGAAGTCTCGTATCATTTCAAATAGTCCCCAATACAATTTGATTTTTTTGACCGAAACTATTGTATAATATACTATGATTTTTGACTGAAACTTGCATTTCGAAAAGTTTCATAGAATCTAATTATCCGATGATTTTTTGCATGGACATCCATCATAACCTTCCATCGTAAAATATATAAATGATATGTGAAGTTTCATACCATTTCGAACAGTACCTGATTTAATTTGATTTTTGACCGATACTAGTATAAACTAATGTATAATATATTATGATTGTTTTGACCGAAACTTGCATTTCGAAAATTTTCATAGAATCTAGTTTTAGACGATTTTCTTGCATGGACTTCCATCATAACTCTTAACATATATAAATGATCTTAAAAGTCTTGTATAATTTTAAATAGTCCCCAAATAAAATTTATTTTTTTGACCGAAACTAGTGTATAATATACTATGATTTTTGACCGAAACTTGCATTTCGAAAAGTTTCATAGAATCTAATTTTCCAAAGATTTTTTACAAAGACTTCCATCATAACCATCGCTCGAAAAATATATAAATCATATGTGAAGTTTCATATCATTTCGAACAGTCCTCGATTTAATTTGATTTTTGACCGAAACTAGTATAAATTAGTGTATAATATATTATGATTTTTTGACCGAAACTTGCATTTCGAAAAGTTTCATAGAAGCTAGTTTTCAGATGATTATCTTGCATGGACTTCCATCATAACTCTTAACATATATAAATGATCTGAAAAGTCTTGTTTAATTTCAAATAGTCCCCAATTAAATTTTATTTTTTGACCGAAACTAGTGTATAATATACTATGATTTTAGACTGAACCTTGCATTTCTAAAAGAATCATAGAATCTAATTTTCCGATGATTTTTTACAAAGACTTCCATCATAACCTTCCCTCGAAAAATATATAAATGATATGTGAAGTTTCGTATCATTTTGAATAGTCCCCGATTTAATTTGATTTTTGACCGAAACTAGTATAAACTAGTGTGTAATAAATTATGATTTTTTGACCGAAACTTGCATTACGAAAAGTTTCATAGAATCTAGTTTTCAGATGATTATCTTGCATGGACTTCCATCATAACTCTTAACATATATAAATGATCTGAAAAGTCTTGTATAATTTCAAATAGTCCCAAATTAAATTTTATTTTTTTGACCGAAACTAGTGTATAATATACTATGATTTTAGACTGAAACTTGCATTTCGAAAAGAATCATAGAATATAATTTTCCGATGATTTTTTACAAAGACTTCCATCATAACCTTCCCTCGAAAAAATAAATAAATGATATGTGAAGTTTCGTATCATTTTGAACAGTCCCTGATTTAATTTGATTTTTGACCGAAACTAGTATAAACTAGTGTGTAATAAATTATGATTTTTTGACCGAAACTTGCATTTCGAAAAGTTTCATAGAAACTAGTTTTCAGATGATTATCTTGCATGGACTTCCATCATAAACTTCCCTCTTAACATATATAAATGATCTGAAAAGACTCGAATAATTTCAAATAGTCCCCAATTAAATTTTATTTTTTTGACCGAAACTAGCATTTCGAAAAGTTTCATAGAATCTAATTTTCCGATGATTTTTTTAGATGGACATCCATCATAACCATCGCTCAAAAACATATATAAATGATAGGTGAAGTCTCGTTTCGTTTTGAACAATCCCCGATTTAATATGGTTTTTGACCGAAACTAGTATAAACTAGTGTATAATATATTATGATTTTTTGACCGAAACTTGCATTTCGAAAAGTTTCATAGAATCTAGTTTTCAGATAATTTTTATGCATGGACTACCATCATAACATTCCCTCTTAACATATATAAATGATCTGAAAAGTCTCGTATCATTTCAAATAGTCCACAATTAAATTTTATTTTTTTGACTGAAACTAGTGTATAATATACTGATTTTTGACCGAAACTCGCATATCTAAAAGTTTCATAGAATCTAATTTTCAGATGAATTTTTTGCATGGACTTCCATCATATCCTTCCCTCCTAACATATATAAATGATATGTGAAGTCTCGTATCATTTCAAATAGTCCCCAATACAATTTGATTTTTTTGACCGAAACTAGTGTATAATATACTATGATTTTTGACCGAAACTTGCATTTCGAAAAGTTTCATAGAATCTAATTATCCGATGATTTTTTGCATGGACATCCATCATAACCTTCCCTCGTAAAATATATAAATGATATGTGAAGTTTCATATCATTTCGAACAGTACCTGATTTAATTTGATTTTTGACCGATACTAGTATAAACTAATGTATAATATATTATGATTATTTTGACCGAAACATGCATTTCGAAAATTTTCATAGAATCTAGTTTTCAGATGATTTTCTTGCATGGACTTCCATCATAACTCTTAACATATATAAATAATCTCGAAAGTCTTGTTTAATTTCAAATAGTCCCCAATTAAATTTTATTTTTTGACCGAAACTAGTGTATAATATACTATGATTTTTGAACGAAACTTGCATTTCGAAAAGTTTCATAGAATCTAATTTTCTGATGATTTTTTACCAAGACTTCCATCATAACCATCGCTCGAAAAATATATAAATGATATGTGAAGTTTCATATCATTACGAACAGTCCCCGATTTAATTTGATTTTTGATCGAAACTAGTATAAATTAGTGTATAATATATTATGATTTTTTGAACGAAACTTGCATTTCGAAAAGTTTCATAGAATCTAGTTTTCAGATGATTATCTTGCATGGACTTCCATCATAACTCTTAACATATATAAATGATCTGAAAAGTCTTGTATAATTTCAAATAGTCCCCAATTAAATTTTATTTTTTTGACCGAAACTAGTGTTTAATATACTATGATTTTAGACTGAAACTTGCATTTCGAAAAGAATCATAGAATCTAATTTTCCGATGATTTTTTACAAAGACTTCCATCATAACCTTCCCTCGAAAAATATATAAATGATATGTGAAGTTTCGTATCATTTTGAACAGTCCCCGATTGAATTTAATTTTTGACCGAAACTTGTATAAACTAGTGTGTAATAAATTATGATTTTTTGACCGAAACTTGCATTTCGAAAAGTTTCATAGAATCTAGTTTTCAGATGATTTTCTTGCATTGACTTCCATCATAAACTTCCCTCTTAACATATATAAATGATCTGAAAAGTCTCGAATAAATTCAAATAGTCCCCAATTATATTTTATTTTTTTGACTGAAACTAGTGTATAATATACTATGATTTTTGACCGAAACTTGCATTTCGAAAAGTTTCATAGAATCTAATTTTCCGATGATTTTTTTAGATGGACTTCCATCATAACCATCGCTCAAAAACATATATAAATGATAGGTGAAGTCTCGTATCATTTTGAACAATCCCCGATTTAATATGGTTTTTGACCGAAACTAGTATAAACTAGTGTATAATATATTATGATTTTTTGACCGAAACTTGCATTTCGAAAAGTTTCATAGAATCTAATTTTCAGATGATTTTTATGCATGGACTACCATCATAACATTCCCTCTTAACATAAATAAATGATCTGAAAAGTCTCGTATCATTTCAAATAGTCCACAATTAAATTTTATTTTTTTGATTGAAACTAGTGTATAATATACTGATTTTTGACCGAAACTCGCATATCTAAAAGTTTCATAGAATCTAATTTTCAGATGAATTTTTTGCATGGACTTCCATCATATCCTTCCCTCTTAACATATATAAATGATATGTGAAGTCTCGTATCATGTCAAATAGTCCCCAATACAATTTGATTTTTTAGACCGAAACTAGTGTATAATATACTATGATTTTTGACCGAAACTTGCATTTCAAAAGGTTTCATAAAATCTAATTATCCGATGATTTTTTGCATGGACATCCATCATAACCTTCCCTCGTAAAATATATAAATGATATGTGATGTTTCATATCATTTCGAACAGTACCTGATTTAATTTGATTTTTGACCGATACTAGTATAAACTAATGTATAATATATTATGATTGTTTTGACCGAAACTTGCATTTCGAAAATTTTCATAGAATCTAGTTTTCAGATGATTTTCTTGCATGGACTTCCATCATAACTCTTAACATATATAAATGATCTTAAAAGTCTTGTATAATTTTAAATAGTCCCCAAATAAATTTTATTTTTTTGACCGAAACTAGTGTATAATATACTATGATTTTTGACCGAAACTTGCATTTCGAAAAGTTTCATAGAATCTAATTTTCCGATGATTTTTTACAAAGACTTCCATCATAACCATCGCTCGAAAAATATATAAATGATATGTGAAGTTTCATATCATTTCGAAAATTCCCCGATTTAATTTGATTTTTGACCGAAACAAGTATAAATTAGTGTATAATATATTATGATTTTTTGACCGAAACTTGCATTTCGAAAAGTTTCATAGAATCTAGTTTTCAGATGATTATCTTGCATGGACTTCCATCATAACTCTTAACATATATAAATGATCTGAAAAGTCTTGTATAATTTCAAATAGTCCCCAATTAAATTTTATTTTTTTGACCGAAACTAGTGTTTAATATACTATGATTTTAGACTGAAACTTGCATTTCGAAAAGAATCATAGAATCTAATTTTCCGATGATTTTTTACAAAGACTTCCATCATAACCTTCCCTCGAAAAATATATAAATGATATGTGAAGTTTCATATCATTTTGAACAGTCCCCGATTGAATTTGATTTTTGACCGAAACTTGTATAAACTAGTGTGTAATAAATTATGATTTTTTGACCGAAACTTGCATTTCGAAAAGTTTCATAGAATCTAGTTTTCAGATGATTTTCTTGCATGGACTTCCATCATAAACTTCCCTCTTAACATATATAAATGATCTGAAAAGTCTCGAATAAATTCAAATAGTCCCCAATTATATTTTATTTTTTTGACTGAAACTAGTGTATAATATACTATGATTTTTAACCGAAACTTGCATTTCGAAAAGTTTCATAGAATCTAATTTTCCGATGATTTTTTTAGATGGACTTCCATCATAACCATCGCTCAAAAACATATATAAATGATAGGTGAAGTCTCGTATCATTTTGAACAATCCCCGATTTAATATGGTTTTTGACCGAAACTAGTATAAACTAGTGTATAATATATTATGATTTTTTGACCGAAACTTGCATTTCGAAAAGTTTCATAGAATCTAATTTTCAGATGATTTTTATGCATGGACTACCATCATAACATTCCCTCTTAACATAAATAAATGATCTGAAAAGTCTCGTATCATTTCAAATAGTCCACAATTAAATTTTATTTTTTTGATTGAAACTAGTGTATAATATACTGATTTTTGACCGAAACTCGCATATCTAAAAGTTTCATAGAATCTAATTTTCAGATGAATTTTTTGCATGGACTTCCATCATATCCTTCCCTCTTAACATATATAAATGATATGTGAAGTCTCGTATCATGTCAAATAGTCCCCAATACAATTTGATTTTTTAGACCGAAACTAGTGTATAATATACTATGATTTTTGACCGAAACTTGCATTTCAAAAGGTTTCATAAAATCTAATTATCCGATGATTTTTTGCATGGACATCCATCATAACCTTCCCTCGTAAAATATATAAATGATATGTGATGTTTCATATCATTTCGAACAGTACCTGATTTAATTTGATTTTTGACCGATACTAGTATAAACTAATGTATAATATATTATGATTGTTTTGACCGAAACTTGCATTTCGAAAATTTTCATAGAATCTAGTTTTCAGATGATTTTCTTGCATGGACTTCCATCATAACTCTTAACATATATAAATGATCTTAAAAGTCTTGTATAATTTTAAATAGTCCCCAAATAAATTTTATTTTTTTGACCGAAACTAGTGTATAATATACTATGATTTTTGACCGAAACTTGCATTTCGAAAAGTTTCATAGAATCTAATTTTCCGATGATTTTTTACAAAGACTTCCATCATAACCATCGCTCGAAAAATATATAAATGATATGTGAAGTTTCATATCATTTCGAAAATTCCCCGATTTAATTTGATTTTTGACCGAAACAAGTATAAATTAGTGTATAATATATTATGATTTTTTGACCGAAACTTGCATTTCGAAAAGTTTCATAGAATCTAGTTTTCAGATGATTATCTTGCATGGACTTCCATCATAACTCTTAACATATATAAATGATCTGAAAAGTCTTGTATAATTTCAAATAGTCCCCAATTAAATTTTATTTTTTTGACCGAAACTAGTGTTTAATATACTATGATTTTAGACTGAAACTTGCATTTCGAAAAGAATCATAGAATCTAATTTTCCGATGATTTTTTACAAAGACTTCCATCATAACCTTCCCTCGAAAAATATATAAATGATATGTGAAGTTTCATATCATTTTGAACAGTCCCCGATTGAATTTGATTTTTGACCGAAACTTGTATAAACTAGTGTGTAATAAATTATGATTTTTTGACCGAAACTTGCATTTCGAAAAGTTTCATAGAATCTAGTTTTCAGATGATTTTCTTGCATGGACTTCCATCATAAACTTCCCTCTTAACATATATAAATGATCTGAAAAGTCTCGAATAAATTCAAATAGTCCCCAATTATATTTTATTTTTTTGACTGAAACTAGTGTATAATATACTATGATTTTTAACCGAAACTTGCATTTCGAAAAGTTTACTAGAATCTAATTTTCCGATGATTTTTTTAGATGGACTTCCATCATAACCATCGCTCAAAAACATATATAAATGATAGGTGAAGTCTCGTATCATTTTGAACAATCCCCGATTTAATATGGTTTTTGACCGAAACTAGTATAAACTAGTGTATAATATATTATGATTTTTTGACCGAAACTTGCATTTCGAAAAGTTTCATAGAATCTAATTTTCAGATGATTTTTATGCATGGACTACCATCATAACATTCCCTCTTAACATAAATAAATGATCTGAAAAGTCTCGTATCATTTCAAATAGTCCACAATTAAATTTTATTTTTTTGACTGAAACTAGTGTATAATATACTGATTTTTGACCGAAACTCGCATATCTAAAAGTTTCATAGAATCTAATTTTCAGATGAATTTTTTGCATGGACTTCCATCATATCCTTCCCTCTTAACATATATAAATGATATGTGAAGTCTCGTATCATGTCAAATAGTCCCCAATACAATTTGATTTTTTAGACCGAAACTAGTGTATAATATACTATGATTTTTGACCGAAACTTGCATTTCAAAAGGTTTCATAAAATCTAATTATCCGATGATTTTTTGCATGGACATCCATCATAACCTTCCCTCGTAAAATATATAAATGATATGTGAAGTTTCATATCATTTCGAACAGTACCTGATTTAATTTGATTTTTGACCGATACTAGTATAAACTAATGTATAATATATTATGATTGTTTTGACCGAAACTTGCATTTCGAAAATTTTCATAGAATCTAGTTTTCAGATGATTTTCTTGCATGGACTTCCATCATAACTCTTAACATATATAAATGATCTTAAAAGTCTTGTATAATTTTAAATAGTCCCCAAATAAATTTTATTTTTTTGACCGAAACTAGTGTATAATATACTATGATTTTTGACCGAAACTTGCATTTCGAAAAGTTTCATAGAATCTAATTTTCCGATGATTTTTTACAAAGACTTCCATCATAACCATCGCTCGAAAAATATATAAATGATATTTGAAGTTTCATATCATTTCGAAAATTCCCCGATTTAATTTGATTTTTGACCGAAACAAGTATAAATTAGTGTATAATATATTATGATTTTTTGACCGAAACTTGCATTTCGAAAAGTTTCATAGAATCTAGTTTTCAGATGATTATCTTGCATGGACTTCCATCATTACTCTTAACATATATAAATGATCTGAAAAGTCTTGTATAATTTCAAATAGTCCCCAATTAAATTAAATTTTATTGACAGAAACTAGTGTATAATATACTATGATTTTAGACTGAAACTCACATATCGAAAAGAATCATAGAATCTAATTTTCCGATGATTTTTTACAAAGACTTCCATCATAACCTTCCCTCGAAAAATATATAAATGATATGTGAAGTTTCGTATCATTTTGAATAGTCCCCGATTTAATTTGATTTTTGACCGAAACTAGTATAAACTAGTGTGTAATAAATTATGATTTTTTGACCGAAACTTGCATTTCGAAAAGTTTCATAGAATCTAGTTTTCAGATGATTTTATTGCATGGACTTCCATCATAAACTTCCCTCTTAACATATATAAATGATCTGAAAAGTCTCGAATAAATTCAAATAGTCCCCAATTATATTTTATTTTTTTGACTGAAACTAGTGTATAATATACTATGATTTTTGACCGAAACTTGCATTTCGAAAAGTTTCATAGAATCTAATTTTCCGATGATTTTTTTAGATGGACTTCCATCATAACCATCGCTCAAAAACATATATAAATGATAGGTGAAGTCTCGTATCATTTTGAACAATCCCCGATTTAATATGGTTTTTGACCGAAACTAGTATAAACTAGTGTATAATATATTATGATTTTTTGACCGAAACTTGCATTTCGAAAAGTTTCATAGAATCTAATTTTCAGATGATTTTTATGCATGGACTACCATCATAACATTCCCTCTTAACATAAATAAATGATCTGAAAAGTCTCGTATCATTTCAAATAGTCCACAATTAAATTTTATTTTTTTGACTGAAACTAGTGTATAATATACTGATTTTTGACCGAAACTCGCATATCTAAAAGTTTCATAGAATCTAATTTTCAGATGAATTTTTTGCATGGACTTCCATCATATCCTTCCCTCTTAACATATATAAATGATATGTGAAGTCTCGTATCATGTCAAATAGTCCCCAATACAATTTGATTTTTTAGACCGAAACTAGTGTATAATATACTATGATTTTTGACCGAAACTTGCATTTCAAAAGGTTTCATAAAATCTAATTATCCGATGATTTTTTGCATGGACATCCATCATAACCTTCCCTCGTAAAATATATAAATGATATGTGAAGTTTCATATCATTTCGAACAGTACCTGATTTAATTTGATTTTTGACCGATACTAGTATAAACTAATGTATAATATATTATGATTGTTTTGACCGAAACTTGCATTTCGAAAATTTTCATAGAATCTAGTTTTCAGATGATTTTCTTGCATGGACTTCCATCATAACTCTTAACATATATAAATGATCTTAAAAGTCTTGTATAATTTTAAATAGTCCCCAAATAAATTTTATTTTTTTGACCGAAACTAGTGTATAATATACTATGATTTTTGACCGAAACTTGCATTTCGAAAAGTTTCATAGAATCTAATTTTCCGATGATTTTTTACAAAGACTTCCATCATAACCATCGCTCGAAAAATATATAAATGATATGTGAAGTTTCATATCATTTCGAAAATTCCCCGATTTAATTTGATTTTTGACCGAAACAAGTATAAATTAGTGTATAATATATTATGATTTTTTGACCGAAACTTGCATTTCGAAAAGTTTCATAGAATCTAGTTTTCAGATGATTATCTTGCATGGACTTCCATCATAACTCTTAACATATATAAATGATCTGAAAAGTCTTGTATAATTTCAAATAGTCCCCAATTAAATTTTATTTTTTTGACCGAAACTAGTGTTTAATATACTATGATTTTAGACTGAAACTTGCATTTCGAAAAGAATCATAGAATCTAATTTTCCGATGATTTTTTACAAAGACTTCCATCATAACCTTCCCTCGAAAAATATATAAATGATATGTGAAGTTTCGTATCATTTTGAACAGTCCCCGATTGAATTTGATTTTTGACCGAAACTTGTATAAACTAGTGTGTAATAAATTATGATTTTTTGACCGAAACTTGCATTTCGAAAAGTTTCATAGAATCTAGTTTTCAGATGATTTTCTTGCATGGACTTCCATCATAAACTTCCCTCTTAACATATATAAATGATCTGAAAAGTCTCGAATAAATTCAAATAGTCCCCAATTATATTTTATTTTTTTGACTGAAACTAGTGTATAATATACTATGATTTTTGACCGAAACTTGCATTTCGAAAAGTTTCATAGAATCTAATTTTCCGATGATTTTTTTAGATGGACTTCCATCATAACCATCGCTCAAAAACATATATAAATGATAGGTGAAGTCTCGTATCATTTTGAACAATCCCCGATTTAATATGGTTTTTGACCGAAACTAGTATAAACTAGTGTATAATATATTATGATTTTTTGACCGAAACTTGCATTTCGAAAAGTTTCATAGAATCTAATTTTCAGATGATTTTTATGCATGGACTACCATCATAACATTCCCTCTTAACATAAATAAATGATCTGAAAAGTCTCGTATCATTTCAAATAGTCCACAATTAAATTTTATTTTTTTGATTGAAACTAGTGTATAATATACTGATTTTTGACCGAAACTCGCATATCTAAAAGTTTCATAGAATCTAATTTTCAGATGAATTTTTTGCATGGACTTCCATCATATCCTTCCCTCTTAACATATATAAATGATATGTGAAGTCTCGTATCATGTCAAATAGTCCCCAATACAATTTGATTTTTTAGACCGAAACTAGTGTATAATATACTATGATTTTTGACCGAAACTTGCATTTCAAAAGGTTTCATAAAATCTAATTATCCGATGATTTTTTGCATGGACATCCATCATAACCTTCCCTCGTAAAATATATAAATGATATGTGAAGTTTCATATCATTTCGAACAGTACCTGATTTAATTTGATTTTTGACCGATACTAGTATAAACTAATGTATAATATATTATGATTGTTTTGACCGAAACTTGCATTTCGAAAATTTTCATAGAATCTAGTTTTCAGATGATTTTCTTGCATGGACTTCCATTATAACTCTTAACATATATAAATGATCTTAAAAGTCTTGTATAATTTTAAATAGTCCCCAAATAAATTTTATTTTTTTGACCGAAACTAGTGTATAATATACTATGATTTTTGACCGAAACTTGCATTTCGAAAAGTTTCATAGAATCTAATTTTCCGATGATTTTTTACAAAGACTTCCATCATAACCATCGCTCGAAAAATATATAAATGATATGTGAAGTTTCATATCATTTCGAAAATTCCCCGATTTAATTTGATTTTTGACCGAAACAAGTATAAATTAGTGTATAATATATTATGATTTTTTGACCGAAACTTGCATTTCGAAAAGTTTCATAGAATCTAGTTTTCAGATGATTATCTTGCATGGACTTCCATCATTACTCTTAACATATATAAATGATCTGAAAAGTCTTGTATAATTTCAAATAGTCCCCAATTAAATTAAATTTTATTGACAGAAACTAGTGTATAATATACTATGATTTTAGACTGAAACTCACATATCGAAAAGAATCATAGAATCTAATTTTCCGATGATTTTTTACAAAGACTTCCATCATAACCTTCCCTCGAAAAATATATAAATGATATGTGAAGTTTCGTATCATTTTGAATAGTCCCCGATTTAATTTGATTTTTGACCGAAACTAGTATAAACTAGTGTGTAATAAATTATGATTTTTTGACCGAAACTTGCATTTCGAAAAGTTTCATAGAATCTAGTTTTCAGATGATTTTATTGCATGGACTTCCATCATAAACTTCCCTCTTAACATATATAAATGATCTGAAAAGTCTCGAATAAATTCAAATAGTCCCCAATTATATTTTATTTTTTTGACTGAAACTAGTGTATAATATACTATGATTTTTGACCGAAACTTGCATTTCGAAAAGTTTCATAGAATCTAATTTTCCGATGATTTTTTTAGATGGACTTCCATCATAACCATCGCTCAAAAACATATATAAATGATAGGTGAAGTCTCGTATCATTTTGAACAATCCCCGATTTAATATGGTTTTTGACCGAAACTAGTATAAACTAGTGTATAATATATTATGATTTTTTGACCGAAACTTGCATTTCGAAAAGTTTCATAGAATCTAATTTTCAGATGATTTTTATGCATGGACTACCATCATAACATTCCCTCTTAACATAAATAAATGATCTGAAAAGTCTCGTATCATTTCAAATAGTCCACAATTAAATTTTATTTTTTTGACTGAAACTAGTGTATAATATACTGATTTTTGACCGAAACTCGCATATCTAAAAGTTTCATAGAATCTAATTTTCAGATGAATTTTTTGCATGGACTTCCATCATATCCTTCCCTCTTAACATATATAAATGATATGTGAAGTCTCGTATCATGTCAAATAGTCCCCAATACAATTTGATTTTTTAGACCGAAACTAGTGTATAATATACTATGATTTTTGACCGAAACTTGCATTTCAAAAGGTTTCATAAAATCTAATTATCCGATGATTTTTTGCATGGACATCCATCATAACCTTCCCTCGTAAAATATATAAATGATATGTGAAGTTTAATATCATTTCGAACAGTACCTGATTTAATTTGATTTTTGACCGATACTAGTATAAACTAATGTATAATATATTATGATTGTTTTGACCGAAACTTGCATTTCGAAAATTTTCATAGAATCTAGTTTTCAGATGATTTTCTTGCATGGACTTCCATCATAACTCTTAACATATATAAATGATCTTAAAAGTCTTGTATAATTTTAAATAGTCCCCAAATAAATTTTATTTTTTTGACCGAAACTAGTGTATAATATACTATGATTTTTGACCGAAACTTGCATTTCGAAAAGTTTCATAGAATCTAATTTTCCGATGATTTTTTACAAAGACTTCCATCATAACCATCGCTCGAAAAATATATAAATGATATGTGAAGTTTCATATCATTTCGAAAATTCCCCGATTTAATTTGATTTTTGACCGAAACTAGTATAAATTAGTGTATAATATATTATGATTTTTTGACCGAAACTTGCATTTCGAAAAGTTTCATAGAATCTAGTTTTCAGATGATTATCTTGCATGGACTTCCATCATTACTCTTAACATATATAAATGATCTGAAAAGTCTTGTATAATTTCAAATAGTCCCCAATTAAATTTTATTTTATTGACAGAAACTAGTGTATAATATACTATGATTTTAGACTGAAACTCTCATATCGAAAAGAATCATAGAATCTAATTTTCCGATGATTTTTTACAAAGACTTCCATCATAACCTTCCCTCGAAAAATATATAAATGATATGTGAAGTTTCGTATCATTTTGAATAGTCCCCGATTTAATTTGATTTTTGACCGAAACTAGTATAAACTAGTGTGTAATAAATTATGATTTTTTGACCGAAACTTGCATTTCGAAAAGTTTCATAGAATCTAGTTTTCAGATGATTTTCTTGCATGGACTTCCATCATAAACTTCCCTCTTAACATATATAAATGATCTGAAAAGTCTCGAATAATATCAAATAGTCCCCAATTATATTTTATTTTTTTGACCGAAACTAGTGTATAATATACTATGATTTTTGACCGAAACTTGCATTTCGAAAAGTTTCATAGAATCTAATTTTCCGATAATTTTTTTAGATGGACTTCCATCATAACCATCGCTCAAAAACATATATAAATGATAGGTGAAGTCTCGTATCATTTTGAACAATCCCCGATTTAATATGGTTTTTGACCGAAACTAGTATAAACTAGTGTATAATATATTATGATTTTTTGACCGAAACTTGCATTTCGAAAAGTTTCATAGAATCTAATTTTCAGATGATTTTTATGCATGGACTACCATCATAACATTCCCTCTTAACATAAATAAATGATCTGAAAAGTCTCGTATCATTTCAAATAGTCCACAATTAAATTTTATTTTTTTGACTGAAACTAGTGTATAATATACTGATTTTTGACCGAAACTCGCATATCTAAAAGTTTCATAGAATCTAATTTTCAGATGAATTTTTTGCATGGACTTCCATCATATCCTTCCCTCTTAACATATATAAATGATATGTGAAGTCTCGTATCATGTCAAATAGTCCTCAATACAATTTGATTTTTTAGACCGAAACTAGTGTATAATATACTATGATTTTTGACCGAAACTTGCATTTCAAAAGGTTTCATAAAATCTAATTATCCGATGATTTTTTGCATGGACATCCATCATAACCTTCCCTCGTAAAATATATAAATGATATGTGAAGTTTAATATCATTTCGAACAGTACCTGATTTAATTTGATTTTTGACCGATACTAGTATAAACTAATGTATAATATATTATGATTGTTTTGACCGAAACTTGCATTTCGAAAATTTTCATAGAATCTAGTTTTCAGATGATTTTCTTGCATGGACTTCCATCATAACTCTTAACATATATAAATGATCTTAAAAGTCTTGTATAATTTTAAATAGTCCCCAAATAAATTTTATTTTTTTGACCGAAACTAGTGTATAATATACTATGATTTTTGACCGAAACTTGCATTTCGAAAAGTTTCATAGAATCTAATTTTCCGATGATTTTTTACAAAGACTTCCATCATAACCATCGCTCGAAAAATATATAAATGATATGTGAAGTTTCATATCATTTCGAAAATTCCCCGATTTAATTTGATTTTTGACCGAAACTAGTATAAATTAGTGTATAATATATTATGATTTTTTGACCGAAACTTGCATTTCGAAAAGTTTCATAGAATCTAGTTTTCAGATGATTATCTTGCATGGACTTCCATCATTACTCTTAACATATATAAATGATCTGAAAAGTCTTGTATAATTTCAAATAGTCCCCAATTAAATTTTATTTTATTGACAGAAACTAGTGTATAATATACTATGATTTTAGACTGAAACTCTCATATCGAAAAGAATCATAGAATCTAATTTTCCGATGATTTTTTACAAAGACTTCCATCATAACCTTCCCTCGAAAAATATATAAATGATATGTGAAGTTTCGTATCATTTTGAATAGTCCCCGATTTAATTTGATTTTTGACCGAAACTAGTATAAACTAGTGTGTAATAAATTATGATTTTTTGACCGAAACTTGCATTTCGAAAAGTTTCATAGAATCTAGTTTTCAGATGATTTTCTTGCATGGACTTCCATCATAAACTTCCCTCTTAACATATATAAATGATCTGAAAAGTCTCGAATAATATCAAATAGTCCCCAATTATATTTTATTTTTTTGACCGAAACTAGTGTATAATATACTATGATTTTTGACCGAAACTTGCATTTCGAAAAGTTTCATAGAATCTAATTTTCCGATAATTTTTTTAGATGGACTTCCATCATAACCATCGCTCAAAAACATATATAAATGATAGGTGAAGTCTCGTATCATTTTGAACAATCCCCGATTTAATATGGTTTTTGACCGAAACTAGTATAAACTAGTGTATAATATATTATGATTTTTTGACCGAAACTTGCATTTCGAAAAGTTTCATAGAATCTAATTTTCAGATGATTTTTATGCATGGACTACCATCATAACATTCCCTCTTAACATAAATAAATGATCTGAAAAGTCTCGTATCATTTCAAATAGTCCACAATTAAATTTTATTTTTTTGACTGAAACTAGTGTATAATATACTGATTTTTGACCGAAACTCGCATATCTAAAAGTTTCATAGAATCTAATTTTCAGATGAATTTTTTGCATGGACTTCCATCATATCCTTCCCTCTTAACATATATAAATGATATGTGAAGTCTCGTATCATGTCAAATAGTCCTCAATACAATTTGATTTTTTAGACCGAAACTAGTGTATAATATACTATGATTTTTGACCGAAACTTGCATTTCAAAAGGTTTCATAAAATCTAATTATCCGATGATTTTTTGCATGGACATCCATCATAACCTTCCCTCGTAAAATATATAAATGATATGTGAAGTTTCATATCATTTCGAACAGTACCTGATTTAATTTGATTTTTGACCGATACTAGTATAAACTAATGTATAATATATTATGATTATTTTGACCGAAACTTGCATTTCGAAAATTTTCATAGAATCTAGTTTTCAGATGATTTTCTTGCATGGACTTCCATCATAACTCTTAACATATATAAATGATCTTAAAAGTCTTGTATAATTTTAAATAGTCCCCAAATAAATTTTATTTTTTTGACCGAAACTAGTGTATAATATACTATGATTTTTTTACCGAAACTTGCATTTCGAAAAGTTTCATAGAATCTAATTTTCCGATGATTTTTTACAAAGACTTCCATCATAACCATCGCTCGAAAAATATATAAATGATATGTAAAGTTTCATATCATTTCGAAAAGTCCCCGATTTAATTTGATTTTTGACCGAAACTAGTATAAATTAGTGTATAATATATTATGATTTTTTGACCGAAACTTGCATTTCGAAAAGTTTCATAGAATCTAGTTTTCAGATGATTATCTTGCATGGACTTCCATCATTACTCTTAACATATATAAATGATCTGAAAAGTCTTGTATAATTTCAAATAGTCCCCAATTAAATTTTATTTTATTGACAGAAACTAGTGTATAATATACTATGATTTTAGACTGAAACTCTCATATCGAAAAGAATCATAGAATCTAATTTTCCGATGATTTTTTACAAAGACTTCCATCATAACCTTCCCTCGAAAAATATATAAATGATATGTGAAGTTTCGTATCATTTTGAATAGTCCCCGATTTAATTTGATTTTTGACCGAAACTAGTATAAACTAGTGTGTAATAAATTATGATTTTTTGACCGAAACTTGCATTTCGAAAAGTTTCATAGAATCTAGTTTTCAGATGATTTTCTTGCATGGACTTCCATCATAAACTTCCCTCTTAACATATATAAATGATCTGAAAAGTCTCGAATAATATCAAATAGTCCCCAATTATATTTTATTTTTTTGACCGAAACTAGTGTATAATATACTATGATTTTTGACCGAAACTTGCATTTCGAAAAGTTTCATAGAATCTAGTTTTCAGATGATTATCTTGCATGGACTTCCATCATTACTCTTAACATATATAAATGATCTGAAAAGTCTTGTATAATTTCAAATAGTCCCCAATTAAATTTTATTTTATTGACAGAAACTAGTGTATAATATACTATGATTTTAGACTGAAACTCTCATATCGAAAAGAATCATAGAATCTAATTTTCCGATGATTTTTTACAAAGACTTCCATCATAACCTTCCCTCGAAAAATATATAAATGATATGTGAAGTTTCGTATCATTTTGAATAGTCCCCGATTTAATTTGATTTTTGACCGAAACTAGTATAAACTAGTGTGTAATAAATTATGATTTTTTGACCGAAACTTGCATTTCGAAAAGTTTCATAGAATCTAGTTTTCAGATGATTTTCTTGCATGGACTTCCATCATAAACTTCCCTCTTAACATATATAAATGATCTGAAAAGTCTCGAATAATATCAAATAGTCCCCAATTATATTTTATTTTTTTGACCGAAACTAGTGTATAATATACTATGATTTTTGACCGAAACTTGCATTTCGAAAAGTTTCATAGAATCTAATTTTCCGATAATTTTTTTAGATGGACTTCCATCATAACCATCGCTCAAAAACATATATAAATGATAGGTGAAGTCTCGTATCATTTTGAACAATCCCCGATTTAATATGGTTTTTGACCGAAACTAGTATAAACTAGTGTATAATATATTATGATTTTTTGACCGAAACTTGCATTTCGAAAAGTTTCATAGAATCTAATTTTCAGATGATTTTTATGCATGGACTACCATCATAACATTCCCTCTTAACATAAATAAATGATCTGAAAAGTCTCGTATCATTTCAAATAGTCCACAATTAAATTTTATTTTTTTGACTGAAACTAGTGTATAATATACTGATTTTTGACCGAAACTCGCATATCTAAAAGTTTCATAGAATCTAATTTTCAGATGAATTTTTTGCATGGACTTCCATCATATCCTTCCCTCTTAACATATATAAATGATATGTGAAGTCTCGTATCATGTCAAATAGTCCTCAATACAATTTGATTTTTTAGACCGAAACTAGTGTATAATATACTATGATTTTTGACCGAAACTTGCATTTCAAAAGGTTTCATAAAATCTAATTATCCGATGATTTTTTGCATGGACATCCATCATAACCTTCCCTCGTAAAATATATAAATGATATGTGAAGTTTCATATCATTTCGAACAGTACCTGATTTAATTTGATTTTTGACCGATACTAGTATAAACTAATGTATAATATATTATGATTATTTTGACCGAAACTTGCATTTCGAAAATTTTCATAGAATCTAGTTTTCAGATGATTTTCTTGCATGGACTTCCATCATAACTCTTAACATATATAAATGATCTTAAAAGTCTTGTATAATTTTAAATAGTCCCCAAATAAATTTTATTTTTTTGACCGAAACTAGTGTATAATATACTATGATTTTTTTACCGAAACTTGCATTTCGAAAAGTTTCAAAGAATCTAATTTTCCGATGATTTTTTACAAAGACTTCCATCATAACCATCGCTCGAAAAATATATAAATGATATGTAAAGTTTCATATCATTTCGAAAAGTCCCCGATTTAATTTGATTTTTGACCGAAACTAGTATAAATTAGTGTATAATATATTATGATTTTTTGACCGAAACTTGCATTTCGAAAAGTTTCATAGAATCTAGTTTTCAGATGATTATCTTGCATGGACTTCCATCATTACTCTTAACATATATAAATGATCTGAAAAGTCTTGTATAATTTCAAATAGTCCCCAATTAAATTTTATTTTATTGACAGAAACTAGTGTATAATATACTATGATTTTAGACTGAAACTCTCATATCGAAAAGAATCATAGAATCTAATTTTCCGATGATTTTTTACAAAGACTTCCATCATAACCTTCCCTCGAAAAATATATAAATGATATGTGAAGTTTCGTATCATTTTGAATAGTCCCCGATTTAATTTGATTTTTGACCGAAACTAGTATAAACTAGTGTGTAATAAATTATGATTTTTTGACCGAAACTTGCATTTCGAAAAGTTTCATAGAATCTAGTTTTCAGATGATTTTCTTGCATGGACTTCCATCATAAACTTCCCTCTTAACATATATAAATGATCTGAAAAGTCTCGAATAATATCAAATAGTCCCCAATTATATTTTATTTTTTTGACCGAAACTAGTGTATAATATACTATGATTTTTGACCGAAACTTGCATTTCGAAAAGTTTCATAGAATCTAATTTTCCGATAATTTTTTTAGATGGACTTCCATCATAACCATCGCTCAAAAACATATATAAATGATAGGTGAAGTCTCGTATCATTTTGAACAATCCCCGATTTAATATGGTTTTTGACCGAAACTAGTATAAACTAGTGTATAATATATTATGATTTTTTGACCGAAACTTGCATTTCGAAAAGTTTCATAGAATCTAATTTTCAGATGATTTTTATGCATGGACTACCATCATAACATTCCCTCTTAACATAAATAAATGATCTGAAAAGTCTCGTATCATTTCAAATAGTCCACAATTAAATTTTATTTTTTTGACTGAAACTAGTGTATAATATACTGATTTTTGACCGAAACTCGCATATCTAAAAGTTTCATAGAATCTAATTTTCAGATGAATTTTTTGCATGGACTTCCATCATATCCTTCCCTCTTAACATATATAAATGATATGTGAAGTCTCGTATCATGTCAAATAGTCCTCAATACAATTTGATTTTTTAGACCGAAACTAGTGTATAATATACTATGATTTTTGACCGAAACTTGCATTTCAAAAGGTTTCATAAAATCTAATTATCCGATGATTTTTTGCATGGACATCCATCATAACCTTCCCTCGTAAAATATATAAATGATATGTGAAGTTTCATATCATTTCGAACAGTACCTGATTTAATTTGATTTTTGACCGATACTAGTATAAACTAATGTATAATATATTATGATTATTTTGACCGAAACTTGCATTTCGAAAATTTTCATAGAATCTAGTTTTCAGATGATTTTCTTGCATGGACTTCCATCATAACTCTTAACATATATAAATGATCTTAAAAGTCTTGTATAATTTTAAATAGTCCCCAAATAAATTTTATTTTTTTGACCGAAACTAGTGTATAATATACTATGATTTTTTTACCGAAACTTGCATTTCGAAAAGTTTCAAAGAATCTAATTTTCCGATGATTTTTTACAAAGACTTCCATCATAACCATCGCTCGAAAAATATATAAATGATATGTAAAGTTTCATATCATTTCGAAAAGTCCCCGATTTAATTTGATTTTTGACCGAAACTAGTATAAATTAGTGTATAATATATTATGATTTTTTGACCGAAACTTGCATTTCGAAAAGTTTCATAGAATCTAGTTTTCAGATGATTATCTTGCATGGACTTCCATCATTACTCTTAACATATATAAATGATCTGAAAAGTCTTGTATAATTTCAAATAGTCCCCAATTAAATTTTATTTTATTGACAGAAACTAGTGTATAATATACTATGATTTTAGACTGAAACTCTCATATCGAAAAGAATCATAGAATCTAATTTTCCGATGATTTTTTACAAAGACTTCCATCATAACCTTCCCTCGAAAAATATATAAATGATATGTGAAGTTTCGTATCATTTTGAATAGTCCCCGATTTAATTTGATTTTTGACCGAAACTAGTATAAACTAGTGTGTAATAAATTATGATTTTTTGACCGAAACTTGCATTTCGAAAAGTTTCATAGAATCTAGTTTTCAGATGATTTTCTTGCATGGACTTCCATCATAAACTTCCCTCTTAACATATATAAATGATCTGAAAAGTCTCGAATAATATCAAATAGTCCCCAATTATATTTTATTTTTTTGACCGAAACTAGTGTATAATATACTATGATTTTTGACCGAAACTTGCATTTCGAAAAGTTTCATAGAATCTAATTTTCCGATAATTTTTTTAGATGGACTTCCATCATAACCATCGCTCAAAAACATATATAAATGATAGGTGAAGTCTCGTATCATTTTGAACAATCCCCGATTTAATATGGTTTTTGACCGAAACTAGTATAAACTAGTGTATAATATATTATGATTTTTTGACCGAAACTTGCATTTCGAAAAGTTTCATAGAATCTAATTTTCAGATGATTTTTATGCATGGACTACCATCATAACATTCCCTCTTAACATAAATAAATGATCTGAAAAGTCTCGTATCATTTCAAATAGTCCACAATTAAATTTTATTTTTTTGACTGAAACTAGTGTATAATATACTGATTTTTGACCGAAACTCGCATATCTAAAAGTTTCATAGAATCTAATTTTCAGATGAATTTTTTGCATGGACTTCCATCATATCCTTCCCTCTTAACATATATAAATGATATGTGAAGTCTCGTATCATGTCAAATAGTCCTCAATACAATTTGATTTTTTAGACCGAAACTAGTGTATAATATACTATGATTTTTGACCGAAACTTGCATTTCAAAAGGTTTCATAAAATCTAATTATCCGATGATTTTTTGCATGGACATCCATCATAACCTTCCCTCGTAAAATATATAAATGATATGTGAAGTTTCATATCATTTCGAACAGTACCTGATTTAATTTGATTTTTGACCGATACTAGTATAAACTAATGTATAATATATTATGATTATTTTGACCGAAACTTGCATTTCGAAAATTTTCATAGAATCTAGTTTTCAGATGATTTTCTTGCATGGACTTCCATCATAACTCTTAACATATATAAATGATCTTAAAAGTCTTGTATAATTTTAAATAGTCCCCAAATAAATTTTATTTTTTTGACCGAAACTAGTGTATAATATACTATGATTTTTTTACCGAAACTTGCATTTCGAAAAGTTTCAAAGAATCTAATTTTCCGATGATTTTTTACAAAGACTTCCATCATAACCATCGCTCGAAAAATATATAAATGATATGTAAAGTTTCATATCATTTCGAAAAGTCCCCGATTTAATTTGATTTTTGACCGAAACTAGTATAAATTAGTGTATAATATATTATGATTTTTTGACCGAAACTTGCATTTCGAAAAGTTTCATAGAATCTAGTTTTCAGATGATTATCTTGCATGGACTTCCATCATTACTCTTAACATATATAAATGATCTGAAAAGTCTTGTATAATTTCAAATAGTCCCCAATTAAATTTTATTTTATTGACAGAAACTAGTGTATAATATACTATGATTTTAGACTGAAACTCTCATATCGAAAAGAATCATAGAATCTAATTTTCCGATGATTTTTTACAAAGACTTCCATCATAACCTTCCCTCGAAAAATATATAAATGATATGTGAAGTTTCGTATCATTTTGAATAGTCCCCGATTTAATTTGATTTTTGACCGAAACTAGTATAAACTAGTGTGTAATAAATTATGATTTTTTGACCGAAACTTGCATTTCGAAAAGTTTCATAGAATCTAGTTTTCAGATGATTTTCTTGCATGGACTTCCATCATAAACTTCCCTCTTAACATATATAAATGATCTGAAAAGTCTCGAATAATATCAAATAGTCCCCAATTATATTTTATTTTTTTGACCGAAACTAGTGTATAATATACTATGATTTTTGACCGAAACTTGCATTTCGAAAAGTTTCATAGAATCTAATTTTCCGATAATTTTTTTAGATGGACTTCCATCATAACCATCGCTCAAAAACATATATAAATGATAGGTGAAGTCTCGTATCATTTTGAACAATCCCCGATTTAATATGGTTTTTGACCGAAACTAGTATAAACTAGTGTATAATATATTATGATTTTTTGACCGAAACTTGCATTTCGAAAAGTTTCATAGAATCTAATTTTCAGATGATTTTTATGCATGGACTACCATCATAACATTCCCTCTTAACATAAATAAATGATCTGAAAAGTCTCGTATCATTTCAAATAGTCCACAATTAAATTTTATTTTTTTGACTGAAACTAGTGTATAATATACTGATTTTTGACCGAAACTCGCATATCTAAAAGTTTCATAGAATCTAATTTTCAGATGAATTTTTTGCATGGACTTCCATCATATCCTTCCCTCTTAACATATATAAATGATATGTGAAGTCTCGTATCATGTCAAATAGTCCTCAATACAATTTGATTTTTTAGACCGAAACTAGTGTATAATATACTATGATTTTTGACCGAAACTTGCATTTCAAAAGGTTTCATAAAATCTAATTATCCGATGATTTTTTGCATGGACATCCATCATAACCTTCCCTCGTAAAATATATAAATGATATGTGAAGTTTCATATCATTTCGAACAGTACCTGATTTAATTTGATTTTTGACCGATACTAGTATAAACTAATGTATAATATATTATGATTATTTTGACCGAAACTTGCATTTCGAAAATTTTCATAGAATCTAGTTTTCAGATGATTTTCTTGCATGGACTTCCATCATAACTCTTAACATATATAAATGATCTTAAAAGTCTTGTATAATTTTAAATAGTCCCCAAATAAATTTTATTTTTTTGACCGAAACTAGTGTATAATATACTATGATTTTTTTACCGAAACTTGCATTTCGAAAAGTTTCAAAGAATCTAATTTTCCGATGATTTTTTACAAAGACTTCCATCATAACCATCGCTCGAAAAATATATAAATGATATGTAAAGTTTCATATCATTTCGAAAAGTCCCCGATTTAATTTGATTTTTGACCGAAACTAGTATAAATTAGTGTATAATATATTATGATTTTTTGACCGAAACTTGCATTTCGAAAAGTTTCATAGAATCTAGTTTTCAGATGATTATCTTGCATGGACTTCCATCATTACTCTTAACATATATAAATGATCTGAAAAGTCTTGTATAATTTCAAATAGTCCCCAATTAAATTTTATTTTATTGACAGAAACTAGTGTATAATATACTATGATTTTAGACTGAAACTCTCATATCGAAAAGAATCATAGAATCTAATTTTCCGATGATTTTTTACAAAGACTTCCATCATAACCTTCCCTCGAAAAATATATAAATGATATGTGAAGTTTCGTATCATTTTGAATAGTCCCCGATTTAATTTGATTTTTGACCGAAACTAGTATAAACTAGTGTGTAATAAATTATGATTTTTTGACCGAAACTTGCATTTCGAAAAGTTTCATAGAATCTAGTTTTCAGATGATTTTCTTGCATGGACTTCCATCATAAACTTCCCTCTTAACATATATAAATGATCTGAAAAGTCTCGAATAATATCAAATAGTCCCCAATTATATTTTATTTTTTTGACCGAAACTAGTGTATAATATACTATGATTTTTGACCGAAACTTGCATTTCGAAAAGTTTCATAGAATCTAATTTTCCGATAATTTTTTTAGATGGACTTCCATCATAACCATCGCTCAAAAACATATATAAATGATAGGTGAAGTCTCGTATCATTTTGAACAATCCCCGATTTAATATGGTTTTTGACCGAAACTAGTATAAACTAGTGTATAATATATTATGATTTTTTGACCGAAACTTGCATTTCGAAAAGTTTCATAGAATCTAATTTTCAGATGATTTTTATGCATGGACTACCATCATAACATTCCCTCTTAACATAAATAAATGATCTGAAAAGTCTCGTATCATTTCAAATAGTCCACAATTAAATTTTATTTTTTTGACTGAAACTAGTGTATAATATACTGATTTTTGACCGAAACTCGCATATCTAAAAGTTTCATAGAATCTAATTTTCAGATGAATTTTTTGCATGGACTTCCATCATATCCTTCCCTCTTAACATATATAAATGATATGTGAAGTCTCGTATCATGTCAAATAGTCCTCAATACAATTTGATTTTTTAGACCGAAACTAGTGTATAATATACTATGATTTTTGACCGAAACTTGCATTTCAAAAGGTTTCATAAAATCTAATTATCCGATGATTTTTTGCATGGACATCCATCATAACCTTCCCTCGTAAAATATATAAATGATATGTGAAGTTTCATATCATTTCGAACAGTACCTGATTTAATTTGATTTTTGACCGATACTAGTATAAACTAATGTATAATATATTATGATTATTTTGACCGAAACTTGCATTTCGAAAATTTTCATAGAATCTAGTTTTCAGATGATTTTCTTGCATGGACTTCCATCATAACTCTTAACATATATAAATGATCTTAAAAGTCTTGTATAATTTTAAATAGTCCCCAAATAAATTTTATTTTTTTGACCGAAACTAGTGTATAATATACTATGATTTTTTTACCGAAACTTGCATTTCGAAAAGTTTCAAAGAATCTAATTTTCCGATGATTTTTTACAAAGACTTCCATCATAACCATCGCTCGAAAAATATATAAATGATATGTAAAGTTTCATATCATTTCGAAAAGTCCCCGATTTAATTTGATTTTTGACCGAAACTAGTATAAATTAGTGTATAATATATTATGATTTTTTGACCGAAACTTGCATTTCGAAAAGTTTCATAGAATCTAGTTTTCAGATGATTATCTTGCATGGACTTCCATCATTACTCTTAACATATATAAATGATCTGAAAAGTCTTGTATAATTTCAAATAGTCCCCAATTAAATTTTATTTTATTGACAGAAACTAGTGTATAATATACTATGATTTTAGACTGAAACTCTCATATCGAAAAGAATCATAGAATCTAATTTTCCGATGATTTTTTACAAAGACTTCCATCATAACCTTCCCTCGAAAAATATATAAATGATATGTGAAGTTTCGTATCATTTTGAATAGTCCCCGATTTAATTTGATTTTTGACCGAAACTAGTATAAACTAGTGTGTAATAAATTATGATTTTTTGACCGAAACTTGCATTTCGAAAAGTTTCATAGAATCTAGTTTTCAGATGATTTTCTTGCATGGACTTCCATCATAAACTTCCCTCTTAACATATATAAATGATCTGAAAAGTCTCGAATAATATCAAATAGTCCCCAATTATATTTTATTTTTTTGACCGAAACTAGTGTATAATATACTATGATTTTTGACCGAAACTTGCATTTCGAAAAGTTTCATAGAATCTAATTTTCCGATAATTTTTTTAGATGGACTTCCATCATAACCATCGCTCAAAAACATATATAAATGATAGGTGAAGTCTCGTATCATTTTGAACAATCCCCGATTTAATATGGTTTTTGACCGAAACTAGTATAAACTAGTGTATAATATATTATGATTTTTTGACCGAAACTTGCATTTCGAAAAGTTTCATAGAATCTAATTTTCAGATGATTTTTATGCATGGACTACCATCATAACATTCCCTCTTAACATAAATAAATGATCTGAAAAGTCTCGTATCATTTCAAATAGTCCACAATTAAATTTTATTTTTTTGACTGAAACTAGTGTATAATATACTGATTTTTGACCGAAACTCGCATATCTAAAAGTTTCATAGAATCTAATTTTCAGATGAATTTTTTGCATGGACTTCCATCATATCCTTCCCTCTTAACATATATAAATGATATGTGAAGTCTCGTATCATGTCAAATAGTCCTCAATACAATTTGATTTTTTAGACCGAAACTAGTGTATAATATACTATGATTTTTGACCGAAACTTGCATTTCAAAAGGTTTCATAAAATCTAATTATCCGATGATTTTTTGCATGGACATCCATCATAACCTTCCCTCGTAAAATATATAAATGATATGTGAAGTTTCATATCATTTCGAACAGTACCTGATTTAATTTGATTTTTGACCGATACTAGTATAAACTAATGTATAATATATTATGATTATTTTGACCGAAACTTGCATTTCGAAAATTTTCATAGAATCTAGTTTTCAGATGATTTTCTTGCATGGACTTCCATCATAACTCTTAACATATATAAATGATCTTAAAAGTCTTGTATAATTTTAAATAGTCCCCAAATAAATTTTATTTTTTTGACCGAAACTAGTGTATAATATACTATGATTTTTTTACCGAAACTTGCATTTCGAAAAGTTTCAAAGAATCTAATTTTCCGATGATTTTTTACAAAGACTTCCATCATAACCATCGCTCGAAAAATATATAAATGATATGTAAAGTTTCATATCATTTCGAAAAGTCCCCGATTTAATTTGATTTTTGACCGAAACTAGTATAAATTAGTGTATAATATATTATGATTTTTTGACCGAAACTTGCATTTCGAAAAGTTTCATAGAATCTAGTTTTCAGATGATTATCTTGCATGGACTTCCATCATTACTCTTAACATATATAAATGATCTGAAAAGTCTTGTATAATTTCAAATAGTCCCCAATTAAATTTTATTTTATTGACAGAAACTAGTGTATAATATACTATGATTTTAGACTGAAACTCTCATATCGAAAAGAATCATAGAATCTAATTTTCCGATGATTTTTTACAAAGACTTCCATCATAACCTTCCCTCGAAAAATATATAAATGATATGTGAAGTTTCGTATCATTTTGAATAGTCCCCGATTTAATTTGATTTTTGACCGAAACTAGTATAAACTAGTGTGTAATAAATTATGATTTTTTGACCGAAACTTGCATTTCGAAAAGTTTCATAGAATCTAGTTTTCAGATGATTTTCTTGCATGGACTTCCATCATAAACTTCCCTCTTAACATATATAAATGATCTGAAAAGTCTCGAATAATATCAAATAGTCCCCAATTATATTTTATTTTTTTGACCGAAACTAGTGTATAATATACTATGATTTTTGACCGAAACTTGCATTTCGAAAAGTTTCATAGAATCTAATTTTCCGATAATTTTTTTAGATGGACTTCCATCATAACCATCGCTCAAAAACATATATAAATGATAGGTGAAGTCTCGTATCATTTTGAACAATCCCCGATTTAATATGGTTTTTGACCGAAACTAGTATAAACTAGTGTATAATATATTATGATTTTTTGACCGAAACTTGCATTTCGAAAAGTTTCATAGAATCTAATTTTCAGATGATTTTTATGCATGGACTACCATCATAACATTCCCTCTTAACATAAATAAATGATCTGAAAAGTCTCGTATCATTTCAAATAGTCCACAATTAAATTTTATTTTTTTGACTGAAACTAGTGTATAATATACTGATTTTTGACCGAAACTCGCATATCTAAAAGTTTCATAGAATCTAATTTTCAGATGAATTTTTTGCATGGACTTCCATCATATCCTTCCCTCTTAACATATATAAATGATATGTGAAGTCTCGTATCATGTCAAATAGTCCTCAATACAATTTGATTTTTTAGACCGAAACTAGTGTATAATATACTATGATTTTTGACCGAAACTTGCATTTCAAAAGGTTTCATAAAATCTAATTATCCGATGATTTTTTGCATGGACATCCATCATAACCTTCCCTCGTAAAATATATAAATGATATGTGAAGTTTCATATCATTTCGAACAGTACCTGATTTAATTTGATTTTTGACCGATACTAGTATAAACTAATGTATAATATATTATGATTATTTTGACCGAAACTTGCATTTCGAAAATTTTCATAGAATCTAGTTTTCAGATGATTTTCTTGCATGGACTTCCATCATAACTCTTAACATATATAAATGATCTTAAAAGTCTTGTATAATTTTAAATAGTCCCCAAATAAATTTTATTTTTTTGACCGAAACTAGTGTATAATATACTATGATTTTTTTACCGAAACTTGCATTTCGAAAAGTTTCAAAGAATCTAATTTTCCGATGATTTTTTACAAAGACTTCCATCATAACCATCGCTCGAAAAATATATAAATGATATGTAAAGTTTCATATCATTTCGAAAAGTCCCCGATTTAATTTGATTTTTGACCGAAACTAGTATAAATTAGTGTATAATATATTATGATTTTTTGACCGAAACTTGCATTTCGAAAAGTTTCATAGAATCTAGTTTTCAGATGATTATCTTGCATGGACTTCCATCATTACTCTTAACATATATAAATGATCTGAAAAGTCTTGTATAATTTCAAATAGTCCCCAATTAAATTTTATTTTATTGACAGAAACTAGTGTATAATATACTATGATTTTAGACTGAAACTCTCATATCGAAAAGAATCATAGAATCTAATTTTCCGATGATTTTTTACAAAGACTTCCATCATAACCTTCCCTCGAAAAATATATAAATGATATGTGAAGTTTCGTATCATTTTGAATAGTCCCCGATTTAATTTGATTTTTGACCGAAACTAGTATAAACTAGTGTGTAATAAATTATGATTTTTTGACCGAAACTTGCATTTCGAAAAGTTTCATAGAATCTAGTTTTCAGATGATTTTCTTGCATGGACTTCCATCATAAACTTCCCTCTTAACATATATAAATGATCTGAAAAGTCTCGAATAATATCAAATAGTCCCCAATTATATTTTATTTTTTTGACCGAAACTAGTGTATAATATACTATGATTTTTGACCGAAACTTGCATTTCGAAAAGTTTCATAGAATCTAATTTTCCGATAATTTTTTTAGATGGACTTCCATCATAACCATCGCTCAAAAACATATATAAATGATAGGTGAAGTCTCGTATCATTTTGAACAATCCCCGATTTAATATGGTTTTTGACCGAAACTAGTATAAACTAGTGTATAATATATTATGATTTTTTGACCGAAACTTGCATTTCGAAAAGTTTCATAGAATCTAATTTTCAGATGATTTTTATGCATGGACTACCATCATAACATTCCCTCTTAACATAAATAAATGATCTGAAAAGTCTCGTATCATTTCAAATAGTCCACAATTAAATTTTATTTTTTTGACTGAAACTAGTGTATAATATACTGATTTTTGACCGAAACTCGCATATCTAAAAGTTTCATAGAATCTAATTTTCAGATGAATTTTTTGCATGGACTTCCATCATATCCTTCCCTCTTAACATATATAAATGATATGTGAAGTCTCGTATCATGTCAAATAGTCCTCAATACAATTTGATTTTTTAGACCGAAACTAGTGTATAATATACTATGATTTTTGACCGAAACTTGCATTTCAAAAGGTTTCATAAAATCTAATTATCCGATGATTTTTTGCATGGACATCCATCATAACCTTCCCTCGTAAAATATATAAATGATATGTGAAGTTTCATATCATTTCGAACAGTACCTGATTTAATTTGATTTTTGACCGATACTAGTATAAACTAATGTATAATATATTATGATTATTTTGACCGAAACTTGCATTTCGAAAATTTTCATAGAATCTAGTTTTCAGATGATTTTCTTGCATGGACTTCCATCATAACTCTTAACATATATAAATGATCTTAAAAGTCTTGTATAATTTTAAATAGTCCCCAAATAAATTTTATTTTTTTGACCGAAACTAGTGTATAATATACTATGATTTTTTTACCGAAACTTGCATTTCGAAAAGTTTCAAAGAATCTAATTTTCCGATGATTTTTTACAAAGACTTCCATCATAACCATCGCTCGAAAAATATATAAATGATATGTAAAGTTTCATATCATTTCGAAAAGTCCCCGATTTAATTTGATTTTTGACCGAAACTAGTATAAATTAGTGTATAATATATTATGATTTTTTGACCGAAACTTGCATTTCGAAAAGTTTCATAGAATCTAGTTTTCAGATGATTATCTTGCATGGACTTCCATCATTACTCTTAACATATATAAATGATCTGAAAAGTCTTGTATAATTTCAAATAGTCCCCAATTAAATTTTATTTTATTGACAGAAACTAGTGTATAATATACTATGATTTTAGACTGAAACTCTCATATCGAAAAGAATCACAGAATCTAATTTTCCGATGATTTTTTACAAAGACTTCCATCATAACCTTCCCTCGAAAAATATATAAATGATATGTGAAGTTTCGTATCATTTTGAATAGTCCCCGATTTAATTTGATTTTTGACCGAAACTAGTATAAACTAGTGTGTAATAAATTATGATTTTTTGACCGAAACTTGCATTTCGAAAAGTTTCATAGAATCTAGTTTTCAGATGATTTTCTTGCATGGACTTCCATCATAAACTTCCCTCTTAACATATATAAATGATCTGAAAAGTCTCGAATAATATCAAATAGTCCCCAATTATATTTTATTTTTTTGACCGAAACTAGTGTATAATATACTATGATTTTTGACCGAAACTTGCATTTCGAAAAGTTTCATAGAATCTAATTTTCCGATAATTTTTTTAGATGGACTTCCATCATAACCATCGCTCAAAAACATATATAAATGATAGGTGAAGTCTCGTATCATTTTGAACAATCCCCGATTTAATATGGTTTTTGACCGAAACTAGTATAAACTAGTGTATAATATATTATGATTTTTTGACCGAAACTTGCATTTCGAAAAGTTTCATAGAATCTAATTTTCAGATGATTTTTATGCATGGACTACCATCATAACATTCCCTCTTAACATAAATAAATGATCTGAAAAGTCTCGTATCATTTCAAATAGTCCACAATTAAATTTTATTTTTTTGACTGAAACTAGTGTATAATATACTGATTTTTGACCGAAACTCGCATATCTAAAAGTTTCATAGAATCTAATTTTCAGATGAATTTTTTGCATGGACTTCCATCATATCCTTCCCTCTTAACATATATAAATGATATGTGAAGTCTCGTATCATGTCAAATAGTCCTCAATACAATTTGATTTTTTAGACCGAAACTAGTGTATAATATACTATGATTTTTGACCGAAACTTGCATTTCAAAAGGTTTCATAAAATCTAATTATCCGATGATTTTTTGCATGGACATCCATCATAACCTTCCCTCGTAAAATATATAAATGATATGTGAAGTTTCATATCATTTCGAACAGTACCTGATTTAATTTGATTTTTGACCGATACTAGTATAAACTAATGTATAATATATTATGATTATTTTGACCGAAACTTGCATTTCGAAAATTTTCATAGAATCTAGTTTTCAGATGATTTTCTTGCATGGACTTCCATCATAACTCTTAACATATATAAATGATCTTAAAAGTCTTGTATAATTTTAAATAGTCCCCAAATAAATTTTATTTTTTTGACCGAAACTAGTGTATAATATACTATGATTTTTTTACCGAAACTTGCATTTCGAAAAGTTTCAAAGAATCTAATTTTCCGATGATTTTTTACAAAGACTTCCATCATAACCATCGCTCGAAAAATATATAAATGATATGTAAAGTTTCATATCATTTCGAAAAGTCCCCGATTTAATTTGATTTTTGACCGAAACTAGTATAAATTAGTGTATAATATATTATGATTTTTTGACCGAAACTTGCATTTCGAAAAGTTTCATAGAATCTAGTTTTCAGATGATTATCTTGCATGGACTTCCATCATTACTCTTAACATATATAAATGATCTGAAAAGTCTTGTATAATTTCAAATAGTCCCCAATTAAATTTTATTTTATTGACAGAAACTAGTGTATAATATACTATGATTTTAGACTGAAACTCTCATATCGAAAAGAATCACAGAATCTAATTTTCCGATGATTTTTTACAAAGACTTCCATCATAACCTTCCCTCGAAAAATATATAAATGATATGTGAAGTTTCGTATCATTTTGAATAGTCCCCGATTTAATTTGATTTTTGACCGAAACTAGTATAAACTAGTGTGTAATAAATTATGATTTTTTGACCGAAACTTGCATTTCGAAAAGTTTCATAGAATCTAGTTTTCAGATGATTTTCTTGCATGGACTTCCATCATAAACTTCCCTCTTAACATATATAAATGATCTGAAAAGTCTCGAATAATATCAAATAGTCCCCAATTATATTTTATTTTTTTGACCGAAACTAGTGTATAATATACTATGATTTTTGACCGAAACTTGCATTTCGAAAAGTTTCATAGAATCTAATTTTCCGATAATTTTTTTAGATGGACTTCCATCATAACCATCGCTCAAAAACATATATAAATGATAGGTGAAGTCTCGTATCATTTTGAACAATCCCCGATTTAATATGGTTTTTGACCGAAACTAGTATAAACTAGTGTATAATATATTATGATTTTTTGACCGAAACTTGCATTTCGAAAAGTTTCATAGAATCTAATTTTCAGATGATTTTTATGCATGGACTACCATCATAACATTCCCTCTTAACATAAATAAATGATCTGAAAAGTATCGTATCATTTCAAATAGTCCACAATTAAATTTTATTTTTTTGACTGAAACTAGTGTATAATATACTGATTTTTGACCGAAACTCGCATATCTAAAAGTTTCATAGAATCTAATTTTCAGATGAATTTTTTGCATGGACTTCCATCATATCCTTCCCTCTTAACATATATAAATGATATGTGAAGTCTCGTATCATGTCAAATAGTCCTCAATACAATTTGATTTTTTAGACCGAAACTAGTGTATAATATACTATGATTTTTGACCGAAACTTGCATTTCAAAAGGTTTCATAAAATCTAATTATCCGATGATTTTTTGCATGGACATCCATCATAACCTTCCCTCGTAAAATATATAAATGATATGTGAAGTTTCATATCATTTCGAACAGTACCTGATTTAATTTGATTTTTGACCGATACTAGTATAAACTAATGTATAATATATTATGATTATTTTGACCGAAACTTGCATTTCGAAAATTTTCATAGAATCTAGTTTTCAGATGATTTTCTTGCATGGACTTCCATCATAACTCTTAACATATATAAATGATCTTAAAAGTCTTGTATAATTTTAAATAGTCCCCAAATAAATTTTATTTTTTTGACCGAAACTAGTGTATAATATACTATGATTTTTTTACCGAAACTTGCATTTCGAAAAGTTTCAAAGAATCTAATTTTCCGATGATTTTTTACAAAGACTTCCATCATAACCATCGCTCGAAAAATATATAAATGATATGTAAAGTTTCATATCATTTCGAAAAGTCCCCGATTTAATTTGATTTTTGACCGAAACTAGTATAAATTAGTGTATAATATATTATGATTTTTTGACCGAAACTTGCATTTCGAAAAGTTTCATAGAATCTAGTTTTCAGATGATTATCTTGCATGGACTTCCATCATTACTCTTAACATATATAAATGATCTGAAAAGTCTTGTATAATTTCAAATAGTCCCCAATTAAATTTTATTTTATTGACAGAAACTAGTGTATAATATACTATGATTTTAGACTGAAACTCTCATATCGAAAAGAATCATAGAATCTAATTTTCCGATGATTTTTTACAAAGACTTCCATCATAACCTTCCCTCGAAAAATATATAAATGATATGTGAAGTTTCGTATCATTTTGAATAGTCCCCGATTTAATTTGATTTTTGACCGAAACTAGTATAAACTAGTGTGTAATAAATTATGATTTTTTGACCGAAACTTGCATTTCGAAAAGTTTCATAGAATCTAGTTTTCAGATGATTTTCTTGCATGGACTTCCATCATAAACTTCCCTCTTAACATATATAAATGATCTGAAAAGTCTCGAATAATATCAAATAGTCCCCAATTATATTTTATTTTTTTGACCGAAACTAGTGTATAATATACTATGATTTTTGACCGAAACTTGCATTTCGAAAAGTTTCATAGAATCTAATTTTCCGATAATTTTTTTAGATGGACTTCCATCATAACCATCGCTCAAAAACATATATAAATGATAGGTGAAGTCTCGTATCATTTTGAACAATCCCCGATTTAATATGGTTTTTGACCGAAACTAGTATAAACTAGTGTATAATATATTATGATTTTTTGACCGAAACTTGCATTTCGAAAAGTTTCATAGAATCTAATTTTCAGATGATTTTTATGCATGGACTACCATCATAACATTCCCTCTTAACATAAATAAATGATCTGAAAAGTCTCGTATCATTTCAAATAGTCCACAATTAAATTTTATTTTTTTGACTGAAACTAGTGTATAATATACTGATTTTTGACCGAAACTCGCATATCTAAAAGTTTCATAGAATCTAATTTTCAGATGAATTTTTTGCATGGACTTCCATCATATCCTTCCCTCTTAACATATATAAATGATATGTGAAGTCTCGTATCATGTCAAATAGTCCTCAATACAATTTGATTTTTTAGACCGAAACTAGTGTATAATATACTATGATTTTTGACCGAAACTTGCATTTCAAAAGGTTTCATAAAATCTAATTATCCGATGATTTTTTGCATGGACATCCATCATAACCTTCCCTCGTAAAATATATAAATGATATGTGAAGTTTCATATCATTTCGAACAGTACCTGATTTAATTTGATTTTTGACCGATACTAGTATAAACTAATGTATAATATATTATGATTATTTTGACCGAAACTTGCATTTCGAAAATTTTCATAGAATCTAGTTTTCAGATGATTTTCTTGCATGGACTTCCATCATAACTCTTAACATATATAAATGATCTTAAAAGTCTTGTATAATTTTAAATAGTCCCCAAATAAATTTTATTTTTTTGACCGAAACTAGTGTATAATATACTATGATTTTTTTACCGAAACTTGCATTTCGAAAAGTTTCAAAGAATCTAATTTTCCGATGATTTTTTACAAAGACTTCCATCATAACCATCGCTCGAAAAATATATAAATGATATGTAAAGTTTCATATCATTTCGAAAAGTCCCCGATTTAATTTGATTTTTGACCGAAACTAGTATAAATTAGTGTATAATATATTATGATTTTTTGACCGAAACTTGCATTTCGAAAAGTTTCATAGAATCTAGTTTTCAGATGATTATCTTGCATGGACTTCCATCATTACTCTTAACATATATAAATGATCTGAAAAGTCTTGTATAATTTCAAATAGTCCCCAATTAAATTTTATTTTATTGACAGAAACTAGTGTATAATATACTATGATTTTAGACTGAAACTCTCATATCGAAAAGAATCATAGAATCTAATTTTCCGATGATTTTTTACAAAGACTTCCATCATAACCTTCCCTCGAAAAATATATAAATGATATGTGAAGTTTCGTATCATTTTGAATAGTCCCCGATTTAATTTGATTTTTGACCGAAACTAGTATAAACTAGTGTGTAATAAATTATGATTTTTTGACCGAAACTTGCATTTCGAAAAGTTTCATAGAATCTAGTTTTCAGATGATTTTCTTGCATGGACTTCCATCATAAACTTCCCTCTTAACATATATAAATGATCTGAAAAGTCTCGAATAATATCAAATAGTCCCCAATTATATTTTATTTTTTTGACCGAAACTAGTGTATAATATACTATGATTTTTGACCGAAACTTGCATTTCGAAAAGTTTCATAGAATCTAATTTTCCGATAATTTTTTTAGATGGACTTCCATCATAACCATCGCTCAAAAACATATATAAATGATAGGTGAAGTCTCGTATCATTTTGAACAATCCCCGATTTAATATGGTTTTTGACCGAAACTAGTATAAACTAGTGTATAATATATTATGATTTTTTGACCGAAATTGCATTTCGAAAAGTTTCATAGAATCTAATTTTCAGATGATTTTTATGCATGGACTACCATCATAACATTCCCTCTTAACATAAATAAATGATCTGAAAAGTCTCGTATCATTTCAAATAGTCCACAATTAAATTTTTTTTTTTTGACTGAAACTAGTGTATAATATACTGATTTTTGACCGAAACTCGCATATCTAAAAGTTTCATAGAATCTAATTTTCAGATGAATTTTTTGCATGGACTTCCATCATATCCTTCCCTCTTAACATATATAAATGATATGTGAAGTCTCGTATCATGTCAAATAGTCCTCAATACAATTTGATTTTTTAGACCGAAACTAGTGTATAATATACTATGATTTTTGACCGAAACTTGCATTTCAAAAGGTTTCATAAAATCTAATTATCCGATGATTTTTTGCATGGACATCCATCATAACCTTCCCTCGTAAAATATATAAATGATATGTGAAGTTTCATATCATTTCGAACAGTACCTGATTTAATTTGATTTTTGACCGATACTAGTATAAACTAATGTATAATATATTATGATTATTTTGACCGAAACTTGCATTTCGAAAATTTTCATAGAATCTAGTTTTCAGATGATTTTCTTGCATGGACTTCCATCATAACTCTTAACATATATAAATGATCTTAAAAGTCTTGTATAATTTTAAATAGTCCCCAAATAAATTTTATTTTTTTGACCGAAACTAGTGTATAATATACTATGATTTTTTTACCGAAACTTGCATTTCGAAAAGTTTCAAAGAATCTAATTTTCCGATGATTTTTTACAAAGACTTCCATCATAACCATCGCTCGAAAAATATATAAATGATATGTAAAGTTTCATATCATTTCGAAAAGTCCCCGATTTAATTTGATTTTTGACCGAAACTAGTATAAATTAGTGTATAATATATTATGATTTTTTGACCGAAACTTGCATTTCGAAAAGTTTCATAGAATCTAGTTTTCAGATGATTATCTTGCATGGACTTCCATCATTACTCTTAACATATATAAATGATCTGAAAAGTCTTGTATAATTTCAAATAGTCCCCAATTAAATTTTATTTTATTGACAGAAACTAGTGTATAATATACTATGATTTTAGACTGAAACTCTCATATCGAAAAGAATCATAGAATCTAATTTTCCGATGATTTTTTACAAAGACTTCCATCATAACCTTCCCTCGAAAAATATATAAATGATATGTGAAGTTTCGTATCATTTTGAATAGTCCCCGATTTAATTTGATTTTTGACCGAAACTAGTATAAACTAGTGTGTAATAAATTATGATTTTTTGACCGAAACTTGCATTTCGAAAAGTTTCATAGAATCTAGTTTTCAGATGATTTTCTTGCATGGACTTCCATCATAAACTTCCCTCTTAACATATATAAATGATCTGAAAAGTCTCGAATAATATCAAATAGTCCCCAATTATATTTTATTTTTTTGACCGAAACTAGTGTATAATATACTATGATTTTTGACCGAAACTTGCATTTCGAAAAGTTTCATAGAATCTAATTTTCCGATAATTTTTTTAGATGGACTTCCATCATAACCATCGCTCAAAAACATATATAAATGATAGGTGAAGTCTCGTATCATTTTGAACAATCCCCGATTTAATATGGTTTTTGACCGAAACTAGTATAAACTAGTGTATAATATATTATGATTTTTTGACCGAAACTTGCATTTCGAAAAGTTTCATAGAATCTAATTTTCAGATGATTTTTATGCATGGACTACCATCATAACATTCCCTCTTAACATAAATAAATGATCTGAAAAGTCTCGTATCATTTCAAATAGTCCACAATTAAATTTTTTTTTGGACTGAAACTAGTGTATAATATACTGATTTTTGACCGAAACTCGCATATCTAAAAGTTTCATAGAATCTAATTTTCAGATGAATTTTTTGCATGGACTTCCATCATATCCTTCCCTCTTAACATATATAAATGATATGTGAAGTCTCGTATCATGTCAAATAGTCCTCAATACAATTTGATTTTTTAGACCGAAACTAGTGTATAATATACTATGATTTTTGACCGAAACTTGCATTTCAAAAGGTTTCATAAAATCTAATTATCCGATGATTTTTTGCATGGACATCCATCATAACCTTCCCTCGTAAAATATATAAATGATATGTGAAGTTTCATATCATTTCGAACAGTACCTGATTTAATTTGATTTTTGACCGATACTAGTATAAACTAATGTATAATATATTATGATTGTTTTGACCGAAACTTGCATTTCGAAAATTTTCATAGAATCTAGTTTTCAGATGATTTTCTTGCATGGACTTCCATCATAACTCTTAACATATATAAATGATCTTAAAAGTCTTGTATAATTTTAAATAGTCCCCAAATAAATTTTATTTTTTTGACCGAAACTAGTGTATAATATACTATGATTTTTTTACCGAAACTTGCATTTCGAAAAGTTTCATAGAATCTAATTTTCCGATGATTTTTTACAAAGACTTCCATCATAACCATCGCTCGAAAAATATATAAAGGATATGTAAAGTTTCATATCATTTCGAAAAGTCCCCGATTTAATTTGATTTTTGACCGAAACAAGTATAAATTAGTGTATAATATATTATGATTTTTTGACCGAAACTTGCATTTCGAAAAGTTTCATAGAATCTAGTTTTCAGATGATTATCTTGCATGGACTTCCATCATTACTCTTAACATTTATAAATGATCTGAAAAGTCTTGTATAATTTCAAATAGTCCCCAATTAAATTTTATTTTATTGACAGAAACTAGTGTATAATATACTATGATTTTAGACTGAAACTCTAATATCGAAAAGAATCATAGAATCTAATTTTCCGATGATTTTTTACAAAGACTTCCATCATAACCTTCCCTCGAAAAATATATAAATGATATGTGAAGTTTCGTATCATTTTGAATAGTCCCCGATTTAATTTGATTTTTGACCGAAACTAGTATAAACTAGTGTGTAATAAATTATGATTTTTTGACCGAAACTTGCATTTCGAAAAGTTTCATAGAATCTAGTTTTCAGATGATTTTCTTGCATGGACTTCCATCATAAACTTCCCTCTTAACATATATAAATGATCTGAAAAGTCTCGAATAATATCAAATAGTCCCCAATTATATTTTATTTTTTTGACCGAAACTAGTGTATAATATACTATGATTTTTGACCGAAACTTGCATTTCGAAAAGTTTCATAGAATCTAATTTTCCGATAATTTTTTTAGATGGACTTCCATCATAACCATCGCTCAAAAACATATATAAATGATAGGTGAAGTCTCGTATCATTTTGAACAATCCCCGATTTAATATGGTTTTTGACCGAAACTAGTATAAACTAGTGCATAATATATTATGATTTTTTGACCGAAACTTGCATTTCGAAAAGTTTCATAGAATCTAATTTTCAGATGATTTTTATGCATGGACTACCATCATAACATTCCCTCTTAACATAAATAAATGATCTGAAAAGTCTCGTATCATTTCAAATAGTCCACAATTAAATTTTATTTTTTTGACTGAAACTAGTGTATAATATACTGATTTTTGACCGAAACTCGCATATCTAAAAGTTTCATAGAATCTAATTTTCAGATGAATTTTTTGCATGGACTTCCATCATATCCTTCCCTCTTAACATATATAAATGATATGTGAAGTCTCGTATCATGTCAAATAGTCCTCAATACAATTTGATTTTTTAGACCGAAACTAGTGTATAATATACTATGATTTTTGACCGAAACTTGCATTTCAAAAGGTTTCATAAAATCTAATTATCCGATGATTTTTTGCATGGACATCCATCATAACCTTCCCTCGTAAAATATATAAATGATATGTGAAGTTTCATATCATTTCGAACAGTACCTGATTTAATTTGATTTTTGACCGATACTAGTATAAACTAATGTATAATATATTATGATTATTTTGACCGAAACTTGCATTTCGAAAATTTTCATAGAATCTAGTTTTCAGATGATTTTCTTGCATGGACTTCCATCATAACTCTTAACATATATAAATGATCTTAAAAGTCTTGTATAATTTTAAATAGTCCCCAAATAAATTTTATTTTTTTGACCGAAACTAGTGTATAATATACTATGATTTTTTACCGAAACTTGCATTTCGAAAAGTTTCATAGAATCTAATTTTCCGATGATTTTTTACAAAGACTTCCATCATAACCATCGCTCGAAAAATATATAAATGATATGTAAAGTTTCATATCATTTCGAAAAGTCCCCGATTTAATTTGATTTTTGACCGAAACTAGTATAAATTAGTGTATAATATATTATGATTTTTTGACCGAAACTTGCATTTCGAAAAGTTTCATAGAATCTAGTTTTCAGATGATTATCTTGCATGGACTTCCATCATTACTCTTAACATATATAAATGATCTGAAAAGTCTTGTATAATTTCAAATAGTCCCCAATTAAATTTTATTTTATTGACAGAAACTAGTGTATAATATACTATGATTTTAGACTGAAACTCTCATATCGAAAAGAATCATAGAATCTAATTTTCCGATGATTTTTTACAAAGACTTCCATCATAACCTTCCCTCGAAAAATATATAAATGATATGTGAAGTTTCGTATCATTTTGAATAGTCCCCGATTTAATTTGATTTTTGACCGAAACTAGTATAAACTAGTGTGTAATAAATTATGATTTTTTGACCGAAACTTGCATTTCGAAAAGTTTCATAGAATCTAGTTTTCAGATGATTTTCTTGCATGGACTTCCATCATAAACTTCCCTCTTAACATATATAAATGATCTGAAAAGTCTCGAATAATATCAAATAGTCCCCAATTATATTTTATTTTTTTGACCGAAACTAGTGTATAATATACTATGATTTTTGACCGAAACTTGCATTTCGAAAAGTTTCATAGAATCTAGTTTTCAGATAATTTTTTTAGATGGACTTCCATCATAACCATCGCTCAAAAACATATATAAATGATAGGTGAAGTCTCGTATCATTTTGAACAATCCCCGATTTAATATGGTTTTTGACCGAAACTAGTATAAACTAGTGCATAATATATTATGATTTTTTGACCGAAACTTGCATTTCGAAAAGTTTCATAGAATCTAATTTTCAGATGATTTTTATGCATGGACTACCATCATAACATTCCCTCTTAACATAAATAAATGATCTGAAAAGTCTCGTATCATTTCAAATAGTCCACAATTAAATTTTATTTTTTTGACTGAAACTAGTGTATAATATACTGATTTTTGACCGAAACTCGCATATCTAAAAGTTTCATAGAATCTAATTTTCAGATGAATTTTTTGCATGGACTTCCATCATATCCTTCCCTCTTAACATATATAAATGATATGTGAAGTCTCGTATCATGTCAAATAGTCCTCAATACAATTTGATTTTTTAGACCGAAACTAGTGTATAATATACTATGATTTTTGACCGAAACTTGCATTTCAAAAGGTTTCATAAAATCTAATTATCCGATGATTTTTTGCATGGACATCCATCATAACCTTCCCTCGTAAAATATATAAATGATATGTGAAGTTTCATATCATTTCGAACAGTACCTGATTTAATTTGATTTTTGACCGATACTAGTATAAACTAATGTATAATATATTATGATTATTTTGACCGAAACTTGCATTTCGAAAATTTTCATAGAATCTAGTTTTCAGATGATTTTCTTGCATGGACTTCCATCATAACTCTTAACATATATAAATGATCTTAAAAGTCTTGTATAATTTTAAATAGTCCCCAAATAAATTTTATTTTTTTGACCGAAACTAGTGTATAATATACTATGATTTTTTACCGAAACTTGCATTTCGAAAAGTTTCATAGAATCTAATTTTCCGATGATTTTTTACAAAGACTTCCATCATAACCATCGCTCGAAAAATATATAAATGATATGTAAAGTTTCATATCATTTCGAAAAGTCCCCGATTTAATTTGATTTTTGACCGAAACTAGTATAAATTAGTGTATAATATATTATGATTTTTTGACCGAAACTTGCATTTCGAAAAGTTTCATAGAATCTAGTTTTCAGATGATTATCTTGCATGGACTTCCATCATTACTCTTAACATATATAAATGATCTGAAAAGTCTTGTATAATTTCAAATAGTCCCCAATTAAATTTTATTTTATTGACAGAAACTAGTGTATAATATACTATGATTTTAGACTGAAACTCTCATATCGAAAAGAATCATAGAATCTAATTTTCCGATGATTTTTTACAAAGACTTCCATCATAACCTTCCCTCGAAAAATATATAAATGATATGTGAAGTTTCGTATCATTTTGAATAGTCCCCGATTTAATTTGATTTTTGACCGAAACTAGTATAAACTAGTGTGTAATAAATTATGATTTTTTGACCGAAACTTGCATTTCGAAAAGTTTCATAGAATCTAGTTTTCAGATGATTTTCTTGCATGGACTTCCATCATAAACTTCCCTCTTAACATATATAAATGATCTGAAAAGTCTCGAATAATATCAAATAGTCCCCAATTATATTTTATTTTTTTGACCGAAACTAGTGTATAATATACTATGATTTTTGACCGAAACTTGCATTTCGAAAAGTTTCATAGAATCTAGTTTTCAGATGATTATCTTGCATGGACTTCCATCATTACTCTTAACATATATAAATGATCTAAAAAGTCTTGTATAATTTCAAATAGTCCCCAATTAAATTTTATTTTATTGACAGAAACTAGTGTATAATATACTATGATTTTAGACTGAAACTCTCATATCGAAAAGAATCATAGAATCTAATTTTCCGATGATTTTTTACAAAGACTTCCATCATAACCTTCCCTCGAAAAATATATAAATGATATGTGAAGTTTCGTATCATTTTGAATAGTCCCCGATTTAATTTGATTTTTGACCGAAACTAGTATAAACTAGTGTGTAATAAATTATGATTTTTTGACCGAAACTTGCATTTCGAAAAGTTTCATAGAATCTAGTTTTCAGATGATTTTCTTGCATGGACTTCCATCATAAACTTCCCTCTTAACATATATAAATGATCTGAAAAGTCTCGAATAATATCAAATAGTCCCCAATTATATTTTATTTTTTTGACCGAAACTAGTGTATAATATACTATGATTTTTGACCGAAACTTGCATTTCGAAATGTTTCATAGAATCTAATTTTCCGATAATTTTTTTAGATGGACTTCCATCATAACCATCGCTTAAAAACATATATAAATGATAGGTGAAGTCTCGTATCATTTTGAACAATCCCCGATTTAATATGGTTTTTGACCGAAACTAGTATAAACTAGTGTATAATATATTATGATTTTTTGACCGAAACTTGCATTTCGAAAAGTTTCATAGAATCTAATTTTCAGATGATTTTTATGCATGGACTACCATCATAACATTCCCTCTTAACATAAATAAATGATCTGAAAAGTCTCGTATCATTTCAAATAGTCCACAATTAAATTTTTTTTTTGACTGAAACTAGTGTATAATATACTGATTTTTGACCGAAACTCGCATATCTAAAAGTTTCATAGAATCTAATTTTCAGATGAATTTTTTGCATGGACTTCCATCATATCCTTCCCTCTTAACATATATAAATGATATGTGAAGTCTCGTATCATGTCAAATAGTCCTCAATACAATTTGATTTTTTAGACCGAAACTAGTGTATAATATACTATGATTTTTGACCGAAACTTGCATTTCAAAAGGTTTCATAAAATCTAATTATCCGATGATTTTTTGCATGGACATCCATCATAACCTTCCCTCGTAAAATATATAAATGATATGTGAAGTTTCATATCATTTCGAACAGTACCTGATTTAATTTGATTTTTGACCGATACTAGTATAAACTAATGTATAATATATTATGATTGTTTTGACCGAAACTTGCATTTCGAAAATTTTCATAGAATCTAGTTTTCAGATGATTTTCTTGCATGGACTTCCATCATAACTCTTAACATATATAAATGATCTTAAAAGTCTTGTATAATTTTAAATAGTCCCCAAATAAATTTTATTTTTTTGACCGAAACTAGTGTATAATATACTATGATTTTTTTACCGAAACTTGCATTTCGAAAAGTTTCATAGAATCTAATTTTCCGATGATTTTTTACAAAGACTTCCATCATAACCATCGCTCGAAAAATATATAAAGGATATGTAAAGTTTCATATCATTTCGAAAAGTCCCCGATTTAATTTGATTTTTGACCGAAACAAGTATAAATTAGTGTATAATATATTATGATTTTTTGACCGAAACTTGCATTTCGAAAAGTTTCATAGAATCTAGTTTTCAGATGATTATCTTGCATGGACTTCCATCATTACTCTTAACATTTATAAATGATCTGAAAAGTCTTGTATAATTTCAAATAGTCCCCAATTAAATTTTATTTTATTGACAGAAACTAGTGTATAATATACTATGATTTTAGACTGAAACTCTAATATCGATAAGAATCATAGAATCTAATTTTCCGATGATTTTTTACAAAGACTTCCATCATAACCTTCCCTCGAAAAATATATAAATGATATGTGAAGTTTCGTATCATTTTGAATAGTCCCCGATTTAATTTGATTTTTGACCGAAACTAGTATAAACTAGTGTGTAATAAATTATGATTTTTTGACCGAAACTTGCATTTCGAAAAGTTTCATAGAATCTAGTTTTCAGATGATTTTCTTGCATGGACTTCCATCATAAACTTCCCTCTTAACATATATAAATGATCTGAAAAGTCTCGAATAATATCAAATAGTCCCCAATTATATTTTATTTTTTTGACCGAAACTAGTGTATAATATACTATGATTTTTGACCGAAACTTGCATTTCGAAAAGTTTCATAGAATCTAATTTTCCGATAATTTTTTTAGATGGACTTCCATCATAACCATCGCTCAAAAACATATATAAATGATAGGTGAAGTCTCGTATCATTTTGAACAATCCCCGATTTAATATGGTTTTTGACCGAAACTAGTATAAACTAGTGTATAATATATTATGATTTTTTGACCGAAACTTGCATTTCGAAAAGTTTCATAGAATCTAATTTTCAGATGATTTTTATGCATGGACTACCATCATAACATTCCCTCTTAACATAAATAAATGATCTGAAAAGTCTCGTATCATTTCAAATAGTCCACAATTAAATTTTATTTTTTTGACTGAAACTAGTGTATAATATACTGATTTTTGACCGAAACTCGCATATCTAAAAGTTTCATAGAATCTAATTTTCAGATGAATTTTTTGCATGGACTTCCATCATATCCTTCCCTCTTAAGATATATAAATGATATGTGAAGTCTCGTATCATGTCAAATAGTCCTCAATACAATTTGATTTTTTAGACCGAAACTAGTGTATAATATACTATGATTTTTGACCGAAACTTGCATTTCAAAAGGTTTCATAAAATCTAATTATCCGATGATTTTTTGCATGGACATCCATCATAACCTTCCCTCGTAAAATATATAAATGATATGTGAAGTTTCATATCATTTCGAACAGTACCTGATTTAATTTGATTTTTGACCGATACTAGTATAAACTAATGTATAATATATTATGATTATTTTGACCGAAACTTGCATTTCGAAAATTTTCATAGAATCTAGTTTTCAGATGATTTTCTTGCATGGACTTCCATCATAACTCTTAACATATATAAATGATCTTAAAAGTCTTGTATAATTTTAAATAGTCCCCAAATAAATTTTATTTTTTTGACCGAAACTAGTGTATAATATACTATGATTTTTTTACCGAAACTTGCATTTCGAAAAGTTTCAAAGAATCTAATTTTCCGATGATTTTTTACAAAGACTTCCATCATAACCATCGCTCGAAAAATATATAAATGATATGTAAAGTTTCATATCATTTCGAAAAGTCCCCGATTTAATTTGATTTTTGACCGAAACTAGTATAAATTAGTGTATAATATATTATGATTTTTTGACCGAAACTTGCATTTCGAAAAGTTTCATAGAATCTAGTTTTCAGATGATTATCTTGCATGGACTTCCATCATTACTCTTAACATATATAAATGATCTGAAAAGTCTTGTATAATTTCAAATAGTCCCCAATTAAATTTTATTTTATTGACAGAAACTAGTGTATAATATACTATGATTTTAGACTGAAACTCTCATATCGAAAAGAATCATAGAATCTAATTTTCCGATGATTTTTTACAAAGACTTCCATCATAACCTTCCCTCGAAAAATATATAAATGATATGTGAAGTTTCGTATCATTTTGAATAGTCCCCGATTTAATTTGATTTTTGACCGAAACTAGTATAAACTAGTGTGTAATAAATTATGATTTTTTGACCGAAACTTGCATTTCGAAAAGTTTCATAGAATCTAGTTTTCAGATGATTTTCTTGCATGGACTTCCATCATAAACTTCCCTCTTAACATATATAAATGATCTGAAAAGTCTCGAATAATATCAAATAGTCCCCAATTATATTTTATTTTTTTGACCGAAACTAGTGTATAATATACTATGATTTTTGACCGAAACTTGCATTTCGAAAAGTTTCATAGAATCTAATTTTCCGATAATTTTTTTAGATGGACTTCCATCATAACCATCGCTCAAAAACATATATAAATGATAGGTGAAATCTCGTATCATTTTGAACAATCCCCGATTTAATATGGTTTTTGACCGAAACTAGTATAAACTAGTGTATAATATATTATGATTTTTTGACCGAAATTGCATTTCGAAAAGTTTCATAGAATCTAATTCTCAGATGATTTTTATGCATGGACTACCATCATAACATTCCCTCTTAACATAAATAAATGATCTGAAAAGTCTCGTATCATTTCAAATAGTCCACAATTAAATTTTATTTTTTTGACTGAAACTAGTGTATAATATACTGATTTTTGACCGAAACTCGCATATCTAAAAGTTTCATAGAATCTAATTTTCAGATGAATTTTTTGCATGGACTTCCATCATATCCTTCCCACTTAACATATATAAATGATATGTGAAGTCTCGTATCATGTCAAATAGTCCTCAATACAATTTGATTTTTTAGACCGAAACTAGTGTATAATATACTATGATTTTTGACCGAAACTTGCATTTCAAAAGGTTTCATAAAATCTAATTATCCGATGATTTTTTGCATGGACATCCATCATAACCTTCCCTCGTAAAATATATAAATGATATGTGAAGTTTCATATCATTTCGAACAGTACCTGATTTAATTTGATTTTTGACCGATACTAGTATAAACTAATGTATAATATATTATGATTATTTTGACCGAAACTTGCATTTCGAAAATTTTCATAGAATCTAGTTTTCAGATGATTTTCTTGCATGGACTTCCATCATAACTCTTAACATATATAAATGATCTTAAAAGTCTTGTATAATTTTAAATAGTCCCCAAATAAATTTTATTTTTTTGACCGAAACTAGTGTATAATATACTATGATTTTTTACCGAAACTTGCATTTCGAAAAGTTTCATAGAATCTAATTTTCCGATGATTTTTTACAAAGACTTCCATCATAACCATCGCTCGAAAAATATATAAAGGATATGTAAAGTTTCATATCATTTCGAAAAGTCCCCGATTTAATTTGATTTTTGACCGAAACAAGTATAAATTAGTGTATAATATATTATGATTTTTTGACCGAAACTTGCATTTCGAAAAGTTTCATAGAATCTAGTTTTCAGATGATTATCTTGCATGGACTTCCATCATTACTCTTAACATATATAAATGATCTGAAAAGTCTTGTATAATTTCAAATAGTCTCCAATTAAATTTTATTTTATTGACAGAAACTAGTGTATAATATACTATGATTTTAGACTGAAACTCTCATATCGAAAAGAATCATAGAATCTAATTTTCCGATGATTTTTTACAAAGACTTCCATCATAACCTTCCCTCGAAAAATATATAAATGATATGTGAAGTTTCGTATCATTTTGAATAGTCCCCGATTTAATTTGATTTTTGACCGAAACTAGTATAAACTAGTGTGTAATAAATTATGATTTTTTGACCGAAACTTGCATTTCGAAAAGTTTCATAGAATCTAGTTTTCAGATGATTTTCTTGCATGGACTTCCTTCATAAACTTCCCTCTTAACATATATAAATGATCTGAAAAGTCTCGAATAATATCAAATAGTCCCCAATTATATTTTATTTTTTTGACCGAAACTAGTGTATAATATACTATGATTTTTGACCGAAACTTGCATTTCGAAAAGTTTCATAGAATCTAATTTTCCGATAATTTTTTTAGATGGACTTCCATCATAACCATCGCTCAAAAACATATATAAATGATAGGTGAAGTCTCGTATCATTTTGAACAATCCCCGATTTAATATGGTTTTTGACCGAAACTAGTATAAACTAGTGTATAATATATTATGATTTTTTGACCGAAACTTGCATTTCGAAAAGTTTCATAGAATCTAATTTTCAGATGATTTTTATGCATGGACTACCATCATAACATTCCCTCTTAACATAAATAAATGATCTGAAAAGTCTCGTATCATTTCAAATAGTCCACAATTAAATTTTTTTTTTGACTGAAACTAGTGTATAATATACTGATTTTTGACCGAAACTCGCATATCTAAAAGTTTCATAGAATCTAATTTTCATATGAATTTTTTGCATGGACTTCCATCATATCCTTCCCTCTTAACATATATAAATGATATGTGAAGTCTCGTATCATGTCAAATAGTCCTCAATACAATTTGATTTTTTAGACCGAAACTAGTGTATAATATACTATGATTTTTGACCGAAACTTGCATTTCAAAAGGTTTCATAAAATCTAATTATCCGATGATTTTTTGCATGGACATCCATCATAACCTTCCCTCGTAAAATATATAAATGATATGTGAAGTTTCATATCATTTCGAACAGTACCTGATTTAATTTGATTTTTGACCGATACTAGTATAAACTAATGTATAATATATTATGATTGTTTTGACCGAAACTTGCATTTCGAAAATTTTCATAGAATCTAGTTTTCAGATGATTTTCTTGCATGGACTTCCATCATAACTCTTAACATATATAAATGATCTTAAAAGTCTTGTATAATTTTAAATAGTCCCCAAATAAATTTTATTTTTTTGACCGAAACTAGTGTATAATATACTATGATTTTTTTACCGAAACTTGCATTTCGAAAAGTTTCATAGAATCTAATTTTCCGATGATTTTTTACAAAGACTTCCATCATAACCATCGCTCGAAAAATATATAAAGGATATGTAAAGTTTCATATCATTTCGAAAAGTCCCCGATTTAATTTGATTTTTGACCGAAACAAGTATAAATTAGTGTATAATATATTATGATTTTTTGACCGAAACTTGCATTTCGAAAAGTTTCATAGAATCTAGTTTTCAGATGATTATCTTGCATGGAATTCCATCATTACTCTTAACATATATAAATGATCTGAAAAGTCTTGTATAATTTCAAATAGTCCCCAATTAAATTTTATTTTATTGACAGAAACTAGTGTATAATATACTATGATTTTAGACTGAAACTCTCATATCGAAAAGAATCATAGAATCTAATTTTCCGATGATTTTTTACAAAGACTTCCATCATAACCTTCCCTCGAAAAATATATAAATGATGTGTGAAGTTTCGTATCATTTTGAATAGTCCCCGATTTAATTTGATTTTTGACCGAAACTAGTATAAACTAGTGTGTAATAAATTATGATTTTTTGACCGAAACTTGCATTTCGAAAAGTTTCATAGAATCTAGTTTTCAGATGATTTTCTTGCATGGACTTCCTTCATAAACTTCCCTCTTAACATATATAAATGATCTGAAAAGTCTCGAATAATATCAAATAGTCCCCAATTATATTTTATTTTTTTGACCGAAACTAGTGTATAATATACTATGATTTTTGACCGAAACTTGCATTTCGAAAAGTTTCATAGAATCTAATTTTCCGATAATTTTTTTAGATGGACTTCCATCATAACCATCGCTCAAAAACATATATAAATGATAGGTGAAGTCTCGTATCATTTTGAACAATCCCCGATTTAATATGGTTTTTGACCGAAACTAGTATAAACTAGTGTATAATATATTATGATTTTTTGACCGAAACTTGCATTTCGAAAAGTTTCATAGAATCTAATTTTCAGATGATTTTTATGCATGGACTACCATCATAACATTCCCTCTTAACATAAATAAATGATCTGAAAAGTCTCGTATCATTTCAAATAGTCCACAATTAAATTTTTTTTTTGACTGAAACTAGTGTATAATATACTGATTTTTGACCGAAACTCGCATATCTAAAAGTTTCATAGAATCTAATTTTCAGATGAATTTTTTGCATGGACTTCCATCATATCCTTCCCTCTTAACATATATAAATGATATGTGAAGTCTCGTATCATGTCAAATAGTCCTCAATACAATTTGATTTTTTAGACCGAAACTAGTGTATAATATACTATGATTTTTGACCGAAACTTGCATTTCAAAAGGTTTCATAAAATCTAATTATCCGATGATTTTTTGCATGGACATCCATCATAACCTTCCCTCGTAAAATATATAAATGATATGTGAAGTTTCATATCATTTCGAACAGTACCTGATTTAATTTGATTTTTGACCGATACTAGTATAAACTAATGTATAATATATTATGATTGTTTTGACCGAAACTTGCATTTCGAAAATTTTCATAGAATCTAGTTTTCAGATGATTTTCTTGCATGGACTTCCATCATAACTCTTAACATATATAAATGATCTTAAAAGTCTTGTATAATTTTAAATAGTCCCCAAATAAATTTTATTTTTTTGACCGAAACTAGTGTATAATATACTATGATTTTTTTACCGAAACTTGCATTTCGAAAAGTTTCATAGAATCTAATTTTCCGATGATTTTTTACAAAGACTTCCATCATAACCATCGCTCGAAAAATATATAAAGGATATGTAAAGTTTCATATCATTTCGAAAAGTCCCCGATTTAATTTGATTTTTGACCGAAACAAGTATAAATTAGTGTATAATATATTATGATTTTTTGACCGAAACTTGCATTTCGAAAAGTTTCATAGAATCTAGTTTTCAGATGATTATCTTGCATGGAATTCCATCATTACTCTTAACATATATAAATGATCTGAAAAGTCTTGTATAATTTCAAATAGTCCCCAATTAAATTTTATTTTATTGACAGAAACTAGTGTATAATATACTATGATTTTAGACTGAAACTCTCATATCGAAAAGAATCATAGAATCTAATTTTCCGATGATTTTTTACAAAGACTTCCATCATAACCTTCCCTCGAAAAATATATAAATGATATGTGAAGTTTCGTATCATTTTGAATAGTCCCCGATTTAATTTGATTTTTGACCGAAACTAGTATAAACTAGTGTGTAATAAATTATGATTTTTTGACCGAAACTTGCATTTCGAAAAGTTTCATAGAATCTAGTTTTCAGATGATTTTCTTGCATGGACTTCCTTCATAAACTTCCCTCTTAACATATATAAATGATCTGAAAAGTCTCGAATAATATCAAATAGTCCCCAATTATATTTTATTTTTTTGACCGAAACTAGTGTATAATATACTATGATTTTTGACCGAAACTTGCATTTCGAAAAGTTTCATAGAATCTAATTTTCCGATAATTTTTTTAGATGGACTTCCATCATAACCATCGCTCAAAAACATATATAAATGATAGGTGAAGTCTCGTATCATTTTGAACAATCCCCGATTTAATATGGTTTTTGACCGAAACTAGTATAAACTAGTGTATAATATATTATGATTTTTTGACCGAAACTTGCATTTCGAAAAGTTTCATAGAATCTAATTTTCAGATGATTTTTATGCATGGACTACCATCATAACATTCCCTCTTAACATAAATAAATGATCTGAAAAGTCTCGTATCATTTCAAATAGTCCACAATTAAATTTTTTTTTTGACTGAAACTAGTGTATAATATACTGATTTTTGACCGAAACTCGCATATCTAAAAGTTTCATAGAATCTAATTTTCAGATGAATTTTTTGCATGGACTTCCATCATATCCTTCCCTCTTAACATATATAAATGATATGTGAAGTCTCGTATCATGTCAAATAGTCCTCAATACAATTTGATTTTTTAGACCGAAACTAGTGTATAATATACTATGATTTTTGACCGAAACTTGCATTTCAAAAGGTTTCATAAAATCTAATTATCCGATGATTTTTTGCATGGACATCCATCATAACCTTCCCTCGTAAAATATATAAATGATATGTGAAGTTTCATATCATTTCGAACAGTACCTGATTTAATTTGATTTTTGACCGATACTAGTATAAACTAATGTATAATATATTATGATTGTTTTGACCGAAACTTGCATTTCGAAAATTTTCATAGAATCTAGTTTTCAGATGATTTTCTTGCATGGACTTCCATCATAACTCTTAACATATATAAATGATCTTAAAAGTCTTGTATAATTTTAAATAGTCCCCAAATAAATTTTATTTTTTTGACCGAAACTAGTGTATAATATACTATGATTTTTTTACCGAAACTTGCATTTCGAAAAGTTTCATAGAATCTAATTTTCCGATGATTTTTTACAAAGACTTCCATCATAACCATCGCTCGAAAAATATATAAAGGATATGTAAAGTTTCATATCATTTCGAAAAGTCCCCGATTTAATTTGATTTTTGACCGAAACAAGTATAAATTAGTGTATAATATATTATGATTTTTTGACCGAAACTTGCATTTCGAAAAGTTTCATAGAATCTAGTTTTCAGATGATTATCTTGCATGGAATTCCATCATTACTCTTAACATATATAAATGATCTGAAAAGTCTTGTATAATTTCAAATAGTCCCCAATTAAATTTTATTTTATTGACAGAAACTAGTGTATAATATACTATGATTTTAGACTGAAACTCTCATATCGAAAAGAATCATAGAATCTAATTTTCCGATGATTTTTTACAAAGACTTCCATCATAACCTTCCCTCGAAAAATATATAAATGATATGTGAAGTTTCGTATCATTTTGAATAGTCCCCGATTTAATTTGATTTTTGACCGAAACTAGTATAAACTAGTGTGTAATAAATTATGATTTTTTGACCGAAACTTGCATTTCGAAAAGTTTCATAGAATCTAGTTTTCAGATGATTTTCTTGCATGGACTTCCTTCATAAACTTCCCTCTTAACATATATAAATGATCTGAAAAGTCTCGAATAATATCAAATAGTCCCCAATTATATTTTATTTTTTTGACCGAAACTAGTGTATAATATACTATGATTTTTGACCGAAACTTGCATTTCGAAAAGTTTCATAGAATCTAATTTTCCGATAATTTTTTTAGATGGACTTCCATCATAACCATCGCTCAAAAACATATATAAATGATAGGTGAAGTCTCGTATCATTTTGAACAATCCCCGATTTAATATGGTTTTTGACCGAAACTAGTATAAACTAGTGTATAATATATTATGATTTTTTGACCGAAACTTGCATTTCGAAAAGTTTCATAGAATCTAATTTTCAGATGATTTTTATGCATGGACTACCATCATAACATTCCCTCTTAACATAAATAAATGATCTGAAAAGTCTCGTATCATTTCAAATAGTCCACAATTAAATTTTTTTTTTGACTGAAACTAGTGTATAATATACTGATTTTTGACCGAAACTCGCATATCTAAAAGTTTCATAGAATCTAATTTTCAGATGAATTTTTTGCATGGACTTCCATCATATCCTTCCCTCTTAACATATATAAATGATATGTGAAGTCTCGTATCATGTCAAATAGTCCTCAATACAATTTGATTTTTTAGACCGAAACTAGTGTATAATATACTATGATTTTTGACCGAAACTTGCATTTCAAAAGGTTTCATAAAATCTAATTATCCGATGATTTTTTGCATGGACATCCATCATAACCTTCCCTCGTAAAATATATAAATGATATGTGAAGTTTCATATCATTTCGAACAGTACCTGATTTAATTTGATTTTTGACCGATACTAGTATAAACTAATGTATAATATATTATGATTGTTTTGACCGAAACTTGCATTTCGAAAATTTTCATAGAATCTAGTTTTCAGATGATTTTCTTGCATGGACTTCCATCATAACTCTTAACATATATAAATGATCTTAAAAGTCTTGTATAATTTTAAATAGTCCCCAAATAAATTTTATTTTTTTGACCGAAACTAGTGTATAATATACTATGATTTTTTTACCGAAACTTGCATTTCGAAAAGTTTCATAGAATCTAATTTTCCGATGATTTTTTACAAAGACTTCCATCATAACCATCGCTCGAAAAATATATAAAGGATATGTAAAGTTTCATATCATTTCGAAAAGTCCCCGATTTAATTTGATTTTGACCGAAACAAGTATAAATTAGTGTATAATATATTATGATTTTTTGACCGAAACTTGCATTTCAAAAAGTTTCATAGAATCTAGTTTTCAGATGATTATCTTGCATGGAATTCCATCATTACTCTTAACATATATAAATGATCTGAAAAGTCTTGTATAATTTCAAATAGTCCCCAATTAAATTTTATTTTATTGACAGAAACTAGTGTATAATATACTATGATTTTAGACTGAAACTCTCATATCGAAAAGAATCATAGAATCTAATTTTCCGATGATTTTTTACAAAGACTTCCATCATAACCTTCCCTCGAAAAATATATAAATGATATGTGAAGTTTCGTATCATTTTGAATAGTCCCCGATTTAATTTGATTTTTAACCGAAACTAGTATAAACTAGTGTGTAATAAATTATGATTTTTTGACCGAAACTTGCATTTCGAAAAGTTTCATAGAATCTAGTTTTCAGATGATTTTCTTGCATGGACTTCCTTCATAAACTTCCCTCTTAACATATATAAATGATCTGAAAAGTCTCGAATAATATCAAATAGTCCCCAATTATATTTTATTTTTTTGACCGAAACTAGTGTATAATATACTATGATTTTTGACCGAAACTTGCATTTCGAAAAGTTTCATAGAATCTAATTTTCCGATAATTTTTTTAGATGGACTTCCATCATAACCATCGCTCAAAAACATATATAAATGATAGGTGAAGTCTCGTATCATTTTGAACAATCCCCGATTTAATATGGTTTTTGACCGAAACTAGTATAAACTAGTGTATAATATATTATGATTTTTTGACCGAAACTTGCATTTCGAAAAGTTTCATAGAATCTAATTTTCAGATGATTTTTATGCATGGACTACCATCATAACATTCCCTCTTAACATAAATAAATGATCTGAAAAGTCTCGTATCATTTCAAATAGTCCACAATTAAATTTTTTTTTTGACTGAAACTAGTGTATAATATACTGATTTTTGACCGAAACTCGCATATCTAAAAGTTTCATAGAATCTAATTTTCAGATGAATTTTTTGCATGGACTTCCATCATATCCTTCCCTCTTAACATATATAAATGATATGTGAAGTCTCGTATCATGTCAAATAGTCCTCAATACAATTTGATTTTTTAGACCGAAACTAGTGTATAATATACTATGATTTTTGACCGAAACTTGCATTTCAAAAGGTTTCATAAAATCTAATTATCCGATGATTTTTTGCATGGACATCCATCATAACCTTCCCTCGTAAAATATATAAATGATATGTGAAGTTTCATATCATTTCGAACAGTACCTGATTTAATTTGATTTTTGACCGATACTAGTATAAACTAATGTATAATATATTATGATTGTTTTGACCGAAACTTGCATTTCGAAAATTTTCATAGAATCTAGTTTTCAGATGATTTTCTTGCATGGACTTCCATCATAACTCTTAACATATATAAATGATCTTAAAAGTCTTGTATAATTTTAAATAGTCCCCAAATAAATTTTATTTTTTTGACCGAAACTAGTGTATAATATACTATGATTTTTTTACCGAAACTTGCATTTCGAAAAGTTTCATAGAATCTAATTTTCCGATGATTTTTTACAAAGACTTCCATCATAACCATCGCTCGAAAAATATATAAAGGATATGTAAAGTTTCATATCATTTCGAAAAGTCCCCGATTTAATTTGATTTTTGACCGAAACAAGTATAAATTAGTGTATAATATATTATGATTTTTTGACCGAAACTTGCATTTCGAAAAGTTTCATAGAATCTAGTTTTCAGATGATTATCTTGCATGGAATTCCATCATTACTCTTAACATATATAAATGATCTGAAAAGTCTTGTATAATTTCAAATAGTCCCCAATTAAATTTTATTTTATTGACAGAAACTAGTGTATAATATACTATGATTTTAGACTGAAACTCTCATATCGAAAAGAATCATAGAATCTAATTTTCCGATGATTTTTTACAAAGACTTCCATCATAACCTTCCCTCGAAAAATATATAAATGATATGTGAAGTTTCGTATCATTTTGAATAGTCCCCGATTTAATTTGATTTTTGACCGAAACTAGTATAAACTAGTGTGTAATAAATTATGATTTTTTGACCGAAACTTGCATTTCGAAAAGTTTCATAGAATCTAGTTTTCAGATGATTTTCTTGCATGGACTTCCTTCATAAACTTCCCTCTTAACATATATAAATGATCTGAAAAGTCTCGAATAATATCAAATAGTCCCCAATTATATTTTATTTTTTTGACCGAAACTAGTGTATAATATACTATGATTTTTGACCGAAACTTGCATTTCGAAAAGTTTCATAGAATCTAATTTTCCGATAATTTTTTTAGATGGACTTCCATCATAACCATCGCTCAAAAACATATATAAATGATAGGTGAAGTCTCGTATCATTTTGAACAATCCCCGATTTAATATGGTTTTTGACCGAAACTAGTATAAACTAGTGTATAATATATTATGATTTTTTGACCGAAACTTGCATTTCGAAAAGTTTCATAGAATCTAATTTTCAGATGATTTTTATGCATGGACTACCATCATAACATTCCCTCTTAACATAAATAAATGATCTGAAAAGTCTCGTATCATTTCAAATAGTCCACAATTAAATTTTTTTTTTGACTGAAACTAGTGTATAATATACTGATTTTTGACCGAAACTCGCATATCTAAAAGTTTCATAGAATCTAATTTTCAGATGAATTTTTTGCATGGACTTCCATCATATCCTTCCCTCTTAACATATATAAATGATATGTGAAGTCTCGTATCATGTCAAATAGTCCTCAATACAATTTGATTTTTTAGACCGAAACTAGTGTATAATATACTATGATTTTTGACCGAAACTTGCATTTCAAAAGGTTTCATAAAATCTAATTATCCGATGATTTTTTGCATGGACATCCATCATAACCTTCCCTCGTAAAATATATAAATGATATGTGAAGTTTCATATCATTTCGAACAGTACCTGATTTAATTTGATTTTTGACCGATACTAGTATAAACTAATGTATAATATATTATGATTGTTTTGACCGAAACTTGCATTTCGAAAATTTTCATAGAATCTAGTTTTCAGATGATTTTCTTGCATGGACTTCCATCATAACTCTTAACATATATAAATGATCTTAAAAGTCTTGTATAATTTTAAATAGTCCCCAAATAAATTTTATTTTTTTGACCGAAACTAGTGTATAATATACTATGATTTTTTTACCGAAACTTGCATTTCGAAAAGTTTCATAGAATCTAATTTTCCGATGATTTTTTACAAAGACTTCCATCATAACCATCGCTCGAAAAATATATAAAGGATATGTAAAGTTTCATATCATTTCGAAAAGTCCCCGATTTAATTTGATTTTTGACCGAAACAAGTATAAATTAGTGTATAATATATTATGATTTTTTGACCGAAACTTGCATTTCGAAAAGTTTCATAGAATCTAGTTTTCAGATGATTATCTTGCATGGAATTCCATCATTACTCTTAACATATATAAATGATCTGAAAAGTCTTGTATAATTTCAAATAGTCCCCAATTAAATTTTATTTTATTGACAGAAACTAGTGTATAATATACTATGATTTTAGACTGAAACTCTCATATCGAAAAGAATCATAGAATCTAATTTTCCGATGATTTTTTACAAAGACTTCCATCATAACCTTCCCTCGAAAAATATATAAATGATATGTGAAGTTTCGTATCATTTTGAATAGTCCCCGATTTAATTTGATTTTTAACCGAAACTAGTATAAACTAGTGTGTAATAAATTATGATTTTTTGACCGAAACTTGCATTTCGAAAAGTTTCATAGAATCTAGTTTTCAGATGATTTTCTTGCATGGACTTCCTTCATAAACTTCCCTCTTAACATATATAAATGATCTGAAAAGTCTCGAATAATATCAAATAGTCCCCAATTATATTTTATTTTTTTGACCGAAACTAGTGTATAATATACTATGATTTTTGACCGAAACTTGCATTTCGAAAAGTTTCATAGAATCTAATTTTCCGATAATTTTTTTAGATGGACTTCCATCATAACCATCGCTCAAAAACATATATAAATGATAGGTGAAGTCTCGTATCATTTTGAACAATCCCCGATTTAATATGGTTTTTGACCGAAACTAGTATAAACTAGTGTATAATATATTATGATTTTTTGACCGAAACTTGCATTTCGAAAAGTTTCATAGAATCTAATTTTCAGATGATTTTTATGCATGGACTACCATCATAACATTCCCTCTTAACATAAATAAATGATCTGAAAAGTCTCGTATCATTTCAAATAGTCCACAATTAAATTTTTTTTTTGACTGAAACTAGTGTATAATATACTGATTTTTGACCGAAACTCGCATATCTAAAAGTTTCATAGAATCTAATTTTCAGATGAATTTTTTGCATGGACTTCCATCATATCCTTCCCTCTTAACATATATAAATGATATGTGAAGTCTCGTATCATGTCAAATAGTCCTCAATACAATTTGATTTTTTAGACCGAAACTAGTGTATAATATACTATGATTTTTGACCGAAACTTGCATTTCAAAAGGTTTCATAAAATCTAATTATCCGATGATTTTTTGCATGGACATCCATCATAACCTTCCCTCGTAAAATATATAAATGATATGTGAAGTTTCATATCATTTCGAACAGTACCTGATTTAATTTGATTTTTGACCGATACTAGTATAAACTAATGTATAATATATTATGATTGTTTTGACCGAAACTTGCATTTCGAAAATTTTCATAGAATCTAGTTTTCAGATGATTTTCTTGCATGGACTTCCATCATAACTCTTAACATATATAAATGATCTTAAAAGTCTTGTATAATTTTAAATAGTCCCCAAATAAATTTTATTTTTTTGACCGAAACTAGTGTATAATATACTATGATTTTTTTACCGAAACTTGCATTTCGAAAAGTTTCATAGAATCTAATTTTCCGATGATTTTTTACAAAGACTTCCATCATAACCATCGCTCGAAAAATATATAAAGGATATGTAAAGTTTCATATCATTTCGAAAAGTCCCCGATTTAATTTGATTTTTGACCGAAACAAGTATAAATTAGTGTATAATATATTATGATTTTTTGACCGAAACTTGCATTTCGAAAAGTTTCATAGAATCTAGTTTTCAGATGATTATCTTGCATGGAATTCCATCATTACTCTTAACATATATAAATGATCTGAAAAGTCTTGTATAATTTCAAATAGTCCCCAATTAAATTTTATTTTATTGACAGAAACTAGTGTATAATATACTATGATTTTAGACTGAAACTCTCATATCGAAAAGAATCATAGAATCTAATTTTCCGATGATTTTTTACAAAGACTTCCATCATAACCTTCCCTCGAAAAATATATAAATGATATGTGAAGTTTCGTATCATTTTGAATAGTCCCCGATTTAATTTGATTTTTGACCGAAACTAGTATAAACTAGTGTGTAATAAATTATGATTTTTTGACCGAAACTTGCATTTCGAAAAGTTTCATAGAATCTAGTTTTCAGATGATTTTCTTGCATGGACTTCCTTCATAAACTTCCCTCTTAACATATATAAATGATCTGAAAAGTCTCGAATAATATCAAATAGTCCCCAATTATATTTTATTTTTTTGACCGAAACTAGTGTATAATATACTATGATTTTTGACCGAAACTTGCATTTCGAAAAGTTTCATAGAATCTAATTTTCCGATAATTTTTTTAGATGGACTTCCATCATAACCATCGCTCAAAAACATATATAAATGATAGGTGAAGTCTCGTATCATTTTGAACAATCCCCGATTTAATATGGTTTTTGACCGAAACTAGTATAAACTAGTGTATAATATATTATGATTTTTTGACCGAAACTTGCATTTCGAAAAGTTTCATAGAATCTAATTTTCAGATGATTTTTATGCATGGACTACCATCATAACATTCCCTCTTAACATAAATAAATGATCTGAAAAGTCTCGTATCATTTCAAATAGTCCACAATTAAATTTTTTTTTTGACTGAAACTAGTGTATAATATACTGATTTTTGACCGAAACTCGCATATCTAAAAGTTTCATAGAATCTAATTTTCAGATGAATTTTTTGCATGGACTTCCATCATATCCTTCCCTCTTAACATATATAAATGATATGTGAAGTCTCGTATCATGTCAAATAGTCCCCCAATACAATTTGATTTTTTTGACCGAAACTAGTGTATAATATACTATGATTTTTGACCGAAACTTGCATTTCAAAAGGTTTCATAAAATCTAATTATCCGATGATTTTTTGCATGGACATCCATCATAACCTTCCCTCGTAAAATATATAAATGATATGTGAAGTTTCATATCATTTCGAACAGTACCTGATTTAATTTGATTTTTGACCGATACTAGTATAAACTAATGTATAATATATTATGATTGTTTTGACCGAAACTTGCATTTCGAAAATTTTCATAGAATCTAGTTTTCAGATGATTTTCTTGCATGGACTTCCATCATAACTCTTAACATATATAAATGATCTTAAAAGTCTTGTATAATTTTAAATAGTCCCCAAATAAATTTTATTTTTTTGACCAAAACTAGTGTATAATATACTATGATTTTTGACCGAAACTTGCATTTCGAAAAGTTTCATAGAATCTAATTTTCCGATGATTTTTTACAAAGACTTCCATCATAACCATCGCTCGAAAAATATATAAATGATATGTGAAGTTTCATATCATTTCGAAAAGTCCCCGATTTAATTTGATTTTTGACCGAAACTAGTATAAATTAGTGTATAATATATTATGATATTTTGACCGAAACTTGCATTTCGAAAAGTTTCATAGAATCTAGTTTTCAGATGATTATCTTGCATGGACTTCCATCATTACTCTTAACATTTATAAATGATCTGAAAAGTCTTGTATAATTTCAAATAGTCCCCAATTAAATTTTATTTTATTGACAGAAACTAGTGTATAATATACTATGATTTTAGACTGAAAATCTCATATCGAAAAGAATCATAGAATCTAATTTTCCGATGATTTTTTACAAAGACTTCCATCATAACCTTCCCTCGAAAAATATATAAATGATATGTGAAGTTTCGTATCATTTTGAATAGTCCCCGATTTAATTTGATTTTTGACTGAAACTAGTATAAACTAGTGTGTAATAAATTATGATTTTTTGACCGAAACTTGCATTTCGAAAAGTTTCATAGAATCTAGTTTTCAGATGATTTTCTTGCATGGACTTCCATCATAAACTTCCCTCTTAACATATATAAATGATCTGAAAAGTCTCGAATAATATCAAATAGTCCCCAATTATATTTTATTTTTTTGACCGAAACTAGTGTATAATATACTATGATTTTTGACCGAAACTTGCATTTCGAAAAGTTTCATAGAATCTAATTTTCCGATAATTTTTTTAGATGGACTTCCATCATAACCATCGCTCAAAAACATATATAAATGATAGGTGAAGTCTCGTATCATTTTGAACAATCCCCGATTTAATATGGTTTTTGACCGAAACTAGTATAAACTAGTGTATAATATATTATGATTTTTTGACCGAAACTTGCATTTCGAAAAGTTTCATAGAATCTAATTTTCAGATGATTTTTATGCATGGACTAACATCATAACATTCCCTCTTAACATAAATAAATGATCTGAAAAGTCTCGTATCATTTCAAATAGTCCACAATTAAATTTTTTTTTTGACTGAAACTAGTGTATAATATACTTATTTTTGACCGAAACACGCATATCTAAAAGTTTCATAGAATCTAATTTTCAGATGAATTTTTTGCATGGACTTCCATCATATCCTTCCCTCTTAACATATATAAATGATATGTGAAGTCTCGTATCATGTCAAATAGTCCCCAATACAATTTGATTTTTTTGACCGAAACTAGTGTATAATATACTATGATTTTTGACCGAAACTTGCATTTCAAAAGGTTTCATAAAATCTAATTATCCGATGATTTTTTGCATGGACATCCATCATAACCTTCCCTCGTAAAATATATAAATGATATGTGAAGTTTCATATCATTTCGAACAGTACCTGATTTAATTTGATTTTTGACCGATACTAGTATAAACTAATGTATAATATATTATGATTGTTTTGACCAAAACTTGCATTTCGAAAATTTTCATAGAATCTAGTTTTCAGATGATTTTCTTGCATGGACTTCCATCATAACTCTTAACATATATAAATGATCTTAAAAGTCTTGTATAATTTTAAATAGTCCCCAAATAAATTTTATTTTTTTGACCGAAACTAGTGTATAATATACTATGATTTTTGACCGAAACTTGCATTTCGAAAAGTTTCATAGAATCTAATTTTCCGATGATTTTTTACAAAGACTTCCATCATAACCATCGCTCGAAAAATATATAAATGATATGTGAAGTTTCATATCATTTCGAAAAGTCCCCGATTTAATTTGATTTTTGACCGAAACTAGTATAAATTAGTGTATAATATATTATGATATTTTGACCGAAACTTGCATTTCGAAAAGTTTCATAGAATCTAGTTTTCAGATGATTATCTTGCATGGACTTCCATCATTACTCTTAACATTTATAAATGATCTGAAAAGTCTTGTATAATTTCAAATAGTCCCCAATTAAATTTTATTTTATTGACAGAAACTAGTGTATAATATACTATGATTTTAGACTGAAAATCTCATATCGAAAAGAATCATAGAATCTAATTTTCCGATGATTTTTTACAAAGACTTCCATCATAACCTTCCCTCGAAAAATATATAAATGATATGTGAAGTTTCGTATCATTTTGAATAGTCCCCGATTTAATTTGATTTTTGACTGAAACTAGTATAAACTAGTGTGTAATAAATTATGATTTTTTGACCGAAACTTGCATTTCGAAAAGTTTCATAGAATCTAGTTTTCAGATGATTTTCTTGCATGGACTTCCATCATAAACTTCCCTCTTAACATATATAAATGATCTGAAAAGTCTCGAATAATATCAAATAGTCCCCAATTATATTTTATTTTTTTGACCGAAACTAGTGTATAATATACTATGATTTTTGACCGAAACTTGCATTTCGAAAAGTTTCATAGAATCTAATTTTCCGATAATTTTTTTAGATGGACTTCCATCATAACCATCGCTCAAAAACATATATAAATGATAGGTGAAGTCTCGTATCATTTTGAACAATCCCCGATTTAATATGGTTTTTGACCGAAACTAGTATAAACTAGTGTATAATATATTATGATTTTTTGACCGAAACTTGCATTTCGAAAAGTTTCATAGAATCTAATTTTCAGATGATTTTTATGCATGGACTACCATCATAACATTCCCTCTTAACATAAATAAATGATCTGAAAAGTCTCGTATCATTTCAAATAGTCCACAATTAAATTTTATTTTTTTGACTGAAACTAGTGTATAATATACTGATTTTTGACCGAAACTCGCATAACTAAAAGTTTCATAGAATCTAATTTTCAGATGAATTTTTTGCATGGACTTCCATCATATCCTTCCCTCTTAACATATATAAATGATATGTGAAGTCTCGTATCATGTCAAATAGTCCCCAATACAATTTGATTTTTTTGACCGAAACTAGTGTATAATATACTATGATTTTTGACCGAAACTTGCATTTCAAAAGGTTTCATAAAATCTAATTATCCGATGATTTTTTGCATGGACATCCATCAAAACCTTCCCTCGTAAAATATATAAATGATATGTGAAGTTTCATTTCATTTCGAACAGTACCTGATTTAATTTGATTTTTGACCGATACTAGTTTAAACTAATGTATAATATATTATGATTGTTTTGACCGAAACTTGCATTTCGAAAATTTTCATAGAATCTAGTTTTCAGATGATTTTCTTGCATGGACTTCCATCATAACTCTTAACATATATAAATGATCTTAAAAGTCTTGTATAATTTTAAATAGTCCCCAAATAAATTTTATTTTTTTGACCGAAACTAGTGTATAATATACTATGATTTTTGACCGAAACATGCATTTCGAAAAGTTTCATAGAATCTAATTTTCCGATGATTTTTTACAAAGACTTCCATCATAACCATCGCTCGAAAAATATATAAATGATATGTGAAGTTTCATATCATTTCGAAAAGTCCCCAATTTAATTTGATTTTTGACCGAAACTAGTATAAATTAGTGTATAATATATTATGATATTTTGACCGAAACTTGCATTTCGAAAAGTTTCATAGAATCTAGTTTTCAGATGATTATCTTGCATGGACTTCCATCATTACTCTTAACATTTATAAATGATCTGAAAAGTCTTGTATAATTTCAAATAGTCCCCAATTAAATTTTATTTTATTGACAGAAACTAGTGTATAATATACTATGATTTTAGACTGAAACTCTCATATCGAAAAGAATCATAGAATCTAATTTTCCGATGATTTTTTACAAAGACTTCCATCATAACCTTCCCTCGAAAAATATATAAATGATATGTGAAGTTTCGTATCATTTTGAATAGTCCCCGATTTAATTTGATTTTTGACTGAAACTAGTATAAACTAGTGTGTAATAAATTATGATTTTTTGACCGAAACTTGCATTTCGAAAAGTTTCATAGAATCTAGTTTTCAGATGATTTTCTTGCATGGACTTCCATCATAAACTTCCCTCTTAACATATATAAATGATCTGAAAAGTCTCGAATAATATCAAATAGTCCCCAATTATATTTTATTTTTTTGACCGAAACTAGTGTATAATATACTATGATTTTTGACCGAAACTTGCATTTCGAAAAGTTTCATAGAATCTAATTTTCCGATAATTTTTTTAGATGGACTTCCATCATAACCATCGCTCAAAAACATATATAAATGATAGGTGAAGTCTCGTATCATTTTGAACAATCCCCGATTTAATATGGTTTTTGACCGAAACTAGTATAAACTAGTGTATAATATATTATGATTTTTTGACCGAAACTTGCATTTCGAAAAGTTTCATAGAATCTAATTTTCAGATGATTTTTATGCATGGACTACCATCATAACATTCCCTCTTAACATAAATAAATGATCTGAAAAGTCTCGTATCATTTCAAATAGTCCACAATTAAATTTTATTTTTTTGACTGAAACTAGTGTATAATATACTGATTTTTGACCGAAACTCGCATAACTAAAAGTTTCATAGAATCTAATTTTCAGATGAATTTTTTGCATGGACTTCCATCATATCCTTCCCTCTTAACATATATAAATGATATGTGAAGTCTCGTATCATGTCAAATAGTCCCCAATACAATTTGATTTTTTTGACCGAAACTAGTGTATAATATACTATGATTTTTGACCGAAACTTGCATTTCAAAAGGTTTCATAAAATCTAATTATCCGATGATTTTTTGCATGGACATCCATCAAAACCTTCCCTCGTAAAATATATAAATGATATGTGAAGTTTCATTTCATTTCGAACAGTACCTGATTTAATTTGATTTTTGACCGATACTAGTATAAACTAATGTATAATATATTATGATTGTTTTGACCGAAACTTGCATTTCGAAAATTTTCATAGAATCTAGTTTTCAGATGATTTTCTTGCATGGACTTCCATCATAACTCTTAACATATATAAATGATCTTAAAAGTCTTGTATAATTTTAAATAGTCCCCAAATAAATTTTATTTTTTTGACCGAAACTAGTGTATAATATACTATGATTTTTGACCGAAACATGCATTTCGAAAAGTTTCATAGAATCTAATTTTCCGATGATTTTTTACAAAGACTTCCATCATAACCATCGCTCGAAAAATATATAAATGATATGTGAAGTTTCATATCATTTCGAAAAGTCCCCGATTTAATTTGATTTTTGACCGAGACTAGTATAAATTAGTGTATAATATATTATGATATTTTGACCGAAACTTGCATTTCGAAAAGTTTCATAGAATCTAGTTTTCAGATGATTATCTTGCATGGACTTCCATCATTACTCTTAACATTTATAAATGATCTGAAAAGTCTTGTATAATTTCAAATAGTGCCCAATTAAATTTTATTTTATTGACAGAAACTAGTGTATAATATACTATGATTTTAGACTGAAACTCTCATATCGAAAAGAATCATAGAATCTAATTTTCCGATGATTTTTTACAAAGACTTCCATCATAACCTTCCCTCGAAAAATATATAAATGATATGTGAAGTTTCGTATCATTTTGAATAGTCCCCGATTTAATTTGATTTTTGACTGAAACTAGTATAAACTAGTGTGTAATAAATTATGATTTTTTGACCGAAACTTGCATTTCGAAAAGTTTCATAGAATCTAGTTTTCAGATGATTTTCTTGCATGGACTTCCATCATAAACTTCCCTCTTAACATATATAAATGATCTGAAAAGTCTCGAATAATATCAAATAGTCCCCAATTATATTTTATTTTTTTGACCGAAACTAGTGTATAATATACTATGATTTTTGACCGAAACTTGCATTTCGAAAAGTTTCATAGAATCTAATTTTCCGATAATTTTTTTAGATGGACTTCCATCATAACCATCGCTCAAAAACATATATAAATGATAGGTGAAGTCTCGTATCATTTTGAACAATCCCCGATTTAATATGGTTTTTGACCGAAACTAGTATAAACTAGTGTATAATATATTATGATTTTTTGACCGAAACTTGCATTTCGAAAAGTTTCATAGAATCTAATTTTCAGATGATTTTTATGCATGGACTACCATCATAACATTCCCTCTTAACATAAATAAATGATCTGAAAAGTCTCGTATCATTTCAAATAGTCCACAATTAAATTTTATTTTTTTGACTGAAACTAGTGTATAATATACTGATTTTTGACTGAAACTCGCATAACTAAAAGTTTCATAGAATCTAATTTTCAGATGAATTTTTTGCATGGACTTCCATCATATCCTTCCCTCTTAACATATATAAATGATATGTGAAGTCTCGTATCATGTCAAATAGTCCCCAATACAATTTGATTTTTTTGACCGAAACTAGTGTATAATATACTATGATTTTTGACCGAAACTTGCATTTCAAAAGGTTTCATAAAATCTAATTATCCGATGATTTTTTGCATGGACATCCATCAAAACCTTCCCTCGTAAAATATATAAATGATATGTGAAGTTTCATTTCATTTCGAACAGTACCTGATTTAATTTGATTTTTGACCGATACTAGTATAAACTAATGTATAATATATTATGATTGTTTTGACCGAAACTTGCATTTCGAAAATTTTCATAGAATCTAGTTTTCAGATGATTTTCTTGCATGGACTTCCATCATAACTCTTAACATATATAAATGATCTTAAAAGTCTTGTATAATTTTAAATAGTCCCCAAATAAATTTTATTTTTTTGACCGAAACTAGTGTATAATATACTATGATTTTTGACCGAAACATGCATTTCGAAAAGTTTCATAGAATCTAATTTTCCGATGATTTTTTACAAAGACTTCCATCATAACCATCGCTCGAAAAATATATAAATGATATGTGAAGTTTCATATCATTTCGAAAAGTCCCCGATTTAATTTGATTTTTGACCGAAACTAGTATAAATTAGTGTATAATATATTATGATATTTTGACCGAAACTTGCATTTCGAAAAGTTTCATAGAATCTAGTTTTCAGATGATTATCTTGCATGGACTTCCATCATTACTCTTAACATTTATAAATGATCTGAAAAGTCTTGTATAATTTCAAATAGTGCCCAATTAAATTTTATTTTATTGACAGAAACTAGTGTATAATATACTATGATTTTAGACTGAAACTCTCATATCGAAAAGAATCATAGAATCTAATTTTCCGATGATTTTTTACAAAGACTTCCATCATAACCTTCCCTCGAAAAATATATAAATGATATGTGAAGTTTCGTATCATTTTGAATAGTCCCCGATTTAATTTGATTTTTGACCGAAACTAGTATAAACTAGTGTGTAATAAATTATGATTTTTTGACCGAAACTTGCATTTCGAAAAGTTTCATAGAATCTAGTTTTCAGATGATTTTCTTGCATGGACTTCCATCATAAACTTCCCTCTTAACATATATAAATGATCTGAAAAGTCTCGAATAATATCAAATAGTCCCCAATTATATTTTATTTTTTTGACCGAAACTAGTTTATAATATACTATGATTTTTGACCGAAACTTGCATTTCGAAAAGTTTCATAGAATCTAATTTTCCGATAATTTTTTTAGATGGACTTCCATCATAACCATCGCTCAAAAACATATATAAATGATAGGTGAAGTCTCGTATCATTTTGAACAATCCCCGATTTAATATGGTTTTTAACTGAAACTAGTATAAACTAGTGTATAATATATTATGATTTTTTGACCGAAACTTGCATTTCGAAAAGTTTCATAGAATCTAATTTTCAGATGATTTTTATGCATGGACTACCATCATAACATTCCCTCTTAACATAAATAAATAGATTGATGGCGTGTTTTTTGCAAGTGTACAAACACGTCAGAGTAATATAAAAGATTGTCGAATCCACAGAGACCAGGTGTCAATCTATCGTACCCGTTGTTATGGTGTGTATCTAAGGCAACTGAATATAATGGTTTTAAGGAGAGTGCAATGGTAAATAAAATGGTAATTTTAAACAATTAATAAAAGACAGGCTCGAATGTAATTCACGTAATCAATTAACAATCCGGTACTTGTTAATGGAACTACTTATGGGCAATGTCTTCCACTTTGAAAATAACTAATTTAACAGTCCCCAATTATATTTTATTTTTTTGACCGAAACTAGTGTATAATATACTATGATTTTTGACCGAAACTTGCATTTCGAAAAGTTTCATAGAATCTAATTTTCCGATAATTTTTTTAGATGGACTTCCATCATAACCATCGCTCAAAAACATATATAAATGATAGGTGAAGTCTCGTATCATTTTGAACAATCCCCGATTTAATATGGTTTTTGACCGAAACTAGTATAAACTAGTGTATAATATATTATGATTTTTTGACCGAAACTTGCATTTCGAAAAGTTTCATAGAATCTAATTTTCAGATGATTTTTATGCATGGACTACCATCATAACATTCCCTCTTAACATAAATAAATAGATTGATGGCGTGTTTTTTGCAAGTGTACAAACACGTCAGAGTAATATAAAAGATTGTCGAATCCACAGAGACCAGGTGTCAATCTATCGTACCCGTTGTTATGGTGTGTATCTAAGGCAACTGAATATAATGGTTTTAAGGAGAGTGCAATGGTAAATAAAATGGTAATTTTAAACAATTAATAAAAGACAGGCTCGAATGTAATTCACGTAATCAATTAATAATCCGGTACTTGTTAATGGAACTACTTATGGGCAATGTCTTCCACTTTGAAAATAACTAATTTAACAGTCCCCAATTATATTTTATTTTTTTGACCGAAACTAGTGTATAATATACTATGATTTTTGACCGAAACTTGCATTTCGAAAAGTTTCATAGAATCTAATTTTCCGATAATTTTTTTAGATGGACTTCCATCATAACCATCGCTCAAAAACATATATAAATGATAGGTGAAGTCTCGTATCATTTTGAACAATCCCCGATTTAATATGGTTTTTGACCGAAACTAGTATAAACTAGTGTATAATATATTATGATTTTTTGACCGAAACTTGCATTTCGAAAAGTTTCATAGAATCTAATTTTCAGATGATTTTTATGCATGGACTACCATCATAACATTCCCTCTTAACATAAATAAATGATCTGAAAAGTCTCGTATCATTTCAAATAGTCCACAATTAAATTTTATTTTTTTGACTGAAACTAGTGTATAATATACGTATCTTTGACCGAAACTCGCATATCTAAAAGTTTCATAGAATCTAATTTTCAGATGAATTTTTTGCATGGACTTCCATCATATCCTTCCCTCTTAACATATATAAATGATATGTGAAGTCTCGTATCATGTCAAATAGTCCCCAATACAATTTGATTTTTTTGACCGAAACTAGTGTATAATATACTATGATTTTTGACCGAAACTTGCATTTCAAAAGGTTTCATAAAATCTAATTATCCGATGATTTTTTGCATGGACATCTATCATAACCTTCCCTCGTAAAATATATAAATGATATGTGAAGTTTCATATCATTTCGAACAGTACCTGATTTAATTTGATTTTTGACCGATACTAGTATAAACTAATGTATAATATATTATGATTGTTTTGACCGAAACTTGCATTTCGAAAATTTTCATAGAATCTAGTTTTCAGATGATTTTCTTGCATGGACTTCCATCATAACTCTTAACATATATAAATGATCTTAAAAGTCTTGTATAATTTTAAATAGTCCCCAAATAAATTTTATTTTTTTGACCGAAACTAGTGTATAATATACTATGATTTTTGACCGAAACTTGCATTTCGAAAAGTTTCATAGAATCTAATTTTCCGATGATTTTTTACAAAGACTTCCATCATAACCATCGCTCGAAAAATATATAAATGATATGTGAAGTTTCATATCATTTCGAAAAGTCCCCGATTTAATTTGATTTTTGACCGAAACTAATATAAATTAGTGTATAATATATTATGATATTTTGACCGAAACTTGCATTTCGAAAAGTTTCATAGAATCTAGTTTTCAGATGATTATCTTGCATGGACTTCCATCATTACTCTTAACATTTATAAATGATCTGAAAAGTCTTGTATAATTTCAAATAGTCCCCAATTAAATTTTATTTTATTGACATAAACTAGTGTATAATATACTATGATTTTAGACTGAAACTCTCATATCGAAAAGAATCATAGAATCTAATTTTCCGATGATTTTTTACAAAGACTTCCATCATAACCTTCCCTCGAAAAATATATAAATGATATGTGAAGTTTCGTATCATTTTGAATAGTCCCCGATTTAATTTGATTTTTGACCGAAACTAGTATAAACTAGTGTGTAATAAATTATGATTTTTTGACCGAAACTTGCATTTCGAAAAGTATCATAGAATCTAGTTTTCAGATGATTTTCTTGCATGGACTTCCATCATAAACTTCCCTCTTAACATATATAAATGATCTGAAAAGTCTCGAATAATATCAAATAGTCCCCAATTATATTTTATTTTTTTGACCGAAACTAGTGTATAATATACTATGATTTTTGACCGAAACTTGCATTTCGAAAAGTTTCATAGAATCTAATTTTCCGATAATTTTTTTAGATGGACTTCCATCATAACCATCGCTCAAAAACATATATAAATGATAGGTGAAGTCTCGTATCATTTTGAACAATCCCCGATTTAATATGGTTTTTGACCGAAACTAGTATAAACTAGTGTATAATATATTATGATTTTTTGACCGAAACTTGCATTTCGAAAAGTTTCATAGAATCTAATTTTCAGATGATTTTTATGCATGGACTACCATCATAACATTCCCTCTTAACATAAATAAATGATCTGAAAAGTCTCGTATCATTTCAAATAGTCCACAATTAAATTTTATTTTTTTGACTGAAACTAGTGTATAATATACGTATCTTTGACCGAAACTCGCATATCTAAAAGTTTCATAGAATCTAATTTTCAGATGAATTTTTTGCATGGACTTCCATCATATCCTTCCCTCTTAACATATATAAATGATATGTGAAGTCTCGTATCATGTCAAATAGTCCCCAATACAATTTGATTTTTTTGACCGAAACTAGTGTATAATATACTATGATTTTTGACCGAAACTTGCATTTCAAAAGGTTTCATAAAATCTAATTATCCGATGAATTTTTGCATGGACATCTATCATAACCTTCCCTCGTAAAATATATAAATGATATGTGAAGTTTCATATCATTTCGAACAGTACCTGATTTAATTTGATTTTTGACCGATACTAGTATAAACTAATGTATAATATATTATGATTGTTTTGACCGAAACTTGCATTTCGAAAATTTTCATAGAATCTAGTTTTCAGAAGATTTTCTTGCATGGACTTCCATCATAACTCTTAACATATATAAATGATCTTAAAAGTCTTGTATAATTTTAAATAGTCCCCAAATAAATTTTATTTTTTTGACCGAAACTAGTGTATAATATACTATGATTTTTGACCGAAACTTGCATTTCGAAAAGTTTCATAGAATCTAATTTTCCGATGATTTTTTTACAAAGACTTCCATCATAACCATCGCTCGAAAAATATATAAATGATATGTGAAGTTTCATATCATTTCGAAAAGTCCCCGATTTAATTTGATTTTTGACCGAAACTAGTATAAATTAGTGTATAATATATTATGATATTTTGACCGAAACTTGCATTTCGAAAAGTTTCATAGAATCTAGTTTTCAGATGATTATCTTGCATGGACTTCCATCATTACTCTTAACATTTATAAATGATCTGAAAAGTCTTGTATAATTTCAAATAGTCCCCAATTAAATTTTATTTTATTGACATAAACTAGTGTATAATATACTATGATTTTAGACTGAAACTCTCATATCGAAAAGAATCATAGAATCTAATTTTCCGATGATTTTTTACAAAGACTTCCATCATAACCTTCCCTCGAAAAATATATAAATGATATGTGAAGTTTCGTATCATTTTGAATAGTCCCCGATTTAATTTGATTTTTGACCGAAACTAGTATAAACTAGTGTGTAATAAATTATGATTTTTTGACCGAAACTTGCATTTCGAAAAGTTTCATAGAATCTAGTTTTCAGATGATTTTCTTGCATGGACTTCCATCATAAACTTCCCTCTTAACATATATAAATGATCTGAAAAGTCTCGAATAATATCAAATAGTCCCCAATTATATTTTATTTTTTTGACCGAAACTAGTGTATAATATACTATGATTTTTGACCGAAACTTGCATTTCGAAAAGTTTCATAGAATCTAATTTTCCGATAATTTTTTTAGATGGACTTCCATCATAACCATCGCTCAAAAACATATATAAATGATAGGTGAAGTCTCGTATCATTTTGAACAATCCCCGATTTAATATGGTTTTTGACCGAAACTAGTATAAACTAGTGTATAATATATTATGATTTTTTGACCGAAACTTGCATTTCGAAAAGTTTCATAGAATCTAATTTTCAGATGATTTTTATGCATGGACTACCATCATAACATTCCCTCTTAACATAAATAAATAGATTGATGGCGTGTTTTTTGCAAGTGTACAAACACGTCAGAGTAATATAAAAGATTGTCGAATCCACAGAGACCAGGTGTCAATCTATCGTACCCGTTGTTATGGTGTGTATCTAAGGCAACTGAATATAATGGTTTTAAGGAGAGTGCAATGGTAAATAAAATGGTAATTTTAAACAATTAATAAAAGACAGGCTCGAATGTAATTCACGTAATCAATTAATAATCCGGTACTTGTTAATGGAACTACTTATGGGCAATGTCTTCCACTTTGAAAATAACTAATTTAACAGTCCCCAATTATATTTTATTTTTTTGACCGAAACTAGTGTATAATATACTATGATTTTTGACCGAAACTTGCATTTCGAAAAGTTTCATAGAATCTAATTTTCCGATAATTTTTTTAGATGGACTTCCATCATAACCATCGCTCAAAAACATATATAAATGATAGGTGAAGTCTCGTATCATTTTGAACAATCCCCGATTTAATATGGTTTTTGACCGAAACTAGTATAAACTAGTGTATAATATATTATGATTTTTTGACCGAAACTTGCATTTCGAAAAGTTTCATAGAATCTAATTTTCAGATGATTTTTATGCATGGACTACCATCATAACATTCCCTCTTAACATAAATAAATGATCTGAAAAGTCTCGTATCATATCAAATAGTCCACAATTAAATTTTAATTTTTTGACTGAAACTAGTGTATAATATACTGATTTTTGACCGAAACTCGCATATCTAAAAGTTTTTCATAGAATCTAATTTTCAGATGAATTTTTTGCATGGACTTCCATCATATCTTTCCCTCTTAACATATATAAATGATATGTGAAGTCTCGTATCATGTCAAATAGTCCCCAATACAATTTGATTTTTTTGACCGAAACTAGTGTATAATATACTATGATTTTTGACCGAAACTTGCATTTCAAAAGGTTTCATAAAATCTAATTATCCGATGATTTTTTGCATGGACATCCATCATAACCTTCCCTCGTAAAATATATAAATGATATGTGAAGTTTCATATCATTTCGAACAGTACCTGATTTAATTTGATTTTTGACCGATACTAGTATAAACTAATGTATAATATTTATGATTGTTTTGACCGAAAATTGCATTTCGAAAATTTTCATAGAATCTAGTTTTCAGATGATTTTCTTGCATGGACTTCCATCATAACTCTTAACATATATAAATTATCTTAAAAGTCTTGTATAATTTTAAATAGTCCCCAAATAAAATTTATTTTTTTGACCGAAACTAGTGTATAATATACTATGATTTTTGAACGAAACTTGCATTTCGAAAAGTTTCATAGAATCTAATTTTCCGATGATTTTTTACAAAGACTTCCATCATAACCATCGCTCGAAAAATATATAAATGATATGTGAAGTTTCTTATCATTTCGAAAAGTCCCTGATTTAATTTGATTTTTGACCGAAACTAGTAGAAATTAGTGTATAATATATTATGATTTTTTGACCGAAACTTGCATTTCGAAAAGTTTCATAGAATCTAGTTTTCAGATGATTATCTTGCATGGATTCCATCATTACTCTTAACATATATAAATGATCTGAAAAGTCTTGTATAATTTCAAATAGTCCCCAATTAAATTTTATTTTATTGACAGAAACTAGTGTATAATATACTATGATTTTAGACTGAAACTCTCATATCGAAAAGAATCATAGAATCTAATTTTCCGATGATTTTTTACAAAGACTTCCATCATAACCTTCCCTCGAAAAATATATAAATGATATGTGAAGTTTCGTATCATTTTGAATAGTCCCCGATTTAATTTGATTTTTGACCGAAACTAGTATAAACTAGTGTGTAATAAATTATGATTTTTTGACCGAAACTTGCATTTCGAAAAGTATCATAGAATCTAGTTTTCAGATGATTTTCTTGCATGGACTTCCATCATAAACTTCCCTCTTAACATATATAAATGATCTGAAAAGTCTCGAATAATATCAAATAGTCCCCAATTATATTTTATTTTTTTGACCGAAACTAGTGTATAATATACTATGATTTTTGACCGAAACTTGCATTTCGAAAAGTTTCATAGAATCTAATTTTCCGATAATTTTTTTAGATGGACTTCCATCATAACCATCGCTCAAAAACATATATAAATGATAGGTGAAGTCTCGTATCATTTTGAACAATCCCCGATCTAATATGGTTTTTGACCGAAACTAGTATAAACTAGTGTATAATATATTATGATTTTTTGACCGAAACTTGCATTTCGAAAAGTTTCATAGAATCTAATTTTCAGATGATTTTTATGCATGGACTACCATCATAACATTCCCTCTTAACATAAATAAATGATCTGAAAAGTCTCGTATCATTTCAAATAGTCCACAATTAAATTTTATTTTTTTGACTGAAACTAGTGTATAATATACGTATCTTTGACCGAAACTCGCATATCTAAAAGTTTCATAGAATCTAATTTTCAGATGAATTTTTTGCATGGACTTCCATCATATCCTTCCCTCTTAACATATATAAATGATATGTGAAGTCTCGTATCATGTCAAATAGTCCCCAATACAATTTGATTTTTTTGACCGAAACTAGTGTATAATATACTATGATTTTTGACCGAAACTTGCATTTCAAAAGGTTTCATAAAATCTAATTATCCGATGATTTTTTGCATGGACATCTATCATAACCTTCCCTCGTAAAATATATAAATGATATGTGAAGTTTCATATCATTTCGAACAGTACCTGATTTAATTTGATTTTTGACCGATACTAGTATAAACTAATGTATAATATATTATGATTGTTTTGACCGAAACTTGCATTTCGAAAATTTTCATAGAATCTAGTTTTCAGATGATTTTCTTGCATGGACTTCCATCATAACTCTTAACATATATAAATGATCTTAAAAGTCTTGTATAATTTTAAATAGTCCCCAAATAAATTTTATTTTTTTGACCGAAACTAGTGTATAATATACTATGATTTTTGACCGAAACTTGCATTTCGAAAAGTTTCATAGAATCTAATTTTCCGATGATTTTTTACAAAGACTTCCATCATAACCATCGCTCGAAAAATATATAAATGATATGTGAAGTTTCATATCATTTCGAAAAGTCCCCGATTTAATTTGATTTTTGACCGAAACTAGTATAAATTAGTGTATAATATATTATGATATTTTGACCCAAACTTGCATTTCGAAAAGTTTCATAGAATCTAGTTTTCAGATGATTATCTTGCATGGACTTCCATCATTACTCTTAACATTTATAAATGATCTGAAAAGTCTTGTATAATTTCAAATAGTGCCCAATTAAATTTTATTTTATTGACAGAAACTAGTGTATAATATACTATGATTTTAGACTGAAACTCTCATATCGAAAAGAATCATAGAATCTAATTTTCCGATGATTTTTTACAAAGACTTCCATCATAACCTTCCCTCGAAAAATATATAAATGATATGTGAAGTTTCGTATCATTTTGAATAGTCCCCGATTTAATTTGATTTTTGACCGAAACTAGTATAAACTAGTGTGTAATAAATTATGATTTTTTGACCGAAACTTGCATTTCGAAAAGTATCATAGAATCTAGTTTTCAGATGATTTTCTTGCATGGACTTCCATCATAAACTTCCCTCTTAACATATATAAATGATCTGAAAAGTCTCGAATAATATCAAATAGTCCCCAATTATATTTTATTTTTTTGACCGAAACTAGTGTATAATATACTATGATTTTTGACCGAAACTTGCATTTCGAAAAGTTTCATAGAATCTAATTTTCCGATAATTTTTTTAGATGGACTTCCATCATAACCATCGCTCAAAAACATATATAAATGATAGGTGAAGTCTCGTATCATTTTGAACAATCCCCGATTTAATATGGTTTTTGACCGAAACTAGTATAAACTAGTGTATAATATATTATGATTTTTTGACCGAAACTTGCATTTCGAAAAGTTTCATAGAATCTAATTTTCAGATGATTTTTATGCATGGACTACCATCATAACATTCCCTCTTAACATAAATAAATGATCTGAAAAGTCTCGTATCATTTCAAATAGTCCACAATTAAATTTTATTTTTTTGACTGAAACTAGTGTATAATATACGTATCTTTGACCGAAACTCGCATATCTAAAAGTTTCATAGAATCTAATTTTCAGATGAATTTTTTGCATGGACTTCCATCATATCCTTCCCTCTTAACATATATAAATGATATGTGAAGTCTCGTATCATGTCAAATAGTCCCCAATACAATTTGATTTTTTTGACCGAAACTAGTGTATAATATACTATGATTTTTGACCGAAACTTGCATTTCAAAAGGTTTCATAAAATCTAATTATCCGATGATTTTTTGCATGGACATCTATCATAACCTTCCCTCGTAAAATATATAAATGATATGTGAAGTTTCATATCATTTCGAACAGTACCTGATTTAATTTGATTTTTGACCGATACTAGTATAAACTAATGTATAATATATTATGATTGTTTTGACCGAAACTTGCATTTCGAAAATTTTCATAGAATCTAGTTTTCAGAAGATTTTCTTGCATGGACTTCCATCATAACTCTTAACATATATAAATGATCTTATAAGTCTTGTATAATTTTAAATAGTCCCCAAATAAATTTTATTTTTTTGACCGAAACTAGTGTATAATATACTATGATTTTTGACCGAAACTTGCATTTCGAAAAGTTTCATAGAATCTAATTTTCCGATGATTTTTTACAAAGACTTCCATCATAACCATCGCTCGAAAAATATATAAATGATATGTGAAGTTTAATATCATTTCGAAAAGTCCCCGATTTAATTTGATTTTTGACCGAAACTAGTATAAATTAGTGTATAATATATTATGATATTTTGACCCAAACTTGCATTTCGAAAAGTTTCATAAAATCTAGTTTTCAGATGATTATCTTGCATGGACTTCCATCATTACTCTTAACATTTATAAATGATCTGAAAAGTCTTGTATAATTTCAAATAGTGCCCAATTAAATTTTATTTTATTGACAGAAACTAGTGTATAATATACTATGATTTTAGACTGAAACTCTCATATCGAAAAGAATCATAGAATCTAATTTTCCGATGATTTTTTACAAAGACTTCCATCATAACCTTCCCTCGAAAAATATATAAATGATATGTGAAGTTTCGTATCATTTTGAATAGTCCCCGATTTAATTTGATTTTTGACCGAAACTAGTATAAACTAGTGTGTAATAAATTATGATTTTTTGACCGAAACTTGCATTTCGAAAAGTTTCATAGAATCTAGTTTTCAGATGATTTTCTTGCATGGACTTCCATCATAAACTTCCCTCTTAACATATATAAATGATCTGAAAAGTCTCGAATAATATCAAATAGTCCCCAATTATATTTTATTTTTTTGACCGAAACTAGTGTATAATATACTATGATTTTTGACCGAAACTTGCATTTCGAAAAGTTTCATAGAATCTAATTTTCCGATAATTTTTTTAGATGGACTTCCATCATAACCATCGCTCAAAAACATATATAAATGATAGGTGAAGTCTCGTATCATTTTCAACAATCCCCGATTTAATATGGTTTTTGACCGAAACTAGTATAAACTAGTGTATAATATATTATGATTTTTTGACCGAAACTTGCATTTCGAAAAGTTTCATAGAATCTAATTTTCAGATGATTTTTATGCATGGACTACCATCATAACATTCCCTCTTAACATAAATAAATAGATTGATGGCGTGTTTTTTGCAAGTGTACAAACACGTCAGAGTAATATAAAAGATTGTCGAATCCACAGAGACCAGGTGTCAATCTATCGTACCCGTTGTTATGGTGTGTATCTAAGGCAACTGAATATAATGGTTTTAAGGAGAGTGCAATGGTAAATAAAATGGTAATTTTAAACAATTAATAAAAGACAGGCTCGAATGTAATTCACGTAATCAATTAATAATCCGGTACTTGTTAATGGAACTACTTATGGGCAATGTCTTCCACTTTGAAAATAACTAATTTAACAGTCCCCAATTATATTTTATTTTTTTGACCGAAACTAGTGTATAATATACTATGATTTTTGACCGAAACTTGCATTTCGAAAAGTTTCATAGAATCTAATTTTCCGATAATTTTTTTAGATGGACTTCCATCATAACCATCGCTCAAAAACATATATAAATGATAGGTGAAGTCTCGTATCATTTTGAACAATCCCCGATTTAATATGGTTTTTGACCGAAACTAGTATAAACTAGTGTATAATATATTATGATTTTTTGACCGAAACTTGCATTTCGAAAAGTTTCATAGAATCTAATTTTCAGATGATTTTTATGCATGGACTACCATCATAACATTCCCTCTTAACATAAATAAATAGATTGATGGCGTGTTTTTTGCAAGTGTACAAACACGTCAGAGTAATATAAAAGATTGTCGAATCCACAGAGACCAGGTGTCAATCTATCGTACCCGTTGTTATGGTGTGTATCTAAGGCAACTGAATATAATGGTTTTAAGGAGAGTGCAATGGTAAATAAAATGGTAATTTTAAACAATTAATAAAAGACAGGCTCGAATGTAATTCACGTAATCAATTAATAATCCGGTACTTGTTAATGGAACTACTTATGGGCAATGTCTTCCACTTTGAAAATAACTAATTTAACAGTCCCCAATTATATTTTATTTTTTTGACCGAAACTAGTGTATAATATACTATGATTTTTGACCGAAACTTGCATTTCGAAAAGTTTCATAGAATCTAATTTTCCGATAATTTTTTTAGATGGACTTCCATCATAACCATCGCTCAAAAACATATATAAATGATAGGTGAAGTCTCGTATCATTTTGAACAATCCCCGATTTAATATGGTTTTTGACCGAAACTAGTATAAACTAGTGTATAATATATTATGATTTTTTGACCGAAACTTGCATTTCGAAAAGTTTCATAGAATCTAATTTTCAGATGATTTTTATGCATGGACTACCATCATAACATTCCCTCTTAACATAAATAAATAGATTGATGGCGTGTTTTTTGCAAGTGTACAAACACGTCAGAGTAATATAAAAGATTGTCGAATCCACAGAGACCAGGTGTCAATCTATCGTACCCGTTGTTATGGTGTGTATCTAAAGCAACTGAATATAATGGTTTTAAGGAGAGTGCAATGGTAAATAAAATGGTAATTTTAAACAATTAATAAAAGACAGGCTCGAATGTAATTCACGTAATCAATTAATAATCCGGTACTTGTTAATGGAACTACTTATGGGCAATGTCTTCCACTTTGAAAATAACTAATTTAACAGTCCCCAATTATATTTTATTTTTTTGACCGAAACTAGTGTATAATATACTATGATTTTTGACCGAAACTTGCATTTCGAAAAGTTTCATAGAATCTAATTTTCCGATAATTTTTTTAGATGGACTTCCATCATAACCATCGCTCAAAAACATATATAAATGATAGGTGAAGTCTCGTATCATTTTGAACAATCCCCGATTTAATATGGTTTTTGACCGAAACTAGTATAAACTAGTGTATAATATATTATGATTTTTTGACCGAAACTTGCATTTCGAAAAGTTTCATAGAATCTAATTTTCAGATGATTTTTATGCATGGACTACCATCATAACATTCCCTCTTAACATAAATAAATGATCTGAAAAGTCTCGTATCATTTCAAATAGTCCACAATTAAATTTTATTTTTTTGACTGAAACTAGTGTATAATATACGTATCTTTGACCGAAACTCGCATATCTAAAAGTTTCATAGAATCTAATTTTCAGATGAATTTTTTGCATGGACTTCCATCATATCCTTCCCTCTTAACATATATAAATGATATGTGAAGTCTCGTATCATGTCAAATAGTCCCCAATACAATTTGATTTTTTTGACCGAAACTAGTGTATAATATACTATGATTTTTGACCGAAACTTGCATTTCAAAAGGTTTCATAAAATCTAATTATCCGATGATTTTTTGCATGGACATCTATCATAACCTTCCCTCGTAAAATATATAAATGATATGTGAAGTTTCATATCATTTCGAACAGTACCTGATTTAATTTGATTTTTGACCGATACTAGTATAAACTAATGTATAATATATTATGATTGTTTTGACCGAAACTTGCATTTCGAAAATTTTCATAGAATCTAGTTTTCAGAAGATTTTCTTGCATGGACTTCCATCATAACTCTTAACATATATAAATGATCTTATAAGTCTTGTATAATTTTAAATAGTCCCCAAATAAATTTTATTTTTTTGACCGAAACTAGTGTATAATATACTATGATTTTTGACCGAAACTTGCATTTCGAAAAGTTTCATAGAATCTAATTTTCCGATGATTTTTTACAAAGACTTCCATCATAACCATCGCTCGAAAAATATATAAATGATATGTGAAGTTTAATATCATTTCGAAAAGTCCCCGATTTAATTTGATTTTTGACCGAAACTAGTATAAATTAGTGTATAATATATTATGATATTTTGACCCAAACTTGCATTTCGAAAAGTTTCATAAAATCTAGTTTTCAGATGATTATCTTGCATGGACTTCCATCATTACTCTTAACATTTATAAATGATCTGAAAAGTCTTGTATAATTTCAAATAGTGCCCAATTAAATTTTATTTTATTGACAGAAACTAGTGTATAATATACTATGATTTTAGACTGAAACTCTCATATCGAAAAGAATCATAGAATCTAATTTTCCGATGATTTTTTACAAAGACTTCCATCATAACCTTCCCTCGAAAAATATATAAATGATATGTGAAGTTTCGTATCATTTTGAATAGTCCCCGATTTAATTTGATTTTTGACCGAAACTAGTATAAACTAGTGTGTAATAAATTATGATTTTTTGACCGAAACTTGCATTTCGAAAAGTTTCATAGAATCTAGTTTTCAGATGATTTTCTTGCATGGACTTCCATCATAAACTTCCCTCTTAACATATATAAATGATCTGAAAAGTCTCGAATAATATCAAATAGTCCCCAATTATATTTTATTTTTTTGACCGAAACTAGTGTATAATATACTATGATTTTTGACCGAAACTTGCATTTCGAAAAGTTTCATAGAATCTAATTTTCCGATAATTTTTTTAGATGGACTTCCATCATAACCATCGCTCAAAAACATATATAAATGATAGGTGAAGTCTCGTATCATTTTGAACAATCCCCGATATAATATGGTTTTTGACCGAAACTAGTATAAACTAGTGTATAATATATTATGATTTTTTGACCGAAACTTGCATTTCGAAAAGTTTCATAGAATCTAATTTTCAGATGATTTTTATGCATGGACTACCATCATAACATTCCCTCTTAACATAAATAAATGATCTGAAAAGTCTCGTATCATATCAAATAGTCCACAATTAAATTTTAATTTTTTGACTGAAACTAGTGTATAATATACTGATTTTTGACCGAAACTCGCATATCTAAAAGTTTTTCATAGAATCTAATTTTCAGATGAATTTTTTGCATGGACTTCCATCATATCTTTCCCTCTTAACATATATAAATGATATGTGAAGTCTCGTATCATGTCAAATAGTCCCCAATACAATTTGATTTTTTTGACCGAAACTAGTGTATAATATACTATGATTTTTGACCAAAACTTGCATTTCAAAAGGTTTCATAAAATCTAATTATCCGATGATTTTTTGCATGGACATCCATCATAACCTTCCCTCGTAAAATATATAAATGATATGTGAAGTTTCATATCATTTCGAACAGTACCTGATTTAATTTGATTTTTGACCGATACTAGTATAAACTAATGTATAATATTTATGATTGTTTTGACCGAAAATTGCATTTCGAAAATTTTCATAGAATCTAGTTTTCAGATGATTTTCTTGCATGGACTTCCATCATAACTCTTAACATATATAAATTATCTTAAAAGTCTTGTATAATTTTAAATAGTCCCATAATAAATTTTATTTTTTTGACCGAAACTAGTGTATAATATACTATGATTTTTGACCGAAACTTGCATTTCGAAAAGTTTCATAGAATCTAATTTTCCGATGATTTTTTACAAAGACTTCCATCATAACCATCGCTCGAAAAATATATAAATGATATGTGAAGTTTCTTATCATTTCGAAAAGTCCCCGATTTAATTTGATTTTTGACCGAAACTAGTATAAATTAGTGTATAATATATTATGATTTTTTGACCGAAACTTGCATTTCGAAAAGTTTCATAGAATCTAGTTTTCAGATGATTATCTTGCATGGATTCCATCATTACTCTTAACATATATAAATGATCTGAAAAGTCTTGTATAATTTCAAATAGTCCCCAATTAAATTTTATTTTATTGACAGAAACTAGTGTATAATATACTATGATTTTAGACTGAAACTCTCATATCGAAAAGAATCATAGAATCTAATTTTCCGATGATTTTTTACAAAGACTTCCATCATAACCTTCCCTCGAAAAATATATAAATGATATGTGAAGTTTCGTATCATTTTGAATAGTCCCCGATTTAATTTGATTTTTGACCGAAACTAGTATAAACTAGTGTGTAATAAATTATGATTTTTTGACCGAAACTTGCATTTCGAAAAGTATCATAGAATCTAGTTTTCAGATGATTTTCTTGCATGGACTTCCATCATAAACTTCCCTCTTAACATATATAAATGATCTGAAAAGTCTCGAATAATATCAAATAGTCCCCAATTATATTTTATTTTTTTGACCGAAACTAGTGTATAATATACTATGATTTTTGACCGAAACTTGCATTTCGAAAAGTTTCATAGAATCTAATTTTCCGATAATTTTTTTAGATGGACTTCCATCATAACCATCGCTCAAAAACATATATAAATGATAGGTGAAGTCTCGTATCATTTTGAACAATCCCCGATTTAATATGGTTTTTGACCGAAACTAGTATAAACTAGTGTATAATATATTATGATTTTTTGACCGAAACTTGCATTTCGAAAAGTTTCATAGAATCTAATTTTCAGATGATTTTTATGCATGGACTACCATCATAACATTCCCTCTTAACATAAATAAATGATCTGAAAAGTCTCGTATCATATCAAATAGTCCACAATTAAATTTTAATTTTTTGACTGAAACTAGTGTATAATATACTGATTTTTGACCAAAACTCGCATATCTAAAAGTTTTTCATAGAATCTAATTTTCAGATGAATTTTTTGCATGGACTTCCATCATATCTTTCCCTCTTAACATATATAAATGATATGTGAAGTCTCGTATCATGTCAAATAGTCCCCAATACAATTTGATTTTTTTGACCGAAACTAGTGTATAATATACTATGATTTTTGACTGAAACTTGCATTTCAAAAGGTTTCATAAAATCTAATTATCCGATGATTTTTTGCATGGACATCCATCATAACCTTCCCTCGTAAAATATATAAATGATATGTGAAGTTTCATATCATTTCGAACAGTACCTGATTTAATTTGATTTTTGACCGATACTAGTATAAACTAATGTATAATATTTATGATTGTTTTGACCGAAAATTGCATTTCGAAAATTTTCATAGAATCTAGTTTTCAGATGATTTTCTTGCATGGACTTCCATCATAACTCTTAACATATATAAATTATCTTAAAAGTCTTGTATAATTTTAAATAGTCCCCAAATAAATTTTATTTTTTTGACCGAAACTAGTGTATAATATACTATGATTTTTGACCGAAACTTGCATTTCGAAAAGTTTCATAGAATCTAATTTTCCGATGATTTTTTACAAAGACTTCCATCATAACCATCGCTCGAAAAATATATAAATGATATGTGAAGTTTCTTATCATTTCGAAAAGTCCCCGATTTAATTTGATTTTTGACCGAAACTAGTATAAATTAGTGTATAATATATTATGATTTTTTGACCGAAACTTGCATTTCGAAAAGTTTCATAGAATCTAGTTTTCAGATGATTATCTTGCATGGACTTCCATCATTACTCTTAACATATATAAATGATCTGAAAAGTCTTGTATAATTTCAAATAGTCCCCAATTAAATTTTATTTTATTGACAGAAACTAGTGTATAATATACTATGATTTTAGACTGAAACTATCATATCGAAAAGAATCATAGAATCTAATTTTCCGATGATTTTTTACAAAGACTTCCATCATAACCTTCCCTCGAAAAATATATAAATGATATGTGAAGTTTCGTATCATTTTGAATAGTCCCCGATTTAATTTGATTTTTGACCGAAACTAGTATAAACTAGTGTGTAATAAATTATGATTTTTTGACCGAAACTTGCATTTCGAAAAGTATCATAGAATCTAGTTTTCAGATGATTTTCTTGCATGGACTTCCATCATAAACTTCCCTCTTAACATATATAAATGATCTGAAAAGTCTCGAATAATATCAAATAGTCCCCAATTATATTTTATTTTTTTGACCGAAACTAGTGTATAATATACTATGATTTTTGACCGAAACTTGCATTTCGAAAAGTTTCATAGAATCTAATTTTCCGATAATTTTTTTAGATGGACTTCCATCATAACCATCGCTCAAAAACATATATAAATGATAGGTGAAGTCTCGTATCATTTTGAACAATCCCCGATTTAATATGGTTTTTGACCGAAACTAGTATAAACTAGTGTATAATATATTATGATTTTTTGACCGAAACTTGCATTTCGAAAAGTTTCATAGAATCTAATTTTCAGATGATTTTTATGCATGGACTACCATCATAACATTCCCTCTTAACATAAATAAATGATCTGAAAAGTCTCGTATCATTTCAAATAGTCCACAATTAAATTTTAATTTTTTGACTGAAACTAGTGTATAATATACTGATTTTTGACCGAAACTCGCATATCTAAAAGTTTCATAGAATCTAGTTTTCAGATGAATTTTTTGCATGGACTTCCATCATATCTTTCCCTCTTAACATATATAAATGATATGTGAAGTCTCGTATCATGTCAAATAGTCCCCAATACAATTTGATTTTTTTGACCGAAACTAGTATATAATATACTATGATTTTTGACCGAAACTTGCATTTCAAAAGGTTTCATAAAATCTAATTATCCGATGATTTTTTGCATGGACATCCATCATAACCTTCCCTCGTAAAATATATAAATGATATGTGAAGTTTCATATCATTTCGAACAGTACCTGATTTAATTTGATTTTTGACCGATACTAGTATAAACTAATGTATAATATATTATGATTGTTTTGACCGAAAATTGCATTTCGAAAATTTTCATAGAATCTAGTTTTCAGATGATTTTCTTGCATGGACTTCCATCATAACTCTTAACATATATAAATTATCTTAAAAGTCTTGTATAATTTTAAATAGTCCCCAAATAAATTTTATTTTTTTAACCGAAACTAGTGTATAATATACTATGATTTTTGACCGAAACTTGCATTTCGAAAAGTTTCATAGAATCTAATTTTCCGATGATTTTTTACAAAGACTTCCATTATAACCATCGCACGAAAAATATATAAATGATATGTGAAGTTTCATATCATTTCGAACAGTCCCCGATTTAATTTGATTTTTGACCGAAACTAGTATAAATTAGTGTATAATATATTATGAATTTTTGACCGAAACTTGCATTTCGAAAAGTTTCATAGAATCTAGTTTTCAGATGATTATCTTGCATGGACTTCCATCATTACTCTTAACATATATAAATGATCTGAAAAGTCTTGTATAATTTCAAATAGTCCCCAATTAAATTTTATTTTATTGACAGAAACTAGTGTATAATATACTATGATTTTAGACTGAAACTCTCATATCGAAAAGAATCATAGAATCTAATTTTCCGATGATTTTTTACAAAGACTTCCATCATAACCTTCCCTCGAAAAATATATAAATGATATGTGAAGTTTCGTATCATTTTGAATAGTCCCCGATTTAATTTGAGTTTTGACCGAAACTAGTAAAACTAGTGTGTAATAAATTATGATTTTTTGACCGAAACTTGCATTTCGAAAAGTTTCATAGAATCTAGTTTTCAGATGATTTTCTTGCATGGACTTCCATCATAAACTTCCCTCTTAACATATATAAATGATCTGAAAAGTCTCGAATAATATAAAATAGTCCCCAATTATATTTTATTTTTTTGACCGAAACTAGTGTATAATATATTATGATTTTTGACCGAAACTTGCATTTCGAAAAGTTTCATAGAATCTAATTTTCTGATAATTTTTTTAGATGGACTTCCATCATAACCATCGCTCAAAAACATATATAAATGATAGGTGAAGTCTCGTATCATTTTGAACAATCCCCGATTTAATATGGTTTTTGACCGAAACTAGTATAAACTAGTGTATAATATATTATGATTTTTTGACCGAAACTTGCATTTCGAAAAGTTTCATAGAATCTAATTTTCAGATGATTTTTATGCATGGACTACCATCATAACATTCCCTCTTAACATAAATAAATGATCTGAAAAGTCTCGTATCATTTCAAATAGTCCACAATTAAATTTTATTTTTTTGACTGAAACTAGTGTATAATATACTGATTTTTGACCGAAACTCGCATATCTAAAAGTTTCATAGAATCTAATTTTCATATGAATTTTTTGCATGGACTTCCATCATATCCTTCCCTCTTAACATATATAAATGATATGTGAAGTCTCGTATCATGTCAAATAGTCCCCAATACAATTTGATTTTTTTGACCGAAACTAGTGTATAATATACTATGATTTTTGACCGAAACTTGCATTTCGAAAAGTTTCATAAAATCTAATTATCCGATGATTTTTTGCATGGACATCCATCATAACCTTCCCTCGTAAAATATATAAATGATATGTGAAGTTTCGTATCATTTCGAACAGTCCCTGATTTAATTTGATTTTTGACCGATACTAGTATAAACTAGTGTATAATATATTATGATTTTTTGACCGAAACTTGCATTTCGAAAATTTTCATAGAATCTAGTTTTCAAATGATTTTCTTGCATGGACTTCCATCATAACTCTTAAACTATATAAATGATCTGGAAAGTCTTGTATAATTTTAAATAGTCCCCAATTAAATTTTATTTTTTTGACCGAAACTAGTGTATAATATACTATGATTTTTGACCGAAACTTCCATTTCGAAAAGCTTCATAGAATCTAATTTTCCGATGATTTTTTACAAAGACTTCAATCATAACCATCGCTCGAAAAATATATAAATGATATGTGAGGTTTCATATCATTTCGAACAGTCCCCGATTTAATTTGATTTTTAACCTAAACTAGTATAAATTAGTGAATAATATATAATGATTTTTTGACCGAAACTTGCATTTCGAAAAGTTTCATAGAATCTAGTTTTCAGATGATTATCTTGCATGGACTTCCATCATAACTCTTAACATATATAAATGATCTGAAAAGTCTTGTATAATTTCAAATAGTCCCCAATTAAAATTTATTTTTTTGACCGAAACTAGTGTATAATATACTATGATTTTAGACCTAAACTTGCATTTCGAAAAGAATCATAGAATCTAATTTTTCGATGATTTTTTACAAAGACTTCCATCTTAACCTTCCCTCAAAAAATATATAAATGATATGTGAAGTTTCATATCATTTTGAATAGTCCCTGATTTAATTTGATTTTTGACCGAAACTATTATAATCTAGTGTGTAATAAATTATGATTTTTTGACCGAAACTTGCATTTCGAAAAGTTTCATAGAATCTAGTTTTCAGATGATTTTCTTGCATGGACTTCCATCATAAACCTCCCTCTTAACATATATAAATGATCTGAAAAGTCTAGAATAATATCAAATAGTGCCCAATTATATTATATTTTTTGACCGAAACTAGTGTATAATATACTATGATTTTTGACCGAAACTTGCATTTCGAAAAGTTTCATAGAATCTTATTTTCCGATGATTTTTTTAGATGGACTTCCATCATATTCATCACTCAAAAACATATATAAATGATAGGTGAAGTCTCGTATCATTTTGAACAATCCCCGATTTAATATGGTTTTTGACCGAAACTAGTATAAACTAGTGTATAATATATTATGATTTTTTGACCGAAACTTGCATTTCGAAAATTTTCATAGAATCTAGTTTTTAGATGATTTTTATGCATGGACTACCATCATAACATTCCCTCTTAATATATATAAATGATCTGAAAAGTCTCGTATCATTTCAAATAGTCCATAATTAAATTTTATTTTTTTGACTGAAACTAGTGTATAATATACTGATTTTTGACCGAAACTCGCATATCTAAAAGTTTCATAGAATCTAATTTTCATATGAATTTTTTGCATGGACTTCCATCATATCCTTCCCTCTTAACATATATAAATGATATGTGAAGTCTCGTATCATTTCAAATAGTCCCCAATACAATTTGATTTATTGACCGAAACTAGTGTATAATATACTATGATTTTTGACCAAAACTTGCATTTCGAAAAGTTTCATAAAATCTAATTATCCGATGATTTTTTGCATGGACATCCATCATAACCTTCCCTCGTAAAATATATAAATGATATGTGAAGTTTCGTTTCATTTTGAACATTCCCCGATTTAATTTGATTTTTGACCGAAACTAGTATAAACTTGTGTATAAAATGTTATGATTTTTTGAACGAAACTTTCATTTTGAAAAGTTTCATAGAATCTAGTTCTCAGATGATTTTCTTGCATGGACTTCCATCATAAACTTCCCTCTTAATATATATAAATGATCTGAAAAGACTCGAATATTTTCAAATAGTCCCCAATTATATTTTATTTTTTGACCGAAACATGCATTTCGAAATGTTTCATAGAATCTAGTTTTCAGATGATTTTTATGGATGGACTACCATGATAACATTCCCTCTTAATATATATAAATGATCTGAAAAGTCTCGTATCATTTCAAATAGTCCACAATTAAATTTTGTTTTTTTGACTGAAACTAGTGTATAATATACTGATTTTTGACCGAAACTCGCATATCTAAAAGTTTCATAGAATCTAATTTTCAGATGAATTTTTTGCATGGACTTCCATCATATCCTTCCCTCTTAACATATATAAATGATATGTGAAGTCTCGTATCATTTCAAATAGTCCCTAATACAATTTGATTTTTTTGACCGAAACTAATGTATAATATATTATGATTTTTGACCGAAACTTGCATTTCGAAAAGTTTCATAGAATCTAATTATCCGATGATTTTTTGCATGGACATCCATCATAACCTTCCCTCGTAAAATATATAAATGATATGTGAAGTTTCATATCATTTCGAACAATCCCTGATTTAATTTGATTTTTGACCGATACTAGTATAAACTAGTGTATAATATATTATGATTTTTTGACCGAAACTTGCATTTCGAAAATTTTCATAGAATCTAGTTTTCAAATGATTTTCTTGCATGGACTTCCATAATAACTCTTAAACTATATAAATGATCTGGAAAGTCTTGTATAATTTTAAATAGTCCCCAATTAAATTTTATTTTTTTGACCGAAACTAGTGTATAATATACTATGATTTTTGACCGAAACTTCCATTTCGAAAAGCTTCATAGAATCTAATTTTCCGATGATTTTTTACAAAGACTTCAATCATAACCATCGCTCGAAAAATATATAAATGATATGTGAGGTTTCATATCATTTCGAACAGTCCCCGATTTAATTTGATTTTTAACCTAAACTAGTATAAATTAGTGAATAATATATAATGATTTTTTGACCGAAACTTGCATTTCGAAAAGTTTCATAGAATCTAGTTTTCAGATGATTATCTTGCATGGACTTCCATCATAACTCTTAACATATATAAATGATCTGAAAAGTCTTGTATAATTTCAAATAGTCCCCAATTAAAATTTATTTTTTTGACCGAAACTAGTGTATAATATACTATGATTTTAGACCTAAACTTGCATTTCGAAAAGAATCATAGAATCTAATTTTTCGATGATTTTTTACAAAGACTTCCATCTTAACCTTCCCTCAAAAAATATATAAATGATATGTGAAGTTTCATATCATTTTGAATAGTCCCTGATTTAATTTGATTTTTGACCGAAACTATTATAATCTAGTGTGTAATAAATTATGATTTTTTGACCGAAACTTGCATTTCGAAAAGTTTCATAGAATCTAGTTTTCAGATGATTTTCTTGCATGGACTTCCATCATAAACCTCCCTCTTAACATATATAAATGATCTGAAAAGTCTAGAATAATATCAAATAGTGCCCAATTATATTATATTTTTTGACCGAAACTAGTGTATAATATACTATGATTTTTGACCGAAACTTGCATTTCGAAAAGTTTCATAGAATCTTATTTTCCGATGATTTTTTTAGATGGACTTCCATCATATTCATCACTCAAAAACATATATAAATGATAGGTGAAGTCTCGTATCATTTTGAACAATCCCCGATTTAATATGGTTTTTGACCGAAACTAGTATAAACTAGTGTATAATATATTATGATTTTTTGACCGAAACTTGCATTTCGAAAATTTTCATAGAATCTAGTTTTTAGATGATTTTTATGCATGGACTACCATCATAACATTCCCTCTTAATATATATAAATGATCTGAAAAGTCTCGTATCATTTCAAATAGTCCATAATTAAATTTTATTTTTTTGACTGAAACTAGTGTATAATATACTGATTTTTGACCGAAACTCGCATATCTAAAAGTTTCATAGAATCTAATTTTCATATGAATTTTTTGCATGGACTTCCATCATATCCTTCCCTCTTAACATATATAAATGATATGTGAAGTCTCGTATCATTTCAAATAGTCCCCAATACAATTTGATTTATTGACCGAAACTAGTGTATAATATACTATGATTTTTGACCAAAACTTGCATTTCGAAAAGTTTCATAAAATCTAATTATCCGATGATTTTTTGCATGGACATCCATCATAACCTTCCCTCGTAAAATATATAAATGATATGTGAAGTTTCGTTTCATTTTGAACATTCCCCGATTTAATTTGATTTTTGACCGAAACTAGTATAAACTTGTGTATAAAATGTTATGATTTTTTGAACGAAACTTTCATTTTGAAAAGTTTCATAGAATCTAGTTCTCAGATGATTTTCTTGCATGGACTTCCATCATAAACTTCCCTCTTAATATATATAAATGATCTGAAAAGACTCGAATATTTTCAAATAGTCCCCAATTATATTTTATTTTTTGACCGAAACATGCATTTCGAAATGTTTCATAGAATCTAGTTTTCAGATGATTTTTATGGATGGACTACCATGATAACATTCCCTCTTAATATATATAAATGATCTGAAAAGTCTCGTATCATTTCAAATAGTCCACAATTAAATTTTATTTTTTTGACTGAAACTAGTGTATAATATACTGATTTTTGACCGAAACTCGCATATCTAAAAGTTTCATAGAATCTAATTTTCAGATGAATTTTTTGCATGGACTTCCATCATATCCTTCCCTCTTAACATATATAAATGATATGTGAAGTCTCGTATCATTTCAAATAGTCCCTAATACAATTTGATTTTTTTGACCGAAACTAATGTATAATATATTATGATTTTTGACCGAAACTTGCATTTCGAAAAGTTTCATAGAATCTAATTATCCGATGATTTTTTGCATGGACATCCATCATAACCTTCCCTCGTAAAATATATAAATGATATGTGAAGTTTCATATCATTTCGAACAATCCCTGATTTAATTTGATTTTTGACCGATACTAGTATAAACTAGTGTATAATATATTATGATTTTTTGACCGAAACTTGCATTTCGAAAATTTTCATAGAATCTAGTTTTCAAATGATTTTCTTGCATGGACTTCCATAATAACTCTTAAACTATATAAATGATCTGGAAAGTCTTGTATAATTTTAAATAGTCCCCAATTAAATTTTATTTTTTTGACCGAAACTAGTGTATAATATACTATGATTTTTGACCGAAACTTCCATTTCGAAAAGTTTCATAGAATCTAATTTTCCGATGATTTTTTACAAAGACCTCAATCATAACCATCGATCGAAAAATATATAAATGATATGTGAGGTTTCATATCATTTCGAACAGTCCCCGATTTAATTTGATTTTTGACCTAAACTAGTATAAATTAGTGAATAATATATTATGATTTTTTGACCGAAACTTGCATTTCGAAAAGTTTCATAGAATCTAGTTTTCAGATGATTATCTTGCATGGACTTCCATCATAACTCTTAACATATATAAATGATCTGAAAAGTCTTGTATAATTTCAAATAGTCCCCAATTAAAATTTATTTTTTTGACCGAAACTAGTGTATAATATACTATGATTTTAGACTGAAACTTGCATTTCGAAAAGAATCATAGAATCTAACTTTTCGATGATTTTTTACAAAGACTTCCATCATAACCTTCACTCAAAAAATATATAAATGATATGTGAAGTTTCGTATCATTTTGAATAGTCCCTGATTTAATTTGATTTTTGACCGAAACTATTATAATCTAGTGTGTAATAAATTATGATTTTTTGACCGAAACTTGCATTTCGAAAAGTTTCATAGAATCTAGTTTTCAGATGATTTTCTTGCATGGACTTCCATCATAAACCTCCCTCTTAACATATATAAATGATCTGAAAAGTCTAGAATAATATCAAATAGTGCCCAATTATATTATATTTTTCGACCGAAACTAGTGTATAATATACTATGATTTTTGACCGAAACTTGCATTTCGAAAAGTTTCATAGAATCTAATTTTCCGATGATTTTTTTAGATGGACTTCCATCATATTCATCACTCAAAAACATATATAAATGATAGGTGAAGTCTCGTATCATTTTGAACAATCCCCGATTTAATATGGTTTTTGACCGAAACTAGTATAAACTAGTGTATAATATATTATGATTTTTTGACCGAAACTTGCATTTCGAAAATTTTCATAGAATCTAGTTTTCAGATGATTTTTATGCATGGACTACCATCATAACATTCCCTCTTAATATATATAAATGATCTGAAAAGTCTCGTATCATTTCAAATAGTCCAGAATTAAATTTTATTTTTTTGACTGAAACTAGTGTATAATATACTGATTTTTGACCGAAACTCGCATATCTAAAAGTTTCATAGAATCTAATTTTCATATGAATTTTTTGCATGGACTTCCATCATATCCTTCCCTCTTAACATATATAAATGATATGTGAAGTCTCGTATCATTTCAAATAGTCCCCAATACAATTTGATTTATTGACCGAAACTAGTGTATAATATACTATGATTTTTGACCGAAACTTGCATTTCGAAAAGTTTCATAAAATCTAATTATCCGATGATTTTTTGCATGGACATCCATCATAACCTTCCCTCGTAAAATATATAAATGATATGTGAAGTTTCGTTTCATTTTGAACAGTCCCCGATTTAATTTGATTTTTGACCGAAACTAGTATAAACTTGTGTATAAAATGTTATGATTTTTTGAACGAAACTTTCATTTTGAAAAGTTTCATAGAATCTAGTTCTCAGATGATTTTCTTGCATGGACTTCCATCATAAACTTCCCTCTTAATATATATAAATGATCTGAAAAGACTCGAATATTTTCAAATAGTCCCCAATTATATTTTATTTTTTGACCGAAACTTGCATTTCGAAATGTTTCATAGAATCTAGTTTTCAGATGATTTTTATGGATGGACTACCATGATAACATTCCCTCTTAATATATATAAATGATCTGAAAAGTCTCGTATCATTTCAAATAGTCCACAATTAAATTTTATTTTTTTGACTGAAACTAGTGTATAATATACTGATTTTTGACCGAAACTCGCATATCTAAAAGTTTCATAGAATCTAATTTTCAGATGAATTTTTTGCATGGACTTCCATCATATCCTTCCCTCTTAACATATATAAATGATATGTGAAGTCTCGTATCATTTCAAATAGTCCCTAATACAATTTGATTTTTTTGACCGAAACTAGTGTAAAATATTTTATGATTTTTGACCGAAACTTGCATTTCGAAAAGTTTCATAGAATCTAATTATCCGATGATTTTTTGCATGGACATCCATCATAACCTTCCCTCGTAAAATATATAAATGATATGTGAAGTTTCATATCATTTCGAACAATCCCTGATTTAATTTGATTTTTGACCGATACTAGTATAAACTAGTGTATAATATATTATGATTTTTTGACCGAAACTTGCATTTCGAAAATTTTCATAGAATCTAGTTTTCAAATGATTTTCTTGCATGGACTTCCATAATAACTCTTAAACTATATAAATGATCTGGAAAGTCTTGTATAATTTTAAATAGTCCCCAATTAAATTTTATTTTTTTGACCGAAACTAGTGTATAATATACTATGATTTTTGACCGAAACTTCCATTTCGAAAAGTTTCATAGAATCTAATTTTCCGATGATTTTTTACAAAGACTTCAATCATAACCATCGCTCGAAAAATATATAAATGATATGTGAGGTTTCATATCATTTCGAACAGTCCCCGATTTAATTTGATTTTTGACCTAAACTAGTATAAATTAGTGAATAATATATTATGATTTTTTGACCGAAACTTGCATTTCGAAAAGTTTCATAGAATCTAGTTTTCAGATGATTATCTTGCATGGACTTCCATCATAACTCTTAACATATATAAATGATCTGAAAAGTCTTGTATAATTTCAAATAGTCCCCAATTAAAATTTATTTTTTTGACCGAAACTAGTGTATAATATACTATGATTTTAGACTGAAACTTGCATGTCGAAAAGAATCATAGAATCTAACTTTTCGATGATTTTTTACAAAGACTTCCATCATAACCTTCACTCAAAAAATATATAAATGATATGTGAAGTTTCGTATCATTTTGAATAGTCCCTGATTTAATTTGATTTTTGACCGAAACTATTATAATCTAGTGTGTAATAAATTATGATTTTTTGACCGAAACTTGCATTTCGAAAAGTTTCATAGAATCTAGTTTTCAGATGATTTTCTTGCATGGACTTCCATCATAAACCTCCCTCTTAACATATATAAATGATCTGAAAAGTCTAGAATAATATCAAATAGTGCCCAATTATATTATATTTTTTGACCGAAACTAGTGTATAATATACTATGATTTTTGACCGAAACTTGCATTTCGAAAAGTTTCATAGAATCTAATTTTCCGATGATTTTTTTAGATGGACTTCCATCATATTCATCACTCAAAAACATATATAAATGATAGGTGAAGTCTCGTATCTTTTTGAACAATCCCCGATTTAATATGGTTTTTGACCGAAACTAGTATAAACTAGTGTATAATATATTATGATTTTTTGACCGAAACTTGCATTTCGAAAATTTTAATAGAATCTAGTTTTCAGATGATTTTTATGCATGGACTACCATCATAACATTCCCTCTTAATATATATAAATGATCTGAAAAGTCTCGTATCATTTCAAATAGTCCATAATTAAATTTTATTTTTTTGACTGAAACTAGTGTATAATATACTGATTTTTGACCGAAACTCGCATATCTAAAAGTTTCATAGAATCTAATTTTCATATGAATTTTTTGCATGGACTTCCATCATATCCTTCCCTCTTAACATATATAAATGATATGTGAAGTCTCGTATCATTTCAAATAGTCCCCAATACAATTTGATTTATTGACCGAAACTAGTGTATAATATACTATGATTTTTGACCGAAACTTGCATTTCGAAAAGTTTCATAAAATCTAATTATCCGATGATTTTTTGCATGGACATCCATCATAACCTTCCCTCGTAAAATATATAAATGATATGTGAAGTTTCGTTTCATTTTGAACATTCCCCGATTTAATTTGATTTTTGACCGAAACTAGTATAAACTTGTGTAAAAAATGTTATGATTTTTTGAACGAAACTTTCATTTTGAAAAGTTTCATAGAATCTAGTTCTCAGATGATTTTCTTGCATGGACTTCCATCATAAACTTCCCTCTTAATATATATAAATGATCTGAAAAGACTCGAATATTTTCAAATAGTCCCCAATTATATTTTATTTTTTGACCGAAACTTGCATTTCGAAATGTTTCATAGAATCTAGTTTTCAGATGATTTTTATGGATGGACTACCATGATAACATTCCCTCTTAATATATATAAATGATCTGAAAAGTCTCGTATCATTTCAAATAGTCCACAATTAAATTTTATTTTTTTGACTGAAACTAGTGTATAATATACTGATTTTTGACCAAAACTCGCATATCTAAAAGTTTCATAGAATCTAATTTTCAGATGAATTTTTTGCATGGACTTCCATCATATCCTTCCCTCTTAACATATATAAATGATATGTGAAGTCTCGTATCATTTCAAATAGTCCCTAATACAATTTGATTTTTTTTACCGAAACTAGTGTATAATATATTATGATTTTTGACCGAAACTTGCATTTCGAAAAGTTTCATAGAATCTAATTATCCGATGATTTTTTGCATGGACATCCATCATAACCTTCCCTCGTAAAATATATAAATGATATGTGAAGTTTCATATCATTTCGAACAATCCCTGATTTAATTTGATTTTTGACCGATACTAGTATAAACTAGTGTATAATATATTATGATTTTTTGACCGAAACTTGCATTTCGAAAATTTTCATAGAATCTAGTTTTCAAATGATTTTCTTGCATGGACTTCCATAATAACTCTTAAACTATATAAATGATCTGGAAAGTCTTGTATAATTTTAAATAGTCCCCAATTAAATTTTATTTTTTTGACCGAAACTAGTGTATAATATACTATGATTTTTGACCGAAACTTCCATTTCAAAAAGTTTCATAGAATCTAATTTTCCGATGATTTTTTACAAAGACTTCAATCATAACCATCGCTCGAAAAATATATAAATGATATGTGAGGTTTCATATCATTTCGAACAGTCCCCGATTTAATTTGATTTTTGACCTAAACTAGTATAAATTAGTGAATAATATATTATGATTTTTTGACCGAAACTTGCATTTCGAAAAGTTTCATAGAATCTAGTTTTCAGATGATTATCTTGCATGGACTTCCATCATAACTCTTAACATATATAAATGATCTGAAAAGTCTTGTATAATTTCAAATAGTCCCCAATTAAAATTTATTTTTTTGACCGAAACTAGTGTATAATATACTATGATTTTAGACTGAAACTTGCATTTCGAAAAGAATCATAGAATCTAACTTTTCGATGATTTTTTACAAAGACTTCCATCATAACCTTCACTCAAAAAATATATAAATGATATGTGAAGTTTCGTATCATTTTGAATAGTCCCTGATTTAATTTGATTTTTGACCGAAACTATTATAATCTAGTGTGTAATAAATTATGATTTTTTGACCGAAACATGCATTTCGAAAAGTTTCATAGAATCTAGTTTTCAGATGATTTTCTTGCATGGACTTCCATCATAAACCTCCCTCTTAACATATATAAATGATCTGAAAAGTCTAGAATAATATCAAATAGTGCCCAATTATATTATATTTTTCGACCGAAACTAGTGTATAATATACTATGATTTTTGACCGAAACTTGCATTTCGAAAAGTTTCATAGAATCTAATTTTCCGATGATTTTTTTAGATGGACTTCCATCATATTCATCACTCAAAAACATATATAAATGATAGGTGAAGTCTCGTATCATTTTGAACAATCCCCGATTTAATATGGTTTTTGACCGAAACAAGTATAAACTAGTGTATAATATATTATGATTTTTTGACCGAAACTTGGATTTCGAAAATTTTCATAGAATCTAGTTTTCAGATGATTTTTATGCATGGACTACCATCATAACATTCCCTCTTAATATATATAAATGATCTGAAAAGTCTCGTATCATTTCAAATAGTCCAGAATTAAATTTTATTTTTTTGACTGAAACTAGTGTATAATATACTGATTTTTGACCGAAACTCGCATATCTAAAAGTTTCATAGAATCTAATTTTCATATGAATTTTTTGCATGGACTTCCATCATATCCTTCCCTCTTAACATATATAAATGATATGTGAAGTCTCGTATCATTTCAAATAGTCCCCAATACAATTTGATTTATTGACCGAAACTAGTGTATAATATACTATGATTTTTGACCGAAACTTGCATTTCGAAAAGTTTAATAAAATCTAATTATCCGATGATTTTTTGCATGGACATCCATCATAACCTTCCCTCGTAAAATATATAAATGATATGTGAAGTTTCGTTTCATTTTGAACAGTCCCCGATTTAATTTGATTTTTGACCGAAACTAGTATAAACTTGTGTATAAAATGTTATGATTTTTTGAACGAAACTTTCATTTTGAAAAGTTTCATAGAATCTAGTTCTCAGATGATTTTCTTGCATGGACTTCCATCATAAACTTCCCTCTTAATATATATAAATGATCTGAAAAGACTCGAATATTTTCAAATAGTCCCCAATTATATTTTATTTTTTGACCGAAACTTGCATTTCGAAATGTTTCATAGAATCTAGTTTTCAGATGATTTTTATGGATGGACTACCATGATAACATTCCCTCTTAATATATATAAATGATCTGAAAAGTCTCGTATCATTTCAAATAGTCCACAATTAAATTTTATTTTTTTGACTGAAACTAGTGTATAATATACTGATTTTTGACCGAAACTCGCATATCTAAAAGTTTCATAGAATCTAATTTTCAGATGAATTTTTTGCATGGACTTCCATCATATCCTTCCCTCTTAACATATATAAATGATATGTGAAGTCTCGTATCATTTCAAATAGTCCCTAATACAATTTGATTTTTTTTACCGAAACTAGTGTATAATATATTATGATTTTTGACCGAAACTTGCATTTCGAAAAGTTTCATAGAATCTAATTATCCGATGATTTTTTGCATGGACATCCATCATAACCTTCCCTCGTAAAATATATAAATGATATGTGAAGTTTCATATCATTTCGAACAATCCCTGATTTAATTTGATTTTTGACCGATACTAGTATAAACTAGTGTATAATATATTATGATTTTTTGACCGAAACTTGCATTTCGAAAATTTTCATAGAATCTAGTTTTCAAATGATTTTCTTGCATGGACTTCCATAATAACTCTTAAACTATATAAATGATCTGGAAAGTCTTGTATAATTTTAAATAGTCCCCAATTAAATTTTATTTTTTTGACCGAAACTAGTGTATAATATACTATGATTTTTGACCGAAACTTCCATTTCAAAAAGTTTCATAGAATCTAATTTTCCGATGATTTTTTACAAAGACTTCAATCATAACCATCGCTCGAAAAATATATAAATGATATGTGAGGTTTCATATCATTTCGAACAGTCCCCGATTTAATTTGATTTTTGACCTAAACTAGTATAAATTAGTGAATAATATATTATGATTTTTTGACCGAAACTTGCATTTCGAAAAGTTTCATAGAATCTAGTTTTCAGATGATTATCTTGCATGGACTTCCATCATAACTCTTAACATATATAAATGATCTGAAAAGTCTTGTATAATTTCAAATAGTCCCCAATTAAAATTTATTTTTTTGACCGAAACTAGTGTATAATATACTATGATTTTAGACTGAAACTTGCATTTCGAAAAGAATCATAGAATCTAACTTTTCGATGATTTTTTACAAAGACTTCCATCATAACCTTCACTCAAAAAATATATAAATGATATGTGAAGTTTCGTATCATTTTGAATAGTCCCTGATTTAATTTGATTTTTGACCGAAACTATTATAATCTAGTGTGTAATAAATTATGATTTTTTGACCGAAACTTGCATTTCGAAAAGTTTCATAGAATCTAGTTTTCAGATGATTTTCTTGCATGGACTTCCATCATAAACCTCCCTCTTAACATATATAAATGATCTGAAAAGTCTAGAATAATATCAAATAGTGCCCAATTATATTATATTTTTCGACCGAAACTAGTGTATAATATACTATGATTTTTGACCGAAACTTGCATTTCGAAAAGTTTCATAGAATCTAATTTTCCGATGATTTTTTTAGATGGACTTCCATCATATTCATCACTCAAAAACATATATAAATGATAGGTGAAGTCTCGTATCATTTTGAACAATCCCCGATTTAATATGGTTTTTGACCGAAACAAGTATAAACTAGTGTATAATATATTATGATTTTTTGACCGAAACTTGCATTTCGAAAATTTTCATAGAATCTAGTTTTCAGATGATTTTTATGCATGGACTACCATCATTACATTCCCTCTTAATATATATATAAATGATCTGAAAAGTCTCGTATCATTTCAAATAGTCCAGAATTAAATTTTATTTTTTTGACTGAAACTAGTGTATAATATACTGATTTTTGACCGAAACTCGCATATCTAAAAGTTTCATAGAATCTAATTTTCATATGAATTTTTTGCATGGACTTCCATCATATCCTTCCCTCTTAACATATATAAATGATATGTGAAGTCTCGTATCATTTCAAATAGTCCCCAATACAATTTGATTTATTGACCGAAACTAGTGTATAATATACTATGATTTTTGACCGAAACTTGCATTTCGAAAAGTTTCATAAAATCTAATTATCCGATGATTTTTTGCATGGACATCCATCATAACCTTCCCTCGTAAAATATATAAATGATATGTGAAGTTTCGTTTCATTTTGAACAGTCCCCGATTTAATTTGATTTTTGACCGAAACTAGTATAAACTTGTGTATAAAATGTTATGATTTTTTGAACGAAACTTTCATTTTGAAAAGTTTCATAGAATCTAGTTCTCAGATGATTTTCTTGCATGGACTTCCATCATAAACTTCCCTCTTAATATATATAAATGATCTGAAAAGACTCGAATATTTTCAAATAGTCCCCAATTATATTTTATTTTTTGACCGAAACTTGCATTTCGAAATGTTTCATAGAATCTAGTTTTCAGATGATTTTTATGGATGGACTACCATGATAACATTCCCTCTTAATATATATAAATGATCTGAAAAGTCTCGTATCATTTCAAATAGTCCACAATTAAATTTTATTTTTTTGACTGAAACTAGTGTATAATATACTGATTTTTGACCGAAACTCGCATATCTAAAAGTTTCATAGAATCTAATTTTCAGATGAATTTTTTGCATGGACTTCCATCATATCCTTCCCTCTTAACATATATAAATGATATGTGAAGTCTCGTATCATTTCAAATAGTCCCTAATACAATTTGATTTTTTTGACCGAAACTAGTGTATAATATATTATGATTTTTGACCGAAACTTGCATTTCGAAAAGTTTCATAGAATCTAATTATCCGATGATTTTTTGCATGGACATCCATCATAACCTTCCCTCGTAAAATATATAAATGATATGTGAAGTTTCATATCATTTCGAACAGTCCCTGATTTAATTTTATTTTTGACCGATACTAGTATAAACTAGTGTATAATATATTATGATTTTTTGACCGAAACTTGCATTTCGAAAATTTTCATAGAATCTAGTTTTCAAATGATTTTCTTGCATGGACTTCCATCATAACTCTTAAACTATATAAATGATCTGGAAAGTCTTGTATAATTTTAAATAGTCCCCAATTAAATTTTATTTTTTTGACCGAAACTAGTGTATAATATACTATGATTTTTGACCGAAACTTCCATTTCGAAAAGTTTCATAGAATCTAATTTTCCGATGATTTTTTACAAAGATTTCAATCATAACCATCGCTCGAAAAATATATAAATGATATGTGAGGTTTCATATCATTTCGAACAGTCCCCGATTTAATTTGATTTTTGACCTAAACTAGTATAAATTAGTGAATAATATATTATGATTTTTTGACCGAAACTTGCATTTCGAAAAGTTTCATAGAATCTAGTTTTCAGATGATTATCTTGCATGGACTTCCATCATAACTCTTAACATAAATAAATGATCTGAAAAGTCTTGTATAATTTCAAATAGTCCCCAATTAAAATTTATTTTTTTGACCGAAACTAGTGTATAATATACTAGGATTTTAGACTGAAACTTGCATTTCGAAAAGAATCATAGAATCTAACTTTTCGATGATTTTTTACAAAGACTTCCATCATAACCTTCCCTCAAAAAATATATAAATGATATGTGAAGTTTCGTATCATTTTGAATAGTCCCTGATTTAATTTGATTTTTGACCGAAACTATTATAATCTAGTGTGCAATAAATTATGATTTTTTGACCGAAACTTGCATTTCGAAAAGTTTCATAGAATCTAGTTTTCAGATGATTTTCTTGCATGGACTTCCATCATAAACCTCCCTCTTAACATATATAAATGATCTGAAAAGTCTCGAATAATATCAAATAGTGCCCAATTATATTATATTTTTTGACCGAAACTAGTGTATAATATACTATGATTTTTGACCGAAACTTGCATTTCGAAAAGTTTCATAGAATCTAATTTTCCGATGATTTTTTTAGATGGACTTCCATCATAACCATCGCTCAAAAACATATATAAATGATAGGTGAAGTCTCGTATCATTTTGAACAATCCCCGATTTAATATGGTTTTTCACCGAAACTAGTATAAACTAGTGTATAATATATTATGATTTTTTGACCGAAACTTGCATTTCGAAAAGTTTCATAGAATCTAGTTTTCAGATGATTTTTATGCATGGACTACCATCATAACATTCCCTCTTAATATATATAAATGATCTGAAATGTCTCGTATCATTTCAAATAGTCCACAATTAAATTTTATTTTTTTGACTGCAACTAGTGTATAATATACTGATTTTTGACCGAAACTCGCATATCTAAAAGTTTCATAGAATCTAATTTTCATATGAATTTTTTGCATGGACTTCCATCATACCCTTCCCTCTTAACATATATAAATGATATGTGAAGTCTCGTATCATTTCAAATTGTCCCCAATACAATTTGATTTATTGACCGAAACTAGTGTATAATATACTATGATTTTTGACTGAAACTTGCATTTCGAAAAGTTTCATAAAATCTAATTATCCGATGATTTTTTGCATGGACATCCATCATAACCTTCCCTCGCAAAATATATAAATGATATGTGAAGTTTCGTTTCATTTTGAACAGTCCCCGATTTAATTTGATTTTTGACCGAAACTAGTATAAACTTGTGTATAAAATGTTATGATTTTTTGAACGAAACTTTCATTTTGAAAAGTTTCATAGAATCTAGTTTTCAGATGATTTTATTGCATGGACTTCCATCATAAACTTCCCTCTTAATATATATAAATGATCTGAAAAGACTCGAATAATTTCAAATAGTCCCATATTATATTTTATTTTTTGACCGAAACTTGCATTTCGAAATGTTTCATAGAATCTAGTTTTCAGATGATTTTTATGCATGGACTACCATCATAACATTCCCTCTTAATATATATAAATGATCTGAAAAGTCTCGTATCATTTCAAATAGTCCACAATTAAATTTTATTTTTTTGACTGAAACTAGTGTATAATATTCTGATTTTTGACCGAAACTCGCATATCTAAAAGTTTCATAGAATCTAATTTTCAGATGAATTTTTTGCATGGACTTCCATCATACCCTTCCCTCTTAACATATATAAATGATATGTGAAGTCTCGTATCATTTCAAATAGTCCCCAATACAATTTGATTTATTGACCGAAACTAGTGTATAATATACTATGATTTTTGACCGAAACTTGCATTTCGAAAAGTTTCATAAAATCTAATTATCCGATGATTTTTTGCATGGACATCCATCATAACCTTCCCTCGCAAAATATATAAATGATATGTGAAGTTTCGTTTCATTTTGAACAGTCCTCGATTTAATTTGATTTTTGACCGAAACTAGTATAAACTTGTGTATAAAATGTTATGATTTTTTGAACGAATCTTTCATTTTGAAAAGTTTCATCGAATCTAGTTTTCAGATGATTTTATTGCATGGACTTCCATCATAAACTTCCCTCTTAATATATATAAATGATCTGAAAAGACTCGAATAATTTCAAATAGTCCCCAATTATATTTTATTTTTTGACCGAAACGAGTGTATAATATACTATGATTTTTGACCGAAACTTGCATTTCGAAAAGTTTCATAGAATCTAATTTTCCGATGATTTTTTACAAAGACTTTCATCATAACCATCGCTGGAAAAATATATAAATGATATGTGAAGTTTCATATCATTTCAAACAGTTCGCGATTTAATTTGATTTTTGATCAAAACTAGTATAAATTAATGTATAATATATTATGATTTTTTGACCGAAACTTGCATTTCGAAAAGTTTCATAGAATCTAGTTTTCAGATGATTATCTTGCATGGACTTCCATCATAATTCTTAACATATATAAATGATCTGAAAAGTCTTGTATAATTTCAAATAGTCCCCAATTAAATTTTATTTTTTTGACCGAAACTAGTGTATAATATACTATGATTTTAGACTGAAACTTGCATTTCGAAAAGAATCATAGAATCTAATTTTCCGATGATTTTTTACAAAGACTTCCATCATAACCTTCCCTCGAAAAATATATAAATGATATGTGAAGTTTCGTATCATTTTGAACAGTCCCCGATTTAATTTGATTTTTGACCGAAACTAGTATAAACCAGTGTGTAATAAATTATGATTTTTTGACCGAAACTTGCATTTCGAAAAGTTTCATAGAAACTAGTTTTCAGATGATTTTCTTGCATGGACTTCCATCATAAACTTCCCTCTTAACATATATAAATGATCTGAAAAGTCTCGAATAATTTCAAATAGTCCCCAATTAAATTTTATTTTTTTGACCGAAACTAGTGTATAATATACTATGATTTTCGACCGAAACATGCATTTCGAAAAGTTTCATAGAATCTAATTTTCCGATGATTTTTTTAGATGGTCTTCCATCATAACCATCGCTCAAAAACATATATAAATTATAAGTGAAATCTCGTATCATTTTGAACAATCCCCGATTTAATATGGTATTTGATCGAAACTAGTATAAACTAGTGTATAATATATTATGATTTTTTGACCGAAACTTGCATTTCGAAAAGTTTCATAGAATCTAGTTTTCAGATGATTTTTATGCATGGACTACCATCATAACATTCCCTCTTAACATATATAAATGATCTGAAAAGTCTCGTATCATTTCAAATAGTCCACAATTAAATTTTTTTTTTGACTGAAACTAGTGTATAATATACTGATTTTTGACCGAAACTCGCATATCTAAAAGTTTCATAGAATCTAATTTTCAGATGAATTTTTTGCATGGACTTCCATCATATCCTTCCCTCTTAACATATATAAATGATATGTGAAGTATCGTATCATTTCAAATAGTCCCCAATACAATTTGATTTTTTTGACCGAAACTAGTGTATAATATACTATGATTTTTGACCGAAACTTGCATTTCGAAAAGTTTCATAGAATCTAATTATCCGATAATTTTTTGCATGGACATCCATCATAACCTTCCCTCGTAAAATATATAAATGATATGTGAAGTTTCATATCATTTCGAATAGTACCTGATTTAATTTGATTTTTGACCGATACTAGTATAAACTAATGTATAATGTATTATGATTGTTTTGACCGAAACTTGAATTTCGAAAATTTTCATAGAATCTAGTTTTCAGATGATTTTCTTGCATGGACTTCAATCATAACTCTTAACATATATAAATGATCTTAAAAGTCTTGTATAATTTTAAATAGTCCCCAAATAAATTTTATTTTTTTGACCGAAACTAGTGTATAATATACTATGATTTTTGACCGAAACTTGCATTTCGAAAAGTTTCATAGAATCTAATTTTCCGATGATTTTTTTAGATGGACTTCCATCATAACCATCGCTCAAAAACATATATAAATGATATGTGAAGTCTCGTATCATTTTGAACAATCCCCGATTTAATATGATTTTTGACCGAAACTAGTATAAACTAGTGTATAATATATTATAATTTTTTGACCGAAACTTGCATTTCGAAAAGTTTCATAGAATCTAGTTTTCAGATGATTTTTATGCATGGACTACCATCATATCATTCCCTCTTAACATATATAAATGATTTGAAAAGTCTCGTATCATTTCAAATAGTACACAATTAAATTTTATTTTTTTGACTGAAACTAGTGTATAATATACTGATTTTTGACCGAAACTCGCATATCTAAAAGTTACATAGAATCTAATTTTCAGATGAATTTTTTGCATGGACTTCCATCATATCCTTCCCTCTTAACATATATAAATGATATGTGAAGTCTCGTATCATTTCAAATAGTCCCCAATACAATTTGATTTTATTGACCGAAACTAGTGTATTATATACTATGATTTTTGAGCGAAACTTGCATTTCAAAAAGTTTCATAAAATCTAATTATCCGATGATTTTTTGCATGGAAATCCATCATAACCTTCCCTCGTAAAATATATAAATGATATGTGAAGTTTTGTTTCATTTTGAACAGTCCCCGATTTAATTTGATTTTTGACTGAAACTAGTATAAACTTGTGTATAAACTATTATGATTTTTTGAACGAAACTTGCATTTTGAAAAGTTTCATAAAATCTAGTTGTCAGATGATTTTCTTGCATGGACTTCCATCATAAACTTCTCTCTTAATATATATAAATGATCTGAAAAGTCTCGAATAATTTCAAATAGTCCCCAATATTATTTTAGTTTTTTTGACCGAAACTAGTGTATAATATACTATGATTTTTCACCGAAACTTGCATTTCGAAAAGTTTCATAGAATCTAATTTTCCGATGATTTTTTACAAAGACTTTCATCATAACCATCGCTCGAAAAATATATAAATGATATGTGAAGTTTCATATCATTTCAAACAATCCCCGATTTAATTTGATTTTTGATCAAAACTAGTATAAATTAATGTATAATATATTATGATTTTTTGACCGAAACTTGCATTTCGAAAAGTTTCATAGAATCTAGTTTTCAGATGATTATCTTGCATGGACTTCCATCATAACTCTTAACATATATAAATGATCTGAAAAGTCTTGTATAATTTCAAATAGTCCCCAATTAAATTTTATTTTTTTGACCGAAACTAGTGTATAATATACAATGATTTTAGACTGAAACTTGCATTTCGAAAAGAATCATAGAATCTAATTTTCCGATGATTTTTTACAAAGACTTCCATCATAACCTTCCCTCGAAAAATATATAAATGATATGTGAAGTTTCGTATCATTTTGAACAGTCCCCGATTTAATTTAATTTTTGACCGAAACTAGTATAAACTAGTGTGTAATAAATTATGATTTTTTGACTGAAACTTGAATTTCGAAAAGTTTCATAGAAACTAGTTTTCAGATGATTTTCTTGCATGGACTTCCATCATAAACTTCCCTCTTAACATATATAAATGATCTGAAAAGTCTCGAATAATTTCAAATAGTCCCCAATTAAATTTTATTTTTTTGACCGAAACTAGTGTATAATATACTATGATTTTCGACCGAAACTTGCATTTCGAAAAGTTTCATAGAATCTAATTTTCCGATGATTTTTTTAGATGGTCTTCCATCATAACCATCGCTCAAAAACATATATAAATGATAGGTGAAATCTCGTATCATTTTGAACAATCCCCGATTTAATATGGTATTTGATCGAAACTAGTATAAACTAGTGTATAATATATTATGATTTTTTGACCGAAACTTGCATTTCGAAAAGTTTCATAGAATCTAGTTTTCAGATGATTTTTATGCATGGACTACCATCATAACATTCCCTCTTAACATATATAAATGATCTGATAAGTCTCGTATCATTTCAAATAGTCCACAATTAAATTTTATTTTTTTAATTGAAACTAGTGTATAATATACTGATTTTGGACCGAAACTCGCATATCTAAAAGTTTCATAGGATCTAATTTTCAGATGAATTTTTTGCATGGACTTCCATCATATCCTTCCCTCTTAACATATATAAATGATATGTGAAGTCTCGTATCATTTCAAATAGTCCCCAATACAATTTGATTTTTTTGACCGAAACTAGTGTATAATATACTATGACTTTTGACCGAAACTTGCATTTCGAAAAGTTTCATAGAATCTAATTATCCGATGATTTTTTGCATGGACATCCATCATATCCTTCCCTCGTAAAATATATAAATGATATGTGAAGTTTCATATCATTTCGAACAGTACCTGATTTAATTTGATTTTTGACCGATACTAGTATAAACTAATGTATAATATATTATGATTGTTTTGACCGAAACTTGCATTTCGAAAATTTTCATAGAATCTAGTTTTCAGATGATTTTCTTGCATGGACTTCCATCATAACTCTTAACATATATAAATGATCTTAAAAGTATCGAATAATATCAAATAGTCCCCAAATAAATTTTATTTTTTTGACCTAAACTAGTGTATAATATACTATGATTTTTGACCGAAACTTGCATTTCGAAAAGTTTCATAGAATCTAATTTTCCGATGATTTTTTTAGATGGACTTCCATCATAACCATCGCTCAAAAACATATATAAATGATAGGTGAAGTCTCGTATCATTTTGAACAATCCCCGATTTAATATGGTTTTTCACCGAAACTAGTATAAACTAGTGTATAATATATTATGATTTTTTGACCGAAACTTGCATTTCGAAAAGTTTCATAGAATCTAGTTTTCAGATGATTTTTATGCATGGACTACCATCATAACATTCCCTCTTAATATATATAAATGATCTGAAAAGTCTCGTATCATTTCAAATAGTCCACAATTAAATTTTATTTTTTTAACTGAAACTAGTGTATAATATTCTGATTTTTGACCGAAACTCGCATATCTAAAAGTTTCATAGAATCTAATTTTCAGATGAATTTTTTGCATGGACTTCCATCATACCCTTCCCTCTTAACATATATAAATGATATGTGAAGTCTCGTATCATTTCAAATAGTCCCCAATACAATTTGATTTATTGACCGAAACTAGTGTATAATATACTATGATTTTTGACCGAAACTTGCATTTCGAAAAGTTTCATAAAATCTAATTATCCGATGATTTTTTGCATGGACATCCATCATAACCTTCCCTCGCAAAATATATAAATGATATGTGAAGTTTCGTTTCATTTTGAACAGTCCTCGATTTAATTTGATTTTTGACCGAAACTAGTATAAACTTGTGTATAAAATGTTATGATTTTTTGAACGAAACTTTCATTTTGAAAAGTTTCATAGAATCTAGTTTTCAGATGATTTTATTGCATGGACTTCCATCATAAACTTCCCTCTTAATATATATAAATGATCTGAAAAGACTCGAATAATTTCAAATAGTCCCCAATTATATTTTATTTTATGACCGAAACTAGTGTATAATATACTATGATTTTTGACCGAAACTTGCATTTCGAAAAGTTTCATAGAATCTAATTTTCCGATGATTTTTTACAAAGACTTTCATCATAACCATCGCTCGAAAAATATATAAATGATATGTGAAGTTTCATATCATTTCAAACAGTCCCCGATTTAATTTGATTTTTGATCAAAACTAGTATAAATTAATGTATAATATATTATAATTTTTTGACCGAAACTTGCATTTCGAAAAGTTTCATAGAATCTAGTTTTCAGATGATTATCTTGCATGGACTTCCATCATAATTCTTAACATATATAAATGATCTGAAAAGTCTTGTATAATTTCAAATAGTCCCCAATTAAATTTTATTTTTTTGACCGAAACTAGTGTATAATATACAATGATTTTAGACTGAAACTTGCATTTCGAAAAGAATCATAGAATCTAATTTTCCGATGATTTTTTACAAAGACTTCCATCATAACCTTCCCTCGAAAAATATATAAATGATATGTGAAGTTTCGTATCATTTTGAACAGTCCCCGATTTAATTTAATTTTTGACCGAAACTAGTATAAACTAGTGTGTAATAAATTATGATTTTTTGACCGAAACTTGCATTTCGAAAAGTTTCATAGAAACTAGTTTTCAGATGATTTTCTTGCATGGACTTCCATCATAAACTTCCCTCTTAACATATATAAATGATCTGAAAAGTCTCGAATAATTTCAAATAGTCCCCAATTAAATTTTATTTTTTTGACCGAAACTAGTGTATAATATACTATGATTTTCGACCGAAACTTGTATTTCGAAAAGTTTCATAGAATCTAATTTTCCGATGATTTTTTTAGATGGTCTTCCATCATAACCATCGCTCAAAAACATATATAAATGATAGGTGAAATCTCGTATCATTTTGAACAATCCCCGATTTAATATGGTATTTGATCGAAACTAGTATAAACTAGTGTATACTATATTATGATTTTTTGACCGAAACTTGCATTTCGAAAAGTTTCATAGAATCTAGTTTTCAGATGATTTTTATGCATGGACTACCATCATAACATTCCCTCTTAACATATATAAATGATCTGAAAAGTCTTGTATCATTTCAAATAGTCCACAATTAAATTTTATTTTTTTGATTGAAACTAGTGTATAATATACTGATTTTGGACCGAAACTCGCATATCTAAAAGTTTCATAGAATCTAATTTTCAGATGAATTTTTTGCATGGACTTCCATCATATCCTTCCCTCTTAACATATATAAATGATATGTGAAGTCTCGTATCATTTCAAATAGTCCCCAATACAATTTGATTTTTTTGACCGAAACTAGTGTATAATATACTATGACTTTTGACCGAAACTTGCATTTCGAAAAGTTTCATAGAATCTAATTATCCGATGATTTTTTGCTTGGACATCCATCATATTTGTCCCTCGTAAAATATATAAATGATATGTGAAGTTTCATATCATTTCGAACAGAACCTGATTTAATTTGATTTTTGACCGATACTAGTATAAACTAATGTATAATATATTATGATTGTTTTGACCGAAACTTGCATTTCGAAAATTTTCATAGAATCTAGTTTTCAGATGATTTTCTTGCATGGACTTCCATCATAACTCTTAACATATATAAATGATCTTAAAAGTCTCGAATAATATCAAATAGTCCCCAAATAAATTTTATTTTTTTGACCGAAACTAGTGTATAATATACTATGATTTTTGACCGAAACTTGCATTTCGAAAAGTTTCATAGAATCTAATTTTCCGATGATTTTTTTAGATGGACTTCCATCATAAGCATCGCTCAAAAACATATATAAATGATAGGTGAAGTCTCGTATCATTTTGAACAATCCCCGATTTAATATGGTTTTTCACCGAAACTAGTATAAACTAGTGTATAATATATTATGATTTTTTGACCGAAACTTGCATTTCAAAAAGTTTCATAGAATCTAGTTTTCAGATGATTTTTATGCATGGACTACCATCATAACATTCCCTCTTAATATATATAAATGATCTGAAAAGTCTCGTATCATTTCAAATAGTCCACAATTAAATTTTATTTTTTTGACTGAAACTAGTGTATAATATTCTGATTTTTGACTGAAACTCGCATATCTAAAAGTTTCATAGAATCTAATTTTCAGATGAATTTTTTGCATGGACTTCCATCATACCCTTCCCTCTTAACATATATAAATGATATGTGAAGTCTCGTATCATTTCAAATAGTCCCCAATACAATTTGATTTATTGACCGAAACTAGTGTATAATATACTATGATTTTTGACCGAAACTTGCATTTCGAAAAGTTTCATAAAATCTAATTATCCGATGATTTTTTGCATGGACATCCATCATAACCTTCCCTCGCAAAATATATAAATGATATGTGAAGTTTCGTTTCATTTTCAACAGTCCTCGATTTAATTTGATTTTTGACCGAAACTAGTATAAACTTGTGTATAAAATGTTATGATATTTTGAACGAAACTTTCATTTTGAAAAGTTTCATAGAATCTAGTTTTCAGATGATTTTATTGCATGGACTTCCATCATAAACTTCCCTCTTAATATATATAAATGATCTGAAAAGACTCGAATAATTTCAAATAGTCCCCAATTATATTTTATTTTTTGACCGAAACTAGTGTATAATATACTATGATTTTTGACCGAAACTTGCATTTCGAAAAGTTTCATAGAATCTAATTTTCCTATGATTTTTTACAAAGACTTTCATCATAACCATCGCTCGAAAAATATATAAATGATATGTGAAGTTTCATATCATTTCAAACAGTCCCCGATTTAATTTGATTTTTGATCAAAACTAGTATAAATTAATGTATAATATATTATGATTTTTTGACCGAAACTTGCATTTCGAAAAGTTTCATAGAATCTAGTTTTCAAATGATTATCTTGCATGGACTTCCATCATAATTCTTAACATATATAAATGATCTGAAAAGTCTTGTATAATTTCAAATAGTCCCCAATTAAATTTTATTTTTTTGACCGAAACTAGTGTATAATATACCATGATTTTAGACTGAAACTTTCATTTCGAAAAGAATCATAGAATCTAATTTTCCGATGATTTTTTACAAAGACTTCCATCATAACCTTCCCTCGAAAAATATATAAATGATATGTGAAGTTTCGTATCATTTTGAACAGTCCCCGATTTAATTTGATTTTTGACCGAAACTAGTATAAACCAGTGTGTAATAAATTATGATTTTTTGACCGAAACTTGCATTTCGAAAAGTTTCATAGAAACTAGTTTTCAGATGATTTTCTTGCATGGACTTCCATCATAAACTTCCCTCTTAACATATATAAATGATCTGAAAAGTCTCGAATAATTTCAAATAGTCCCCAATTAAATTATATTTTTTTGACCGAAACTAGTGTATAATATACTATGATTTTCGACCGAAACTTGCATTTCGAAAAGTTTCATAGAATCTAATTTTCCGATGATTTTTTTAGATGGTCTTCCATCATAACCATCGCTCAAAAACATATATAAATGATAGGTGAAATCTCGTATCATTTTGAACAATCCCCGATTTAATATGGTATTTGATCGAAACTAGTATAAACTAGTGTATACTATATTATGATTTTTTGACCGAAACTTGCATTTCGAAAAGTTTCATAGAATCTAGTTTTCAGATGATTTTTATGCATGGACTACCATCATAACATTCCCTCTTAACATATATAAATGATCTGATAAGTCTCGTATCATTTCAAATAGTCCACAATTAAATTTTATTTTTTTAATTGAAACTAGTGTATAATATACTGATTTTGGACCGAAACTCGCATATCTAAAAGTTTCATAGGATCTAATTTTCAGATGAATTTTTTGCATGGACTTCCATCATATCCTTCCCTCTTAACATATATAAATGATATGTGAAGTCTCGTATCATTTCAAATAGTCCCCAATACAATTTGATTTTTTTGACCGAAACTAGTGTATAATATACTATGACTTTTGACCGAAACTTGCATTTCGAAAAGTTTCATAGAATCTAATTATCCGATGATTTTTTGCATGGACATCCATCATATCCTTCCCTCGTAAAATATATAAATGATATGTGAAGTTTCATATCATTTCGAACAGTACCTGATTTAATTTGATTTTTGACCGATACTAGTATAAACTAATGTATAATATATTATGATTGTTTTGACCGAAACTTGCATTTCGAAAATTTTCATAGAATCTAGTTTTCAGATGATTTTCTTGCATGGACTTCCATCATAACTCTTAACATATATAAATGATCTTAAAAGTCTCGAATAATATCAAATAGTCCCCAAATAAATTTTATTTTTTTGACCGAAACTAGTGTATAATATACTATGATTTTTGACCGAAACTTGCATTTCGAAAAGTTTCATAGAATCTAATTTTCCGATGATTTTTTTAGATGGACTTCCATCATAAGCATCGCTCAAAAACATATATAAATGATAGGTGAAGTCTCGTATCATTTTGAACAATCCCCGATTTAATATGGTTTTTCACCGAAACTAGTATAAACTAGTGTATAATATATTATGATTTTTTGACCGAAACTTGCATTTCAAAAAGTTTCATAGAATCTAGTTTTCAGATGATTTTTATGCATGGACTACCATCATAACATTCCCTCTTAATATATATAAATGATCTGAAAAGTCTCGTATCATTTCAAATAGTCCACAATTAAATTTTATTTTTTTGACTGAAACTAGTGTATAATATTCTGATTTTTGACTGAAACTCGCATATCTAAAAGTTTCATAGAATCTAATTTTCAGATGAATTTTTTGCATGGACTTCCATCATACCCTTCCCTCTTAACATATATAAATGATATGTGAAGTCTCGTATCATTTCAAATAGTCCCCAATACAATTTGATTTATTGACCGAAACTAGTGTATAATATACTATGATTTTTGACCGAAACTTGCATTTCGAAAAGTTTCATAAAATCTAATTATCCGATGATTTTTTGCATGGACATCCATCATAACCTTCCCTCGCAAAATATATAAATGATATGTGAAGTTTCGTTTCATTTTCAACAGTCCTCGATTTAATTTGATTTTTGACCGAAACTAGTATAAACTTGTGTATAAAATGTTATGATATTTTGAACGAAACTTTCATTTTGAAAAGTTTCATAGAATCTAGTTTTCAGATGATTTTATTGCATGGACTTCCATCATAAACTTCCCTCTTAATATATATAAATGATCTGAAAAGACTCGAATAATTTCAAATAGTCCCCAATTATATTTTATTTTTTGACCGAAACTAGTGTATAATATACTATGATTTTTGACCGAAACTTGCATTTCGAAAAGTTTCATAGAATCTAATTTTCCTATGATTTTTTACAAAGACTTTCATCATAACCATCGCTCGAAAAATATATAAATGATATGTGAAGTTTCATATCATTTCAAACAGTCCCCGATTTAATTTGATTTTTGATCAAAACTAGTATAAATTAATGTATAATATATTATGATTTTTTGACCGAAACTTGCATTTCGAAAAGTTTCATAGAATCTAGTTTTCAAATGATTATCTTGCATGGACTTCCATCATAATTCTTAACATATATAAATGATCTGAAAAGTCTTGTATAATTTCAAATAGTCCCCAATTAAATTTTATTTTTTTGACCGAAACTAGTGTATAATATACCATGATTTTAGACTGAAACTTTCATTTCGAAAAGAATCATAGAATCTAATTTTCCGATGATTTTTTACAAAGACTTCCATCATAACCTTCCCTCGAAAAATATATAAATGATATGTGAAGTTTCGTATCATTTTGAACAGTCCCCGATTTAATTTGATTTTTGACCGAAACTAGTATAAACCAGTGTGTAATAAATTATGATTTTTTGACCGAAACTTGCATTTCGAAAAGTTTCATAGAAACTAGTTTTCAGATGATTTTCTTGCATGGACTTCCATCATAAACTTCCCTCTTAACATATATAAATGATCTGAAAAGTCTCGAATAATTTCAAATAGTCCCCAATTAAATTATATTTTTTTGACCGAAACTAGTGTATAATATACTATGATTTTCGACCGAAACTTGCATTTCGAAAAGTTTCATAGAATCTAATTTTCCGATGATTTTTTTAGATGGTCTTCCATCATAACCATCGCTCAAAAACATATATAAATGATAGGTGAAATCTCGTATCATTTTGAACAATCCCCGATTTAATATGGTATTTGATCGAAACTAGTATAAACTAGTGTATACTATATTATGATTTTTTGACCGAAACTTGCATTTCGAAAAGTTTCATAGAATCTAGTTTTCAGATGATTTTTATGCATGGACTACCATCATAACATTCCCTCTTAACATATATAAATGATCTGATAAGTCTCGTATCATTTCAAATAGTCCACAATTAAATTTTATTTTTTTAATTGAAACTAGTGTATAATATACTGATTTTGGACCGAAACTCGCATATCTAAAAGTTTCATAGGATCTAATTTTCAGATGAATTTTTTGCATGGACTTCCATCATATCCTTCCCTCTTAACATATATAAATGATATGTGAAGTCTCGTATCATTTCAAATAGTCCCCAATACAATTTGATTTTTTTGACCGAAACTAGTGTATAATATACTATGACTTTTGACCGAAACTTGCATTTCGAAAAGTTTCATAGAATCTAATTATCCGATGATTTTTTGCATGGACATCCATCATATCCTTCCCTCGTAAAATATATAAATGATATGTGAAGTTTCATATCATTTCGAACAGTACCTGATTTAATTTGATTTTTGACCGATACTAGTATAAACTAATGTATAATATATTATGATTGTTTTGACCGAAACTTGCATTTCGAAAATTTTCATAGAATCTAGTTTTCAGATGATTTTCTTGCATGGACTTCCATCATAACTCTTAACATATATAAATGATCTTAAAAGTATCGAATAATATCAAATAGTCCCCAAATAAATTTTATTTTTTTGACCTAAACTAGTGTATAATATACTATGATTTTTGACCGAAACTTGCATTTCGAAAAGTTTCATAGAATCTAATTTTCCGATGATTTTTTTAGATGGACTTCCATCATAACCATCGCTCAAAAACATATATAAATGATAGGTGAAGTCTCGTATCATTTTGAACAATCCCCGATTTAATATGGTTTTTCACCGAAACTAGTATAAACTAGTGTATAATATATTATGATTTTTTGACCGAAACTTGCATTTCGAAAAGTTTCATAGAATCTAGTTTTCAGATGATTTTTATGCATGGACTACCATCATAACATTCCCTCTTAATATATATAAATGATCTGAAAAGTCTCGTATCATTTCAAATAGTCCACAATTAAATTTTATTTTTTTAACTGAAACTAGTGTATAATATTCTGATTTTTGACCGAAACTCGCATATCTAAAAGTTTCATAGAATCTAATTTTCAGATGAATTTTTTGCATGGACTTCCATCATACCCTTCCCTCTTAACATATATAAATGATATGTGAAGTCTCGTATCATTTCAAATAGTCCCCAATACAATTTGATTTATTGACCGAAACTAGTGTATAATATACTATGATTTTTGACCGAAACTTGCATTTCGAAAAGTTTCATAAAATCTAATTATCCGATGATTTTTTGCATGGACATCCATCATAACCTTCCCTCGCAAAATATATAAATGATATGTGAAGTTTCGTTTCATTTTGAACAGTCCTCGATTTAATTTGATTTTTGACCGAAACTAGTATAAACTTGTGTATAAAATGTTATGATTTTTTGAACGAAACTTTCATTTTGAAAAGTTTCATAGAATCTAGTTTTCAGATGATTTTATTGCATGGACTTCCATCATAAACTTCCCTCTTAATATATATAAATGATCTGAAAAGACTCGAATAATTTCAAATAGTCCCCAATTATATTTTATTTTATGACCGAAACTAGTGTATAATATACTATGATTTTTGACCGAAACTTGCATTTCGAAAAGTTTCATAGAATCTAATTTTCCGATGATTTTTTACAAAGACTTTCATCATAACCATCGCTCGAAAAATATATAAATGATATGTGAAGTTTCATATCATTTCAAACAGTCCCCGATTTAATTTGATTTTTGATCAAAACTAGTATAAATTAATGTATAATATATTATAATTTTTTGACCGAAACTTGCATTTCGAAAAGTTTCATAGAATCTAGTTTTCAGATGATTATCTTGCATGGACTTCCATCATAATTCTTAACATATATAAATGATCTGAAAAGTCTTGTATAATTTCAAATAGTCCCCAATTAAATTTTATTTTTTTGACCGAAACTAGTGTATAATATACAATGATTTTAGACTGAAACTTGCATTTCGAAAAGAATCATAGAATCTAATTTTCCGATGATTTTTTACAAAGACTTCCATCATAACCTTCCCTCGAAAAATATATAAATGATATGTGAAGTTTCGTATCATTTTGAACAGTCCCCGATTTAATTTAATTTTTGACCGAAACTAGTATAAACTAGTGTGTAATAAATTATGATTTTTTGACCGAAACTTGCATTTCGAAAAGTTTCATAGAAACTAGTTTTCAGATGATTTTCTTGCATGGACTTCCATCATAAACTTCCCTCTTAACATATATAAATGATCTGAAAAGTCTCGAATAATTTCAAATAGTCCCCAATTAAATTTTATTTTTTTGACCGAAACTAGTGTATAATATACTATGATTTTCGACCGAAACTTGTATTTCGAAAAGTTTCATAGAATCTAATTTTCTGATGATTTTTTTAGATGGTCTTCCATCATAACCATCGCTCAAAAACATATATAAATGATAGGTGAAATCTCGTATCATTTTGAACAATCCCCGATTTAATATGGTATTTGATCGAAACTAGTATAAACTAGTGTATACTATATTATGATTTTTTGACCGAAACTTGCATTTCGAAAAGTTTCATAGAATCTAGTTTTCAGATGATTTTTATGCATGGACTACCATCATAACATTCCCTCTTAACATATATAAATGATCTGAAAAGTCTTGTATCATTTCAAATAGTCCACAATTAAATTTTATTTTTTTGATTGAAACTAGTGTATAATATACTGATTTTGGACCGAAACTCGCATATCTAAAAGTTTCATAGAATCTAATTTTCAGATGAATTTTTTGCATGGACTTCCATCATATCCTTCCCTCTTAACATATATAAATGATATGTGAAGTCTCGTATCATTTCAAATAGTCCCCAATACAATTTGATTTTTTTGACCGAAACTAGTGTATAATATACTATGACTTTTGACCGAAACTTGCATTTCGAAAAGTTTCATAGAATCTAATTATCCGATGATTTTTTGCTTGGACATCCATCATATTTGTCCCTCGTAAAATATATAAATGATATGTGAAGTTTCATATCATTTCGAACAGAACCTGATTTAATTTGATTTTTGACCGATACTAGTATAAACTAATGTATAATATATTATGATTGTTTTGACCGAAACTTGCATTTCGAAAATTTTCATAGAATCTAGTTTTCAGATGATTTTCTTGCATGGACTTCCATCATAACTCTTAACATATATAAATGATCTTAAAAGTCTCGAATAATATCAAATAGTCCCCAAATAAATTTTATTTTTTTGACCGAAACTAGTGTATAATATACTATGATTTTTGACCGAAACTTGCATTTCGAAAAGTTTCATAGAATCTAATTTTCCGATGATTTTTTTAGATGGACTTCCATCATAAGCATCGCTCAAAAACATATATAAATGATAGGTGAAGTCTCGTATCATTTTGAACAATCCCCGATTTAATATGGTTTTTCACCGAAACTAGTATAAACTAGTGTATAATATATTATGATTTTTTGACCGAAACTTGCATTTCAAAAAGTTTCATAGAATCTAGTTTTCAGATGATTTTTATGCATGGACTACCATCATAACATTCCCTCTTAATATATATAAATGATCTGAAAAGTCTCGTATCATTTCAAATAGTCCACAATTAAATTTTATTTTTTTGACTGAAACTAGTGTATAATATTCTGATTTTTGACTGAAACTCGCATATCTAAAAGTTTCATAGAATCTAATTTTCAGATGAATTTTTTGCATGGACTTCCATCATACCCTTCCCTCTTAACATATATAAATGATATGTGAAGTCTCGTATCATTTCAAATAGTCCCCAATACAATTTGATTTATTGACCGAAACTAGTGTATAATATACTATGATTTTTGACCGAAACTTGCATTTCGAAAAGTTTCATAAAATCTAATTATCCGATGATTTTTTGCATGGACATCCATCATAACCTTCCCTCGCAAAATATATAAATGATATGTGAAGTTTCGTTTCATTTTGAACAGTCCTCGATTTAATTTGATTTTTGACCGAAACTAGTATAAACTTGTGTATAAAATGTTATGATATTTTGAACGAAACTTTCATTTTGAAAAGTTTCATAGAATCTAGTTTTCAGATGATTTTATTGCATGGACTTCCATCATAAACTTCCCTCTTAATATATATAAATGATCTGAAAAGACTCGAATAATTTCAAATAGTCCCCAATTATATTTTATTTTTTGACCGAAACTAGTGTATAATATACTATGATTTTTGACCGAAACTTGCATTTCGAAAAGTTTCATAGAATCTAATTTTCCTATGATTTTTTACAAAGACTTTCATCATAACCATCGCTCGAAAAATATATAAATGATATGTGAAGTTTCATATCATTTCAAACAGTCCCCGATTTAATTTGATTTTTGATCAAAACTAGTATAAATTAATGTATAATATATTATGATTTTTTGACCGAAACTTGCATTTCGAAAAGTTTCATAGAATCTAGTTTTCAAATGATTATCTTGCATGGACTTCCATCATAATTCTTAACATATATAAATGATCTGAAAAGTCTTGTATAATTTCAAATAGTCCCCAATTAAATTTTATTTTTTTGACCGAAACTAGTGTATAATATACCATGATTTTAGACTGAAACTTGCATTTCGAAAAGAATCATAGAATCTAATTTTCCGATGATTTTTTACAAAGACTTCCATCATAACCTTCCCTCGAAAAATATATAAATGATATGTGAAGTTTCGTATCATTTTGAACAGTCCCCGATTTAATTTGATTTTTGACCGAAACTAGTATAAACCAGTGTGGAATAAATTATGATTTTTTGACCGAAACTTGCATTTCGAAAAGTTTCATAGAAACTAGTTTTCAGATGATTTTCTTGCATGGACTTCCATCATAAACTTCCCTCTTAACATATATAAATGATCTGAAAAGTCTCGAATAATTTCAAATAGTCCCCAATTAAATTATATTTTTTTGACCGAAACTAGTGTATAATATACTATGATTTTCGACCGAAACTTGCATTTCGAAAAGTTTCATAGAATCTAATTTTCCGATGATTTTTTTAGATGGTCTTCCATCATAACCATCGCTCAAAAACATATATAAATGATAGGTGAAATCTCGTATCATTTTGAACAATCCCCGATTTAATATGGTATTTGATCGAAACTAGTATAAACTAGTGTATAATATATTATGATTTTTTGACCGAAACTTGCATTTCGAAAAGTTTCATAGAATCTAGTTTTCAGATGATTTTTATGCATGGACTACCATCATAACATTCCCTCTTAGCATATATAAATGATCTGAAAAGTCTCGTATCATTTCAAATAGTCCACAATTAAATTTTATTTTTTTGATTGAAACTAGTGTATAATATACTGATTTTGGACTGAAACTCGCATATCTAAAAGTTTCATAGATTCTAATTTTCAGATGAATTTTTTGCATGGACTTCCATCATACCCTTCCCTCTTAACATATATAAATGATAAGTGAAGTCTCGTATCATTTCAAATAGTCCCCAATACAATTTGATTTATTGACCGAAACTAGTGTATAATATACTATGATTTTTGACCGAAACTTGCATTTCGAAAAGTTTCATAGAATCTAATTATCCGATGATTTTTTGCATGGACATCCATCATAACCTTCCCTCGCAAAATATATAAATGATATGTGAAGTTTCGTTTCATTTTGAACAGTCCTCGATTTAATTTGATTTTTGACCGAAACTAGTATAAACTTGTGTATAAAATGTTATGATTTTTTGAACGAAACTTTCATTTTGAAAGTTTCATAGAATCTAGTTTTCAGATGATTTTATTGCATGGACTTCCATCATAAACTTCCCTCTTAATATATATAAATGATCTGAAAAGACTCGAATAATTTCAAATAGTCCCCAATTATATTTTATTTTTTGACCGAAACTAGTGTATAATATACTATGATTTTTGACCGAAACTTGCATTTCGAAAAGTTTCATAGAATCTAATTTTCCTATGATTTTTTACAAAGACTTTCATCATAACCATCGCTCGAAAAATATATAAATGATATGTGAAGTTTCATATCATTTCAAACAGTCCCCGATTTAATTTGATTTTTGATCAAAACTAGTATAAATTAATGTATAATATATTATGATTTTTTGACCGAAACTTGCATTTCGAAAAGTTTCATAGAATCTAGTTTTCAAATGATTATCTTGCATGGACTTCCATCATAATTCTTAACATATATAAATGATCTGAAAAGTCTTGTATAATTTCAAATAGTCCCCAATTAAATTTTATTTTTTTGACCGAAACTATTGTATAATATACCATGATTTTAGACTGAAACTTGCATTTCGAAAAGAATCATAGAATCTAATTTTCCGATGATTTTTTACAAAGACTTCCATCATAACCTTCCCTCGAAAAATATATAAATGATATGTGAAGTTTCGTATCATTTTGAACAGTCCCCGATTTAATTTGATTTTTGACCGAAACTAGTATAAACCAGTGTGTAATAAATTATGATTTTTTGACCGAAACTTGCATTTCGAAAAGTTTCATAGAAACTAGTTTTCAGATGATTTTCTTGCATGGACTTCCATCATAAACTTCCCTCTTAACATATATAAATGATCTGAAAAGTCTCGAATAATTTCAAATAGTCCCCAATTAAATTATATTTTTTTGACCGAAACTAGTGTATAATATACTATGATTTTCGACCGAAACTTGCATTTCGAAAAGTTTCATAGAATCTAATTTTCCGATGATTTTTTTAGATGGTCTTCCATCATAACCATCTCTCAAGAACATATATAAATGATAGGTGAAATCTCGTATCATTTTGAACAATCCCCGATTTAATATGGTATTTGATCGAAACTAGTATAAACTAGTGTATAATATATTATGATTTTTTGACCGAAACTTGCATTTCGAAAAGTTTCATAGAATCTAGTTTTCAGATGATTTTTATGCATGGACTACCATCATAACATTCCCTCTTAGCATATATAAATGATCTGAAAAGTCTCGTATCATTTCAAATAGTCCACAATTAAATTTTATTTTTTTGATTGAAACTAGTGTATAATATACTGATTTTGGACTGAAACTCGCATATCTAAAAGTTTCATAGATTCTAATTTTCAGATGAATTTTTTGCATGGACTTCCATCATACCCTTCCCTCTTAACATATATAAATGATAAGTGAAGTCTCGTATCATTTCAAATAGTCCCCAATACAATTTGATTTATTGACCGAAACTAGTGTATAATATACTATGATTTTTGACCGAAACTTGCATTTCGAAAAGTTTCATAGAATCTAATTATCCGATGATTTTTTGCATGGACATCCATCATAACCTTCCCTCGCAAAATATATAAATGATATGTGAAGTTTCGTTTCATTTTGAACAGTCCTCGATTTAATTTGATTTTTGACCGAAACTAGTATAAACTTGTGTATAAAATGTTATGATTTTTTGAACGAAACTTTCATTTTGAAAGTTTCATAGAATCTAGTTTTCAGATGATTTTATTGCATGGACTTCCATCATAAACTTCCCTCTTAATATATATAAATGATCTGAAAAGACTCGAATAATTTCAAATAGTCCCCAATTATATTTTATTTTTTGACCGAAACTAGTGTATAATATACTATGATTTTTGACCGAAACTTGCATTTCGAAAAGTTTCATAGAATCTAATTTTCCTATGATTTTTTACAAAGACTTTCATCATAACCATCGCTCGAAAAATATATAAATGATATGTGAAGTTTCATATCATTTCAAACAGTCCCCGATTTAATTTGATTTTTGATCAAAACTAGTATAAATTAATGTATAATATATTATGATTTTTTGACCGAAACTTGCATTTCGAAAAGTTTCATAGAATCTAGTTTTCAAATGATTATCTTGCATGGACTTCCATCATAATTCTTAACATATATAAATGATCTGAAAAGTCTTGTATAATTTCAAATAGTCCCCAATTAAATTTTATTTTTTTGACCGAAACTATTGTATAATATACCATGATTTTAGACTGAAACTTGCATTTCGAAAAGAATCATAGAATCTAATTTTCCGATGATTTTTTACAAAGACTTCCATCATAACCTTCCCTCGAAAAATATATAAATGATATGTGAAGTTTCGTATCATTTTGAACAGTCCCCGATTTAATTTGATTTTTGACCGAAACTAGTATAAACCAGTGTGTAATAAATTATGATTTTTTGACCGAAACTTGCATTTCGAAAAGTTTCATAGAAACTAGTTTTCAGATGATTTTCTTGCATGGACTTCCATCATAAACTTCCCTCTTAACATATATAAATGATCTGAAAAGTCTCGAATAATTTCAAATAGTCCCCAATTAAATTATATTTTTTTGACCGAAACTAGTGTATAATATACTATGATTTTCGACCGAAACTTGCATTTCGAAAAGTTTCATAGAATCTAATTTTCCGATGATTTTTTTAGATGGTCTTCCATCATAACCATCTCTCAAGAACATATATAAATGATAGGTGAAATCTCGTATCATTTTGAACAATCCCCGATTTAATATGGTATTTGATCGAAACTAGTATAAACTAGTGTATAATATATTATTATTTTTTGACCGAAACTTGCATTTCGAAAAGTTTCATAGAATCTAGTTTTCAGATGATTTTTATGCATGGACTACCATCACAACATTCCCTCTTAACATATATAAATGATCTGAAAAGTCTCGTATCATTTCAAATAGTCCACAATTAAATTTTATTTTTTTGATTGAAACTAGTGTATAATATACTGATTTTGGACTGAAACTCGCATATCTAAAAGTTTCATAGAATCTAATTTTCAGATGAATTTTTTGCATGGACTTCCATCATACCCTTCCCTCTTAACATATATAAATGATATGTGAAGTCTCGTATCATTTCAAATAGTCCCCAATACAATTTGATTTATTGACCGAAACTAGTGTATAATATACTATGATTTTTGACCGAAACTTGCATTTCGAAAAGTTTCATAAAATCTAATTATCCGATGATTTTTTGCATGGACATCCATCATAACCTTCCCTCGCAAAATATATAAATGATATGTGAAGTTTCGTTTCATTTTGAACAGTCCTCGATTTAATTTGATTTTTGACCGAAACTAGTATAAACTTGTGTATAAAATGTTATGATTTTTTGAACGAAACTTTCATTTTGAAAAGTTTCATAGAATCTAGTTTTCAGATGATTTTATTGCATGGACTTCCATCATAAACTTCCCTCTTAATATATATAAATGATCTGAAAAGACTCGAATAATTTCAAATAGTCCCCAATTATATTTTATTTTTTGACCGAAACTAGTGTATAATATACTATGATTTTTGACCGAAACTTGCATTTCGAAAAGTTTCATAGAATCTAATTTTCCTATGATTTTTTACAAAGACTTTCATCATAACCATCGCTCGAAAAATATATAAATGATATGTGAAGTTTCATATCATTTCAAACAGTCCCCGATTTAATTTGATTTTTGATCAAAACTAGTATAAATTAATGTATAATATATTATGATTTTTTGACCGAAACTTGCATTTCGAAAAGTTTCATAGAATCTAGTTTTCAAATGATTATCTTGCATGGACTTCCATCATAATTCTTAACATATATAAATGATCTGAAAAGTCTTGTATAATTTCAAATAGTCCCCAATTAAATTTTATTTTTTTGACCGAAACTAGTGTATAATATACCATGATTTTAGACTGAAACTTGCATTTCGAAAAGAATCATAGAATCTAATTTTCCGATGATTTTTTACAAAGACTTCCATCATAACCTTCCCTCGAAAAATATATAAATGATATGTGAAGTTTCGTATCATTTTGAACAGTCCCCGATTTAATTTGATTTTTGACCGAAACTAGTATAAACCAGTGTGTAATAAATTATGATTTTTTGACCGAAACTTGCATTTCGAAAAGTTTCATAGAAACTAGTTTTCAGATGATTTTCTTGCATGGACTTCCATCATAAACTTCCCTCTTAACATATATAAATGATCTGAAAAGTCTCGAATAATTTCAAATAGTCCCCAATTAAATTATATTTTTTTGACCGAAACTAGTGTATAATATACTATATTTTCGACCGAAACTTGCATTTCGAAAAGTTTCATAGAATCTAATTTTTCGATGATTTTTTTAGATGGTCTTCCATCATAACCATCTCTCAAGAACATATATAAATGATAGGTGAAATCTCGTATCATTTTGAACAATCCCCGATTTAATATGGTATTTGATCGAAACTAGTATAAACTAGTGTATAATATATTATTATTTTTTGACCGAAACTTGCATTTCGAAAAGTTTCATAGAATCTAGTTTTCAGATGATTTTTATGCATGGACTACCATCACAACATTCCCTCTTAACATATATAAATGATCTGAAAAGTCTCGTATCATTTCAAATAGTCCACAATTAAATTTTATTTTTTTGATTGAAACTAGTGTATAATATACTGATTTTGGACTGAAACTCGCATATCTAAAAGTTTCATAGAATCTAATTTTCAGATGAATTTTTTGCATGGACTTCCATCATACCCTTCCCTCTTAACATATATAAATGATATGTGAAGTCTCGTATCATTTCAAATAGTCCCCAATACAATTTGATTTATTGACCGAAACTAGTGTATAATATACTATGATTTTTGACCGAAACTTGCATTTCGAAAAGTTTCATAAAATCTAATTATCCGATGATTTTTTGCATGGACATCCATCATAACCTTCCCTCGCAAAATATATAAATGATATGTGAAGTTTCGTTTCATTTTGAACAGTCCTCGATTTAATTTGATTTTTGACCGAAACTAGTATAAACTTGTGTATAAAATGTTATGATTTTTTGAACGAAACTTTCATTTTGAAAAGTTTCATAGAATCTAGTTTTCAGATGATTTTATTGCATGGACTTCCATCATAAACTTCCCTCTTAATATATATAAATGATCTGAAAAGACTCGAATAATTTCAAATAGTCCCCAATTATATTTTATTTTTTGACCGAAACTAGTGTATAATATACTATGATTTTTGACCGAAACTTGCATTTCGAAAAGTTTCATAGAATCTAATTTTCCTATGATTTTTTACAAAGACTTTCATCATAACCATCGCTCGAAAAATATATAAATGATATGTGAAGTTTCATATCATTTCAAACAGTCCCCGATTTAATTTGATTTTTGATCAAAACTAGTATAAATTAATGTATAATATATTATGATTTTTTGACCGAAACTTGCATTTCGAAAAGTTTCATAGAATCTAGTTTTCAAATGATTATCTTGCATGGACTTCCATCATAATTCTTAACATATATAAATGATCTGAAAAGTCTTGTATAATTTCAAATAGTCCCCAATTAAATTTTATTTTTTTGACCGAAACTAGTGTATAATATACCATGATTTTAGACTGAAACTTGCATTTCGAAAAGAATCATAGAATCTAATTTTCCGATGATTTTTTACAAAGACTTCCATCATAACCTTCCCTCGAAAAATATATAAATGATATGTGAAGTTTCGTATCATTTTGAACAGTCCCCGATTTAATTTGATTTTTGACCGAAACTAGTATAAACCAGTGTGTAATAAATTATGATTTTTTGACCGAAACTTGCATTTCGAAAAGTTTCATAGAAACTAGTTTTCAGATGATTTTCTTGCATGGACTTCCATCATAAACTTCCCTCTTAACATATATAAATGATCTGAAAAGTCTCGAATAATTTCAAATAGTCCCCAATTAAATTATATTTTTTTGACCGAAACTAGTGTATAATATACTATATTTTCGACCGAAACTTGCATTTCGAAAAGTTTCATAGAATCTAATTTTTCGATGATTTTTTTAGATGGTCTTCCATCATAACCATCGCTCAAAAACATATATAAATGATAGGTGAAATCTCGTATCATTTTGAACAATCCCCGATTTAATATGGTATTTGATCGAAACTAGTATAAACTAGTGTATAATATATTATGATTTTTTGACCGAAACTTGCATTTCGAAAAGTTTCATAGAATCTAGTTTTCAGATGATTTTTATGCATGGATTACCATCATAACATTCCCTCTTAACATATATAAATGATCTGAAAAGTCTCGTATCATTTCAAATAGTCCACAATTAAATTTTATTTTTTTGATTGAAACTAGTGTATAATATACTGATTTTGGACTGAAACTCGCATATCTAAAAGTTTCATAGAATCTAATTTTCAGATGAATTTTTTGCATGGACTTCCATCATATCCTTCCCTCTTAACATATATAAATGATATGTGAAGTCTCGTATCATTTCAAATAGTCCCCAATACAATTTGATTTTTTTGACCGAAACTAGTGTATAATATACTATGACTTTTGACCGAAACTTGCATTTCGAAAAGTTTCATAGAATCTAATTATCCGATGATTTTTTGCATGGACATCCATCATATTTGTCCCTCGTAAAATATATAAATGATATGTGAAGTTTCATATCATTTCGAACAGTACCTGATTTAATTTGATTTTTGACAGATACTAGTATAAACTAATGTATAATATATTATGATTGTTTTGACCGAAACTTGCATTTCGAAAATTTTCATAGAATCTAGTTTTCAGATGATTTTCTTGCATGGACTTCCATCATAACTCTTAACATATATAAATGATCTTAAAAGTCTCGAATAATATCAAATAGTCCCCAAATAAATTTTATTTTTTTGACTGAAACTAGTGTATAATATACTATGATTTTTGACCGAAACTTGCATTTCGAAAAGTTTCATAGAATCTAATTTTCCGATGATTTTTTTAGATGGACTTCCATCATAACCATCGCTCAAAAACATATATAAATGATAGGTGAAGTCTCGTATCATTTTGAACAATCCCCGATTTAATATGGTTTTTCACTGAAACTAGTATAAACTAGTGTATAATATATTATGATTTTTTGACCGAAACTTGCATTTCGAAAAGTTTCATAGAATCTAGTTTTCAGATGATTTTTATGCATGGACTACCATCATATCATTCCCTCTTAACATATATAAATGATTTGAAAAGTCTCGTATCATTTCAAATAGTACACAATTAAATTTTATTTTTTTGACTGAAACTAGTGTATAATATACTGATTTTTGACCGAAACTCGCATATCTAAAAGTTACATAGAATCTAATTTTCAGATGAATTTTTTGCATGGACTTCCATCATATCCTTCCCTCTTAACATATATAAATGATATGTGAAGTCTCGTATCATTTCAAATAGTCCCCAATACAATTTGATTTTATTGACCGAAACTAGTGTATTATATACTATGATTTTTGAGCGAAACTTGCATTTCAAAAAGTTTCATAAAATCTAATTATCCGATGATTTTTTGCATGGACATCCATCATAACCTTCCCTCGTAAAATATATAAATGATATGTGAAGTTTTGTTTCATTTTGAACAGTCCCCGATTTAATTTGATTTTTGACTGAAACTAGTATAAACTTGTGTATAAACTATTATGATTTTTTGAACGAAACTTGCATTTTGAAAAGTTTCATAAAATCTAGTTGTCAGATGATTTTCTTGCATGGATTCCATCATAAACTTCCCTCTTAATATATATAAATGATCTGAAAAGTCTCGAATAATTTCAAATAGTCCCCAATATTATTTTAGTTTTTTTGACCGAAACTAGTGTATAATATACTATGATTTTTCATCGAAACTTGCATTTCGAAAAGTTTCATAGAATCTAATTTTCCGATGATTTTTTACAAAGACTTTCATCATAACCATCGCTCGAAAAATATATAAATGATATGTGAAGTTTCATATCATTTCAAACAGTCCCCGATTTAATTTGATTTTTGATTAAAACTAGTATAAATTAATGTATAATATATTATGATTTTTTGACCGAAACTTGCATTTCGAAAAGTTTCATAGAATCTAGTTTTCAGATGATTATCATGCATGGACTTCCATCATAACTCTTAACATATATAAATGATCTGAAAAGTCTTGTATAATTTCAAATAGTCCCCAATTAAATTTTATTTTTTTGACCGAAACTAGTGTATAATATACTATGATTTTAGACTGAAACTTGCATTTCGAAAAGAATCATAGAATCTAATTTTCCGATGATTTCTTACAAAGACTTCCATCATAACCTTCCCTCGAAAAATATATAAATGATATGTGAAGTTTCGTATCATTTTGAACAGTCCCCGATTTAATTTAATTTTTGACCGAAACTAGTATAAACTAGTGTGTAATAAATTATGATTTTTTGACCGAAACTTGCATTTCGAAAAGTTTCATAGAAACTAGTTTTCAGATGATTTTCTTGCATGGACTTCCATCATAAACTTCCCTCTTAACATATATAAATGATCTGAAAAGTCTCGAATAATTTCAAATAGTCCCCAATTAAATTTTATTTTTTTGACCGAAACTACTATGATTTTCGACCGAAACTTGCATTTCGAAAAGTTTCATAGAATCTAATTTTCCGATGATTTTTTTAGATGGTCTTCCATCATAACCATCGCTCAAAAACATATATAAATGATAGGTGAAATCTCATATCATTTTGAACAATCCCCGATTTAATATGGTATTTGATCGAAACTAGTATAAACTAGTGTATAATATATTATGATTATTTGACCGAAACTTGCATTTCGAAAAGTTTCATAGAATCTAGTTTTCAGATGATTTTTATGCATGGACTACCATCATAACATTCCCTCTTAACATATATAAATGATCTGAAAAGTCTCGTATCGTTTCAAATAGTCCACAATTAAATTTTATTTTTTTGATTGAAACTAGTGTATAATATACTGATTTTGGACCGAAACTCGCATATCTAAAAGTTTCATAGAATCTAATTTTCAGATGAATTTTTTGCATGGACTTCCATCATATCCTTCCCTCTTAACATATATAAATGATATGTGAAGTCTCGTATCATTTCAAATAGTCCCCAATACAATTTGATTTTATTGACCGAAACTAGTGTATTATATACTATGATTTTTGAGCGAAACTTGCATTTCAAAAAGTTTCATAAAATCTAATTATCCGATGATTTTTTGCATGGACATCCATCATAACCTTCCCTCGTAAAATATATAAATGATATGTGAAGTTTTGTTTCATTTTGAACAGTCCCCGATTTAATTTGATTTTTGACTGAAACTAGTATAAACTTGTGTATAAACTATTATGATTTTTTGAACGAAACTTGCATTTTGAAAACTTTCATAAAATCTAGTTGTCAGATGATTTTCTTGCATGGATTCCATCATAAACTTCCCTCTTAATATATATAAATGATCTGAAAAGTCTCGAATAATTTCAAATAGTCCCCAATATTATTTTAGTTTTTTTGACCGAAACTAGTGTATAATATACTATGATTTTTCACCGAAACTTGCATTTCGAAAAGTTTCATAGAATCTAATTTTCCGATGATTTTTTACAAAGACTTTCATCATAACCATCGCTCGAAAAATATATAAATGATATGTGAAGTTTCATATCATTTCAAATAGTCCCCGATTTAATTTGATTTTTGATTAAAACTAGTATAAATTAATGTATAATATATTATGATTTTTTGACCGAAACTTGCATTTCGAAAAGTTTCATAGAATCTAGTTTTCAGATGATTATCTTGCATGGACTTCCATCATAACTCTTAACATATATAAATGATCTGAAAAGTCTTGTATAATTTCAAATAGTCCCCAATTAAATTTTATTTTTTTGACCGAAACTAGTGTATAATATACTATGATTTTAGACTGAAACTTGCATTTCGAAAAGAATCATAGAATCTAATTTTCCGATGATTTTTTACAAAGACTTCCATCATAACCTTCCCTCGAAAAATATATAAATGATATGTGAAGTTTCGTATCATTTTGAACAGTCCCCGATTTAATTTAATTTTTGACCGAAACTAGTATAAACTAGTGTGTAATAAATTATGATTTTTTGACCGAAACTTGCATTTCGAAAAGTTTCATAGAAACTAGTTTTCAGATGATTTTCTTGCATGGACTTCCATCATAAACTTCCCTCTTAACATATATAAATGATCTGAAAAGTCTCGAATAATTTCAAATAGTCCCCAATTAAATTTTATTTTTTTGACCGAAACTACTATGATTTTCGACCGAAACTTGCATTTCGAAAAGTTTCATAGAATCTCATTTTCCGATGATTTTTTTAGATGGTCTTCCATCATAACCATCGCTCAAAAACATATATAAATGATAGGTGAAATCTCATATCATTTTGAACAATCCCCGATTTAATATGGTATTTGATCGAAACTAGTATAAACTAGTGTATAATATATTATGATTATTTGACCGAAACTTGCATTTCGAAAAGTTTCATAGAATCTAGTTTTCAGATGATTTTTATGCATGGACTACCATCATAACATTCCCTCTTAACATATATAAATGATCTGAAAAGTCTCGTATCGTTTCAAATAGTCCACAATTAAATTTTATTTTTTTGATTGAAACTAGTGTATAATATACTGATTTTGGACCGAAACTCGCATATCTAAAAGTTTCATAGAATCTAATTTTCAGATGAATTTTTTGCATGGACTTCCATCATATCCTTCCCTCTTAACATATATAAATGATATGTGAAGTCTCGTATCATTTCAAATAGTCCCCAATACAATTTGATTTTTTTGACCGAAACTAGTGTATAATATATATGACTTTTGACCGAAACTTGCATTTCGAAAAGTTTCATAGAATCTAATTATCCGATGATTTTTTGCATGGACATCCATCATATTCTTCCCTCGTAAAATATATAAATGATATGTGAAGTTTCATATCATTTCGAACAGTACCTGATTTAATTTGATTTTTGACCGATACTAGTATAAACTAATGTATAATATATTATGATTGTTTTGACCGAAACTTGCATTTCGAAAATTTTCATAGAATCTAGTTTTCAGATGATTTTCTTGCATGGACTTCCATCATAACTCTTAACATATATAAATGATCTTAAAAGTCTTGTATAATTTTAAATAGTCCCCAAATAAATTTTATTTTTTTGACCGAAACTAGTGTATAATATACTATGATTTTTGACCGAAACTTGCATTTCGAAAAGTTTCATAGAATCTAATTTTCCGATGATTTTTTTAGATGGACTTCCATCATAACCATCGCTCAAAAACATATATAAATGATATGTGAAGTCTCGTATCATTTTGAACAATCCCCGATTTAATATGATTTTTGACCGAAACTAGTATAAACTAGTGTATAATATATTATAATTTTTTGCCGAAACTTGCATTTCGAAAAGTTTCATAGAATCTAGTTTTCAGATGATTTTTATGCATGGACTACCATCATAACATTCCCTCTTAAAATATATAAATGATCTGAAAAGTCTCGTATCATTTCAAATAGTCCACAATTAAATTTTATTTTTTTGACTGAAACTAGTGTATAATATACTGATTTTTGACCGAAACTCGCATATCTAAAAGTTACATAGAATCTAATTTTCAGATGAATTTTTTGCATGGACTTCCATCATATCCTTCCCTCTTAACATATATAAATGATATGTGAAGTCACGTATCATTTCAAATAGTCCCCAATACAATTTGATTTTTTTGAACGAAACTAGTGTATAATATACTATGATTTTTGAGCGAAACTTGCATTTCAAAAAGTTTCATAAAATCTAATTATCCGATGATTTTTTGCATTGACATCCATCATAACCTTCCCTCGTAAAATATATAAATGATATGTGAAGTTTTGTTTCATTTTGAACAGTCCCCGATTTAATTTGATTTTTGACTGAAACTAGTATAAACTTGTGTATAAACTATTATGATTTTTTGACCGAAACTTGCATTTCGAAAAGTTTCATAGAATCTAGTTTTCAGATGATTTTTATGCATGGACTACACACATAACATTCCCTCTTAACATATATAAATGATGTGAAAAGTCTCGTATCATTTCAAATAGTCCACAATTAAATTTTATTTTTTTGACTGAAACTAGTGTATAATATACTGATTTTTGACCGAAACTCGCATATCTAAAAGTTTCATAGAATCTAATTTTCAGATGAATTTTTTACATGGACTTCCATCATATCCTTCCCTCTTAACATATATAAATGATATGTGAAGTCTCGTATCATTTCAAATAGTCCCCAATACAATTTGATTTTTTTGACCGAAACTAGTGTATAATATACTATGATTTTTGAACGAAACTTGCATTTCGAAAAGTTTCATAGAATCTAATTATCCGATGATTTTTTGCATGGACATCCATCATAACCTTCCCTCGTAAAATATATAAATGATATGTGAAGTTTCATATCATTTCGAACAGTACCTGATTTAATTTGATTTTTGACCGATACTAGTATAAACTAATGTATAATATATTATGATTGTTTTGACCGAAACTTGCATTTCGAAAATTTTCATAGAATCTAGTTTTCAGATGATTTTCTTGCATGGACTTCCATCATAACTCTTAACATATATAAATGATCTGAAAAGTCTCGTCTCATTTCAAATAGTCCACAATTAAATTTTAATTTTTTGATTGAAACTAGTGTGTAATATACTGATTTTGGACCGAAACTCGCATATCTAAAAGTTACATAGAATCTAATTTTCAGATGAATTTTTTGCATGGACTTCCATCATATCCTTCCCACTTAACATATATAAATGATATGTGAAGTCTCGTATCATTTCAAATAGTCCCCAATACAATTTGATTTTTTTGACTGAAACTAGTGTATAATATACTATGATTTTTGAGCGAAACTTGCATTTCAAAAAGTTTCATAAAATCTAATTATCCGATGATTTTTTGCATGGACATCCATCATAACCTTCCCTCGTAAAATATATAAATGATATGCGAAGTTTTGTTTCATTTTGAACAGTCCCCGATTTAATTTGATTTTTGACTGAAACTAGTATAAACTTGTGTATAAACTATTATGATTTTTTGAACGAAACTTGCATTTTGAAAACTTTCATAAAATCTAGTTGTCAGATGATTTTCTTGCATGGATTCCATCATAAACTTCCCTCTTAATATATATAAATGATCTGAAAAGTCTCGAATAATTTCAAATAGTCCCCAATATTATTTTAGTTTTTTTGACCGAAACTAGTGTATAATATACTATGATTTTTCACCGAAACTTGCATTTCGAAAAGTTTCATAGAATCTAATTTTCCGATGATTTTTTACAAAGACTTTCATCATAACCATCGCTCGAAAAATATATAAATGATATGTGAAGTTTCATATCATTTCAAATAGTCCCCGATTTAATTTGATTTTTGATTAAAACTAGTATAAATTAATGTATAATATATTATGATTTTTTGACCGAAACTTGCATTTCGAAAAGTTTCATAGAATCTAGTTTTCAGATGATTATCTTGCATGGACTTCCATCATAACTCTTAACATATATAAATGATCTGAAAAGTCTTGTATAATTTCAAATAGTCCCCAATTAAATTTTATTTTTTTGACCGAAACTAGTGTATAATATACTATGATTTTAGACTGAAACTTGCATTTCGAAAAGAATCATAGAATCTAATTTTCCGATGATTTTTTACAAAGACTTCCATCATAACCTTCCCTCGAAAAATATATAAATGATATGTGAAGTTTCGTATCATTTTGAACAGTCCCCGATTTAATTTAATTTTTGACCGAAACTAGTATAAACTAGTGTGTAATAAATTATGATTTTTTGACCGAAACTTGCATTTCGAAAAGTTTCATAGAAACTAGTTTTCAGATGATTTTCTTGCATGGACTTCCATCATAAACTTCCCTCTTAACATATATAAATGATCTGAAAAGTCTCGAATAATTTCAAATAGTCCCCAATTAAATTTTATTTTTTTGACCGAAACTACTATGATTTTCGACCGAAACTTGCATTTCGAAAAGTTTCATAGAATCTAATTTTCCGATGATTTTTTTAGATGGTCTTCCATCATAACCATCGCTCAAAAACATATATAAATGATAGGTGAAATCTCATATCATTTTGAACAATCCCCGATTTAATATGGTATTTGATCGAAACTAGTATAAACTAGTGTATAATATATTATGATTATTTGACCGAAACTTGCATTTCGAAAAGTTTCATAGAATCTAGTTTTCAGATGATTTTTATGCATGGACTACCATCATAACATTCCCTCTTAACATATATAAATGATCTGAAAAGTCTCGTATCGTTTCAAATAGTCCACAATTAAATTTTATTTTTTTGATTGAAACTAGTGTATAATATACTGATTTTGGACCGAAACTCGCATATCTAAAAGTTTCATAGAATCTAATTTTCAGATGAATTTTTTGCATGGACTTCCATCATATCCTTCCCTCTTAACATATATAAATGATATGTGAAGTCTCGTATCATTTCAAATAGTCCCCAATACAATTTGATTTTTTTGACCGAAACTAGTGTATAATATATATGACTTTTGACCGAAACTTGCATTTCGAAAAGTTTCATAGAATCTAATTATCCGATGATTTTTTGCATGGACATCCATCATATTCTTCCCTCGTAAAATATATAAATGATATGTGAAGTTTCATATCATTTCGAACAGTACCTGATTTAATTTGATTTTTGACCGATACTAGTATAAACTAATGTATAATATATTATGATTGTTTTGACCGAAACTTGCATTTCGAAAATTTTCATAGAATCTAGTTTTCAGATGATTTTCTTGCATGGACTTCCATCATAACTCTTAACATATATAAATGATCTTAAAAGTCTTGTATAATTTTAAATAGTCCCCAAATAAATTTTATTTTTTTGACCGAAACTAGTGTATAATATACTATGATTTTTGACCGAAACTTGCATTTCGAAAAGTTTCATAGAATCTAATTTTCCGATGATTTTTTTAGATGGACTTCCATCATAACCATCGCTCAAAAACATATATAAATGATATGTGAAGTCTCGTATCATTTTGAACAATCCCCGATTTAATATGATTTTTGACCGAAACTAGTATAAACTAGTGTATAATATATTATAATTTTTTGCCGAAACTTGCATTTCGAAAAGTTTCATAGAATCTAGTTTTCAGATGATTTTTATGCATGGACTACCATCATAACATTCCCTCTTAAAATATATAAATGATCTGAAAAGTCTCGTATCATTTCAAATAGTCCACAATTAAATTTTATTTTTTTGACTGAAACTAGTGTATAATATACTGATTTTTGACCGAAACTCGCATATCTAAAAGTTACATAGAATCTAATTTTCAGATGAATTTTTTGCATGGACTTCCATCATATCCTTCCCTCTTAACATATATAAATGATATGTGAAGTCACGTATCATTTCAAATAGTCCCCAATACAATTTGATTTTTTTGAACGAAACTAGTGTATAATATACTATGATTTTTGAGCGAAACTTGCATTTCAAAAAGTTTCATAAAATCTAATTATCCGATGATTTTTTGCATTGACATCCATCATAACCTTCCCTCGTAAAATATATAAATGATATGTGAAGTTTTGTTTCATTTTGAACAGTCCCCGATTTAATTTGATTTTTGACTGAAACTAGTATAAACTTGTGTATAAACTATTATGATTTTTTGACCGAAACTTGCATTTCGAAAAGTTTCATAGAATCTAGTTTTCAGATGATTTTTATGCATGGACTACACACATAACATTCCCTCTTAACATATATAAATGATGTGAAAAGTCTCGTATCATTTCAAATAGTCCACAATTAAATTTTATTTTTTTGACTGAAACTAGTGTATAATATACTGATTTTTGACCGAAACTCGCATATCTAAAAGTTTCATAGAATCTAATTTTCAGATGAACTTTTTACATGGACTTCCATCATATCCTTCCCTCTTAACATATATAAATGATATGTGAAGTCTCGTATCATTTCAAATAGTCCCCAATACAATTTGATTTTTTTGACCGAAACTAGTGTATAATATACTATGATTTTTGAACGAAACTTGCATTTCGAAAAGTTTCATAGAATCTAATTATCCGATGATTTTTTGCATGGACATCCATCATAACCTTCCCTCGTAAAATATATAAATGATATGTGAAGTTTCATATCATTTCGAACAGTACCTGATTTAATTTGATTTTTGACCGATACTAGTATAAACTAATGTATAATATATTATGATTGTTTTGACCGAAACTTGCATTTCGAAAATTTTCATAGAATCTAGTTTTCAGATGATTTTCTTGCATGGACTTCCATCATAACTCTTAACATATATAAATGATCTGAAAAGTCTCGTCTCATTTCAAATAATCCACAATTAAATTTTAATTTTTTGACTGAAACTAGTGTGTAATATACTGATTTTTGACCGAAACTCGCATATCTAAAAGTTACATAGAATCTAATTTTCAGATGAATTTTTTGCATGGACTTCCATCATATCCTTCCCACTTAACATATATAAATGATATGTGAAGTCTCGTATCATTTCAAATAGTCCCCAATACAATTTGATTTTTTTGACTGAAACTAGTGTATAATATACTATGATTTTTGAGCGAAACTTGCATTTCAAAAAGTTTCATAAAATCTAATTATCCGATGATTTTTTGCATGGACATCCATCATAACCTTCCCTCGTAAAATATATAAATGATATGCGAAGTTTTGTTTCATTTTGAACAGTCCCCGATTTAATTTGATTTTTGACTGAAACTAGTATAAACTTGTGTATAAACTATTATGATTTTTTGAACGAAACTTGCATTTCGAAAAGTTTCATAGAATCTAATTTTCCGATGATTTTTTTAGATGGTCTTCCATCATAACCATCGCTCAAAAACATATATAAATGATAGGTGAAATCTCGTATCATTTTGAACAATCCCCGATTTAATATGGTATTTGATCGAAACTAGTATAAACTAGTGTATAATATATTATGATTTTTTGACCGAAACTTGCATTTCGAAAATTTTCATAGAATCTAGTTTTCAGATGATTTTTATGCATGGACTACACACATAACATTCCCTCTTAACATATATAAATGATGTGAAAAGTCTCGTATCATTTCAAAAAGTCCACAATTAAATTTTATTTTTTTGACTGAAACTAGTGTATAATATACTGATTTTTGACCGAAATTCGCATATCTAAAAGTTTCATAGAATCTAATTTTCAGATGAATTTTTTGCATGGACTTCCATCATATCCTTCCCTCTTAACATATATAAATGATATGTGAAGTCTCGTATCATTTCAAATAGTCCCCAATACAATTTGATTTTTTTGACCGAAACTAGTGTATAATATACTATGATTTTTGACCGAAACTTGCATTTCGAAAAGTTTCATAGAATCTAATTATCCGATGAATTTTTGCATGGACATCCATCATAACCTTCCCTCGTAAAATATATAAATGATATGTGAAGTTTCATATCATTTCGAACAGTACCTGATTTAATTTGATTTTTGACCAATACTAGAATAAACTAATGTAAAATATATTATGATTGTTTTGACCGAAACTTGCATTTCGAAAATTTTCATAGAATCTAGTTTTCAGATGATTTTCTTGCATGGACTTCCATCATAACTCTTAACATATATAAATGATCTTAAAAGTCTCGAATAATATCAAATAGTCCCCAAATAAATTTTATTTTTTTGACCGAAACTAGTGTATAATATACTATGATTTTTGACCGAAAATTGCATTTCGAAAAGTTTCATAGAATCTAATTTTCCGATGATTTTTTTAGATGGACTTCCATCATAACCATCGCTAAAAAACATATATAAATGATATGTGAAGTCTCATATCATTTTGAACAATCCCCGATTTAATATGATTTTTGACCAAAACTAGTATAAACTAGTGTATAATATATTATAATTCTTTGACCGAAACTTGAATTTCGAAAAGTGTCATAGAATCTAGTTTTCAGATGATTTTTATGCATGGACTACCATCATAACATTCCCTCTTAACATATATAAATGATCTGAAAAGTCTCGTATCATTTCAAATAGTCCACAATTAAATTTTATTTTTTTGACTGAAACTAGTGTATAATATACTGATTTTTTACCGAAACTCGCATATCTAAAAGTTACATAGAATCAAATTTTCAGATGAATTTTTTGCATGGACTTCCATCATATCCTTCCCTCTTAACATATATAAATGATATGTGAAGTCTCGTATCATTTCAAATAGTCCCCAATACAATTTGATTTTTTTGACCGAAACTAGTTTATAATATACTATGATTTTTGACTGAAACTTGCATTTCAAAAAGTTTCATAAAATCTAATTATCCGATGATTTTTTGCATGGACATCCATCATAACCTTCCCTCGTAAAATATATAAATGATATGTGAAGTTTTGTTTCATTTTGAACAGTCCCCGATTTAATTTGATTTTTGACCGAAACTAGTATAAACTTGTGTATAAACTATTATGATTTTTTGAACGAAACTTGCATTTCAAAAAGTTTCATAAAATCTAGTTTTCAGATGATTTTCTTGTATGGACTTCCATCATAAACTTCCCTCTTAATATATATAAATGATCTGAAAAGTCTTGTATAATTTCAAATAGTCCCCAATTATATTTTATTTTTTTGACCGAAACTAGTGTATAATATACTATGATTTTTCACCGAAACTTGCATTTCGAAAAGTTTCATAGAATCTAATTTTCCGAGGATTTTTTTCATGGACTTCCATCATAACAATCGCTCGAAAAATATATAAATGATATGTGAAGTTTCATATCATTTCAAACAGTCCCCGATTTAATTTGATTTTTGATCAAAACTAGTATAAATTAATGTATAATATATTATGATTTTTTGACCGAAACTTGCATTTCAAAAAGTTTCATAGAATCTAGTTTTCAGATGATTATCTTGCATGGACTTCCATCATAACTCTTAACATATATAAATGATCTGAAAAGTCTTGTATAATTTCAAATAGTCCCCATTTAAATTTTATTTTTTTGACCGAAACTAGTGTATCATATACTTTGATTTTAGACTGAAACTTGCATTTCGAAAAGAATAATAGAATCTAATTTTCCGATGATTTTTTACAAAGACTTCCATCATAACCTTCCCTCGAAAAATATATAAATGATATGTGAAGTTTCGTATCATTTTGAACAGTCCCCGATTTAATTTAATTTTTGACCGAAACTAGTATAAACTAGTGTGTAATAAATTTTGATTTTTTGACCGAAACTTGCATTTCGAAAAGTTTCATAGAAACTAGTTTTCAGATGATTTTCTTGCATGGACTTCCATCATAAACTTCCCTCTTAACATATATAAATGATCTGAAAAGTCTCGAATAATTTCAAATAGTCCCCAATTAAATTTTATTTTTTTGACCGAAACTTGTGTATAATATACTATGATTTTCGACCGAAACTTGCATTTCGAAAAGTTTCATAGAATCTAATTTTCCGATGATTTTTTTATATGGTCTTCCATCATAACCATCGCTCAAAAACATATATAAATGATAGGTGAAATCTCGTATCATTTTGAACAATCCCCGATTTAATATGGTATTTGATCGAAACTAGTATAAACTAGTGTATAATATATCATGATTTTTTGACCGAAACTTGCATTTCGAAAAGTTTCATAGAATCTAGTTTTCAGATGATTTTTATGCATGGACTACACACATAACATTCCCTCTTAACATATATAAATGATGTGAAAAGTCTCGTATCATTTCAAATAGTCCACAATTAAATTTTATTTTTTTGACTGAAACTAGTGTATAATATACTGATTTTTGACCGAAACTCGCATATCTAAAAGTTTCATAGAATCTAATTTTCAGATGAATTTTTTACATGGACTTCCATCATATCCTTCCCTCTTAACATATATAAATGATATGTGAAGTCTCGTATCATTTCAAATAGTCCCCAATACAATTTGATTTTTTTGACCGAAACTAGTGTATAATATACTATGATTTTTGAACGAAACTTGCATTTCGAAAAGTTTCATAGAATCTAATTATCCGATGATTTTTTGCATGGACATCCATCATAACCTTCCCTCGTAAAATATATAAATGATATGTGAAGTTTCATATCATTTCGAACAGTACCTGATTTAATTTGATTTTTGACCGATACTAATATAAACTAATGTATAATATATTATGATTGTTTTGACCGAAACTTGCATTTCGAAAATTTTCATAGAATCTAGTTTTCAGATGATTTTCTTGCATGGACTTCCATCATAACTCTTAACATATATAAATGATCTGAAAAGTCTCGAATAATTTCAAATAGTCCCCAATTAAATTTTATTTTTTTGACCGAAACTAGTGTATAATATACTATGATTTTCGACCGAAACTTGCATTTCGAAAAGTTTCATAGAATCAAATTTTCCGATGATTTTTTTAGATGGACTTCCATCATAAACATCGCTCAAAAACATATATAAATGATATGTGAAGTCTCGTATCATTTTGAACAATCCCCGATTTAATATGATTTTTGACCGAAACTAGTATAAACTAGTGTATAATATATTATGATTTTTTGACCGAAACTTGCATTTCGAAAAGTTTCATAGAATCTAGTTTTCAGATAATTTTTATGCATGGACTACCATCATAACATTCCCTCTTAACATATATAAATGATCTGAAAAGTCTCGTATCATTTCAAATAGTCCACAATTAAATTTTAATTTTTTGACTGAAACTAGTGTGTAATATACTGATTTTTGACCGAAACTCGCATATCTAAAAGTTACATAGAATCTAATTTTCAGATGAATTTTTTGCATGGACTTCCATCATATCCTTCCCACTTAACATATATAAATGATATGTGAAGTCTCGTATCATTTCAAATAGTTCCCAATACAATTTGATTTTTTTGACTGAAACTAGTGTATAATATACTATGATTTTTGAGCGAAACTTGCATTTCAAAAAGTTTCATAAAATCTAATTATCCGATGATTTTTTGCATGGACATCCATCATAACCTTCCCTCGTAAAATATATAAATGATATGCGAAGTTTTGTTTCATTTTGAACAGTCCCCGATTTAATTTGATTTTTGACCGAAACTAGTATAAACTTGTGTATAAACTATTATGATTTTTTGAACGAAACTTGCATTTCAAAAAGTTTCATAAAATCTAGTTTTCAGATGATTTTCTTGTATGGACTTCCATCATAAACTTCCCTCTTAATATATATAAATGATCTGAAAAGTCTTGTATAATTTCAAATAGTCCCCAATTATATTTTATTTTTTTGACCGAAACTAGTGTATAATATACTATGATTTTTCACCGAAACTTGCATTTCGAAAAGTTTCATAGAATCTAATTTTCCGAGGATTTTTTTCATGGACTTCCATCATAACCATCGCTCGAAAAATATATAAATGATATGTGAAGTTTCATATCATTTCAAACAGTCCCCGATTTAATTTGATTTTTGATCAAAACTAGTATAAATTAATGTATAATATATTATGATTTTTTGACCGAAACTTGCATTTCAAAAAGTTTCATAGAATCTAGTTTTCAGATGATTATCTTGCATGGACTTCCATCATAACTCTTAACATATATAAATGATCTGAAAAGTCTTGTATAATTTCAAATAGTCCCCATTTAAATTTTATTTTTTTGACCGAAACTAGTGTATAATATACTATGATTTTAGACTGAAACTTGCATTTCGAAAAGAATCATAGAATCTAATTTTCCGATGATTTTTTACAAAGACTCCCATCATAACCTTCCCTCGAAAAATATATAAATGATATGTGAAGTTTCGTATCATTTTGAACAGTCCCCGATTTAATTTAATTTTTGACCAAAACTAGTATAAACTAGTGTGTAATAAATTTTGAGTTTTTTACCGAAACTTGCATTTCGAAAAGTTTCATAGAAACTAGTTTTCAGATGATTTTCTTGCATGGACTTCCATCATAAACTTCCCTCTTAACATATATAAATGATCTGGAAAGTCTCGAATAATTTCAAATAGTCCCCAATTAAATTTTATTTTTTTGACCGAAACTTGTGTATAATATACTATGATTTTCGACCGAAACTTGCATTTCGAAACGTTTCATAGAATCTAATTTTCCGATGATATTTTTAGATGGTCTTCCATCATAACCATCGCTCAAAAACATATATAAATGATAGGTGAAATCTCGTATCATTTTGAACAATCCCCGATTTTATATGGTATTTGATCGAAACTAGTATAAACTAGTGTATAATATATTATGATTTTTTGACCGAAACTTGCATTTCGAAAAGTTTCATAGAATCTAGTTTTCAGTTGATTTTTATGCATGGACTACCATCATCACATTCCCTCTTAACATATATAAATGATGTGAAAAGTCTCGTATCATTTCAAATAGTCCACAATTAAATTTTATTTTTTTGACTGAAACTAGTGTTTAATATACTGATTTTTGACCGAAACTCGCATATCTAAAAGTTTCATAGAATCTAATTTTCAGATAAATTTTTTGCATGGACTTCCATCATACCCTTCCCTCTTAACATATATAAATGATATGTGAAGTCTCGTATCATTTCAAATAGTCCCCAATACAATTTGATTTTTTTGACCGAAATTAGTGTATAATATACTATGATTTTTGACCGAAACTTGCATTTCGAAAAGTTTCATAGAATCTAATTATCCGATGAATTTTTGCATGGACATCCATCATAACCTTCCCTCGTAAAATATATAAATGATATGTGAAGTTTCATATCATTTCGAACAGTACCTTATTTAATTTGATTTTTGACCGATACTAGAATAAACTAATGTATAATATATTATGATTGTTTTGACCGAAACTTGCATTTCAAAAATTTTCATAGAATCTAGTTTTCAGATGATTTTCTTGCATGGACTTCCATCATAACTCTTAACATATATAAATGATCTTAAAAGTCTTGTATAATTTTAAATAGTCCCCAAATAAATTTTATTTTTTTGACCGAAACTAGTGTATAATATACTATGATTTTTGACCGAAACTTGCATTTCGAAAAGTTTCATAGAATCTAATTTTCCGATGATTTTTTTAGATGGACTTCCATCATAACCATCGCTCAAAAACATATATAAATGATATGTGAAGTCTCGTATCACTTTGAACAATCCCCGGTTGAATATGATTTTTGATCGAAACTAGTATAAACTAGTGTATAATATATTATAATTCTTTGACCGAAACTTGCATTTCGAAAAGTTTCATAGAATCTAGTTTTCAGATGATTTTTATGCATGGACTACCATCATAACATTCCCTCTTAACATATATAAATGATCTGAAAAGTCTCGTATTATTTCAAATAGTCCACAATTAAATTTTTTTTTTTGACTGAAACTAGTGTATAATATACTGATTTTTTACCGAAACTCGCATATCTAAAAGTTACATAGAATCTAATTTTCAGATGAATTTTTTGCATGGACTTCCATCATATCCTTCCCTCTTAACATATATAAATGATATGTGAAGTCTCGTATCATTTCAAATAGTCCCCAATACAATTTGATTTTTTTGACCGAAACTAGTTTATAATATACTATGATTTTTGACCGAAACTTGCATTTCAAAAAGTTTCATAAAATCTAATTATCCGATGATTTTTTGCATGGACATCCATCATAACCTTCCCTCGTAAAATATATAAATGATATGTGAAGTTTTGTTTCATTTTGAACAGTCCCCGATTTAATTTGATTTTTGACTGAAACTAGTATAAACTTGTGTATAAACTATTATGATTTTTTGAACGAAACTTGCATTTTGAAAAGTTTCATAAAATCTAGTTTTCAGATGATTTTCTTGCATGGACTTCCATCATAAACTTCCCTCTTAATATATATAAATGATCTGAAAAGTCTCGAATAATTTCAAATAGTCCCCAATTATATTTTATTTTTTTGACCGAAAATAGTGTATAATATACTATGATTTTTCACCGAAACTTGCATTTCGAAAAGTTTAATAGAATCTAATTTTCCGATGATTTTTTACAAAGACTTTCATCATAACCATCGTTCGAAAAATATATAAATGATATGTGAAGTTTCATATCATTTCAAACAGTCCCCGATTTAATTTGATTTTTGATCAAAACTAGTATAAATTAATGTATAATATATTATGATTTTTTGACCGAAACTTGCATTTCGAAAAGTTTCATAGAATCTAGTTTTCAGATGATTATCTTGCATGGACTTCCATCATAACTCTTAACATATATAAATGATCTGAAAAGTCTTGTATAATTTCAAATAGTCCCCATTTAAATTTTATTTTTTTGACCGAAACTAGTGTATAATATACTATGATTTTAGACTGAAACTTGCATTTCGAAAAGAATCATAGAATCTAATTTTCCGATGATTTTTTACAAAGACTTCCATCATAACCTTCCCTCGAAAAATATATAAATGATATGTGAAGTTTCGTATCATTTTGAACAGTCCCCGATTTAATTTAATTTTTGACCAAAACTAGTATAAACTAGTGTGTAATAAATTTTGAGTTTTTTTACCGAAACTTGCATTTCGAAAAGTTTCATAGAAACTAGTTTTCAGATGATTTTCTTGCATGGACTTCCATCATAAACATCCCTCTTAACATATATAAATGATCTGGAAAGTCTCGAATAATTTCAAATAGTCCCCAATTAAATTTTATTTTTTTGACCGAAACTTGTGTATAATATACTATGATTTTCGACCGAAACTTGCATTTCGAAACGTTTCATAGAATCTAATTTTCCGATGATATTTTTAGATGGTCTTCCATCATAACCATCGCTCAAAAACATATATAAATGATAGGTGAAATCTCGTATCATTTTGAACAATCCCCGATTTAATATGGTATTTGATCGAAACTAGTATAAACTAGTGTATAATATATTATGATTTTTTGACCGAAACTTGCATTTCGAAAAGTTTCATAGAATCTAGTTTTCAGTTGATTTTTATGCATGGACTACCATCATCACATTCCCTCTTAACATATATAAATGATGTGAAAAGTCTCGTATCATTTCAAATAGTCCACAATTAAATTTTATTTTTTTGACTGAAACTAGTGTTTAATATACTGATTTTTGACCGAAACTCGCATATCTAAAAGTTTCATAGAATCTAATTTTCAGATGAATTTTTTGCATGGACTTCCATCATATCCTTCCCTCTTAACATATATAAATGATATGTGAAGTCTCGTATCATTTCAAATAGTCCCCAATACAATTTGATATTTTTGACCGAAACTAGTGTATAATATACTATGATTTTTGACCGAAACATGCATTTCGAAAACTTTCATAGAATCTAATTATCCGATGATTTTTTGCATGGACATCCATCATAACCTTCCCTCGTAAAATATATAAATGATATGTGAAGTTTCATATCATTTCAAACAGTCCCCGATTTAATTTGATTTTTGATCAAAACTAGTATAAATTAATGTATAATATATTATGATTTTTTGACCGAAACTTGCATTTCGAAAAGTTTCATAGAATCTAGTTTTCAGATGATTATCTTGCATGGACTTCCATCATAACTCTTAACATATATAAATGATCTGAAAAGTCTTGTATAATTTCAAATAGTCCCCATTTAAATTTTATTTTTTTGACCGAAACTAGTGTATAATATACTATGATTTTAGACTGAAACTTGCATTTCGAAAAGAATCATAGAATCTAATTTTCCGATGATTTTTTACAAAGACTTCCATCATAACCTTCCCTCGAAAAATATATAAATGATATGTGAAGTTTCGTATCATTTTGAACAGTCCCCGATTTAATTTGATTTTTGACCGAAACTAGTATAAACTAGTGTGTAATAAATTATGATTTTTTGACCGAAACTTGCATTTCGAAAAGTTTCATAGAAACTAGTTTTCAGATGATTTTCTTGCATGGACTTCCATCATAAACTTCCCTCTTAACATATATAAATGATCTGAAAAGTCTCGAATAATTTCAAATAGTCCCCAATTAAATTTTATTTTTTTGACCGAAACTAGTGTATAATATACTATGATTTTCGACCGAAACTTGCATTTCGAAAAGTTTCATAGAATCTAATTTTCCGATGATTTTTTTAGATGGACTTCCATCATAACCATCGCTCAAAAACATATATAAATGATATGTGAAGTCTCGTATCATTTTGAACAATCCCCGATTTAATATGATTTTTGACCGAAACTAGTATAAACTATTATATAATATATTATGATTTTTTGACCAAAACTTGCATTTCGAAAAGTTTCATAGAATCTAGTTTTCAGATGATTTTTATGCATGGACTACCATCATAACATTCCCTCTTAACATATATAAATGATCTGAAAAGTCTCGTATCATTTCAAATATTCCACAATTAAATTTTATTTTTTTGACTGAAACTAGTGTATAATATACTGATTTTTGACCGAAACTCGCATATCTAAACGTTTCATAGAATCTAATATTCAGATGAATTTTTTGCATGGACTTCCATCATATCCTTCCCTATTAACATATATAAATGATATGTGAAGTCTCGTATCATTTCAAATAGTCCCCAAATAAATTTTATTTTTTTGACCGAAACTAGTGTATAATATACTATGATTTTTGACTGAAACTTGCATTTCGAAAAGTTTCATAGAATCTAATTTTCCGATGATTTTTTACAAAGACTTTCATCATAACCATCGCTCGAAAAATATATAAATTATATGTGAAGTTTCATATCATTACGAACAGTCCCCGATTTATTTTGATTTTTGATCGAAACTAGTATAAATTAGTGTATAATATATTATGATTTTTTGAACGAAACTTGCATTTCGAAAAGTTTCATAGAATCTAGTTTTCAGATGATTATCTTGCATGGACTTCCATCATAACTCTTAACATATATAAATGATCTGAAAAGTCTTGTATAATTTCAAATAGTCCCCAATTAAATTTTATTTTTTTGACCGAAACTAGTGTATAATATACTATGATTTTAGACTGAAACTTGTATTTCGAAAAGAATCATAGAATCTAATTTTCCGATGATTTTTTACAAAGACTTCCATCATAACCTTCCCTCGAAAAATATATAAATGATATGTGAAGTTTCATATCATTTTGAACAGTCCCCTATTTAATTTGATTTTTGACCTAAAATAGTATAAACTAGTGTGTAATAAATTATGATTTTTTGACCGAAACTTGCATTTCAAAAAGTTTCATTGAAACTAGTTTTCAGATGATTTTCTTGCATGGACTTCCACCATAAACTTCCCTCTTAACATATATAAATGATCTTAAAAGTCTCGAATAATTTCAAATAGTCCCCAATTAAATTTTATTTTTTTGACCGAAACTAGTGTATAATATACTATGATTTTCGACCGAAACTTGCATTTCGAAGAATCTAATTTTCCGATGATTTTTTTAGATGGACTTCCATCATAACCATCGCTCAAAAACATATATAAATGATATGTGAAGTCTCGTATCATTTTGAACAATCCCCGATTTAATATGATTTTTGACCGAAACTAGTATAAACTAGTGTATAATATATTATGATTTTTTGACCGAAACATGCATTTCGAAAAGTTTCATAGAATCTAGTTTTCAGATACTTTTTATGCATGGACTACCATCATAACTTTCCCTCTTAACATATATAAATGATCTGAAAAGTCTCGTATCATTTCAAATAGTCCACAATTAAAATTTATTTTTTTGACTGAAACTAGTGTATAATATACTGATTTTTGACCGAAACTCGTATATCTAAATGTTTAGTATAATCTAATTTTCAGATGAATTTTTTGCATGGACTTCCATCATATCCTTCCCTCTTAACATATATAAATGATATGTGAAGTCTCGTATCATTTCAAATAGTCCCCAATACAATTTGATTTTTTTGACCGAAACTAGTGTATAATATACTATGTTTTTTGACCGATACTTGCATTTCGAAAAGTTTCATAGAATCTAATTTTCCGATGATTTTTTACAAAGACTTTCATCATAACCATCGCTCGAAAAATATATAAATGATATCTGAAGTTTCATATCATTTCAAACAGTCCCCGATTTAATTTGATTTTTGATCAAAACTAGTATAAATTAATGTATAATATATTATGATTTTTTGACCGAAACTTGCATTTCGAAAAGTTTCATAGAATCTAGTTTTCAAATGATTATCTTGCATGGACTTCCATCATAACTCTTAACATATATAAATGATCTGAAAAGTCTTGTATAATTTCAAATAGTCCCCAATTAAATTTTATTTTTTTGACCGAAACTAGTGTATAATATACTATGATTTTCGACCGAAACTTGCATTTCGAAAAGTTTCATAGAATCTAATTTTCCGATGATTTTTTTAGATGGACTTCCATCATAACCATCGCTCAAAAACATATATAAATGATATGTGAAGTCTCGTATCATTTTGAACAATCCCCGATTTAATATGATTTTTGACCGAAACTAGTATAAACTATTATATAATATATTATGATTTTTTGACCAAAACTTGCATTTCGAAAAGTTTCATAGAATCTAGTTTTCAGATGATTTTTATGCATGGACTACCATCATAACATTCCCTCTTAACATATATAAATGATCTGAAAAGTCTCGTATCATTTCAAATATTCCACAATTAAATTTTATTTTTTTGACTGAAACTAGTGTATAATATACTGATTTTTGACCGAAACTCGCATATCTAAACGTTTCATAGAATCTAATATTCAGATGAATTTTTTGCATGGACTTCCATCATATCCTTCCCTATTAACATATATAAATGATATGTGAAGTCTCGTATCATTTCAAATAGTCCCCAAATAAATTTTATTTTTTTGACCGAAACTAGTGTATAATATACTATGATTTTTGACTGAAACTTGCATTTCGAAAAGTTTCATAGAATCTAATTTTCCGATGATTTTTTACAAAGACTTTCATCATAACCATCGCTCGAAAAATATATAAATTATATGTGAAGTTTCATATCATTACGAACAGTCCCCGATTTATTTTGATTTTTGATCGAAACTAGTATAAATTAGTGTATAATATATTATGATTTTTTGAACGAAACTTGCATTTCGAAAAGTTTCATAGAATCTAGTTTTCAGATGATTATCTTGCATGGACTTCCATCATAACTCTTAACATATATAAATGATCTGAAAAGTCTTGTATAATTTCAAATAGTCCCCAATTAAATTTTATTTTTTTGACCGAAACTAGTGTATAATATACTATGATTTTAGACTGAAACTTGTATTTCGAAAAGAATCATAGAATCTAATTTTCCGATGATTTTTTACAAAGACTTCCATCATAACCTTCCCTCGAAAAATATATAAATGATATGTGAAGTTTCATATCATTTTGAACAGTCCCCTATTTAATTTGATTTTTGACCTAAAATAGTATAAACTAGTGTGTAATAAATTATGATTTTTTGACCGAAACTTGCATTTCAAAAAGTTTCATTGAAACTAGTTTTCAGATGATTTTCTTGCATGGACTTCCACCATAAACTTCCCTCTTAACATATATAAATGATCTTAAAAGTCTCGAATAATTTCAAATAGTCCCCAATTAAATTTTATTTTTTTGACCGAAACTAGTGTATAATATACTATGATTTTCGACCGAAACTTGCATTTCGAAGAATCTAATTTTCCGATGATTTTTTTAGATGGACTTCCATCATAACCATCGCTCAAAAACATATATAAATGATATGTGAAGTCTCGTATCATTTTGAACAATCCCCGATTTAATATGATTTTTGACCGAAACTAGTATAAACTAGTGTATAATATATTATGATTTTTTGACCGAAACATGCATTTCGAAAAGTTTCATAGAATCTAGTTTTCAGATACTTTTTATGCATGGACTACCATCATAACTTTCCCTCTTAACATATATAAATGATCTGAAAAGTCTCGTATCATTTCAAATAGTCCACAATTAAAATTTATTTTTTTGACTGAAACTAGTGTATAATATACTGATTTTTGACCGAAACTCGTATATCTAAATGTTTAGTATAATCTAATTTTCAGATGAATTTTTTGCATGGACTTCCATCATATCCTTCCCTCTTAACATATATAAATGATATGTGAAGTCTCGTATCATTTCAAATAGTCCCCAATACAATTTGATTTTTTTGACCGAAACTAGTGTATAATATACTATGTTTTTTGACCGATACTTGCATTTCGAAAAGTTTCATAGAATCTAATTTTCCGATGATTTTTTACAAAGACTTTCATCATAACCATCGCTCGAAAAATATATAAATGATATCTGAAGTTTCATATCATTTCAAACAGTCCCCGATTTAATTTGATTTTTGATCAAAACTAGTATAAATTAATGTATAATATATTATGATTTTTTGACCGAAACTTGCATTTCGAAAAGTTTCATAGAATCTAGTTTTCAAATGATTATCTTGCATGGACTTCCATCATAACTCTTAACATATATAAATGATCTGAAAAGTCTTGTATAATTTCAAATAGTCCCCAATTAAATTTTATTTTTTTGACCGAAACTAGTGTATAATATACTATGATTTTCGACCGAAACTTGCATTTCGAAAAGTTTCATAGAATCTAATTTTCCGATGATTTTTTTAGATGGACTTCCATCATAACCATCGCTCAAAAACATATATAAATGATATGTGAAGTCTCGTATCATTTTGAACAATCCCCGATTTAATATGATTTTTGACCGAAACTAGTATAAACTATTATATAATATATTATGATTTTTTGACCAAAACTTGCATTTCGAAAAGTTTCATAGAATCTAGTTTTCAGATGATTTTTATGCATGGACTACCATCATAACATTCCCTCTTAACATATATAAATGATCTGAAAAGTCTCGTATCATTTCAAATATTCCACAATTAAATTTTATTTTTTTGACTGAAACTAGTGTATAATATACTGATTTTTGACCGAAACTCGCATATCTAAACGTTTCATAGAATCTAATATTCAGATGAATTTTTTGCATGGACTTCCATCATATCCTTCCCTATTAACATATATAAATGATATGTGAAGTCTCGTATCATTTCAAATAGTCCCCAAATAAATTTTATTTTTTTGACCGAAACTAGTGTATAATATACTATGATTTTTGACTGAAACTTGCATTTCGAAAAGTTTCATAGAATCTAATTTTCCGATGATTTTTTACAAAGACTTTCATCATAACCATCGCTCGAAAAATATATAAATTATATGTGAAGTTTCATATCATTACGAACAGTCCCCGATTTATTTTGATTTTTGATCGAAACTAGTATAAATTAGTGTATAATATATTATGATTTTTTGAACGAAACTTGCATTTCGAAAAGTTTCATAGAATCTAGTTTTCAGATGATTATCTTGCATGGACTTCCATCATAACTCTTAAAATATATAAATGATCTGAAAAGTCTTGTATAATTTCAAATAGTCCCCAATTAAATTTTATTTTTTTGACCGAAACTAGTGTATAATATACTATGATTTTAGACTGAAACTTGCATTTCGAAAAGAATCATAGAATCTAATTTTCCGATGATTTTTTACAAAGACTTCCATCATAACCTTCCCTCGAAAAATATATAAATGATATGTGAAGTTTCGTATCATTTTGAACAGTCCCCGATTTAATTTGATTTTTGACCGAAACTAGTATAAACTAGTGTGTAATAAATAATGATTTTTGGACCGAAACTTGCATTTCTAAAAGTTTCATAGAAACTAGTTTTCAGATGATTTTCTTGCATGGACTTCCATCATAAACTTACCTCTTAACATATATAAATGATCTGAAAAGTCTCGAATAATTTCAAATCGTCCCCAATTAAATTTTATTTTTTTGACCGAAACTAGTGTATAATATACTATGATTTTCGACCGAAACTTGCATTTCGAAATGTTTCATAGAATCTAATTTTCCGATGATTTTTTTCATGGAATTCCATCATAACCATCGCTCGAAAAATATATAAATGATATGTGAAATTTCATATCATTTCGAACATTCCCCGATTTAATATGATTTTTGACCAAAACTAGTGTATAATATACTATGTTTTTTGACCGATGCTTGCATTTCGAAAAGTTTCATAGAATCTAATTATCCGATGAGTTTTTGCATGGACATCCATCATAACCTTCCCTCGTAAAATATATAAATGATATGTGAAGTTTCATATCATTTCGAACAGTACCTGATTTAATTTGATTTTTGACCGATACTAGTATAAACTAATGTATAATATATTATGATTTATTTGACCGAAACTTGCATTTCGAAAATTTTCATAGAATCTAGTTTTCAGATGATTTTCTTGCATGGACTTCCATCATAACTCTTAACATATATAAATTATCTTAAAAGTCTTGTATAATTTTAAATAGTCCCCAAATAAATTTTATTTTTTTGACCGAAACTAGTGTATAATATACTATGATTTTTGACTGAAACTTGCATTTCGAAAAGTTTCATAGAATCTAAATTTTCCGATGATTTTTTACAAATACTTTCATCATAACCATCGCTCGAAAAATATATAAATGATATGTGAAGTTTCATATCATTACGAACAGTCCCCGATTTAATTTGATTTTTGATCGAAACTAGTATAAATTAGTGTATAATATATTATGATTTTTTGAACGAAACTTGCATTTCGAAAAGTTTCATAGAATCTAGTTTTCAGATGATTATCTTGCATGGACTTCCATCATAACTCTTAACATATATAAATGATCTGAAAAGTCTTGTATAATTTCAAATAGTCCCCAATTAAATTTTATTTTTTTGACCGAAACTAGTGTATAATATACTATGATTTTAGACAGAAACTTGCATTTCGAAAAGAATCATAGAATCTAATTTTCCGATGATTTTTTACAAAGACTTCCTTCATAACCTTCCCTCGAAAAATATATAAATGATATGTGAAGTTTCGTATCATTTTGAACAGTCCCCGATTTAATTTGATTTTTGACCGAAACTAGTATAAACTAGTGTGTAATAAATTATGATTTTTTGACCGAAACTTGCATTTCGAAAAGTTTCATAGAAACTAGTTTTCAGATGATTTTCTTGCATGGACTTCCATCATAAACTTCCCTCTTAACATATATAAATGATCTGAAAAGTCTCGAATAATTTCAAATAGTCCCCAATTAAATTTTATTTTTTTGACCGAAACTTGTGTATAATATACTATGATTTTCGACCGAAACTTGCATTTCGAAAAGTTTCATAGAATCTAATTTTCCGATGATTTTTTTAGATGGTCTTCCATCATAACCATCGCTCAAAAACATATATAAATGATAGGTGAAATCTCGTATCATTTTGAACAATCCCCGATTTAATATGGTATTTGATCGAAACTAGTATAAACTAGTGTATAATATATCATGATTTTTTGACCGAAACTTGCATTTCGAAAAGTTTCATAGAATCTAGTTTTCAGATGATTTTTATGCATGGACTACACACATAACATTCCCTCTTAACATATATAAATGATGTGAAAAGTCTCGTATCATTTCAAATAGTCCACAATTAAATTTTATTTTTTTGACTGAAACTAGTGTATAATATACTGATTTTTGACAGAAACTCGCATATCTAAAAGTTTCATAGAATCTAATTTTCAGATGAATTTTTTACATGGACTTCCATCATATCCTTCCCTCTTAACATATATAAATGATATGTGAAGTCTCGTATCATTTCAAATAGTCCCCTATACAATTTGATTTTTTTGACCGAAACTAGTGTATAATATACTATGATTTTTGAACGAAACTTGCATTTCGAAAAGTTTCATAGAATCTAATTATCCGATGATTTTTTGCATGGACATCCATCATAACCTTCCCTCGTAAAATATATAAATGATATGTGAAGTTTCATATCATTTCGAACAGTACCTGATTTAATTTGATTTTTGACCGATACTAATATAAACTAATGTATAATATATTATGATTGTTTTGACCGAAACTTGCATTTCGAAAATTTTCATAGAATCTAGTTTTCAGATGATTTTCTTGCATGGACTTCCATCATAACTCTTAACATATATAAATGATCTGAAAAGTCTCGAATAATTTCAAATAGTCCCCAATTAAATTTTATTTTTTTGACCGAAACTAGTGTATAATATACTATGATTTTCGACCGAAACTTGCATTTCGAAAAGTTTCATAGAATCAAATTTTCCGATGATTTTTTTAGATGGACTTCCATCATAAACATCGCTCAAAAACATATATAAATGATATGTGAAGTCTCGTATCATTTTGAACAATCCCCGATTTAATATGATTTTTGACCGAAACTAGTATAAACTAGTGTATAATATATTATGATTTTTTGACCGAAACTTGCATTTCGAAAAGTTTCATAGAATCTAGTTTTCAGATAATTTTTATGCATGGACTACCATCATAACATTCCCTCTTAACATATATAAATGATCTGAAAAGTCTCGTATCATTTCAAATAGTCCACAATTAAATTTTAATTTTTTGACTGAAACTAGTGTGTAATATACTGATTTTTGACCGAAACTCGCATATCTAAAAGTTACATAGAATCTAATTTTCAGATGAATTTTTGGCATGGACTTCCATCATATCCTTCCCACTTAACATATATAAATGATATGTGAAGTCTCGTATCATTTCAAATAGTTCCCAATACAATTTGATTTTTTTGACTGAAACTAGTGTATAATATACTATGATTTTTGAGCGAAACTTGCATTTCAAAAAGTTTCATAAAATATAATTATCCGATGATTTTTTACAAAGACTTTCATCATAACCATCGCTCGAAAAATATATAAATGATATCTGAAGTTTCATATCATTTCAAACAGTCCGCGATTTAATTTGATTTTTGATCAAAACTAGTATAAATTAATGTATAATATATTATGATTTTTTGACCGAAACTTGCATTTCGAAAAGTTTCATAGAATCTAGTTTTCAAATGATTATCTTGCATGGACTTCCATCATAACTCTTAACATATATAAATGATCTGAAAAGTCTTGTATAATTTCAAATAGTCCCCAATTAAATTTTATTTTTTTGACCGAAACTAGTGTATAATATACTATGATTTTAGACTGAAACTTGCATTTCGAAAAGAATCATAGAATCTAATTTTCCGATGATTTTTTACAAAGACTTCCATCATAACCTTCCCTCGAAAAATATATAAATGATATGTGAAGTTTCGTATCATTTTGAACAGTCCCCGATTTAATTTGATTTTTGACCGAAACTAGTATAAACTAGTGTGTAATAAATAATGATTTTTGGACCGAAACTTGCATTTCTAAAAGTTTCATAGAAACTAGTTTTCAGATGATTTTCTTGCATGGACTTCCATCATAAACTTACCTCTTAACATATATAAATGATCTGAAAAGTCTCGAATAATTTCAAATCGTCCCCAATTAAATTTTATTTTTTTGACCGAAACTAGTGTATAATATACTATGATTTTCGACCGAAACTTGCATTTCGAAATGTTTCATAGAATCTAATTTTCCGATGATTTTTTTCATGGAATTCCATCATAACCATCGCTCGAAAAATATATAAATGATATGTGAAATTTCATATCATTTTGAACATTCCCCGATTTAATATGATTTTTGACCAAAACTAGTGTATAATATACTATGTTTTTTGACCGATGCTTGCATTTCGAAAAGTTTCATAGAATCTAATTATCCGATGAGTTTTTGCATGGACATCCATCATAACCTTCCCTCGTAAAATATATAAATGATATGTGAAGTTTCATATCATTTCGAACAGTACCTGATTTAATTTGATTTTTGACCGATACTAGTATAAACTAATGTATAATATATTATGATTTATTTGACCGAAACTTGCATTTCGAAAATTTTCATAGAATCTAGTTTTCAGATGATTTTCTTGCATGGACTTCCATCATAACTCTTAACATATATAAATTATCTTAAAAGTCTTGTATAATTTTAAATAGTCCCCAAATAAATTTTATTTTTTTGACCGAAACTAGTGTATAATATACTATGATTTTTGACTGAAACTTGCATTTCGAAAAGTTTCATAGAATCTAAATTTTCCGATGATTTTTTACAAATACTTTCATCATAACCATCGCTCGAAAAATATATAAATGATATGTGAAGTTTCATATCATTACGAACAGTCCCCGATTTAATTTGATTTTTGATCGAAACTAGTATAAATTAGTGTATAATATATTATGATTTTTTGAACGAAACTTGCATTTCGAAAAGTTTCATAGAATCTAGTTTTCAGATGATTATCTTGCATGGACTTCCATCATAACTCTTAACATATATAAATGATCTGAAAAGTCTTGTATAATTTCAAATAGTCCCCAATTAAATTTTATTTTTTTGACCGAAACTAGTGTATAATATACTATGATTTTAGACAGAAACTTGCATTTCGAAAAGAATCATAGAATCTAATTTTCCGATGATTTTTTACAAAGACTTCCTTCATAACCTTCCCTCGAAAAATATATAAATGATATGTGAAGTTTCGTATCATTTTGAACAGTCCCCGATTTAATTTGATTTTTGACCGAAACTAGTATAAACTAGTGTGTAATAAATTATGATTTTTTGACCGAAACTTGCATTTCGAAAAGTTTCATAGAAACTAGTTTTCAGATGATTTTCTTGCATGGACTTCCATCATAAACTTCCCTCTTAACATATATAAATGATCTGAAAAGTCTCGAATAATTTCAAATAGTCCCCAATTAAATTTTATTTTTTTGACCGAAACTTGTGTATAATATACTATGATTTTCGACCGAAACTTGCATTTCGAAAAGTTTCATAGAATCTAATTTTCCGATGATTTTTTTAGATGGTCTTCCATCATAACCATCGCTCAAAAACATATATAAATGATAGGTGAAATCTCGTATCATTTTGAACAATCCCCGATTTAATATGGTATTTGATCGAAACTAGTATAAACTAGTGTATAATATATCATGATTTTTTGACCGAAACTTGCATTTCGAAAAGTTTCATAGAATCTAGTTTTCAGATGATTTTTATGCATGGACTACACACATAACATTCCCTCTTAACATATATAAATGATGTGAAAAGTCTCGTATCATTTCAAATAGTCCACAATTAAATTTTATTTTTTTGACTGAAACTAGTGTATAATATACTGATTTTTGACAGAAACTCGCATATCTAAAAGTTTCATAGAATCTAATTTTCAGATGAATTTTTTACATGGACTTCCATCATATCCTTCCCTCTTAACATATATAAATGATATGTGAAGTCTCGTATCATTTCAAATAGTCCCCTATACAATTTGATTTTTTTGACCGAAACTAGTGTATAATATACTATGATTTTTGAACGAAACTTGCATTTCGAAAAGTTTCATAGAATCTAATTATCCGATGATTTTTTGCATGGACATCCATCATAACCTTCCCTCGTAAAATATATAAATGATATGTGAAGTTTCATATCATTTCGAACAGTACCTGATTTAATTTGATTTTTGACCGATACTAATATAAACTAATGTATAATATATTATGATTGTTTTGACCGAAACTTGCATTTCGAAAATTTTCATAGAATCTAGTTTTCAGATGATTTTCTTGCATGGACTTCCATCATAACTCTTAACATATATAAATGATCTGAAAAGTCTCGAATAATTTCAAATAGTCCCCAATTAAATTTTATTTTTTTGACCGAAACTAGTGTATAATATACTATGATTTTCGACCGAAACTTGCATTTCGAAAAGTTTCATAGAATCAAATTTTCCGATGATTTTTTTAGATGGACTTCCATCATAAACATCGCTCAAAAACATATATAAATGATATGTGAAGTCTCGTATCATTTTGAACAATCCCCGATTTAATATGATTTTTGACCGAAACTAGTATAAACTAGTGTATAATATATTATGATTTTTTGACCGAAACTTGCATTTCGAAAAGTTTCATAGAATCTAGTTTTCAGATAATTTTTATGCATGGACTACCATCATAACATTCCCTCTTAACATATATAAATGATCTGAAAAGTCTCGTATCATTTCAAATAGTCCACAATTAAATTTTAATTTTTTGACTGAAACTAGTGTGTAATATACTGATTTTTGACCGAAACTCGCATATCTAAAAGTTACATAGAATCTAATTTTCAGATGAATTTTTGGCATGGACTTCCATCATATCCTTCCCACTTAACATATATAAATGATATGTGAAGTCTCGTATCATTTCAAATAGTTCCCAATACAATTTGATTTTTTTGACCGAAACTAGTGTATAATATACTATGTTTTTTGACCGATACTTGCATTTCGAAAAGTTTCATAGAATCTAATTTTCCGATGATTTTTTACAAAGACTTTCATCATAACCATCGCTCGAAAAATATATAAATGATATCTGAAGTTTCATATCATTTCAAACAGTCCGCGATTTAATTTGATTTTTGATCAAAACTAGTATAAATTAATGTATAATATATTATGATTTTTTGACCGAAACTTGCATTTCGAAAAGTTTCATAGAATCTAGTTTTCAAATGATTATCTTGCATGGACTTCCATCATAACTCTTAACATATATAAATGATCTGAAAAGTCTTGTATAATTTCAAATAGTCCCCAATTAAATTTTATTTTTTTGACCGAAACTAGTGTATAATATACTATGATTTTAGACTGAAACTTGCATTTCGAAAAGAATCATAGAATCTAATTTTCCGATGATTTTTTACAAAGACTTCCATCATAACCTTCCCTCGAAAAATATATAAATGATATGTGAAGTTTCGTATCATTTTGAACAGTCCCCGATTTAATTTGATTTTTGACCGAAACTAGTATAAACTAGTGTGTAATAAATAATGATTTTTGGACCGAAACTTGCATTTCTAAAAGTTTCATAGAAACTAGTTTTCAGATGATTTTCTTGCATGGACTTCCATCATAAACTTACCTCTTAACATATATAAATGATCTGAAAAGTCTCGAATAATTTCAAATCGTCCCCAATTAAATTTTATTTTTTTGACCGAAACTAGTGTATAATATACTATGATTTTCGACCGAAACTTGCATTTCGAAATGTTTCATAGAATCTAATTTTCCGATGATTTTTTTCATGGAATTCCATCATAACCATCGCTCGAAAAATATATAAATGATATGTGAAATTTCATATCATTTCGAACATTCCCCGATTTAATATGATTTTTGACCAAAACTAGTGTATAATATACTATGTTTTTTGACCGATGCTTGCATTTCGAAAAGTTTCATAGAATCTAATTATCCGATGAGTTTTTGCATGGACATCCATCATAACCTTCCCTCGTAAAATATATAAATGATATGTGAAGTTTCATATCATTTCGAACAGTACCTGATTTAATTTGATTTTTGACCGATACTAGTATAAACTAATGTATAATATATTATGATTTATTTGACCGAAACTTGCATTTCGAAAATTTTCATAGAATCTAGTTTTCAGATGATTTTCTTGCATGGACTTCCATCATAACTCTTAACATATATAAATTATCTTAAAAGTCTTGTATAATTTTAAATAGTCCCCAAATAAATTTTATTTTTTTGACCGAAACTAGTGTATAATATACTATGATTTTTGACTGAAACTTGCATTTTGAAAAGTTTCATAGAATCTAAATTTTCCGATGATTTTTTACAAATACTTTCATCATAACCATCGCTCGAAAAATATATAAATGATATGTGAAGTTTCATATCATTACGAACAGTCCCCGATTTAATTTGATTTTTGATCGAAACTAGTATAAATTAGTGTATAATATATTATGATTTTTTGAACGAAACTTGCATTTCGAAAAGTTTCATAGAATCTAGTTTTCAGATGATTATCTTGCATGGACTTCCATCATAACTCTTAACATATATAAATGATCTGAAAAGTCTTGTATAATTTCAAATAGTCCCCAATTAAATTTTATTTTTTTGACCGAAACTAGTGTATAATATACTATGATTTTAGACAGAAACTTGCATTTCGAAAAGAATCATAGAATCTAATTTTCCGATGATTTTTTACAAAGACTTCCTTCATAACCTTCCCTCGAAAAATATATAAATGATATGTGAAGTTTCGTATCATTTTGAACAGTCCCCGATTTAATTTGATTTTTGACCGAAACTAGTATAAACTAGTGTGTAATAAATTATGATTTTTTGACCGAAACTTGCATTTCGAAAAGTTTCATAGAAACTAGTTTTCAGATGATTTTCTTGCATGGACTTCCATCATAAACTTCCCTCTTAACATATATAAATGATCTGAAAAGTCTCGAATAATTTCAAATAGTCCCCAATTAAATTTTATTTTTTTGACCGAAACTTGTGTATAATATACTATGATTTTCGACCGAAACTTGCATTTCGAAAAGTTTCATAGAATCTAATTTTCCGATGATTTTTTTAGATGGTCTTCCATCATAACCATCGCTCAAAAACATATATAAATGATAGGTGAAATCTCGTATCATTTTGAACAATCCCCGATTTAATATGGTATTTGATCGAAACTAGTATAAACTAGTGTATAATATATCATGATTTTTTGACCGAAACTTGCATTTCGAAAAGTTTCATAGAATCTAGTTTTCAGATGATTTTTATGCATGGACTACACACATAACATTCCCTCTTAACATATATAAATGATGTGAAAAGTCTCGTATCATTTCAAATAGTCCACAATTAAATTTTATTTTTTTGACTGAAACTAGTGTATAATATACTGATTTTTGACAGAAACTCGCATATCTAAAAGTTTCATAGAATCTAATTTTCAGATGAATTTTTTACATGGACTTCCATCATATCCTTCCCTCTTAACATATATAAATGATATGTGAAGTCTCGTATCATTTCAAATAGTCCCCTATACAATTTGATTTTTTTGACCGAAACTAGTGTATAATATACTATGATTTTTGAACGAAACTTGCATTTCGAAAAGTTTCATAGAATCTAATTATCCGATGATTTTTTGCATGGACATCCATCATAACCTTCCCTCGTAAAATATATAAATGATATGTGAAGTTTCATATCATTTCGAACAGTACCTGATTTAATTTGATTTTTGACCGATACTAATATAAACTAATGTATAATATATTATGATTGTTTTGACCGAAACTTGCATTTCGAAAATTTTCATAGAATCTAGTTTTCAGATGATTTTCTTGCATGGACTTCCATCATAACTCTTAACATATATAAATGATCTGAAAAGTCTCGAATAATTTCAAATAGTCCCCAATTAAATTTTATTTTTTTGACCGAAACTAGTGTATAATATACTATGATTTTCGACCGAAACTTGCATTTCGAAAAGTTTCATAGAATCAAATTTTCCGATGATTTTTTTAGATGGACTTCCATCATAAACATCGCTCAAAAACATATATAAATGATATGTGAAGTCTCGTATCATTTTGAACAATCCCCGATTTAATATGATTTTTGACCGAAACTAGTATAAACTAGTGTATAATATATTATGATTTTTTGACCGAAACTTGCATTTCGAAAAGTTTCATAGAATCTAGTTTTCAGATAATTTTTATGCATGGACTACCATCATAACATTCCCTCTTAACATATATAAATGATCTGAAAAGTCTCGTATCATTTCAAATAGTCCACAATTAAATTTTAATTTTTTGACTGAAACTAGTGTGTAATATACTGATTTTTGACCGAAACTCGCATATCTAAAAGTTACATAGAATCTAATTTTCAGATGAATTTTTTGCATGGACTTCCATCATATCCTTCCCACTTAACATATATAAATGATATGTGAAGTCTCGTATCATTTCAAATAGTTCCCAATACAATTTGATTTTTTTGACTGAAACTAGTGTATAATATACTATGATTTTTGAGCGAAACTTGCATTTCAAAAAGTTTCATAAAATATAATTATCCGATGATTTTTTGCATGGACATCCATCATAACCTTCTCTCGTAAAATATATAAATGATATGCGAAGTTTTGTTTCATTTTGAACAGTCCCCGATTTAATTTGATTTTTGACCGAAACTAGTATAAACTTGTGTATAAACTATTATGATTTTTTGAACGAAACTTGCATTTCAAAAAGTTTCATAAAATCTAGTTTTCAGATGATTTTCTTGTATGGACTTCCATCATAAACTTCCCTCTTAATATATATAAATGATCTGAAAAGTCTTGTATAATTTCAAATAGTCCCCAATTATATTTTATTTTTTTGACCGAAACTAGTGTATAATATACTATGATTTTTCACCGAAACTTGCATTTCGAAAAGTTTCATAGAATCTAATTTTCCGAGGATTTTTTTCATGGACTTCCATCATAACCATCGCTCGAAAAATATATAAATGATATGTGAAGTTTCATATCATTTCAAACAGTCCCCGATTTAATTTGATTTTTGATCAAAACTAGTATAAATTAATGTATAATATATTATGATTTTTTGACCAAAACTTGCATTTCAAAAAGTTTCATAGAATCTAGTTTTCAGATGATTATCTTGCATGGACTTCCATCATAACTCTTAACATATATAAATGATCTGAAAAGTCTTGTATAATTTCAAATAGTCCCCATTTAAATTTTATTTTTTTGACCGAAACTAGTGTATAATATACTATGATTTTAGACTGAAACTTGCATTTCGAAAAGAATCATAGAATCTAATTTTCCGATGATTTTTTACAAAGACTTCCATCATAACCTTCCCTCGAAAAATATATAAATGATATGTGAAGTTTCGTATCATTTTGAACAGTCCCCGATTTAATTTAATTTTTGACCAAAACTAGTATAAACTAGTGTGTAATAAATTTTGAGTTTTTTACCGAAACTTGCATTTCGAAAAGTTTCATAGAAACTAGTTTTCAGATGATTTTCTTGCATGGACTTCCATCATAAACTTCCCTCTTAACATATATAAATGATCTGGAAAGTCTCGAATAATTTCAAATAGTCCCCAATTAAATTTTATTTTTTTGACCGAAACTTGTGTATAATATACTATGATTTTCGACCGAAACTTGCATTTCGAAACGTTTCATAGAATCTAATTTTCCGATGATATTTTTAGATGGTCTTCCATCATAACCATCGCTCAAAAACATATATAAATGATAGGTGAAATCTCGTATCATTTTGAACAATCCCCGATTTAATATGGTATTTGATCGAAACTAGTATAAACTAGTGTATAATATATTATGATTTTTTGACCGAAACTTGCATTTCGAAAAGTTTCATAGAATCTAGTTTTCAGTTGATTTTTATGCATGGACTACCATCATCACATTCCCTCTTAACATATATAAATGATGTGAAAAGTCTCGTATCATTTCAAATAGTCCACAATTAAATTTTATTTTTTTGACTGAAACTAGTGTTTAATATACTGATTTTTGACCGAAACTCGCATATCTAAAAGTTTCATAGAATCTAATTTTCAGATAAATTTTTTGCATGGACTTCCATCATACCCTTCCCTCTTAACATATATAAATGATATGTGAAGTCTCGTATCATTTCAAATAGTCCCCAATACAATTTGATTTTTTTGACCGAAATTAGTGTATAATATACTATGATTTTTGACCGAAACTTGCATTTCGAAAAGTTTCATAGAATCTAATTATCCGATGAATTTTTGAATGGACATCCATCATAACCTTCCCTCGTAAAATATATAAATGATATGTGAAGTTTCATATCATTTCGAACAGTACCTTATTTAATTTGATTTTTGACCGATACTAGAATAAACTAATGTATAATATATTATGATTGTTTTGACCGAAACTTGCATTTCGAAAATTTTCATAGAATCTAGTTTTCAGATGATTTTCTTGCATGGACTTCCATCATAACTCTTAACATATATAAATGATCTTAAAAGTCTTGTATAATTTTAAATAGTCCCCAAATAAATTTTATTTTTTTGACCGAAACTAGTGTATAATATACTATGATTTTTGACCGAAACTTGCATTTCGAAAAGTTTCATAGAATCTAATTTTCCGATGATTTTTTTAGATGGACTTCCATCATAACCATCGCTCAAAAACATATATAAATGATATGTGAAGTCTCGTATCACTTTGAACAATCCCCGATTGAATATGATTTTTGATCGAAACTAGTATAAACTAGTGTATAATATATTATAATTCTTTGACCGAAACTTGCATTTCGAAAAGTTTCATAGAATCTAGTTTTCAGATGATTTTTATGCATGGACTACCATCATAACATTCCCTCTTAACATATATAAATGATCTGAAAAGTCTCGTATTATTTCAAATAGTCCACAATTAAATTTTATTTTTTTGAATGAAACTAGTGTATAATATACTGATTTTTTACCGAAACTCGCATATCTAAAAGTTACATAGAATCTAATTTTCAGATGAATTTTTTGCATGGACTTCCATCATATCCTTCCCTCTTAACATATATAAATGATATGTGAAGTCTCGTATCATTTCAAATAGTCCCCAATACAATTTGATTTTTTTGACCGAAACTAGTTTATAATATACTATGATTTTTGACCGAAACTTGCATTTCAAAAAGTTTCATAAAATCTAATTATCCGATGATTTTTTTGCATGGACATCCATCATAACCTTCCCTCGTAAAATATATAAATGATATGTGAAGTTTTGTTTCATTTTAAACAGTCCCCGATTTAATTTGATTTTTGACTGAAACTAGTATAAACTTGTGTATAAACTATTATGATTTTTTGAACGAAACTTGCATTTTGAAAAGTTTCATAAAGTCTAGTTTTCAGATGATTTTCTTGCATGGACTTCCATCATAAACTTCCCTCTTAATATATATAAATGATCTGAAAAGTCTCGAATAATTTCAAATAGTCCCCAATTATATTTTATTTTTTTGACCGAAAATAGTGTATAATATACTATGATTTTTCACCGAAACTTGCATTTCGAAAAGTTTCATAGAATCTAATTTTCCGATGATTTTTTACAAAGACTTTCATCATAACCATCGTTCGAAAAATATATAAATGATATGTGAAGTTTCATATCATTTCAAACAGTCCCCGATTTAATTTGATTTTTGATCAAAACTAGTATAAATTAATGTATAATATATTATGATTTTTTGACCGAAACTTGCATTTCGAAAAGTTTCATAGAATCTAGTTTTCAGATGATTATCTTGCATGGACTTCCATCATAACTCTTAACATATATAAATGATCTGAAAAGTCTTGTATAATTTCAAATAGTCCCCATTTAAATTTTATTTTTTTGACCGAAACTAGTGTATAATATACTATGATTTTAGACTGAAACTTGCATTTCGAAAAGAATCATAGAATCTAATTTTCCGATGATTTTTTACAAAGACTTCCATCATAACCTTCCCTCGAAAAATATATAAATGATATGTGAAGTTTCGTATCATTTTGAACAGTCCCCGATTTAATTTAATTTTTGACCAAAACTAGTATAAACTAGTGTGTAATAAATTTTGAGTTTTTTTACCGAAACTTGCATTTCGAAAAGTTTCATAGAAACTAGTTTTCAGATGATTTTCTTGCATGGACTTCCATCATAAACATCCCTCTTAACATATATAAATGATCTGGAAAGTCTCGAATAATTTCAAATAGTCCCCAATTAAATTTTATTTTTTTGACCGAAACTTGTGTATAATATACTATGATTTTCGACCGAAACTTGCATTTCGAAACGTTTCATAGAATCTAATTTTCCGATGATATTTTTAGATGGTCTTCCATCATAACCATCGCTCAAAAACATATATAAATGATAGGTGAAATCTCGTATCATTTTGAACAATCCCCGATTTAATATGGTATTTGATCGAAACTAGTATAAACTAGTGTATAATATATTATGATTTTTTGACCGAAACTTGCATTTCGAAAAGTTTCATAGAATCTAGTTTTCAGTTGATTTTTATGCATGGACTACCATCATCACATTCCCTCTTAACATATATAAATGATGTGAAAAGTCTCGTATCATTTCAAATAGTCCACAATTAAATTTTATTTTTTTGACTGAAACTAGTGTTTAATATACTGATTTTTGACCGAAACTCGCATATCTAAAAGTTTCATAGAATCTAATTTTCAGATGAATTTTTTGCATGGACTTCCATCATATCCTTCCCTCTTAACATATATAAATGATATGTGAAGTCTCGTATCATTTCAAATAGTCCCCAATACAATTTGATATTTTTGACCGAAACTAGTGTATAATATACTATGATTTTTGACCGAAACATGCATTTCGAAAACTTTCATAGAATCTAATTATCCGATGATTTTTTGCATGGACATCCATCATAACCTTCCCTCGTAAAATATATAAATGATATGTGAAGTTTCATATCATTTCAAACAGTCCCCGATTTAATTTGATTTTTGATCAAAACTAGTATAAATTAATGTATAATATATTATGATTTTTTGACCGAAACTTGCATTTCGAAAAGTTTCATAGAATCTAGTTTTCAGATGATTATCTTGCATGGACTTCCATCATAACTCTTAACATATATAAATGATCTGAAAAGTCTTGTATAATTTCAAATAGTCCCCATTTAAATTTTATTTTTTTGACCGAAACTAGTGTATAATATACTATGATTTTAGACTGAAACTTGCATTTCGAAAAGAATCATAGAATCTAATTTTCCGATGATTTTTTACAAAGACTTCCATCATAACCTTCCCTCGAAAAATATATAAATGATATGTGAAGTTTCGTATCATTTTGAACAGTCCCCGATTTAATTTGATTTTTGACCGAAACTAGTATAAACTAGTGTGTAATAAATTATGATTTTTTGACCGAAACTTGCATTTCGAAAAGTTTCATAGAAACTAGTTTTCAGATGATTTTCTTGCATGGACTTCCATCATAAACTTCCCTCTTAACATATATAAATGATCTGAAAAGTCTCGAATAATTTCAAATAGTCCCCAATTAAATTTTATTTTTTTGACCGAAACTAGTGTATAATATACTATGATTTTCGACCGAAACTTGCATTTCGAAAAGTTTCATAGAATCTAATTTTCCGATGATTTTTTTAGATGGACTTCCATCATAACCATCGCTCAAAAACATATATAAATGATATGTGAAGCCTCGTATCATTTTGAACAATCCCCGATTTAATATGATTTTTGACCGAAACTAGTATAAACTATTATATAATATATTATGATTTTTTGACCAAAACTTGCATTTCGAAAAGTTTCATAGAATCTAGTTTTCAGATGATTTTTATGCATGGACTACCATCATAACATTCCCTCTTAACATATATAAATGATCTGAAAAGTCTCGTATCATTTCAAATATTCCACAATTAAATTTTATTTTTTTGACTGAAACTAGTGTATAATATACTGATTTTTGACCGAAACTCGCATATCTAAACGTTTCATAGAATCTAATATTCAGATGAATTTTTTGCATGGACTTCCATCATATCCTTCCCTATTAACATATATAAATGATATGTGAAGTCTCGTATCATTTCAAATAGTCCCCAAATAAATTTTATTTTTTTGACCGAAACTAGTGTATAATATACTATGATTTTTGACTGAAACTTGCATTTCGAAAAGTTTCATAGAATCTAATTTTCCGATGATTTTTTACAAAGACTTTCATCATAACCATCGCTCGAAAAATATATAAATTATATGTGAAGTTTCATATCATTACGAACAGTCCCCGATTTATTTTGATTTTTGATCGAAACTAGTATAAATTAGTGTATAATATATTATGATTTTTTGAACGAAACTTGCATTTCGAAAAGTTTCATAGAATCTAGTTTTCAGATGATTATCTTGCATGGACTTCCATCATAACTCTTAACATATATAAATGATCTGAAAAGTCTTGTATAATTTCAAATAGTCCCCAATTAAATTTTATTTTTTTGACCGAAACTAGTGTATAATATACTATGATTTTAGACTGAAACTTGTATTTCGAAAAGAATCATAGAATCTAATTTTCCGATGATTTTTTACAAAGACTTCCATCATAACCTTCCCTCGAAAAATATATAAATGATATGTGAAGTTTCATATCATTTTGAACAGTCCCCTATTTAATTTGATTTTTGACCGAAACTAGTATAAACTAGTGTGTAATAAATTATGATTTTTTGACCGAAACTTGCATTTCAAAAAGTTTCATTGAAACTAGTTTTCAGATGATTTTCTTGCATGGACTTCCACCATAAACTTCCCTCTTAACATATATAAATGATCTTAAAAGTCTCGAATAATTTCAAATAGTCCCCAATTAAATTTTATTTTTTTGACCGAAACTAGTGTATAATATACTATGATTTTCGACCGAAACTTGCATTTCGAAGAATCTAATTTTCCGATGATTTTTTTAGATGGACTTCCATCATAACCATCGCTCAAAAACATATATAAATGATATGTGAAGTCTCGTATCATTTTGAACAATCCCCGATTTAATATGATTTTTGACCGAAACTAGTATAAACTAGTGTATAATATATTATGATTTTTTGACCGAAACTTGCATTTCGAAAAGTTTCATAGAATCTAGTTTTCAGATACTTTTTATGCATGGACTATCATCATAACTTTCCCTCTTAACATATATAAATGATCTGAAAAGTCTCGTATCATTTCAAATAGTCCACAATTAAAATTTATTTTTTTGACTGAAACTAGTGTATAATATACTGATTTTTGACCGAAACTCGTATATCTAAATGTTTAGTATAATCTAATTTTCAGATGAATTTTTTGCATGGACTTCCATCATATCCTTCCCTCTTAACATATATAAATGATATGTGAAGTCTCGTATCATTTCAAATAGTCCCCAATACAATTTGATTTTTTTGACCGAAACTAGTGTATAATATACTATGTTTTTTGACCGATACTTGCATTTCGAAAAGTTTCATAGAATCTAATTTTCCGATGATTTTTTACAAAGACTTTCATCATAACCATCGCTCGAAAAATATATAAATGATATCTGAAGTTTCATATCATTTCAAACAGTCCCCGATTTAATTTGATTTTTGATCAAAACTAGTATAAATTAATGTATAATATATTATGATTTTTTGACCGAAACTTGCATTTCGAAAAGTTTCATAGAATCTAGTTTTCAAATGATTATCTTGCATGGACTTCCATCATAACTCTTAACATATATAAATGATCTGAAAAGTCTTGTATAATTTCAAATAGTCCCCAATTAAATTTTATTTTTTTGACCGAAACTAGTGTATAATATACTATGATTTTAGACTGAAACTTGCATTTCGAAAAGAATCATAGAATCTAATTTTCCGATGATTTTTTACAAAGACTTCCATCATAACCTTCCCTCGAAAAATATATAAATGATATGTGAAGTTTCGTATCATTTTGAACAGTCCCCGATTTAATTTGATTTTTGACCGAAACTAGTATAAACTAGTGTGTAATAAATAATGATTTTTGGACCGAAACTTGCATTTCTAAAAGTTTCATAGAAACTAGTTTTCAGATGATTTTCTTGCATGGACTTCCATCATAAACTTACCTCTTAACATATATAAATGATCTGAAAAGTCTCGAATAATTTCAAATCGTCCCCAATTAAATTTTATTTTTTTGACCGAAACTAGTGTATAATATACTATGATTTTCGACCGAAACTTGCATTTCGAAATGTTTCATAGAATCTAATTTTCCGATGATTTTTTTCATGGAATTCCATCATAACCATCGCTCGAAAAATATATAAATGATATGTGAAATTTCATATCATTTCGAACATTCCCCGATTTAATATGATTTTTGACCAAAACTAGTGTATAATATACTATGTTTTTTGACCGATGCTTGCATTTCGAAAAGTTTCATAGAATCTAATTATCCGATGAGTTTTTGCATGGACATCCATCATAACCTTCCCTCGTAAAATATATAAATGATATGTGAAGTTTCATATCATTTCGAACAGTACCTGATTTAATTTGATTTTTGACCGATACTAGTATAAACTAATGTATAATATATTATGATTTATTTGACCGAAACTTGCATTTCGAAAATTTTCATAGAATCTAGTTTTCAGATGATTTTCTTGCATGGACTTCCATCATAACTCTTAACATATATAAATTATCTTAAAAGTCTTGTATAATTTTAAATAGTCCCCAAATAAATTTTATTTTTTTGACCGAAACTAGTGTATAATATACTATGATTTTTGACTGAAACTTGCATTTCGAAAAGTTTCATAGAATCTAAATTTTCCGATGATTTTTTACAAATACTTTCATCATAACCATCGCTCGAAAAATATATAAATGATATGTGAAGTTTCATATCATTACGAACAGTCCCCGATTTAATTTGATTTTTGATCGAAACTAATATAAATTAGTGTATAATATATTATGATTTTTTGAACGAAACTTGCATTTCGAAAAGTTTCATAGAATCTAGTTTTCAGATGATTATCTTGCATGGACTTCCATCATAACTCTTAACATATATAAATGATCTGAAAAGTCTTGTATAATTTCAAATAGTCCCCAATTAAATTTTATTTTTTTGACCGAAACTAGTGTATAATATACTATGATTTTAGACAGAAACTTGCATTTCGAAAAGAATCATAGAATCTAATTTTCCGAGGATTTTTTACAAAGACTTCCTTCATAACCTTCCCTCGAAAAATATATAAATGATATGTGAAGTTTCGTATCATTTTGAACAGTCCCCGATTTAATTTGATTTTTGACCGAAACTAGTATAAACTAGTGTGTAATAAATTATGATTTTTTGACCGAAACTTGCATTTCAAAAAGTTTCATAGAAACTAGTTTTCAGATGATTTTCTTGCATGGACTTCCATCATAAACTTCCCTCTTAACATATATAAATGATCTGAAAAGTCTCGAATAATTTCAAATAGTCCCCAATTAAATTTTATTTTTTTGACCGAAACTAGTGTATAATATACTATGATTTTCGACCGAAACTTGCATTTCAAAAAGTTTCATAGAATCTAATTTTCCGATGATTTTTTTAGATGGACTTCCATCATAACCATCGCTCAAAAACATATATAAATGATATGTGAAGTCTCGTATCATTTTGAACAATCCCCGATTGAATATGATTTTTGACCGAAACTAGTATAAACTAGTGTATAATATATTATGATTTTTTGACCGAAACTTGCATTTCGAAAAGTTTCATAGAATCTAGTTTTCAGATGATTTTTATGCATGAACTACCATCATAACATTCCCTCTTAACATATATAAATGATCTGAAAAGTCTCGTATCATTTCAAATAGTCCACAATTAAATTTTAATTTTTTGACTGAAACTAGTGTATAATATACTGATTTTTGACCGAAACTCGCATATCTAAACGTTTCATAGAATCTAATTTTCAGATGAATTTTTTGCATGGACTTCCATCATATCCTTCCCTCTTAACATATATAAATGATATGTGAAGTCTCGTATCATTTCAAATAGTCCCCAATACAATTTGATTTTTTTGACCGAAACTAGTGTATAATATACTATGATTTTTGACCGAAACTTGCATTTCGAAAAGTTTCATAGAATCTAATTATCCGATTATTTTTTGCATGGACATCCATCATAACCTTCCCTCGTAAAATATATAAATGATATGTGAAGTTTCATATCATTTCAAACAGTCCCCGATTTAATTTGATTTTTGATCAAAACTAGTATAAATTAATGTATAATATATTATGATTTTTTGACCGAAACTTGCATTTCGAAAAGTTTCATAGAATCTAGTTTTCAGATGATTATCTTGCATGGACTTCCATCATAACTCTTAACATATATAAATGATCTGAAAAGTCTTGTATAATTTCAAATAGTCCCCAATTAAATTTTATTTTTTTGACCGAAACTAGTGTATAATATATTATGATTTTCGACCGAAACTTGCATTTCGAAATGTTTCATAGAATCTAATTTTCCGATGATTTTTTTCATGGAATTCCATCATAACCATCGCTCGAAAAATATATAAATGATATGTGAAATTTCATATCATTCCGATGATTTTTTGCATGGACTTCCATCATATCCTTCCCTCTTAACATATATAAATGATATGTGAAGTCTCGTATCAATTCAAATAGTCCCCAATACAATTTGATTTTTTTGACCGAAACTAGTGTATAATATACTATGATTTTTGACCGAAACTTGCATTTCGAAAAGTTTCATAGAATCTAATTATCCGATTATTTTTTGCATGGACATCCATCATAACCTTCCCTCGTAAAATATATAAATGATATGTGAAGTTTCATATCATTTCGAACAGTACCTGATTTAATTTGATTTTTGACCGATACTAGTATAAACTAATGTATAATATATTAGGATTGTTTTGACCGAAACTTGCATTTCGAAAATTTTCATAGTATCTAGTTTTCAGATGATTTTCTTGCATGGACTTCCATCATAACTCTTAACATATATAAATGATCTGAAAAGTCTCGTATCATTTCAAATAGTCCACAATTAAATTTTATTTTTTTGACTGAAACTAGTGTATAATATATTGATTTTTGACCGAAACTCGCATATCTAAACGTTTCATAGAATCTAATTTTCAGATGAATTTTTTGCATGGACTTCCATCATATCCTTCCCTCTTAACATATATAAATGATATGTGAAGTCTCGTATCATTTCAAATAGTCCCCAATTAAATTTTATTTTTTTGACCGAAACTAGTGTATAATATACTATGATTTTTGACCGAAACCTGCATTTCGAAAAGTTTCATAGAATCTAATTATCCGATGATTTTTTGCATGGACATCCATCATAACCTTCCCTCGTAAAATATATAAATGATATGTGAAGTTTTATATCATTTCGAACAGTACCTGATTTAATTTGATTTTTGACCGATACTAGTATAAACTAATGTATAATATATTATGATTGTTTTGACCGAAACTTGCATTTCGAAAATTTTCATAGAATCTAGTTTTCAGATGATTTTCTTGCATGGACTTCCATCATAACTCTTAACATATATAAATGATCTGAAAAGTCTCGTCTCATTTCAACTAATCCACAATTAAATTTTATTTTTTTGACTGAAACTATTGTATAATATACTGATTTTTGACCGAAACTCGCATATCTAAACGCTTCATAAAATCTAATTTTCAGATGAATTTTTTGCATGGACTTCCATCATATCCTTCCCTCTTAACATATATATATGATATGTGAAGTCTCGTATCATTTCAAATAGTCCCCAATACAATTTGATTTTTTTGACCGAAACTAGTGTATAATATACTATGAGTTTTGACCGAAACTTGCATTTCGAAAAGTTTCATAGAATCTAATTATCCGATTATTTTTTGCATGGCCATCCATCATAACCTTCCCTCGTAAAATATATAAATGATATGTGAAGTTTCATATCATTTCGAACAGTAACTTGTTTAATTTTATTTTTGACCGATACTAGTATAAACTAATGTATAATATATTATGATTTATTTGACCGAAACTTGCATTTCGAAAATTTTCATAGAATCTAGTTTTCAGATGATTTTCTTGCATGGACTTCCATCATAACTCTTAACATATATAAATGATCTTAAAAGTCTTGTATAATTTTAAATAGTCCCCAAATAAATTTTATTTTTTTGACCGAAACTAGTGTATAATATACTATGATTTTTGACCGAAACTTGCATTTCGAAATGTTTCATAGAATCTAATTTTCCGATGATTTTTTTAGATGGACTTCCATCATAACCATCGCTCAAAAACATATATAAATGATATGTGAAGTCTCGTATCATTTTGAACAATCCCCGATTTAATATGATTTTTGATCGAAACTAGTATAAACTAGTGTATAATATATTATAATTTTTTGACTGAAACTTGCATTTCGAAAAGTTTCATAGAATCTAGTTTTCAGATGATTTTTATACATGGACTACCATCATAACATTCCCTCTTAACATATATAAATGATCTGAAAAGTCTCGTATCATTTCAAATAGTCCACAATTAAATTTTATTTGTTTGACTGAAACTAGTGTATAATATACTGATTTTTGACCGAAACTCGCATATCTAAAAGTTACATAGAATCTAATTTTCAGATGAATTTTTTGCATGGACTTCCATCATATCCTTCCCTCTTAACATATATAAATGATATGTGAAGTCTCGTATCATTTCAAATAGTCCCCAATACAATTTGATTTTTTTGACCGAAACTAGTGTATAATATACTATGATTTTTGACCGAAACTTGCATTTCCAAAAGTTTCTTAAATGATATGTGAAGTTTTGTTTCATTTTGAACAGTCCCCGATTTAATTTGATTTTTGACCGAAACTAGTATAAACTTGTGTATAAACTATTATGATTTTTTGAACGAAACTTGCATTTTGAAAAGTTTCATAAAATCTAGTTTTCAGATGATTTTCTTGCATGGACTTCCATCATAAACTTCCCTCTTAATATATATAAATGATCTGAAAAGTCTCGAATAATTTCAATTAGTCCCCAATTATATTTTATTTTTTTGACCGAAACTAGTGTATAATATACTATGATTTTTGACCGAAACTTGCATTTCGAAAAATTTCATAGAATCTAATTTTCCGATGATTTTTTACAAAGACTTTCATCATAACCATCGCTCGAAAAATATATAAATGATATGTGATGTTTCATATCATTTCAAACAGTCCCCGATTTAATTTGATTTTTGATCAAAACTAGTATAAATTAGTGTTTAATATATTATGATTTTTTGACCGAAACTTGCATTTAGAAAAGTTTCATAGAATCTAGTTTTCAGATGATTATCTTTCATGGAATTCCATCATAACTCTTAACATATATAAATGATCTGAAAAGTCTTGTATAATTTCAAATAGTCCCCAATTAAATTTTTCTTTTTTGACCGAAACTAGTGTATAATATACTATGATTTTAGACTGAAACCTGCATTTCGAAAAGAATCATAGAATCTAATTTTCCGATGATTTTTAACAAAGACTTCCATCATAACCTTCCCTCGAAAAATATATAAATGATATGTGATGTTTCGTATCATTTTGAACAGTCCCCGATTTAATTTGATTTTTGACCGAAACTAGTATAAACTAGTGTGTAATAAATTATGATTTTATGACGAAACATGCATTTCGAAAAGTTTCATAGAAACTAGTTTTCAGATGATTTTCTTGCATGGACTTCCATCATAAACTTCCCTCTTAACATATATAAATGATCTGAAAAGTCTCGAATAATTTCAAATAGTCCCCAATTAAATTTTATTTTTTTGACCGAAACTAGTGTATAATATACTATGATTTTCGACTGAAACTTGCATTTCGAAAAGTTTCATAGAATCTAATTTTCCGATGATTTTTTTAGATGGTCTTCCATAATAACCATCGCTCAAAAACATATATAAATGATAGGTGAAGTCTCGTATCATTTTTAACAATCCCCGATTTAATATGGTATTTGATCGAAACTAGTATAAACTAGTGTATAATATATTATGATTTTTTGACCGAAACTTGCATTTCGAAAAGTTTCATAGAATCTAGTTTTCAGATGATTTTTATGCATGGACTACCATCATAACATTCCCTCTTAACATATATAAATGATCTGAAAAGTCTCGTATCATTTCAAATAGTCCACAATTAAATTTTATTTTTTTGACTGAAACTAATGTATAATATACTGATTTTTGACCGAAACTCACATATCTAAAAGTTTCATAGAATCTAATTTTCAGATGAATTTTTTGCATGGACTTCCATCATATCCTTCCCTCTTAACATATATAAATGATATGTGAAGTCTCGTATCATTTCAAATAGTCCCCAATACAATTTGATTTTTTTGACTGAAACTAGTGTATAATATACTATGATTTTTGACCGAAACTTGCATTTCGAAAAGTTTCATAGAATCTAATTATCCGATTATTTTTTGCATGGACATCCATCATAACCTTCCCTCGTAAAATATATAAATGATATGTGAAGTTTCATATCATTTCGAACAGTAACTGGTTTAATTTGATTTTTGACCGATACTAGTATAAACTAATGTATAATATATTATGATTGTTTTGACCGAAACATGCATTTCGAAAATTTTCATAGAATCTAGTTTTCAGATGATTTTCTTGCATGGACTTCCATCATAACTCTTAACATATATAAATGATCTTAAAAGTCTTGTATAATTTTAAATAGTCCCCAAATAAATTTTATTTTTTTGACCGAAACTAGTGTATAATATACTATGATTTTTGACCGAAACTTGCATTTCGAAATGTTTCATAGAATCTAATTTTCCGATGATTTTTTTAGATGGACTTCCATCATAACCATCGCTCAAAAACATATATAAATGATATGTGAAGTCTCGTATCATTTTGAACAATCCCCGATTTAATATGATTTTTTACCGAAACTAGTATAAACTAGTGTATAATATATTATAATTTTTTGACTGAAACTTGCATTTCGAAAAGTTTCATAGAATCTAGTTTTCAGATGATTTTTATGCATGGACTACCATCATAAAATTCCCTCTTAACATATATAAATGATCTGAAAAGTCTCGTATCATTTCAAATAGTCCACAATAAAATTTTATTTGTTTGACTGAAACTAGTGTATAATATACTGATTTTTGACCGAAACTCGCATATCTAAAAGTTACATAGAATCTAATTTTCAGATGAATTTTTTGCATGGACTACCATCATATCCTTCCCTCTTAACATATATAAATGATATGTGAAGTCTCGTATCATTTCAAATAGTCCCCAATACAATTTGATTTTTTTGACCGAAACTAGTGTATAATATACTATGATTTTTGACCGAAACTTGCATTTCGAAAAGTTTCATAGAATCTAATTTTCCGATGATTTTTTACAAAGACTTTCATCATAACCATCGCTCGAAAAATATATAAATGATATGTGAAGTCTCGTATCATTTTGAACAATCCCCGATTTAATATGATTTTTGACCGAAACTAGTATAAACTAGTGTATAATATATTATAATTTTTTGACTGAAACTTGCATTTCGAAAAGTTTCATAGAATCTAGTTTTCAGATGATTTTTATGCATGGACTACCATCATAACATTCCCTCTTAACATATATAAATGATCTGAAAAGTCTCGTATCATTTCAAATAGTCAACAATTAAATTTTATTTGTTTGACTGAAACTAGTGTATAATATACTGATTTTTGACCGAAACTCGCATATCTAAAAGTTACATAGAATCTAATTTTCAGATGAATTTTTTGCATGGACTTCCATCATATCCTTCCCTCTTAACATATATAAATGATATGTGAAGTCTCGTATCATTTCAAATAGTCCCCAATACAATTTGATTTTTTTGACCGAAACTAGTGTATAATATACTATGATTTTTGACTGAAACTTGCATTTCCAAAAGTTTCTTAAAATCTAATTATCCGATGATTTTTTGCATGGACATCCATCAAAACCTTCCATCGTAAAATAAATAAATGATATGTGAAGTTTTGTTTCATTTTGAACAGTCCCCGATTTAATTTGATTTTTGACCGAAACTAGTATAAACTTGTGTATAAACTATTATGATTTTTTGAACGAAACTTGCATTTTGAAAAGTTTCATAAAATCTAGTTTTCAGATGATTTTCTTGCATGGACTTCCATCATAAACTTCCCTCTTAATATATATAAATGATCTGAAAAGTCTCGAATAATTTCAATTAGTCCCCAATTATATTTTATTTTTTTGACCGAAACTAGTGTATAATATACTATGATTTTTGACCGAAACGTGCATTTCGAAAAGTTTCATAGAATCTAATTTTCCGATGATTTTTTACAAAGACTTTCATCATAACCATCGCTCGAAAAATATATAAATGATATGTGAAGTTTCATATCATTTCAAACAGTCCCCGATTTAATTTGATTTTTGATCAAAACTAGTATAAATTAGTGTATAATATATTATGATTTTTTGACCGAAACTTGCATTTCGAAAAGTTTCATAGAATCTAGTTTTCAGATGATTATCTTTCATGGAATTCCATCATAACTCTTAACATATATAAATGATCTGAAAAGTCTTGTATAATTTCAAATAGTCCCCAATTAAATTTTACTTTTTTGACCGAAACTAGTGTATAATATACTATGATTTTAGACTGAAACTTGCATTTCGAAAAGAATCATAGAATCTAATTTTCCGATGATTTTTTACAAAGACTTCCATCATAACCTTCCCTCGAAAAATATATAAATGATATGTGAAGTTTCGTATCATTTTGAACAGTCCCCGATTTAATTTGATTTTTGACCGAAACTAGTATAAACTAGTGTGTAATAAATTATGATTTTATGACGAAACATGCATTTCGAAAAGTTTCATAGAAACTAGTTTTCAGATGATTTTCTTGCATGGACTTCCATCATAAACTTCCCTCTTAACATATATAAATGATCTGAAAAGTCTCGAATAATTTCAAATAGTCCCCAATTAAATTTTATTTTTTTGACCGAAACTAGTGTATAATATACTATGATTTTCGACTGAAACTTGCATTTCGAAAAGTTTCATAGAATCTAATTTTCCGATGATTTTTTTAGATGGTCTTCCATAATAACCATCGCTCAAAAACATATATAAATGATAGGTGAAGTCTCGTATCATTTTTAACAATCCCCGATTTAATATGGTATTTGATCGAAACTAGTATAAACTAGTGTATAATATATTATGATTTTTTGACCGAAACTTGCATTTCGAAAAGTTTCATAGAATCTAGTTTTCAGATGATTTTTATGCATGGACTACCATCATAACATTCCCTCTTAACATATATAAATGATCTGAAAAGTCTCGTATCATTTCAAATAGTCCACAATTAAATTTTATTTTTTTGACTGAAACTAATGTATAATATACTGATTTTTGACCGAAACTCACATATCTAAAAGTTTCATAGAATCTAATTTTCAGATGAATTTTTTGCATGGACTTCCATCATATCCTTCCCTCTTAACATATATAAATGATATGTGAAGTCTCGTATCATTTCAAATAGTCCCCAATACAATTTGATTTTTTTGACTGAAACTAGTGTATAATATACTATGATTTTTGACCGAAACTTGCATTTCGAAAAGTTTCATAGAATCTAATTATCCGATTATTTTTTGCATGGACATCCATCATAACCTTCCCTCGTAAAATATATAAATGATATGTGAAGTTTCATATCATTTCGAACAGTAACTGGTTTAATTTGATTTTTGACCGATACTAGTATAAACTAATGTATAATATATTATGATTGTTTTGACCGAAACATGCATTTCGAAAATTTTCATAGAATCTAGTTTTCAGATGATTTTCTTGCATGGACTTCCATCATAACTCTTAACATATATAAATGATCTTAAAAGTCTTGTATAATTTTAAATAGTCCCCAAATAAATTTTATTTTTTTGACCGAAACTAGTGTATAATATACTATGATTTTTGACCGAAACTTGCATTTCGAAATGTTTCATAGAATCTAATTTTCCGATGATTTTTTTAGATGGACTTCCATCATAACCATCGCTCAAAAACATATATAAATGATATGTGAAGTCTCGTATCATTTTGAACAATCCCCGATTTAATATGATTTTTTACCGAAACTAGTATAAATTAGTGTATAATATATTATAATTTTTTGACTGAAACTTGCATTTCGAAAAGTTTCATAGAATCTAGTTTTCAGATGATTTTTATGCATGGACTACCATCATAAAATTCCCTCTTAACATATATAAATGATCTGAAAAGTCTCGTATCATTTCAAATAGTCCACAATAAAATTTTATTTGTTTGACTGAAACTAGTGTATAATATACTGATTTTTGACTGAAACTCGCATATCTAAAAGTTACATAGAATCTAATTTTCAGATGAATTTTTTGCATGGACTACCATCATATCCTTCCCTCTTAACATATATAAATGATATGTGAAGTCTCGTATCATTTCAAATAGTCCCCAATACAATTTGATTTTTTTGACCGAAACTAGTGTATAATATACTATGATTTTTGACCGAAACTTGCATTTCGAAAAGTTTCATAGAATCTAATTTTCCGATGATTTTTTACAAAGACTTTCATCATAACCATCGCTCGAAAAATATATAAATGATATGTGAAGTCTCGTATCATTTTGAACAATCCCCGATTTAATATGATTTTTGACCGAAACTAGTATAAACTAGTGTATAATATATTATAATTTTTTGACTGAAACTTGCATTTCGAAAAGTTTCATAGAATCTAGTTTTCAGATGATTTTTATGCATGGACTACCATCATAACATTCCCTCTTAACATATATAAATGATCTGAAAAGTCTCGTATCATTTCAAATAGTCAACAATTAAATTTTATTTGTTTGACTGAAACTAGTGTATAATATACTGATTTTTGACCGAAACTCGTATATCTAAAAGTTACATAGAATCTAATTTTCAGATGAATTTTTTGCATGGACTTCCATCATATCCTTCCCTCTTAACATATATAAATGATATGTGAAGTCTCGTATCATTTCAAATAGTCCCCAATACAATTTGATTTTTTTGACCGAAACTAGTGTATAATATACTATGATTTTTGACTGAAACTTGCATTTCCAAAAGTTTCTTAAAATCTAATTATCCGATGATTTTTTGCATGGACATCCATCAAAACCTTCCATCGTAAAATAAATAAATGATATGTGAAGTTTTGTTTCATTTTGAACAGTCCCCGATTTAATTTGATTTTTGACCGAAACTAGTATAAACTTGTGTATAAACTATTATGATTTTTTGAACGAAACTTGCATTTTGAAAAGTTTCATAAAATCTAGTTTTCAGATGATTTTCTTGCATGGACTTCCATCATAAACTTCCCTCTTAATATATATAAATGATCTGAAAAGTCTCGAATAATTTCAATTAGTCCCCAATTATATTTTATTTTTTTGACCGAAACTAGTGTATAATATACTATGATTTTTGACCGAAACGTGCATTTCGAAAAGTTTCATAGAATCTAATTTTCCGATGATTTTTTACAAAGACTTTCATCATAACCATCGCTCGAAAAATATATAAATGATATGTGAAGTTTCATATCATTTCAAACAGTCCCCGATTTAATTTGATTTTTGATCAAAACTAGTATAAATTAGTGTATAATATATTATGATTTTTTGACCGAAACTTGCATTTCGAAAAGTTTCATAGAATCTAGTTTTCAGATGATTATCTTTCATGGAATTCCATCATAACTCTTAACATATATAAATGATCTGAAAAGTCTTGTATAATTTCAAATAGTCCCCAATTAAATTTTACTTTTTTGACCGAAACTAGTGTATAATATACTATGATTTTAGACTGAAACTTGCATTTCGAAAAGAATCATAGAATCTAATTTTCCGATGATTTTTTACAAAGACTTCCATCATAACCTTCCCTCGAAAAATATATAAATGATATGTGAAGTTTCGTATCATTTTGAACAGTCCCCGATTTAATTTGATTTTTGACCGAAACTAGTATAAACTAGTGTGTAATAAATTATGATTTTATGACGAAACTTGCATTTCGAAAAGTTTCATAGAAACTAGTTTTCAGATGATTTTCTTGCATGGACTTCCATCATAAACTTCCCTCTTAACATATATAAATGATCTGAAAAGTCTCGAATAATTTCAAATAGTCCCCAATTAAATTTTATTTTTTTGACCGAAACTAGTGTATAATATACTATGATTTTCGACCGAAACTTGCATTTCGAAAAGTTTCATAGAATCTAATTTTCCGATGATTTTTTTAGATGGTCTTCCATAATAACCATCGCTCAAAAACATATATAAATGATAGGTGAAGTCTCGTATCATTTTTAACAATCCCCGATTTAATATGGTATTTGATCAAAACTAGTATAAACTAGTGTATAATATATTATGATTTTTTGACCGAAACTTGCATTTCGAAAAGTTTCATAGAATCTAGTTTTCAGATGATTTTTATGCATGGACTACCATCATAACATTCCCTCTTAACATATATAAATGATCTGAAAAGTCTCGTATCATTTCAAATAGTCCACAATTAAATTTTATTTTTTTGACTGAAACTAATGTATAATATACTGATTTTTGACCGAAACTCGCATATCTAAAAGTTTCATAGAATCTAATTTTCAGATGAATTTTTTGCATGGAATTCCATCATATCCTTCCCTCTTAACATATATAAATGATATGTGAAGTCTCGTATCATTTCAAATAGTCCCCAATACAATTTGATTTTTTTGACTGAAACTAGTGTATAAGATACTATGATTTTTGACCGAAACTTGCATTTCGAAAAGTTTCAGAGAATCCAATTATCCGATAATTTTTTGCATGGACATCCATCATAACCTTCCCGCGTAAAATATATAAATGATATGTGAAGTTTTATATCATTTCGAACAGTACCTGATTTAATTTGATTTTTGACCGATACTAGTATAAACTAATGTATAATATATTATGATTGTTTTGACCGAAACTTGCATTTCGAAAATTTTCATAGAATCTAGTTTTCAGATGATTTTCTTGCATGGACTTCCATCATAACTCTTAACATATATAAATGATCTTAAAAGTCTTGTATAATTTTAAATAGTCCCCAAATAAATTTTATTTTTCTGACCGAAACTAGTGTATAATATACTATGATTTTTGACCGAAACTTGCATTTCGAAATGTTTCATAGAATCTAATTTTCCGATGATTTTTTTAGATGGACTTCCATCATAACCATCGCTCAAAAACATATATAAATGATATGTGAAGTCTCGTATCATTTTGAACAATCCCCGATTTAATATGATTTTTTACCGAAACTAGTATAAACTAGTGTATAATATATTATAATTTTTTGACTGAAACTTGCATTTCGAAAAGTTTCATAGAATCTAGTTTTTAGATGATTTTTATGCATGGACTACCATCATAACATTCCCTCTTAACATATATAAATGATCTGAAAAGTCTCGTATCATTTCAAATAGTCCACAATTAAATTTTATTTTTTTGACTGAAACTAGTGTATAATATACTGATTTTTGACCGAAACTCGCATATCTAAAAGTTACATAGAATCTAATTTTCAGATGAATTTTTTGCATGGACTTCCATCATATCCTTCCCTCTTAACATATATAAATGATATGTGAAGTCTCGTATCATTTCAAATAGTCCCCAATACAATTTGATTTTTTTGACCGAAACTAGTGTATAATATACTCTGATTTTTGACCAAAACTTGCATTTCGAAATGTTTCATAGAATCTAATTTTCCGATGATTTTTTTAGATGGACTTCCATCATAACCATCGCTCAAAAACATATATAAATGATATGTGAAGTCTCGTATCATTTTGAACAATCCCCGATTTAATATGATTTTTGACCGAAACTAGTATAAACTAGTGTATAATATATTATAATTTTTTGACTGAAACTTGCATTTCGAAAAGTTTCATAGAATCTAGTTTTCAGATGATTTTTATGCATGGAGTACCATCATAACATTCCCTCTTAACATATATAAATGATCTGAAAAGTCTCGTATCATTTCAAATAGTCAACAATTAAATTTTATTTGTTTGACTGAAACTAGTGTATAATATACTGATTTTTGACCGAAACTCGCATATCTAAAAGTTACATAGAATCTAATTTTCAGATGAATTTTTTGCATGGACTTCCATCATATCCTTCCCTCTTAACATATATAAATGATATGTGAAGTCTCGTATCATTTCAAATAGTCCCCAATACAATTTGATTTTTTTGACCGAAACTAGTGTATAATATACTATGATTTTTGACTGAAACTTGCATTTCCAAAAGTTTCTTAAAATCTAATTATCCGATGATTTTTTGCATGGACATCCATCAAAACCTTCCATCGTAAAATATATAAATGATATGTGAAGTTTTGTTTCATTTTGAACAGTCCCCGATTTAATTTGATTTTTGACCGAAACTAGTATAAACTTCTGTATAAACTATTATGATTTTTTGAACGAAACTTGCATTTTGAAAAGTTTCATAAAATCTAGTTTTCAGATGATTTTCTTGCATGGACTTCCATCATAAACTTCCCTCTTAATATATATAAATGATCTGAAAAGTCTCGAATAATTTCAATTAGTCCCCAATTATATTTTATTTTTTTGACCGAAACTAGTGTATAATATACTATGATTTTTGACCGAAACGTGCATTTCGAAAAGTTTCATAGAATCTAATTTTCCGATGATTTTTTACAAAGACTTTCATCATAACCATCGCTCGAAAAATATATAAATGATATGTGAAGTTTCATATCATTTCAAACAGTCCCCGATTTAATTTGATTTTTGATCAAAACTAGTATAAATTAGTGTATAATATATTATGATTTTTTGACCGAAACTTGCATTTCGAAAAGTTTCATAGAATCTAGTTTTCAGATGATTATCTTTCATGGAATTCCATCATAACTCTTAACATATATAAATGATCTGAAAAGTCTTGTATAATTTCAAATAGTCCCCAATTAAATTTTACTTTTTTGACCGAAACTAGTGTATAATATACTATGATTTTAGACTGAAACTTGCATTTCGAAAAGAATCATAGAATCTAATTTTCCGATGATTTTTTACAAAGACTTCCATCATAACCTTCCCTCGAAAAATATATAAATGATATGTGAAGTTTCGTATCATTTTGAACAGTCCCCGATTTAATTTGATTTTTGACCGAAACTAGTATAAACTAGTGTGTAATAAATTATGATTTTATGACGAAACTTGCATTTCGAAAAGTTTCATAGAAACTAGTTTTCAGATGATTTTCTTGCATGGACTTCCATCATAAACTTCCCTCTTAACATATATAAATGATCTGAAATGTCTCGAATAATTTCAAATAGTCCCCAATTAAATTTTATTTTTTTGACCGAAACTAGTGTATAATATACTATGATTTTCGACCGAAACTTGCATTTCGAAAAGTTTCATAGAATCTAATTTTCCGATGATTTTTTTAGATGGTCTTCCATAATAACCATCGCTCAAAAACATATATAAATGATAGGTGAAGTCTCGTATCATTTTTAACAATCCCCGATTTAATATGTTATTTGATCGAAACTAGTATAAACTAGTGTATAATATATTATGATTTTTTGACCGAAACTTGCATTTCGAAAAGTTTCATAGAATCTAGTTTTCAGATGATTTTTATGCATGGACTACCATCATAACATTCCCTCTTAACATATATAAATGATCTGAAAAGTCTCGTATCATTTCAAATAGTCCACAATTAAATTTTATTTTTTTGACTGAAACTTATGTATAATATACTGATTTTTGACCGAAACTCGCATATCTAAAAGTTTTATAGAATCTAATTTTCAGATGAATTTTTTGCATGGACTTCCATCATATCCTTCCCTCTTAACATATATAAATGATATGTGAAGTCTCGTATCATTTCAAATAGTCCCCAATACAATTTGATTTTTTTGACTGAAACTAGTGTATAAGATACTATGATTTTTGACCGAAACTTGCATTTCGAAAAGTTTCAGAGAATCCAATTATCCGATAATTTTTTGCATGGACATCCATCATAACCTTCCCGCGTAAAATATATAAATGATATGTGATGTTTTATATCATTTCGAACAGTACCTGATTTAATTTGATTTTTGACCGATAATAGTATAAACTAATGTATAATATATTATGATTGTTTTGACCGAAACTTGCATTTCGAAAATTTTCATATAATCTAGTTTTCAGATGATTTTCTTGCATGGACTTCCATCATAACTCTTAACATATATAAATGATCTTAAAAGTCTTGTATAATTTTAAATAGTCCCCAAATAAATTTTATTTTTTTGACCGAAACTAGTGTATAATATTCTATGATTTTCGACCGAAACTTGCATTTCGAAAAGTTTCATAGAATCTAATTTTCCGATGATTTTTTTAGATGGACTTCCATCATAACCATCGCTCAAAAACATATATAAATGATATGTGAAGTCTCGTATCATTTTGAACAATCCCCGATTTAATATGATTTTTGACCGAAACTAGTATAAACTAGTGTATAATATATTATAATTTTTTGACCGAAACTTGCATTTAGAAAAGTTTCATAGAATCTAGTTTTCAGATGATTTTTATGCATGGACTACCATCATAACATTCCCTCTTAACATATATAAATGATCTGAAAAGTCTCGTATCATTTCAAATAGTCCACAATTAAATTTTATTTTTTTGACTGAAACTAGTGTATAATATACTGATTTTTGACCGAAACTCGCATATCTAAAAGTTACATAGAATCTAATTTTCAGATGAATTTTTTGCATGGACTTCCATCATATCCTTCCCTCTTAACATATATAAATGATATGTGAAGTCTCGTATCATTTCAAATAGTCCCCAATACAATTTGATTTTTTTGACCGAAACTAGTGTATAATATACTATGATTTTTGACCAAAACTTGCATTTCGAAATGTTTCATAGAATCTAATTTTCCGATGATTTTTTTAGATGGACTTCCATCATAACCATCGCTCAAAAACATATATAAATGATATGTGAAGTCTCGTATCATTTTGAACAATCCCCGATTTAATATGATTTTTGACCGAAACTAGTATAAACTAGTGTATAATATATTATAATTTTTTGACTGAAACTTGCATTTCGAAAAGTTTCATAGAAAATAGTTTTCAGATGATTTTTATGCATGGACTACCATCATAACATTCCCTCTTAACATATATAAATGATCTGAAAAGTCTCGTATCATTTCAAATAGTCCACAATTAAATTTTATTTGTTTGACTGAAACTAGTGTATAATATACTGATTTTTGACCGAAACTCGCATATCTAAAAGTTAAATAGAATCTAATTTTCAGATGAATTTTTTGCATGGACTTCCATCATATCCTTCCCTCTTAACATATATAAATGATATGTGAAGTCTCGTATCATTTCAAATAGTCCCCAATACAATTTGATTTTTTTGACCGAAACTAGTGTATAATATACTATGATTTTTGACTGAAACTTGCATTTCCAAAAGTTTCTTAAAATCTAATTATCCGATGATTTTTTGCATGGACATCCATCAAAACCTTCCATCGTAAAATATATAAATGATATGTGAAGTTTTGTTTCATTTTGAACAGTCCCCGATTTAATTTGATTTTTGACCGAAACTAGTATAAACTTGTGTATAAACTATTATGATTTTTTGAACGAAACTTGCATTTTGAAAAGTTTCATAAAATCTAGTTTTCAGATGATTTTCTTGCATGGACTTCCATCATAAACTTCCCTCTTAATATATATAAATGATCTGAAAAGTCTCGAATAATTTCAATTAGTCCCCAATTATATTTTATTTTTTTGACCGAAACTAGTGTATAATATACTATGATTTTTGACCGAAACTTGCATTTCGAAAAGTTTCATAGAATCTAATTTTCCGATGATTTTTTACAAAGACTTTCATCATAACCATCGCTCGAAAAATATATAAATGATATGTGAAGTTTCATATCATTTCAAACAGTCCCCGATTTAATTTGATTTTTGATCAAAACTAGTATAAATTAGTGTATAATATATTATGATTTTTTGACCGAAACTTGCATTTCGAAAAGTTTCATAGAATCTAGTTTTCAGATTATTATCTTTCATGGAATTCCATCATAACTATTAACATATATAAATGATCTGAAAAGTCTTGTATAATTTCAAATAGTCCCCAATTAAATTTTACTTTTTTGACCGAAACTAGTGTATAATATACTATGATTTTAGAATGAAACTTGCATTTCGAAAAGAATCATAGAATCTAATTTTCCGATGATTTTTTACAAAGACTTCCATCATAACCTTCCCTCGAAAAATATATAAATGATATGTGAAGTTTCGTATCATTTTGAACAGTCCCCGATTTAATTTGATTTTTGACCGAAACTAGTATAAACTAGTGTGTAATAAATTATGATTTTATGACGAAACTTGTATTTCGAAAAGTTTCATAGAAACTAGTTTTCAGATTATTTTCTTGCATGGACTTCCATCATAAACTTCCCTCTTAACATATATAAATGATCTGAAATGTCTCGAATAATTTCAAATAGTCCCCAATTAAATTTTATTTTTTTGACCGAAACTAGTGTATAATATACTATGATTTTCGACCGAAACTTGCATTTCGAAAAGTTTCATAGAATCTAATTTTCCGATGATTTTTTTAGATGGTCTTCCATAATAACCATCGCTCAAAAACATATATAAATGATAGGTGAAGTCTCGTATCATTTTTAACAATCCCCGATTTAATATGGTATTTGATCGAAACTAGTATAAACTAGTGTATAATATATTATGATTTTTTGACCGAAACTTGCATTTCGAAAAGTTTCATAGAATCTAGTTTTCAGATGATTTTTATGCATGGACTACCATCATAACATTCCCTCTTAACATATATAAATGATCTGAAAAGTCTCGTATCATTTCAAATAGTCCACAATTAAATTTTATTTTTTTGTCTGAAACTAATGTATAATATACTGATTTTTGACCGAAACTCGCATATCTAAAAGTTTCATAGAATCTAATTTTCAGATGAATTTTTTGCATGGACTTCCATCATATCCTTCCCTCTTAACATATATAAATGATATGTGAAGTCTCGTATCATTTCAAATAGTCCCCAATACAATTTGATTTTTTTGACCGAAACTAGTGTATAATATACTATGATTTTTGACCAAAACTTGCATTTCTAAATGTTTCATAGAATCTAATTTTCCGATGATTTTTTTAGATGGACTTCCATCATAACCATCGCTCAAAAACATATATAAATGATATGTGAAGTCTCGTATCATTTTGAACAATCCCCGATTTAATATGATTTTTGACCGAAACTAGTGTATAATATATTATAATTTTTTGACTGAAACTTGCATTTCGAAAAGTTTCATAGAATCTAGTTTTCAGATGATTTTTATGCATGGACTACCATCATAACATTCCCTCTTAACATATATAAATGATCTGAAAAGTCTCGTATCATTTCAAATAGTCAACAATTAAATTTTATTTGTTTGACTGAAACTAGTGTATAATATACTGATTTTTGACCGAAACTCGCATATCTAAAAGTTACATAGAATCTAATTTTCAGATGAATTTTTTGCATGGACTTCCATCATATCCTTCCCTCTTAACATATATAAATGATATGTGAAGTCTCGTATCATTTCAAATAGTCCCCAATACAATTTGATTTTTTTGACCGAAACTAGTGTATAATATACTATGATTTTTGACTGAAACTTGCATTTCCAAAAGTTTCTTAAAATCTAATTATCCGATGATTTTTTGCATGGACATCCATCAAAACCTTCCATCGTAAAATATATAAATGATATGTGAAGTTTTGTTTCATTTTGAACAGTCCCCGATTTAATTTGATTTTTGAACGAAACTAGTATAAACTTTTGTATAAACTATTATGATTTTTTGAACGAAACTTGCATTTTGAAAAGTTTCATAAAATCTAGTTTTCAGATGATTTTCTTGCATGGACTTCCATCATAAACTTCCCTCTTAATATATATAAATGATCTGAAAAGTCTCGAATAATTTCAATTAGTCCCCAATTATATTTTATTTTTTTGACCGAAACTATTGTATAATATACTATGATTTTTGACCGAAACGTGCATTTCGAAAAGTTTCATAGAATCTAATTTTCCGATGATTTTTTACAAAGACTTTCATCATAACCATCGCTCGAAAAATATATAAATGATATGTGAAGTTTCATATCATTTCAAACAGTCCCCGATTTAATTTGATTTTTGATCAAAACTAGTATAAATTAGTGTATAATATATTATGATTTTTTGACCGAAACTTGCATTTCGAAAAGTTTCATAGAATCTAGTTTTCAGATGATTATCTTTCATGGAATTCCATCATAACTCTTAACATATATAAATGATCTGAAAAGTCTTGTATAATTTCAAATAGTCCCCAATTAAATTTTACTTTTTTGACCGAAACTAGTGTATAATATACTATGATTTTAGACTGAAACTTGCATTTCGAAAAGAATCATAGAATCTAATTTTCCGATGATTTTTTACAAAGACTTCCATCATAACCTTCCCTCGAAAAATATATAAATGATATGTGAAGTTTCGTATCATTTTGAACAGTCCCCGATTTAATTTGATTTTTGACCGAAACTAGTATAAACTAGTGTGTAATAAATTATGATTTTATGACGAAACTTGCATTTCGAAAAGTTTCATAGAAACTAGTTTTCAGATGATTTTCTTGCATGGACTTCCATCATAAACTTCCCTCTTAACATATATAAATGATCTGAAATGTCTCGAATAATTTCAAATAGTCCCCAATTAAATTTTATTTTTTTGACCGAAACTAGTGTATAATATACTATGATTTTCGACCGAAACTTGCATTTCGAAAAGTTTCATAGAATCTAATTTTCCGATGATTTTTTTAGATGGTCTTCCATAATAACCATCGCTCAAAAACATATATAAATGATAGGTGAAGTCTCGTATCATTTTTAACAATCCCCGATTTAATATGTTATTTGATCGAAACTAGTATAAACTAGTGTATAATATATTATGATTTTTTGACCGAAACTTGCATTTCGAAAAGTTTCATAGAATCTAGTTTTCAGATGATTTTTATGCATGGACTACCATCATAACATTCCCTCTTAACATATATAAATGATCTGAAAAGTCTCGTATCATTTCAAATAGTCCACAATTAAATTTTATTTTTTTGACTGAAACTTATGTATAATATACTGATTTTTGACCGAAACTCGCATATCTAAAAGTTTTATAGAATCTAATTTTCAGATGAATTTTTTGCATGGACTTCCATCATATCCTTCCCTCTTAACATATATAAATGATATGTGAAGTCTCGTATCATTTCAAATAGTCCCCAATACAATTTGATTTTTTTGACTGAAACTAGTGTATAAGATACTATGATTTTTGACCGAAACTTGCATTTCGAAAAGTTTCAGAGAATCCAATTATCCGATAATTTTTTGCATGGACATCCATCATAACCTTCCCGCGTAAAATATATAAATGATATGTGATGTTTTATATCATTTCGAACAGTACCTGATTTAATTTGATTTTTGACCGATAATAGTATAAACTAATGTATAATATATTATGATTGTTTTGACCGAAACTTGCATTTCGAAAATTTTCATATAATCTAGTTTTCAGATGATTTTCTTGCATGGACTTCCATCATAACTCTTAACATATATAAATGATCTTAAAAGTCTTGTATAATTTTAAATAGTCCCCAAATAAATTTTATTTTTTTGACCGAAACTAGTGTATAATATTCTATGATTTTCGACCGAAACTTGCATTTCGAAAAGTTTCATAGAATCTAATTTTCCGATGATTTTTTTAGATGGACTTCCATCATAACCATCGCTCAAAAACATATATAAATGATATGTGAAGTCTCGTATCATTTTGAACAATCCCCGATTTAATATGATTTTTGACCGAAACTAGTATAAACTAGTGTATAATATATTATAATTTTTTGACCGAAACTTGCATTTAGAAAAGTTTCATAGAATCTAGTTTTCAGATGATTTTTATGCATGGACTACCATCATAACATTCCCTCTTAACATATATAAATGATCTGAAAAGTCTCGTATCATTTCAAATAGTCCACAATTAAATTTTATTTTTTTGACTGAAACTAGTGTATAATATACTGATTTTTGACCGAAACTCGCATATCTAAAAGTTACATAGAATCTAATTTTCAGATGAATTTTTTGCATGGACTTCCATCATATCCTTCCCTCTTAACATATATAAATGATATGTGAAGTCTCGTATCATTTCAAATAGTCCCCAATACAATTTGATTTTTTTGACCGAAACTAGTGTATAATATACTATGATTTTTGACCAAAACTTGCATTTCGAAATGTTTCATAGAATCTAATTTTCCGATGATTTTTTTAGATGGACTTCCATCATAACCATCGCTCAAAAACATATATAAATGATATGTGAAGTCTCGTATCATTTTGAACAATCCCCGATTTAATATGATTTTTGACCGAAACTAGTATAAACTAGTGTATAATATATTATAATTTTTTGACTGAAACTTGCATTTCGAAAAGTTTCATAGAAAATAGTTTTCAGATGATTTTTATGCATGGACTACCATCATAACATTCCCTCTTAACATATATAAATGATCTGAAAAGTCTCGTATCATTTCAAATAGTCCACAATTAAATTTTATTTGTTTGACTGAAACTAGTGTATAATATACTGATTTTTGACCGAAACTCGCATATCTAAAAGTTAAATAGAATCTAATTTTCAGATGAATTTTTTGCATGGACTTCCATCATATCCTTCCCTCTTAACATATATAAATGATATGTGAAGTCTCGTATCATTTCAAATAGTCCCCAATACAATTTGATTTTTTTGACCGAAACTAGTGTATAATATACTATGATTTTTGACTGAAACTTGCATTTCCAAAAGTTTCTTAAAATCTAATTATCCGATGATTTTTTGCATGGACATCCATCAAAACCTTCCATCGTAAAATATATAAATGATATGTGAAGTTTTGTTTCATTTTGAACAGTCCCCGATTTAATTTGATTTTTGACCGAAACTAGTATAAACTTGTGTATAAACTATTATGATTTTTTGAACGAAACTTGCATTTTGAAAAGTTTCATAAAATCTAGTTTTCAGATGATTTTCTTGCATGGACTTCCATCATAAACTTCCCTCTTAATATATATAAATGATCTGAAAAGTCTCGAATAATTTCAATTAGTCCCCAATTATATTTTATTTTTTTGACCGAAACTAGTGTATAATATACTATGATTTTTGACCGAAACTTGCATTTCGAAAAGTTTCATAGAATCTAATTTTCCGATGATTTTTTACAAAGACTTTCATCATAACCATCGCTCGAAAAATATATAAATGATATGTGAAGTTTCATATCATTTCAAACAGTCCCCGATTTAATTTGATTTTTGATCAAAACTAGTATAAATTAGTGTATAATATATTATGATTTTTTGACCGAAACTTGCATTTCGAAAAGTTTCATAGAATCTAGTTTTCAGATTATTATCTTTCATGGAATTCCATCATAACTATTAACATATATAAATGATCTGAAAAGTCTTGTATAATTTCAAATAGTCCCCAATTAAATTTTACTTTTTTGACCGAAACTAGTGTATAATATACTATGATTTTAGACTGAAACTTGCATTTCGAAAAGAATCATAGAATCTAATTTTCCGATGATTTTTTACAAAGACTTCCATCATAACCTTCCCTCGAAAAATATATAAATGATATGTGAAGTTTCGTATCATTTTGAACAGTCCCCGATTTAATTTGATTTTTGACCGAAACTAGTATAAACTAGTGTGTAATAAATTATGATTTTATGACGAAACTTGTATTTCGAAAAGTTTCATAGAAACTAGTTTTCAGATTATTTTCTTGCATGGACTTCCATCATAAACTTCCCTCTTAACATATATAAATGATCTGAAATGTCTCGAATAATTTCAAATAGTCCCCAATTAAATTTTATTTTTTTGACCGAAACTAGTGTATAATATACTATGATTTTCGACCGAAACTTGCATTTCGAAAAGTTTCATAGAATCTAATTTTCCGATGATTTTTTTAGATGGTCTTCCATAATAACCATCGCTCAAAAACATATATAAATGATAGGTGAAGTCTCGTATCATTTTTAACAATCCCCGATTTAATATGGTATTTGATCGAAACTAGTATAAACTAGTGTATAATATATTATGATTTTTTGACCGAAACTTGCATTTCGAAAAGTTTCATAGAATCTAGTTTTCAGATGATTTTTATGCATGGACTACCATCATAACATTCCCTCTTAACATATATAAATGATCTGAAAAGTCTCGTATCATTTCAAATAGTCCACAATTAAATTTTATTTTTTTGTCTGAAACTAATGTATAATATACTGATTTTTGACCGAAACTCGCATATCTAAAAGTTTCATAGAATCTAATTTTCAGATGAATTTTTTGCATGGACTTCCATCATATCCTTCCCTCTTAACATATATAAATGATATGTGAAGTCTCGTATCATTTCAAATAGTCCCCAATACAATTTGATTTTTTAGACTGAAACTAGTGTATAATATACTATGATTTTTGACCGAAACTTGCATTTCGAAAAGTTTCAGAGAATCCAATTATCCGATGATTTTTTGCATGGACATCCATCATAACCTTCCCGCATAAAATATATAAATGATATGTAAAGTTTTATATCATTTCGAACAGTACCTGATTTAATTTGATTTTTGACCGATACTAGTATAAACTAATGTATAATATATTATGATTGTTTTGACCGAAACTTGCATTTCGAAAATTTTCATAGAATCTAATTTTCAGATGAATTTTTTGCATGGACTTCCATCATAACTCTTAACATATATAAATGATCTTAAAAGTCTTGTATAATTTTAAATAGTCCCCAAATAAATTTTATTTTTTTGACCGAAACTAGTGTATAATATTCTATGATTTTCGACCGAAACTTGCATTTCGAAAAGTTTCATAGAATCTAATTTTCCGATGATTTTTTTAGATGGACTTCCATCATAACCATCGCTCAAAAACATATATAAATGATATGTGAAGTCTCGTATCATTTTGAACAATCCCCGATTTAATATGATTTTTGACCGAAACTAGTATAAACTAGTGTATAATATATTATAATTTTTTGACCGAAACTTGCATTTCGAAAAGTTTCATAGAATCTAGTTTTCAGATGATTTTTATGCATGGACTACCATCATAACATTCCCTCTTAACATATATAAATGATCTGAAAAGTCTCGTATCATTTCAAATAGTCCACAATTAAATTTTATTTTTTTGACTGAAACTAGTGTATAATATACTGATTTTTGATCGAAACTCGCATATCTAAAAGTTACATAGAATCTAATTTTCAGATGAATTTTTTGCATGGACTTCCATCATATCCTTCCCTCTTAACATATATAAATGATATGTGAAGTCTCGTATCATTTCAAATAGTCCCCAATACAATTTGATTTTTTTTGACCGAAACTAGTGTATAATATACTATGATTTTTGACCGAAACTTGCATTTCCAAAAGTTTCTTAAAATCTAATTATCCGATGATTTTTTGCATGGACATCCATCAAAACCTTCCATCGTAAAATATATAAATGATATGTGAAGTTTTGTTTCATTTTGAACAGTCCCCGATTTAATTTGATTTTTGACCGAAACTAGTATAAACTTGTGTATAAACTATTATTATTTTTTGAACGAAACTTGCATTTTGAAAAGTTTCATAAAATCTAGTTTTCAGATGATTTTCTTGCATGGACTTCCATCATAAACTTCCCTCTTAATATATATAAATGATCTGAAAAGTCTCGAATAATTTCAAATAGTCCCCAATTATATTTTATTTTTTTGACCGAAACTAGTGTATAATATACTATGATTTTTGACCGAAACTTGCATTTCGAAAAGTTTCATAGAATCTAATTTTCCGATGATTTTTTACAAAGACTTTCATCATAACCATCGCTCGAAAAATAGATAAATGATATGTGAAGTTTCATATCATTTCAAACAGTCCCCGATTTAATTTGATTTTTGATCAAAACTAGTATAAATTAGTGTATAATATATTATGATTTTTTGACCGAAACTTGCATTTCGAAAAGTTTCATAGAATCTAGTTTTCAGATGATTATCTTTCATGGAATTCCATCATAACTCTTAACATATATAAATGATCTGAAAAGTCTTGTATAATTTCAAATAGTCCCCAATTAAATTTTACTTTTTTGACCGAAACTAGTGTATAATATACTATGATTTTAGACTGAAACTTGCATTTCGAAAAGAATCATAGAATCTAATTTTCCGATGATTTTTTACAAAGACTTCCATCATAACCTTCCCTCGAAAAATATATAACTGATATGTGAAGTTTCGTATCATTTTGAACAGTCCCCGATTTAATTTGATTTTTGACCGAAACTAGTATAAACTAATGTGTAATAAATTATGATTTTTTGACCGAAACTTGCACTTCGAAAAGTTTCATAGAAACTAATTATCAGATGATTTTCTTGCATGGACTTCCATCATAAACTTCCCTCTTAACATATATAAATGATCTAAAAAGTCTCGAATAATTTCAAATAGTCCCCAATTAAATTTTATTTTTTTGACAGAAACTAGTGTATAATATACTATGATTTTCGACCGAAACTTGCATTTCGAAAAGTTTCATAGAATCTTATTTTCCGATGATTTTTTTAGATGGTCTTCCATAATAACCATCGCTCAAAAACATATATAAATGATAGGTGAAGTCTCGTATCATTTTTAACAATCCCCGATTTAATATGTTATTTGATCAAAACTAGTATAAACTAGTGTATAATATATTATGATTTTTTGACCGAAACTTGCATTTCGAAAAGTTTCATAGAATCTAGTTTTCAGATGATTTTTACGCATGGACTACCATCATAACATTCCCTCTTAACATATATAAATGATCTGAAAAGTCTCGTATCATTTCAAAAAGTCCACAATTAAATTTTATTTTTTTGACTGAAACTAGTGTATAATATACTGATTTTTGACCGAAACTCGCATATCTAAAAGTTTCATAGAATCTAATTTTCAGATGAATTTTTTGCATGGACTTCCATCATATACTTCCCTCTTAACATATATAAATGATATGTGAAGTCTCGTATCATTTCAAATAGTCCCCAATACAATTTGATTTTTTTGACCGAAACTAGTGTATAATATACTATGATTTTTTACCGAAACTTGCGTTTCGAAAAGTTTCATAGAATCTAATTATCCGATGATTTTTTGCATGGACATCCATAAAATCCTTCCCTCGTAAAATATATAAATGATATGTGATGTTTTATATCATTTCGAATAGTACCTGATTTAATTTGATTTTTGACCGATACTAGTATAAACTAATGTATAATATATTATGATTGTTTTGACCGAAACTTGCATTTCGAAAATTTTCATAGAATCTAGTTTTCAGATGATTTTCTTGCATGGACTTCCATCATAACTCTTAAAATATATAAATGATCTGAAAAGTCTTGTATAATTTTAAATAGTCCCCAAATAAATTTGATTTTTTTGACCGAAACTAGTGTATAATATTCTATGATTTTCGACCAAAACTTGCATTTCGAAAAGTTTCATAGAATCTAATTTTCCAATGATTTTTTTAGATGGACTTCCATCATAACCATCGCTCAAAAACATATATAAATGATATGTGAAGTCTCGTATCATTTTGAACAATCCCCGATTTAATATGATTTTTGACCGAAACTAGTATAAACTAGTGTATAATATATTATAATTTTTTGACCGAAACTTGCATTTCGAAAAGTTTCATAGAATCTAGTTTTCAGATGATTTTTATGCATGGAATACCATCATAACATTCCCTCTAAACATATATAAATGATCTGAAAAGTCTCGTATCATTTCAAATAGTCCACAATTAAATTTTATTTTTTTGACTTAAACTAGTGTATAATATACTGATTTTTGACCGAAACTCGCATATCTAAAAGTTTCATAGAATATAATTTTCAGATGAATTTTTTGCATGGACTTCCATCATATCCTTCCCTCTTAAAATATATAAATGATATGTGAAGTCTCGTATCATTTCAAATAGTCCCCAATACAATTTGATTTTTTTAACCGAAACTAGTGTATAATATACTATGATTTTTGACCGAAACTGCATTTCAAAAAGTTTCATAGAATCTAATTATCCGATGATTTTTTGCATGGACATCCATCATAACCTTCCCTCGTAAAATATATAAATGATATGTGAAGTTTTGTTTCATTTTGAACAGTCCCCGATTTAATTTGATTTTTGACCGAAACTAGTATAAACTTGTGTATAAACTATTATGATTTTTTGAACGAAACTTTCATTTTGAAAAGTTTCATAAAATCTAGTTTTCAGATGATTTTCTTGCATGGACTTCCATCATAAACTTCCCTCTTAATATATATAAATGATCTGAAAAGTCTCGAATAATTTCAAATAGTCCTCAATTATATTTTATTTTTTTGACCGAAACTAGTGTATAATATACTATGATTTTTGACCGAAACTTGCATTTCGAAAAGTTTCATAGAATCTAATTTTCCGATGATTTTTTACAAAGACTTTCATCATAACCATCGCTCGAAAAATATATAAATGATATGTGAAGTTTCATATCATTTCAAACAGTCCCCGATTTAATTTGATTTTTGATCAAAACTAGTATAAATTAGTGTATAATATATTATGATTTTTTGACCGAAACTTGCATTTCGAAAAGTTTCATAGAATCTAGTTTTCAGATGATTATCTTTCATGGAATTCCATCATAACTCTTAACATATATAAATGATCTGAAAAGTCTTGTATAATTTCAAATAGTCCCCAATTAAATTTTACTTTTTTGACCGAAACTAGTGTATAATATACTATGATTTTAGACTGAAACTTGCATTTCGAAAAGAATCATAGAATCTAATTTTCCGATGATTTTTTACAAAGACTTCCATCATAACCTTCCCTCGAAAAATATATAAATGATATGTGAAGTTTCGTATCATTTTGAACAGTCCCTGATTTAATTTGATTTTTGACCGAAACTAGTATAAACTAATGTGTAATAAATTATGATTTTTTGACCGAAACTTGCATTTCGAAAAGTTTCATAGAAACTAATTTTCAGATGATTTTCTTGCATGGACTTCCATCATAAACTTCCCTCTTAACATATATAAATGATCTAAAAAGTCTCGAATAATTTCAAATAGTCCCCAATTAAATTTTATTTTTTTGACAGAAACTAGTGTATAATATACTATGATTTTCGACCGAAACTTGCATTTCAAAAAGTTTCATAGAATCTTATTTTCCGATGATTTTTTTAGATGGTCTTCCATAATAACCATCGCTCAAAAACATATATAAATGATAGGTGAAGTCTCGTATCATTTTTAACAATCCCCGATTTAATATGGTATTTGATCAAAACTAGTATAAACTAGTGTATAATATATTATAATTTTTTGACCGAAACTTGCATTTCGAAAAGTTTCATAGAATCTAGTTTTCAGATGATTTTTATGCATGGACTACCATCATAACATTCCCTCTTAACATATATAAATGATCTGAAAAGTCTCGTATCATTTCAAAAAGTCCACAATTAAATTTTATTTTTTTGACTGAAACTAGTGTATAATATACTAATTTTTGACCGAAACTCGCATATCTAAAAGTTTCATAGAATCTAATTTTCAGATGAATTTTTTGCATGGACTTCCATCATATACTTCCCTCTTAACATATATAAATGATATGTGAATTCTCGTATCATTTCATATAGTCCCCAATACAATTTGATTTTTTTGACCGAAACTAGTGTATAATATACTATGATTTTTGACTGAAACTTGCATTTCGAAAAGTTTCATAGAATCCAATTATCCGATGATTTTTTGCATGGACATCCATCATAACCTTCCCGCGTAAAATATATAAATGATATGTGAAGTTTTATATCATTTCGAACAGTACCTGATTTAATTTGATTTTTGACCGATACTAGTATAAACTAATGTATAATATATTATGATTGTTTTGACCGAAACTTGCATTTCGAAAATTTTCATAGAATCTAGTTTTCAGATGATTTTCTTGCATGAACTTCCATCATAACTCTTAACATATATAAATGATCTTAAAAGTCTTGTATAATTTTAAATAGTCCCCAAATAAATTTTATTTTTTTGACCGAAACTAGTGTATAATATTCTATGATTTTCGATCGAAACTTGCATTTCGAAAAGTTTCATAGAATCTAATTTTCCGATGATTTTTTTAGATGGACTTCCATCATAAACATCGCTCAAAAACATATATAAATGATATGTGAAGTCTCGTATCATTTTGAACATTCCCCGATTTAATATGATTTTTGACCGAAACTAGTATAAACTAGTGTATAATATATTATAATTTTTTGACCGAAACTTGCATTTCGAAAAGTTTCATAGAATCTAGTTTTCAGATGATTTTTATGCATGGACTACCATCATAACATTCCCTCTTAACATATATAAATGATCTGAAAAGTCTCGTATCATTTCAAATAGTCCACAATTAAATTTTATTTTTTTGACTTAAACTAGTGTATAATATACTGATTTTTGACCGAAACTCGCATATCTAAAAGTTTCATAGAATATAATTTTCAGATGAATTTTTTGCATGGACTTCCATCATATCCTTCCCTCTTAACATATATAAATGATATGTGAAGTCTCGTATCATTTCAAATAGTCCCCAATATAATTTGATTTTTTTGACCGAAACTAGTGTATAATATACTATGATTTTTGACCGAAACTTGCATTTCAAAAAGTTTCATAGAATCTAATTATCCGATGATTTTTTGCATGGACATCCATTATAACCTTCCCTCGTAAAATATATAAATGATATGTGAAGTTTTGTTTCATTTTGAACAGTCCCCGATTTAATTTGATTTTTGACCGAAACTAGTATAAACTTGTGTATAAACTATTATGATTTTTTGAACGAAACTTGCATTTCGAAAAGTTTCATAAAATCTAGTTTTCAGATGATTTTCTTGCATGGACTTCCATCATAAACTTCCCTTTTAATATATATAAATGATCTGAAAAGTCTCGAATAATTTCAAATAGTCCCCAATTATATTTTATTTTTTTGACAGAAACTAGTGTATAATATACTATGATTTTTGACCGAAACTTGCATTTCGAAAAGTTTCATAGAATCTAATTTTCCAATGATTTTTTACAAAGACTTTCATCATAACCATCGCTCGAAAAATATATAAATGATATGTGAAGTTTCGTATCATTTCAAACAGTCCCCGATTTAATTTGATTTTTGATCAAAACTAGTATAAATTAGTGTATAATATATTATGATTTTTTGACCGAAACTTGCATTTCGAAAAGTTTCATAGAATCTAGTTTTCAGATAATTATCTTTCATGGACTTCCATCATAACTCTTAACATATATAAATGATCTGAAAAGTCTTGTATAATTTCAAATAGTCCCCAATTAAATTTTATTTTTTTGACCGAAACTAGTGTATAATATACTATGATTTTAGACTGAAACTTGCATTTCGAAAAGAATCATAGAATCTAATTTTCCGATGATTTTTTACAAAGACTTCCATCATAACCTTCCCTCGAAAAATATATAAATGATATGTGAAGTTTCGTATCATTTTGAACAGTCCCCGATTTAATTTTATTTTTGACCGAAACTAGTATAAACTAGTGTGTAATAAATTATGATTTTTTGACCGAAACTTGCATTTCGAAAAGTTTCATAGAAACTAGTTTTCAGATGATTTTCTTGCATGGACTTCCATCATAAACTTCCCTCTTAACATATATAAATGATCTGTAAAGTCTCGAATAATTTCAAATAGTCCCCAATTAAATTTTATTTTTTTGACCGAAACTAGTGTATAATATACTATGATTTTCGACCGAAACTTGCATTTCGAAAAGTTTCATAGAATCTAATTTTCCGATGATTTTTTTAGATGGTCTTCCATAATAACCATCGCTCAAAAACATATATAAATGATAGGTGAAGTCTCGTATCATTTTTAACAATCCCCGATTTAATATGGTATTTGATCGAAACTAGTATAAACTAGTGTATAATATATTATGATTTTTTGACCGAAACTTGCATTTCGAAAAGTTTCATAGAATCTAGTTTTCAGATGATTTTTAGGCATGGACTACCATCATAACATTCCCTCTTAACATATATAAATGATCTGAAAAGTCTCGTATCATATCAAATAGTCCACAATTAAATTTTATTTTTTTGACTGAAACTAGTGTATAATATACTGATTTTTGACCGAAACTCGCATATCTAAAAGTTTCGTAGAATCTAATATTCAGATGAATTGTTTGCATGGACTTCCATCATATCCTTTCCTCTTAACATATATAAATGATATGTGAAGTCTCGTATCATTTCAAATATTCCCCAATACAATTTGATTTTTTTGACCGAAACTAGTGTATAATATACTATGATTTTTGACCGAAACTTGCATTACAAAAAGTTTCATAGAATCTAATTATCCGATGATTTTTTTCATGGACATCCATCATAACCTTCCCTCGTAAAATATATAAATGATATGTGAAGTTTTATATTATTTCGAACAGTACCTGATTTAATTTGATTTTTGACTGATACTAGTATAAACTAATGTATAATATATTATGATTGTTTTGACCGAAACTTGCATTTCGAAAATTTTCATAGAATCTAGTTTTCAGATAATTTTCTTGCATGGACTTACATCATAACTCTTAACATATATAAATGATTTGAAAAGTCTTGTATAATTTTAAATAGTCCCCAAATAAATTTTATTTTTTTGACCGAAACTAGTGTATAATATTCTAGGATTTTCGACCGAAACTTGCATTTCGAAAAGTTTCATAGAATCTAATTTTCTGATGATTTTTTTAGATGGACTTCCATCATAACCATCGCTCAAAAACATATATAAATGATATGTGAAGTCTCGAATCATTTTGAACAATCCCCGATTTAATATAATTTTTGACCGAAACTAGTATAAACTAGTGTATAATATATTATAATTTTTTGACCGAAACTTGCATTTCGAAAAGTTTCATTGAATCTAGTTTTCAGATGATTTTTATGCATGGACTACCATCATAACATTCCCTCTTAACATATATAAATGATCTGAAAAGTCTCGTATCATTTCAAATAGTCCACAATTAAATTTTATTTTTTTGACTTAAACTAGTGTATAATATAATGATTTTTGACCGAAACTCGCATATCTAAAAGTTTCATAGAATCTAATTTTCAGATGAATTTTTTGCATGGACTTCCTTCATATCCTTACCTCTTAACATATATAAATATATGTGAAGTCTCGTATCATTTCAAATAGTCCCCAATACAATTTGATTTTTTTGACCGAAACTAGTGTATAATATACTATGATTTTTTACCGAAACTTGCATTTCAAAAAGTTTCATAGAATCTTATTATCCGATGATTTTTTGCATGGACATCCATCATAACCTTCCCTCGTAAAATATATAAATGATATGTGATGTTTTGTTTCATTTTGAACAGTCCCCGATTTAATTTGATTTTAGACCGAAACTAGTATAAACTTGTGCATAAACTATTATGATTTTTTGAACGAAACTTGCATTTCGAAAAGTTTCATAAAATCTAGTTTTCAGATGATTTTCTTGCATGGACTTCCATCATAAACTTCCCTCTTAATATATATAAATGATCTGAAAAGTCTCGAATAATTTCAAATAGTCCCCAATTATATTTTATTTTTTGACCGAAACTAATGTATAATATACTATGATTTTTGACCGAAACTTGCATTTCGAAAAGTTTCATAGAATCTAATTTTCCGATGATTTTTTACAAAGACTTTCATCATAACCATCGCTCGGAAAATATATAAATGATATGTGAAGTTTCATATCATTTCAAACAATCCCCGATTTAATTTGATTTTTGATCAAAACTAGTATAAATTAGTGTATAATATATTATGATTTTTTGACCGTAACTTGCATTTCGAAAAGTTTCATAGAATCTAGTTTTCAGATGATTATCTTTCATGGACTTCCATCATAACTCTTAACATATATAAATGATCTGAAAAGTCTTGTATAATTTCAAATAGTCCCCAATTAAATTTTATTTTTTTGACCGAAACTAGTGTATAATATACTATGATTTTAGACTGAAACTTGCATTTCGAAAAGAATCATAGAATCTAATTTTCCGATGATTTTTTACAAAGACTTCCATCATAACCTTCCCTCGAAAAATATATAAATGATATGTGAAGTTTCGTATCATTTTGAACAGTCCCCGATTTAATTTGATTTTTGACCGAAAGTAGTATAAACTAGTGTGTAATAAATTATATTTTTTTGACCGAAACTTGCATTTCGAAAAGTTTCATAGAAACTAGTTTTCAGATGATTTTCTTGCATGGACTTCCATCATAAACTTCCCTCTTAACATATATAAATGATCTGTAAAGTCTCGAATAATTTCAAATAGTCCCCAATTAAATTTTATTTTTTTGACCGAAACTAGTGTATAATATACTATGATTTTCGACCGAAACTTGCATTTCGAAAAGTTTCATAGAATCTTATTTTCCGATGATTTTTTTAGATGGTCTTCCATAATAACCATCGCTCAAAAACATATATAAATGATAGGTGAAGTCTCGTATCATTTTTAACAATCCCCGATTTAATATGGTATTTGATCGAAACTAGTATAAACTAGTGTATAATATATTATGATTTTTTGACCGAAACTTGCATTTCGAAAAGTTTCATAGAATCTAGTTTTCAGATGATATTTAGGCATGGACTACCATCATAACATTCCCTCTTACCATATATAAATGATCTGAAAAGTCTCGTATCATTTCAAATAGTCCACAATTAAATTTTATTTTTTTGACTTAAACTAGTGTATAATATAATGATTTTTGACCGAAACTCGCATATCTAAAAGTTTCATAGAATCTAATTTTCAGATGAATTTTTTGCATGGACTTCCTTCATATCCTTACCTCTTAACATATATAAATGATATGTGAAGTCTCGTATCATTTCAAATAGTCCCCAATACAATTTGATTTTTTTGACCGAAACTAGTGTATAATATACTATGATTTTTTACCGAAACTTGCATTTCAAAAAGTTTCATAGAATCTAATTATCCGATGATTTTTTGCATGGACATCCATCATAACCTTCCCTCGTAAAATATATAAATGATATGTGATGTTTTGTTTCATTTTGAACAGTCCCCGATTTAATTTGATTTTAGACCGAAACTAGTATAAACTTGTGTATAAACTATTATGATTTTTTGAACGAAACTTGCATTTCGAAAATTTCATAAAATCTAGTTTTCAGATGATTTTCTTGCATGGACTTCCATCATAAACTTCCCTCTTAATATATATAAATGATCTGAAAAGTCTCGAATAATTTCAAATAGTCCCCAATTATATTTTATTTTTTGACCGAAACTAATGTATAATATACTATGATTTTTGACCGAAACTTGCATTTCGAAAAGTTTCATAGAATCTAATTTTCCGATGATTTTTTACAAAGACTTTCATCATAACCATCGCTCGGAAAATATATAAATGATATGTGAAGTTTCATATCATTTCAAACAATCCCCGATTTAATTTGATTTTTGATCAAAACTAGTATAAATTAGTGTATAATATATTATGATTTTTTGACCGAAACTTGCATTTCGAAAAGTTTCATAGAATCTAGTTTTCAGATGATTATCTTTCATGGACTTCCATCATAACTCTTAACATATATAAATGATCTGAAAAGTCTTGTATAATTTCAAATAGTCCCCAATTAAATTTTATTTTTTTGACCGAAACTAGTGAATAATATACTATGATTTTAGACTGAAACTTGCATTTCGAAAAGAATCATAGAATCTAATTTTCCGATGATTTTTTACAAAGACTTCCATCATAACCTTCCCTCGAAAAATATATAAATGATATGTGAAGTTTCGTATCATTTTGAACAGTCCCCGATTTAATTTGATTTTTGACCGAAAGTAGTATAAACTAGTGTGTAATAAATTATATTTTTTTGACCGAAACTTGCATTTCGAAAAGTTTCATAGAAACTAGTTTTCAGATGATTTTCTTGCATGGACTTCCATCATAAACTTCCCTCTTAACATATATAAATGATCTGTAAAGTCTCGAATAATTTCAAATAGTCCCCAATTAAATTTTATTTTTTTGACCGAAACTAGTGTATAATATACTATGATTTTCAACCGAAACTTGCATTTCGAAAAGTTTCATAGAATCTTATTTTCCGATGATTTTTTTAGATGGTCTTCCATAATAACCATCGCTCAAAAACATATATAAATGATAGGTGAAGTCTCGTATCATTTTTAACAATCCCCGATTTAATATGGTATTTGATCGAAACTAGTATAAACTAGTGTATAATATATTATGATTTTTTGACCGAAACTTGCATTTCGAAAAGTTTCATAGAATCTAGTTTTCAGATGATTTTTAGGCATGGACTACCATCATAACATTCCCTCTTACCATATATAAATGATCTGAAAAGTCTCGTATCATATCAAATAGTCCACAATTAAATTTTATTTTTTTGACTGAAACTAGTGTATGATATACTGATTTTTGACCGAAACTCGCATATCTAAAAGTTTCATAGAATCTAATTTTCAGATGAATTTTTTGCATGTACTTCCATCATATGCTTCCTTCTTAACATATATAAATGATATGTGAAGTCTCGTATCATTTCAAATAGTCCCCAATACAATTTGATTTTTTTGACCGAAACTAGTGTATAATATATACTATGATTTTTGACCGAAACTTGCATTTCAAAAAGTTTCATAGAATCTAATTATCCGATGATTTTTTGCATGGACATCCATCATAAACTTCCCTCGTAAAATATATAAATGATATGTGAAGTTTTATATCATTTCGAACAGTACCTGATTTAATTTGATTTTTGACCGATACTAGTATAAACTAATGTATAATATATTATGATTGTTTTGATCGAAACTTGCATTTCGAAAATTTTCATAGAATCTAGTTTTCAAATGATTTTCTTGCATGGACTTCCATCATAACTCTTAACATATATAAATGATCTGAAAAGTCTTGTATAATTTTAAATAGTCCCCAAATAAATTTTATTTTTTTGACCGAAACTAGTGTATAATATTCTATGATTTTCGACCGAAACTTGCATTTCGAAAAGTTTCATAGAATCTAATTTTCCGATGATTTTTTTAGATGGACCTCCATCATAACCATCGCTCAAAAACATATATAAATGATATGTGAAGTCTCGTATCATTTTGAACAATCCCCGATTTAATATGATTTTTGATCGAAACTAGTATAAACTAGTGTATAATATATTATAATTTTTTGACCGAAACTTGCATTTCGAAAAGTTTCATAGAATCTAGTTTTCAGATGATTTTTATGCATGGACTACCATCATAACATTCCCTCTTAACATATATAAATGATCTGAAAAGTCTCGTATCATTTCAAATAGTCCGCAAGTAAATTTTATTTTTTTGACTTAAACTAGTGTATAATATACTGATTTTTTACCGAAACTCGTTTATCTAAAAGTTTCATAGAATCTAATTTTCAGATGAATTTTTTGCATGGACTTCCATCATATCCTTCCCTCTTAACATATATAAATGATATGTGAAGTCTCGTATCATTTCAAATAGTCCCCAATACAATTTGATTTTTTTGACCGAAACTAGTGTATAATATACTATGATTTTTTACCGAAACTTGCATTTCAAAAAGTTTCATAGAATCTAATTATCCGATGATTTTTTGCATGGACATCCATCATAACCTTCCCTCGTAAAATATATAAATGATATGTGAAGTTTTGTTTCATTTTGAACAGTCCCCGATTTAATTTGATTTTTGACCGAAACTTGTATAAACTTGTGTATAAACTATTATGACTTTTTGAACGAAACTTGCATTTCGAAAAGTTTCATAAAATCTAGTTTTCAGATGATTTTCTTGCATGGACTTCCATCATAAACTTCCCTCTTAATATATATAAATGATCTGAAAAGTCTCGAATAATTTCAAATAGTCCCCAATTATATTTTATTTTTTGACCGAAACTAATGTATAATATACTATGATTTTTGACCGAAACATGCATTTCGAAAAGTTTCATAGAATCTAATTTTCCGATGATTTTTTACAAAGACTTTCATCATAACCATCGCTCGGAAAATATATAAATGATATGTGAAGTTTCATATCATTTCAAACAATCCCCGATTTAATTTGATTTTTGATCAAAACTAGTATAAATTAGTGTATAATATATTATGATTTTTTGACCGAAACTTGCATTTCGAAAAGTTTCATAGAATCTAGTTTTCAGATGATTATCTTTCATGGACTTCCATCATAACTCTTAACATATATAAATGATCTGAAAAGTCTTGTATAATTTCAAATAGTCCCCAATTAAATTTTATTTTTTTGACCGAAACTAGTGTATAATATACTATGATTTTAGACTGAAACTTGCATTTCGAAAAGAATCATAGAATCTAATTTTCCGATGATTTTTTACAAAGACTTCTATCATAACCTTCCCTCGAAAAATATATAAATGATATGTGAAGTTTCGTATCATTTTGAACAGTCCCCGATTTAATTTGATTTTTGACCGAAAGTAGTATAAACTAGTGTGTAATAAATTATATTTTTTTGACCGAAACTTGCATTTCGAAAAGTTTCATAGAAACTAGTTTTCAGATGATTTTCTTGCATGGACTTCCATCATAAACTTCACTCTTAACATATATAAATGATCTGAAAAGTCTCGAATAATTTCAAATAGTCCCCAATTAAATTTTATTTTTTTGACCGAAACTAGTGTATAATATACTATGATTTTCGACCGAAACTTGCATTTCGAAAAGTTTCATAGAATCTTATTTTCCGATGATTTTTTTAGATGGTCTTCCATAATAACCATCGCTCAAAAACATATATAAATGATAGGTGAAGTCTCGTATCATTTTTAACAATCCCCGATTTAATATGTTATTTGATCGAAACTAGTATAAACTAGTGTATAATATATTATGATTTTTTGACCGAAACTTGCATTTCGAAAAGTTTCATAGAAACTAGTTTTCAGATGATTTTCTTGCATGGACTTCCATCATAAACTTCCCTCTTAACATATATATATGATCTGTAAAGTCTCGAATAATTTCAAATAGTCCCCAATTAAATTTTATTTTTTTGACCGAAACTAGTGTATAATATACTATGATTTTCGACCGAAACTTGCATTTCGAAAAGTTTCATAGAATCTTATTTTCCGATGATTTTTTTAGATGGTCTTCCATAATAACCATCGCTCAAAAACATATATAAATGATAGGTGAAGTCTCGTATCATTTTTAACAATCCCCGATTTAATATGGTATTTGATCGAAACTAGTATAAACTAGTGTATAATATATTATGATTTTTTGACCGAAACTTGCATTTCGAAAAGTTTCATAGAATCTAGTTTTCAGATGATATTTAGGCATGGACTACCATCATAACATTCCCTCTTACCATATATAAATGATCTGAAAAGTCTCGTATCATATCAAATAGTCCACAATTAAATTTTATTTTTTTTGACTGAAACTAGTGTATGATATACTGATTTTTGACCGAAACTCGCATATCTAAAAGTTTCATAGAATCTAATTTTCAGATGAATTTTTTGCATGTACTTCCATCATATGCTTCCTTCTAAACATATATAAATGATATGTGAAGTCTCGTATCATTTCAAATAGTCCCCAATACAATTTGATTTTTTTGACCGAAACTAGTGTATAATATATACTATGATTTTTGACCGAAACTTGCATTTCAAAAAGTTTCATAGAATCTAATTATCCGATGATTTTTTGCATGGACATCCATCATAACCTTCCCTCGTAAAATATATAATTGATATGTGAAGTTTTATATCATTTCGAACAGTACCTGATTTAATTTGATTTTTGACCGATACTAGTATAAACTAATGTATAATATATTATGATTGTTTTGATCGAAACTTGCATTTCGAAAATTTTCATAGAATCTAGTTTTCAGATGATTTTCTTGCATGGACTTCCATCATAACTCTTAACATATATAAATGATCTGAAAAGTCTTGTATAATTTTAAATAGTCCCCAAATAAATTTTATTTTTTTGACCGAAACTAGTGTATAATATTCTATGATTTTCGACCGAAACTTGCATTTCGAAAAGTTTCATAGAATCTAATTTTCCGATGATTTTTTTAGATGGACCTCCATCATAACCATCGCTCAAAAACATATATAAATGATATGTGAAGTCTCGTATCATTTTGAACAATCCCCGATTTAATATGATTTTTGATCGAAACTAGTATAAACTAGTGTATAATATATTATAATTTTTTGACCGAAACTTGCATTTCGAAAAGTTTCATAGAATCTAGTTTTCAGATGATTTTTATGCATGGACTACCATCATAACATTCCCTCTTAACATATATAAATGATCTGAAAAGTCTCGTATCATTTCAAATAGTCCGCAAGTAAATTTTATTTTTTTGACTTAAACTAGTGTATAATATACTGATTTTTTACCGAAACTCGCATATCTAAAATTTTCATAGAATCTAATTTTCAGATGAATTTTTTGCATGGACTTCCATCATATCCTTCCCTCTTAACATATATAAATGATATGTGAAGTCTCGTATCATTTCAAATAGTCCCCAATACAATTTGATTTTTTTGACCGAAACTAGTGTATAATATACTATGATTTTTTACCGAAACTTGCATTTCAAAAAGTTTCATAGAATCTAATTATCCGATGATTTTTTGCATGGACATCCATCATAACCTTCCCTCGTAAAATATATAAATGATATGTGAAGTTTTGTTTCATTTTGAACAGTCCCCGATTTAATTTGATTTTTGACCGAAACTTGTATAAACTTGAGTATAAACTATTATGACTTTTTGAACGAAACTTGCATTTCGAAAAGTTTCATAAAATCTAGTTTTCAGATGATTTTCTTGCATGGACTTCCATCATAAACTTCCCTCTTAATATATATAAATGATCTGAAAAGTCTCGAATAATTTCAAATAGTCCCCAATTATATTTTATTTTTTGACCGAAACTAATGTATAATATACTATGATTTTTGACCGAAACTTGCATTTCGAAAAGTTTCATAGAATCTAATTTTCCGATGATTTTTTACAAAGACTTTCATCATAACCATCGCTCGGAAAATATATAAATGATATGTGAAGTTTCATATCATTTCAAACAATCCCCGATTTAATTTGATTTTTGATCAAAACTAGTATAAATTAGTGTATAATATATTATGATTTTTTGACCGAAACTTGCATTTCGAAAAGTTTCATAGAATCTAGTTTTCAGATGATTATCTTTCATGGACTTCCATCATAACTCTTAACATATATAAATGATCTGAAAAGTCTTGTATAATTTCAAATAGTCCCCAATTAAATTTTATTTTTTTGACCGAAACTAGTGTATAATATACTATGATTTTAGACTGAAACTTGCATTTCGAAAAGAATCATAGAATCTAATTTTCCGATGATTTTTTACAAAGACTTCCATCATAACCTTCCCTCGAAAAATATATAAATGATATGTGAAGTTTCGTATCATTTTGAACAGTCCCCGATTTAATTTGATTTTTGACCGAAAGTAGTATAAACTAGTGTGTAATAAATTATATTTTTTTGACCGAAACTTGCATTTCGAAAAGTTTCATAGAAACTAGTTTTCAGATGATTTTCTTGCATGGACTTCCATCATAAACTTCCCTCTTAACATATATAAATGATCTGTAAAGTCTCGAATAATTTCAAATAGTCCCCAATTAAATTTTATTTTTTTGACCGAAACTAGTGTATAATATACTATGATTTTCGACCGAAACTTGCATTTCGAAAAGTTTCATAGAATCTTATTTTCCGATGATTTTTTTAGATGGTCTTCCATAATAACCATCGCTCAAAAACATATATAAATGATAGGTGAAGTCTCGTATCATTTTTAACAATCCCCGATTTAATATGGTATTTGATCGAAACTAGTATAAACTAGTGTATAATATATTATGATTTTTTGACCGAAACTTGCATTTCGAAAAGTTTCATAGAATCTAGTTTTCAGATGATATTTAGGCATGGACTACCATCATAACATTCCCTCTTACCATATATAAATGATCTGAAAAGTCTCGTATCATTTCAAATAGTCCACAATTAAATTTTATTTTTTTGACTTAAACTAGTGTATAATATAATGATTTTTGACCGAAACTCGCATATCTAAAAGTTTCATAGAATCTAATTTTCAGATGAATTTTTTGCATGGACTTCCTTCATATCCTTACCTCTTAACATATATAAATGATATGTGAAGTCTCGTATCATTTCAAATAGTCCCCAATACAATTTGATTTTTTTGACCGAAACTAGTGTATAATATACTATGATTTTTTACCGAAACTTGCATTTCAAAAAGTTTCATAGAATCTAATTATCCGATGATTTTTTGCATGGACATCCATCATAACCTTCCCTCGTAAAATATATAAATGATATGTGATGTTTTGTTTCATTTTGAACAGTCCCCGATTTAATTTGATTTTAGACCGAAACTAGTATAAACTTGTGTATAAACTATTATGATTTTTTGAACGAAACTTGCATTTCGAAAATTTCATAAAATCTAGTTTTCAGATGATTTTCTTGCATGGACTTCCATCATAAACTTCCCTCTTAATATATATAAATGATCTGAAAAGTCTCGAATAATTTCAAATAGTCCCCAATTATATTTTATTTTTTGACCGAAACTAATGTATAATATACTATGATTTTTGACCGAAACTTGCATTTCGAAAAGTTTCATAGAATCTAATTTTCCGATGATTTTTTACAAAGACTTTCATCATAACCATCGCTCGGAAAATATATAAATGATATGTGAAGTTTCATATCATTTCAAACAATCCCCGATTTAATTTGATTTTTGATCAAAACTAGTATAAATTAGTGTATAATATATTATGATTTTTTGACCGAAACTTGCATTTCGAAAAGTTTCATAGAATCTAGTTTTCAGATGATTATCTTTCATGGACTTCCATCATAACTCTTAACATATATAAATGATCTGAAAAGTCTTGTATAATTTCAAATAGTCCCCAATTAAATTTTATTTTTTTGACCGAAACTAGTGAATAATATACTATGATTTTAGACTGAAACTTGCATTTCGAAAAGAATCATAGAATCTAATTTTCCGATGATTTTTTACAAAGACTTCCATCATAACCTTCCCTCGAAAAATATATAAATGATATGTGAAGTTTCGTATCATTTTGAACAGTCCCCGATTTAATTTGATTTTTGACCGAAAGTAGTATAAACTAGTGTGTAATAAATTATATTTTTTTGACCGAAACTTGCATTTCGAAAAGTTTCATAGAAACTAGTTTTCAGATGATTTTCTTGCATGGACTTCCATCATAAACTTCCCTCTTAACATATATAAATGATCTGTAAAGTCTCGAATAATTTCAAATAGTCCCCAATTAAATTTTATTTTTTTGACCGAAACTAGTGTATAATATACTATGATTTTCAACCGAAACTTGCATTTCGAAAAGTTTCATAGAATCTTATTTTCCGATGATTTTTTTAGATGGTCTTCCATAATAACCATCGCTCAAAAACATATATAAATGATAGGTGAAGTCTCGTATCATTTTTAACAATCCCCGATTTAATATGGTATTTGATCGAAACTAGTATAAACTAGTGTATAATATATTATGATTTTTTGACCGAAACTTGCATTTCGAAAAGTTTCATAGAATCTAGTTTTCAGATGATTTTTAGGCATGGACTACCATCATAACATTCCCTCTTACCATATATAAATGATCTGAAAAGTCTCGTATCATATCAAATAGTCCACAATTAAATTTTATTTTTTTGACTGAAACTAGTGTATGATATACTGATTTTTGACCGAAACTCGCATATCTAAAAGTTTCATAGAATCTAATTTTCAGATGAATTTTTTGCATGTACTTCCATCATATGCTTCCTTCTTAACATATATAAATGATATGTGAAGTCTCGTATCATTTCAAATAGTCCCCAATACAATTTGATTTTTTTGACCGAAACTAGTGTATAATATATACTATGATTTTTGACCGAAACTTGCATTTCAAAAAGTTTCATAGAATCTAATTATCCGATGATTTTTTGCATGGACATCCATCATAAACTTCCCTCGTAAAATATATAAATGATATGTGAAGTTTTATATCATTTCGAACAGTACCTGATTTAATTTGATTTTTGACCGATACTAGTATAAACTAATGTATAATATATTATGATTGTTTTGATCGAAACTTGCATTTCGAAAATTTTCATAGAATCTAGTTTTCAAATGATTTTCTTGCATGGACTTCCATCATAACTCTTAACATATATAAATGATCTGAAAAGTCTTGTATAATTTTAAATAGTCCCCAAATAAATTTTATTTTTTTGACCGAAACTAGTGTATAATATTCTATGATTTTCGACCGAAACTTGCATTTCGAAAAGTTTCATAGAATCTAATTTTCCGATGATTTTTTTAGATGGACCTCCATCATAACCATCGCTCAAAAACATATATAAATGATATGTGAAGTCTCGTATCATTTTGAACAATCCCCGATTTAATATGATTTTTGATCGAAACTAGTATAAACTAGTGTATAATATATTATAATTTTTTGACCGAAACTTGCATTTCGAAAAGTTTCATAGAATCTAGTTTTCAGATGATTTTTATGCATGGACTACCATCATAACATTCCCTCTTAACATATATAAATGATCTGAAAAGTCTCGTATCATTTCAAATAGTCCGCAAGTAAATTTTATTTTTTTGACTTAAACTAGTGTATAATATACTGATTTTTTACCGAAACTCGTTTATCTAAAAGTTTCATAGAATCTAATTTTCAGATGAATTTTTTGCATGGACTTCCATCATATCCTTCCCTCTTAACATATATAAATGATATGTGAAGTCTCGTATCATTTCAAATAGTCCCCAATACAATTTGATTTTTTTGACCGAAACTAGTGTATAATATACTATGATTTTTTACCGAAACTTGCATTTCAAAAAGTTTCATAGAATCTAATTATCCGATGATTTTTTGCATGGACATCCATCATAACCTTCCCTCGTAAAATATATAAATGATATGTGAAGTTTTGTTTCATTTTGAACAGTCCCCGATTTAATTTGATTTTTGACCGAAACTTGTATAAACTTGTGTATAAACTATTATGACTTTTTGAACGAAACTTGCATTTCGAAAAGTTTCATAAAATCTAGTTTTCAGATGATTTTCTTGCATGGACTTCCATCATAAACTTCCCTCTTAATATATATAAATGATCTGAAAAGTCTCGAATAATTTCAAATAGTCCCCAATTATATTTTATTTTTTGACCGAAACTAATGTATAATATACTATGATTTTTGACCGAAACATGCATTTCGAAAAGTTTCATAGAATCTAATTTTCCGATGATTTTTTACAAAGACTTTCATCATAACCATCGCTCGGAAAATATATAAATGATATGTGAAGTTTCATATCATTTCAAACAATCCCCGATTTAATTTGATTTTTGATCAAAACTAGTATAAATTAGTGTATAATATATTATGATTTTTTGACCGAAACTTGCATTTCGAAAAGTTTCATAGAATCTAGTTTTCAGATGATTATCTTTCATGGACTTCCATCATAACTCTTAACATATATAAATGATCTGAAAAGTCTTGTATAATTTCAAATAGTCCCCAATTAAATTTTATTTTTTTGACCGAAACTAGTGTATAATATACTATGATTTTAGACTGAAACTTGCATTTCGAAAAGAATCATAGAATCTAATTTTCCGATGATTTTTTACAAAGACTTCTATCATAACCTTCCCTCGAAAAATATATAAATGATATGTGAAGTTTCGTATCATTTTGAACAGTCCCCGATTTAATTTGATTTTTGACCGAAAGTAGTATAAACTAGTGTGTAATAAATTATATTTTTTTGACCGAAACTTGCATTTCGAAAAGTTTCATAGAAACTAGTTTTCAGATGATTTTCTTGCATGGACTTCCATCATAAACTTCACTCTTAACATATATAAATGATCTGAAAAGTCTCGAATAATTTCAAATAGTCCCCAATTAAATTTTATTTTTTTGACCGAAACTAGTGTATAATATACTATGATTTTCGACCGAAACTTGCATTTCGAAAAGTTTCATAGAATCTTATTTTCCGATGATTTTTTTAGATGGTCTTCCATAATAACCATCGCTCAAAAACATATATAAATGATAGGTGAAGTCTCGTATCATTTTTAACAATCCCCGATTTAATATGTTATTTGATCGAAACTAGTATAAACTAGTGTATAATATATTATGATTTTTTGACCGAAACTTGCATTTCGAAAAGTTTCATAGAAACTAGTTTTCAGATGATTTTCTTGCATGGACTTCCATCATAAACTTCCCTCTTAACATATATAAATGATCTGAAAAGTCTCGAATAATTTCAAATAGTCCCCAATTAAATTTTATTTTTTTGACCGAAACTAGTGTATAATATACTATGATTTTCGACCGAAACTTGCATTTTGAAAAGTTTCATAGAATCTTATTTTCCGATGATTTTTTTAGATGGTCTTCCATAATAACCATCGCTCAAAAACATATATAAATGATAGGTGAAGTCTCGTATCATTTTTAACAATCCCCGATTTAATATGGTATTTGATCGAAACTAGTATAAACTAGTGTATAATATATTATGATTTTTTGACCGAAACTTGCATTTCGAAAAGTTTCATAGAATCTAGTTTTCAGATGATTTTTATGCATGGACTACCATCATAACATTCCCTCTTAACATATATAAATGATGTGAAAAGTCTCGTATCATATCAAATAGTCCACAATTAAATTTTATTTTTTTGACTGAAACTAGTGTATGATATACTGATTTTTGACCGAAACTCGCATATCTAAAAGTTTCATAGAATCTAATTTTCAGATGAATTTTTTGCATGTACTTCCATCATATGCTTCCCTCTTAACATATATAAATGATATGTGAAGTCTCGTATCATTTCAAATAGTCCCCAATACAATTTGATTTTTTTGACCGAAACTAGTGTATAATATATACTATGATTTTTGACCGAAACTTGCATTTCAAAAAGTTTCATAGAATCTAATTATCCGATGATTTTTTGCATGGACATCCATCATAACCTTCCCTCGTAAAATATATAAATGATATGTGAAGTTTTATATCATTTCGAACAGTACCTGATTTAATTTGATTTTAGACCGATACTAGTATAAACTAATGTATAATATATTATGATTGTTTTGATCGAAACTTGCACTTCGAAAATTTTCATAGAATCTAGTTTTCAGATGATTTTCTTGCATGGACTTCCATCATAACTCTTAACATATATAAATGATCTGAAAAGTCTTGTATAATTTTAAATAGTCCCCAAATAAATTTTATTTTTTTGACCGAAACTAGTGTATAATATTCTATGATTTTCGACCGAAACTTGCATTTCGAAAAGTTTCATAGAATCTAATTTTCCGATGATTTTTTTAGATGGACCTCCATCATAACCATCGCTCAAAAACATATATAAATGATATGTGAAGTCTCGTATCATTTTGAACAATCCCCGATTTAATATGATTTTTGATCGAAACTAGTATAAACTAGTGTATAATATATTATAATTTTTTGACTGAAACTTGCATTTCGAAAAGTTTCATAGAATCTAGTTTTCAGATGATTTTTATGCATGGACTACCATCATAACATTCCCTCTTAACATATATAAATGATCTGAAAAGTCTCGTATCATTTCAAATAGTCCGCAAGTAAATTTTATTTTTTTGACTTAAACTAGTGTATAATATACTGATTTTTTAGCGAAACTCGCATATCTAAAATTTTCATAGAATCTAATTTTCAGATGAATTTTTTGCATGGACTTCCATCATATCCTTCCCTCTTAACATATATAAATGATATGTGAAGTCTCGTATCATTTCAAATAGTCCCCAATACAATTTGATTTTTTTGACCGAAACTAGTGTATAATATACTATGATTTTTTACCGAAACTTGCATTTCAAAAAGTTTCATAGAATCTAATTATCCGATGATTTTTTGCATGGACATCCATCATAACCTTCCCTCGTAAAATATATAAATGATATGTGAAGTTTTGTTTCATTTTGAACAGTCCCCGATTTAATTTGATTTTTGACCGAAACTTGTATAAACTTGAGTATAAACTATTATGACTTTTTGAACGAAACTTGCATTTCGAAAAGTTTCATAAAATCTAGTTTTCAGATGATTTTCTTGCATGGACTTCCATCATAAACTTCCCTCTTAATATATATAAATGATCTGAAAAGTCTCGAATAATTTCAAATAGTCCCCAATTATATTTTATTTTTTGACCGAAACTAATGTATAATATACTATGATTTTTGACCGAAACTTGCATTTCGAAAAGTTTCATAGAATCTAATTTTCCGATGATTTTTTACAAAGACTTTCATCATAACCATCGCTCGAAAAATATATAAATGATATGTGAAGTTTCATATCATTTCAAACAATCCCCGATTTAATTTGATTTTTGATCAAAACTAGTATAAATTAGTGTATAATATATTATGATTTTTTGACCGAAACTTGCATTTCGAAAAGTTTCATATAATCTAGTTTTCAGATGATTATCTTTCATGGACTTCCATCATAACTCTTAACATATATAAATGATCTGAAAAGTATTGTATAATTTCAAATAGTCCCCAATTAAATTTTATTTTTTTGACCGAAACTAGTGTATAATATACTATGATTTTAGACTGAAACTTGCATTTCGAAAAGAATCATAGAATCTAATTTTCCGATGATTTTTTACAAAGACTTCCATCATAACCTTCCCTCGAAATATATATAAATGATATGTGAAGTTTCGTATCATTTTGAACAGTCCCCGATTTAATTTGATTTTTGACCGAAAGTAGTATAAACTAGTGTGTAATAAATTATATTTTTTTGACCGAAACTTGCATTTCGAAAAGTTTCATAGAAACTAGTTTTCAGATGATTTTCTTGCATGGACTTCCATCATAAACTTCCCTCTTAACATATATAAATGATCTGAAAAGTCTCGAATAATTTCAAATAGTCCCCAATTAAATTTTAGTTTTTTGACCGAAACTAGTGTATAATATACTATGATTTTCGACCGAAACTTGCATTTCGAAAAGTTTCATAGAATCTAATTTTCCGATGATTTTTTTAGATGGTCTTCCATAATAACCATCGCTCAAAAACATATATAAATGATAGGTGAAGTCTCGTATCATTTTTAACAATCCCCGATTTAATATGGTATTTTATCGAAACTAGTATAAACTAGTGTATAATATATTATGATTTTTTGACCGAAACTTGCATTTCGAAGAGTTTCATAGAATCTAGTTTTCAGATGATTTTTATGCATGGACTACCATCATAACATTCCCTCTTAACATATATAAATGATGTGAAAAGTCTCGTATCATATCAAATAGTCCACAATTAAATTTTATTTTTTTGACTGAAACTAGTGTATGATATACTGATTTTTGACCGAAACTCGCATATCTAAAAGTTTCATAGAATCTAATTTTCAGATGAATTTTTTGCATGTACTTCCATCATATGCTTCCCTCTTAACATATATAAATGATATGTGAAGTCTCGTATCATTTCAAATAGTCCCCAATACAATTTGATTTTTTTGACCGAAACTAGTGTATAATATATACTATGATTTTTGACCGAAACTTGCATTTCAAAAAGTTTCATAGAATCTAATTATCCGATGATTTTTTGCATGGACATCCATCATAACCTTCCCTCGTAAAATATATAAATGATATGTGAAGTTTTATATCATTTCGAACAGTACTTGATTTAATTTGATTTTTGACCGATACTAGTATAAACTAATGTATAATATATTATGATGGTTTTGACCGAAACTTGCATTTCGAAAATTTTCATAGAATCTAGTTTTCAGATGATTTTCTTGCATGGACTTCCATCATAACTCTTAACATATATAAATGATCTGAAAAGTCTTGTATAATTTTAAATAGTCCCCAAATAAATTTTATTTTTTTGACCGAAACTAGTGTATAATATTCTATGATTTTCGACCGAAACTTGCATTTCGAAAAGTTTCATAGAATCTAATTTTCCGATGATTTTTTTAGATGGACCTCCATCATAACCATCGCTCAAAAACATATATAAATGATATGTGAAGTCTCGTATCATTTTGAACAATCCCCGATTTAATATGATTTTTGACCAAAACTAGTATAAACTAGTGTATAATATATTATAATTTTTTGACCGAAACTTGCATTTCGAAAAGTTTCATAGAATCTAGTTTTCAGATGATTTTTATGCATGGACTACCATCATAACATTCCGTCTTAACATATATAAATGATCTGAAAAGTCTCGTATCATTTCAAATAGTCCGCAATTAAATTTTGTTTTTTTGACTTAAACTAGTGTATAATATACTGATTTTTGACCGAAACTCGCATATCTAAAAGTTTCATAGAATCTAATTTTCAGATGAATTTTTTGCATGGACTTCCATCATATCCTTCCCTCTTAACATATATAAATGATATGTGAAGTCTCGTATCATTTCAAATAGTCCCCAATACAATTTGATTTTTTTGACCGAAACTAGTGTATAATATACTTTGATTTTTTTACCGAAACTTGCATTTCAAAAAGTTTCATAGAATCTAATTATCCGATGATTTTTTGCATGGACATCCATCATAACCTTCCCTCGTAAAATATATAAATGATATGTGAAGTTTTGTTTCATTTTGAACAGTCCCCGATTTAATTTGATTTTTGACCGAAACTTGTATAAACTTGTGTATAAACTATTATGACTTTTTGAACGAAACTTGCATTTCGAAAAGTTTCATAAAATCTAGTTTTCAGATGATTTTCTTGCATGGACTTCCATCTTAAACTTCCCTCTTAATATATATAAATGATCTGAAAAGTCTCGAATAATTTCAAATAGTCCCCAATTATATTTTATTTTTTTGACCGAAACTAGTGTATAATATACTATGATTTTTGACCGAAACTTGCATTTCGAAAAGTTTCATAGAATCTAATTTTCCGATGATTTTTTACAAAGAATTTCATCATAATCATCGCTCGAAAAATATATAAATGATATGTGAAGTTTCATATCATTTCAAACAGTCCCCGATTTAATTTGATTTTTGATCAAAACTAGTATAAATTAGTGTATAATATATTATGATTTTTTGACCGAAACTTGCATTTCGAAAAGTTTCATAGAATCTAGTTTTCAGATGATTATCTTTCATGAACTTCCATCATAACTCTTAACATATATAAATGATCTGAAAAGTCTTGTATAATTTCAAATAGTCCCCAATTAAATTTTATTTTTTTGACCGAAACTAGTGTATAATATACTATGATTTTAGACTAAAACTTGCATTTCGAAAAGAATCATAGAATCTAATTTTCCGATGATTTTTTACAAAGACTTCCATCATAACCTTCCCTCGAAAAATATATAAATGATATGTGAAGTTTCGTATCATTTTGAACAGTCCCCGATTTAATTTGATTTTTGACCGAAACTAGTATAAACTAGTGTGTAATAAATTATGATTTTTTGACCGAAACTTGCATTTCGAAAAGTTTCATAGAAACTAGTTTTCAGATGATTTTCTTGCATGTACTTCCATCATAAACTTCCCTCTTAACATATATAAATGATCTGAAAAGTCTCGAATAATTTCAAATAGTCCCCAATCAAATTTTATTTTTTTGACCGAAACTAGTGTATAGTATACTATGATTTTCGAACGAAACTTGCATTTTGAAAAGTTTCATAGAATCTTATTTTCCGATGATTTTTTTAGATTGATTTCCATCATAACCATCGCTCAAAAACATATATAAATGATATGTGAAGTCTCGTATCATTTTGAACAATCCCCGATTTAATATGATTTTTGATCGAAACTAGTATAAACTAGTGTATAATATATTATAATTTTTTGACCGAAACTTGCATTTCGAAAAGTTTCATAGAATCTAGTTTTCAGATGATTTTTATGCATGGACTACCATCATAACATTCCCTCTTAACATATATAAATGATCTGAAAAGTCTCGTATCATTTCAAATAGTCCGCAATTAAATTTTGTTTTTTTGACTTAAACTAGTGTATAATATACTGATTTTTGACCGAAACTCGCATATCTAAAAGTTTCATAGAATCTAATTTTCAGATGAATTTTTTGCATGGACTTCCATCATATCCTTCCCTATTAACATATATAAATGATATGTGAAGTCTCGTATCATTTCAAATAGTCCCCAATAAAATTTGATTTTTTTGACCGAAACTAGTGTATAATATACTTTGATTTTTTTACCGAAACTTGCATTTCAAAAAGTTTCATAGAATCTAATTATCCGATGATTTTTTGCATGGACATCCATCATAACCTTCCCTCGTAAAATATATAAATGATATGTGAAGTTTTATATCATTTCGAACAGTACTTGATTTAATTTGATTTTTGACCGATACTAGTATAAACTAATGTATAATATATTATGATTGTTTTGACCGAAACTTGCATTTCGAAAATTTTCATAGAATCTAGTTTTCAGATGATTTTCTTGCATGGACTTCCATCATAACTCTTAACATATATAAATGATCTGAAAAGTCTTGTATAATTTTAAATAGTCCCCAAATAAATTTTACTTTTTTTGACCGAAACTAGTGTATAATATTCTATGATTTTCGACCGAAACTTGCATTTCGAAAAGTTTCATAGAATCTAATTTTCCGATGATTTTTTTAGATGGACCTCCATCATAACCATCGCTCAAAAACATATATAAATGATATGTGAAGTCTCGTATCATTTTGAACAATCCCCGATTTAATATGATTTTTGATCGAAACTAGTATAAACTAGTGTATAATATATTATAATTTTTTGACCGAAACTTGCATTTCGAAAAGTTTCATAGAATCTAGTTTTCAGATGATTTTTATGCATGGACTACCATCATAACATTCCGTCTTAACATATATAAATGATCTGAAAAGTCTCGTATCATTTCAAATAGTCCGCAATTAAATTTTGTTTTTTTGACTTAAACTAGTGTATAATATACTGATTTTTGACCGAAACTCGCATATCTAAAAGTTTCATAGAATCTAATTTTCAGATGAATTTTTTGCATGGACTTCCATCATATCCTTCCCTCTTAACATATATAAATGATATGTGAAGTCTCGTATCATTTCAAATAGTCCCCAATACAATTTGATTTTTTTGACCGAAACTAGTGTATAATATACTTTGATTTTTTTACCGAAACTTGCATTTCAAAAAGTTTCATAGAATCTAATTATCCGATGATTTTTTGCATGGACATCCATCATAACCTTCCCTCGTAAAATATATAAATGATATGTGAAGTTTTGTTTCATTTTGAACAGTCCCCGATTTAATTTGATTTTTGACCGAAACTTGTATAAACTTGTGTATAAACTATTATGACTTTTTGAACGAAACTTGCATTTCGAAAAGTTTCATAAAATCTAGTTTTCAGATGATTTTCTTGCATGGACTTCCATCTTAAACTTCCCTCTTAATATATATAAATGATCTGAAAAGTCTCGAATAATTTCAAATAGTCCCCAATTATATTTTATTTTTTTGACCGAAACTAGTGTATAATATACTATGATTTTTGACCGAAACTTGCATTTCGAAAAGTTTCATAGAATCTAATTTTCCGATGATTTTTTACAAAGACTTTCATCATAATCATCGCTCGAAAAATATATAAATGATATGTGAAGTTTCATATCATTTCAAACAGTCCCCGATTTAATTTGATTTTTGATCAAAACTAGTATAAATTAGTGTATAATATATTATGATTTTTTGACCGAAACTTGCATTTCGAAAAGTTTCATAGAATCTAGTTTTCAGATGATTATCTTTCATAAACTTCCATCATAACTCTTAACATATATAAATGATCTGAAAAGTCTTGTATAATTTCAAATAGTCCCCAATTAAATTTTATTTTTTTGACCGAAACTAGTGTATAATATACTATGATTTTAGACTGAAACTTGCATTTCGAAAAGAATCATAGAATCTAATTTTCCGATGATTTTTTACAAAGACTTCCATCATAACCTTCCCTCGAAAAATATATAAATGATATGTGAAGTTTCGTATCATTTTGAACAGTCCCCGATTTAATTTGATTTTTGACCAAAACTAGGATAAACTAGTGTGTAATAAATTATGATTTTTTGACCGAAACTTGCATTTCGAAAAGTTTCATAGAAACTAGTTTTCAGATGATTTTCTTGCATGTACTTCCATCATAAACTTCCCTCTTAACATATATAAATGATCTGAAAAGTCTCGAATAATTTCAAATAGTCCCCAATCAAATTTTATTTTTTTGACCGAAACTAGTGTATAGTATACTATGATTTTCGAACGAAACTTGCATTTCGAAAAGTTTCATAGAATCTTATTTTCCGATGATTTTTTTAGATTGATTTCCATCATAACCATCGCTCAAAAACATATATAAATGATATGTGAAGTCTCGTATCATTTTGAACAATCCCCGATTTAATATGATTTTTGACCGAAACTAGTATAAACTAGTGTATAATATATTATGATTTTTTGACCGAAACTTGCATTTCGAAAAGTTTCATAGAATCTAGTTTTCAGATGATTTTTATGCATGGACTACCATCATAACATTCCCTCTTAACATATATAAATGATCTGAAAAGTATCGTATCATTTCAAATAGTCCACAATAAAATTTTATTTTGTTGACTGAAACTAGTGTATAATATACTGATTTTTGACCGAAACTCGCATATCTAAAAGTTTCATAGAATCTAATTTTCAAATGAATTTTTTGCATGGACTTCCATCATATCCTTCCCTCTTAACATATATAAATGATATGTGAAGTCTTGTATCATTTCAAATAGTCCCCAATACAATTTGATTTTTTTGACCGAAACTAGTGTATAATATACTTTGATTTTTTTACCGAAACTTGCATTTCAAAAAGTTTCATAGAATCTAATTATCCGATGATTTTTTGCATGGACATCCATCATAACCTTCCCTCGTAAAATATATAAATGATATGTGAAGTTTTATATCATTTCGAACAGTACTTGATTTAATTTGATTTTTGACCGATACTAGTATAAACTAATGTATAATATATTATGATTGTTTTGACCGAAACTTGCATTTCGAAAATTTTCATAGAATCTAGTTTTCAGATGATTTTCTTGCATGGACTTCCATCATAACTCTTAACATATATAAATGATCTGAAAAGTCTTGTATAATTTTAAATAGTCCCCAAATAAATTTTATTTTTTTGACCGAAACTAGTGTATAATATTCTATGATTTTCGACCGAAACTTGCATTTCGAAAAGTTTCATAGAATCTAATTTTCCGATGATTTTTTTAGATGGACCTCCATCATAACCATCGCTCAAAAACATATATAAATGATATGTGAAGTCTCGTATCATTTTGAACAATCCCCGATTTAATATGATTTTTGATCGAAACTAGTATAAACTAGTGTATAATATATTATAATTTTTTGACCGAAACTTGCATTTCGAAAAGTTTCATAGAATCTAGTTTTCAGATGATTTTTATGCATGGACTACCATCATAACATTCCGTCTTAACATATATAAATGATCTGAAAAGTCTCGTATCATTTCAAATAGTCCGCAATTAAATTTTGTTTTTTTGACTTAAACTAGTGTATAATATACTGATTTTTGACCGAAACTCGCATATCTAAAAGTTTCATAGAATCTAATTTTCAGATGAATTTTTTGCATGGACTTCCATCATATCCTTCCCTCTTAACATATATAAATGATATGTGAAGTCTCGTATCATTTCAAATAGTCCCCAATACAATTTGATTTTTTTGACCGAAACTAGTGTATAATATACTTTGATTTTTTTACCGAAACTTGCATTTCAAAAAGTTTCATAGAATCTAATTATCCGATGATTTTTTGCATGGACATCCATCATAACCTTCCCTCGTAAAATATATAAATGATATGTGAAGTTTTGTTTCATTTTGAACAGTCCCCGATTTAATTTGATTTTTGACCGAAACTTGTATAAACTTGTGTATAAACTATTATGACTTTTTGAACGAAACTTGCATTTCGAAAAGTTTCATAAAATCTAGTTTTCAGATGATTTTCTTGCATGGACTTCCATCTTAAACTTCCCTCTTAATATATATAAATGATCTGAAAAGTCTCGAATAATTTCAAATAGTCCCCAATTATATTTTATTTTTTTGACCGAAACTAGTGTATAATATACTATGATTTTTGACCGAAACTTGCATTTCGAAAAGTTTCATAGAATCTAATTTTCCGATGATTTTTTACAAAGACTTTCATCATAATCATCGCTCGAAAAATATATAAATGATATGTGAAGTTTCATATCATTTCAAACAGTCCCCGATTTAATTTGATTTTTGATCAAAACTAGTATAAATTAGTGTATAATATATTATGATTTTTTGACCGAAACTTGCATTTCGAAAAGTTTCATAGAATCTAGTTTTCAGATGATTATCTTTCATGAACTTCCATCATAACTCTTAACATATATAAATGATCTGAAAAGTCTTGTATAATTTCAAATAGTCCCCAATTAAATTTTATTTTTTTGACCGAAACTAGTGTATAATATACTATGATTTTAGACTGAAACTTGCATTTCGAAAAGAATCATAGAATCTAATTTTCCGATGATTTTTTACAAAGACTTCCATCATAACCTTCCCTCGAAAAATATATAAATGATATGTGAAGTTTCGTATCATTTTGAACAGTCCCCGATTTAATTTGATTTTTGACCGAAACTAGTATAAACTAGTGTGTAATAAATTATGATTTTTTGACCGAAACTTGCATTTCGAAAAGTTTCATAGAAACTAGTTTTCAGATGATTTTCTTGCATGTACTTCCATCATAAACTTCCCTCTTAACATATATAAATGATCTGAAAAGTCTCGAATAATTTCAAATAGTCCCCAATCAAATTTTATTTTTTTGACCGAAACTAGTGTATAGTATACTATGATTTTCGAACGAAACTTGCATTTCGAAAAGTTTCATAGAATCTTATTTTCTGATGATTTTTTTAGATTGATTTCCATCATAACCATCGCTCAAAAACATATATAAATGATATGTGAAGTCTCGTATCATTTTGAACAATCCCCGATTTAATATGATTTTTGACCGAAACTAGTATAAACTAGTGTATAATATATTATGATTTTTTGACCGAAACTTGCATTTCGAAAAGTTTCATAGAATCTAGTTTTCAGATGATTTTTATGCATGGACTACCATCATAACATTCCCTCTTAACATATATAAATGATCTGAAAAGTCTCGTATCATTTCAAATAGTCCACAATAAAATTTTATTTTGTTGACTGAAACTAGTGTATAATATACTGATTTTTGACCGAAACTCGCATATCTAAAAGTTTCATAGAATCTAATTTTCAAATGAATTTTTTGCATGGACTTCCATCATATCCTTCCCTCTTAACATATATAAATGATATGTGAAGTCTTGTATCATTTCAAATAGTCCCCAATACAATTTGATTTTTTTGACCGAAACTAGTGTATAATATACTATGATTTTTGACCGAAACTTGCATTTCAAAAAGTTTCATAGAATCTAATTATCCGATGATTTTTTGCATGGACATCCATCATAACCTTCCCTCGTAAAATATATAAATGATATGTGAAGTTTCATATCATTTCGAACAGTACCTGATTTAATTTGATTTTTGACCGATACTAGTATAAACTAATGTATAATATATTATGATTGTTTTGACCGAAACTTGCATTTCAAAATTTTTAATAGAATCTAGTTTTCAGATGATTTTCTTGCATGGACTTCCATCATAACTCTTAACATATATAAATGATCTCAAAAGTCTTGTATAATTTTAAATAGTCTCCAAATAAATTTTATTTTTTTGATCGAAACTAGTGTATAATATACTATGATTTTCGACCGAAACTTGCATTTCGAAATGTTTCATAGAATCTAATTTTCCGATGATTTTTTTAGGTGGACTTCCATCATAACCATCGCTCAAAAACATATATAAATGATATGTGAAGTCTCGTATCATTTTTAACAATCCACGATTTAATATGATTTTTGACCGAAACTAGTATAAACTAGTGTATAATATATTATAAGTTTTTTGACCGAAACTTGCATTTCGAAAACTTTCATAGAATCTAGTTTTCAGATGATTTTTATGCATGGACTACCATCATAACATTCCGTCTTAACATATATAAATGATCTGAAAAGTCTCGTATCATTTCAAATAGTCCACAATTAAATTTTATTTTTTTGACTGAAACTAGTGTATAATATTCTGATTTTTGACCGAAACTCGCATATCTAAAAGTTACATAGAATCTAATTTTCAGATGAATTTTTTGCATGGACTTCCATCATATCCTTCCCTCTTAACATATATAAATGATATGTGAAGTCTCGTATCATTTCAAATAGTCCCCAATACAATTTGATTTTTTTGACCGAAACTAGTGTATAATATACTATGATTTTTTACCGAAACTTGCATTTCAAAAAGTTTCATAGAATCTAATTATCCGATGATTTTTTTCATGGACATCCATCATAACCTTCCCTCGTAAAATATATAAATGATATGTGAAGTTTTGTTTCATTTTGAACAGTCCCCGATTTAATTTGATTTTTGACCGAAACTTGTATAAACTTGTGTATAAACTATTATGACTTTTTGAACGAAACTTGCATTTCGAAAAGTTTCATAAAATCTAGTTTTCAGATGTTTTTCTTGCATGGACTTCCATCTTAAACTTCCCTCTTAATATATATAAATGATCTGAAAAGTCTCGAATAATTTCAAATAGTCCCCAATTATATTTTATTTTTTTGACCGAAACTAGTGTATAATATACTATGATTTTTGACCGAAACTTGCATTTCGAAAAGTTTCATAGAATCTAATTTTCAGATGATTTTTTACAAAGACTTTCATCATAACCATCGCTCGAAAAATATATAAATGATATGTGAAGTTTCATATCATTTCAAACAGTCCCCGATTTAATTTGATTTTTGATCAAAACTAGTATAAATTAGTGTATAATATATTATGATTTTTTGACCGAAACTTGCATTTCAAAAAGTTTCATAGAATCTAGTTTTCAGATGATTATCTTTCATGGACTTCCATCATAACTCTTAACATATATAAATGATCTGAAAAGTCTTGTATAATTTCAAATAGTCCCCAATTAAATTTTATTTTTTTGACCGAAACTAGTGTATAATATACTATGATTTTAGACTGAAACTTGCATTTCGAAAAGAATCATAGAATCTAATTTTCCGATGATTTTTTACAAAGACTTCCATCATAACCTTCCCTCGAAAAATATATAAATGATATGTGAAGTTTCGTATCATTTTGAACAGTCCCCTATTTAATTTGATTTTTGACCGAAACTAGTATAAACTAGTGTGTAATAAATTATGATTTTTTGACCGAAACTTGCATTTCGAAAAGTTTCATAGAAACTAGTTTTCAGATGATTTTCTTGCATGTACTTCCATCATAAACTTCCCTCTTAACATATATAAATGATCTGAAAAGTCTCGAATAATTTCAAATAGTCCCCAATCAAATTTTATTTTTTTGACCGAAACTAGTGTATAGTATACTATGATTTTCGAACGAAACTTGCATTTCGAAAAGTTTCATAGAATCTTATTTTCCGATGATTTTTTTAGATGGATTTCCATCATAACCATCGCTCAAAAACATATATAAATGATATGTGAAGTCTCGTATCATTTTGAACAATCCCCGGTTTAATATGATTTTTGACCGAAACTAGTATAAACTAGTGTATAATATATTATGATTTTTTGACCGAAACTTGCATTTCGAAAAGTTTCATAGAATCTAGTTTTCAGATGATTTTTATGCATGGACTACCATCATAACATTCCCTCTAACATATATAAATGATCTGAAAAGTCTCGTATCATTTCAAATAGTCCACAATAAAATTTTATTTTGTTGACCGAAACTAGTGTATAATATACTATGATTTTTGACCGAAACTCGCATATCTAAAAGTTTCATAGAATCTAATTTTCAAATGAATTTTTTGCATGGACTTCCATCATATCCTTCCCTCTTAACATATATAAATGATATGTGAAGTCTCGTATCATTTCAAATAGTCCCCAATACAATTTGATTTTTTTGACCGAAACTAGTGTATAATATACTATGATTTTTGACCGAAACTTGCATTTCAAAAAGTTTCATAGAATCTAATTATCCGATGATTTTTTGCATGGACATCCATCATAACCTTCCCTCGTAAAATATATAAATGATATGTGAAGTTTCATATCATTTCGAACAGTACCTGATTTAATTTGATTTTTGACCGATACTAGTATAAACTAATGTATAATATATTATGATTGTTTTGACCGAAACTTGCATTTCGAAATTTTTCATAGAATCTAGTTTTCAGATGATTTTCTTGCATGGACTTCCATCATAACTCTTAACATATATAAATGATCTCAAAAGTCTTGTATAATTTTAAATAGTCCCCAAATAAATTTTATTTTTTTGATCGAAACTAGTGTATAATATACTATGATTTTCGACCGAAACATGCATTTCGAAAAGTTTCATAGAATCTAATTTTCCGATGATTTTTTTAGATGGACTTCCATCATAACCATCGCTCAAAAACATATATAAATGATATGTGAAGTCTCGTATCATTTTTAACAATCCACGATTTAATATGATTTTTGACCGAAACTAGTATAAACTAGTGTATAATATATTATAAGTTTTTTGACCGAAACTTGCATTTCGAAAACTTTCATAGAATCTAGTTTTCAGATGATTTTTATGCATGGACTACCATCATAACATTTCGTCTTAACATATATAAATGATCTGAAAAGTCTCGTATCATTTCAAATAGTCCACAATTAAATTTTATTTTTTTGACTGAAACTAGTGTATAATATTCTGATTTTTGACCGAAACTCGCATATCTAAAAGTTACATAGAATCTAATTTTCAGATGAATTTTTTGCATGGACTTCCATCATATCCTTCCCTCTTAACATATATAAATGATATGTGAAGTCTCGTATCATTTCAAATAGTCCCCAATACAATTTGATTTTTTTTACCGAAACTAGTGTATAATATACTATGATTTTTGACCGAAACTTGCATTTCCAAAAGTTTCATAAAATCTAATTATCTGATGATTTTTTGCATGGACATCCATCATAACCTTCCCTCGTAAAATATATAAATGATATGTGAAGTTTTGTTTCATTTTGAACAGTCCCCGATTTAATTTGATTTTTGACCGAAACTAGTATAAACTTGTGTATAAACTATTATGATTTTTTGAACGAAACTTGCATTTTGAAAAGTTTCATAAAATCTAGTTTTCAGATGATTTTCTTGCATGGACTTCCATCATAAACTTCCCTCTTAATATATATAAATGATCTGAAAAGTCTCGAATAATTTCAAATAGTCCCCAATTATATTTTATTTTTTTGACCGATACTAGTGTATAATATACTATGATTTTTGACCCAAACTTGCATTTCGAAAAGTTTCATAGAATCTAATTTTCCGATGATTTTTTACAAAGACTTTCATCATAACCATCGCTCGAAAAATATATAAATGATATGTGAAGTTTCATATCATTTCAAACAGTCCCTGATTTAATTTGATTTTTGATCAAAACTAGTATAAATTAGTGTATAATATATTATGATTTTTTGACCGAAACTTGCATTTCGAAGAGTTTCATAGAATCTAGTTTTCAGATGATTATCTTGCATGGACTTCCATCATAACTCTTAACATATATAAATGATCTGAAAAGTCTTGTATAATTTCAAATAGTCCCCAATTAAATTTTATTTTTTTGACAGAAACTAGTGTATAGTATACTATGATTTTAGACTGAAACTTGCATTTCGAAAAGAATCATAGAATCTAATTTTCCGATGATTTTTTACAAAGACTTCCATCATAACCTTCCCTCGAAAAATATATAAATGATATGTGAAGTTTCGTATCATTTTGAACAGTCCCCGATTTAACTTGATTTTTGACCGAAACTAGTATAAACTAGTGTGTAATAAATTATGATTTTTTGACCGAAACTTGCATTTCGAAAAGTTTCATAGAAACTAGTTTTTAGATGATTTTCTTGCATGTACTTCCATCATAAACTTCCCTCTTAACATATATAAATGATCTGAAAAGTCTCGAATAATTTCAAATAGTCCCCAATTAAATTTTATTTTTTTGACCGAAACTAGTGTATAATATACTATGATTTTCGACCGAAACTTGCATTTCGAAAAGTTTCATAGAATCTAATTTTCCGATGATTTTTTTAGATGGTCTTCCATAATAACCATCGCTGAAAAACATATATAAATGATAGGTGATGTCTCGTATCATTTTGAACAATCCCCGATTTAATATGGTATTTGATCGAAACTAGTATAAACTAGTGTATAATATATTACGATTTTTTGACCGAAACTTGCATTTCGAAAAGATTCATAGAATCTAGTTTTCAGATGATTTTTATGCATGGACTACCATCAAAACATTCCCTCTTAACATATATAAATGATCTGAAAAGTCTCGTATCATTTCAAATAGTCCACAATAAAATTTTATTTTTTTGACTGAAACTAGTGTATAATATACTGATTTTTGACCGAAACTCGCATATCTAAAAGTTTCATAGAATCTAATTTTAAAATGAATTTTTTGCATGGACTTCCATCATATCCTTCCCTCTTAACATATATAAATGAAATGTGAAGTCTCGTATCATTTCAAATAGTCCCCAATACAATTTGATTTTTTTGACCGAAACTAGTGTATAATATACTATGATTTTTGACCGAAACTTGCATTTCAAAAAGTTTCATAGAATCTAATTATCCGATGATTTTTTGCATGGACATCCATCATAACCTTCCCTCGTAAAATATATAAATGATATGTGAAGTTTCATATCATTTCGAACAGTACCTGATTTAATTTGATTTTTGACCGATACTAGTATAAACTAATGTATAATATATTATGATTGTTTTGACCGAAACTTGCATTTCGAAATTTTTCATAGAATCTAGTTTTCAGATGATTTTCTTGCATGGACTTCCATCATAACTCTTAACATATATAAATGATCTCAAAAGTCTTGTATAATTTTAAATAGTCCCCAAATAAATTTTATTTTTTTGACCGAAACTAGTGTATAATATACTATGATTTTCGACCGAAACTTGCATTTCGAAAAGTTTCATAGAATCTAATTTTCCGATGATTTTTTTAGATGGAATTCCATCATAACCATCGCTCAAAAACATATATAAATGATATGTGAAGTCTCGTATCATTTTGAACAATCCCCGATTTAATATGATTTTTGACCGAAACTAGTATAAACTAGTGTATAATATATTATAATTTTTTGACCGAAACTTGCATTTCGAAACGTTTCATAGAATCTAGTTTTCAGATGATTTTTATGCATGGACTACCATCATAACATTCCCTCTTAACATATATAAATGATCTGAAAAGTCTCGTATCATTTCAAATAGTCCACAATTAAATTTTATTTTTTTGACTGAAACTAGTGTATAATATACTGATTTTTGACTGAAACTCGCATATCTAAAAGTTACATAGAATCTAATTTTCAGATGAATTTTTTGCATGGACTTCCATCAGATCCTTCCCTCTTAACATATATAAATGATATGTGAAGTCTTGTATCATTTCAAATAGTCCCCAATACAATTTGATTTTTTTGACCGAAACTAGTGTATAATATACTATGATTTTTGACCGAAACTTGCATTTCCAAAAGTTTCATAAAATCTAATTATCCGATGATTTTTTTGCATGGACAACCATCATAACCTTCCCTCGTAAAATATATAAATGATATGTGATGTTTTGTTTCATTTTGAACAGTCCCCGATTTAATTTGATTTTTGACCGAAACTAGTATAAACTTGTGTATAAACTATTATGATTTTTTGAACGAAACTTGCATTTTGAAAAGTTTCATAAAATCTAGTTTTCAGATGATTTTCTTGCATGGACTTCCATCATAAACTTCCCTCTTAATATATATAAATGATCTGAAAAGTCTCGAATAATTTCAAATAGTCCCCAATTATATTTTATTTTTTTGACCGAAACTAGTGTATAATATACTATGATTTTTGACTGAAACTTGCATTTCGAAAAGTTTCATAGAATCTAGTTTTCATATGATTTTTTACAAAGACTTTCATCATAACCATCGCTCGAAAAATATATAAATGATATGTGAAGTTTCATATCATTTCAAACAGTCCCCGATTTAATTTGATTTTTTATCAAAACTAGTATAAATTAGTGTATAATATATTATGATTTTTTGACCGAAACTTACATTTCGAAAAGTTTCATAGAATCTAGTTTTCAGATGATTATCTTGCATGGACTTCCATCATAACTCTTAACATATATAAATGATCTGAAAAGTCTTGTATAATTTCAAATAGTCCCCAATTAAATTTTATTTTTTTGACCGAAACTAGTGTATAATATACTATAATTTTAGACTGAAACTTGCATTTCGAAAATGTAGTTTTAAGAGAGCACCTAAGAGGGGGGGGTGAATTAGGTTGTTAACAAATTCTTCAATTTTTTACCGGTTTTAGTTTATTTTTCTGCTTAAGGTTAGATGCGAAAAATAAAGTGCTGAAAGTAGAAAGGACACGGCGATGTATAGTGGTTCCCCTCACAATCCGAGAGTACTCCACTCCTCCTTCGACTCGAAAGAGAATTTTACTATGTTTTGGACTTGTACAAGACACTCCTAGTCTTAAGCCACTAAACCACCAAGAACAATCCTCTTGGATTTTTCTTAAGTTCAAGTAGAGAACAATCCTCTCTAAATGAACACACTTGTTTCCAACTAACTCTTGAAACACAAGTAATACAACTCCACACCTTTGTCTTAACAATCCTAAAACAAAGTGTGACTTTAGAAATAATTTAGAATTTTTGAAGTGTATGAAAAAATGATTTCTATGTTGTATATCAATCAATTGATTGATCTTCTCCTTGTAGACAATCTCAATATAGTATACAAGTGTTCAATGCAAATGATATGTATTCTTAGCAATGTATGAAATTTTTGTGCAAAGAATACTTTAGAGACAATTGTGAACACTTGAGAAAGTATGAGAATATATGTGAGAAATTGTTTCTTAAAAAGTGTTTTCAAAAGGGAGGTGAAAAAATAAAATCTGAAAAAAGTTGAATTTATATTGCTACACACACCTTTCTAAAGGGGTATAATGAGTGAAAGAATGCCATGGATCAAGACAATGCATCAAAAAATTCTGGATGAATAAAAGTGACTTTTTGCCAAAAATTATCAGTGGTAACCGGTTACTTACCCTGGGGTAACCGGTTACTTATACCCAACGTAAATATTTTTTAAAAAAAACAACAGTGGTAACCGGTTACTTACCCTGGGGTAACCGGTTACTGAAGCTGAAAAATGAAAAAATTAAAAGTTCTTGGCAAAAAGTTTAATGCATTGACACAAAATTATGATGGATGAACCAAGACACTATTAGATGAATATTTTGAACACTTGTATATTATATTAGAGAAAGTTTAAGATATACCATTTATGTTGCTTGATCATTTGAAAGAAAATGCTCCATTTGAAATTATTTTAGTCTTCACTTAAATATTCACTCCAAGTCTTCAACTCAATCCTTTTTTGATCTTTGCTCATGTGAGTTGTTGAGAGATGTTGTCTTCATCAAAATTACCAAGAAGCTATGCCTTCACATTCTCCCCCTTTTTGATGATGACAACTCATTATTTTGAACAATGATTTCCACCAAGTTTCTAAACACCAAGGAATCTCCCCCTAAGGATGTGCTCCCCCTTTCTTTTAGAATATGAGCAATGTTTTGAGATTAAAAAAATTTCCTGCATAAATTTTAAACAACAAGCAACAATGCAATTCTTCTCCCCCTTTGGCATTATCAAAAAGGTTGGGTCAAGACTTAAAAGTTATGAGCATTTTCACATTTTACCACAAACATTGTAAAATATAGAAGCATAGCATATCAAGTTTCAAAAAGGAAAAGCCTACCCTTGTAGGACTTTAAAGTGCATAACAACATAACATAACAAAAAACATAAAACGATTAAAAACATAGATAAAAAAAAATCAATTAAACCAACACATTTAGTCACTTCCGGAACCTTCTCCCATCTCCACATCTTCTTCTTCTTCAAAAGACCGGTGAGAAGCGCGGTGAAGTTTTAGAAGTTTGTTAATGCCACGCATTGCTTGAGCATGGTTGGAGGTCATTTGAATCTTCATGGCCATCATCTCACGGTGAAGTGATTCCATTGTATATCCTCCTTCCGGAACAGCAGCATCTAATTCCTCTTTATATTTATAAGTCCCGTCCGGAGCCAACACAATACCGGTATTCTTGAGAAGTGTGTTTGTGTTGAGTTCACATATTTGATCATCCATTTCAAGATACTCTTCATTGTCAAGAGGCACCTTACAATAAGCCAACAACTTAGAGATAAAGAAACCATATGGCAAACCACCGGAAAGACCAAATTGATGTTTTAAATGATAAAAGATCAAATGAGACCAATTAATCTTCCATCCCAATTTCAAAGCTTTTAGTAAGAACACATCAAAATCGGAAACTTGTGCATGATTGGAATGGCGAGGAACTAAAATATAAGCTAGCACAAAATGTAACATCCGGTCACTAACCGTCAATGACTTAGCATATTTGATAACACGGGATGATTGAGATTGTTTCCCAATTAAGTCCTCATGAGTACCACGAGATATTTCAACAAAATAATTCAAGGTATCAAAGTCTTTCCAATGAGCACCTTCGGGAACATATCCGAAAAGAAATTCATCTCCCTCATTTGGAATTTCTAAACACTTAGCAATATCATCCAATCCAATGCATATATTAGTATTATTCACCACAGATTCCATAAAAACATCATCAAATTCATCATGAGTGAACTTAAGATTCCGATAGAAAGTTTTAACAAGTTCCGGATAAATCAAACCTGTCTCGGAGACTAACTTGTTCACACCGGAGGTTGTCAGAAGCTGTTCAAAATCAAAACTATGAACTGGAAAAGCAGAGAACTTCACATATTTGGTTTTCATCATCTCCCTTCGACTTACATCAGAGCTGGATTTTCTTCCCTTCGAAGGATGCATGTGACTAACATCCATGGATTCTTCCCTATTTCCAGTTTGTGAACCTTCACCCATAGCTTTCTTTCCCTTGTTCTTCTTGGTAGGAGCCATAATTTAGGTTTTGAAAAGTGAGGGTTTTGAGAGGAATCCGAAAATGTAAGCTTTGATAGAGAGATATGGGAATGATAGGATGTATGTGGAGAGTGTGGGTTTGCTTTGTATGGAGTTAATTTTGGAATTTGTGTGAGTGGGTTATTTTTCCAAGTGAGGGTTTATGAGACATTGAAGAAGGAAAGTTGAAGAAGATGAGATGAGTTCCAAGACAAGTGATAATGTTTGGTCTTAAAGTACAACATTTTAAAAATTATTTTTTTTTCCAGAATTGTTCAGTAGTAACCGGTTACTTACCCTGGGGTAACCGGTTACTCAAGCGCGAAAATTAAAAAAAAAAGAAATCAAACAGTGGTAACCGGTTACTTACCCTGGGGTAACCGGTTACTCATGCCAAACATGCAAAAACAGCAAGCTTCTAGATACAAAAAGGTGAGAGAAATTCATATTTTTGCACATGGACATGATTAAACACATATTAAGGCAACTTTTGATCATAGTACAAAAACTTGAAAAATAATTTAACTCTACAAAAAATCGAGAAAACTCATCTTTTAAACATAAATCATCAAAAACATGTGACTTACCGAAGTCGAAAAATTATGAAAAATACATACCTTTGATCCTTAATGATGTATGATGAATATTTGATGAAGAAATTAGAGATCCGTTTCGGTCAAAATTCCAAGTTCTCGGCGAATTTTGTAAAATGGCTCTTTTGCAAGGGGTTTGGTGAATATGTCCGCAAGTTGGTTATGTGTATCCACAAATGTGACTTCGACATCTCCATTAAGCACATGATCTCGTAAGAAATGATGTCGGATGTCAATGTGCTTAGTTCTTGAATGCATGACAGGATTTTTTGTGATGTTGATAGCACTCGTATTGTCGCATCGAAGGGGAATGCATCCAAGGTTTAATCCATAATCATCAAGTTGTTGTTTAAGCCATAGGATTTGTGCACAGCAACTTCCCGCCGCTATGTACTCCGCTTCAGCCGTACTTAGAGCAACACAAGCTTGTTTCTTGCATGCCCATGAAACCAATGCATTTCCTAGGATGTGACATGTACCACTTGTACTTTTTCGATCTGTTTTGCATCCTCGATATTTTGTGATATCAATTGGAATTCCGAATTCATCTTGATCAACGTAGGTACCGGACCCCATTGGAGTAGCCATAGGTTTGCACGTATCCATTTCGAATCTCTTCAATAATTCCTTGCAATATTTAGATTGGTTTATGAAGATTCCTTCTTCTAGTTGCTTGATTTGAAGACCAAGGAAATAGTTCATCTTTCCCATCATGGACATTTCAAATTCTCCTTGCATTATTAATGAGAATTCCTCACAAAGATCTTTGTTAGTTGAACCAAAAATGATATCATCAACGTAAACTTGAACTAATAACGTATTACCTCTTGTTTTCTTGATGAACAAAGTTTTATCGACTTTTCCTTTTATGAAGCCCTTTTCGCAAAGAAAGTTGCTAAGGCGATCATACCATGCTCTTGGTGCTTGCTTTAGACCATAGAGAGCTTTTCTTAGTTTGAAAACATGAGATGGATTCTTGAAGTCTTCAAAACCCGGGGGTTGTTTGACATATACTTCTTCATTGATGTATCCGTTCAAGAAAGCACTTTTGACGTCCATTTGGTAGAGTTGAAAGTTCATGGAACATGCATAGGCAAGCAAAAGTCGAATAGCTTCCAATCTTGCAACCGGAGCAAAGGTTTCTTCAAAGTCAATTCCTTCCTCTTGATTGTAACCTTGCGCCACTAATCTTGCCTTATTCCGAATGATAATACCATTTTCATCAAGTTTATTTTTGAATACCCATCTTGTACCTATAATATGTTTATCACTTGGTCTAGGGACAAGTTCCCAAACTTGATTCCGTTCGAATTGATTCAATTCTTCTTGCATAGCGAGTATCCATTGATCGTCTTTTAATGCTTCATTGATTTTGGAGGGTTCTATTTGTGAGACAAACGCCATGTTCATGCAAGCATCTTTGAGATTTAACCTTGTTGCTACCCCTTGGCTTATATCTCCGATAACCTTGTCAATAGGGTGATCTCTATGAATTTTCCATTCTATAGGTAGATTGTTGATATCTTGATCTTGTTGAATCGAATCTTCACTTTCAACTTGATTTTCAACATGGTTTTTCGAGGTATCTTCTTTAGGAACTTCTAAAAATTCATCATCATCATCACACAAAATAATATCCTCCTTGGAGGGGTTAGTTTCATCAAATTTAACATGAATAGATTCTTCAATAGTTAAAGTTCTTTTGTTATAAATTCTATATGCTTTACTATGAAGAGAATAACCGAGAAATATACCTTCATCCGATTTCTCATCAAACTTACCGAGATTGTCCTTGTCGTTGTTAAGGACAAAGCACTTACAACCAAAGACATGAAGAAATGCAATGGTTGGTTTTCTTCCTCTAAACAATTCGTATGGAGTCTTTTTGAGAATTGGTCTAATGTTGACACGATTACTTACAAAGCACGCCGTGCTTACCGCGTCCGCCCAAAAGTATTTAGGTAGATTTGAGTCACTAAGCATGGTCCTTGCAAGCTCTATCAATGTCCGATTCTTTCTTTCTACGACACCGTTTTGTTGTGGAGTTCTTGGTGCGGAGAAATTATGTGATATCCCATTCTCTTCACAAAATTCATCAAATGATGTATTTTGAAACTCACCACCGTGGTCGCTTCTTATGGAGACAATTGGAAGAGACTTCTCATTTTGGACTTGCTTGGCATACTTCTTGAATGCTTTAAAAGCGTCACTTTTCTGCACTAGAAACAAAGTCCAAGTATATCTAGAAAAATCGTCTACAATAACTAGTACATAAACATTACCTCCGAAGCTCTTAGTTCTTGATGGACCAAAAAGATCCATGTGAAGTAATTGTAGCGGCCTCGATGTGGACACCACGTTTTTGGATATGAAAGTTGATTTGGTTTGTTTGCCCTTTTGGCATGCATCACAAAGTCTATCTTTGACAAATTTCATCTTCGGTAATCCAATAACAAGATCATGCTTAACCAATTTGTTTAAGTGCTCCATGTGAATGTGAGCCATCCTTTTATGCCATAGCCATGACTCATTGTTATTTGCCACAAGGCATTTTACCTTCAAAGAAACATTGTCAAGAGAAATCATAAAAATATTATTGATTCTATTTCCTTTTAACATAACCTCATGAGTGACTTCATCTATAATCAAACATTCATCTTTATTGAAGTTGATCTTGAATCCTTTGTCACAAAGTTGGCTAATGCTAAGAAGATTGTGCTTGAGTCCTTCGACATAGAGTACATCTTCTATAGTTGTAAAAGGTGGTGAACCAATGGTGCCAATGCCAAGAATCTTTCCTTTGTTGTTGTCACCATAAGTAACATAACCCTTGGCCTTAAGCTTTAGATTTGAAAATTTGTTTATGTCTCCCGTCATATGCTTTGAACAACCGCTATCGAGAAACCATTGATTAGTGGTTGACTTCAAGCATACCTACAACACAAAATCAAGTAGTGTTAGGTACCCAAATTGCTTTGGGTCCTTGATAGTTAGTACCCTTTTCAACCCACACATAATGCCCTTTAGCAACACCAATATTACGCACATAGCAGGCATTAGGTGTGTGGCCTTTAATTCCACAATAAAAACAAGTAGGTTGAAAATGACTTCTATATCTAGGAACATAATTCTTTTTCTTCACAACTCTTTTCTTTTTATGATTTTGATGCTGAATTTTAGAAGTGATTGCCTTTTCTTTAACAACTTGTTCACTTGCTCTTACGAAAACGGTCTCATTGGTGCTTGGTTTGGAAAACTTGGAATATCCTAATCCACTTTTATCATTAGGATATCTTTGATGTTTAAGAATTTCTTCCAAGCCAATTTGACCTTTTTCGTATCTTTCTAACACTCTTTTGAGTTGAACAATTTGAAAAGATAAGGATTCACAATTCTTGCATACAAGACTTTGTTTTTCATCCATCAATTTTTGTTTTTCATTTTCAATATTTTTCATAAAAACTGAATTTTGTTCTTCTAAAAATGAAATTCTTTTCTTTTGAGATGAGATGCTTTTATACAAAGTCTTGCATTCTTTTAGAAGTACATCTATAACTTCTTGTGCCTCATTATCATAAATAGAGTAATTGCTACTAACCTCATCATGTTCGTCATCGGAGTGGTGAGAAGCCATCAAAGCCATATTTGCACGTTCTTCATTTTCCGATTCCGATGATGAACTTATCTCATTGTCTTCCCACGCAACATATGCCTTCTTGTTTTTATAGTCCTTCTTGCCTTTGAATCCACCTTTCTTTTGAAGCTTTGGACAATCCGGTTTGATATGTCCTTGCTTCCCACATTCATAGCATGTAACATCTTGATTTGATGTGGATCCCTCTCTTTTCCTGAAATGTCTATTCTTTTTAGTGAAAAGAGATTTATCATTTTTATTAAAAAACTTACCGAGCTTTTTCACAAGTAGCATGAAGTCTTCATCTTCCGATGTGTCCTCATCTTTATCTTGTTTAGATTCGACTTTCAAGGCAATTCCTTTAGACTTCTTTTCTTGATTCTCATGTTTTTCTAATCTTCCAAGTTCCATTTCATGTTCTTGGAGTTTTCCGAATAAGGATGCGGATGTCATCGTTGAGAGACTCTTTTTCTCGGAAATAGCCGTCACTTTTGGTTGCCATTCTCTTGTTAATGATCTTAGGACTTTAAGATTGAGATCATCATTTGTAAATGTTTTTCCAAGAGCAATCAAATGATTTGTAAGATGAACAAATCTCTTTTGCATTTCTACAATGGATTCTCCGGGCTGCATTCGAAACATTTCATACTCTTGGCTTAAGGTGTTTAGCCTTGATCTCTTCACTTCGGTGGTTCCTTCATGTGTTTCTACCAAGGTGTCCCAAATTTCCTTTGCCGATCTACATTGAGATATGCGAAAGAACTCATCCATACTAAGAGCGCTTTGGAGTATGTTGATTGCCTTCTTCTCATCTAGAATCCTTTTCTTATCATCTTCGTCATAAGTATTTTTCAATTTCGCGGTTCCAATGCCATTGATAACATTCATCGGATTATGTGGACCGTTTTCAATTGCTTCCCATATACCTTCTCCTTGGGCTTCAAGATGTGCCTTCATTCTAATCTTCCAAAAGTCAAAATATTCTCCGGAGAAGAGTGGGGGCTTGTTGCTACTTCCACCGTCTTTGAAAACCGGATGTGTGTTTGCGGAAGCCATGCTGGATCACTAGGAACAAGTTACCTATAACTTGCTCTGATGCCAATTGTAGTTTTAAGAGAGCACCTAAGAGGGGGGGGGGGGGTGAATTAGGTTGTTAACAAATTCTTCAATTTTTTACCGGTTTTAGTTTATTTTTCTGCTTAAGGTTAGATGCGAAAAATAAAGTGCTGAAAGTAGAAAGGACACGGCGATGTATAGTGGTTCCCCTCACAATCCGAGAGTACTCCACTCCTCCTTCGACTCGAAAGAGAATTTTACTATGTTTTGGACTTGTACAAGACACTCCTAGTCTTAAGCCACTAAACCACCAAGAACAATCCTCTTGGATTTTTCTTAAGTTCAAGTAGAGAACAATCCTCTCTAAATGAACACACTTGTTTCCAACTAACTCTTGAAACACAAGTAATACAACTCCACACCTTTGTCTTAACAATCCTAAAACAAAGTGTGACTTTAGAAATAATTTAGAATTTTTGAAGTGTATGAAAAAATGATTTCTATGTTGTATATCAATCAATTGATTGATCTTCTCCTTGTAGACAATCTCAATATAGTATACAAGTGTTCAATGCAAATGATATGTATTCTTAGCAATGTATGAAATTTTTGTGCAAAGAATACTTTAGAGACAATTGTGAACACTTGAGAAAGTATGAGAATATATGTGAGAAATTGTTTCTTAAAAAGTGTTTTCAAAAGGGAGGTGAAAAAATAAAATCTGAAAAAAGTTGAATTTATATTGCTACACACACCTTTCTAAAGGGGTATAATGAGTGAAAGAATGCCATGGATCAAGACAATGCATCAAAAAATTCTGGATGAATAAAAGTGACTTTTTGCCAAAAATTATCAGTGGTAACCGGTTACTTACCCTGGGGTAACCGGTTACTTATACCCAACGTAAATATTTTTTAAAAAAAACAACAGTGGTAACCGGTTACTTACCCTGGGGTAACCGGTTACTGAAGCTGAAAAATGAAAAAATTAAAAGTTCTTGGCAAAAAGTTTAATGCATTGACACAAAATTATGATGGATGAACCAAGACACTATTAGATGAATATTTTGAACACTTGTATATTATATTAGAGAAAGTTTAAGATATACCATTTATGTTGCTTGATCATTTGAAAGAAAATGCTCCATTTGAAATTATTTTAGTCTTCACTTAAATATTCACTCCAAGTCTTCAACTCAATCCTTTTTTGATCTTTGCTCATGTGAGTTGTTGAGAGATGTTGTCTTCATCAAAATTACCAAGAAGCTATGCCTTCACAGAAAAGAATCATAGAATCTAATTTTCCGATGATTTTTTACAAAGACTTCCATCATAACCTTCCCTCGAAAAATATATAAATGATATGTGAAGTTTCGTATCATTTTGAACAGTCCCCGATTTAATTTGATTTTTGACCGAAACTAGTATAAACTAGTGTGTAATAAATTATGATTTTTTTACCGAAACTTGCATTTCGAAAAATTTCATAGAAACTAGTTTTCAGATGATTTTCTTGCATGTACTTCCATCATAAACTTCCCTCTTAACATATATAAATGATCTGAAAAGTCTCGAATAATTTCAAATAGTCCCCAATTAAATTTTATTTTTTTGACCGAAACTAGTGTATAATATACTATGATTTTCGACCGAAACTTGTATTTCGAAAAGTTTCATAGAATCTAATTTTCCGATGATTTTTTTAGATGGTCTTCCATAATAACCATCGCTGAAAAACATATATAAATGATAGGTGAAGTCTCGTATCATTTTTAACAATCCCCGATTTAATATGGTATTTGATCGAAACTAGTATAAACTAGTGTATAATATATTATGATTTTTTGACCGAAACTTGCATTTCGAAAAGTTTCATAGAATCTAGTTTTCAGATGATTTTTATGCGTGGACTACCATCATAACATTCCCTCTAACATATATAAATGATCTGAAAAGTCTCGTATCATTTCAAATAGTCCACAATAAAATTTTATTTTTTTGACCGAAACTAGTGTATAATATACTATGATTTTTGACCGAAACTCGCATATCTAAAAGTTTCATAGAATCTAATTTTCAAATGAATTTTTTGCATGGACTTCCATCATATCCTTCCCTCTTAACATATATAAATGATATGTGAAGTCTCGTATCATTTCAAATAGTCCCCAATACAATTTGATTTTTTTGACCGAAACTAGTGTATAATATACTATGATTTTTGACCGAAACTTGCATTTCAAAAAGTTTCATAGAATCTAATTATCCGATGATTTTTTGCATGGACATCCATCATAACCTTCCCTCGTAAAATATATAAATGATATATGAAGTTTCATATCATTTCGAACAGTACCTGATTTAATTTGATTTTTGACCGATACTAGTATAAACTAATGTATAATATATTATGATTGTTTTGACCGAAACTTGCATTTCGAAATTTTTCATAGAATCTAGTTTTCAGATGATTTTCTTGCATGGACTTCCATCATAACTCTTACCATATATAAATGATCTCAAAAGTCTTGTATAATTTTAAATAGTCCCCAAATAAATTTTATTTTTTTGACTGAAACTAGTGTATAATATACTATGATTTTCGACCGAAACTTGCATTTCGAAAAGTTTCATAGAATCTAATTTTCCGATGATTTTTTTAGATGGACTTCCATCATAACCATCGCTCAAAAACATATATAAATGATATGTGAAGTCTCGTATCATTTTGAACAATCCCCGATTTAATATGATTTTTGACCGAAACTAGTATAAACTAGTGTATAATATATTATAATTTTTTGACTGAAACTTGCATTTCGAAACGTTTCATAGAATCTAGTTTTCAGATGATTTTTATGCATGGACTACCATCATAACATTCCCTCTTAACATATATAAATGATCTGAAAAGTCTCGTATCATTTCAAATAGTCCACAATTAAATTTTATTTTTTTGACTGAAACTAGTGTATAATATACTGATTTTTGACTGAAACTCGCATATCTAAAAGTTACATAGAATCTAATTTTCAGATGAATTTTTTGCATGGACTTCCATCAGATCCTTCCCTCTTAACATATATAAATGATATGTGAAGTCTTGTATCATTTCAAATAGTCCCCAATACAATTTGATTTTTTTGACCGAAACTAGTGTATAATATACTATGATTTTTGACCGAAACTTGCATTTCCAAAAGTTTCATAAAATCTAATTATCCGATGATTTTTTTGCATGGACAACCATCATAACCTTCCCTCGTAAAATATATAAATGATATGTGATGTTTTGTTTCATTTTGAACAGTCCCCGATTTAATTTGATTTTTGACCGAAACTAGTATAAACTTGTGTATAAACTATTATGATTTTTTGAACGAAACTTGCATTTTGAAAAGTTTCATAAAATCTAGTTTTCAGATGATTTTCTTGCATGGACTTCCATCATAAACTTCCCTCTTAATATATATAAATGATCTGAAAAGTCTCGAATAATTTCAAATAGTCCCCAATTATATTTTATTTTTTTGACCGAAACTAGTGTATAATATACTATGATTTTTGACTGAAACTTGCATTTCGAAAAGTTTCATAGAATCTAGTTTTCATATGATTTTTTACAAAGACTTTCATCATAACCCTCGCTCGAAAAATATATAAATGATATGTGAAGTTTCATATCATTTCAAACAGTCCCCGATTTAATTTGATTTTTTATCAAAACTAGTATAAATTAGTGTATAATATATTATGATTTTTTGACCGAAACTTACATTTCGAAAAGTTTCATAGAATCTAGTTTTCAGATGATTATCTTGCATGGACTTCCATCATAACTCTTAACATATATAAATGATCTGAAAAGTCTTGTATAATTTCAAATAGTCCCCAATTAAATTTTATTTTTTTGACCGAAACTAGTGTATAATATACTATAATTTTAGACTGAAACTTGCATTTCGAAAAGAATCATAGAATCTAATTTTCCGATGATTTTTTACAAAGACTTCCATCATAACCTTCCCTCGAAAAATATATAAATGATATGTGAAGTTTCGTATCATTTTGAACAGTCCCCGATTTAATTTGATTTTTGACCGAAACTAGTATAAACTAGTGTGTAATAAATTATGATTTTTTTACCGAAACTTGCATTTCGAAAAATTTCATAGAAACTAGTTTTCAGATGATTTTCTTGCATGTACTTCCATCATAAACTTCCCTCTTAACATATATAAATGATCTGAAAAGTCTCGAATAATTTCAAATAGTCCCCAATTAAATTTTATTTTTTTGACCGAAACTAGTGTATAATATACTATGATTTTCGACCGAAACTTGCATTTCGAAAAGTTTCATAGAATCTAATTTTCCGATGATTTTTTTAGATGGTCTTCCATAATAACCATCGCTGAAAAACATATATAAATGATAGGTGAAGTCTCGTATCATTTTTAACAATCCCCGATTTAATATGGTATTTGATCGAAACTAGTATAAACTAGTGTATAATATATTATGATTTTTTGACCGAAACTTGCATTTCGAAAAGTTTCATAGAATCTAGTTTTCAGATGATTTTTATGCGTGGACTACCATCATAACATTCCCTCTAACATATATAAATGATCTGAAAAGTCTCGTATCATTTCAAATAGTCCACAATAAAATTTTATTTTTTTGACCGAAACTAGTGTATAATATACTATGATTTTTGACCGAAACTCGCATATCTAAAAGTTTCATAGAATCTAATTTTCAAATGAATTTTTTGCATGGACTTCCATCATATCCTTCCCTCTTAACATATATAAATTATATGTGAAGTCTCGTATCATTTCAAATAGTCCCCAATACAATTTGATTTTTTTGACCGAAACTAGTGTATAATATACTATGATTTTTGACCGAAACTTGCATTTCAAAAAGTTTCATAGAATCTAATTATCCGATGATTTTTTGCATGGACATCCATCATAACCTTCCCTCGTAAAATATATAAATGATATATGAAGTTTCATATCATTTCGAACAGTACCTGATTTAATTTGATTTTTGACCGATACTAGTATAAACTAATGTATAATATATTATGATTGTTTTGACCGAAACTTGCATTTCGAAATTTTTCAAAGAATCTAGTTTTCAGATGATTTTCTTGCATGGACTTCCATCATAACTCTTACCATATATAAATGATCTCAAAAGTCTTGTATAATTTTAAATAGTCCCCAAATAAATTTTATTTTTTTGACCGAAACTAGTGTATAATATACTATGATTTTCGACCGAAACTTGCATTTCGAAAAGTTTCATAGAATCTAATTTTCCGATGATTTTTTTAGATGGACTTCCATCATAACCATCGCTCAAAAACATATATAAATGATATGTGAAGTCTCGTATCATTTTGAACAATCCCCGATTTAATATGATTTTTGACCGAAACTAGTATAAACTAGTGTATAATATATTATAATTTTTTGACTGAAACTTGCATTTCGAAACGTTTCATAGAATCTAGTTTTCAGATGATTTTTATGCATGGACTACCATCATAACATTCCCTCTTAACATATATAAATGATCTGAAAAGTCTCGTATCATTTCAAATAGTCCACAATTAAATTTTATTTTTTTGACTGAAACTAGTGTATAATATACTGATTTTTGACTGAAACTCGCATATCTAAAAGTTACATAGAATCTAATTTTCAGATGAATTTTTTGCATGGACTTCCATCAGATCCTTCCCTCTTAACATATATAAATGATATGTGAAGTCTTGTATCATTTCAAATAGTCCCCAATACAATTTGATTTTTTTGACCGAAACTAGTGTATAATATACTATGATTTTTGACCGAAACTTGCATTTCCAAAAGTTTCATAAAATCTAATTATCCGATGATTTTTTTGCATGGACAACCATCATAACCTTCCCTCGTAAAATATATAAATGATATGTGATGTTTTGTTTCATTTTGAACAGTCCCCGATTTAATTTGATTTTTGACCGAAACTAGTATAAACTTGTGTATAAACTATTATGATTTTTTGAACGAAACTTGCATTTTGAAAAGTTTCATAAAATCTAGTTTTCAGATGATTTTCTTGCATGGACTTCCATCATAAAACTCCCTCTTAATATATATAAATGATATGAAAAGTCTCGAATAATTTCAAATAGTCCCCAATTATATTTTATTTTTTTGACCGAAACTAGTGAATAATATACTATGATTTTTGACTGAAACTTGCATTTCGAAAAGTTTCATAGAATCTAGTTTTCATATGATTTTTTACAAAGACTTTCATCATAACCATCGCTCGAAAAATATATAAATGATATGTGAAGTTTCATATCATTTCAAACAGTCCCCGATTTAATTTGATTTTTTTATCAAAACTAGTATAAATTAGTGTATAATATATTATGATTTTTTGACCGAAACTTACATTTCGAAAAGTTTCATAGAATCTAGTTTTCAGATGATTATCTTGCATGGACTTCCATCATAACTCTTAACATATATAAATGATCTGAAAAGTCTTGTATAATTTCAAATAGTCCCCAATTAAATTTTATTTTTTTGACCGAAACTAGTGTATAATATACTATAATTTTATACTGAAACTTGCATTTCGAAAAGAATCATAGAATCTAATTTTCCGATGATTTTTTACAAAGACTTCCATCATAACCTTCCCTCGAAAAATATATAAATGATATGTGAAGTTTCGTATCATTTTGAACAGTCCCCGATTTAATTTGATTTTTGACCGAAACTAGTATAAACTAGTGTGTAATAAATTATGATTTTTTGACCGAAAATTGCATTTCGAAAAATTTCATAGAAACTAGTTTTCAGATGATTTTCTTGCATATACTTCCATCATAAACTTCCCTCTTAACATATATAAATGATCTGAAAAGTCTCGAATAATTTCAAATAGTCCCCAATTAAATTTTATTTTTTTGACCGAAACTAGTGTATAATATACTATGATTTTCGACCGAAACATGCATTTCGAAAAGTTTCATAGAATCTAATTTTCCGATGATTTTTTTAGATGGTCTTCCATAATAACCATCGCTGAAAAACATATATAAATGATAGTTGAAGTCTCGTATCATTTTTAACAATCCCCGATTTAATATGGTATTTGATCGAAACTAGTATAAACTAGTGTATAATATATTATGATTTTTTGACCGAAACTTGCATTTCGAAAAGTTTCATAGAATCTAGTTTTCAGATGATTTTTATGCGTGGACTACCATCATAACATTCCCTCTAACATATATAAATGATCTGAAAAGTCTCGTATCATTTCAAATAGTCCACAATAAAATTTTATTTTTTTGACCGAAACTAGTGTATAATATACTATGATTTTTGACCGAAACTCGCATATCTAAAAGTTTCATAGAATCTAATTTTCAAATGAATTTTTTGCATGGACTTCCATCATATCCTTCCCTCTTAACATATATAAATGATATGTGAAGTCTCGTATCATTTCAAATAGTCCCCAATACAATTTGATTTTTTTGACCGAAACTAGTGTAAATATACTATGATTTTTGACCGAAACTTGCATTTCAAAAAGTTTCATAGAATCTAATTATCCGATGATTTTTTGCATGGACATCCATCATAACCTTCCCTCGTAAAATATATAAATGATATATGAAGTTTCATATCATTTCGAACAGTACCTGATTTAATTTGATTTTTGACCGATACTAGTATAAACTAATGTATAATATATTATGATTGTTTTGACCGAAACTTGCATTTCGAAATTTTTCAAAGAATCTAGTTTTCAGATGATTTTCTTGCATGGACTTCCATCATAACTCTTACCATATATAAATGATCTCAAAAGTCTTGTATAATTTTAAATAGTCCCCAAATAAATTTTATTTTTTTGACCGAAACTAGTGTATAATATACTATGATTTTCGACCGAAACTTGCATTTCGAAAAGTTTCATAGAATCTAATTTTCCGATGATTTTTTTAGATGGACTTCCATCATAACCATCGCTCAAAAACATATATAAATGATATGTGAAGTCTCGTATCATTTTGAACAATCCCCGATTTAATATGATTTTTGACCGAAACTAGTATAAACTAGTGTATAATATATTATAATTTTTTGACTGAAACTTGCATTTCGAAACGTTTCATAGAATCTAGTTTTCAGATGATTTTTATGCATGGACTACCATCATAACATTCCCTCTTAACATATATAAATGATCTGAAAAGTCTCGTATCATTTCAAATAGTCCACAATTAAATTTTATTTTTTTGACTGAAACTAGTGTATAATATACTGATTTTTGACTGAAACTCGCATATCTAAAAGTTACATAGAATCTAATTTTCAGATGAATTTTTTGCATGGACTTCCATCAGATCCTTCCCTCTTAACATATATAAATGATATGTGAAGTCTTGTATCATTTCAAATAGTCCCCAATACAATTTGATTTTTTTGACCGAAACTAGTGTATAATATACTATGATTTTTGACCGAAACTTGCATTTCCAAAAGTTTCATAAAATCTAATTATCCGATGATTTTTTTGCATGGACAACCATCATAACCTTCCCTCGTAAAATATATAAATGATATGTGATGTTTTGTTTCATTTTGAACAGTCCCCGATTTAATTTGATTTTTGACCGAAACTAGTATAAACTTGTGTATAAACTATTATGATTTTTTGAACGAAACTTGCATTTTGAAAAGTTTCATAAAATCTAGTTTTCAGATGATTTTCTTGCATGGACTTCCATCATAAAACTCCCTCTTAATATATATAAATGATATGAAAAGTCTCGAATAATTTCAAATAGTCCCCAATTATATTTTATTTTTTTGACCGAAACTAGTGAATAATATACTATGATTTTTGACTGAAACTTGCATTTCGAAAAGTTTCATAGAATCTAGTTTTCATATGATTTTTTACAAAGACTTTCATCATAACCATCGCTCGAAAAATATATAAATGATATGTGAAGTTTCATATCATTTCAAACAGTCCCCGATTTAATTTGATTTTTTTATCAAAACTAGTATAAATTAGTGTATAATATATTATGATTTTTTGACCGAAACTTACATTTCGAAAAGTTTCATAGAATCTAGTTTTCAGATGATTATCTTGCATGGACTTCCATCATAACTCTTAACATATATAAATGATCTGAAAAGTCTTGTATAATTTCAAATAGTCCCCAATTAAATTTTATTTTTTTGACCGAAACTAGTGTATAATATACTATAATTTTATACTGAAACTTGCATTTCGAAAAGAATCATAGAATCTAATTTTCCGATGATTTTTTACAAAGACTTCCATCATAACCTTCCCTCGAAAAATATATAAATGATATGTGAAGTTTCGTATCATTTTGAACAGTCCCCGATTTAATTTGATTTTTGACCGAAACTAGTATAAACTAGTGTGTAATAAATTATGATTTTTTGACCGAAAATTGCATTTCGAAAAATTTCATAGAAACTAGTTTTCAGATGATTTTCTTGCATATACTTCCATCATAAACTTCCCTCTTAACATATATAAATGATCTGAAAAGTCTCGAATAATTTCAAATAGTCCCCAATTAAATTTTATTTTTTTGACCGAAACTAGTGTATAATATACTATGATTTTCGACCGAAACATGCATTTCGAAAAGTTTCATAGAATCTAATTTTCCGATGATTTTTTTAGATGGTCTTCCATAATAACCATCGCTGAAAAACATATATAAATGATAGTTGAAGTCTCGTATCATTTTTAACAATCCCCGATTTAATATGGTATTTGATCGAAACTAGTATAAACTAGTGTATAATATATTATGATTTTTTGACCGAAACTTGCATTTCGAAAAGTTTCATAGAATCTAGTTTTCAGATGATTTTTATGCGTGGACTACCATCATAACATTCCCTCTAACATATATAAATGATCTGAAAAGTCTCGTATCATTTCAAATAGTCCACAATAAAATTTTATTTTTTTGACCGAAACTAGTGTATAATATACTATGATTTTTGACCGAAACTCGCATATCTAAAAGTTTCATAGAATCTAATTTTCAAATGAATTTTTTGCATGGACTTCCATCATATCCTTCCCTCTTAACATATATAAATGATATGTGAAGTCTCGTATCATTTCAAATAGTCCCCAATACAATTTGATTTTTTTGACCGAAACTAGTGTATAATATACTATGATTTTTGACCGAAACTTGCATTTCAAAAAGTTTCATAGAATCTAATTATCCGATGATTTTTTGCATGGACATCCATCATAACCTTCCCTCGTAAAATATATAAATGATATATGAAGTTTCATATCATTTCGAACAGTACCTGATTTAATTTGATTTTTGACCGATACTAGTATAAACTAATGTATAATATATTATGATTGTTTTGACCGAAACTTGCATTTCGAAATTTTTCAAAGAATCTAGTTTTCAGATGATTTTCTTGCATGGACTTCCATCATAACTCTTACCATATATAAATGATCTCAAAAGTCTTGTATAATTTTAAATAGTCCCCAAATAAATTTTATTTTTTTGACCGAAACTAGTGTATAATATACTATGATTTTCGACCGAAACTTGCATTTCGAAAAGTTTCATAGAATCTAATTTTCCGATGATTTTTTTAGATGGACTTCCATCATAACCATCGCTCAAAAACATATATAAATGATATGTGAAGTCTCGTATCATTTTGAACAATCCCCGATTTAATATGATTTTTGACCGAAACTAGTATAAACTAGTGTATAATATATTATAATTTTTTGACTGAAACTTGCATTTCGAAACGTTTCATAGAATCTAGTTTTCAGATGATTTTTATGCATGGACTACCATCATAACATTCCCTCTTAACATATATAAATGATCTGAAAAGTCTCGTATCATTTCAAATAGTCCACAATTAAATTTTATTTTTTTGACTGAAACTAGTGTATAATATACTGATTTTTGACTGAAACTCGCATATCTAAAAGTTACATAGAATCTAATTTTCAGATGAATTTTTTGCATGGACTTCCATCAGATCCTTCCCTCTTAACATATATAAATGATATGTGAAGTCTTGTATCATTTCAAATAGTCCCCAATACAATTTGATTTTTTTGACCGAAACTAGTGTATAATATACTATGATTTTTGACCGAAACTTGCATTTCCAAAAGTTTCATAAAATCTAATTATCCGATGATTTTTTTGCATGGACAACCATCATAACCTTCCCTCGTAAAATATATAAATGATATGTGATGTTTTGTTTCATTTTGAACAGTCCCCGATTTAATTTGATTTTTGACCGAAACTAGTATAAACTTGTGTATAAACTATTATGATTTTTTGAACGAAACTTGCATTTTGAAAAGTTTCATAAAATCTAGTTTTCAGATGATTTTCTTGCATGGACTTCCATCATAAACTTCCCTCTTAATATATATAAATGATATGAAAAGTCTCGAATAATTTCAAATAGTCCCCAATTATATTTTATTTTTTTGACCGAAACTAGTGTATAATATACTATGATTTTTGACTGAAACTTGCATTTCGAAAAGTTTCATAGAATCTAGTTTTCATATGATTTTTTACAAAGACTTTCATCATAACCATCGCTCGAAAAATATATAAATGATATGTGAAGTTTCATATCATTTCAAACAGTCCCCGATTTAATTTGATTTTTAATCAAAACTAGTATAAATTAGTGTATAATATATTATGATTTTTTGACCGAAACTTACATTTCGAAAAGTTTCATAGAATCTAGTTTTCAGATGATTATCTTGCATGGACTTCCATCATAACTCTTAACATATATAAATGATCTGAAAAGTCTTGTATAATTTCAAATAGTCCCCAATTAAATTTTATTTTTTTGACCGAAACTAGTGTATAATATACTATAATTTTAGACTGAAACTTGCATTTCGAAAAGAATCATAGAATCTAATTTTCCGATGATTTTTTACAAAGACTTCCATCATAACCTTCCCTCGAAAAATATATAAATGATATGTGAAGTTTCGTATCATTTTGAACAGTCCCCGATTTAATTTGATTTTTGACCGAAACTAGTATAAACTAGTGTGTAATAAATTATGATTTTTTGACCGAAACTTGCATTTCGAAAAATTTCATAGAAACTAGTTTTCAGATGATTTTCTTGCATGTACTTCCATCATAAACTTCCCTCTTAACATATATAAATGATCTGAAAAGTCTCGAATAATTTCAAATAGTCCCCAATTAAATTTTATTTTTTTGACCGAAACTAGTGTATAATATACTATGATTTTCGACCGAAACTTGCATTTCGAAAAGTTTCATAGAATCTAATTTTCCGATGATTTTTTTAGATGGTCTTCCATAATAACCATCGCTGAAAAACATATATAAATGATAGTTGAAGTCTCGTATCATTTTTAACAATCCCCGATTTAATATGGTATTTGATCGAAACTAGTATAAACTAGTGTATAATATATTATGATTTTTTGACCGAAACTTGCATTTCAAAAAGTTTCATAGAATCTAGTTTTCAGATGATTTTTATGCGTGGACTACCATCATAACATTCCCTCTAACATATATAAATGATCTGAAAAGTCTCGTATCATTTCAAATAGTCCACAATAAAATTTTATTTTTTTGACCGAAACTAGTGTATAATATACTATGATTTTTGACCGAAACTCGCATATCTAAAAGTTTCATAGAATCTAATTTTCAAATGAATTTTTTGCATGGACTTCCATCATATCCTTCCCTCTTAACATATATAAATGATATGTGAAGTCTCGTATCATTTCAAATAGTCCCCAATACAATTTGATTTTTTTGACCGAAACTAGTGTATAATATACTATGATTTTTGACCGAAACTTGCATTTCAAAAAGTTTCATAGAATCTAATTATCCGATGATTTTTTGCATGGACATCCATCATAACCTTCCCTCGTAAAATATATAAATGATATATGAAGTTTCATATCATTTCGAACAGTACCTGATTTAATTTGATTTTTGACCGATACTAGTATAAACTAATGTATAATATATTATGATTGTTTTGACCGAAACTTGCATTTCGAAATTTTTCATAGAATCTAGTTTTCAGATGATTTTCTTGCATGGACTTCCATCATAACTCTTACCATATATAAATGATCTCAAAAGTCTTGTATAATTTTAAATAGTCCCCAAATAAATTTTATTTTTTTGACCGAAACTAGTGTATAATATACTATGATTTTCGACCGAAACTTGCATTTCGAAAAGTTTCATAGAATCTAATTTTCCGATGATTTTTTTAGATGGACTTCCATCATAACCATCGCTCAAAAACATATATAAATGATATGTGAAGTCTCGTATCATTTTGAACAATCCCCGATTTAATATGATTTTTGACCGAAACTAGTATAAACTAGTGTATAATATATTATAATTTTTTGACCGAAACTTGCATTTCGAAACGTTTCATAGAATCTAGTTTTCAGATGATTTTTATGCATGGACTACCATCATAACATTCCCTCTTAACATATATAAATGATCTGAAAAGTCTCGTATCATTTCAAATAGTCCACAATTAAATTTTATTTTTTTGACTGAAACTAGTGTATAATATACTGATTTTTGACTGAAACTCGCATATCTAAAAGTTACATAGAATCTAATTTTCAGATGAATTTTTTGCATGGACTTCCATCAGATCCTTCCCTCTTAACATATATAAATGATATGTGAAGTCTCGTATCATTTCAAATAGTCCCCAATACAATCTGATTTTTTGACCGAAACTAGTGTATAATATACTATGATTTTTGACCGAAACTTGCATTTCCAAAAGTTTCATAAAATCTAATTATCCGATGATTTTTTTGCATGGACAACCATCATAACCTTCCCTCGTAAAATATATAAATGATATGTGATGTTTTGTTTCATTTTGAACAGTCCCCGATTTAATTTGATTTTTGACCGAAACTAGTATAAACTTGTGTATAAACTATTATGATTTTTTGAACGAAACTTGCATTTTGAAAAGTTTCATAAAATCTAGTTTTCAGATGATTTTCTTGCATGGACTTCCATCATAAACTTCCCTCTTAATATATATAAATGATCTGAAAAGTCTCGAATAATTTCAAATAGTCCCCAATTATATTTTATTTTTTTGACCGAAACTAGTGTATAATATACTATGATTTTTGACTGAAACTTGCATTTCGAAAAGTTTCATAGAATCTAGTTTTCATATGATTTTTTACAAAGACTTTCATCATAACCCTCGCTCGAAAAATATATGAATGATATGTGAAGTTTCATATCATTTCAAACAGTCCCCGATTTAATTTGATTTTTTATCAAAACTAGTATAAATTAGTGTATAATATATTATGATTTTTTGACCGAAACTTACATTACGAAAAGTTTCATAGAATCTAGTTTTCAGATGATTATCTTGCATGGACTTCCATCATAACTCTTAACATATATAAATGATCTGAAAAGTCTTGTATAATTTCAAATAGTCCCCAATTAAATTTTATTTTTTTGACCGAAACTAGTGTATAATATACTATAATTTTAGACTGAAACTTGCATTTCGAAAAGAATCATAGAATCTAATTTTCCGATGATTTTTTACAAAGACTTCCATCATAACCTTCCCTCGAAAAATATATAAATGATATGTGAAGTTTCGTATCATTTTGAACAGTCCCCGATTTAATTTGATTTTTGACCGAAACTAGTATAAACTAGTGTGTAATAAATTATGATTTTTTTACCGAAACTTGCATTTCGAAAAATTTCATAGAAACTAGTTTTCAGATGATTTTCTTGCATGTACTTCCATCATAAACTTCCCTCTTAACATATATAAATGATCTGAAAAGTCTCGAATAATTTCAAATAGTCCCCAATTAAATTTTATTTTTTTGACCGAAACTAGTGTATAATATACTATGATTTTCGACCGAAACTTGCATTTCGAAAAGTTTCATAGAATCTAATTTTCCGATGATTTTTTTAGATGGTCTTCCATAATAACCATCGCTGAAAAACATATATAAATGATAGGTGAAGTCTCGTATCATTTTTAACAATCCCCGATTTAATATGGTATTTGATCGAAACTAGTATAAACTAGTGTATAATATATTATGATTTTTTGACCGAAACTTGCATTTCGAAAAGTTTCATAGAATCTAGTTTTCAGATGATTTTTATGCGTGGACTACCATCATAACATTCCCTCTAACATATATAAATGATCTGAAAAGTCTCGTATCATTTCAAATAGTCCACAATAAAATTTTATTTTTTTGACCGAAACTAGTGTATAATATACTATGATTTTTGACCGAAACTCGCATATCTAAAAGTTTCATAGAATCTAATTTTCAAATGAATTTTTTGCATGGACTTCCATCATATCCTTCCCTCTTAACATATATAAATTATATGTGAAGTCTCGTATCATTTCAAATAGTCCCCAATACAATTTGATTTTTTTGACCGAAACTAGTGTATAATATACTATGATTTTTGACCGAAACTTGCATTTCAAAAAGTTTCATAGAATCTAATTATCCGATGATTTTTTGCATGGACATCCATCATAACCTTCCCTCGTAAAATATATAAATGATATATGAAGTTTCATATCATTTCGAACAGTACCTGATTTAATTTGATTTTTGACCGATACTAGTATAAACTAATGTATAATATATTATGATTGTTTTGACCGAAACTTGCATTTCGAAATTTTTCAAAGAATCTAGTTTTCAGATGATTTTCTTGCATGGACTTCCATCATAACTCTTACCATATATAAATGATCTCAAAAGTCTTGTATAATTTTAAATAGTCCCCAAATAAATTTTATTTTTTTGACCGAAACTAGTGTATAATATACTATGATTTTCGACCGAAACTTGCATTTCGAAAAGTTTCATAGAATCTAATTTTCCGATGATTTTTTTAGATGGACTTCCATCATAACCATCGCTCAAAAACATATATAAATGATATGTGAAGTCTCGTATCATTTTGAACAATCCCCGATTTAATATGATTTTTGACCGAAACTAGTATAAACTAGTGTATAATATATTATAATTTTTTGACTGAAACTTGCATTTCGAAACGTTTCATAGAATCTAGTTTTCAGATGATTTTTATGCATGGACTACCATCATAACATTCCCTCTTAACATATATAAATGATCTGAAAAGTCTCGTATCATTTCAAATAGTCCACAATTAAATTTTATTTTTTTGACTGAAACTAGTGTATAATATACTGATTTTTGACTGAAACTCGCATATCTAAAAGTTACATAGAATCTAATTTTCAGATGAATTTTTTGCATGGACTTCCATCAGATCCTTCCCTCTTAACATATATAAATGATATGTGAAGTCTTGTATCATTTCAAATAGTCCCCAATACAATTTGATTTTTTTGACCGAAACTAGTGTATAATATACTATGATTTTTGACCGAAACTTGCATTTCCAAAAGTTTCATAAAATCTAATTATCCGATGATTTTTTTGCATGGACAACCATCATAACCTTCCCTCGTAAAATATATAAATGATATGTGATGTTTTGTTTCATTTTGAACAGTCCCCGATTTAATTTGATTTTTGACCGAAACTAGTATAAACTTGTGTATAAACTATTATGATTTTTTGAACGAAACTTGCATTTTGAAAAGTTTCATAAAATCTAGTTTTCAGATGATTTTCTTGCATGGACTTCCATCATAAACTTCCCTCTTAATATATATAAATGATATGAAAAGTCTCGAATAATTTCAAATAGTCCCCAATTATATTTTATTTTTTTGACCGAAACTAGTGTATAATATACTATGATTTTTGACTGAAACTTGCATTTCGAAAAGTTTCATAGAATCTAGTTTTCATATGATTTTTTACAAAGACTTTCATCATAACCATCGCTCGAAAAATATATAAATGATATGTGAAGTTTCATATCATTTCAAACAGTCCCCGATTTAATTTGATTTTTTATCAAAACTAGTATAAATTAGTGTATAATATATTATGATTTTTTGACCGAAACTTACATTTCGAAAAGTTTCATAGAATCTAGTTTTCAGATGATTATCTTGCATGGACTTCCATCATAACTCTTAACATATATAAATGATCTGAAAAGTCTTGTATAATTTCAAATAGTCCCCAATTAAATTTTATTTTTTTGACCGAAACTAGTGTATAATATACTATAATTTTAGACTGAAACTTGCATTTCGAAAAAAATCATAGAATCTAATTTTCCGATGATTTTTTACAAAGACTTCCATCATAACCTTCCCTCGAAAAATATATAAATGATATGTGAAGTTTTGTATCATTTTGAACAGTCCCCGATTTAATTTGATTTTTGACCGAAACTAGTATAAACTAGTGTGTAATAAATTATGATTTTTTGACCGAAACTTGCATTTCAAAAAATTTCATAGAAACTAGTTTTCAGATGATTTTCTTGCATGTACTTCCATCATAAACTTCCCTCTTAACATATATAAATGATCTGAAAAGTCTCGAATAATTTCAAATAGTTCCCAATTAAATTTTATTTTTTTGACCGAAACTAGTGTATAATATACTATGATTTTCGACCGAAACTTGCATTTCGAAAAGTTTCATAGAATCTAATTTTCCGATGATTTTTTTAGATGGTCTTCCATAATAACCATCGCTGAAAAACATATATAAATGATAGTTGAAGTCTCGTATCATTTTTAACAATCCCCGATTTAATATGGTATTTGATCGAAACTAGTATAAACTAGTGTATATTATATTATGATTTTTTGACTGAAACTTGCATTTCGAAACGTTTCATAGAATCTAGTTTTCAGATGATTTTTATGCATGGACTACCATCATAACATTCCCTCTTAACATATATAAATGATCTGAAAAGTCTCGTATCATTTCAAATAGTCCACAATTAAATTTTATTTTTTTGACTGAAACTAGTGTATAATATACTGATTTTTGACTGAAACTCGCATATCTAAAAGTTACATAGAATCTAATTTTCAGATGAATTTTTTGCATGGACTTCCATCAGATCCTTCCCTCTTAACATATATAAATGATATGTGAAGTCTTGTATCATTTCAAATAGTCCCCAATACAATTTGATTTTTTTGACCGAAACTAGTGTATAATATACTATGATTTTTGACCGAAACTTGCATTTCCAAAAGTTTCATAAAATCTAATTATCCGATGATTTTTTTGCATGGACAACCATCATAACCTTCCCTCGTAAAATATATAAATGATATGTGATGTTTTGTTTCATTTTGAACAGTCCCCGATTTAATTTGATTTTTGACCGAAACTAGTATAAACTTGTGTATAAACTATTATGATTTTTTGAACGAAACTTGCATTTTGAAAAGTTTCATAAAATCTAGTTTTCAGATGATTTTCTTGCATGGACTTCCATCATAAACTTCCCTCTTAATATATATAAATGATATGAAAAGTCTCGAATAATTTCAAATAGTCCCCAATTATATTTTATTTTTTTGACCGAAACTAGTGTATAATATACTATGATTTTTGACTGAAACTTGCATTTCGAAAAGTTTCATAGAATCTAGTTTTCATATGATTTTTTACAAAGACTTTCATCATAACCATCGCTCGAAAATATATAAATGATATGTGAAGTTTCATATCATTTCAAACAGTCCCCGATTTAATTTGATTTTTTATCAAAACTAGTATAAATTAGTGTATAATATATTATGATTTTTTGACCGAAACTTACATTTCGAAAAGTTTCATAGAATCTAGTTTTCAGATGATTATCTTGCATGGACTTCCATCATAACTCTTAACATATATAAATGATCTGAAAAGTCTTGTATAATTTCAAATAGTCCCCAATTAAATTTTATTTTTTTGACCGAAACTAGTGTATAATATACTATAATTTTAGACTGAAACTTGCATTTCGAAAAAAATCATAGAATCTAATTTTCCGATGATTTTTTACAAAGACTTCCATCATAACCTTCCCTCGAAAAATATATAAATGATATGTGAAGTTTTGTATCATTTTGAACAGTCCCCGATTTAATTTGATTTTTGACCGAAACTAGTATAAACTAGTGTGTAATAAATTATGATTTTTTGACCGAAACTTGCATTTCAAAAAATTTCATAGAAACTAGTTTTCAGATGATTTTCTTGCATGTACTTCCATCATAAACTTCCCTCTTAACATATATAAATGATCTGAAAAGTCTCGAATAATTTCAAATAGTTCCCAATTAAATTTTATTTTTTTGACCGAAACTAGTGTATAATATACTATGATTTTCGACCGAAACTTGCATTTCGAAAAGTTTCATAGAATCTAATTTTCCGATGATTTTTTTAGATGGTCTTCCATAATAACCATCGCTGAAAAACATATATAAATGATAGTTGAAGTCTCGTATCATTTTTAACAATCCCCGATTTAATATGGTATTTGATCGAAACTAGTATAAACTAGTGTATATTATATTATGATTTTTTGACTGAAACTTGCATTTCGAAACGTTTCATAGAATCTAGTTTTCAGATGATTTTTATGCATGGATTACCATCATAACATTCCCTCTTAACATATATAAATGATCTGAAAAGTCTCGTATCATTTCAAATAGTCCACAATTAAATTTTATTTTTTTGACTGAAACTAGTGTATAATATACTGATTTTTGACTGAAACTCGCATATCTAAAAGTTACATAGAATCTAATTTTCAGATGAATTTTTTGCATGGACTTCCATCAGATCCTTCCCTCTTAACATATATAAATGATATGTGAAGTCTTGTATCATTTCAAATAGTCCCCAATACAATTTGATTTTTTTGACCGAAACTAGTGTATAATATACTATGATTTTTGACCGAAACTTGCATTTCCAAAAGTTTCATAAAATCTAATTATCCGATGATTTTTTTGCATGGACAACCATCATAACCTTCCCTCGTAAAATATATAAATGATATGTGATGTTTTGTTTCATTTTGAACAGTCCCCGATTTAATTTGATTTTTGACCGAAACTAGTATAAACTTGTGTATAAACTATTATGATTTTTTGAACGAAACTTGCATTTTGAAAAGTTTCATAAAATCTAGTTTTCAGATGATTTTCTTGCATGGACTTCCATCATAAACTTCCCTCTTAATATATATAAATGATATGAAAAGTCTCGAATAATTTCAAATAGTCCCCAATTATATTTTATTTTTTTGACCGAAACTAGTGTATAATATACTATGATTTTTGACTGAAACTTGCATTTCGAAAAGTTTCATAGAATCTAGTTTTCATATGATTTTTTACAAAGACTTTCATCATAACCATCGCTCGAAAAATATATAAATGATATGTGAAGTTTCATATCATTTCAAACAGTCCCCGATTTAATTTGATTTTTTATCAAAACTAGTATAAATTAGTGTATAATATATTATGATTTTTTGACCGAAACTTACATTTCGAAAAGTTTCATAGAATCTAGTTTTCAGATGATTATCTTGCATGGACTTCCATCATAACTCTTAACATATATAAATGATCTGAAAAGTCTTGTATAATTTCAAATAGTCCCCAATTAAATTTTATTTTTTTGACCGAAACTAGTGTATAATATACTATAATTTTAGACTGAAACTTGCATTTCGAAAAAAATCATAGAATCTAATTTTCCGATGATTTTTTACAAAGACTTCCATCATAACCTTCCCTCGAAAAATATATAAATGATATGTGAAGTTTCGTATCATTTTGAACAGTCCCCGATTTAATTTGATTTTTGACCGAAACTAGTATAAACTAGTGTGTAATAAATTATGATTTTTTGACCGAAACTTGCATTTCGAAAAATTTCATAGAAACTAGTTTTCAGATGATTTTCTTGCATGTACTTCCATCATAAACTTCCCTCTTAACATATATAAATGATCTGAAAAGTCTCGAATAATTTCAAATAGTTCCCAATTAAATTTTATTTTTTTGACCGAAACTAGTGTATAATATACTATGATTTTCGACCGAAACTTGCATTTCGAAAAGTTTCATAGAATCTAATTTTCCGATGATTTTTTTAGATGGTCTTCCATAATAACCATCGCTGAAAAACATATATAAATGATAGTTGAAGTCTCGTATCATTATTAACAATCCCCGATTTAATATGGTATTTGATCGAAACTAGTATAAACTAGTGTATATTATATTATGATTTTTTGACCGAAACTTGCATTTCGAAAAGTTTCATAGAATCTAGTTTTCAGATGATTTTTATGCGTGGACTACCATCATAACATTCCCTCTAACATATATAAATGATCTGAAAAGTCTCGTATCATTTCAAATAGTCCACAATAAAATTTTATTTTTTTGACCGAAACTAGTGTATAATATACTATGATTTTTGACCGAAACTCGCATATCTAAAAGTTTCATAGAATCTAATTTTCAAATGAATTTTTTGCATGGACTTCCATCATATCCTTCCCTCTTAACATATATAAATGATATGTGAAGTCTCGTATCATTTCAAATAGTCCCCAATACAATTTGATTTTTTTGACCGAAACTAGTGTATAATATACTATGATTTTTGACCGAAACTTGCATTTCAAAAAGTTTCATAGAATCTAATTATCCGATGATTTTTTGCATGGACATCCATCATAACCTTCCCTCGTAAAATATATAAATGATATATGAAGTTTCATATCATTTCGAACAGTACCTGATTTAATTTGATTTTTGACCGATACTAGTATAAACTAATGTATAATATATTATGATTGTTTTGACCGAAACTTGCATTTCGAAATTTTTCATAGAATCTAGTTTTCAGATGATTTTCTTGCATGGACTTCCATCATAACTCTTACCATATATAAATGATCTCAAAAGTCTTGTATAATTTTAAATAGTCCCCAAATAAATTTTATTTTTTTGACCGAAACTAGTGTATAATATACTATGATTTTCGACCGAAACTTGCATTTCGAAAAGTTTCATAGAATCTAATTTTCCGATGATTTTTTTAGATGGACTTCCATCATAACCATCGCTCAAAAACATATATAAATGATATGTGAAGTCTCGTATCATTTTGAACAATCCCCGATTTAATATGATTTTTGACCGAAACTAGTATAAACTAGTGTATAATATATTATAATTTTTTGATCGAAACTTGCATTTCGAAACGTTTCATAGAATCTAGTTTTCAGATGATTTTTATGCATGGACTACCATCATAACATTCCCTCTTAACATATATAAATGATCTGAAAAGTCTCGTATCATTTCAAATAGTCCACAATTAAATTTTATTTTTTTGACTGAAACTAGTGTATAATATACTGATTTTTGACTGAAACTCGCATATCTAAAAGTTACATAGAATATAATTTTCAGATGAATTTTTTGCATGGACTTCCATCATATCCTTCCCTCTTAACATATATAAATGATATGTGAAGTCTCGTATCATTTCAAATAGTCCCCAATACAATTTGATTTTTTGACCGAAACTAGTGTATAATATACTATGATTTTTGACCGAAACTTGCATTTCCAAAAGTTTCATAAAATCTAATTATCCGATGATTTTTTTGCATGGACAACCATCATAACCTTCCCTCGTAAAATATATAAATGATATGTGATGTTTTGTTTCATTTTGAACAGTCCCCGATTTAATTTGATTTTTGACCGAAACAAGTATAAACTTGTGTATAAACTATTATGATTTTTTGAACGAAACTTGCATTTTGAAAAGTTTCATAAAATCTAGTTTTCAGATGATTTTCTTTCATGGACTTCCATCATAAACTTCCCTCTTAATATATATAAATGATCTGAAAAGTCTCGAATAATTTCAAATAGTCCACAATTATAATTTATTTTTTTGACCGAAACTAGTGTATAATATACTATGATTTTTGACTGAAACTTGCATTTCGAAAAGTTTCTTAGAATCTAGTTTTCATATGATTTTTTACAAAGACTTTCATCATAACCATCGCTCGAAAAATATATAAATGATATGTGAAGTTTCATATCATTTCAAACAGTCCCCGATTTAATTTGATTTTTGATCAAAACTAGTATAAATTAGTGTATAATATATTATGATTTTTTGACCGAAACTTACATTTCGAAAAGTTTCATAGAATCTAGTTTTCAGATGATTATCTTGCATGGACTTCCATCATAACTCTTAACATATATAAATGATCTGAAAAGTCTTGTATAATTTCAAATATTCCCCAATTAAATTTTATTTTTTTGACAGAAACTAGTGTATAATATACTATGATTTTAGACTGAAATTTGCATTTCAAAAAGAATCATAGAATCTAATTTTCCGATGATTTTTTACAAAGACTTCCATAATAACCTTCCCTCGAAAAATATATAAATGATATGTGAAGTTTCGTATCATTTTGAACAGTCCCCGATTTAATTTGATTTTTGACCGAAACTAGTAGAAACTAGTGTGTAATAAATTATGATTTTTTTACCGAAACTTGCATTTCGAAAAATTTCATAGAAACTAGTTTTCAGATGATTTTCTTGCATGTACTTCCATCATAAACTTCCCTCTTAACATATATAAATGATCTGAAAAGTCTCGAATAATTTCAAATAGTCCCCAATTAAATTTTATTTTTTTGACCGAAACTAGTGTATAATATACTATGATTTTCGACCGAAACTTGCATTTCGAAAAGTTTCATAGAATCTAATTTTCTGATGATTTTTTTAGATGGTCTTCCATAATAACCATCGCTGGAAAACATATATAAATGATAGGTGAAGTCTCGTATCATTTTTAACAATCCCCGATTTAATATGGTATTTGATCGAAACTAGTATAAACTAGTGTATAATATATTATGATTTTTTGACCGAAACTTGCATTTCGAAAAGTTTCATAAAATCTAGTTTTCAGATGATTTTTATGCGTGGACTACCATCATAACATTCCCTCTAACATATATAAATGATCTGAAAAGTCTCGTATCATTTCAAATAGTCCACAATAAAATTTTATTTTTTTGACCGAAACTAGTGTATAATATACTATGATTTTTGACCGAAACTCGCATATCTAAAAGTTTCATAGAATCTAATTTTCAAATGAATTTTTTGCATGGACTTCCATCATATCCTTCCCTCTTAACATATATAAATGATATGTGAAGTCTCGTATCATTTCAAATAGTCCCCAATACAATTTGATTTTTTTGACCGAAACTAGTGTATAATATACTATGATTTTTGACCGAAACTTGCATTTCAAAAAGTTTCATAGAATCTAATTATCCGATGATTTTTTGCATGGACATCCATCATAACCTTCCCTCGTAAAATATATAAATGATATATGAAGTTTCATATCATTTCGAACAGTACCTGATTTAATTTGATTTTTGACCGATACTAGTATAAACTAATGTATAATATATTATGATTGTTTTGACCGAAACTTGCATTTCGAAATTTTTCATAGAATCTAGTTTTCAGATGATTTTCTTGCATGGACTTCCATCATAACTCTTACCATATATAATTGATCTCAAAAGTCTTGTATAATTTTAAATAGTCCCCAAATAAATTTTATTTTTTTGACCGAAACTAGTGTATAATATACTATGATTTTCGACCGAAACTTGCATTTCGAAAAGTTTCATAGAATCTAATTTTCCGATGATTTTTTTAGATGGACTTCCATCATAACCATCGCTCAAAAACATATATAAATGATATGTGAAGTCTCGTATCATTTTGAACAATCCCCGATTTAATATGATTTTTGACCGAAACTAGTATAAACTAGTGTATAATATATTATAATTTTTTGACCGAAACTTGCATTTCGAAACGTTTCATAGAATCTAGTTTTCAGATGATTTTTATGCATGGACTACCATCATAACATTCCCTCTTAACATATATAAATGATCTGAAAAGTCTCGTATCATTTCAAATAGTCCACAATTAAATTTTATTTTTTTGACTGAAACTAGTGTATAATATACTGATTTTTGACTGAAACTCGCATATCTAAAAGTTACATAGAATATAATTTTCAGATGAATTTTTTGCATGGACTTCCATCATATCCTTCCCTCTTAACATATATAAATGATATGTGAAGTCTCGTATCATTTCAAATAGTCCCCAATACAATTTGATTTTTTGACCGAAACTAGTGTATAATATACTATGATTTTTGACCGAAACTTGCATTTCCAAAAGTTTCATAAAATCTAATTATCCGATGATTTTTTTGCATGGACAACCATCATAACCTTCCCTCGTAAAATATATAAATGATATGTGATGTTTTGTTTCATTTTGAACAGTCCCCGATTTAATTTGATTTTTGACCGAAACTAGTATAAACTTGTGTATAAACTATTATGATTTTTTGAACGAAACTTGCATTTTGAAAAGTTTCATAAAATCTAGTTTTCAGATGATTTTCTTGCATGGACTTCCATCATAAACTTCCCTCTTAATATATATAAATGATCTGAAAAGTCTCGAATAATTTCAAATAGTCCCCAATTATATTTTATTTTTTTGACCGAAACTAGTGTATAATATACTATGATTTTTGACTGAAACTTGCATTTCGAAAAGTTTCTTAGAATCTAGTTTTCATATGATTTTTTACAAAGACTTTCATCATAACCATCGCTCGAAAAATATATAAATGATATGTGAAGTTTCATATCATTTCAAACAGTCCCCGATTTAATTTGATTTTTGATCAAAACTAGTATAAATTAGTGTATAATATATTATGATTTTTTGACCGAAACTTACATTTCGAAAAGTTTCATAGAATCTAGTTTCAGATGATTATCTTGCATGGACTTCCATCATAACTCTTAACATATATAAATGATCTGAAAAGTCTTGTATAATTTCAAATAGTCCCCAATTAAATTTTATTTTTTTGACCGAAACTAGTGTATAATATACTATGATTTTAGACTGAAACTTGCATTTCAAAAAGAATCATAGAATCTAATTTTCCGATGATTTTTTACAAAGACTTCCATAATAACCTTCCCTCGAAAAATATATAAATGATATGTGAAGTTTCGTATCATTTTGAACAGTCCCCGATTTAATTTGATTTTTGACCGAAACTAGTAGAAACTAGTGTGTAATAAATTATGATTTTTTGACCGAAACTTGCATTTCGAAAAATTTCATAGAAACTAGTTTTCAGATGATTTTCTTGCATGTACTTCCATCATAAACTTCCCTCTTAACATATATAAATGATCTGAAAAGTCTCGAATAATTTCAAATAGTCCCCAATTAAATTTAATTTTTTTGACCGAAACTAGTGTATAATATACTATGATTTTTGACCGAAACTTGCATTTCGAAAAGTTTCATAGAATCTAATTTTCCGATGATTTTTTTAGATGGTCTTCCATAATAACCATCGCTGAAAAACATATATAAATGATAGGTGAAGTCTCGTATCATTTTTAACAATCCCCGATTTAATATGGTATTTGATCGAAACTAGTATAAACTAGTGTATAATATATTATGATTTTTTGACCGAAACTTGCATTTCGAAAAGTTTCATAGAATCTAGTTTTCAGATGATTTTTATGCGTGGACTACCATCATAACATTCCCTCTAACATATATAAATGATCTGAAAAGTCTCGTATCATTTCAAATAGTCCACAATAAAATTTTATTTTTTTGACCGAAACTAGTGTATAATATACTATGATTTTTGACCGAAACTCGCATATCTAAAAGTTTCATAGAATCTAATTTTCAAATGAATTTTTTGCATGGACTTCCATCATATCCTTCCCTCTTAACATATATAAATGATATGTGAAGTCTCGTATCATTTCAAATAGTCCCCAATACAATTTGATTTTTTTGACCGAAACTAGTGTATAATATACTATGATTTTTGACCGAAACTTGCATTTCAAAAAGTTTCATAGAATCTAATTATCCGATGATTTTTTGCATGGACATCCATCATAACCTTCCCTCGTAAAATATATAAATGATATATGAAGTTTCATATCATTTCGAACAGTACCTGATTTAATTTGATTTTTGACCGATACTAGTATAAACTAATGTATAATATATTATGATTGTTTTGACCGAAACTTGCATTTCGAAATTTTTCATAGAATCTAGTTTTCAGATGATTTTCTTGCATGGACTTCCATCATAACTCTTAACATATATAAATGATCTCAAAAGTCTTGTATAATTTTAAATAGTCCCCAAAGAAATTTTATTTTTTTGACCGAAACTAGTGTATAATATACTATGATTTTCGACCGAAACTTGCATTTCGAAAAGTTTCATAGAATCTAATTTTCTGATGATTTTTTTAGATGGACTTCCATCATAACCATCGCTCAAAAACATATATAAATGATATGTGAAGTCTCGTATCATTTTGAACAATCCCCGATTTAATATGATTTTTGACCGAAACTAGTATAAACTAGTGTATAATATATTATAATTTTTTGACCGAAACTTGCATTTCGAAACGTTTCATAGAATCTAGTTTTCAGATGATTTTTATGCATGGACTACCATCATAACATTCCCTCTTAACATATATAAATGATCTGAAAAGTCTCGTAGCATTTCAAATAGTCCACAATTAAATTTTATTTTTTTGACTGAAACTAGTGTATAATATACTGATTTTTGACCGAAACTCGCATATCTAAAAGTTATATAGAATATAATTTTCAGATGAATTTTTTGCATGGACTTCCATCATATCCTTCCCTCTTAACATATATAAATGATATGTGAAGTCTCGTATCATTTCAAATAGTCCCCAATACAATTTGATTTTTTTGACCGAAACTAATGTATAATATACTATGATTTTTGACCGAAACTTGCATTTCCAAAAGTTTCATAAAATCTAATTATCCGATGATTTTTTTGCATGGACATCCATCATAACCTTACCTCGTAAAAGATATAAATGATATGTGAAGTTTTGTTTCATTTTGAACAGTCCCCGATTTAATTTGATTTTTGACCGAAACTAGTATAAACTTGTGTATAAACTAGTATGATTTTTTGAACGAAACTTGCATTTTGAAAAGTTTCATAAAATCTAGTTTTCAGATGATTTTCTTGCATGGACTTCCATCATAAACTTCCCTCTTAATATATATAAATGATCTGAAATGTCTCGAATAACTTCAAATAGTCCCCAATTATATTTTATTTTTTTGACCGAAACTAGTGTATAATATACTATGATTTTTGACCGAAACTTGCATTTCGAAAAGTTTCATAGAATCTAGTTTTCATATGATTTTTTACAAAGACTTTCATCATAACCATCGCTCAAAAAATATATAAATGATATGTGAAGTTTCATATCATTTTAAACAGTCCCCGATTTAATTTGATTTTTGATCAAAACTAGTATAAATTAGTGTATAATATATTATGATTTTTTGACCGAAACTTGCATTTCGAAAAGTTTCATAGAATCTAGTTTTCAGATGATTATCTTGCATGGACTTCCATCATAACTCTTAACATATATAAATGATCTGAAAAGTCTTGTATAATTTCAAATAGTCCCCAATTAAATTTTATTTTTTTGACCGAAACTAGTGTATAATATACTATGATTTTAGACTGAAACTTGCATTTCGAAAAGAATCATAGAATCTAATTTTCCGATGAATTTTTACAAAGACTTCCATCATAACCTTCCCTCGAAAAATATATAAATGATATGTGAAGTTTCGTATCACTTTGAACAGTCCCCGATTTAATTTGATTTTTGACCGAAACTAGTATAAACTAGTGTGTAATAAATTATGATTTTTTGACCGAAACTTGCATTTCGAAAAGTTTCATAGAAACTAGTTTTCAGATGATTTTCTTGCATGTACTTCCATCATAAACTTCCCTCTTAACATATATAAATGATCTGAAAAGTCTCGAATAATTTCAAATAGTCCCCAATTAAATTTAATTTTTTGACCGAAACTAGTGTATAATATACTATGATTTTCGACCAAAACTTGCATTTCGAAAAGTTTCATAGAATCTAATTTTCCGATGATTTTTTTAGATGGTCTTCCATAATAACCATCGCTGAAAAACATATATAAATGATAGGTGATGTCTCGTATCATTTTTAACAATCCCCGATTTAATATGGTATTTGATCGAAACTAGTATAAACTAGTGTATAATATATTATGATTTTTTGACCGAAACTTGCATTTCGAAAAGTTTCATAGAATCTAGTTTTCAGATGATTTTTATGCATGGACTACCATCATAACATTCCCTCTTAACATATATAAATGATCTGAAAAGTCTCGTATCATTTCAAATAGTCCACAATAAAATTTTATTTTTTTGACTGAAACTAGTGTATAATATACTGATTTTTGACCGAAACTCGCATATCTAAAAGTTTCATAGATCTAATTTTCAGATGAATTTTTTGCATGGACTTCCATCATATCCTTCTCTCTTAACATATATAAATGATATGTGAAGTCTCGTATCATTTCAAATAGTCCCCAATACAATTTGATTTTTTTGACCGAAACTAGTGTATAATATACTATGATTTTTGACCGAAACTTGCATTTAAAAAAGTTTCATAGAATCTAATTATCCGAAGATTTTTTGCATGGACATCCATCATAACCTTCCCTCGTAAAATATATAAATGATATGTGAAGTTTCATATCATTTCGAACAGTACCTGATTTAATTTGATTTTTGACCGATACTAGTATAAACTAATGTATAATATATTATGATTGTTTTGACCGAAACTTGCATTTCGAAATTTTTCATAGAATCTAGTTTTCAGATGATTTTCTTGCATGGACTTCCATCATAACTCTTAACATATATAAATGATCTCAAAAGTCTTGTATAATTTTAAATAGTCCCCAAATAAATTTTATTTTTTGACCGAAACTAGTGTATAATATACTATGATTTTCGACCGAAACTTGCATTTCGAAAAGTTTCATAGAATCTAATTTTCCGATGATTTTTTTAGATGGACTTCCATCATAACCATATCTCAAAAACATATATAAATGATATGTGAAGTCTCGTATCATTTTGAACAATCCCCGATTTAATATGATTTTTGACTGAAACTAGTATAAACTAGTGTATAATATATTATAATTTTTTGACCGAAACTTGCATTTCGAAAAGTTTCATAGAATCTAGTTTTCAGATGATTTTAATGCATGGACTACCATCATAACATTCCATCTTAACATATATAAATGATCTGAAAAGTCTCGTATCATTTCAAATAGTCCACAATTAAATTTTATTTTTTTGACTGAAACTAGTGTATAATATACTGATTTTTGACCGAAACTCGCATATCTAAAAGTTACATAGAATCTAATTTTCAGATGAATTTTTTGCATGGACTTCCATCATATCCTTCCCTCTTAACATATATAAATGATATGTGAAGTCTCGTATCATTTCAAATAGTCCCCAATACAATTTGATTTTTTTGACCGAAACTAGTGTATAATATACTATGATTTTTGACCGAAACTTGCATTTCCAAAAGTTTCATAAAATCTAATTATCCGATGATTTTTTTGCATGGACATCCATCATAACCTTCCCTCGTAAAATATATAAATGATATGTGAAGTTTTGTTTCATTTTGAACAGTCCCCGATTTAATTTGATTTTTGACCGAAACTAGTATAAACTTGTGTATAAACTATTATGATTTTTTGAACGAAACTTGCATTTCGAAAAGTTTCATAAAATCTAGTTTTCAGATGATTTTCTTGCATGGACTTCCATCATAAACTTCCCTCTTAATATATATAAATGATCTGAAAAGTCTCGAATAATTTCAAATAGTCCCCAATTATATTTTATTTTTTTTGACCGAAACTAGTGTATAATATACTATGATTTTTGACTGAAACTTGCATTTCGAAAAGTTTCTTAGAATCTAGTTTTCATATGATTTTTTACAAAGACTTTCATCATAACCATCGCTCGAAAAATATATAAATGATATGTGAAATTTCATATCATTTCGAACATTCCCCGATTTAATATGATTTTTGACCAAAACTAGTGTATAATATACTATGTTTTTTGACCGATGCTTGCATTTCGAAAAGTTTCATAGAATCTAATTATCCGATGAGTTTTTGCATGGACATCCATCATAACCTTCCCTCGTAAAATATATAAATGATATGTGAAGTTTCATATCATTTCGAACAGTACCTGATTTAATTTGATTTTTGACCGATACTAGTATAAACTAATGTATAATATATTATGATTGTTTTGACCGAAACTTGCATTTCGAAATTTTTCATAGAATCTAGTTTTCAGATGATTATCTTGCATGGACTTCCATCATAACTCTTAACATATATAAATGATCTGAAAAGTCTTGTATAATTTCAAATAGTCCCCAATTAAATTTTATTTTTTTGACCGAAACTAGTGTATAATATACTATGATTTTAGACTGAAACTTGCATTTCGAAAAGAATCATAGAATCTAATTTTCTGATGATGTTTTACAAACACTTCCATCATAACCTTCCCTCGAAAAATATATAAAAGATATGTGAAGTTTCGTATCATTTTGAACAGTCCCCGATTTAATTTGATTTTGACCGAAACTAGTATAAACTAGTGTGTAATAAATTATGATTTTTTGACCGAAACTTGCATTTCGAAAAGTTTCATAGAAACTAGTTTTCAGATGATTTTCTTGCATGGACTTCCATCATAAACTTCCCTCTTAACATATATAAATGATCTGAAAAGTCTCGAATAATTTCAAATAGTCCCCAATTAAATTTTATTTTTTTGACCGAAACTAGTGTATAATATACTATGATTTTCGACCGAAACTTGCATTTCGAAAAGTTTCATAGAATCTAATTTTCCGATGATTTTTTTAGATGGACTTCCATCATAACCATCGCTCAAAAACATATATAAATGATATGTGAAGTCTCGTATCATTTTGAACAATCCCCGATTTAATATGATTTTTGACCAAAACTAGTATAAACTAGTGTATAATATATTATAATTTTTTGACCGAAACTTGCATTTCGAAAAGTTTCATAGAATCTAGTTTTCAGATGATTTTTATGCATGGACTACCATCATAACATTCCCTCTTAACATATATAAATGATCTGAAAAGTCTCGTATCATTTCAAATAGTCCACAATTAAATTTTATTTTTTTGACTGAAACTAGTGTATAATATACTGATTTTTGACCGAAACTCGCATATCTAAAAGTTTCATAGAATCTAATTTTCAGATGAATTTTTTGCATGGACTTCCATCATATCCTTCCCTCTTAACATATATAAATGATATGTGAAGTCTCGTATCATTTCAAATAGTCCCCAATACAATTTGATGTTTTTGACCGAAACTAGTGTATAATATACTATGATTTTTGACCGAAACTTGCATTTCAAAAAGTTTCATAAAATCTAATTATCCGATGATTTTTTGCATGGACATCCATCATAACCTTCCCTCGTAAAATATATAAATGATATGTGAAGTTTTGTTTCATTTTGAACAGTCCCCGATTTAATTTGATTTTTGACCGAAACTAGTATAAACTTGTGTATAAACTATTATGATTTTTTGAACGAAACATGCGTTTCAAAAAGTTTCATAAAATCTAGTTTTCAGATGATTTTCTTGCATGTACTTCCATCATAAACTTCCCTCTTAATATATATAAATGATCTGAAAAGTCTCGAATAATTTCAAATAGTTCCCAATTATATTTTATTTTTTTGACCGAAACTAGTATATAATATACTATGATTTTTGACCGAAACTTGCATTTCGAAATGTTTCATAGAATCTAATTTTCCGATGATTTTTTTCATGGACTTCCATCATAACCATCGCTCGAAAAATATATAAATGATATGTGAAATTTCATATCATTTCGAACATTCCCCGATTTAATATGATTTTTGACCAAAACTAGTGTATAATATACTATGTTTTTTGACCGATGCTTGCATTTCGAAAAGTTTCATAGAATCTAATTATCCGATGAGTTTTTGCATGGACATCCATCATAACCTTCCCTCGTAAAATATATAAATGATATGTGAAGTTTCATATCATTTCGAACAGTACCTGATTTAATTTGATTTTTGACCGATACTAGTATAAACTAATTTATAATATATTATGATTGTTTTGACCGAAACTTGCATTTCGAAATTTTTCATAGAATCTAGTTTTCAGATGATTATCTTGCATGGACTTCCATCATAACTCTTAACATATATAAATGATCTGAAAAGTCTTGTATAATTTCAAATAGTCCCCAATTAAATTTTATTTTTTTGACCGAAACTAGTGTATAATATACTATGATTTTAGACTGAAACTTGCATTTCGAAAAGAATCATAGAATCTAATTTTCTGATGATGTTTTACAAACACTTCCATCATAACCTTCCCTCGAAAAATATATAAAAGATATGTGAAGTTTCGTATCATTTTGAACAGTCCCCGATTTAATTTGATTTTGACCGAAACTAGTATAAACTAGTGTGTAATAAATTATGATTTTTTGACCGAAACTTGCATTTCGAAAAGTTTCATAGAAACTAGTTTTCAGATGATTTTCTTGCATGGACTTCCATCATAAACTTCCCTCTTAACATATATAAATGATCTGAAAAGTCTCGAATAATTTCAAATAGTCCCCAATTAAATTTTATTTTTTTGACCGAAACTAGTGTATAATATACTATGATTTTCGACCGAAACTTGCATTTCGAAAAGTTTCATAGAATCTAATTTTCCGATGATTTTTTTAGATGGACTTCCATCATAACCATCGCTCAAAAACATATATAAATGATATGTGAAGTCTCGTATCATTTTGAACAATCCCCGATTTAATATGATTTTTGACCAAAACTAGTATAAACTAGTGTATAATATATTATAATTTTTTGACCGAAACTTGCATTTCGAAAAGTTTCATAGAATCTAGTTTTCAGATGATTTTTATGCATGGACTACCATCATAACATTCCCTCTTAACATATATAAATGATCTGAAAAGTCTCGTATCATTTCAAATAGTCCACAATTAAATTTTATTTTTTTGACTGAAACTAGTGTATAATATACTGATTTTTGACCGAAACTCGCATATCTAAAAGTTTCATAGAATCTAATTTTCAGATGAATTTTTTGCATGGACTTCCATCATATCCTTCCCTCTTAACATATATAAATGATATGTGAAGTCTCGTATCATTTCAAATAGTCCCCAATACAATTTGATGTTTTTGACCGAAACTAGTGTATAATATACTATGATTTTTGACCGAAACTTGCATTTCAAAAAGTTTCATAAAATCTAATTATCCGATGATTTTTTGCATGGACATCCATCATAACCTTCCCTCGTAAAATATATAAATGATATGTGAAGTTTTGTTTCATTTTGAACAGTCCCCGATTTAATTTGATTTTTGACCGAAACTAGTATAAACTTGTGTATAAACTATTATGATTTTTTGAACGAAACATGCGTTTCAAAAAGTTTCATAAAATCTAGTTTTCAGATGATTTTCTTGCATGTACTTCCATCATAAACTTCCCTCTTAATATATATAAATGATCTGAAAAGTCTCGAATAATTTCAAATAGTTCCCAATTATATTTTATTTTTTTGACCGAAACTAGTGTATAATATACTATGATTTTTGACCGAAACTTGCATTTCGAAATGTTTCATAGAATCTAATTTTCCGATGATTTTTTTCATGGACTTCCATCATAACCATCGCTCGAAAAATATATAAATGATATGTGAAATTTCATATCATTTCGAACATTCCCCGATTTAATATGATTTTTGACCAAAACTAGTGTATAATATACTATGTTTTTTGACCGATGCTTGCATTTCGAAAAGTTTCATAGAATCTAATTATCCGATGAGTTTTTGCATGGACATCCATCATAACCTTCCCTCGTAAAATATATAAATGATATTTGAAGTTTCATATCATTTCGAACAGTACCTGATTTAATTTGATTTTTGATCGATACTAGTGTAAACTAATGTATAATATATTGATTTTTTTGACCGAAACTTGCATTTCGAAAGTTTTCATAGAATCTAGTTTTCAGATGATTTTCTTGCATGGACTTCCATCATAACTCTTAACATATGTAAATTATCTTAAAAGTCTTGTATAATTTTAAATAGTCCCCAAATAAATTTTATTTTTTTTGACAGAAACTGGTGTATAATATACTATGATTTTTTACTGAAACTTGCATTTCGAAAAGTTTCATAGAATCTAATTTTCCGATGATTTTTTACAAAGACTTTCATCATAACCATCGCTCGAAAAATATATAAATGATATGTGAAGTTTCATATCATTACGAACAGTCCCCGATTTAATTTGATTTTTGATCGAAACTAGTATAAATTAGTGTATAATATATTATGATTTTTTGAACGAAACTTGCATTTCGAAAAGTTTCATAGAATCTAGTTTTCAGATGATTATCTTGCATGGACTTCCTTCATAACTCTTAACATATATAAATGATCTGAAAAGTCTTGTATAATTTCAAATAGTCCCCAATTAAATTTTATTTTTTTGACCGAAACTAGTGTATAATATACTATGATTTTAGACTGAAACTTGCATTTCGAAAAGAATCATAGAATCTAATTTTCTGATGATGTTTTACAAACACTTCCATCATAACCTTCCCTCGAAAAATATATAAAAGATATGTGAAGTTTCGTATCATTTTGAACAGTCCCCGATTTAATTTGATTTTGACCGAAACTAGTATAAACTAGTGTGTAATAAATTATGATTTTTTGACCGAAACTTGCATTTCGAAAAGTTTCATAGAAACTAGTTTTCAGATGATTTTCTTGCATGGACTTCCATCATAAACTTCCCTCTTAACATATATAAATGATCTGAAAAGTCTCGAATAATTTCAAATAGTCCCCAATTAAATTTTATTTTTTTGACCGAAACTAGTGTATAATATACTATGATTTTCGACCGAAACTTGCATTTCGAAAAGTTTCATAGAATCTAATTTTCCGATGATTTTTTTAGATGGACTTCCATCATAACCATCGCTCAAAAACATATATAAATGATATGTGAAGTCTCGTATCATTTTGAACAATCCCCGATTTAATATGATTTTTGACCAAAACTAGTATAAACTAGTGTATAATATATTATAATTTTTTGACCGAAACTTGCATTTCGAAAAGTTTCATAGAATCTAGTTTTCAGATGATTTTTATGCATGGACTACCATCATAACATTCCCTCTTAACATATATAAATGATCTGAAAAGTCTCGTATCATTTCAAATAGTCCACAATTAAATTTTATTTTTTTGACTGAAACTAGTGTATAATATACTGATTTTTGACCGAAACTCGCATATCTAAAAGTTTCATAGAATCTAATTTTCAGATGAATTTTTTGCATGGACTTCCATCATATCCTTCCCTCTTAACATATATAAATGATATGTGAAGTCTCGTATCATTTCAAATAGTCCCCAATACAATTTGATGTTTTTGACCGAAACTAGTGTATAATATACTATGATTTTTGACCGAAACTTGCATTTCAAAAAGTTTCATAAAATCTAATTATCCGATGATTTTTTGCATGGACATCCATCATAACCTTCCCTCGTAAAATATATAAATGATATGTGAAGTTTTGTTTCATTTTGAACAGTCCCCGATTTAATTTGATTTTTGACCGAAACTAGTATAAACTTGTGTATAAACTATTATGATTTTTTGAACGAAACATGCGTTTCAAAAAGTTTCATAAAATCTAGTTTTCAGATGATTTTCTTGCATGTACTTCCATCATAAACTTCCCTCTTAATATATATAAATGATCTGAAAAGTCTCGAATAATTTCAAATAGTTCCCAATTATATTTTATTTTTTTCACCGAAACTAGTGTATAATATACTATGATTTTTGACCGAAACTTGCATTTCGAAATGTTTCATAGAATCTAATTTTCCGATGATTTTTTTCATGGACTTCCATCATAACCATCGCTCGAAAAATATATAAATGATATGTGAAATTTCATATCATTTCGAACATTCCCCGATTTAATATGATTTTTGACCAAAACTAGTGTATAATATACTATGTTTTTTGACCGATGCTTGCATTTCGAAAAGTTTCATAGAATCTAATTATCCGATGAGTTTTTGCATGGACATCCATCATAACCTTCCCTCGTAAAATATATAAATTATATTTGAAGTTTCATATCATTTCGAACAGTACCTGATTTAATTTGATTTTTGATCGATACTAGTGTAAACTAATGTATAATATATTGATTTTTTGGACCGAAACTTGCATTTCGAAAGTTTTCATAGAATCTAGTTTTCAGATGATTTTCTTGCATGGACTTCCATCATAACTCTTAACATATGTAAATTATCTTAAAAGTCTTGTATAATTTTAAATAGTCCCCAAATAAATTTTATTTTTTTTGACAGAAACTGGTGTATAATATACTATGATTTTTTACTGAAACTTGCATTTCGAAAAGTTTCATAGAATCTAATTTTCCGATGATTTTTTACAAAGACTTTCATCATAACCATCGCTCGAAAAATATATAAATGATATGTGAAGTTTCATATCATTACGAACAGTCCCCGATTTAATTTGATTTTTGATCGAAACTAGTATAAATTAGTGTATAATATATTATGATTTTTTGAACGAAACTTGCATTTCGAAAAGTTTCATAGAATCTAGTTTTCAGATGATTATCTTGCATGGACTTCCTTCATAACTCTTAACATATATAAATGATCTGAAAAGTCTTGTATAATTTCAAATAGTCCCCAATTAAATTTTATTTTTTTGACCGAAGCTAGTGTATAATATACTATAATTTTAGACTGAAACTTGCATTTCAAAAAGAATCATAGAATCTAATTTTCCGATGATTTTTTACAAAGACTTCTATCATAACCTTCCCTCGAAAAATATATAAATGATATGTGAAGTTTCGTATCATTTTTAACAGTCCCCGATTTAATTTGATTTTTGACCGAAACTAGTATAAACTAGTGTATAATATATTATAATTTTTTGACCGAAACTTGCATTTCGAAAAGTTTCATAGAATCTAGTTTTCAGATGATTTTTATGCATGGACTACCATCATAACATTCCCTCTTAACATATATAAATGATCTGAAAAGTTTCGTATCATTTCAAATAGTCCACAATTAAATTTTATTTTTTTGACTGAAACTAGTGTATAATATACTGATTTTTGACCGAAACTCGCATATCTAAAAGTTTCATAGAATCTAATTTTCAGATGAATTTTTTGCATGGACTTCCATCATATCCTTCCCTCTTAACATATATAAATGATATGTGATGTCTCGTATCATTTCAAATAGTCCCCAATACAATTTAATGTTTTTGACCGAAACTAGTGTATAATATACTATGATTTTTGACCGAAACTTGCATTTCAAAAAGTTTCATAAAATCTAATTATCCGATGATTTTTTGCATGGACATCCATCATAACCTTCCCTCGTAAAATATATAAATGATATGTGAAGTTTTGTTTCATTTTGAACAGTCCCCGATTTAATTTGATTTTTGACCGAAACTAGTATAAACTTGTGTATAAACTATTATGATTTTTTGAACGAAACTTGCATTTCAAAAAGTTTCATAAAATCTATCTTTCAGATGATTTTCTTGCATGTACTTCCATCATAAACTTCCCTCTTAATATATATAAATGATCTGAAAAGTCTCGAATAATTTCAAATAGTTCCCAATTATATTTTATTTTTTTGACCGAAACTAGTGTATAATATACTATGATTTTTGACCGAAACTTGCATTTCGAAATGTTTCATAGAAACTAATTTTCCGATGATTTTTTTCATGGACTTCCATCATAACCATCGCTCGAAAAATATATAAATGATATGTGAAATTTCATATCATTTCGAACATTCCCCGATTTAATATGATTTTTGACCAAAACTAGTGTATAATATACTATGTTTTTTGACCGATGCTTGCATTTCGAAAAGTTTCATAGAATCTAATTATCCGATGACTTTTTGCATGGACATCCATCATAACCTTCCCTCGTAAAATATATAAATGATATTTGAAGTTTCATATCATTTCGAACAGTACCTGATTTAATTTGATTTTTGATCGATACTAGTATAAACTAATGTATAATATATTGATTTTTTTGACCGAAACTTGCATTTCGAAAGTTTTCATAGAATCTAGTTTTCAGATGATTTTCTTGCATGGACTTCCATCATAACTCTTAACATATGTAAATTATCTTAAAAGTCTTGTATAATTTTAAATAGTCCCCATATAAAATTTATTTTTTTGACAGAAACTGGTGTATAATATACTATGATTTTTGACTGAAACTTGCATTTCGAAAAGTTTCATAAAATCTAATTTTCCGATGATTTTTTACAAAGACTTTCATCATAACCATCGCTCGAAAAATATATAAATGATATGTGAAGTTTCATATCATTACGAACAGTCCCCGATTTAATTTGATTTTTGATCGAAACTAGTATAAATTAGTGTATAATATATTATGATTTTTTGAACGAAACTTGCATTTCGAAAAGTTTCATAGAATCTAGTTTTCAGATGATTATCTTGCATGGACTTCCATCATAACTCTTAACATATATAAATGATCTGAAAAGTCATGTATAATTTCAAATAGTCCCCAATTAAATTTTATTTTTTTGACCGAAGCTAGTGTATAATATACTATGATTTTAGACTGAAACTTGCATTTCAAAAAGAATCATAGAATCTAATTTTCCGATGATTTTTTACAAAGACTTCTATCATAACCTTCCCTCGAAAAATATATAAATGATATGTGAAGTTTCGTATCATTTTTAACAGTCCCCGATTTAATTTGATTTTTGACCGAAACTAGTATAAACTAGTGTATAATATATTATAATTTTTTGACTGAAACTTGCATTTCGAAAAGTTTCATAGAATCTAGTTTTCAGATGATTTTTATGCATGGACTACCATCATAACATTCCCTCTTAACATATATAAATGATCTGAAAAGTCTCGTATCATTTCAAATAGTCCACAATTAAATTTTATTTTTTTGACTGAAACTAGTGTATAATATACTGATTTTTGACCGAAACTCGCATATCTAAAAGTTTCATAGAATCTAATTTTCAGATGAATTTTTTGCATGGACTTCCATCATATCCTTCCCTCTTAACATATATAAATGATATGTGAAGTCTCGTATCATTTCAAATAGTCCCCAATACAATTTGATGTTTTTGACCAAAACTAGTGTATAATATACTATGATTTTTGACCGAAACTTGCATTTCAAAAAGTTTCATAAAATCTAATTATCCGATGATTTTTTGCATGGACATCCATCATAACCTTCCCTCGTAAAATATATAAATGATATGTGAAGTTTTGTTTCATTTTGAACAGTCCCCAATTTAATTTGATTTTTGACCGAAACTAGTATAAACTTGTGTATAAACTATTATGATTTTTTGAACGAAACTTGCATTTCAAAAAGTTTCATAAAATCTAGTTTTCAGATGATTTTCTTGCATGTACTTCCATCATAAACTTCCCTCTTAATATATATAAATGATCTGAAAAGTCTCGAATAATTTCAAATAGTTCCCAATTATATTTTATTTTTTTGACCGAAACTAGTGTATAATATACTATGATTTTTGACCAAAACTTGCATTTCGAAATGTTTCATAGAATCTAATTTTCCGATGATTTTTTTCATGGACTTCCATCATAACCATCGCTCGAAAAATATATAAATGATATGTGAAATTTCATATCATTTCGAACATTCCCCGATTTAATATGATTTTTGACCAAAACTAGTGTATAATATACTATGTTTTTTGACCGATGCTTGCATTTCGAAAAGTTTCATAGAATCTAATTATCCGATGAGTTTTTGCATGGACATCCATCATAACCTTCCCTCGTAAAATATATAAATGATATTTGAAGTTTCATATCATTTCGAACAGTACCTGATTTAATTTGATTTTTGATCGATACTAGTATAAACTAATGTATAATATATTTATTTTTTTGACCGAAACTTGCATTTCAAAAGTTTTCATAGAATCTAGTTTTCAGATGATTTTCTTGCATGGACTTCCATCATAACTCTTAACATATGTAAATTATCTTAAAAGTCATGTATAATTTTAAATAGTCCCCAAATAAATTTTATTTTTTTGACAGAAACTGGTGTATAATATACTATGATTTTTGACTGAAACTTGCATTTCGAAAAGTTTCATAGAATCTAATTTTCCGATGATTTTTTACAAAGACTTTCATCATAACCATCGCTCGAAAAATATATAAATGATATGTGAAGTTTCATATCATTACGAACAGTCCCCGATTTAATTTGATTTTTGATCGAAACTAGTATAAATTAGTGTATAATATATTTTGATTTTTTGAACGAAACTTGCATTTCGAAAAGTTTCATAGAATCTAGTTTTCAGATGATTATCTTGCATGGACTTCCATCATAACTCTTAACATATATAAATGATCTGAAAAGTCATGTATAATTTCAAATAGTCCCCAATTAAATTTTATTTTTTTGACCGAAGCTAGTGTATAATATACTATGATTTTAGACTGAAACTTGCATTTCAAAAAGAATCATAGAATCTAATTTTCCGATGATTTTTTACAAAGACTTCTATCATAACCTTCCCTCGAAAAATATATAAATGATATGTGAAGTTTCGTATCATTTTTAACAGTCCCCGATTTAATTTGATTTTTGACCGAAACTAGTATAAACTAGTGTATAATATATTATAATTTTTTGACTGAAACTTGCATTTCGAAAAGTTTCATAGAATCTAGTTTTCAGATGATTTTTATGCATGGACTACCATCATAACATTCCCTCTTAACATATATAAATGATCTGAAAAGTCTCGTATCATTTCAAATAGTCCACAATTAAATTTTATTTTTTTGACTGAAACTAGTGTATAATATACTGATTTTTGACCGAAACTCGCATATCTAAAAGTTTCATAGAATCTAATTTTCAGATGAATTTTTTGCATGGACTTCCATCATATCCTTCCCTCTTAACATATATAAATGATATGTGAAGTCTCGTATCATTTCAAATAGTCCCCAATACAATTTGATGTTTTTGACCAAAACTAGTGTATAATATACTATGATTTTTGACCGAAACTTGCATTTCAAAAAGTTTCATAAAATCTAATTATCCGATGATTTTTTGCATGGACATCCATCATAACCTTCCCTCGTAAAATATATAAATGATATGTGAAGTTTTGTTTCATTTTGAACAGTCCCCAATTTAATTTGATTTTTGACCGAAACTAGTATAAACTTGTGTATAAACTATTATGATTTTTTGAACGAAACTTGCATTTCAAAAAGTTTCATAAAATCTAGTTTTCAGATGATTTTCTTGCATGTACTTCCATCATAAACTTCCCTCTTAATATATATAAATGATCTGAAAAGTCTCGAATAATTTCAAATAGTTCCCAATTATATTTTATTTTTTTGACCGAAACTAGTGTATAATATACTATGATTTTTGACCAAAACTTGCATTTCGAAATGTTTCATAGAATCTAATTTTCCGATGATTTTTTTCATGGACTTCCATCATAACCATCGCTCGAAAAATATATAAATGATATGTGAAATTTCATATCATTTCGAACATTCCCCGATTTAATATGATTTTTGACCAAAACTAGTGTATAATATACTATGTTTTTTGACCGATGCTTGCATTTCGAAAAGTTTCATAGAATCTAATTATCCGATGAGTTTTTGCATGGACATCCATCATAACCTTCCCTCGTAAAATATATAAATGATATTTGAAGTTTCATATCATTTCGAACAGTACCTGATTTAATTTGATTTTTGATCGATACTAGTATAAACTAATGTATAATATATTTATTTTTTTGACCGAAACTTGCATTTCAAAAGTTTTCATAGAATCTAGTTTTCAGATGATTTTCTTGCATGGACTTCCATCATAACTCTTAACATATGTAAATTATCTTAAAAGTCATGTATAATTTTAAATAGTCCCCAAATAAATTTTATTTTTTTGACAGAAACTGGTGTATAATATACTATGATTTTTGACTGAAACTTGCATTTCGAAAAGTTTCATAGAATCTAATTTTCCGATGATTTTTTACAAAGACTTTCATCATAACCATCGCTCGAAAAATATATAAATGATATGTGAAGTTTCATATCATTACGAACAGTCCCCGATTTAATTTGATTTTTGATCGAAACTAGTATAAATTAGTGTATAATATATTTTGATTTTTTGAACGAAACTTGCATTTCGAAAAGTTTCATAGAATCTAGTTTTCAGATGATTATCTTGCATGGACTTCCATCATAACTCTTAACATATATAAATGATCTGAAAAGTCATGTATAATTTCAAATAGTCCCCAATTAAATTTTATTTTTTTGACCGAAGCTAGTGTATAATATACTATGATTTTAGACTGAAACTTGCATTTCAAAAAGAATCATAGAATCTAATTTTCCGATGATTTTTTACAAAGACTTCTATCATAACCTTCCCTCGAAAAATATATAAATGATATGTGAAGTTTCGTATCATTTTTAACAGTCCCCGATTTAATTTGATTTTTGACCGAAACTAGTATAAACTAGTGTATAATATATTATAATTTTTTGACTGAAACTTGCATTTCGAAAAGTTTCATAGAATCTAGTTTTCAGATGATTTTTATGCATGGACTACCATCATAACATTCCCTCTTAACATATATAAATGATCTGAAAAGTCTCGTATCATTTCAAATAGTCCACAATTAAATTTTATTTTTTTGACTGAAACTAGTGTATAATATACTGATTTTTGACCGAAACTCGCATATCTAAAAGTTTCATAGAATCTAATTTTCAGATGAATTTTTTGCATGGACTTCCATCATATCCTTCCCTCTTAACATATATAAATGATATGTGAAGTCTCGTATCATTTCAAATAGTCCCCAATACAATTTGATGTTTTTGACCAAAACTAGTGTATAATATACTATGATTTTTGACCGAAACTTGCATTTCAAAAAGTTTCATAAAATCTAATTATCCGATGATTTTTTGCATGGACATCCATCATAACCTTCCCTCGTAAAATATATAAATGATATGTGAAGTTTTGTTTCATTTTGAACAGTCCCCAATTTAATTTGATTTTTGACCGAAACTAGTATAAACTTGTGTATAAACTATTATGATTTTTTGAACGAAACTTGCATTTCAAAAAGTTTCATAAAATCTAGTTTTCAGATGATTTTCTTGCATGTACTTCCATCATAAACTTCCCTCTTAATATATATAAATGATCTGAAAAGTCTCGAATAATTTCAAATAGTTCCCAATTATATTTTATTTTTTTGACCGAAACTAGTGTATAATATACTATGATTTTTGACCAAAACTTGCATTTCGAAATGTTTCATAGAATCTAATTTTCCGATGATTTTTTTCATGGACTTCCATCATAACCATCGCTCGAAAAATATATAAATGATATGTGAAATTTCATATCATTTCGAACATTCCCCGATTTAATATGATTTTTGACCAAAACTAGTGTATAATATACTATGTTTTTTGACCGATGCTTGCATTTCGAAAAGTTTCATAGAATCTAATTATCCGATGAGTTTTTGCATGGACATCCATCATAACCTTCCCTCGTAAAATATATAAATGATATTTGAAGTTTCATATCATTTCGAACAGTACCTGATTTAATTTGATTTTTGATCGATACTAGTATAAACTAATGTATAATATATTTATTTTTTTGACCGAAACTTGCATTTCAAAAGTTTTCATAGAATCTAGTTTTCAGATGATTTTCTTGCATGGACTTCCATCATAACTCTTAACATATGTAAATTATCTTAAAAGTCATGTATAATTTTAAATAGTCCCCAAATAAATTTTATTTTTTTGACAGAAACTGGTGTATAATATACTATGATTTTTGACTGAAACTTGCATTTCGAAAAGTTTCATAGAATCTAATTTTCCGATGATTTTTTACAAAGACTTTCATCATAACCATCGCTCGAAAAATATATAAATGATATGTGAAGTTTCATATCATTACGAACAGTCCCCGATTTAATTTGATTTTTGATCGAAACTAGTATAAATTAGTGTATAATATATTTTGATTTTTTGAACGAAACTTGCATTTCGAAAAGTTTCATAGAATCTAGTTTTCAGATGATTATTTGCATGGACTTCCATCATAACTCTTAACATATATAAATGATCTGAAAAGTCTTGTATAATTTCAAATAGTCCCCAATTAAATTTTATTTTTTTGACCGAAGCTAGTGTATAATATACTATGATTTTAGACTGAAACTTGCATTTCAAAAAGAATCATAGAATCTAATTTTCCGATGATTTTTTACAAAGACTTCTATCATAACCTTCCCTCGAAAAATATATAAATGATAAGTGAAGTTTCGTATCATTTTGAACAGTCCCCGATTTAATTTGATTTTTGACCGAAACTAGTATAAACTAGTTTGTAATAAATTATGATTTTTTGACCGAAACTCGCATTTTGAAAAGTTTCATAGAAACTAGTTTTCAGATGATTTTCTTGCATGGACTTCCATCATAAACTTCCCTCTTAACATATATAAATGATCTGAAAAGTCTCGAATAATTTCAAATAGTCCCCAATTAAATTTTATTTTTTTGACCGAAACTAGTGTATAATATACTATGATCTTCGACAGAAACTTGCATTTCGAAAAGTTTCATAGAATCTAATTTTCCGATGATTTTTTTAGATGGACTTCCATCATAACCATCACTCAAAAACATATATAAATGATATGTGAAGTCTCGTATCATTTTGAACAATCCCCGATTTAATATGATTTTTGACCGAAACTAGTATAAACTAGTGTATAATATATTATAATTTTTTGACCGAAACTTGCATTTCGAAAAGTTTCATAGAATCTAGTTTTCAGATGATTTTTATGCATGGACTACCATCATAACATTCCCTCTTAACATATATAAATGATCTGAAAAGTCTCGTACCATTTCAAATAGTCCACAATTAAAATTTATTTTTTTGACTGAAACTAGTGTATAATATACTGATTTTTGACCGAAACTCGCATATCTAAAAGTTTCATAGAATCTAATTTTTAGATGAATTTTTTGCATGGACTTCCATCATATCCTTCCCTCTTAACATATATAAATGATATGTGAAGTCTCGTATCATTTCAAATAGTCCCCAATACAATTTGATGTTTTTGACCGAAACTAGTGTATAATATACTATGATTTTTGACAGAAACTTGCATTTCAAAAAGTTTCATAAAATCTAATTATCCGATGATTTATTGCATGGACATCCATCATAACCTTCCCTCGTAAAATATATAAATGATACGTGAAATTTTGTTTCATTTTGAACAGTCCCCGATTTAATTTGATTTTTGACCGAAACTAGTATAAACTTGTGTATAAACTATTATGATTTTTTGAAACGAAACTTGCATTTCGAAAAGATTCATAAAATCTATTTTTCAGATGATTTTCTTGCATGGATTTCCATCATAAACTTCCCTCTTAATATATATAAATGATCTGAAAAGTCTCAAATAATTTCAAATAGGCCCCAATCATATTTTATTTTTTTGACCGAAACTAGTGTATAATATACTATGATTTTTGACCGAAACTTGCATTTCGAAATGTTTCATAGAATCTAATTTTCCGATGATTTTTTTCATGGACTTCCATCATAACCATCGCTCGAAAAATATATAAATGATATGTGAAATTTCATATCATTTCGAACATTCCCCGATTTAATATGATTTTTCACCAAAACTAGTGTATAATATACTATGTTTTTTGACCGATACTTGCATTTCGAAAAGTTTCATAGAATCTAATTATCCGATGATTTTTTGCATGGACATCCATCATAACCTTCCCTAGTAAAATATATAAATGATATGTGAAGTTTCACATCATTTCGAACAGTACCTGATTTAATTTGATTTTTGACCGATACTAGTATAAACTAATGTATAATATATTATGATTTTTTGACCGAAACTTGCATTTCGAAAATTTTCATAGAATCTTGTTTTCAGATGATTTTCTTGTATGGACTTCCATCATAACTCTTAACATATATAAATTATCTTAAAAGTATTGTATAATTTTAAATAGTCCCCAAATAAATTTTATTTTTTTGACCGAAACTAGTGTATAATATACTATGATTTTTGACTGAAACTTGCATTTCGAAAAGTTTCATAGAATCTAATTTTCCGATGATTTTTTACAAAGACTTTCATCATAACCATCGCTCGAAAAATATATAAATGATATGAGAAGTTTCATAGCATTACGAACAGTCCCCGATTTAATTTGATTTTTGATCGAAACTAGTATAAATTAGTGTATAATATATTATGATTTTTTGAACGAAACTTGCATTTCGAAAAGTTTCATAGAATCTAGTTTTCAGATGATTATCTTGCATGGACTTCCATCATAACTCTTAACATATATAAATGATCTGAAAAGTCTTGTATAATTTCAAATAGTCCCCAATTAAATTTTATTTTTTTGACCGAAACTAGTGTATAATATACTATGATTTTAGACTGAAACTTGCATTTCGAAAAGAATCATAAAATCTAATTTTTCGATGAATTTTTACAAAGACTTCCATCATAACCTTCCCTCAAAAAATATATAAATGATAAGTGAAGTTTCGTATCATTTTGAACAGTCCCCGATTTAATTTGATTTTTGACCGAAACTAGTATAAACTAGTGTGTAATAAATTATGATATTTTGACCGAAACTTGGATTTCGAAAAGTTTCATAGAAACTAGTTTTCAGATGATTTTCTTGCATGGACTTCCATCATAAACTTCCCTCTTAACATATATAAATGATCTGAAAAGTCTCGAATAATTTCAAATAGTCCCCAATTAAATTTTATTTTTTTGACCGAAACTAGTGTATAATATACTATGATCTTCGACAGAAACTTGCATTTCGAAAAGTTTCATAGAATCTAATTTTCCGATGATTTTTTTAGATGGACTTCCATCATAACCATCACTCAAAAACATATATAAATGATATGTCAAGTCTCGTATCATTTTGAACAATCCCCGATTTAATATGATTTTTGACCGAAACTAGTATAAACTAGTGTATAATATATTATAATTTTTTGACCGAAACTTGCATTTCGAAAAGTTTCATAGAATCTAGTTTTCAGATGATTTTTATGCATGGACTACCATCATAACATTCCCTCTTAACATATATAAATGATCTGAAAAGTCTCGTATCATTTCAAATAGTCCACAATTAAAATTTATTTTTTTGACTGAAACTAGTGTATAATATACTGATTTTTGACCGAAACTCGCATATCTAAAAGTTTCATAGAATCTAATTTTCAGATGAATTTTTTGCATGGACTTCCATCATATCCTTCCCTCTTAACATATATAAATGATATGTGAAGTCTCGTATCATTTCAAATAGTCCCCAATACAATTTTATGTTTTTGACCGAAACTAGTGTATAATATACTATGATTTTTGACCGAAACTTGCATTTCAAAAAGTTTCATAAAATCTAATTATCCGATGATTTTTTGCATGGACATCCATCATAACCTTCCCTCGTAAAATATATAAATGATACGTGAAATTTTGTTTCATTTTGAACAGTCCCCGATTTTATTTGATTTTTGACCGAAACTAGTATACACTTGTGTATAAACTATTATGATTTTTTGAAACGAAACTTGCATTTCGAAAAGTATCATAAAATCTATTTTTCAGATGATTTTCTTGCATGGACTTCCATCACAAACTTCCCTCTTAATATATATAAATGATCTGAAAAGTCTCGAATAATTTCAAATAGGCCCCAATCATATTTTATTTTTTTGACCGAAACTAGTGTATAATATACTATGATTTTTGACCGAAACTTGCATTTCGAAATGTTTCATAGAATCTAATTTTCCGATGATTTTTTTCATGGACTTCCATCATAACCATCGCTCGAAAAATATATAAATGATATGTGAAATTTCATATCATTTCGAACATTCCCCGATTTAATATGATTTTTCACCAAAACTAGTGTATAATATACTATGTTTTTTGACCGATACTTGCATTTCGAAAAGTTTCATAGAATCTAATTATCCGATGATTTTTTGCATGGACATCCATCATAACCTTCCCTCGTAAAATATATAAATGATATGTGAAGTTTCACATCATTTCGAACAGTACCTGATTTAATTTGATTTTTGACCGATACTAGTATAAACTAATGTATAATATATTATGATTTTTTGACCGAAACTTGCATTTCGAAAATTTTCATAGAATCTTGTTTTCAGATGATTTTCTTGCATTCACTTCCATCATAACTCTTAACATATATAAATTATCTTAAAAGTATTGTATAATTTTAAATAGTCCCCAAATAAGTTTTATTTTTTTTGACCGAAACTAGTGTATAATATACTATGATTTTTGACTGAAACTTGCATTTCGAAAAGTTTCATAGAATCTAATTTTCCGATGATTTTTTACAAAGACTTTCATCATAACCATCGCTCGAAAAATATATAAATGATATGTGAAGTTTCATATCATTACGAACAGTCCCCGATTTAATTTGATTTTTGATCGAAACTAGTATAAATTAGTGTATAATATATTATGATTTTTTGAACGAAACTTGCATTTCGAAAAGTTTCATAGAATCTAGTTTTCAGATGATTATCTTGCATGGACTTCCATCATAACTCTTAACATATATAAATGATCTGAAAAGTCTTGTATAATTTCAAATAGTCCCCAATTAAATTTTATTTTTTTGACTGAAACTAGTGTATAATACACTATGATTTTAGACTGAAACTTGCATTTCGAAAAGAATCATAGAATCTAATTTTCCGATGAATTTTTACAAAGACTTCCATCATAACCTTCCCTCGAAAAATATATAAATGATAAGTGAAGTTTCGTATCATTTTGAACAGTCCCCGATTTAATTTGATTTTTGACTGAAACTAGTATAAACTAGTGTGTAATAAATTATGATTTTTTGACCGAAACTTGCATTTCGAAAAGTTTCATAGAAACTAGTTTTCAGATGATTTTCTTGCATGGACTTCCATCATAAACTTCCCTCTTAACATATATAAATGATCTGAAAAGTCTCGAATAATTTCAAATAGTCCCCAATTAAATTTTATTTTTTTGACCGAAAATAGTGTATAATATACTATGATTTTCGACAGAAACTTGCATTTCGAAAAGTTTCATAGAATCTAATTTTCCGATGATTTTTTTAGATGGACTTCCATCATAACCATCTCTCAAAAACATATATAAATGATATGTGAAGTCTCGTATCATTTTGAACAATCCCCGATTTAATATGATTTTTGACCGAAACTAGTATAAACTAGTGTATAATATATTATAATTTTTTGACCGAAACTTGCATTTCGAAAAGTTTCATAGAATCTAGTTTTTAGATGATTTTTATGCATGGACTACCATCATAACATTCCCTCTTAACATATATAAATGATCTGAAAAGTCTCGTATCATTTCAAATAGTCCACAATTAAATTTTATTTTTTTGACTGAAACTAGTGTATAATATACTGATTTTTGACCGAAACTCGCATATCTAAAAGTTTCATAGAATCTAATTTTCAGATGAATTTTTTGCATGGACTTCCATCATATCCTTCCCTCTTAACATATATAAATGATATGTGAAGTCTCGTATCATTTCAAATAGTCCCCAATACAATTTGATGTTTTTGACCGAAACTAGTGTATAATATACTATGATTTTTGACCGAAACTTGCATTTCAAAAAGTTTCATAAAATCTAATTATCCGATTATTTTTTGCATGGACATCCATCATAACCTTCCCTCGTAAAATATATAAATGATACGTGAAATTTTGTTTCATTTTGAACAGTCCCCGATTTAATTTGATTTTTGACCGAAACTAGTATAAACTTGTGTATAAACTATTATGATTTTTTGAAACGAAACTTGCATTTCGAAAAGTTTCATAAAATCTATTTTTTAGATGATTTTCTTGCATGGACTTCCATCACAAACTTCCCTCTTAATATATATAAATGATCTGAAAAGTCTCGAATAATTTCAAATAGGCCCCAATCATATTTTATTTTTTTGACCGAAACTAGTGTATAATATACTATGATTTTTGACCGAAACTTGCATTTCGAAATGTTTCATAGAATCTAATTTTCCGATGATTTTTTTCATGGACTTCCATCATAACCATCGCTCGAAAAATATATAAATGATATGTGAAATTTCATATCATTTCGAACATTCCCCGATTTAATATGATTTTTCACCAAATCTAGTGTATAATATACTATGTTTTTTGACCGATACTTGCATTTCGAAAAGTTTCATAAAATCTAATTATCCGATGATTTTTTGCATGGACATCCATCATAACCTTCCCTCGTAAAATATATAAATGATATGTGAAGTTTCACATCATTTCGAACAGTACCTGATTTAATTTGATTTTTGACCGATACTAGTATAAACTAATGTATAATATATTATGATTTTTTGACCGAAACTTGCATTTCGAAAATTTTCATAGAATCTTGTTTTCAGATGATTTTCTTGCATTCACTTCCATCATAACTCTTAACATATATAAATTATCTTAAAAGTATTGTATAATTTTAAATAGTCCCCAAATAAGTTTTATTTTTTTTGACCGAAACTAGTGTATAATATACTATGATTTTTGACTGAAACTTGCATTTCGAAAAGTTTCATAGAATCTAATTTTCCGATGATTTTTTACAAAGACTTTCATCATAACCATCGCTCGAAAAATATATAAATGATATGTGAAGTTTCATATCATTACGAACAGTCCCCGATTTAATTTGATTTTTGATCGAAACTAGTATAAATTAGTGTATAATATATTATGATTTTTTGAACGAAACTTGCATTTCGAAAAGTTTCATAGAATCTAGTTTTCAGATGATTATCTTGCATGGACTTCCATCATAACTCTTAACATATATAAATGATCTGAAAAGTCTTGTATAATTTCAAATAGTCCCCAATTAAATTTTATTTTTTTGACTGAAACTAGTGTATAATACACTATGATTTTAGACTGAAACTTGCATTTCGAAAAGAATCATAGAATCTAATTTTCCGATGAATTTTTACAAAGACTTCCATCATAACCTTCCCTCGAAAAATATATAAATGATAAGTGAAGTTTCGTATCATTTTGAACAGTCCCCGATTTAATTTGATTTTTGACCGAAACTAGTATAAACTAGTGTGTAATAAATTATGATTTTTTGACCGAAACTTGCATTTCGAAAAGTTTCATAGAAACTAGTTTTCAGATGATTTTCTTGCATGGACTTCCATCATAAACTTCCCTCTTAACATATATAAATGATCTGAAAAGTCTCGAATAATTTCAAATAGTCCCCAATTAAATTTTATTTTTTTGACCGAAAATAGTGTATAATATACTATGATTTTCGACAGAAACTTGCATTTCGAAAAGTTTCATAGAATCTAATTTTCCGATGATTTTTTTAGATGGACTTCCATCATAACCATCTCTCAAAAACATATATAAATGATATGTGAAGTCTCGTATCATTTTGAACAATCCCCGATTTAATATGATTTTTGACCGAAACTAGTATAAACTAGTGTATAATATATTATAATTTTTTGACCGAAACTTGCATTTCGAAAAGTTTCATAGAATCTAGTTTTTAGATGATTTTTATGCATGGACTACCATCATAACATTCCCTCTTAACATATATAAATGATCTGAGAAGTCTCGTATCATTTCAAATAGTCCACAATTAAATTTTATTTTTTTGACTGAAACTAGTGTATAATATACTGATTTTTGACCGAAACTCGCATATCTAAAAGTTTCATAGAATCTAATTTTCAGATGAATTTTTTGCATGGACTTCCATCATATCCTTCCCTCTTAACATATATAAATGATATGTGAAGTCTCGTATCATTTCAAATAGTCCCCAATACAATTTGATGTTTTTGACCGAAACTAGTGTATAATATACTATGATTTTTGACCGAAACTTGCATTTCAAAAAGTTTCATAAAATCTAATTATCCGATGATTTTTTGCATGGACATCCATCATAACCTTCCCTCGTAAAATATATAAATGATACGTGAAATTTTGTTTCATTTTGAACAGTCCCCGATTTAATTTGATTTTTGACCGAAACTAGTATAAACTTGTGTATAAACTATTATGATTTTTTGAAACGAAACTTGCATTTCGAAAAGTTTCATAAATTCTATTTTTTAGATGATTTTCTTGCATGGACTTCCATCACAAACTTCCCTCTTAATATATATAAATGATCTGAAAAGTCTCGAATAATTTCAAATAGGCCCCAATCATATTTTATTTTTTTGACCGAAACTAGTGTATAATATACTATGATTTTTGACCGAAACTTGCATTTCGAAATGTTTCATAGAATCTAATTTTCCGATGATTTTTTTCATGGACTTCCATCATAACCATCGCTCGAAAAATATATAAATGATATGTGAAATTTCATATCATTTCGAACATTCCCCGATTTAATATGATTTTTCACCAAAACTAGTGTATAATATACTATGTTTTTTGACCGATACTTGCATTTCGAAAAGTTTCATAGAATCTAATTATCCGATGATTTTTTGCATGGACATCCATCATAACCTTCCCTCGTAAAATATATAAATGATATGTGAAGTTTCACATCATTTCGAACAGTACCTGATTTAATTTGATTTTTGACCGATACTAGTATAAACTAATGTATAATATATTATGATTTTTTGACCGAAACTTGCATTTCGAAAATTTTCATAGAATCTTGTTTTCAGATGATTTTCTTGCATTCACTTCCATCATAACTCTTAACATATATAAATTATCTTAAAAGTATTGTATAATTTTAAATAGTCCCCAAATAAATTTTATTTTTTTTGACCGAAACTAGTGTATAATATACTATGATTTTTGACTGAAACTTGCATTTCGAAAAGTTTCATAGAATCTAATTTTCCGATGATTTTTTACAAAGACTTTCATCATAACCATCGCTCGAAAAATATATAAATGATATGTGAAGTTTCATATCATTACGAACAGTCGCCGATTTAATTTGATTTTTGATCGAAACTAGTATAAATTAGTGTATAATATATTATGATTTTTTGAACGAAACTTGCATTTCGAAAAGTTTCATAGAATCTAGTTTTCAGATGATTATCTTGCATGGACTTCCATCATAACTCTTAACATATATAAATGATCTGAAAAGTCTTGTATAATTTCAAATAGTCCCCAATTAAATTTTATTTTTTTGACCGAAACTAGTGTATAATATACTATAATTTTAGACTGAAACTTGCATTTCAAAAAGAATCATAGAATCTAATTTTCCGATGATTTTTTACAAAGACTTCTATCATAACCTTCCCTCGAAAAATATATAAATGATATGTGAAGTTTCGTATCATTTTTAACAGTCCCCGATTTAATTTGATTTTTGATCGAAACTAGTATAAACTAGTGTGTAATAAATTATGATTTTTAGACCGAAACTTGCATTTCGAAAAGTTTCATAGAAACTAGTTTTCAGATGATTTTCTTGCATGGACTTCCATCATAAACTTCCCTCTTAACATATATAAATGATCTGAAAAGTCTCGAATAATTTCAAATAGTCCCCAATTAAATTTTATTTTTTTGACCGAAACTAGTGTATAATATACTATGATTTTCGACAGAAACTTGCATTTCGAAAAGTTTCATAGAATCTAATTTTCCGATGATTTTTTTAGATGGACTTCCATCATAAACATCGCTCAAAAACATATATAAATGATATGTGAAGTCTCGTATCATATTGAACAATCCCCGATTTAATATGATTTTTGACCGAAACTAGTATAAACTAATGTATAATATATTATAATTTTTTGACCGAAACTTGCATTTCGAAAAGTTTCATAGAATCTAGTTTTCAGATGATTTTTATGCATGGACTACCATCATAACATTCCCTCTTAACATATATAAATGATCTGGAAAGTCTCGTATCATTTCAAATAGTCCACAATTAAATTTTATTTTTTTGACTGAAACTAGTGTATAATATACTGATTTTTGACCGAAACTCGCATATCTAAAAGTTTCATAGAATCTAATTTTCAGATGAATTTTTTGCATGGACTTCCATCATATCCTTCCCTCTTAACATATATAAATGATATGTGAAGTCTCGTATCATTTCAAATAGTCCCCAATACAATTTGATGTTTTTGACCGAAACTAGTGTATAATATACTATGATTTTTGACCGAAACTTGCATTTCAAAAAGTTTCATAAAATCTAATTATCCGATGATTTTTTGCATGGACATCCATCATAACCTTCCCTCGTAAAATTTATAAATGATACGTGAAATTTTGTTTCATTTTGAACAGTCCCCGATTTAATTTGATTTTTGACCGAAACTAGTATAAACTTGTGTATAAACTATTATGATTTTTTGAAACGAAACTTGCATTTCGAAAAGTTTCATAAATTCTATTTTTTAGATGATTTTCTTGCATGGACTTCCATCACAAACTTCCCTCTTAATATATATAAATGATCTGAAAAGTCTCGAATAATTTCAAATAGGCCCCAATCATATTTTATTTTTTTGACCGAAACTAGTGTATAATATACTATGATTTTTGACCGAAACTTGCATTTCGAAATGTTTCATAGAATCTAATTTTCCGATGATTTTTTTCATGGACTTCCATCATAACCATCGCTCGAAAAATATATAAATGATATGTGAAATTTCATATCATTTCGAACATTCCCCGATTTAATATGATTTTTCACCAAAACTAGTGTATAATATACTATGTTTTTTGACCGATACTTGCATTTCGAAAAGTTTCATAGAATCTAATTATCCGATGATTTTTTGCATGGACATCCATCATAACCTTCCCTCGTAAAATATATAAATGATATGTGAAGTTTCACATCATTTCGAACAGTACCTGATTTAATTTGATTTTTGACCGATACTAGTATAAACTAATGTATAATATATTATGATTTTTTGACCGAAACTTGCATTTCGAAAATTTTCATAGAATCTTGTTTTCAGATGATTTTCTTGCATTCACTTCCATCATAACTCTTAACATATATAAATTATCTTAAAAGTATTGTATAATTTTAAATAGTCCCCAAATAAATTTTATTTTTTTTGACCGAAACTAGTGTATAATATACTATGATTTTTGACTGAAACTTGCATTTCGAAAAGTTTCATAGAATCTAATTTTCCGATGATTTTTTACAAAGACTTTCATCATAACCATCGCTCGAAAAATATATAAATGATATGTGAAGTTTCATATCATTACGAACAGTCGCCGATTTAATTTGATTTTTGATCGAAACTAGTATAAATTAGTGTATAATATATTATGATTTTTTGAACGAAACTTGCATTTCGAAAAGTTTCATAGAATCTAGTTTTCAGATGATTATCTTGCATGGACTTCCATCATAACTCTTAACATATATAAATGATCTGAAAAGTCTTGTATAATTTCAAATAGTCCCCAATTAAATTTTATTTTTTTGACCGAAACTAGTGTATAATATACTATAATTTTAGACTGAAACTTGCATTTCAAAAAGAATCATAGAATCTAATTTTCCGATGATTTTTTACAAAGACTTCTATCATAACCTTCCCTCGAAAAATATATAAATGATATGTGAAGTTTCGTATCATTTTTAACAGTCCCCGATTTAATTTGATTTTTGATCGAAACTAGTATAAACTAGTGTGTAATAAATTATGATTTTTAGACCGAAACTTGCATTTCGAAAAGTTTCATAGAAACTAGTTTTCAGATGATTTTCTTGCATGGACTTCCATCATAAACTTCCCTCTTAACATATATAAATGATCTGAAAAGTCTCGAATAATTTCAAATAGTCCCCAATTAAATTTTATTTTTTTGACCGAAACTAGTGTATAATATACTATGATTTTCGACAGAAACTTGCATTTCGAAAAGTTTCATAGAATCTAATTTTCCGATGATTTTTTTAGATGGACTTCCATCATAAACATCGCTCAAAAACATATATAAATGATATGTGAAGTCTCGTATCATATTGAACAATCCCCGATTTAATATGATTTTTGACCGAAACTAGTATAAACTAATGTATAATATATTATAATTTTTTGACCGAAACTTGCATTTCGAAAAGTTTCATAGAATCTAGTTTTCAGATGATTTTTATGCATGGACTACCATCATAACATTCCCTCTTAACATATATAAATGATCTGGAAAGTCTCGTATCATTTCAAATAGTCCACAATTAAATTTTATTTTTTTGACTGAAACTAGTGTATAATATACTGATTTTTGACCGAAACTCGCATATCTAAAAGTTTCATAGAATCTAATTTTCAGATGAATTTTTTGCATGGACTTCCATAATATCCTTCCCTCTTAACATATATAAATGATGTGTGAAGTCTCGTATCATTTCAAATAGTCCCCAATACAATTTGATTATTTTGACCGAAACAAGTGTATAATATACTATGATTTTTGACCGAAACTTGCATTTCAAAAAGTTTCATAAAATCTAATTATCCGATGATTTTTTGCATGGACATCCATCATAACCTTCCCTCGTAAAATATATAAATGATATGTGAAATTTTGTTTCATTTTGAACAGTCCCCGATTTAAATTGATTTTTGACCGAAACTAGTATAAACTTGTGTATAAACTATTATGATTTTTTGAACGAAACTTGCATTTCGAAAAGTTTCATAAAATCTATTTTTTAGATGATTTTCTTGCATGGACTTCCATCATAAACTTCCCTCTTAATATATATAAATGATCTGAAAAGTCTCGAATAATTTCAAATAGGCCCCAATCATATTTTATTTTTTTGACTGAAACTAGTGTATAATATACTATGATTTTTGACCGAAACTTGCATTTCGAAATGTTTCATAGAATCTAATTTTCCGATGATTTTTTTAATGGACTTCCATCATAACTATCGCTCGAAAAATATATAAATGATATGTGAAATTTCATATCATTTCGAACATTCCCCGATTTAATATAATTTTTGACCAAAACTAGTGTATAATATACTATGTTTTTTGACCGATACTTGCATTTAGAAAAGTTTCATAGAATCTAATTATCCGATGATTTTTTGCATGGACATCCATCATAACCTTCCCTCATAAAATATATAAATGTTATGTGAAGTTTCACATCATTTCGAACAGTACCTGATTTAACTTGAATTTTGATCGAAACTAGTATAAATTAGTGTATAATATATTATGATTTTTTGAACGAAACTTGCATTTCGAAAAGTTTCATAGAATCTAGTTTTTAGATGATTATCTTGCATGGACTTCCATCATAACTCTTAACATATATAAATGATCTGAAAAGTCTTGTATAATTTCAAATAGTCCCCAATTAAATTTTATTTTTTTGACCGAAACTAGTGTATAATATACTATAATTTTAGACTGAAACTTGCATTTCGAAAAGAATCATAGAATCTAATTTTCCGATGAATTTTTACAAAGACTTCCATCATAACCTTCCCTCGAAAAATATATAAATGATATGTGAAGTTTCGTATCATTTTGAACAGTCCCCGATTTAATTTGATTTTTGACCGAAACTAGTATAAACTAGTGTGTAATAAATTATGATTTTTTGACCGAAACTTGCATTTCGAAAAGTTTCATAGAAACTAGTTTTCAGATGATTTTCTTGCATGGACTTTCATCATAAACTTCCCTCTTAACATATATAAATGATCTGAAAAGTCTCGAATAATTTCAAATAGTCCCCAATTAAATTTTATTTTTTTGACCGAAACTAGTGTATAATATACTATGATTTTCGACAGAAACTTGCATTTCGAAAAGTTTCATAGAATCTAATTTTCCGATGATTTTTTTAGATGGACTTCCATCATAACCATCGCTCAAAAACATATATAAATGATATGTGAAGTCTCGTATCATATTGAACAATCCCCGATTTAATATGATTTTTGACCGAAACTAGTATAAACTAATGTATAATATATTATAATTTTTTGACCGAAACTTGCATTTCGAAAAGTTTCATAGAATCTAGTTTTCAGATGATTTTTATGCATGGACTACCATCATAACATTCCCTCTTAACATATATAAATGATCTGGAAAGTCTCGTATCATTTCAAATAGTCCACAATTAAATTTTATTTTTTTGACTGAAACTAGTGTATAATATACTGATTTTTGACCGAAACTCGCATATCTAAAAGTTTCATAGAATCTAATTTTCAGATGAATTTTTTGCATGGACTTCCATAATATCCTTCCCTCTTAACATATATAAATGATGTGTGAAGTCTCGTATCATTTCAAATAGTCCCCAATACAATTTGATTATTTTGACCGAAACAAGTGTATAATATACTATGATTTTTGACCGAAACTTGCATTTCAAAAAGTTTCATAAAATCTAATTATCCGATGATTTTTTGCATGGACATCCATCATAACCTTCCCTCGTAAAATATATAAATGATATGTGAAATTTTGTTTCATTTTGAACAGTCCCCGATTTAAATTGATTTTTGACCGAAACTAGTATAAACTTGTGTATAAACTATTATGATTTTTTGAACGAAACTTGCATTTCGAAAAGTTTCATAAAATCTATTTTTTAGATGATTTTCTTGCATGGACTTCCATCATAAACTTCCCTCTTAATATATATAAATGATCTGAAAAGTCTCGAATAATTTCAAATAGGCCCCAATCATATTTTATTTTTTTGACTGAAACTAGTGTATAATATACTATGATTTTTGACCGAAACTTGCATTTCGAAATGTTTCATAGAATCTAATTTTCCGATGATTTTTTTAATGGACTTCCATCATAACTATCGCTCGAAAAATATATAAATGATATGTGAAATTTCATATCATTTCGAACATTCCCCGATTTAATATAATTTTTGACCAAAACTAGTGTATAATATACTATGTTTTTTGACCGATACTTGCATTTAGAAAAGTTTCATAGAATCTAATTATCCGATGATTTTTTGCATGGACATCCATCATAACCTTCCCTCATAAAATATATAAATGATATGTGAAGTTTCACATCATTTCGAACAGTACCTGATTTAACTTGAATTTTGATCGAAACTAGTATAAATTAGTGTATAATATATTATGATTTTTTGAACGAAACTTGCATTTCGAAAAGTTTCATAGAATCTAGTTTTTAGATGATTATCTTGCATGGACTTCCATCATAACTCTTAACATATATAAATGATCTGAAAAGTCTTGTATAATTTCAAATAGTCCCCAATTAAATTTTATTTTTTTGACCGAAACTAGTGTATAATATACTATAATTTTAGACTGAAACTTGCATTTCGAAAAGAATCATAGAATCTAATTTTCCGATGAATTTTTACAAAGACTTCCATCATAACCTTCCCTCGAAAAATATATAAATGATATGTGAAGTTTCGTATCATTTTGAACAGTCCCCGATTTAATTTGATTTTTGACCGAAACTAGTATAAACTAGTGTGTAATAAATTATGATTTTTTGACCGAAACTTGCATTTCGAAAAGTTTCATAGAAACTAGTTTTCAGATGATTTTCTTGCATGGACTTTCATCATAAACTTCCCTCTTAACATATATAAATGATCTGAAAAGTCTCGAATAATTTCAAATAGTCCCCAATTAAATTTTATTTTTTTGACCGAAACTAGTGTATAATATACTATGATTTTCGACAGAAACTTGCATTTCGAAAAGTTTCATAGAATCTAATTTTCCGATGATTTTTTTAGATGGACTTCCATCATAACCATCGCTCAAAAACATATATAAATGATATGTGAAGTCTCGTATCATATTGAACAATCCCCGATTTAATATGATTTTTGACCGAAACTAGTATAAACTAATGTATAATATATTATAATTTTTTGACCGAAACTTGCATTTCGAAAAGTTTCATAGAATCTAGTTTTCAGATGATTTTTATGCATGGACTACCATCATAACATTCCCTCTTAACATATATAAATGATCTGGAAAGTCTCGTATCATTTCAAATAGTCCACAATTAAATTTTATTTTTTTGACTGAAACTAGTGTATAATATACTGATTTTTGACCGAAACTCGCATATCTAAAAGTTTCATAGAATCTAATTTTCAGATGAATTTTTTGCATGGACTTCCATCATATCCTTCCCTCTTAACATATATAAATGATATGTGAAGTCTCGTATCATTTCAAATAGTCCCCAATACAATTTGATTATTTTGACCGAAACAAGTGTATAATATACTATGATTTTTGACCGAAACTTGCATTTCAAAAAGTTTCATAAAATCTAATTATCCGATGATTTTTTGCATGGATATCCATCTTAACCTTACCTCGTAAAATATATAAATGATATGTGAAGTTTTGTTTCATTTTGAACAGTCCCCGATTTAATTTGATTTTTGACCGAAACTAGTATAAACTTGTGTATAAACTATTATGATTTTTTGAACGAAACTTGCATTTCGAAAAGTTTCATAAAATCTATTTTTCAGATGATTTTCTTGCATGGACTTCCATCATAAACTTCCCTCTTAATATATATAAATGATCTGAAAAGTCTCGAATAATTTCAAATAGTCCCCAATTATATTTTATTTTTTTGACCGAAACTAGTGTATAATATACTATGATTTTTGACCGAAACTTGCATTTCGAAATGTTTCATAGAATCTAATTTTCCGAAGATTTTTTTCATGGACTTCCATCATAACCATCGCTCGAAAATATATAAATGATATGTGAAATTTCATATCATTTCGAACATTCCCCGATTTAATATGATTTTTGACCAAAACTAGTGTATAATATACTATGTTTTTTGACCGATACTTGCATTTCGAAAAGTTTCATAGAATCTAATTATCCGATGATTTTTTGCATGGACATCCATCATAACCTTCCCTCGTAAAATATATAAATGATATGTGAAGTTTCATATCATTTCGAACAGTACCATATTTAATTTGATTTTTGACCGATACTAGTATAAACTAATGTATAATATATTATGATTTTTTTGACCGAAACTTGCATTTCGAAAATTTTCATAGAATCTAGTTTTCAGATGATTTTCTTGCATTGACTTCCATCATAACTCTTAACATATATAAATTATCTTAAAAGTCTTGTATAATTTTAAATAGTCCCCAAATAAATTTTATTTTTTTGACCGAAACTAGTGTATAATATACTATGATTTTTGACTGAAACTTGCATTTCGAAAAGTTTCATAGAATCTAATTTTCCGATGATTTTTTACAAAGACTTTCATCATAACCATCGCTCGAAAAATATATAAATGATATGTGAAGTTTCATATCATTACGAACAGTCCCCGATTTAATTTGATTTTTGATCGAAACTAGTATAAATTAGTGTATAATATATTATGATTTTTTGAACGAAACTTGCATTTCGAAAAGTTTCATAGAATCTAGTTTTCAGATGATTATCTTGCATGGACTTCCATCATAACTTTTAACATATATAAATGATCTAAAAAGTCTTGTATAATTTCAAATAGTCCCCAATTAAATTTTATTTTTTTGACCGAAACTAGTGTATAATATACTATAATTTTAGACTGAAACTTGCATTTCGAAAAGAATCATAGAATCTAATTTTCCGATGAATTTTTACAAAGACTTCCATCATAACCTTCCCTCGAAAAATATATAAATGATATGTGAAGTTTCGTATCATTTTGAACAGTCCCCGATTTAATTTGATTTTTGACCGAAGCTAGTATAAACTAGTGTGTAATAAATTATGATTTTTTGACCGAAACTTGCATTTCGAAAAGTTTCATAGAAACTAGTTTTCAGATGATTTTCCTGCATGGACTTTCATCATAAACTTCCCTCTTAACATATATAAATGATCTGAAAAGTCTCGAATAATTTCAAATAGTCCCCAATTAAATTTTATTTTTTTGACTTAAACTAGTGTATAATATACTATGATTTTCGACAGAAACTTGCATTTCGAAAAGTTTCATAGAATCTAATTTTCCGATGATTTTTTTAGATGGACTTCCATCATAACCATCGCTCAAAAACATATATAAATGATATGTGAAGTCTCGTATCATATTGAACAATCCCCGATTTAATATGATTTTTGACCGAAACTAGTATAAACTAATGTATAATATATTATAATTTTTTGACCGAAACTTGCATTTCGAAAAGTTTCATAGAATCTAGTTTTCAGATGATTTTTATGCATGGACTACCATCATAACATTCCCTCTTAACATATATAAATGATCTGGAAAGTCTCGTATCATTTCAAATAGTCCACAATTAAATTTTATTTTTTTGACTGAAACTAGTGTATAATATACTGATTTTTGACCGAAACTCGCATATCTAAAAGTTTCATAGAATCTAATTTTCAGATGAATTTTTTGCATGGACTTCCATCATATCCTTCCCTCTTAACATATATAAATGATATGTGAAGTCTCGTATCATTTCAAATAGTCCCCAATACAATTTGATTATTTTGACCGAAACAAGTGTATAATATACTATGATTTTTGACCGAAACTTGCATTTCAAAAAGTTTCATAAAATCTAATTATCCGATGATTTTTTGCATGGATATCCATCTTAACCTTCCCTCGTAAAATATATAAATGATATGTGAAGTTTTGTTTCATTTTGAACAGTCCCCGATTTAATTTGATTTTTGACCGAAACTAGTATAAACTTGTGTATAAACTATTATGATTTTTTGAACGAAACTTGCATTTCGAAAAGTTTCATAAAATCTATTTTTCAGATGATTTTCTTGCATGGACTTCCATCATAAACTTCCCTCTTAATATATATAAATGATCTGAAAAGTCTCGAATAATTTCAAATAGTCCCCAATTATATTTTATTTTTTTGACCGAAACTAGTGTATAATATACTATGATTTTTGACCGAAACTTGCATTTCGAAATGTTTCATAGAATCTAATTTTCCGAAGATTTTTTTCATGGACTTCCATCATAACCATCGCTCGAAAATATATAAATGATATGTGAAATTTCATATCATTTCGAACATTCCCCGATTTAATATGATTTTTGACCAAAACTAGTGTATAATATACTATGTTTTTTGACCGATACTTGCATTTCGAAAAGTTTCATAGAATCTAATTATCCGATGATTTTTTGCATGGACATCCATCATAACCTTCCCTCGTAAAATATATAAATGATATGTGAAGTTTCATATCATTTCGAACAGTACCATATTTAATTTGATTTTTGACCGATACTAGTATAAACTAATGTATAATATATTATGATTTTTTTGACCGAAACTTGCATTTCGAAAATTTTCATAGAATCTAGTTTTCAGATGATTTTCTTGCATTGACTTCCATCATAACTCTTAACATATATAAATTATCTTAAAAGTCTTGTATAATTTTAAATAGTCCCCAAATAAATTTTATTTTTTTGACCGAAACTAGTGTATAATATACTATGATTTTTGACTGAAACTTGCATTTCGAAAAGTTTCATAGAATCTAATTTTCCGATGATTTTTTACAAAGACTTTCATCATAACCATCGCTCGAAAAATATATAAATGATATGTGAAGTTTCATATCATTACGAACAGTCCACGATTTAATTTGATTTTTGATCGAAACTAGTATAAATTAGTGTATAATATATTATGATTTTTTGAACGAAACTTGCATTTCGAAAAGTTTCATAGAATCTAGTTTTCAGATGATTATCTTGCATGGACTTCCATCATAACTTTTAACATATATAAATGATCTGAAAAGTCTTGTATAATTTCAAATAGTCCCCAATTAAATTTTATTTTTTTGACCGAAACTAGTGTATAATATACTATAATTTTAGACTGAAACTTGCATTTCGAAAAGAATCATAGAATCTAATTTTCCGATGAATTTTTACAAAGACTTCCATCATAACCTTCCCTCGAAAAATATATAAATGATATGTGAAGTTTCGTATCATTTTGAACAGTCCCCGATTTAATTTGATTTTTGACCGAAACTAGTATAAACTAGTGTGTAATAAATTATGATTTTTTGACCGAAACTTGCATTTCGAAAAGTTTCATAGAAACTAGTTTTCAGATGTTTTTCCTGCATGGACTTTCATCATAAACTTCCCTCTTAACATATATAAATGATCTGAAAAGTCTCGAATAATTTCAAATAGTCCCCAATTAAATTTTATTTTTTTGACCGAAACTAGTGTATAATATACTATGATTTTCGACAGAAACTTGCATTTCGAAAAGTTTCATAGAATCTAATTTTCCGATGATTTTTTTAGATGGACTTCCATCATAACCATCGCTCAAAAACATATATAAATGATATGTGAAGTCTCGTATCATTTTGAACAATCCCCGATTTAATATGATTTTTGACCGAAACAAGTATAAACTAGTGTATAATATATTATAATTTTTTGACAGAAACTTGCATTTCGAAAAGTTTCATAGAATCTAGTTTTCAGATGATTTTTATGCATGGACTACCATCATAACATTCCCTCTTAACATATATAAATGATCTGAAAAGTCTCGTATCATTTCAAATAGTCCACAATTAAATTTTAGTTTTTTTGACTGAAACTAGTGTATAATATACTGATTTTTGACCGAAACTCGCATATCTAAAAGTTTCATAGAATCTAATTTTCAGATGAATTTTTTGCATGGACTTCCATCATATCCTTCCCTCTTAACATATATAAATGATATGTGAAGTCTCGTATCATTTCAAATAGTCCCCAATACAATTTGATTTTTTTGACCGAAACTAGTGTATAATATACTATGATTTTTGACCGAAACATGCATTTCAAAAAGTTTCATAAAATCTAATTATCCGATGATTTTTTGCATGGACATCCATCATAACCTTCCCTCGTAAAATATATAAATGATATGTGAAGTTTTGTGTCATTTTGAACAGTCCCCGATTTAATTTGATTTTTGACCGAAACTAGTATAAACTTGTGTATAAACTATTATGATTTTTTGAACGAAACTTGCATTTCGAAAAGTTTCATAAAATCTATTTTTCAGATGATTTTCTTGCATGGACTTCCTTCATAAACTTCCCTCTTAATATATATAAATGATCTGAAAAGTCTCGAATAATTTCAAATAGTCCCCAATTATATTTTATTTTTTTGACCTAAACTAGTGTATAATATACTATGATTTTTGACCGAAACTTGCATTTCGAAATGTTTCATAGAATCTAATTTTCCGATGATTTTTTTCATGGACTTCCATCATAACCATCGCTTGAAAAATATATAAATGATATGTGAAATTTCATATTATTTCGAACATTCCCCGATTTAATATGATTTTTGACCAAAACTAGTGTATAATATACTATGTTTTTTGACCGATACATGCATTTCGAAAAGTTTCATAGAATCTAATTATCCGATGATTTTTTGCATGGACATCCATCATAACCTTCCCTCGTAAAATATATAAATGATATGTGAAGTTTCATATCATTTCGAACAGTACCTGATTTAATTTGATTTTTGACCGATACTAATATAAACTAATGTATAATATATTATGATTTTTTTGACCGAAACTTGCATTTCGAAAATTTTCATAGAATCTAGTTTTCAGATGATTTTCTTGCATGGACTTCCATCATAACTCTTAACATATATAAATTATCTTAAAAGTCTTGTATAATTTTAAATAGTCCCCAAATAAATTTTATTTTTTTGACCGAAACTAGTGTATAATATACTATGATTTTTGACTGAAACTTGCATTTCGAAAAGAATCATAGAATCTAATTTTCCGATGAATTTTTACAAAGACTTCCATCATAACCTTCCCTCGAAAAATATATAAATGATATGTGAAGTTTCGTATCATTTTGAACAGTCCCCGATTTAATTTAATTTTTGACCGAAACTAGTATAAACTAGTGTGTAATAAATTATGATTTTTTGACCGAAACTTGCATTTCGAAAAGTTTCATAGAAACTAGTTTTCAGATGATTTTCTTGCATGGACTTTCATCATAAACTTCCCTCTTAACATATATAAATGATCTGAAAAGTCTCGAATAATTTCAAATAGTCCCCAATTAAATTTTATTTTTTTGACCGAAACTAGTGTATAATATACTATGATTTTCGACAGAAACTTGCATTTCGAAAAGTTTCATAGAATCTAATTTTCCGATGATTTTTTTAGATGGACTTCCATCATAACCATCGCTCAAAAACATATATAAATGATATGTGAAGTCTCGTATCATTTTGAACAATCCCCGATTTAATATGATTTTTGACCGAAACAAGTATAAACTAGTGTATAATATATTATAATTTTTTGACAGAAACTTGCATTTCGAAAAGTTTCATAGAATCTAGTTTTCAGATGATTTTTATGCATGGACTACCATCATAACATTCCCTCTTAACATATATAAATGATCTGAAAAGTCTCGTATCATTTCAAATAGTCCACAATTAAATTTTAGTTTTTTTGACTGAAACTAGTGTATAATATACTGATTTTTGACCGAAACTCGCATATCTAAAAGTTTCATAGAATCTAATTTTCAGATGAATTTTTTGCATGGACTTCCATCATATCCTTCCCTCTTAACATATATAAATGATATGTGAAGTCTCGTATCATTTCAAATAGTCCCCAATACAATTTGATTTTTTTGACCGAAACTAGTGTATAATAAACTATGATTTTTGACCGAAACATGCATTTCAAAAAGTTTCATAAAATCTAATTATCCGATGACTTTTTGCATGGACATCCATCATAACCTTCCCTCGTAAAATATATAAATGATATGTGAAGTTTTGTGTCATTTTGAACAGTCCCCGATTTAATTTGATTTTTGACCGAAACTAGTATAAACATGTGTATAAACTATTATGATTTTTTGAACGAAACTTGCATTTCGAAAAGTTTCATAAAATCTATTTTTCAGATGATTTTCTTGCATGGACTTCCTTCATAAACTTCCCTCTTAATATATATAAATGATCTGAAAAGTCTCGAATAATTTCAAATAGTCCCCAATTATATTTTATTTTTTTGACCTAAACTAGTGTATAATATACTATGATTTTTGACCGAAACTTGCATTTCGAAATGTTTCATAGAATCTAATTTTCCGATGATTTTTTTCATGGACTTCCATCATAACCATCGCTTGAAAAATATATAAATGATATGTGAAATTTCATATTATTTCGAACATTCCCCGATTTAATATGATTTTTGACCAAAACTAGTGTATAATATACTATGTTTTTTGACCGATACATGCATTTCGAAAAGTTTCATAGAATCTAATTATCCGATGATTTTTTGCATGGACATCCATCATAACCTTCCCTCGTAAAATATATAAATGATATGTGAAGTTTCATATCATTTCGAACAGTACCTGATTTAATTTGATTTTTGACCGATACTAATATAAACTAATGTATAATATATTATGATTTTTTTGACCGAAACTTGCATTTCGAAAATTTTCATAGAATCTAGTTTTCAGATGATTTTCTTGCATGGACTTCCATCATAACTCTTAACATATATAAATTATCTTAAAAGTCTTGTATAATTTTAAATAGTCCCCAAATAAATTTTATTTTTTTGACCGAAACTAGTGTATAATATACTATGATTTTTGACTGAAACTTGCATTTCGAAAAGAATCATAGAATCTAATTTTCCGATGAATTTTTACAAAGACTTCCATCATAACCTTCCCTCGAAAAATATATAAATGATATGTGAAGTTTCGTATCATTTTGAACAGTCCCCGATTTAATTTAATTTTTGACCGAAACTAGTATAAACTAGTGTGTAATAAATTATGATTTTTTGACCGAAACTTGCATTTCGAAAAGTTTCATAGAAACTAGTTTTCAGATGATTTTCTTGCATGGACTTTCATCATAAACTTCCCTCTTAACATATATAAATGATCTGAAAAGTCTCGAATAATTTCAAATAGTCCCCAATTAAATTTTATTTTTTTGACCGAAACTAGTGTATAATATACTATGATTTTCGACAGAAACTTGCATTTCGAAAAGTTTCATAGAATCTAATTTTCCGATGATTTTTTTAGATGGACTTCCATCATAACCATCGCTCAAAAACATATATAAATGATATGTGAAGTCTCGTATCATTTTGAACAATCCCCGATTTAATATGATTTTTGACCGAAACAAGTATAAACTAGTGTATAATATATTATAATTTTTTGACAGAAACTTGCATTTCGAAAAGTTTCATAGAATCTAGTTTTCAGATGATTTTTATGCATGGACTACCATCATAACATTCCCTCTTAACATATATAAATGATCTGAAAAGTCTCGTATCATTTCAAATAGTCCACAATTAAATTTTAGTTTTTTTGACTGAAACTAGTGTATAATATACTGATTTTTGACCGAAACTCGCATATCTAAAAGTTTCATAGAATCTAATTTTCAGATGAATTTTTTGCATGGACTTCCATCATATCCTTCCCTCTTAACATATATAAATGATATGTGAAGTCTCGTATCATTTCAAATAGTCCCCAATACAATTTGATTTTTTTGACCGAAACTAGTGTATAATATACTATGATTTTTGACCGAAACATGCATTTCAAAAAGTTTCATAAAATCTAATTATCCGATGACTTTTTGCATGGACATCCATCATAACCTTCCCTCGTAAAATATATAAATGATATGTGAAGTTTTGTGTCATTTTGAACAGTCCCCGATTTAATTTGATTTTTGACCGAAACTAGTATAAACATGTGTATAAACTATTATGATTTTTTGAACGAAACTTGCATTTCGAAAAGTTTCATAAAATCTATTTTTCAGATGATTTTCTTGCATGGACTTCCTTCATAAACTTCCCTCTTAATATATATAAATGATCTGAAAAGTCTCGAATAATTTCAAATAGTCCCCAATTATATTTTATTTTTTTGACCTAAACTAGTGTATAATATACTATGATTTTTGACCGAAACTTGCATTTCGAAATGTTTCATAGAATCTAATTTTCCGATGATTTTTTTCATGGACTTCCATCATAACCATCGCTTGAAAAATATATAAATGATATGTGAAATTTCATATTATTTCGAACATTCCCCGATTTAATATGATTTTTGACCAAAACTAGTGTATAATATACTATGTTTTTTGACCGATACATGCATTTCGAAAAGTTTCATAGAATCTAATTATCCGATGATTTTTTGCATGGACATCCATCATAACCTTCCCTCGTAAAATATATAAATGATATGTGAAGTTTCATATCATTTCGAACAGTACCTGATTTAATTTGATTTTTGACCGATACTAGTATAAACTAATGTATAATATATTATGATTTTTTTGACCGAAACTTGCATTTCAAAAATTTTCATAGAATCTAGTTTTCAGATGATTTTATTGCATGGACTTCCATCATAACTCTTAGCATATATAAATTATCTTAAAAGTCTTGTATAATTTTAAATAGTCCCCAAATAAATTTTGTTTTTTTGACCGAAACTAGTTTATAATATACTATGATTTTTGACTGAAACTTGCATTTCGAAAAGTTTCATAGAATCTAATTTTCCGATGATTTTTTACAAAGACTTTCATCATAACCATCGCTCGAAAAATATATAAATGATATGTGAAGTTTCATATCATTACGAACAGTCCCCGATTTAATTTGATTTTTGATCGAAACTAGTATAAATTAGTGTATAATATATTATGATTTTTTGAACGAAACTTGCATTTCGAAAAGTTTCATAGAATCTAGTTTTAAGATGATTATCTTGCATGGACTTCCATCATAACTCTTAACATATATAAATGATCTGAAAAGTCTTGTATAATTTCAAATAGTCCCCAATTAAATTTTATTTTTTTGACCGAAACTAGTGTATAATATACTATGATTTTAGACTGAAACTTGCATTTCGAAAAGAATCATAGAATCTAATTTTCCGATGATTTTTTACAAAGACTTCCATCATAACCTTCCCTCGAAAAATATATAAATGATAAGTGAAGTTTCGTATCATTTTGAATAGTCCCCGATTTAATTTGATTTTTGACCGAAACTAGTATAAACTAGTGTGTAATAAATTATGATTTTTTGACCGAAACTTGCATTTCGAAAAGTTTCATAGAAACTAGTTTTCAGATGATTTTCTTGCATGGACTTCCATCATAAACTTCCCTCTTACCATATATAAATGATCTGAAAAGTCTCGAATAATTTCAAATAGTCCCCAATTAAATTTTATTTTTTTGACCGAAACTAGTGTATAATATACTATGATTTTCGACAGAAACTTGCATTTCGAAAAGTTTCATAGAATCTAATTTTCCGATGATTTTTTTAGATGGACTTCCATCATAACCATCGCTCAAAAACATATATAAATGATATGTGAAGTCTCGTATCATATTTAACAATCCCCGATTTAATATGATTTTTGACCGAAACTAGTATAAACTAGTGTATAATATATTATAATTTTTTGACCGAAACTTGCATTTCGAAATGTTTCATAGAATCTAGTTTTCAGATGATTTTTATGCATGGACTACCATCATAACATTCCCTCTTAACATATATAAATGATCTGAAAAGTCTCGTATCATTTCAAATAGTCCACAATTAAATTTTATTTTTTTGACTGAAACTAGTGTATAATATACTGATCTTTGACCGAAACTCGCATATCTAAAAGTATCATAGAATCTAATTTTCAGATGAATTTTTTGCATGGACTTCCATCATATCCTTCCCTCTAAACATATATAAATGATATGTGAAGTCTCGTATCATTTCAAATAGTCCCCAATACAATTTGATTTTTTTGACCGAAACTAGTGTATAATATACTATGATTTTTGACCGAAACATGCATTTCAAAAAGTTTCATAAAATCTAATTATCCGATGATTTTTTGCATGGACATCCAGCATAACCTTCCCTCGTAAAATATATAAATGATATGTGAAGTTTTGTTTCATTTTGAACAGTCCCCGATTTAATTTGATTTTTGACCGAAACTAGTATAAACATGTGTATAAACTATTATGATTTTTTGAACGAAACTTGCATTTCGAAAAGTTTCATAAAATCTATTTTTCAGATGATTTTCTTGCATGGACTTCCATCATAAACATCCCTCTTAATATATATAAATGATCTGAAAAGTCTCGAATAATTTCAAATAGTCCCCAATTATATTTTATTTTTTTGACCTAAACTAATGTATAATATACTATGATTTTTGACCGAAACATGCATTTCGAAATGTTTCATAGAATCTAGTTTTCAGATGATTATCTTGCATGGACTTCCATCATAACTCTTAACATATATAAATGATCTGAAAAGTCTTGTATAATTTCAAATAGTCCCCAATTAAATTTTATTTTTTTGACCGAAACAAGTGTATAATATACTATGATTTTAGACTGAAACTTGCATTTCGAAAAGAATCATAGAATCTAATTTTCCGATGATTTTTTACAAAGACTTCCATCATAACCTTCCCTCGAAAAATATATAAATGATAAGTGAAGTTTCATATCATTTTGAATAGTCCCCGATTTAATTTGATTTTTGACCGAAACTAGTATAAACTAGTGTGTAATAAATTATGATTTTTTGACCGAAACTTGCATTTCGAAAAGTTTCATAGAACCTAGTTTTCAGATGATTTTCTTGCATGGACTTCCATCATAAACTTCCCACTTAACATATATAAATGATCTGAAAAGTCTCGAATAATTTCAAATAGTCCCCAATTAAATTTTATTTTTTTGACCGAAACTAGTGTATAATATACTATGATTTTCGACAGAAACTTGCATTTCGAAAAGTTTCATAGAATCTAATTTTCCGATGATTTTTTTAGATGGACTTCCATCATAACCATCGCTCAAAAACATATATAAAGGATATGTGAAGTCTCGTATCATTTTGAACAATCCCCGATTTAATATGATTTTTGACCGAAACTAGTATAAACTAGTGTATAATATATTATAATTTTTTGACCGAAACTTGCATTTCGAAATGTTTCATAGAATCTAGTTTTCAGAAGATTTTTATGCATGTACTACCATCATAACATTCCCTCTTAACATATATAAATGATCTGAAAAGTCTCGTATCATTTCAAATAGTCCACAATTAAATTTTATTTTTTTGACTGAAACTAGTGTATAATATACTGATTTTTGACCGAAACTCGCATATCTAAAAGTTTCATAGAATCTAATTTTCAGATGAATTTTTTGCATGGACTTCCATCATATCCTTCCCTCTAAACATATATAAATGATATGTGAAGTCTCGTATCATTTCAAATAGTCCCCAATACAATTTGATTTTTTTGACCGAAACTAGTGTATAATATACTATGATTTTTGACCGAAACATGCATTTCAAAAAGTTTCATAAAATCTAATTATCCGATGATTTTTTGCATGGACATCCATCATAACCTTCCCTCGTAAAATATATAAATGATATGTGAAGTTTTGTTTCATTTTGAACAGTCCCCGATTTAATTTGATTTTTGACCGAAACTAGTATAAACATGTGTATAAACTATTATGATTTTTTGAACGAAACTTGCATTTCGAAAAGTTTCATAAAATCTATTTTTCAGATGATTTTCTTGCATGGACTTCCATCAAAAACTTACCTCTTAATATATATAAATGATCTGAAAAGTCTCGAATAATTTCAAATAGTCCCCAATTATATTTTATTTTTTTGACCTAAACAACTGTATAATATACTATGATTTTTGACCGAAACTTGCATTTCGAAATGTTTCATAGAATCTAGTTTTCAGATGATTATCTTGCATGGACTTCCATCATAACTCTTAACATATATAAATGATCTGAAAAGTCTTGTATAATTTCAAATAGTCCCCAATTATATTTTATTTTTTTGACCTAAACTAATGTATAATATACTATGATTTTTGACCGAAACATGCATTTCGAAATGTTTCATAGAATCTAGTTTTCAGATGATTATCTTGCATGGACTTCCATCATAACTCTTAACATATATAAATGATCTGAAAAGTCTTGTATAATTTCAAATAGTCCCCAATTAAATTTTATTTTTTTGACCGAAACTAGTGTATAATATACTATGATTTTAGACTGAAACTTGCATTTCGAAAAGAATCATAGAATCTAATTTTCCGATGATTTTTTACAAAGACTTCCATCATAACCTTCCCTCGAAAAATATATAAATGATAAGTGAAGTTTCATATCATTTTGAATAGTCCCCGATTTAATTTGATTTTTGACCGAAACTAGTATAAACTAGTGTGTAATAAATTATGATTTTTTGACCGAAACTTGCATTTCGAAAAGTTTCATAGAAACTAGTTTTCAGATGATTTTCTTGCATGGACTTCCATCATAAACTTCCCTCTTAACATATATAAATGATCTGAAAAGTCTCGAATAATTTCAAATAGTCCCCAATTAAATTTTATTTTTTTGACCGAAACTAGTGTATAATATACTATGATTTTCGACAGAAACTTGCATTTCGAAAAGTTTCATAGAATCTAATTTTCCGATGATTTTTTTAGATGGACTTCCATCATAACCATCGCTCAAAAACATATATAAAGGATATGTGAAGTCTCGTATCATTTTGAACAATCCCCGATTTAATATGATTTTTGACCGAAACTAGTATAAACTAGTGTATAATATATTATAATTTTTTGACCGAAACTTGCATTTCGAAATGTTTCATAGAATCTAGTTTTCAGAAGATTTTTATGCATGGACTACCATCATAACATTCCCTCTTAACATATATAAATGATCTGAAAAGTCTCGTATCATTTCAAATAGTCCACAATTAAATTTTATTTTTTTGACTGAAACTAGTGTATAATATACTGATTTTTGACCGAAACTCGCATATCTAAAAGTTTCATAGAATCTAATTTTCAGATGAATTTTTTGCATGGACTTCCATCATATCCTTCCCTCTAAACATATATAAATGATATGTGAAGTCTCGTATCATTTCAAATAGTCCCCAATACAATTTGATTTTTTTGACCGAAACTAGTGTATAATATACTATGATTTTTGACCGAAACATGCATTTCAAAAAGTTTCATAAAATCTAATTATCCGATGATTTTTTGCATGGACATCCATCATAACCTTCCCTCGTAAAATATATAAATGATATGTGAAGTTTTGTTTCATTTTGAACAGTCCCCGATTTAATTTGATTTTTGACCGAAACTAGTATAAACATGTGTATAAACTATTATGATTTTTTGAACGAAACTTGCATTTCGAAAAGTTTCATAAAATCTATTTTTCAGATGATTTTCTTGCATGGACTTCCATCAAAAACTTACCTCTTAATATATATAAATGATCTGAAAAGTCTCGAATAATTTCAAATAGTCCCCAATTATATTTTATTTTTTTGACCTAAACAAGTGTATAATATACTATGATTTTTGACCGAAACTTGCATTTCGAAATGTTTCATAGAATCTAGTTTTCAGATGATTATCTTGCATGGACTTCCATCATAACTCTTAACATATATAAATGATCTGAAAAGTCTTGTATAATTTCAAATAGTCCCCAATTAAATTTTATTTTTTTGACCGAAACTAGTGTATAATATACTAAGATTTTAGACTGAAACTTGCATTTCGAAAACAATCATAGAATCTAATTTTCCGATGATTTTTTACAAAGACTTCCATCATAACCTTCCCTCGAAAAATATATAAATGATAAGTGAAGTTTCGTATCATTTTGAATAGACCCCGATTTAATTTGATTTTTGACCGAAACTAGTATAAACTAGTGTGTAATAAATTATGATTTTTTGACCGAAACTTGCATTTCGAAAAGTTTCATAGAAACTAGTTTTCAGATGATTTTCTTGCATGGACTTCCATCATAAACTTCCCTCTTAACATATATAAATGATCTGAAAAGTCTCGAATAATTTCAAATAGTCCCCAATTAAATTTTATTTTTTTGACCGAAACTAGTGTATAATATACTATGATTTTCGACAGAAACTTGCATTTCGAAAAGTTTCATAGAATCTAATTTTCCGATGATTTTTTTAGATGGACTTCCATCATAACCATCGCTCAAAAACATATATAAAGGATATGTGAATTCTCGTATCATTTTGAACAATCCCCGATTTAATATGATTTTTAACCGAAACTAGTATAAACTAGTGTATAATATATTATAATTTTTTGACCGAAACTTGCATTTCGAAATGTTTCATAGAATCTAGTTTTCAGATGATTTTTATGCATGGACTACCATCATAACATTCCCTCTTAACATATATAAATGATATGAAAAGTCTCGTATCATTTCAAATAGTCCACAATTAAATTTTATTTTTTTGACTGAAACTAGTGTATAATATACTGATTTTTGACCGAAACTCGCATATCTAAAAGTTTCATAGAATCTAATTTTCAGATGAATTTTTTGCATGGACTTCCATCATATCCTTCCCTCTAAACATATATAAATTATATGTGAAGTCTCGTATTATTTCAAATAGTCCCCAATACAATTTGATTTTTTTGACCGAAACTAGTGTATAATATACTATGATTTTTGACCGAAACATGCATTTCAAAAAGTTTCATAAAATCTAATTATCCGATGATTTTTTGCATGGACATCCATCATAACCTTCCCTCGTAAAATATATAAATGATATGTGAAGTTTTGTTTCATTTTGAACAGTCCCCGATTTAATTTGATTTTTGACCGAAACTAGTATAAACATGTGTATAAACTATTATGATTTTTTGAACGAAACTTGCATTTCGAAAAGTTTCATAAAATCTATTTTTCAGATGATTTTCTTGCATGGACTTCCATCATAAACTTACCTCTTAATATATATAAATGATCTGAAAAGTCTCGAATAATTTCAAATAGTCCCCAATTATATTTTATTTTTTTGACCTAAACAAGTGTATAATATACTATGATTTTTGACCGAAACTTGCATTTCGAAATGTTTCATAGAATCTAGTTTTCAGATGATTATCTTGCATGGACTTCCATCATAACTCTTAACATATATAAATGATCTGAAAAGTCTTGTATAATTTCAAATAGTCCCCAATTAAATTTTATTTTTTTGACCGAAACTAGTGTATAATATACTAAGATTTTAGACTGAAACTTGCATTTCGAAAAGAATCATAGAATCTAATTTTCCGATGATTTTTTACAAAGACTTCCATCATAACCTTCCCTCGAAAAATATATAAATGATAAGTGAAGTTTCGTATCATTTTGAATAGTCCCCGATTTAATTTGATTTTTGACCGAAACTAGTATAAACTAGTGTGTAATAAATTATGATTTTTTGACCGAAACTTGCATTTCGAAAAGTTTCATAGATACTAGTTTTCAGATGATTTTCTTGCATGGACTTCCATCATAAACTTCCCTCTTAACATATATAAATGATCTGAAAAGTCTCGAATAATTTCAAATAGTCCCCAATTAAATTTTATTTTTTTGACCGAAACTAGTGTATAATATACTATGATTTTCGACCGAAACTTGCATTTCGAAAAGTTTCATAGAATCTAATTTTCCGATGATTTTTTTAGATGGTCTTCCATCATAACCGTCGCTCAAAAACATATATAAATGATAGGTGAAGTCTCGTATCATTTTGAACAATCCCCGATTTAATATGGTATTTGATCGAAACTAGTATAAACTAGTGTATATAATATATTATGATTTTTTGACCGAAACGTGCATTTCGAAAAGTTTCATAGAATCTAGTTTTCAGATGATTTTTATGCATGGACTACCATCATAACATTCCCTCTTAACATATATAAATGATCTGAAAAGTCTCTTATCATTTAAAATAGTCCACAATTAAATTTTATTTTTTTTACTGAAACTAGGTTACAATATACTGATTTTTGACCGAAACTCGCATATCTAAAAGTTTCATAGAATCTAATTTTCATATGAATTTTTTGCATGGACTTCAATCATATCCTTCCCTCTTAACATATATAAATGATATGTGAAGTCTCGTATCATTTCAAATAGTCCCCAATATAATTTGATTTTTTTGACCGAAACTAGTGTATAATATACTATGATTTTTGACCGATACTTGCATTTCAAAAAGTTTCATAAAATCTAATTATCCGATGATGTTTTGCATTGATATCCATCATAACCTTCCCTCGTAAAATATATAAATGATATGTGAAGTTTTGTTTCATTTTGAACAGTCCCCGATTTAATTTGATTTTTGACCGAAACTAGTATAAACTTGTGTATAAACTATTATGATTTTTTGAACGAAACTTGCATTTCGAAAAGTTTCATAAAATCTAGTTTTCAGATGATTTTCTTGCATGGACTTCCATCATAAACTTCCCTCTTAATATATATAAATGATCTGAAAAGTCTCGAATAATTTAAAATAGTCCCAAATTATATTTTATTTTTTTGATCGAAACTAGTGTATAATATACTATGATTTTTGACCGAAACTTGCATTTCGAAATGTTTCATAGAATCTAATTTTCCGAAGATTTTTTTCATGGACTTCCATCATAACCATCGCTCGAAAATATATAAATGATATGTGAAATTTCATATCATTTCGAACATTCCCCGATTTAAAATGATTTTTGACCAAAACTAGTGTATAATATACTATGTTTTTTGACCGATACTTGCATTTCGAAATGTTTCAAAGAATCTAATTATCCGATGATTTTTTGCATGGACATCCATCATAACCTTCCCTCCTAAAATATATAAACGATATGTGAAGTTTCATATAATTTCGAACAGTACCTGATTTAATTTGATTTTTGACCGATACTAGTATAAACTAATGTATAATATATGATGATTTTTTTGACCGAAACTTGGATTTCTAAAATTTTCATAGAATCTAGTTTTCAGATGATTTTCTTGCATGGACTTCCATCATAAATCTTAGCATATATAAATTATCTTAAAAGTCTTGTATAATTTTAAATAGTCCCCAAATAAATTTTATTTTTTTGACCGAAACTAGTGTATAATATACTATGATTTTTGACTGAAACATGCATTTCGAAAAGTTTCATAGAATCTAATTTTCCGATGATTTTTACAAAGACTTTCATCATAACCATCGCTCGAAAAATATATAAATGATATGTGAAGTTCCATATCATTACGAACTGTCCCCGATTTAATTTGATTTTTGATCGAAACTAGTATAAATTAGTGTATAATATATTATGATTTTTTGAACGAAACTTGCATTTCAAAATGTTTCATAGAATCTAGTTTTCATATGATTATCTTTCATGGACTTCCATCATAACTCTTAACATATATAAATGATCTGAAAAGTCTTGTATAATTTCAAATAGTCCCCAATTAAATTTTATTTTTTTGACCGAAACTAGTGTATAATATACTAAGATTTTAGACTGAAACTTGCATTTCGAAAAGAATCATAGAATCTAATTTTCCGATGATTTTTTACAAAGACTTCCATCATAACCTTCCCTCGAAAAATATATAAATGATAAGTGAAGTTTCGTATCATTTTGAATAGTCCCCGATTTAATTTGATTTTTGACCGAAACTAGTATAAACTAGTGTGTAATAAATTATGATTTTTTTACCGAAACTTGCATTTCGAAAAGTTTCATAGATACTAGTTTTCAGATGATTTTCTTGCATGGACTTCCATCATAAACTTCCCTCTTAACATATATAAATGATCTGAAAAGTCTCGAATAATTTCAAATAGTCCCCAATTAAATTTTATTTTTTTGACCGAAACTAGTGTATAATATACTATGATTTTCGACCGAAACTTGCATTTCGAAAAGTTTCATAGAATCTAATTTTCCGATGATTTTTTTAGATGGTCTTCCATCATAACCGTCGCTCAAAAACATATATAAATGATAGGTGAAGTCTCGTATCATTTTGAACAATCCCCGATTTAATATGGTATTTGATCGAAACTAGTATAAACTAGTGTATATAATATATTATGATTTTTTGACCGAAACGTGCATTTCGAAAAGTTTCATAGAATCTAGTTTTCAGATGATTTTTATGCATGGACTACCATCATAACATTCCCTCTTAACATATATAAATGATCTGAAAAGTCTCTTATCATTTAAAATAGTCCACAATTAAATTTTATTTTTTTTACTGAAACTAGGTTACAATATACTGATTTTTGACCGAAACTCGCATATCTAAAAGTTTCATAGAATCTAATTTTCATATGAATTTTTTGCATGGACTTCAATCATATCCTTCCCTCTTAACATATATAAATGATATGTGAAGTCTCGTATCATTTCAAATAGTCCCCAATATAATTTGATTTTTTTGACCGAAACTAGTGTATAATATACTATGATTTTTGACCGATACTTGCATTTCAAAAAGTTTCATAAAATCTAATTATCCGATGATGTTTTGCATTGATATCCATCATAACCTTCCCTCGTAAAATATATAAATGATATGTGAAGTTTTGTTTCATTTTGAACAGTCCCCGATTTAATTTGATTTTTGACCGAAACTAGTATAAACTTGTGTATAAACTATTATGATTTTTTGAACGAAACTTGCATTTCGAAAAGTTTCATAAAATCTAGTTTTCAGATGATTTTCTTGCATGGACTTCCATCATAAACTTCCCTCTTAATATATATAAATGATCTGAAAAGTCTCGAATAATTTAAAATAGTCCCAAATTATATTTTATTTTTTTGATCGAAACTAGTGTATAATATACTATGATTTTTGACCGAAACTTGCATTTCGAAATGTTTCATAGAATCTAATTTTCCGAAGATTTTTTTCATGGACTTCCATCATAACCATCGCTCGAAAATATATAAATGATATGTGAAATTTCATATCATTTCGAACATTCCCCGATTTAAAATGATTTTTGACCAAAACTAGTGTATAATATACTATGTTTTTTGACCGATACTTGCATTTCGAAATGTTTCAAAGAATCTAATTATCCGATGATTTTTTGCATGGACATCCATCATAACCTTCCCTCCTAAAATATATAAACGATATGTGAAGTTTCATATAATTTCGAACAGTACCTGATTTAATTTGATTTTTGACCGATACTAGTATAAACTAATGTATAATATATGATGATTTTTTTGACCGAAACTTGGATTTCTAAAATTTTCATAGAATCTAGTTTTCAGATGATTTTCTTGCATGGACTTCCATCATAAATCTTAGCATATATAAATTATCTTAAAAGTCTTGTATAATTTTAAATAGTCCCCAAATAAATTTTATTTTTTTGACCGAAACTAGTGTATAATATACTATGATTTTTGACTGAAACATGCATTTCGAAAAGTTTCATAGAATCTAATTTTCCGATGATTTTTACAAAGACTTTCATCATAACCATCGCTCGAAAAATATATAAATGATATGTGAAGTTCCATATCATTACGAACTGTCCCCGATTTAATTTGATTTTTGATCGAAACTAGTATAAATTAGTGTATAATATATTATGATTTTTTGAACGAAACTTGCATTTCAAAATGTTTCATAGAATCTAGTTTTCATATGATTATCTTTCATGGACTTCCATCATAACTCTTAACATATATAAATGATCTGAAAAGTCTTGTATAATTTCAAATAGTCCCCAATTAAATTTTAGTTTTTTGACCGAAACTAGTGTATAATATACTATGATTTTAGACTGAAACTTGCATTTCGAAAAGAATCATAGAATCTAATTTTCCGATGATTTTTCACAAAGACGTCCATCATAACCTTCCCTCGAAAAATAAATAAATGATATGTGAAGTTTCGTATCATTTTGAATAGACCCCGATTTAATTTGATTTTTGACCGAAACTAGTATAAACTAGTGTGTAATAAATTATGATTTTTTGACCGAAACTTGTATTTCGAAAAGTTTCATAGAAATTAGTTTTCAGATGATTTTCTTGCATGGACTTCCATCATAAACTTCCCTCTTAACATATATAAATGATCTGATAAGTCTCTAATAATTTCAAATAGTCCCCAATTAAAATTTATTTTTTGACCGAAACTAGTGTATAATATACTATGATTTTCGACCGAAACTTGCATTTCGAAAAGTTTCGTAGAATCTAATTTTCCGATGATTTTTTTAGATGGACTTCCATCATAACCATCGCTCAAAAACATATATAAATGATATGTGAAGTCTCGTATCATTTTGAAAAATCCCCGATTTAATATGATTTTTGACCGAAACTAGTATAAACTAGTGTATAATATATTATAATTTTTTGACCGAAACTTGCATTTCGAAATGTTTCATAGAATATAGTTTTCAGATGATTTTTATGCATGGACTACCATCATAACATTCCCTATTAACATATATAAATGATCTGAAAAGTCTCGTATCATTTCAAATAGTCCACAATTAAATTTTATTTTTTTGACTGAAACTAGTGTATAATATATTGTTTTTTGACCGAAACTCGCATATCTAAAAGTTTCATAGAATCTAATTTTTAGATGAATTTTTTGCATGGACTTCCATCATATCCTTCCCTCTTAACATATATAAATGATATGTGAAGTCTCGTATCATTTCAAATAGTCCCCAATACTATTTGATTTTTTTGACCGAAACTAGTGTATAATATACTATGATTTTTGACCGAAACTTGCATTTCAAAAAGTATCATAAAATCTAATTATCCGATGATTTTTTGCACGGACATCCATCATAACCTTCCCTCGTAAAATATATAAATGATATGTGAAGTTTTGTTTCATTTTGAACAGTCCCCGATTTAATTTGATTTTTGACCGAAACTAGTATAAACATGTGTATAAACTATTTTGATTTTTTGAACGAAACTTGCATTTCGAAAAGTTTCATCAAATCTATTTTTCAGATGATTTTCTTGCATGGACTTCCATCATAAACCTCCCTCTTAATATATATAAATGATCTGAAAAGTCTCGAATAATTTCAAATAGTCCCCAATTATATTTTATTTTTTTGACCTAAACAAGTGTATAATATACTATGATTTTTGACCGAAACTTGCATTTCGAAATGTTTCATAGAATCTAGTTTTCAGATGATTATCTTGCATGGACTTCCATCATAACTCTTAACATATATAAATGATCTGAAAAGTCTTGTATAATTTCAAATAGTCCCCAATTAAATTTTATTTTTTTGACCGAAACTAGTGTATAATATACTAAGATTTTAGACTGAAACTTGCATTTCGAAAAGAATCATAGAATCTAATTTTCCGATGATTTTTTACAAAGACTTCCATCATAACCTTCCCTCGAAAAATATATAAATGATAAGTGAAGTTTCGTATCATTTTGAATAGTCCCCGATTTAATTTGATTTTTGACCGAAACTAGTATAAACTAGTGTGTAATAAATTATGATTTTTTGACCGAAACTTGCATTTCGAAAAGTTTCATAGAAACTAGTTTTCAGATGATTTTCTTGCATGGACTTCCATCATAAACTTCCCTCTTAACATATATAAATGATCTGAAAAGTCTCGAATAATTTCAAATAGTCCCCAATTAAATTTTATTTTTTTGACCGAAACTAGTGTATAATATACTATGATTTTCGACCGAAACTTGCATTTCGAAAAGTTTCATAGAATCTAATTTTCCGATGATTTTTTTAGATGGTCTTCCATCATAACCGTCGCTCAAAAACATATATAAATGATAGGTGAAGTCTCGTATCATTTTGAACAATCCCCGATTTAATATGGTATTTGATCGAAACTAGTATAAACTAGTGTATATAATATATTATGATTTTTTGACCGAAACGTGCATTTCGAAAAGTTTCATAGAATCTAGTTTTCAGATGATTTTTATGCATGGACTACCATCATAACATTCCCTCTTAACATATATAAATGATCTGAAAAGTCTCTTATCATTTAAAATAGTCCACAATTAAATTTTATTTTTTTTACTGAAACTAGGTTACAATATACTGATTTTTGACCGAAACTCGCATATCTAAAAGTTTCATGAATCTAATTTTCATATGAATTTTTTGCATGGACTTCAATCATATCCTTCCCTCTTAACATATATAAATGATATGTGAAGTCTCGTATCATTTCAAATAGTCCCCAATATAATTTGATTTTTTTGACCGAAACTAGTGTATAATATACTATGATTTTTGACCGATACTTGCATTTCAAAAAGTTTCATAAAATCTAATTATCCGATGATGTTTTGCATTGACATCCATCATAACCTTCCCTCGTAAAATATATAAATGATATGTGAAGTTTTGTTTCATTTTGAACAGTCCCCGATTTAATTTGATTTTTGACCGAAACTAGTATAAACTTGTGTATAAACTATTATGATTTTTTGAACGAAACTTGCATTTCGAAAAGTTTCATAAAATCTAGTTTTCAGATGATTTTCTTGCATGGACTTCCATCATAAACTTCCCTCTTAATATATATAAATGATCTGAAAAGTCTCGAATAATTTAAAATAGTCCCCAATTATATTTTATTTTTTTGATCGAAACTAGTGTATAATATACTATGATTTTTGACCGAAACTTGCATTTCGAAATGTTTCATAGAATCTAATTTTCCGATGATTTTTTTCATGGACTTCCATCATAACCATCGCTCAAAAAATATATAAATGATATGTGAAATTTCATATCATTTCGAACATTCCCCTATTTAAAATGATTTTCGACCAAAACTAGTGTATAATATACTATGTTTTTTGACCGATACTTGCATTTCGAAATGTTTCAAAGAATCTAATTATCCGATGATTTTTTGCATGGACATCCATCATAACCTTCCCTCCTAAAATATATAAACGATATGTGAAGTTTCATATCATTTCGAACAGTACCTGATTTAATTTGATTTTTGACCGATACTAGTATAAACTAATGTATAATATATGATGATTTTTTTGACCGAAACTTGCATTTCTAAAATTTTCATAGAATCTAGTTTTCAGATGATTTTCTTGCATGGACTTCCATCATAAATCTTAGCATATATAAATTATCTTAAAAGTCTTGTATAATTTTAAATAGTCCCCAAATAAATTTTATTTTTTTGACCGAAACTAGTGTATAATATACTATGATTTTTGACTGAAACATGCATTTCGAAAAGTTTCATAGAATCTAATTTTCCGATGATTTTTTACAAAGACTTTCATCATAACCATCGCTCGAAAAATATATAAATGATATGTGAAGTTCCATATCATTACGAACAGTCCCCGATTTAATTTGATTTTTGATCGAAACTAGTATAAATTAGTGTATAATATATTATGATTTTTTGAACGAAACTTGCATTTCAAAATGTTTCATAGAATCTAGTTTTCAGATGATTATCTTTCATGGACTTCCATCATAACTCTTAACATATATAAATGATCTGAAAAGTCTTGTATAATTTCAAATAGTCCCCAATTAAATTTTAGTTTTTTGACCGAAACTAGTGTATAATATACTATGATTTTAGACTGAAACTTGCATTTCGAAAAGAATCATAGAATCTAATTTTCCGATGATTTTTCACAAAGACTTCCATCATAACCTTCCCTCGAAAAATATATAAATGATATGTGAAGTTTCGTATCATTTTGAATAGTCCCCGATTTAATTTGATTTTTGACCGAAACTAGTATAAACTAGTGTGTAATAAATTATGATTTTTTGACCGAAACTTGTATTTCGAAAAGTTTCATAGAAATTAGTTTTCAGATGATTTTCTTGCATGGACTTCCATCATAAACTTCCCTCTTAACATATATAAATGATCTGATAAGTCTCGAATAATTTCAAATAGTCCCCAATTAAAATTTATTTTTTGACCGAAACTAGTGTATAATATACTATGATTTTCGACCGAAACTTGCATTTCGAAAAGTTTCGTAGAATCTAATTTTCCGATGATTTTTTTAGATGGACTTCCATCATAACCATCGCTCAAAAACATATATAAATGATATGTGAAGTCTCGTATCATTTTGAAAAATCCCCGATTTAATATGATTTTTGACCGAAACTAGTATAAACTAGTGTATAATATATTATAATTTTTTGACCGAAACTTGCATTTCGAAATGTTTCATAGAATATAGTTTTCAGATGATTTTTATGCATGGACTACCATCATAACATTCCCTATTAACATATATAAATGATCTGAAAAGTCTCGTATCATTTCAAATAGTCCACAATTAAATTTTATTTTTTTGACTGAAACTAGTGTATAATATATTGTTTTTTGACCGAAACTCGCATATCTAAAAGTTTCATAGAATCTAATTTTCAGATGAATTTTTTGCATGCACTTCCATCATATCCTTCCCTCTAAACATATATAAATGATATGTGAAGTCTCGTATCATTTCAAATAGTCCCCAATACAATTTGATTTTTTTGACCGAAACTAGTGTATAATATACTATGATTTTTGACCGAAACATGCATTTCAAAAAGTTTCATAAAATCTAATTATCCGATGATTTTTTGCATGGACATCCATCATAACCTTCCCTCGTAAAATATATAAATGATATGTGAAGTTTTGTTTCATTTTGAACAGTCCCCGATTTAATTTGATTTTTGACCGAAACTAGTATAAACATGTGTATAAACTATTATGATTTTTTGAACGAAACTTGCATTTCGAAAAGTTTCATAAAATCTATTTTTCAGATGATTTTCTTGCATGGACTTCCATCATAAACTTACCTCTTAATATATATAAATGATCTGAAAAGTCTCGAATAATTTCAAATAGTCCCCAATTATATTTTATTTTTTTGACCTAAACAAGTGTATAATATACTATGATTTTTGACCGAAACTTGCATTTCGAAATGTTTCATAGAATCTAGTTTTCAGATGATTATCTTGCATGGACTTCCATCATAACTCTTAACATATATAAATGATCTGAAAAGTCTTGTATAATTTCAAATAGTCCCCAATTAAATTTTATTTTTTTGACCGAAACTAGTGTATAATATACTAAGATTTTAGACTGAAACTTGCATTTCGAAAAGAATCATAGAATCTAATTTTCCGATGATTTTTTACAAAGACTTCCATCATAACCTTCCCTCGAAAAATATATAAATGATAAGTGAAGTTTCGTATCATTTTGAATAGTCCCCGATTTAATTTGATTTTTGACCGAAACTAGTATAAACTAGTGTGTAATAAATTATGATTTTTTGACCGAAACTTGCATTTCGAAAAGTTTCATAGAAACTAGTTTTCAGATGATTTTCTTGCATGGACTTCCATCATAAACTTCCCTCTTAACATATATAAATGATCTGAAAAGTCTCGAATAATTTCAAATAGTCCCCAATTAAATTTTATTTTTTTGACCGAAACTAGTGTATAATATACTATGATTTTCGACCGAAACTTGCATTTCGAAAAGTTTCATAGAATCTAATTTTCCGATGATTTTTTTAGATGGTCTTCCATCATAACCGTCGCTCAAAAACATATATAAATGATAGGTGAAGTCTCGTATCATTTTGAACAATCCCCGATTTAATATGGTATTTGATCGAAACTAGTATAAACTAGTGTATATAATATATTATGATTTTTTGACCGAAACGTGCATTTCGAAAAGTTTCATAGAATCTAGTTTTCAGATGATTTTTATGCATGGACTACCATCATAACATTCCCTCTTAACATATATAAATGATCTGAAAAGTCTCTTATCATTTAAAATAGTCCACAATTAAATTTTATTTTTTTTACTGAAACTAGGTTACAATATACTGATTTTTGACCGAAACTCGCATATCTAAAAGTTTCATGAATCTAATTTTCATATGAATTTTTTGCATGGACTTCAATCATATCCTTCCCTCTTAACATATATAAATGATATGTGAAGTCTCGTATCATTTCAAATAGTCCCCAATATAATTTGATTTTTTTGACCGAAACTAGTGTATAATATACTATGATTTTTGACCGATACTTGCATTTCAAAAAGTTTCATAAAATCTAATTATCCGATGATGTTTTGCATTGACATCCATCATAACCTTCCCTCGTAAAATATATAAATGATATGTGAAGTTTTGTTTCATTTTGAACAGTCCCCGATTTAATTTGATTTTTGACCGAAACTAGTATAAACTTGTGTATAAACTATTATGATTTTTTGAACGAAACTTGCATTTCGAAAAGTTTCATAAAATCTAGTTTTCAGATGATTTTCTTGCATGGACTTCCATCATAAACTTCCCTCTTAATATATATAAATGATCTGAAAAGTCTCGAATAATTTAAAATAGTCCCCAATTATATTTTATTTTTTTGATCGAAACTAGTGTATAATATACTATGATTTTTGACCGAAACTTGCATTTCGAAATGTTTCATAGAATCTAATTTTCCGATGATTTTTTTCATGGACTTCCATCATAACCATCGCTCAAAAAATATATAAATGATATGTGAAATTTCATATCATTTCGAACATTCCCCTATTTAAAATGATTTTCGACCAAAACTAGTGTATAATATACTATGTTTTTTGACCGATACTTGCATTTCGAAATGTTTCAAAGAATCTAATTATCCGATGATTTTTTGCATGGACATCCATCATAACCTTCCCTCCTAAAATATATAAACGATATGTGAAGTTTCATATCATTTCGAACAGTACCTGATTTAATTTGATTTTTGACCGATACTAGTATAAACTAATGTATAATATATGATGATTTTTTTGACCGAAACTTGCATTTCTAAAATTTTCATAGAATCTAGTTTTCAGATGATTTTCTTGCATGGACTTCCATCATAAATCTTAGCATATATAAATTATCTTAAAAGTCTTGTATAATTTTAAATAGTCCCCAAATAAATTTTATTTTTTTGACCGAAACTAGTGTATAATATACTATGATTTTTGACTGAAACATGCATTTCGAAAAGTTTCATAGAATCTAATTTTCCGATGATTTTTTACAAAGACTTTCATCATAACCATCGCTCGAAAAATATATAAATGATATGTGAAGTTCCATATCATTACGAACAGTCCCCGATTTAATTTGATTTTTGATCGAAACTAGTATAAATTAGTGTATAATATATTATGATTTTTTGAACGAAACTTGCATTTCAAAATGTTTCATAGAATCTAGTTTTCAGATGATTATCTTTCATGGACTTCCATCATAACTCTTAACATATATAAATGATCTGAAAAGTCTTGTATAATTTCAAATAGTCCCCAATTAAATTTTAGTTTTTTGACCGAAACTAGTGTATAATATACTATGATTTTAGACTGAAACTTGCATTTCGAAAAGAATCATAGAATCTAATTTTCCGATGATTTTTCACAAAGACTTCCATCATAACCTTCCCTCGAAAAATATATAAATGATATGTGAAGTTTCGTATCATTTTGAATAGTCCCCGATTTAATTTGATTTTTGACCGAAACTAGTATAAACTAGTGTGTAATAAATTATGATTTTTTGACCGAAACTTGTATTTCGAAAAGTTTCATAGAAATTAGTTTTCAGATGATTTTCTTGCATGGACTTCCATCATAAACTTCCCTCTTAACATATATAAATGATCTGATAAGTCTCGAATAATTTCAAATAGTCCCCAATTAAAATTTATTTTTTGACCGAAACTAGTGTATAATATACTATGATTTTCGACCGAAACTTGCATTTCGAAAAGTTTCGTAGAATCTAATTTTCCGATGATTTTTTTAGATGGACTTCCATCATAACCATCGCTCAAAAACATATATAAATGATATGTGAAGTCTCGTATCATTTTGAAAAATCCCCGATTTAATATGATTTTTGACCGAAACTAGTATAAACTAGTGTATAATATATTATAATTTTTTGACCGAAACTTGCATTTCGAAATGTTTCATAGAATATAGTTATCAGATGATTTTTATGCATGGACTACCATCATAACATTCCCTATTAACATATATAAATGATCTGAAAAGTCTCGTATCATTTCAAATAGTCCACAATTAAATTTTATTTTTTTGACTGAAACTAGTGTATAATATATTGTTTTTTGACCGAAACTCGCATATCTAAAAGTTTCATAGAATCTAATTTTTAGATGAATTTTTTGCATGGACTTCCATCATATCCTTCCCTCTTAACATATATAAATGATATGTGAAGTCTCGTATCATTTCAAATAGTCCCCAATACAATTTGATTTTTTTGACCGAAACTAGTGTATAATATACTATGATTTTTGACCGAAACTTGCATTTCAAAAAGTTTCATAAAATCTAATTATCCGATGATTTTTTGCACGGACATCCATCATAACCTTCCCTCGTAAAATATATAAATGATATGTGAAGTTTTGTTTCATTTTGAACAGTCCCCGATTTAATTTGATTTTTGACCGAAACTAGTATAAACATGTGTATAAACTATTATGATTTTTTGAACGAAACTTGCATTTCGAAAAGTTTCATAAAATCTATTTTTCAGATGATTTTCTTGCATGGACTTCCATCATAAACTTCCCTCTTAATATATATAAATGATCTGAAAAGTCTCGAATAATTTCAAATAGTCCCCAATTATATTTTATTTTTTTGACCTAAACTAGTGTATAATATACTATGATTTTTGACCGAAACTTGCATTTCGAAATGTTTCATAGAATCTAGTTTTCAGATGATTATCTTTCATGGACTTCCATCATAACTCTTAACATATATAAATGATCTGAAAAGTCTTGTATAATTTCAAATATTCCCCAATTAAATTTTAGTTTTTTGACCGAAACTAGTGTATAATATACTATGATTTTAGACTGAAACTTGCATTTCGAAAAGAATCATAGAATCTAATTTTCCGATGATTTTTCACAAAGACTTCCATCATAACCTTCCCTCGAAAAATATATAAATGATATGTGAAGTTTCGTATCATTTTGAATAGTCCCCGATTTAATTTGATTTTTGACCGAAACTAGTATAAACTAGTGTGTAATAAATTATGATTTTTTGACCGAAACTTGTATTTCGAAAAGTTTCATAGAAATTAGTTTTCAGATGATTTTCTTGCAAGGACTTTCATCATAAACTTCCCTCTTAACATATATAAATGATCTGATAAGTCTCGAATAATTTCAAATAGTCCCCAATTAAAATTTATTTTTTGACCGAAACTAGTGTATAATATACTATGATTTTCGACCGAAACTTGCATTTCGAAAAGTTTCGTAGAATCTAATTTTCCGATGATTTTCTTAGATGGACTTCCATCATAACCATCGCTCAAAAACATATATAAAGGATATGTGAAGTCTCGTATCATTTTGAACAATCCCCGATTTAATATGATTTTTGACCGAAACTAGTATAAACTAGTGTATAATATATTATAATTTTTTGACCGAAACTTGCATTTCGAAATGTTTCATAGAATCTAGTTTTCAGATGATTTTTATGCATGGACTACCATCATAACATTCCCTCTTAACATATATAAATGATCTGAAAAGTCTCGTATCATTTCAAATAGTCCACAATTAAATTTTATTTTTTTGACTGAAACTAGTGTATAATATACTGATTTTTGACCGAAACTCGCATATCTAAAAGTTTCATAGAATCTAATTTTCAGATGAATTTTTTGCATGCACTTCCATCATATCCTTCCCTCTAAACATATATAAATGATATGTGAAGTCTCGTATCATTTCAAATAGTCCCCAATACAATTTGATTTTTTTGACCGAAACTAGTGTATAATATACTATGATTTTTGACCGAAACATGCATTTCAAAAAGTTTCATAAAATCTAATTATCCGATGATTTTTTGCATGGACATCCATCATAACCTTCCCTCGTAAAATATATAAATGATATGTGAAGTTTTGTTTCATTTTGAACAGTCCCCGATTTAATTTGATTTTTGACCGAAACTAGTATAAACATGTGTATAAACTATTATGATTTTTTGAACGAAACTTGCATTTCGAAAAGTTTCATAAAATCTATTTTTCAGATGATTTTCTTGCATGGACTTCCATCATAAACTTACCTCTTAATATATATAAATGATCTGAAAAGTCTCGAATAATTTCAAATAGTCCCCAATTATATTTTATTTTTTTGACCTAAACAAGTGTATAATATACTATGATTTTTGACCGAAACTTGCATTTCGAAATGTTTCATAGAATCTAGTTTTCAGATGATTATCTTGCATGGACTTCCATCATAACTCTTAACATATATAAATGATCTGAAAAGTCTTGTATAATTTCAAATAGTCCCCAATTAAATTTTATTTTTTTGACCGAAACTAGTGTATAATATACTAAGATTTTAGACTGAAACTTGCATTTCGAAAAGAATCATAGAATCTAATTTTCCGATGATTTTTTACAAAGACTTCCATCATAACCTTCCCTCGAAAAATATATAAATGATAAGTGAAGTTTCGTATCATTTTGAATAGTCCCCGATTTAATTTGATTTTTGACCGAAACTAGTATAAACTAGTGTGTAATAAATTATGATTTTTTGACCGAAACTTGCATTTCGAAAAGTTTCATAGAAACTAGTTTTCAGATGATTTTCTTGCATGGACTTCCATCATAAACTTCCCTCTTAACATATATAAATGATCTGAAAAGTCTCAAATAATTTCAAATAGTCCCCAATTAAATTTTATTTTTTTGACCGAAACTAGTGTATAATATACTATGATTTTCGACCGAAACTTGCATTTCGAAAAGTTTCATAGAATCTAGTTTTCCGATGATTTTTTTAGATGGTCTTCCATCATAACCGTCGCTCAAAAACATATATAAATGATAGGTGAAGTCTCGTATCATTTTGAACAATCCCCGATTTAATATGGTATTTGATCGAAACTAGTATAAACTAGTGTATATAATATATTATGATTTTTTGACCGAAACTTGTATTTCGAAAAGTTTCATAGAATGTAGTTTTCAGATGATTTTTATGCATGGACTACCATCATAACATTCCCTCTTAACATATATAAATGATCTGAAAAGTCTCGTATCATTTAAAATAGTCCACAATTAAATTTTATTTTTTTTACTGAAACTAGGTTACAATATACTGATTTTTGACCGAAACTCGCATATCTAAAAGTTTCATAGAATCTAATTTTCATATGAATTTTTCGCATGGACTTCAATCATATCCTTCCCTCTTAACATATATAAATGATATGTGAAGTCTCGTATCATTTCAAATAGTCCCCAATATAATTTGATTTTTTTGACCGAAACTAGTGTATAATATACTGTGATTTTTGACCGATACTTGCATTTCAAAAAGTTTCATAAAATCTAATTATCCGATGATGTTTTGCATTGACATCCATCATAACCTTCCCTCGTAAAATATATAAATGATATGTGAAGTTTTGTTTCATTTTGAACAGTCCCCGATTTAATTTGATTTTTGACCGAAACTAGTATAAACTTGTGTATAAACTATTATGATTTTTTGAACGAAACTTGCATTTCAAAAAGTTTCATAAAATCTAGTTTTCAGATGATTTTCTTGCATGGACTTCCATCATAAACTTCCCTCTTAATATATATAAATGATCTGAAAAGTCTCGAATAATTTAAAATAGTCCCCAATTATATTTTATTTTTTTGATCGAAACTAGTGTATAATATACTATGATTTTTGACCGAAACTTGCATTTCGAAATGTTTCATAGAATCTAATTTTCCGATGATTTTTTTCATGGACTTCCATCATAACCATCGCTCGAAAAATATATAAATGATATGTGAAATTTCATATCATTTCGAACATTCCCCTATTTAAAATGATTTTTGACCAAAACTAGTGTATAATATACTATGTTTTTTGACCGATACTTGCATTTCGAAATGTTTCAAAGAATCTAATTATCCGATGATTTTTTGCATGGACATCCATCATAACCTTCCCTCCTAAAATATATAAACGATATGTGAAGTTTCATATCATTTCGAACAGTACCTGATTTAATTTGATTTTTGACCGATACTAGTATAAACTAATGTATAATATATTATGATTTTTTTGACCGAAACTTGCATTTCTAAAATTTTCATAGAATCTAGTTTTCAGATGATTTTCTTGCATGGACTTCCATCATAAATCTTAGCATATATAAATTATCTTAAAAGTCTTGTATAATTTTAAATAGTCCCCAAATAAATTTTATTTTTTTGACCGAAACTAGTGTATAATATACTATGATTTTTGACTGAAACAAGCATTTCGAAAAGTTTCATAGAATCTAATTTTCCGATGATTTTTTACAAAGACTTTCATCATAACCATCGCTCGAAAAATATATAAATGATATGTGAAGTTTCATATCATTACGAACAGTCCCCGATTTAATTTGATTTTTGATCGAAACTAGTATAAATTAGTGTATAATATATTATGATTTTTTGAACGAAACTTGCATTTCAAAATGTTTCATAGAATCTAGTTTTCAGATGATTATCTTGCATGGACTTCCATCATAACTCTTAACATATATAAATGATCTGAAAAGTCTTGTATAATTTCAAATAGTCCCCAATTAAATTTTAGTTTTTTGACCGAAACTAGTGTATAATATACTATGATTTTAGAATGAAACTTGCATTTCGAAAAGAATCATAGAATCTAATTTTCCGATGATTTTTCACAAAGACTTCCATCATAACCTTCCCTCAAAAAATATATAAATGATATGTGAAGTTTCGTATCATTTTGAATAGTCCCCAATTTAATTTGATTTTTGACCGAAACTAGTATAAACTAGTGTGTAATAAATTATGATTTTTTGACCGAAACTTGCATTTCGAAAAGTTTCATAGAAATTAGTTTTCAGATGATTTTCTTGCATGGACTTCCATCATAAACTTCCCTCTTAACATATATAAATGATCTGATAAGTCTCGAATAATTTCAAATAGTCCCCAATTAAAATTTATTTTTTGACCGAAACTAGTGTATAATATACTATGATTTTCGACCGAAACTTGCATTTCGAAAAGTTTCATAGAATCTAATTTTCCGATAATTTTTTTAGATGGACTTCCATCATAACCATCGCTCAAAAACATATATAAATGATATGTGAAGTCTCGTATCATTTTGAACAATCCCCGATTTAATATGATTTTTGACCGAAACTAGTATAAACTAGTGTATAATATATTATAATTTTTTGACCGAAACATGCATTTCGAAATGTTTCATAGAATCTAGTTTTCAGATGATTTTTATGCATGGACTACCATCATAACATTCCCTATTAACATATATAAATGATCTGAAAAGTCTCGTATCATTTCAAATAGTCCACAATTAAATTTTATTTTTTTGACTGAAACTAGTGTATAATATATTGTTTTTTGACCGAAACTCGCATATCTAAAAGTTTCATAGAATCTAATTTTTAGATGAATTTTTTGCATGGACTTCCATCATATCCTTCCCTCTTAACATATATAAATGATATGTGAAGTCTCGTATCATTTCAAATAGTCCCCAATACAATTTGATTTTTTTGACCGAAACTAGTGTATAATATACTATGATTTTTGACCGAAACTTGCATTTTAAAAAGTTTCATAAAATCTAATTATCCGATGATTTTTTGCACGGACATCCATCATAACCTTCCCTCGTAAAATATATAAATGATATGTGAAGTTTTGTTTCATTTTGAACAGTCCCCGATTTAATTTGATTTTTGACCGAAACTAGTATAAACTTGTGTATAAACTATTATGATTTTTTGAACGAAACTTGCATTTCGAAAAGTTTCATAGAATCTAGTTTTCAGATGATTTTCTTGCATGGACTTCCATCATAAACTTCCCTCTTAATATATATAAATGATCTGAAAAGGCTCGAATAATTTCAAATAGTCCCCAATTAGATTTTATTTTTTTGACCGAAACTAGTGTATAATATACTATGATTTTTGACCGAAACTTGCATTTCGAAATGTTTCATAGAATCTAATTTTCCGATGATTTTTTTCTGGGACTTCCATCATAACCATCGCTCGAAAAATATATAAATGATATGTGAAATTTCATATCATTTCGAACATTCCCCGATTTAATATGATTTTTGATCAAAACTAGTGTATAATATACTATGTTTTTTGACCGATACTTGCATTTCGAAAAGTTTCATAGAATCTAATTATCCGATGATTTATTGCATGGACATCCATCATAACCTTCCCTCGTAAAATATATAAATGATATGTGAAGTTTCATATCATTTCTAACAGTACCTGATTTAATTTGATTTTTGACCGATACTAGTATAAACTAATGTATAATATATTATGATTTTTTTGACCGAAACTTGCATTTCTAAAATTTTCATAGAATCTAGTTTTCAGATGATTTTCTTGCATGGACTTCCATCATAAATCTTAGCATATATAAATTATCTTAAAAGTCTTGTATAATTTTAAATAGTCCCCAAATAAATTTTATTTTTTTGACCGAAACTAGTGTATAATATACTATGATTTTTGACTGAAACATGCATTTCGAAAAGTTTCATAGAATCTAATTTTCCGATGATTTTTTACAAAGACTTTCATCATAACCATCGCTCGAAAAATATATAAATGATATGTGAAGTTTCATATTATTACGAACAGTCCCCGATTTAATTTGATTTTTGATCGAAACTAGTATAAATTAGTGTATAATATATTATGATTTTTTGAACGAAACATGCATTTCAAAATGTTTCATAGAATCTAGTTTTCAGATGATTATCTTGCATGGACTTCCATCATAACTCTTAACATATATAAATGATCTGAAAAGTCTTGTATAATTTCAAATAGTCCCCAATTAAATCTTAGTTTTTTGAACGAAACTAGTGTATAATATACTATGATTTTAGACTGAAACTTGCATTTCGAAAAGAATCATAGAATCTAATTTTCCGATGATTTTTCACAAAGACTTCCATCATAACCTTCCCTCGAAAAATATATAAATGATATGTGAAGTTTCGTATCATTTTGAATAGTCCCCGATTTAATTTGATTTTTGACCGAAACTAGTATAAACTAGTGTGTAATAAATTAGGATTTTTTGACCGAAACTTGCATTTCGAAAAGTTTCATAGAAACTAGTTTTCAAATGATTTTCTTGCATGGACTTCCATCATAAACTTCCCTCTTAACATATATAAATGATCTGATAAGTATCGAATAATTTCAAATAGTCCCCAATTAAAATTTATTTTTTTGACCGAAACTAGTGTATAATATACTATGATTTTCGACCGAAACTTGCATTTCGAAAAGTTTCATAGAATCTAATTTTCCGATGATTTTTTTAGATGGACTTCCATCATAACCATCGCTCCAAAACATATATAAATGATATGTGAAGTCTCGTATCATTTTGAACAATCCCCGATTTAATATGATTTTTGACCGAAACTAGTATAAACTAGTGTATAATATATTATAATTTTTTGACCGAAACTTGCATTTCGAAATGTTTCATAGAATCTAGTGTTCAGATGATTTTTATGCATGGACTACCATCATAACATTCCCTATTAACATATATAAATGATCTGAAAAGTCTCGTATCATTTCAAATAGTCCACAATTAAATTTTATTTTTTTGACTGAAACTAGTGTATAATATATTGTTTTTTGACCGAAACTCGCATATCTAAAAGTTTCATAGAATCTAATTTTTAGATGAATTTTTTGCATGGACTTCCATCATATCCTTCCCTCTTAACATATATAAATGATATGTGAAGTCTCGTATCATTTAAAATAGTCCCCAATACAATTTGATTTTTTTGACCGAAACTAGTGTATAATATACTATGATTTTTGACCGAAACTTGCATTTCAAAAAGTTTCATAAAATCTAATTATCCGATGATTTTTTGCACGGACATCCATCATAACCTTCCCTCGTAAAATATATAAATGATATGTGAAGTTTTGTTTCATTTTGAACAGTCCCCGATTTAATTTGATTTTTGACCGAAACTAGTATAAACTTGTGTATAAACTATTATGATTTTTTGAACGAAACTTGCATTTCGAAAAGTTTCATAGAATCTAGTTTTCAGATGATTTTCTTGCATGGACTTCCATCATAAACTTCCCTCTTAATATATATAAATAATCTGAAAAGTCTCGAATAATTTCAAATAGTCCCCAATTAGATTTTATTTTTTTGACCGAAACTAGTGTATAATATACTATGATTTTTGACCGAAACTTGCATTTCAAAATGTTTCATAGAATCTAATTTTCCGATGATTTTTTTCTTGGACTTCCATCATAACCATCGCTCGAAAAATATATAAATGATATGTGAAATTTCATATCATTTCGAACATTCCCCGATTTAATATGATTTTTGATCAAAACTAGTGTATAATATACTATGTTTTTTGACCGATACTTGCATTTCGAAAAGTTTCATAGAATCTAATTATCCGATGATTTTTTGCATGGACATCCATCATAACCTTCCCTCGTAAAATATATAAATGATATGTGAAGTTTCATATCATTTCGAACAGTACCTGATTTAATTTGATTTTTGACCGATACTAGTATAAACTAATGTATAATATATTATGATTTTTTTGACCGAAACTTGCATTTCTAAAATTTTCATAGAATCTAGTTTTCAGATGATTTTCTTGCATGGACTTCCATCATAAATCTTAGCATATATAAATTATCTTAAAAGTCTTGTATAATTTTAAATAGTCCCCAAATAAATTTTATTTTGTTGACCGAAACTAGTGTATAATATACTATGATTTTTGACTGAAACATGCATTTCGAAAAGTTTCATAGAATCTAATTTTCCGATGATTTTTTACAAAGACTTTCATCATAACCATCGCTCGAAAAATATATAAATGATATGTGAAGTTTCATATCATTACGAACAGTCCCCGATTTAATTTGATTTTTGATCGAAACTAGTATAAATTAGTGTATAATATATTATGATTTTTTGAACGAAACTTGCATTTCAAAATGTTTCATAGAATCTAGTTTTCAGATGATTATCTTGCATGGACTTCCATCATAACTCTTAACATATATAAATGATCTGAAAAGTCTTGTATAATTTAAAATAGTCCCCAATTTAATTTTATTTTTTTGATCGAAACTAGTGTATAATATACTATGATTTTAGACTCAAACTTGCATTTCGAAAAGAATCATAGAATCTAATTTTCCGATGATTTTTTACAAAGACTTCCATCATAACCTTCCCTCGAATAATATATAAATGATATGTGAAGTTTCGTATCATTTTGAACAGTCCCCGATTTAATTTGATTTTTGACCGAAACTAGTATAGACTAGTGTGTAATAAATTAGGATTTTTTGACCGAAACTTGCATTTCGAAAAGTTTCATAGAAACTAGTTTTCAGATGATTTTCTTGCATGGACTTCCATCATAAACATCCCTCTTAACATATATAAATGATCTGATAAGTCTCGAATAATTTCAAATAGTCCCCAATTAAAATTTATTTTTTTGACCGAAACTAGTGTATAATATACTATGATTTTCGACCGAAACTTGCATTTCGAAAAGTTTCATAGAATCTAATTTTCCGATGATTTTTTTAGATGGACTTCCATCATAACCATCGCTCAAAAACATATATAAATGATATGTGAAGTCTCGTATCATTTTGAACAATCCCCGATTTAATATGATTTTTGACCGAAACTAGTATAAACTAGTGTATAATATATTATAATTTTTTGACCGAAACTTGCATTTCGAAATGTTTCATAGAATCTAGTTTTCAGATGATTTTTATGCATGGACTACCATCATAACATTCCCTATTAACATATATAAATGATCTGAAAAGTCTCGTATCATTTCAAATAGTCCACAATTAAATTTTATTTTTTTGACTGAAACTAGTGTATAATATATTGTTTTTTGACCGAAACTCGCATATCTAAAAGTTTCATAGAATCTAATTTTTAGATGAATTTTTTGCATGGACTTCCATCATATCCTTCCCTCTTAACATATATAAATGATATGTGAAGTCTCGTATCATTTAAAATAGTCCGCAATACAATTTGATTTTTTTGACCGAAACTAGTGTATAATATACTATGATTTTTGACCGAAACTTGCATTTCAAAAAGTTTCATAAAATCTAATTATCCGATGATTTTTTGCACGGACATCCATCATAACCTTCCCTCGTAAAATATATAAATGATATGTGATGTTTTGTTTCATTTTGAACAGTCCCCGATTTAATTTGATTTTTGACCGAAACTAGTATAAACTTATGTATAAACTATTATGATTTTTTGAACGAAACTTGCATTCGAAAAGTTTCATAGAATCTAGTTTTCAGATGATTTTCTTGCATGGACTTCCATCATAAACTTCCCTCTTAATATATATAAATGATCTGAAAAGTCTCGAATAATTTCAAATAGTCCCCAATTAGATTTTATTTTTTTGACCGAAACTAGTGTATAATATACTATGATTTTTGACCGAAACTTGCATTTCGAAATGTTTCATAGAATCTAATTTTCCGATGATTTTTTTCTTGGACTTCCATCATAACCATCCCTCGAAAAATATATAAATGATATGTGAAATTTCATATCATTTCGAACATTCCCCGATTTAATATGATTTTTGATCAAAACTAGTGTATAATATACTATGTTTTTTGACCGATACTTGCATTTCGAAAAGTTTCATAGAATCTAATTATCCGATGATTTTTTGCATGGACATCCATCATAACCTTCCCTCGTAAAATATATAAATGATATGTGAAGTTTCATATCATTTCGAACAGTACCTGATTTAATTTGATTTTTGACCGATACTAGTATAAACTAATGTATAATATATTATGATTTTTTTGACCGAAACTTGCATTTCGAAAATTTTCATAGAATCTAGTTTTCATATGACTTTCTTGCATGGACTTCCATCATAACTCTTAACATATATAAATTATCTTAAAAGTCCTGTATAATTTTAAATAGTCCCCAAATAAATTTTATTTTTTTGACCGAAACTAGTGTATAATATACTATGATTTTTGATTGAAAATTGCATTTCGAAAAGTTTCATAGAATCTAATTTTCCGATGATTTTTTACAAAGACTTTCATCATAACCATCGCTCGAAAAATATATAAATGATATGTGAAGTTTCATATCATTACGAACAGTCCCCGATTTAATTTGATTTTTGATCGAAACTAGTATAAATTAGTGTATAATATATTATGATTTTTTGAACGAAACTTGCATTTTGAAAAGTTTCATAGAATCTAGTTTTCAGATGATTATCTTGCATGGACTTCCATCATAACTCTTAACATATATAAATGATATGAAAAGTCTTGTATAATTTAAAATAGTCCCCAATTTAATTTTATTTTTTTGATCGAAACTAGTGTATAATATACTATGATTTTAGACTGAAACTTGCATTTCGAAAAGAATCATAGAATCTAATTTTCCGATGATTTTTTACAAAGACTTCCATCATAACCTTCCCTCGAATAATATATAAATGATATGTGAAGTTTCGTATCATTTTGAACAGTCCCCGATTTAATTTTATTTTTGACCGAAACTAGTATAGACTAGTGTGTAATAAATTAGGATTTTTTGACCGAAACTTGCATTTCGAAAAGTTTCATAGAAACTAGTTTTCAGATGATTTTCTTGCATGGACTTCCATCATAAACATCCCTCTTAACATATATAAATGATCTGATAAGTCTCGAATAATTTCAAATAGTCCCCAATTAAAATTTATTTTTTTGACCGAAACTAGTGTATAATATACTATGATTTTCGACCGAAACTTGCATTTCGAAAAGTTTCATAGAATCTAATTTTCCGATGATTTTTTTAGATGGACTTCCATCATAACCATCGCTCAAAAACATATATAAATGATATGTGAAGTCTCGTATCATTTTGAACAATCCCCAATTTAATATGATTTTTGACCGAAACTAGTATAAACTAGTGTATAATATATTATAATTTTTTGACCGAAACTTGCATTTCGAAATGTTTCATAGAATCTAGTTTTCAGATGATTTTTATGCATGGACTACCATCATAACATTCCCTATTAACATATATAAATGATCTGAAAAGTCTCGTATCATTTCAAATAGTCCACAATTAAATTTTATTTTTTTGACTGAAACTAGTGTATAATATATTGTTTTTTGACCGAAACTCGCATATCTAAAAGTTTCATAGAATCTAATTTTTAGATGAATTTTTTGCATGGACTTCCATCATATCCTTCCCTCTTAACATATATAAATGATATGTGAAGTCTCGTATCATTTAAAATAGTCCGCAATACAATTTGATTTTTTTGACCGAAACTAGTGTATAATATACTATGATTTTTGACCGAAACTTGCATTTCAAAAAGTTTCATAAAATCTAATTATCCGATGATTTTTTGCACGGACATCCATCATAACCTTCCCTCGTAAAATATATAAATGATATGTGATGTTTTGTTTCATTTTGAACAGTCCCCGATTTAATTTGATTTTTGACCGAAACTAGTATAAACTTGTGTATAAACTATTATGATTTTTTGAACGAAACTTGCATTCGAAAAGTTTCATAGAATCTAGTTTTCAGATGATTTTCTTGCATGGACTTCCATCATAAACTTCCCTCTTAATATATATAAATGATCTGAAAAGTCTCGAATAATTTCAAATAGTCCCCAATTAGATTTTATTTTTTTGACCGAAACTAGTGTATAATATACTATGATTTTTGACCGAAACTTGCATTTCGAAATGTTTCATAGAATCTAATTTTCCGATGATTTTTTTCTTGGACTTCCATCATAACCATCCCTCGAAAAATATATAAATGATATGTGAAATTTCATATCATTTCGAACATTCCCCGATTTAATATGATTTTTGATCAAAACTAGTGTATAATATACTATGTTTTTTGACCGATACTTGCATTTCGAAAAGTTTCATAGAATCTAATTATCCGATGATTTTTTGCATGGACATCCATCATAACCTTCCCTCGTAAAATATATAAATGATATGTGAAGTTTCATATCATTTCGAACAGTACCTGATTTAATTTGATTTTTGACCGATACTAGTATAAACTAATGTATAATATATTATGATTTTTTTGACCGAAACTTGCATTTCGAAAATTTTCATAGAATCTAGTTTTCATATGACTTTCTTGCATGGACTTCCATCATAACTCTTAACATATATAAATTATCTTAAAAGTCCTGTATAATTTTAAATAGTCCCCAAATAAATTTTATTTTTTTGACCGAAACTAGTGTATAATATACTATGATTTTTGATTGAAAATTGCATTTCGAAAAGTTTCATAGAATCTAATTTTCCAATGATTTTTTACAAAGACTTTCATCATAACCATCGCTCGAAAAATATATAAATGATATGTGAAGTTTCATATCATTACGAACAGTCCCCGATTTAATTTGATTTTTGATCGAAACTAGTATAAATTAGTGTATAATATATTATGATTTTTTGAACGAAACTTGCATTTTGAAAAGTTTCATAGAATCTAGTTTTCAGATGATTATCTTGCATGGACTTCCATCATAACTCTTAACATATATAAATGATATGAAAAGTCTTGTATAATTTAAAATAGTCCCCAATTTAATTTTATTTTTTTGATCGAAACTAGTGTATAATATACTATGATTTTAGACTGAAACTTGCATTTCGAAAAGAATCATAGAATCTAATTTTCCGATGATTTTTTACAAAGACTTCCATCATAACCTTCCCTCGAATAATATATAAATGATATGTGAAGTTTCGTATCATTTTGAACAGTCCCCGATTTAATTTGATTTTTGACCGAAACTAGTATAGACTAGTGTGTAATAAATTATGATTTTTTGACCGAAACTTGCATTTCGAAAAGTTTCATAGAAACTAGTTTTCAGATGATTTTCTTGCATGGACTTCCATCATAAACATCCCTCTTAACATATATAAATGATCTGATAAGTCTCGAATAATTTCAAATAGTCCCCAATTAAAATTTATTTTTTTTACCGAAACTAGTGTATAATATACTATGATTTTCGACAGAAACTTGCATTTCGAAAAGTTTCATTGAATCTAATTTTCCGATGATTTTTTTAGATGGACTTCCAACATAACCATCGCTCAAAAACATATATAAATGATATGTGAAGTCTCGTATCATTTTGAACAATCCCCGATTTAATATGGTATTTGATCGAAACTAGTATAAACTAGTGTATAATATATTATAATTTTTTGACCGAAACTTGCATTTCGAAATGTTTCATAGAATCTAGTTTTCAGATGATTTTTATGCATGGACTACCATCATAACATTCCCTATTAACATATATAAATGATCTGAAAAGTCTCGTATCATTTCAAATAGTCCACAATTAAATTTTATTTTTTTGACTGAAACTAGTGTATAATATACTGATTTTTGACAGAAACTCGCATATCTAAAAGTTTCATAGAATCTAATTTTCAGATGAATTTTTTGCATGGACTTCCATCATATCCTTCCCTCTTAACATATATAAATGATATGTGAAGTCTTGTATCATTTCAAATAGTCCCCAATACAATTTGATTTTTTTGACCGAAACTAGTGTATAATATACTATGATTTTTGACCGAAACATGCATTTCGAAAAGTTTCATAGAATCTAATTATCCGATGATTTTTTGCATGGACATCCATCATAACCTTCGCTCGTAAAATATATAAATGATATGTGAAGTTTCGTTTCATTTTGAACAGTCCCCGATTTAATTTGATTTTTGACCGAAACTAGTATAAACTTGTGTATAAAATATTATGATTTTTTGAACGAAACTTGCATTTCGAAAAGTTTCATAGAATCTAGTTTTCATATGATTTTCTTGCATGGACTTCCATCATAAACTTCCCTCTTAATATATATAAATGATCTGAAAAGTCTCGAATAATTTCAAATAGTCCCCAATTAAATTTTATTTTTTTGACCGAAACTAGTGTATAATATACTATGATTTTTGACCAAAACTTGCATTTCGAAATGTTTCATAGAATCTAATTTTCCGATGATTTTTTACATGGACTTCCATCATAACCATTACTCGAAAAATATATAAATGATATGTGAAATTTCATATCATTTCGAACATTCCCCGATTTAATATGAGTTTTGACCGAAACTAGTGTATAATATACTATGTTTTTTGACCGATACTTGCATTTCGAAATGTTTCATAGAATCTAATTATCCGATGATTTTTTTCATGGACATCCATCATAACCTTCCCTCATAAAATATATAAATGATATGTGAAGTTTCATATCATTTCGAACAGTACCTGATTTAATTTGATTTTTGACCGATACTAGTATAAATTAATGTATAATATATTATGATTTTTTTGACCGAAACTTGCATTTCGAACATTTTCATAGAATCTAGTTTTCAGATGATTTTCATGCATGGACTTCCATCATAACTCTTAGCATATATAAATGATCTTAAAAGTCTTGTATAATTTCAAATAGTCCCCAATTAAATTTTATTTTTTTGACCAAAACTAGTGTATAATATACTATGATTTTAGACTGAAACTTGCATTTCGAAAAGAATCATAGAATCTAATTTTCTGATGATTTTTTACAAAGACTTCCATCATAACCTTCCCTCGAAAAATATATAAATGATATATAAAGTTTCGTATCATTTTGAACAGTCCCCGATTTAATTTGGTTTTTGACCGAATCTAGTATAAACTAGTGTGTAATAAATTATGATTTTTTGACCGAAACTTGCATTTCGAAAAGTTTCATAGAATCTAGTTTTCAGATGATTTTCTTGCATGGACTTCCATCATAAACTTCCCTCTTAACATATATAAATAATCTGAAAAGTCTCGAATAATTTCAAATAGTCCCCAATTAAATTTATTTTTTTGACCGAAACTAGTGTATAATATATGATTTTTGACCGAAACTTGCATTTCGAAAAGTTTCATAGAATCTAATTTTCCGATGATTTTTTTAGATGTAATTCCATCATACCCATTGCTCAAAAACATATATAAATGATATGTGAAGTCTCGTATCATATTGAACAATCCCCGATTTAATATAATTTTTGACCGAAACTAGTATAAACTAGTGTATAATATATTATGATTTTTTGTCTGAAACTTGTATTTCAAAAAGTTTCATAGAATCTAGTTTTCAGATGATTTTTATGCATGGACTACCATCATAACATTCCCTCTTAACATATATAAATGATTTTTCACCGAAACTCGCATATCTAAAAGTTTCATAGAATCTAATTTTCAGATGAATATTTTGCATGGACTTCCATCATATCCTTCCCTCTTAACATATATAAATGATATGTGAAGTCTCGTATCATTTCAAATAGTCCCCAATACAATTTGATTTTTTTGACCGAAACTAGTGTATAATATACTATGATTTTTGACTGAAACTTGCATTTCGAAAAGTTTTATAGAATCTAATTATCCGATGATTTTTTGCATGGACATCCATCATAACCTTCCCTCGTAAAATATATAAATGATATGTGAAGTTTCGTTTCATTTTGAACAGTCCCCGATTTAATTTGATTTTTGACCGAAACTAGTATAAATTTGTGTATAAAATATTATGATTTTTAGAACGAAACTTGCATTTCGAAAAGTTTCATAGAATCTAGTTTTCAGATGATTTTCTTGCATGGACTTCCATCATAACTCTTAACATATATAAATGATCTGAAAAGTCTTGTATAATTTCAAATAGTCCCTAATTAAATTTTATCTTGTTGACCGAAACTAGTGTATAATATACTATGATTTTAAACTGAAACTTGCATTTCGAAAAGAATCATATAATCTAATTTTCCTGATGATTTTTTACAAAGACTTCCATCATAACCTTCCCTCGAAAAATATATAAATGATATGTGAAGTATCGTATCATTTTGAACAGTCCCCGATTTAATTTGATTTTTGACTGAAACTAGTATAAACAAGTGTGTAATATTTTATAATTTTTTGACCGAAACTTGCATTTCGAAAAGTTTCTTAGAATATAGTTTTCAGATGATTTTCTTGCATAGACTTCCATCATAAACTTCCCTCTTAACATATATAAATGATCTGAAAAGTCTTGTATAATTTCAAATAGTCCCCAATTAAATTTTATTTTTTTGACCTAAACTAGTGTATAATATACTATGATTTTTGACCGAAACTTGCATTTCGAAAAGTTTCATAGAATCTAATTTTCCGATGATTTTTTACATGGACTTACATCATAACCATTACTCGAAATATATATAAATGATATGTGAAATTTCATATCATTTCGAACAATCCCCGATTTAATATGATTTTTGACCGAAACTAGTATAAACTAGTGTATAATATATTATGATTTTTTGACCGAAAGATGCATTTCGAAATGTTTCATAGAATCTAGTTTTCAGATGATTTTTATGTATGGACTACCATCATAACATTCCCTCTTAACATATATAAATGATCTGAAAAGTCTCGTATCATTTCAAATAGTCCACAATTAAATTTTGTTTTTTTGACTGAAACTAGTGTATAATATACTGATTTTTGACCGAAACTCGCATATCTAAAAGTTTCATAGATTCTAATTTTCAGATGAATTTTTTGCATGGACTTCAATCATATCCTTCCCTCTTAACGTATATAAATGATATGTGAAGTCTCGTTTCATTTCAAATAGTCCCCAATACAATTTGATTTTTTTGACCGAAACTAGTGTATAATATACTATGATTTTTGACCGAAACTTGCATTTCGAAAAGTTTCATAGAATCTAATTATCCGATGATTGTTTGCATGGACATCTATCATAACCTTCCCTCGTAAAATATATAAATGATATGTGAAGTTTCTTATCATTTTGAACAGTCCCCGATTTAATTTGATTTTTTACCTAAACTAGTATAAACTAGTGTATAATATATTATGATTTTTTGACCGAAACTTGCATTTCGAAAAGTTTCATAGAATCTAGTTTTCAGATGATTTTCTTTCATGGACTTCCATCATAAACTTCCCTCTTAACATATATAAATGATCTGAAAAGTCTCGACTAATTTCAAATAGTCCCCAATTAAATTTTATTTTTTTGACCGAAACAAGTGTATAATATACTATGATTTTTAACCGCAACTTGCATTTCGAAAAGTTTCATAGAATCTAATTTTCGATGATTTGTTATATGGACTTCAATCACAACCATCGTTCGAAAAATATATAAATGATATGTGAAATTTCATATCATTTCGAACAATCCCCGATTTAATATGATTTTTGACCGAAACTAGTATAAACTAGTGTATAATATATTATGATTTTTTGACTGAAACTTGCATTTCAAAAAGTTTCATAGAATCTAGTTTTCAGATGATTTTTATGCATGGACTACCATCATAACATTCCCTATTAACATATATAAATGATCTGAAAAGTCTCGTATCATTTCAAATAGTCCACAATTAAATTTTATTTTTTTGACTTAAACTAGTGTATAATTTACTGATTTTTGACCGAAACTCGCATATCTAAAAGTTTCATAGAATCTAATTTTCAGATGAATATTTTGCATGGACTTCCATCATATCCTTCCCTCTTAACATATATAAATGATATGTGAAGTCTCGTATCATTTCAAATAGTCCCCAATACAATTTGATTTTTTTGACCGAAACTAGTGTATAATATACTATGATTTTTGACCGAAACTTGCATTTCGAAAAGTTTCATAGAATCTAATTATCCGATGATTTTTTGCATGGACATCCATCATAACTTTCCCTCATAAAATATATAAATGATATGTGAAGTTTCGTTTCATTTTGAACAGTCCCCGATTTAATTTAATTTTTGACCGAAACTAGTATAAATTTGTGTATAAAATATTATGATTTTTTGAACGAAACTTGCATTTCGAAAAGTTTCATAGAATCTAGTTTTCAGATGATTTTCTTGCATGGACTTCCATCATAAACTTCCCTCTAAATATATATAAATGATCTGAAAAGTCTTGTATAATTTCAAATAGTCCCTAATTAAATTTTATCTTTTTGACCGAAACTAGTGTATAATATACTATGATTTTAAACTGAAACTTGCATTTCGAAAAGAATCATATAATCTAATTTTCCGATGATTTTTTACAAAGACTTCCATCATAACCTTCCCTCGAAAAATATATAAATGATATGTGAAGTATCGTATCATTTTGAACAGTCCCCGATTTAATTTGATTTTTGACCGAAACTAGTATAAACTAGTGTGTAATATATTATGATTTTTTAACCGAAACTTGCATTTCGAAAAGTTTCATAGAATCTAGTTTTCAGATGATTTTCTTTCATGGACTTCCATCATAAACTTCAGTCTTAACGTATATAAATGATCTGAAAAGTCTTGTATAATTTCAAATAGTCCCCAATTAAATTTTATTTTTTTGACCTAAACTAGTGTATAATATACTATGATTTTTGACCGAAACATGCATTTCGAAAAGTTTCATAGAATCTAATTTTCCGATGATTTTTTACATGGACTTCCATCATAACCATTACTCGAAATATATATAAATGATATGTGAAAATTTCATATCATTTCGAACAATCCCCGATTTAATATGATTTTTGACCGAAACTAGTATAAACTAGTGTATAATATATTATGATTTTTTGACCGAAACATGCATTTCGAAATGTTTCAGAGAATCTAGTTTTCAGATGATTTTTATGTATGGACTACCATCATAACATTCCCTCTTAACATATATAAATGATCTGAAAAGTCTCGTATCATTTCAAATAGTCCATAATTAAAATTTATTTTTTTGACTGAAACTAGTGTATAATATACTGATTTTTGACCGACACTCGCATATCTAAAAGTTTCATAGAATCTAGTTTTCAGATGATTTTCTTTCATGGACTTCCATCATAAACTTCCCTCTTAACATATATAAATGATCTGAAAAGTCTCGACTAATTTCAAATAGTCCCCAATTAAATTTTATTTTTTGACCGAAACTAGTGTATAATATACTATGATTTTTAACCGAAACTTGCATTTCGAAAAGTTTCATAGAATCTAATTATCCGATGATTTTTTGCATGGACATCTATCATAACCTTCCCTCGTAAAATATATAAATGATATGTGAAGTTTCGTATCATTTTGAACAGTCCCCGATTTAATTTGATTTTTGACCTAAACTAGTATAAACTAGTGTGTAATATATTATGATTTTTTGACCGAAACTTGCATTTCGAAAAGTTTCATAGAATCTAGTTTTCAGATGATTTTCTTTCATGGACTTCCATCATAAACTTCCCTCTTAACATATATAAATGATCTGAAAAGTCTCGACTAATTTCAAATAGTCCCCAATTAAATTTTATTTTTTTGACCGAAACTAGTGTATAATATACTATGATTTTTAACCGAAACTTGCATTTCGAAAAGTTTCATAGAATCTAATTTTCGATGATTTGTTATATGGACTTCCATCACAACCATCGTTCGAAAAATATTTAAATGATATGTGAAATTTCATATCATTTTGAACAATCCCCGATTTAATATGATTTTTGACCGAAACTAGTATAAACTAGTGTATAATATATTATGATTTTTTGACTGAAACTTTCATTTCAAAAAGTTTCATAGAATCTAGTTTTCAGATGATTTTTATGCATGGACTACCATCATAACATTCCCTGTTAACATATATAAATGATATGAAAAGTCTCGTATCATTTCAAATAGTCCACAATTAAATTTTATTTTTTTGACTGAAACTAGTGTATAATATACTGATTTTTGACCGAAACTCGCATATCTAAAAGTTTCATAGAATCTAATTTTCAGATGAATATTTTGCATGGACTTCCATCATATCCTTCCCTCTTAATATATATAAATGATATGTGAAGTCTCGTATCATTTCAAATAGTCCCCAATACAATTTGATTTTTTTGACCGAAACTAGTGTATAATATACTATGATTTTTGACCGAAACTTGCATTTCGAAAAGTTTCATAGAATCTAATTATCCGATGATTTTTTGCATGGACATCCATCATAACTTTCCCTCGTAAAATATATAAATGATATGTGAAGTTTCGTTTCATTTTGAACAGTCCCCGATTTAATTTTATTTTTGACCGAAACTAGTATAAATTTGTGTATAAAATATTATGATTTTTTGAACGAAACTTGCATTTCGAAAAGTTTCATAGAATCTAGTTTTCAGATGATTTTCTTGCATGGACTTCCATCATAAACTTCCCTCTTAATATATATAAATGATCTGAAAAGTCTTGTATAATTTCAAATAGTCCCTAATTAAATTTTATCTTTTTGACCGAAACTAGTGTATAATATACTATGATTTTAAACTGAAACTTGCATTTCGAAAAGAATCATATAATCTAATTTTCCGATGATTTTTTACAAAGACTTCCATCATAACCTTCCCTCGAAAAATATATAAATGATATGTGAAGTATCGTATCATTTTGAACAGTCCCCGATTTAATTTGATTTTTGACCGAAACTAGTATAAACTAGTGTGTAATATATTATGATTTTTTAACCGAAACTTGCATTTCGAAAAGTGTCTTAGAATATAGTTTTCAGATGATTTTCTTGCATAGACTTCCATCATAAACTTCCCTCTTAACATATATAAATGATCTGAAAAGTCTTGTATAATTTCAAATAGTCCCCAATTAAATTTTATTTTTTTGACCTAAACTAGTGCATAATATACTATGATTTTTGACCGAAACTTGCATTTCGAAAAGTTTCATAGAATCTAATTTTCCGATGATTTTTTTACATGGACTTCCATCATAACCATTACTCGAAATATATATAAATGATATGTGAAAATTTCATATCATTTCGAACAATCCCCGATTTAATATGATTTTTGACCGAAACTAGTATAAACTAGTGTATAATATATTATGATTTTTTGACCAAAACTTGCATTTCGAAATGTTTCATAGAATCTAGTTTTCAGATGATTTTTATGTATGGACTACCATCATAACATTCCCTCTTAACATATATAAATGATCTGAAAAGTCTCGTATCATTTCAAATAGTCCACAATTAAATTTTATTTTTTTGACTGAAACTAGTGTATAATATACTGATTTTTGACCGACACTCGCATATCTAAAAGTTTCATAGAATCTAATTTTCAGATGAATTTTTTGCATGGACTTCAATCATATCCTTCCCTCTTAACATATATAAATGATATGTGAAGTCTCGTATCATTTCAAATAGTCCCCAATACAATTTGATTTTTTTGACCGAAACTAGTTATAATAAACTATGATTTTTTACCGAAACTTGCATTTCGAAAAGTTTCATAGAATCTAATTATCCGATGATTGTTTGCATGGACATCTATCATAACCTTCCCTCGTAAATTATATAAATGATATGTGAAGTTTCGTATCATTTTGAACAGTCCCCGATTTAATTTGATTTTTGACCTAAACTAGTATAAACTAGTGTATAATATATGATTTTTTGACCGAAACTTGCATTTCGAAAAGTTTCATAGAATCTAGTTTTCAGATGATTTTCTTTCATGGACTTCCATCATAAACTTCCCTCTTAACATATATAAATGATCTGAAAAGTCTCGACTAATTTCAAATAGTCCCCAATTAAATTTTATTTTTTTGACCGAAACTAGTGTATAATATACTATGATTTTTAACCGAAACTTGCATTTCGAAAAGTTTCATAGAATCTAATTTTCGATGATTTGTTATATGGACTTCCATCACAACCATCGCTCGAAAAATATATAAATGATATGTGAAATTTCATATCATTTCGAACAATCCCCGATTTAATATGATTTTTGACCGAAACTAGTATAAACTAGTGTATGATATATTATTATTTTTTGACCGAAACTTGCATTTCGAAAAGTTTCATAGAGTCTAGTTTTCAGATGATTTTTATGCATGGACTACCATCATAACTTCCCCTCTTAACATATATAAATGATCTGAAAAGTCACGTATCATTTCAAATAGTCCACAATTAAATTTTATTTTTTTGACTGAAACTAGTGTATAATATACTGATTTTTGACCGAAAATCGCATTTCGAAAAGTTTCATAGAATCTAATTTTCATATGAATTTTTTGCATTGACTTCCATCATATCCTTCCCTCTTAACATATATAAATGATATGTGAAGTCTCGTATCATTTCAAATAGTCCCCAATACAATTTGATTTTTTTGACCGAAACTAGTGTATAATATACTATGATTTTTGCCCAAAACTTGCATTTCGAAAAGTTTCATTGAATCTAATTATCCGATGATTTTTTGAATGGACATCCATCATAACCTTCCCTCGTAAAATATATAAATGATATGTGAAGTTTCGTTTCATTTTGAACAGTCCCCGATTTAATTTGATTTTTGACCGAAACTAGTATAAATTTGTGTATAAAATATTATGATTTTTTGAACGAAACTTGCATTTCGAAAAGTTTCATAGAATCTAGTTTTCAGATGATTTTCTTGCATGGACTTCCATCATAAACTTCCCTCTTAATATATATAAATGATCTGAAAAGTCTTGTATAATTTCAAATAGTCCCTAATTAAATTTTATCTTTTTGACCGAAACTAGTGTATAATATACTATGATTTTAAACTGAAACTTGCATTTCGAAAAGAATCATATAATCTAATTTTCCGATGATTTTTTACAAAGACTTCCATCATAACCTTCCCTCGAAAAATATATAAATGATATGTGAAGTATCGTATCATTTTGAACAGTCCCCGATTTAATTTGATTTTTGACCGAAACTAGTATAAACTAGTGTGTAATATATTATGATTTTTTAACCGAAACTTGCATTTCGAAAAGTTTCTTAAAATATAGTTTTCAGATGATTTTCTTGCATAGACTTCCATCATAAACTTCCCTCTTAACATATATAAATGATCTGAAAAGTCTTGTATAATTTCAAATAGTCCCCAATTAAATTTTATTTTTTTGACCTAAACTAGTGTATAATATACTATGATTTTTGACCGAAACTTGCATTTCGAAAAGTTTCATAGAATCTAATTTTCCGATGATTTTTTTACATGGACTTCCATCATAACCATTACTCGAAATATATATAAATGATATGTGAAATTTCATATCATTTCGAACAATCCCCGATTTAATATGATTTTTGACCGAAACTAGTATAAACTAGTGTATAATATATTATGATTTTTTGACCGAAACTTGCATTTCGAAATGTTTCATAGAATCTAGTTTTCAGATGATTTTTATGTATGGACTACCATCATAACATTCCCTCTTAACATATATAAATGATCTGAAAAGTCTCGTATCATTTCAAATAGTCCACAATTAAATTTTATTTTTTTGACTGAAACAAGTGTATAATATACTGATTTTTGACCGAAACTCGCATATCTAAAAGTTTCATAGAATCTAATTTTCAGATGAATTTTTTGCATGGACTTCAATCATATCCTTCCCTCTTAACATATATAAATGATATGTGAAGTCTCGTATCATTTCAAATAGTCCCCAATACAATTTGATTTTTTTGACCGAAACTAGTTATAATATACTATGATTTTTGACCGAAACTTGCATTTCGAAAAGTTTCATAGAATCTAATTATCCGATGATTGTTTGCATGGACATCTATCATAACCTTCCCTCGTAAAATATATAAATGATATGTGAAGTTTCGTATCATTTTGAACAGTCCCCGATTTAATTTGATTTTTGACCTAAACTAGTATAAACTAGTGTATAATATATTATGATTTTTTGACCGAAACTTGATTTCGAAAAGTTTCATAGAATCTAGTTTTCAGATGATTTTCTTTCATGGACTTCCATCATAAACTTCCCTCTTAACATATATAAATGATCTGAAAAGTCTCGACTAATTTCAAATAGTCCCCAATTAAATTTTATTTTTTTGACCGAAACTAGTGTATAATATACTATGATTTTTGACCGAAACTTGCATTTCGAAAAGTTTCATAGAATCTAATTTTCGATGATTTGTTATATGGACTTCCATCACAACCATCGCTCGAAAAATATATAAATGATATGTGAAATTTCATATCATTTCGAACAATCCCCGATTTAATATGATTTTTGACCGAAACTAGTATAAACTAGTGTATGATATATTATGATTTTTTGACCGAAACTTGCATTTCGAAAAGTTTCATAGAGTCTAGTTTTCAGATGATTTTTATGCATGGACTACCATCATAACTTCCCCTCTTAACATATATAAATGATCTGAAAAGTCACGTATCATTTCAAATAGTCCACAATTAAATTTTTTTTTTTGACTGAAACTAGTGTATAATATACTGATTTTTGACCGAAAATCGCATTTCGAAAAGTTTCATAGAATCTAATGTTCATATGAATTTTTTGCATTGACTTCCATCATATCCTTCCCTCTTAACATATATAAATGATATGTGAAGTCTCGTATCATTTCAAATAGTCCCCAATACAATTTGATTTTTTTGACCGAAACTAGTGTATAATATACTATGATTTTTGACCGAAACATGCATTTCGAAAAGTTTCATTGAATCTAATTATCCGATGATTTTTTGCATGGACATCCATCATAACCTTCCCTCGTAAAATATATAAATGATATGTGAAGTTTCGTTTCATTTTGAACAGTCCCCGATTTAATTTGATTTTTGACCGAAACTAGTATAAACTAGTGTGTAATATATTATGATTTTTTAACCGAAACTTGCATTTCGAAAAGTTTCTTAAAATATAGTTTTCAGATGATTTTCTTGCATAGACTTCCATCATAAACTTCCCTCTTAACATATATAAATGATCTGAAAAGTCTTGTATAATTTCAAATAGTCCCCAATTAAATTTTATTTTTTTGACCTAAACTAGTGTATAATATACTATGATTTTTGACCGAAACTTGCATTTCGAAAAGTTTCATAGAATCTAATTTTCCGATGATTTGTTACATGGACTTCCATCACAACCATCACTCGAAAAATATATAAATGATATGTGAAATTTCATATCATTTCGAACAATCCCCGATTTAATATGATTTTTAACCGAAACTAGTATAAACTAGTGTATAATATATTATGATTTTTTGACCGAAACTTGCATATCGAAAAGTTTGATAGAGTCTAGTTTTCAGATGATTTTTATGCATGAACTACCATCATAACTTCCCCTCATAACATATATAAATGATCTGAAAAGTCACGTATCATTTCAAATAGTCCACAATTAAATTTTATTTTTTTGACTGAAACTAGTGTATAATATACTGATTTTTGACCGAAAATCGCATTTCGAAAAGTTTCATAGAATCTAATTTTCATATGAATTTTTTGCATTGACTTCCATCATATCCTTCCCTCTTAACATATATAAATGATATGTGAAGTCTCGTATCATTTCAAATTGTCCCCAATACAATTTGATTTTTTTGACCGAAACTAGTGTATAATATACTATGATTTTTGACCGAAACTTGCATTTCGAAAAGTTTCATTGAATCTAATTATCCGATGATTTTTTGCATGGACATCCATCATAACCTTCCCTCGTAAAATATATAAATGATATGTGAAGTTTCGTTTCATTTTGAACAGTCCCCGATTTAATTTGATTTTTGACCGAAACTAGTATAAACTAGTGTGTAATATATTATGATTTTTTAACCGAAACTTGTATTTCGAAAAGTTTCTTAAAATATAGTTTTCAGATGATTTTCTTGCATAGACTTCCATCATAAACTTCCCTCTTAACATATATAAATGATCTGAAAAGTCTTGTATAATTTCAAATAGTCCCCAATTAAATTTTATTTTTTTGACCTAAACTAGTGTATAATATACTATGATTTTTGACCGAAACTTGCATTTCGAAAAGTTTCATAGAATCTAATTTTCCGATGATTTGTTACATGGACTTCCATCACAACCATCACTCGAAAAATATATAAATGATATGTGAAATTTCATATCATTTCGAACAATCCCCGATTTAATATGATTTTTGACCGAAACTAGTATAAACTAGTGTATAATATATTATGATTTTTTGACCGAAACTTGCATATCGAAAAGTTTGATAGAGTCTAGTTTTCAGATGATTTTTATGCATGGACTACCATCATAACTTCCCCTCTTAACATATATAAATGATCTGAAAAGTCACGTATCATTTCAAATAGTCCACAATTAAATTTTATTTTTTTGACTGAAACTAGTGTATAATATACTGATTTTTGACCGAAAATCGCATTTCGAAAAGTTTCATAGAATCTAATTTTCATATGAATTTTTTGCATTGACTTCCATCATATCCTTCCCTCTTAACATATATAAATGATATGTGAAGTCTCGTATCATTTCAAATAGTCCCCAATACAATTTGATTTTTTTGACCGAAACTAGTGTATAATATACTATGATTTTTGACCGAAACTTGCATTTCGAAAAGTTTCATTGAATCTAATTATCCGATGATTTTTTGCATGGACATCCATCATAACCTTCCCTCGTAAAATATATAAATGATATGTGAAGTTTCGTTTCATTTTGAACAGTCCCCGATTTAATTTGATTTTTGACCGAAACTAGTATAAATTTGTGTATAAAATATTATGATTTTTTGAACGAAACTAGCATTTTGAAAAGTTTCATAGAATCTAGTTTTCAGATGATTTTCTTGCATGGACTTCCATCATAAACTTCCCTCTTAATTTATATAAATGATCTGAAAAGTCTTGTATAATTTCAAATAGTCCCTAATTAAATTTTATCTTTTTGACCGAAACTAGTGTATAATATACTATGATTTTAAACTGAAACTTGCATTTCGAAAAGAATCATATAATCTAATTTTCCGATGATTTTTTACAAAGACTTCCATCATAACCTTCCCTCGAAAAATATATAAATGATATGTGAAGTATCATATCATTTTGAACAGTCCCCGATTTAATTTGATTTTTGACCGAAACTAGTATAAACTAGTGTGTAATATATTATGATTTTTTAACCGAAACTTGCATTTCGAAAAGTTTCTTAAAATATAGTTTTCAGATGATTTTCTTGCATAGACTTCCATCATAAACTTCCCTCTTAACATATATAAATGATCTGAAAAGTCTTGTATAATTTCAAATAGTCCCCAATTAAATTTTATTTTTTTGACCTAAACTAGTGTATAATATACTATGATTTTTGACCGAAACTTGCATTTCGAAAACTTTCATAGAATCTAATTTTCCGATGATTTGTTACATGGACTTCCATCACAACCATCACTCGAAAAATATATAAATGATATGTGAAATTTCATATCATTTCGAACAATCCCCGATTTAATATGATTTTTAACCGAAACTAGTATAAACTAGTGTATAATATATTATGATTTTTTGACCGAAACTTGCATATCGAAAAGTTTGATAGAGTCTAGTTTTCAGATGATTTTTATGCATGAACTACCATCATAACTTCCCCTCTTAACATATATAAATGATCTGAAAAGTCACGTATCATTTCAAATAGTCCACAATTAAATTTTATTTTTTTGACTGAAACTAGTGTATAATATACTGATTTTTGACCGAAAATCGCATTTCGAAAAGTTTCATAGAATCTAATTTTCATATGAATTTTTTGCATTGACTTCCATCATATCCTTCCCTCTTAACATATATAAATGATATGTGAAGTCTCGTATCATTTCAAATAGTCCCCAATACAATTTGATTTTTTTGACCGAAACTAGTGTATAATATACTATGATTTTTGACCGAAACTTGCATTTCGAAAAGTTTCATTGAATCTAATTATCCGATGATTTTTTGCATGGACATCCATCATAACCTTCCCTCGTAAAATATATAAATGATATGTGAAGTTTCGTTTCATTTTGAACAGTCCCCGATTTAATTTGATTTTTGACCGAAACTAGTATAAACTAGTGTGTAATATATTATGATTTTTTAACCGAAACTTGTATTTCGAAAAGTTTCTTAAAATATAGTTTTCAGATGATTTTCTTGCATAGACTTCCATCATAAACTTCCCTCTTAACATATATAAATGATCTGAAAAGTCTTGTATAATTTCAAATAGTCCCCAATTAAATTTTATTTTTTTGACCTAAACTAGTGTATAATATACTATGATTTTTGACCGAAACTTGCATTTCGAAAACTTTCATAGAATCTAATTTTCCGATGATTTGTTACATGGACTTCCATCACAACCATCACTCGAAAAATATATAAATGATATGTGAAATTTCATATCATTTCGAACAATCCCCGATTTAATATGATTTTTGACCGAAACTAGTATAAACTAGTGTATAATATATTATGATTTTTTGACCGAAACATGCATTTCGAAATGTTTCATAGAATCTAGTTTTCAGATGATTTTTATGTATGGACTACCATCATAACATTCCCTCTTAACATATAAAAATGATCTGAAAAGTCTCGTATCATTTCAAATAGTCCACAATTAAATTTTATTTTTTTGACTGAAACAAGTGTATAATATACTGATTTTTGACCGAAACTCGCATATCTAAAAGTTTCATAGAATCTAATTTTCAGATGAATTTTTTGCATGGACTTCAATCATATCCTTCCCTCTTAACATATATAAATGATATGTGAAGTCTCGTATCATTTCAAATAGTCCCCAATACAATTTGATTTTTTTGACCGAAACTAGTTATAATATACTATGATTTTTGACCGAAACTTGCATTTCGAAAAGTTTCATAGAATCTAATTATCCGATGATTGTTTGCATGGACATCTATCATAACCTTCCCTCGTAAAATATATAAATGATATGTGAAGTTTCGTATCATTTTGAACAGTCCCCGATTTAATTTGATTTTTGACCTAAACTAGTATAAACTAGTGTATAATATATTATGATTTTTTGACCGAAACTTGATTTCGAAAAGTTTCATAGAATCTAGTTTTCAGATGATTTTCTTTCATGGACTTCCATCATAAACTTCCCTCTTAACATATATAAATGATCTGAAAAGTCTCGACTAATTTCAAATAGTCCCCAATTAAATTTTATTTTTTTGACCGAAACTAGTGTATAATATACTATGATTTTTGACCGAAACTTGCATTTCGAAAAGTTTCATAGAATCTAATTTTCGATGATTTGTTATATGGACTTCCATCACAACCATCGCTCGAAAAATATATAAATGATATGTGAAATTTCATATCATTTCGAACAATCCCCGATTTAATATGATTTTTGACCGAAACTAGTATAAACTAGTGTATGATATATTATGATTTTTTGACCGAAACTTGCATTTCGAAAAGTTTCATAGAGTCTAGTTTTCAGATGATTTTTATGCATGGACTACCATCATAACTTCCCCTCTTAACATATATAAATGATCTGAAAAGTCACGTATCATTTCAAATAGTCCACAATTAAATTTTTTTTTTTGACTGAAACTAGTGTATAATATACTGATTTTTGACCGAAAATCGCATTTCGAAAAGTTTCATAGAATCTAATGTTCATATGAATTTTTTGCATTGACTTCCATCATATCCTTCCCTCTTAACATATATAAATGATATGTGAAGTCTCGTATCATTTCAAATAGTCCCCAATACAATTTGATTTTTTTGACCGAAACTAGTGTATAATATACTATGATTTTTGACCGAAACATGCATTTCGAAAAGTTTCATTGAATCTAATTATCCGATGATTTTTTGCATGGACATCCATCATAACCTTCCCTCGTAAAATATATAAATGATATGTGAAGTTTCGTTTCATTTTGAACAGTCCCCGATTTAATTTGATTTTTGACCGAAACTAGTATAAACTAGTGTGTAATATATTATGATTTTTTAACCGAAACTTGCATTTCGAAAAGTTTCTTAAAATATAGTTTTCAGATGATTTTCTTGCATACACTTCCATCATAAACTTCCCTCTTAACATATATAAATGATCTGAAAAGTCTTGTATAATTTCAAATAGTCCCCAATTAAATTTTATTTTTTTGACCTAAACTAGTGTATAATATACTATGATTTTTGACCGAAACTTGCATTTCGAAAAGTTTCATAGAATCTAATTTTCCGATGATTTGTTACATGGACTTCCATCACAACCATCACTCGAAAAATATATAAATGATATGTGAAATTTCATATCATTTCGAACAATCCCCGATTTAATATGATTTTTAACCGAAACTAGTATAAACTAGTGTATAATATATTATGATTTTTTGACCGAAACTTGCATATCGAAAAGTTTGATAGAGTCTAGTTTTCAGATGATTTTTATGCATGAACTACCATCATAACTTCCCCTCATAACATATATAAATGATCTGAAAAGTCACGTATCATTTCAAATAGTCCACAATTAAATTTTATTTTTTTGACTGAAACTAGTGTATAATATACTGATTTTTGACCGAAAATCGCATTTCGAAAAGTTTCATAGAATCTAATTTTCATATGAATTTTTTGCATTGACTTCCATCATATCCTTCCCTCTTAACATATATAAATGATATGTGAAGTCTCGTATCATTTCAAATAGTCCCCAATACAATTTGATTTTTTTGACCGAAACTAGTGTATAATATACTATGATTTTTGACCGAAACTTGCATTTCGAAAAGTTTCATTGAATCTAATTATCCGATGATTTTTTGCATGGACATCCATCATAACCTTCCCTCGTAAAATATATAAATGATATGTGAAGTTTCGTTTCATTTTGAACAGTCCCCGATTTAATTTGATTTTTGACCGAAACTAGTATAAACTAGTGTGTAATATATTATGATTTTTTAACCGAAACTTGTATTTCGAAAAGTTTCTTAAAATATAGTTTTCAGATGATTTTCTTGCATAGACTTCCATCATAAACTTCCCTCTTAACATATATAAATGATCTGAAAAGTCTTGTATAATTTCAAATAGTCCCCAATTAAATTTTATTTTTTTGACCTAAACTAGTGTATAATATACTATGATTTTTGACCGAAACTTGCATTTCGAAAAGTTTTATAGAATCTAATTTTCCGATGATTTGTTACATGGACTTCCATCACAACCATCACTCGAAAAATATATAAATGATATGTGAAATTTCATATCATTTCGAACAATCCCCGATTTAATATGATTTTTGACCGAAACTAGTATAAACTAGTGTATAATATATTATGATTTTTTGACCGAAACTTGCATATCGAAAAGTTTGATAGAGTCTAGTTTTCAGATGATTTTTATGCATGGACTACCATCATAACTTCCCCTCTTAACATATATAAATGATCTGAAAAGTCACGTATCATTTCAAATAGTCCACAATTAAATTTTATTTTTTTGACTGAAACTAGTGTATAATATACTGATTTTTGACCGAAAATCGCATTTCGAAAAGTTTCATAGAATCTAATTTTCATATGAATTTTTTGCATTGACTTCCATCATATCCTTCCCTCTTAACATATATAAATGATATGTGAAGTCTCGTATCATTTCAAATAGTCCCCAATACAATTTGATTTTTTTGACCGAAACTAGTGTATAATATACTATGATTTTTGACCGAAACTTGCATTTCGAAAAGTTTCATTGAATCTAATTATCCGATGATTTTTTGCATGGACATCCATCATAACCTTCCCTCGTAAAATATATAAATGATATGTGAAGTTTCGTTTCATTTTGAACAGTCCCCGATTTAATTTGATTTTTGACCGAAACTAGTATAAATTTGTGTATAAAATATTATGATTTTTTGAACGAAACTAGCATTTTGAAAAGTTTCATAGAATCTAGTTTTCAGATGATTTTCTTGCATGGACTTCCATCATAAACTTCCCTCTTAATTTATATAAATGATCTGAAAAGTCTTGTATAATTTCAAATAGTCCCTAATTAAATTTTATCTTTTTGACCGAAACTAGTGTATAATATACTATGATTTTAAACTGAAACTTGCATTTCGAAAAGAATCATATAATCTAATTTTCCGATGATTTTTTACAAAGACTTCCATCATAACCTTCCCTCGAAAAATATATAAATGATATGTGAAGTATCATATCATTTTGAACAGTCCCCGATTTAATTTGATTTTTGACCGAAACTAGTATAAACTAGTGTGTAATATATTATGATTTTTTAACCGAAACTTGCATTTCGAAAAGTTTCTTAAAATATAGTTTTCAGATGATTTTCTTGCATAGACTTCCATCATAAACTTCCCTCTTAACATATATAAATGATCTGAAAAGTCTTGTATAATTTCAAATAGTCCCCAATTAAATTTTATTTTTTTGACCTAAACTAGTGTATAATATACTATGATTTTTGACCGAAACTTGCATTTCGAAAACTTTCATAGAATCTAATTTTCCGATGATTTGTTACATGGACTTCCATCACAACCATCACTCGAAAAATATATAAATGATATGTGAAATTTCATATCATTTCGAACAATCCCCGATTTAATATGATTTTTAACCGAAACTAGTATAAACTAGTGTATAATATATTATGATTTTTTGACCGAAACTTGCATATCGAAAAGTTTGATAGAGTCTAGTTTTCAGATGATTTTTATGCATGAACTACCATCATAACTTCCCCTCTTAACATATATAAATGATCTGAAAAGTCACGTATCATTTCAAATAGTCCACAATTAAATTTTATTTTTTTGACTGAAACTAGTGTATAATATACTGATTTTTGACCGAAAATCGCATTTCGAAAAGTTTCATAGAATCTAATTTTCATATGAATTTTTTGCATTGACTTCCATCATATCCTTCCCTCTTAACATATATAAATGATATGTGAAGTCTCGTATCATTTCAAATAGTCCCCAATACAATTTGATTTTTTTGACCGAAACTAGTGTATAATATACTATGATTTTTGACCGAAACTTGCATTTCGAAAAGTTTCATTGAATCTAATTATCCGATGATTTTTTGCATGGACATCCATCATAACCTTCCCTCGTAAAATATATAAATGATATGTGAAGTTTCGTTTCATTTTGAACAGTCCCCGATTTAATTTGATTTTTGACCGAAACTAGTATAAACTAGTGTGTAATATATTATGATTTTTTAACCGAAACTTGTATTTCGAAAAGTTTCTTAAAATATAGTTTTCAGATGATTTTCTTGCATAGACTTCCATCATAAACTTCCCTCTTAACATATATAAATGATCTGAAAAGTCTTGTATAATTTCAAATAGTCCCCAATTAAATTTTATTTTTTTGACCTAAACTAGTGTATAATATACTATGATTTTTGACCGAAACTTGCATTTCGAAAACTTTCATAGAATCTAATTTTCCGATGATTTGTTACATGGACTTCCATCACAACCATCACTCGAAAAATATATAAATGATATGTGAAATTTCATATCATTTCGAACAATCCCCGATTTAATATGATTTTTGACCGAAACTAGTATAAACTAGTGTATAATATATTATGATTTTTTGACCGAAACATGCATTTCGAAATGTTTCATAGAATCTAGTTTTCAGATGATTTTTATGTATGGACTACCATCATAACATTCCCTCTTAACATATATAAATGATCTGAAAAGTCTCGTATCATTTCAAATAGTCCACAATTAAATTTTATTTTTTTGACTGAAACAAGTGTATAATATACTGATTTTTGACCGAAACTCGCATATCTAAAAGTTTCATAGAATCTAATTTTCAGATGAATTTTTTGCATGGACTTCAATCATATCCTTCCCTCTTAACATATATAAATGATATGTGAAGTCTCGTATCATTTCAAATAGTCCCCAATACAATTTGATTTTTTTGACCGAAACTAGTTATAATATACTATGATTTTTGACCGAAACTTGCATTTCGAAAAGTTTCATAGAATCTAATTATCCGATGATTGTTTGCATGGACATCTATCATAACCTTCCCTCGTAAAATATATAAATGATATGTGAAGTTTCGTATCATTTTGAACAGTCCCCGATTTAATTTGATTTTTGACCTAAACTAGTATAAACTAGTGTATAATATATTATGATTTTTTGACCGAAACTTGATTTCGAAAAGTTTCATAGAATCTAGTTTTCAGATGATTTTCTTTCATGGACTTCCATCATAAACTTCCCTCTTAACATATATAAATGATCTGAAAAGTCTCGACTAATTTCAAATAGTCCCCAATTAAATTTTATTTTTTTGACCGAAACTAGTGTATAATATACTATGATTTTTGACCGAAACTTGCATTTCGAAAAGTTTCATAGAATCTAATTTTCGATGATTTGTTATATGGACTTCCATCACAACCATCGCTCGAAAAATATATAAATGATATGTGAAATTTCATATCATTTCGAACAATCCCCGATTTAATATGATTTTTGACCGAAACTAGTATAAACTAGTGTATGATATATTATGATTTTTTGACCGAAACTTGCATTTCGAAAAGTTTCATAGAGTCTAGTTTTCAGATGATTTTTATGCATGGACTACCATCATAACTTCCCCTCTTAACATATATAAATGATCTGAAAAGTCACGTATCATTTCAAATAGTCCACAATTAAATTTTTTTTTTTGACTGAAACTAGTGTATAATATACTGATTTTTGACCGAAAATCGCATTTCGAAAAGTTTCATAGAATCTAATGTTCATATGAATTTTTTGCATTGACTTCCATCATATCCTTCCCTCTTAACATATATAAATGATATGTGAAGTCTCGTATCATTTCAAATAGTCCCCAATACAATTTGATTTTTTTGACCGAAACTAGTGTATAATATACTATGATTTTTGACCGAAACATGCATTTCGAAAAGTTTCATTGAATCTAATTATCCGATGATTTTTTGCATGGACATCCATCATAACCTTCCCTCGTAAAATATATAAATGATATGTGAAGTTTCGTTTCATTTTGAACAGTCCCCGATTTAATTTGATTTTTGACCGAAACTAGTATAAACTAGTGTGTAATATATTATGATTTTTTAACCGAAACTTGCATTTCGAAAAGTTTCTTAAAATATAGTTTTCAGATGATTTTCTTGCATAGACTTCCATCATAAACTTCCCTCTTAACATATATAAATGATCTGAAAAGTCTTGTATAATTTCAAATAGTCCCCAATTAAATTTTATTTTTTTGACCTAAACTAGTGTATAATATACTATGATTTTTGACCGAAACTTGCATTTCGAAAAGTTTCATAGAATCTAATTTTCCGATGATTTGTTACATGGACTTCCATCACAACCATCACTCGAAAAATATATAAATGATATGTGAAATTTCATATCATTTCGAACAATCCCCGATTTAATATGATTTTTAACCGAAACTAGTATAAACTAGTGTATAATATATTATGATTTTTTGACCGAAACTTGCATATCGAAAAGTTTGATAGAGTCTAGTTTTCAGATGATTTTTATGCATGAACTACCATCATAACTTCCCCTCATAACATATATAAATGATCTGAAAAGTCACGTATCATTTCAAATAGTCCACAATTAAATTTTATTTTTTTGACTGAAACTAGTGTATAATATACTGATTTTTGACCGAAAATCGCATTTCGAAAAGTTTCATAGAATCTAATTTTCATATGAATTTTTTGCATTGACTTCCATCATATCCTTCCCTCTTAACATATATAAATGATATGTGAAGTCTCGTATCATTTCAAATAGTCCCCAATACAATTTGATTTTTTTGACCGAAACTAGTGTATAATATACTATGATTTTTGACCGAAACTTGCATTTCGAAAAGTTTCATTGAATCTAATTATCCGATGATTTTTTGCATGGACATCCATCATAACCTTCCCTCGTAAAATATATAAATGATATGTGAAGTTTCGTTTCATTTTGAACAGTCCCCGATTTAATTTGATTTTTGACCGAAACTAGTATAAACTAGTGTGTAATATATTATGATTTTTTAACCGAAACTTGTATTTCGAAAAGTTTCTTAAAATATAGTTTTCAGATGATTTTCTTGCATAGACTTCCATCATAAACTTCCCTCTTAACATATATAAATGATCTGAAAAGTCTTGTATAATTTCAAATAGTCCCCAATTAAATTTTATTTTTTTGACCTAAACTAGTGTATAATATACTATGATTTTTGACCGAAACTTGCATTTCGAAAAGTTTCATAGAATCTAATTTTCCGATGATTTGTTACATGGACTTCCATCACAACCATCACTCGAAAAATATATAAATGATATGTGAAATTTCATATCATTTCGAACAATCCCCGATTTAATATGATTTTTGACCGAAACTAGTATAAACTAGTGTATAATATATTATGATTTTTTGACCGAAACTTGCATATCGAAAAGTTTGATAGAGTCTAGTTTTCAGATGATTTTTATGCATGGACTACCATCATAACTTCCCCTCTTAACATATATAAATGATCTGAAAAGTCACGTATCATTTCAAATAGTCCACAATTAAATTTTATTTTTTTGACTGAAACTAGTGTATAATATACTGATTTTTGACCGAAAATCGCATTTCGAAAAGTTTCATAGAATCTAATTTTCATATGAATTTTTTGCATTGACTTCCATCATATCCTTCCCTCTTAACATATATAAATGATATGTGAAGTCTCGTATCATTTCAAATAGTCCCCAATACAATTTGATTTTTTTGACCGAAACTAGTGTATAATATACTATGATTTTTGACCGAAACTTGCATTTCGAAAAGTTTCATTGAATCTAATTATCCGATGATTTTTTGCATGGACATCCATCATAACCTTCCCTCGTAAAATATATAAATGATATGTGAAGTTTCGTTTCATTTTGAACAGTCCCCGATTTAATTTGATTTTTGACCGAAACTAGTATAAATTTGTGTATAAAATATTATGATTTTTTGAACGAAACTAGCATTTTGAAAAGTTTCATAGAATCTTGTTTTCAGATGATTTTCTTGCATGGACTTCCATCATAAACTTCCCTCTTAATTTATATAAATGATCTGAAAAGTCTTGTATAATTTCAAATAGTCCCTAATTAAATTTTATCTTTTTGACCGAAACTAGTGTATAATATACTATGATTTTAAACTGAAACTTGCATTTCGAAAAGAATCATATAATCTAATTTTCCGATGATTTTTTACAAAGACTTCCATCATAACCTTCCCTCGAAAAATATATAAATGATATGTGAAGTATCATATCATTTTGAACAGTCCCCGATTTAATTTGATTTTTGACCGAAACTAGTATAAACTAGTGTGTAATATATTATGATTTTTTAACCGAAACTTGCATTTCGAAAAGTTTCTTAAAATATAGTTTTCAGATGATTTTCTTGCATAGACTTCCATCATAAACTTCCCTCTTAACATATATAAATGATCTGAAAAGTCTTGTATAATTTCAAATAGTCCCCAATTAAATTTTATTTTTTTGACCTAAACTAGTGTATAATATACTATGATTTTTGACCGAAACTTGCATTTCGAAAACTTTCATAGAATCTAATTTTCCGATGATTTGTTACATGGACTTCCATCACAACCATCACTCGAAAAATATATAAATGATATGTGAAATTTCATATCATTTCGAACAATCCCCGATTTAATATGATTTTTAACCGAAACTAGTATAAACTAGTGTATAATATATTATGATTTTTTGACCGAAACTTGCATATCGAAAAGTTTGATAGAGTCTAGTTTTCAGATGATTTTTATGCATGAACTACCATCATAACTTCCCCTCTTAACATATATAAATGATCTGAAAAGTCACGTATCATTTCAAATAGTCCACAATTAAATTTTATTTTTTTGACTGAAACTAGTGTATAATATACTGATTTTTGACCGAAAATCGCATTTCGAAAAGTTTCATAGAATCTAATTTTCATATGAATTTTTTGCATTGACTTCCATCATATCCTTCCCTCTTAACATATATAAATGATATGTGAAGTCTCGTATCATTTCAAATAGTCCCCAATACAATTTGATTTTTTTGACCGAAACTAGTGTATAATATACTATGATTTTTGACCGAAACTTGCATTTCGAAAAGTTTCATTGAATCTAATTATCCGATGATTTTTTGCATGGACATCCATCATAACCTTCCCTCGTAAAATATATAAATGATATGTGAAGTTTCGTTTCATTTTGAACAGTCCCCGATTTAATTTGATTTTTGACCGAAACTAGTATAAACTAGTGTGTAATATATTATGATTTTTTAACCGAAACTTGTATTTCGAAAAGTTTCTTAAAATATAGTTTTCAGATGATTTTCTTGCATAGACTTCCATCATAAACTTCCCTCTTAACATATATAAATGATCTGAAAAGTCTTGTATAATTTCAAATAGTCCCCAATTAAATTTTATTTTTTTGACCTAAACTAGTGTATAATATACTATGATTTTTGACCGAAACTTGCATTTCGAAAAGTTTCATAGAATCTAATTTTCCGATGATTTGTTACATGGACTTCCATCACAACCATCACTCGAAAAATATATAAATGATATGTGAAATTTCATATCATTTCGAACAATCCCCGATTTAATATGATTTTTGACCGAAACTAGTATAAACTAGTGTATAATATATTATGATTTTTTGACCGAAACTTGCATATCGAAAAGTTTGATAGAGTCTAGTTTTCAGATGATTTTTATGCATGAACTACCATCATAACTTCCCCTCTTAACATATATAAATGATCTGAAAAGTCACGTATCATTTCAAATAGTCCACAATTAAATTTTATTTTTTTGACTGAAACTAGTGTATAATATACTGATTTTTGACCGAAAATCGCATTTCGAAAAGTTTCATAGAATCTAATTTTCATATGAATTTTTTGCATTGACTTCCATCATATCCTTCCCTCTTAACATATATAAATGATATGTGAAGTCTCGTATCATTTCAAATAGTCCCCAATACAATTTGATTTTTTTGACCGAAACTAGTGTATAATATACTATGATTTTTGACCGAAACTTGCATTTCGAAAAGTTTCATTGAATCTAATTATCCGATGATTTTTTGCATGGACATCCATCATAACCTTCCCTCGTAAAATATATAAATGATATGTGAAGTTTTGTTTCATTTTGAACAGTCCCCGATTTAATTTGATTTTTGACCGAAACTAGTATAAATTTGTGTATAAAATATTATGATTTTTTGAACGAAACTTGCATTTCAAAAAGTTTCATAGAATCTAGTTTTCAGATGATTTTCTTGCATGGACTTCCATCATAACTCTTAACATATATAAATGATCTGAAAAGTCTTGTATAATTTAAAATAGTCCCTAATTAAATTTTATCTTTTTGACCGAAACTAGTGTATAATATACTATGATTTTAAACTGAAACTTGCATTTCGAAAAGAATCATATAATCTAATTTTCCGATGATTTTTTACAAATACTTCCATCATAACCTTCCCTCGAAAAATATATAAATGATATGTGAAGTATCGTATCATTTGGAGCAGTCCCCGATTTAATTTGATTTTTGACCGAAACTAGTATAAACTAGTGTGTAATATATTATGATTTTTTAACCGAAACTTGCATTTCGAAAAGTTTCTTAGAATATAGTTTTCAGATGATTTTCTTGCATAGACTTCCATCATAAACTTCCCTCTTAACATATATAAATAATCTGAAAAGTCTTGTATAATTTCAAATAGTCCCCAATTAAATTTTATGTTTTTGACCTAAACTAGTGTATAACATACTATGATTTTTGACCGAAACATGCATTTCGAAAAGTTTCATAGAATCTAATTTTGCGATGATTTTTTACATGGACTTACATCATAACTATTACTCAAAATATATATAAATGATATGTGAAATTTCATATCATTTCGAACAATCCCCGATTTAATATGATTTTTGACCGAAACTAGTATAAACTAGTGTATAATATATTATGATTTTTTGACCGAAACATGCATTTCGAAATGTTTCATAGAATCTAGTTTTCAGATGATTTTTATGTATGGACTACCATCATAACATTCCCTCTTAACATATATAAATGATCTGAAAAGTCTCATATCATTTCAAATAGTCCACAATTAAATTTTATTTTTTTGACTGAAACTAGTGTATAATATACTGATTATTGACCGAAACTCGCATATCTAAAAGTTTCATAGAATATGATTTTCAGATGAATTTTTTGCATGGACTTCAATCATATCCTTCCCTCTTAACATATATAAATGATATGTGAAGTCTCGTATCATTTCAAATAGTCCCCAATACAATTTGATTTTTTTGACCGAAACTAGTGTATAATATACTATGATATTTTACCGAAACTTGCATTTCGAAAAGTTTCATAGAATCTAATTATCCGATGATTGTTTGAATGGACATCTAACATAACCTTCCCTCGTAAAATATATAAATGATATGTGAAGTTTCGTATCATTTTGAACAGTCCCCGATTTAATTTGATTTTTGACCTAAACTAGTATAAACTAGTGTATAATATATTATGATTTTTTGACCGAAACTTGCATTTCGAAAAGTTTCATAGAATCTAGTTTTTAGATTATTTTCTTGCATGGACTTCCATCATAAACTTCCCTCTTAATATATATAAATGATCTGAAAAGTCTTGTATAATTTCAAATAGTCCCTAATTAAATTTTATCTTTTTGACCGAAACTAGTGTATAATATACTATGATTTTAAACTGAAACTTGCATTTCGAAAAGAATCATATAATCCAATTTTCCGATGATTTTTTACAAAGACTTCCATCATAACCTTCCCTCGAAAAATATATAAATGATATGTGAAGTATCGTATCATTTTGAACAGTCCCCGATTTAATTTGATTTTTGACCGAAACTAGTATAAACTAGTGTGTAATATATTATGATTTTTTAACCGAAACTTGCATTTCGAAAAGTTTCTTAAAATATAGTTTTCAGATGATTTTCTTGCATAGACTTCCATCATAAACTTCCCTCTTAACATATATAAATGATCTGAAAAGTCTTGTATAATTTCAAATAGTCCCCAATTAAATTTTATTTTTTTGACCTAAACTAGTGTATAATATACTATGATTTTTGACCGAAACTTGCATTTCGAAAAGTTTCATAGAATCTAATTTTGCGATGATTTTTTACATGGACTTCCATCATAACCATTACTCGAAATATATATAAATTATATGTGAAATTTCATATCATTTCGAACAATCCCCGATTTAATATGATTTTTGACCGAAACTAGTATAAACTAGTGTATAATATATTATGATTTTTTGACCGAAACATGCATTTCGAAATGTTTCATAGAATCTAGTTTTCAGATGATTTTTATGTATGGACTACCATCATAACATTCCCTCTTAACATATATAAATGATCTGAAAAGTCTCATATCATTTCAAATAGTCCACAATTAAATTTTATTTTTTTGACTGAAACTAGTGTATAATATACTGATTATTGACCGAAACTCGCATATCTAAAAGTTTCATAGAATATGATTTTCAGATGAATTTTTTGCATGGACTTCAATCATATCCTTCCCTCTTAACATATATAAATGATATGTGAAGTCTCGTATCATTTCAAATAGTCCCCAATACAATTTGATTTTTTTGACCGAAACTAGTGTATAATATACTGTGATATTTTACCGAAACTTGCATTTCGAAAAGTTTCATAGAATCTAATTATCCGATGATTGTTTGCATGGACATCTAACATAACCTTCCCTCGTAAAATATATAAATGATATGTGAAGTTTCGTATCATTTTGAACAGTCCCCGATTTAATTTGATTTTTGACCTAAACTAGTATAAACTAGTGTATAATATATTATGATTTTTTGACCGAAACTTGCATTTCGAAAAGTTTCATAGAATCTAGTTTTTAGATGATTTTCTTGCATGGACTTCCATCATAAACTTCCCTCTTAATATATATAAATGATCTGAAAAGTCTTGTATAATTTCAAATAGTCCCTAATTAAATTTTATCTTTTTGACCGAAACTAGTGTATAATATACTATGATTTTAAACTGAAACTTGCATTTCGAAAAGAATCATATAATCTAATTTTCCGATGATTTTTTACAAAGACTTCCATCATAACCTTCCCTCGAAAAATATATAAATGATATGTGAAGTATCGTATCATTTTGAACAGTCGCCGATTTAATTTGATTTTTGACCGAAACTAGTATAAACTAGTGTGTAATATATTATGATTTTTTAACCGAAACTTGCATTTCGAAAAGTTTCTTAAAATATAGTTTTCAGATGATTTTCTTGCATAGACTTCCATCATAAACTTCCCTCTTAACATATATAAATGATCTGAAAAGTCTTGTATAATTTCAAATAGTCCCCAATTAAATTTTATTTTTTTGACCTAAACTAGTGTATAATATACTATGATTTTTGACCGAAACTTGCATTTCGAAAAGTTTCATAGAATCTAATTTTGCGATGATTTTTTACATGGACTTCCATCATAACCATTACTCGAAATATATATAAATGATATGTGAAATTTCATATCATTTCGAACAATCCCCGATTTAATATGATTTTTGACCGAAACTAGTATAAACTAGTGTATAATATATTATGATTTTTTGACCGAAACTTGCATATCGAAAAGTTTCATAGAGTCTAGTTTTCAGATGATTTTTATGCATGAACTACCATCATAACTTCCCCTCTTAACATATATAAATGATCTGAAAAGTCACATATCATTTCAAATAGTCCAGAATTAAATTTTAATTTTTTGACTGAAACTAGTGTATAATATACTGATTTTTGACCGAAAATCGCATTTCGAAAAGTTTCATAGAATCTAATTTTCATATGAATTTTTTGCATTGACTTCCATCATATCCTTCCCTCTTAACATATATAAATGATATGTGAAGTCTCGTATCATTTCAAATAGTCCCCAATACAATTTGATTTTTTTGACCGAAACTAGTGTATAATATACTATGATTTTTGACCGAAACTTGCATTTCGAAAAGTTTCATTGAATCTAATTATCCGATGATTTTTTGCATGGACATCCATCATAACCTTCCCTCGTAAAATATATAAATGATATGTGAAGTTTCGTTTCATTTTGAACAGTCCCCGATTTAATTTGATTTTTGACCGAAACTAGTATAAATTTGTGTATAAAATATTATGATTTTTTGAACGAAACTTGCATTTCAAAAAGTTTCATAGAATCTAGTTTTCAGATGATTTTCTTGCATGGACTTCCATCATAACTCTTAACATATATAAATGATCTGAAAAGTCTTGTATAATTTCAAATAGTCCCTAATTAAATTTTATCTTTTTGACCGAAACTAGTGTATAATATACTATGATTTTAAACTGAAACTTGCATTTCGAAAAGAATCATATAATCTAATTTTCCGATGATTTTTTACAAATACTTCCATCATAACCTTCCCTCGAAAAATATATAAATGATATGTGAAGTATCGTATCATTTTGAGCAGTCCCCGATTTAATTTGATTTTTGACCGAAACTAGTATAAACTAGTGTGTAATATATTATGATTTTTTAACCGAAACTTGCATTTCGAAAAGTTTCTTAGAATATAGTTTTCAGATGATTTTCTTGCATAGACTTCCATCATAAACTTCCCTCTTAACATATATAAATGATCTGAAAAGTCATGTATAATTTCAAATAGTCCCCAATTAAATTTTATGTTTTTGACCTAAACTAGTGTATAACATACTATGATTTTTGACCGAAACTTGCATTTCGAAAAGTTTCATAGAATCTAATTTTGCGATGATTTTTTACATGGACTTACATCATAACCATTACTCGAAATATATATAAATGATATGTGAAATTTCATATCATTTCGAACAATCCCCGATTTAATATGATTTTTGACCGAAACTAGTATAAACTAGTGTATAATATATTATGATTTTTTGACCGAAACATGCATTTCGAAATGTTTCATAGAATCTAGTTTTCAGATGATTTTTATGTATGGACTACCATCATAACATTCCCTCTTAACATATATAAATGATCTGAAAAGTCTCATATCATTTCAAATAGTCCACAATTAAATTTTATTTTTTGACTGAAACTAGTGTATAATATACTGATTATTGACCGAAACTAGCATATCTAAAAGTTTCATAGAATATGATTTTCAGATGAATTTTTTGCATGGACTTCAATCATATCCTTCCCTCTTAACATATATAAATGATATGTGAAGTCTCGTATCATTTCAAATAGTCCCCAATACAATTTGATTTTTTTGACCGAAACTAGTGTATAATATACTATGATATTTTACCGAAACTTGCATTTCGAAAAGTTTCATAGAATCTAATTATCCGATGATTGTTTGCATGGACATCTAACATAACCTTCCCTCGTAAAATATATAAATGATATGTGAAGTTTCGTATCATTTTGAACAGTCCCCGATTTAATTTGATTTTTTACCTAAACTAGTATAAACTAGTGTATAATATATTATGATTTTTTGACCGAAACATGCATTTCGAAAAGTTTCATAGAATCTAGTTTTCAGATGATTTTCTTGCATGGACTTCCATCATAAACTTCCCTCTTAATATATATAAATGATCTGAAAAGTCTTGTATAATTTCAAATAGTCCCTAATTAAATTTTATCTTTTTGACCGAAACTAGTGTATAATATACTATGATTTTAAACTGAAACTTGCATTTCGAAAAGAATCATATAATCTAATTTTCCGATGATTTTTTACAAATACTTCCATCATAACCTTCCCTCGAAAAATATATAAATGATATGTGAAGTATCGTATCATTTTGTGCAGTCCCCGATTTAATTTGATTTTTGACCGAAACTAGTATAAACTAGTGTGTAATATATTATGATTTTTTAACCGAAACTTGCATTTCGAAAAGTTTCTTAGAATATAGTTTTCAGATGATTTTCTTGCATAGACTTCCATCATAAACTTCCCTCTTAACATATATAAATGATCTGAAAAGTCTTGTATAATTTCAAATAGTCCCCAATTAAATTTTATTTTTTTGACCTAAACTAGTGTATAACATACTATGATTTTTGACCGAAACTTGCATTTCGAAAAGTTTCATAGAATCTAATTTTGCGATGATTTTTTACATGGACTTACATCATAACCATTACTCGAAATATATATAAATGATATGTGAAATTTCATATCATTTCGAACAATCCCCGATTTAATATGATTTTTGACCGAAACTAGTATAAACTAGTGTATAATATATTATGATTTTTTGACCGAAACTTGCATTTCGAAATGTTTCATAGAATCTAGTTTTCAGAGGATTTTTATGTATGGACTACCATCATAACATTCCCTCTTAACATATATAAATGATCTGAAAAGTCTCATATCATTTCAAATAGTCCACAATTAAATTTTATTTTTTTGACTGAAACTAGTGTATAATATACTGATTATTGACCGAAACTCGCATATCTAAAAGTTTCATAGAATATGATTTTCAGATGAATTTTTTGCATGGACTTCAATCATATCCTTCCCTCTTAACATATATAAATGATATGTGAAGTCTCGTATCATTTCAAATAGTCCCCAATACAATTTGATTTTTTTGACCGAAACTAGTGTATAATATACTATGATTTTTGACCGAAACTTGCATTTCGAAAAGTTTCATAGAATCTAATTATCCGATGATTGTTTGCATGGACATCTAACATAACCTTTCCTCGTAAAATATATAAATGATATGTGTAGTTTCGTATCATTTTGAACAGTCCCCGATTTAATTTGATTTTTGACCTAAACTAGTATAAACTAGTGTATAATATATTATGATTTTTTGACCGAAACTTGCATTTCGAAAAGTTTCATAGAATCTAGTTTTCAGATGATTTTCTTTCATGGACTTCCATCATAAACTTCCCTCTTAATATATATAAATGATCTGAAAAGTCTCGAATAATTTCAAATATTCCCCAATTAAATTTTATTTTTTTGACCGAAACTAGTGTATAATATACTATGATTTTTAACCGAAACTTGCATTTTGAAAAGTTTCATAGAATCTAATTTTCGATGATTTGTTATATGGACTTCCATCACAACCATCGCTCGAAAAATATATAAATGATATTTGAAATTTCATATCATTTCGAACAATCCCCGATTTAATATGATTTTTGAACGAAACTAGTATAAACTAGTGTATAATATATTATGATTTTTTGACCGAAACTTGCATTTCGAAAAGTTTCATAGAGTCTAGTTTTCAGATGATTTTTATGCATGAACTACCATCATAACCTCCCCCCTTAACATATATAAATGATATGAAAAGTCACGTATCATTTCAAATAGTCCACAATTAAATTTTATTTTTTTGACTGAAACTAGTGTATAATATATTGATTTTTGACCGAAAATCGCATTTCGAAAAGTTTCATAGAATCTAATTTTCATATGAATTTTTTGCATTGACTTCCATCATATCCTTCCCTCTTAACATATATAAATGATATGTGAAGTCTCGTATCATTTCAAATAGTCCCCAATACAATTTGAATTTTTTGACCGAAACTAGTGTATAATATACTATGATTTTTGACCGAAACTTGCATTTCGAAAAGTTTCATTGAATCTAATTATCCGATGATTTTTTGCATGGACATCCATCATAACCTTCCCTCGTAAAATATATAAATGATATGTGAAGTTTCGTTTCATTTTGAACAGTCCCCGATTTAATTTGATTTTTGACCGAAACTAGTATAAATTTGTGTATAAAATATTATGATTTTTTGAACGAAACTTGCATTTCGAAAAGTTTCATAGAATCTAGTTTTTAGATGATTTTCTTGCATGGACTTCCATCATAACTCTTAACATATATAAATGATTCGAAAAGTCTTGTATAATTTAAAATAGTCCCTAATTAAACTTTATCTTTTTGACCAAAACTAGTGTATAATATACTATGATTTTAAACTGAAACTTGCATTTCGAAAAGAATCATATAATCTAATTTTCCGATGATTTTTTACAAATACTTCCATCATAACCTTCCCTCGAAAAATATATAAATGATATGTGAAGTATCGTATCATTTTGAACAGTCCCCGATTTAATTTGATTTTTGACCGAAACTAGTATAAACTAGTGTGTAATATATTATGATTTTTTAACCGAAACTTACATTTCGAAAAGTTTCTTAGAATATAGTTTTCAGATGATTTTCTTGCATAGACTTCCATCATACACTTCCCTCTTAACATATATAAATGATCTAAAAAGTCTTGTATAATTTCAAATAGTCCCCAATTAAATTTTATTTTTTTGACCTAAACTAGTGTATAATATACTATGATTATTGACCGAAACTTGCATTTCGAAAAGTTTCATAGAATCTAATTTTGCGATGATTTTTTACATTGACTTCCATCATAACCATTACTCGAAATATATATAAATGATATGTGAAAATTTCATATCATTTCGAACAATCCCCGATTTAATATGATTTTTGACCGAAACAAGTATAAACTAGTGTATAATATATTATGATTTTTTGACCGAAACTTGCATTTCGAAATGTTTCATAGAATCTAGTTTTCAGATGATTTTTATGTATGGACTACCATCATAACATTCCCTCTTAACATATATAAATGATCTGAAAAGTCTCGTATCATTTCAAATAGTCCACAATTAAATTTTATTTTTTTGACTGAAACTAGTGTATAATATACTGATTTTTGACCGAAAATCGCATTTCGAAAAGTTTCATAGAATCTAATTTTCATATGAATTTTTTGCATTGACTTCCATCATATCCTTCCCTCTTAACATATATAAATGATATGTGAAGTCTCGTATCATTTCAAATAGTCCCCAATACAATTTGATTTTTTTGACCGAAACTAGTGTATAATATACTATGATTTTTGACCGAAACTTGCAATTCGAAAAGTTTCATTGAATCTAATTATCCGATGATTTTTTGCATGGACATCCATCATAACCTTCCCTCGTAAAATATATAAATGATATGTGAAGTTTCGTTTCATTTTGAACAGTCCCCGATTTAATTTGATTTTTGACCGAAACTAGTATAAATTTGTGTATAAAATATTATGATTTTTTGAACAAAACTTGCATTTCAAAAAGTTTCATAGAATCTAGTTTTCAGATGATTTTCTTGCATGGACTTCCATCATAACTCTTAACATATATAAATGATCTGAAAAGTCTTGTATAATTTCAAATAGTCCCTAATTAAATTTTATCTTTTTGACCGAAACTAGTGTATAATATACTATGATTTATAACTGAAACTTGCATTTCGAAAAGAATCATATAATCTAATTTTCCGATGATTTTTTACAAATACTTCCATCATAACCTTCCCTCGAAAAATATATAAATGATATGTGAAGTATCGTATCATTTTGAGCAGTCCCCGATTTAATTTGATTTTTGACCGAAACTAGTATAAACTAGTGTGTAATATATTATGATTTTTTAACCGAAACTTGCATTTCGAAAAGTTTCTTAGAATATAGTTTTCAGATGATTTTCTTGCATAGACTTCCATCATAAACTTCCCTCTTAACATATATAAATGATCTGAAAAGTCTTGTATAATTTCAAATAGTCCCCAATTAAATTTTATTTTTTTGACCTAAACTAGTGTATAACATACTATGATTTTTGACCGAAACTTGCATTTCGATAAGTTTCATAGAATCTAATTTTGCGATGATTTTTTACATGGACTTACATCATAACCATTACTCGAAATATATATAAATGATATGTGAAATTTCATATCATTTCGAACAATCCCCGATTTAATATGATTTTTGACCGAAACTAGTATAAACTAGTGTATAATATATTATGATTTTTTGACCGAAACTTGCATTTCGAAATGTTTCATAGAATCTAGTTTTCAGAGGATTTTTATGTATGGACTACCATCATAACATTCCCTCTTAACATATATAAATGATCTGAAAAGTCTCATATCGTTTCAAATAGTCCACAATTAAATTTTATTTTTTTGACTGAAACTAGTGTATAATATACTGATTATTGACCGAAACTCGCATATCTAAAAGTTTCATAGAATATGATTTTCAGATGAATTTTTTGCATGGACTTCAATCATATCCTTCCCTCTTAACATATATAAATGATATGTGAAGTCTCGTATCATTTCAAATAGTCCCCAATACAATTTGATTTTTTTGACCGAAACTAGTGTATAATATACTATGATTTTTGACCGAAACTTGCATTTCGAAAAGTTTCATAGAATCTAATTATCCGATGATTGTTTGCATGGACATCTAACATAACCTTCCCTCGTAAAATATATAAATGATATGTGTAGTTTCGTATCATTTTGAACAGTCCCCGATTTAATTTGATTTTTGACCTAAACTAGTATAAACTAGTGTATAATATATTATGATTTTTTGACCGAAACTTGCATTTCGAAAAGTTTCATAGAATCTAGTTTTCAGATGATTTTCTTTCATGGACTTCCATCATAAACTTCCCTCTTAATATATATAAATGATCTGAAAAGTCTCGAATAATTTCAAATATTCCCCAATTAAATTTTATTTATTTGACCGAAACTAGTGTATAATATACTATGATTTTTAACCGAAACTTGCATTTCGAAAAGTTTCATAGAATCTAATTTTCGATGATTTGTTATATGGACTTCCATCACAACCATCGCTCGAAAAATATATAAATGATATTTGAAATTTCATATCATTTCGAACAATCCCCGATTTAATATGATTTTTGAACGAAACTAGTATAAACTAGTGTATAATATATTATGATTTTTTGACCGAAACTTGCATTTCGAAAAGTTTCATAGAGTCTAGTTTTCAGATGATTTTTATGCATGAACTACCATCATAACCTCCCCCCTTAACATATATAAATGATATGAAAAGTCACGTATCATTTCAAATAGTCCACAATTAAATTTTATTTTTTTGACTGAAACTAGTGTATAATATATTGATTTTTGACCGAAAATCGCATTTCGAAAAGTTTCATAGAATCTAATTTTCATATGAATTTTTTGCATTGACTTCCATCATATCCTTCCCTCTTAACATATATAAATGATATGTGAAGTCTCGTATCATTTCAAATAGTCCCCAATACAATTTGAATTTTTTGACCGAAACTAGTGTATAATATACTATGATTTTTGACCGAAACTTGCATTTCGAAAAGTTTCATTGAATCTAATTATCCGATGATTTTTTGCATGGACATCCATCATAACCTTCCCTCGTAAAATATATAAATGATATGTGAAGTTTCGTTTCATTTTGAACAGTCCCCGATTTAATTTGATTTTTGACCGAAACTAGTATAAATTTGTGTATAAAATATTATGATTTTTTGAACGAAACTTGCATTTCGAAAAGTTTCATAGAATCTAGTTTTTAGATGATTTTCTTGCATGGACTTCCATCATAACTCTTAACATATATAAATGATTCGAAAAGTCTTGTATAATTTAAAATAGTCCCTAATTAAACTTTATCTTTTTGACCAAAACTAGTGTATAATATACTATGATTTTAAACTGAAACTTGCATTTCGAAAAGAATCATATAATCTAATTTTCCGATGATTTTTTACAAATACTTCCATCATAACCTTCCCTCGAAAAATATATAAATGATATGTGAAGTATCGTATCATTTTGAACAGTCCCCGATTTAATTTGATTTTTGACCGAAACTAGTATAAACTAGTGTGTAATATATTATGATTTTTTAACCGAAACTTGCATTTCGAAAAGTTTCTTAGAATATAGTTTTCAGATGATTTTCTTGCATAGACTTCCATCATACACTTCCCTCTTAACATATATAAATGATCTAAAAAGTCTTGTATAATTTCAAATAGTCCCCAATTAAATTTTATTTTTTTGACCTAAACTAGTGTATAATATACTATGATTATTGACCGAAACATGCATTTCGAAAAGTTTCATAGAATCTAATTTTGCGATGATTTTTTACATTGACTTCCATCATAACCATTACTCGAAATATATATAAATGATATGTGAAAATTTCATATCATTTCGAACAATCCCCGATTTAATATGATTTTTGACCGAAACTAGTATAAACTAGTGTATAATATATTATGATTTTTTGACCGAAACTTGCATTTCGAAATGTTTCATAGAATCTAGTTTTCAGATGATTTTTATGTATGGACTACCATCATAACATTCCCTCTTAACATATATAAATGATCTGAAAAGTCTCGTATCATTTCAAATAGTCCACAATTAAATTTTATTTTTTTGACTGAAACTAGTGTATAATATACTGATTTTTGACCGAAAATCGCATTTCGAAAAGTTTCATAGAATCTAATTTTCATATGAATTTTTTGCATTGACTTCCATCATATCCTTCCCTCTTAACATATATAAATGATAGATGAAGTCTCGTATCATTTCAAATAGTCCCCAATACAATTTGATTTTTTTGACCGAAACTAGTGTATAATATACTATGATTTTTGACCGAAACTTGCATTTCGAAAAGTTTCATTGAATCTAATTATCCGATGATTTTTTGCATGGACATCCATCATAACCTTCCCTCGTAAAATATATAAATGATATGTGAAGTTTCGTTTCATTTAGAATAGTCCCCGATTTAATTTGATTCTTGACCGAAACTAGTATAAATTTGTGTATAAAATATTATGATTTTTTGAACGAAACTTGCATTTCAAAAAGTTTCATAGAATCTAGTTTTCAGATGATTTTCTTGCATGGACTTCCATCATAACTCTTAACATATATAAATGATCTGAAAAGTCTTGTATAATTTCAAATAGTCCCTAATTAAATTTTATCTTTTTGACCGAAACTAGTGTATAATATACTATGATTTTAAACTGAAACTTGCATTTCGAAAAGAATCATATAATCTAATTTTCCGATGATTTTTTACAAATACTTCCATCATAACCTTCCCTCGAAAAATATATAAATGATATGTGAAGTATCGTATCATTTTGAGCAGTCCCCGATTTAATTTGATTTTTGACCGAAACTAGTATAAACTAGTGTGTAATATATTATGATTTTTTAACCGAAACTTGCATTTCGAAAAGTTTCTTAGAATATAGTTTTCAGATGATTTTCTTGCATAGACTTCCATCATAAACTTCCCTCTTAACATATATAAATGATCTGAAAAGTCTTGTATAATTTCAAATAGTCCCCAATTAAATTTTATTTTTTTGACCTAAACTAGTGTATAACATACTATGATTTTTGACCGAAACTTGCATTTCGAAAAGTTTCATAGAATCTAATTTTGCGATGATTTTTTACATGGACTTACATCATAACCATTACTCGAAATATATATAAATGATATGTGAAATTTCATATCATTTCGAACAATCCCCGATTTAATATGATTTTTGACCGAAACTAGTATAAACTAGTGTATAATATATTATGATTTTTTGACCGAAACTTGCATTTCGAAATGTTTCATAGAATCTAGTTTTCAGATGATTTTTATGTATGGACTACCATCATAACATTCCCTCTTAACATATATAAATGATCTGAAAAGTCTCATATCGTTTCAAATAGTCCACAATTAAATTTTATTTTTTTGACTGAAACTAGTGTATAATATACTGATTATTGACCGAAACTCGCATATCTAAAAGTTTCATAGAATATGATTTTCAGATGAATTTTTTGCATGGACTTCAATCATATCCTTCCCTCTTAACATATATAAATGATATGTGAAGTCTCGTATCATTTCAAATAGTCCCCAATACAATTTGATTTTTTTGACCGAAACTAGTGTATAATATACTATGATTTTTGACCGAAACTTGCATTTCGAAAAGTTTCATAGAATATAATTATCCGATGATTGTTTGCATGGACATCTAACATAACCTTCCCTCGTAAAATATATAAATGATATGTGTAGTTTCGTATCATTTTGAACAGTCCCCGATTTAATTTGATTTTTGACCTAAACTAGTATAAACTAGTGTATAATATATTATGATTTTTTGACCGAAACTTGCATTTCGAAAAGTTTCATAGAATCTAGTTTTCAGATGATTTTCTTTCATGGACTTCCATCATAAACTTCCCTCTTAATATATATAAATGATCTGAAAAGTCTCGAATAATTTCAAATATTCCCCAATTAAATTTTATTTTTTGGACCGAAACTAGTGTATAATATACTATGATTTTTAACCGAAACTTGCATTTCGAAAAGTTTCATAGAATCTAATTTTCGATGATTTGTTATATGGACTTCCATCACAACCATCGCTCGAAAAATATATAAATGATATTTGAAATTTCATATCATTTCGAACAATCCCCGATTTAATATGATTTTTGAACGAAACTAGTATAAACTATTGTATAATATATTATGATTTTTTGACCGAAACTTGCATTTCGAAAAGTTTCATAGAGTCTAGTTTTCAGATGATTTTTATGCATGAACTACCATCATAACCTCCCCCCTTAACATATATAAATGATATGAAAAGTCACGTATCATTTCAAATAGTCCACAATTAAATTTTATTTTTTTGACTGAAACTAGTGTATAATATATTGATTTTTGACCGAAAATCGCATTTCGAAAAGTTTCATAGAATCTAATTTTCATATGAATTTTTTGCATTGACTTCCATCATATCCTTCCCTCTTAACATATATAAATGATATGTGAAGTCTCGTATCATTTCAAATAGTCCCCAATACAATTTGAATTTTTTGACCGAAACTAGTGTATAATATACTATGATTTTTGACCGAAACTTGCATTTCGAAAAGTTTCATTGAATCTAATTATCCGATGATTTTTTGCATGGACATCCATCATAACCTTCCCTCGTAAAATATATAAATGATATGTGAAGTTTCGTTTCATTTTGAACAGTCCCCGATTTAATTTGATTTTTGACCGAAACTAGTATAAATTTGTGTATAAAATATTATGATTTTTTGAACGAAACTTGCATTTCGAAAAGTTTCATAGAATCTAGTTTTTAGATGATTTTCTTGCATGGACTTCCATCATAACTCTTAACATATATAAATGATTCGAAAAGTCTTGTATAATTTAAAATAGTCCCTAATTAAACTTTATCTTTTTGACCAAAACTAGTGTATAATATACTATGATTTTAAACTGAAACTTGCATTTCGAAAAGAATCATATAATCTAATTTTCCGATGATTTTTTACAAATACTTCCATCATAACCTTCCCTCGAAAAATATATAAATGATATGTGAAGTATCGTATCATTTTGAACAGTCCCCGATTTAATTTGATTTTTGACCGAAACTAGTATAAACTAGTGTGTAATATATTATGATTTTTTAACCGAAACTTGCATTTCGAAAAGTTTCTTAGAATATAGTTTTCAGATGATTTTCTTGCATAGACTTCCATCATACACTTCCCTCTTAACATATATAAATGATCTAAAAAGTCTTGTATAATTTCAAATAGTCCCCAATTAAATTTTATTTTTTTGACCTAAACTAGTGTATAATATACTATGATTATTGACCGAAACTTGCATTTCGAAAAGTTTCATAGAATCTAATTTTGCGATGATTTTTTACATTGACTTCCATCATAACCATTACTCGAAATATATATAAATGATATGTGAAAATTTCATATCATTTCGAACAATCCCCGATTTAATATGATTTTTGACCGAAACTAGTATAAACTAGTGTATAATATATTATGATTTTTTGACCGAAACTTGCATTTCGAAATGTTTCATAGAATCTAGTTTTCAGATGATTTTTATGTATGGACTACCATCATAACATTCCCTCTTAACATATATAAATGATCTGAAAAGTCTCGTATCATTTCAAATAGTCCACAATTAAATTTTATTTTTTTGACTGAAACTAGTGTATAATATACTGATTTTTGACCGAAAATCGCATTTCGAAAAGTTTCATAGAATCTAATTTTCATATGAATTTTTTGCATTGACTTCCATCATATCCTTCCCTCTTAACATATATAAATGATAGCTGAAGTCTCGTATCATTTCAAATAGTCCCCAATACAATTTGATTTTTTTGACCGAAACTAGTGTATAATATACTATGATTTTTGACCGAAACTTGCATTTCGAAAAGTTTCATTGAATCTAATTATCCGATGATTTTTTGCATGGACATCCATCATAACCTTCCCTCGTAAAATATATAAATGATATGTGAAGTTTCGTTTCATTTTGAACAGTCCCCGATTTAATTTGATTTTTGACCGAAACTAGTATAAATTTGTGTATAAAATATTATGATTTTTTGAACGAAACTTGAATTTCAAAAAGTTTCATAGAATCTAGTTTTCAGATGATTTTCTTGCATGGACTTCCATCATAACTCTTAACATATATAAATGATCTGAAAAGTCTTGTATAATTTCAAATAGTCCCTAATTAAATTCTATCTTTTTGACCGAAACTAGTGTATAATATACTATGATTTTAAACTGAAACTTGCATTTCGAAAAGAATCATATAATCTAATTTTCCGATGATTTTTTACAAATACTTCCATCATAACCTTCCCTCGAAAAATATATAAATGATATGTGAAGTATCGTATCATTTTGAGCAGTCCCCGATTTAATTTGATTTTTGACCGAAACTAGTATAAACTAGTGTGTAATATATTATGATTTTTTAACCGAAACTTGCATTTCGAAAAGTTTCTTAGAATATAGTTTTCAGATGATTTTCTTGCATAGACTTCCATCATAAACTTCCCTCTTAACATATATAAATGATCTGAAAAGTCTTGTATAATTTCAAATAGTCCCCAATTAAATTTTATTTTTTTGACCTAAACTAGTGTATAACATACTATGATTTTTGACCGAAACTTGCATTTCGAAAAGTTTCATAGAATCTAATTTTGCGATGATTTTTTACATGGACTTACATCATAACCATTACTCGAAATATATATAAATGATATGTGAAATTTCATATCATTTCGAACAATCCCCGATTTAATATGATTTTTGACCGAAACTAGTATAAACTAGTGTATAATATATTATGATTTTTTGACCGAAACTTGCATTTCGAAATGTTTCATAGAATCTAGTTTTCAGAGGATTTTTATGTATGGACTACCATCATAACATTCCCTCTTAACATATATAAATGATCTGAAAAGTCTCATATCATTTCAAATAGTCCACAATTAAATTTTATTTTTTTGACTGAAACTAGTGTATAATATACTGATTATTGACCGAAACTCGCATATCTAAAAGTTTCATAGAATATGATTTTCAGATGAATTTTTTGCATGGACTTCAATCATATCCTTCCCTCTTAACATATATAAATGATATGTGAAGTCTCGTATCATTTCAAATAGTCCCCAATACAATTTGATTTTTTTGACCGAAACTAGTGTATAATATACTATGATTTTTGACCGAAACTTGCATTTCGAAAAGTTTCATAGAATATAATTATCCGATGATTGTTTGCATGGACATCTAACATAACCTTCCCTCGTAAAATATATAAATGATATGTGTAGTTTCGTATCATTTTGAACAGTCCCCGATTTAATTTGATTTTTGACCTAAACTAGTATAAACTAGTGTATAATATATTATGATTTTTTGACCGAAACTTGCATTTCGAAAAGTTTCATAGAATCTAGTTTTCAGATGATTTTCTTTCATGGACTTCCATCATAAACTTCCCTCTTAATATATATAAATGATCTGAAAAGTCTCGAATAATTTCAAATATTCCCCAATTAAATTTTATTTTTTGGACCGAAACTAGTGTATAATATACTATGATTTTTAACCGAAACTTGCATTTCGAAAAGTTTCATAGAATCTAATTTTCGATGATTTGTTATATGGACTTCCATCACAACCATCGCTCGAAAAATATATAAATGATATTTGAAATTTCATATCATTTCGAACAATCCCCGATTTAATATGATTTTTGAACGAAACTAGTATAAACTATTGTATAATATATTATGATTTTTTGACCGAAACTTGCATTTCGAAAAGTTTCATAGAGTCTAGTTTTCAGATGATTTTTATGCATGAACTACCATCATAACCTCCCCCCTTAACATATATAAATGATATGAAAAGTCACGTATCATTTCAAATAGTCCACAATTAAATTTTATTTTTTTGACTGAAACTAGTGTATAATATATTGATTTTTGACCGAAAATCGCATTTCGAAAAGTTTCATAGAATCTAATTTTCATATGAATTTTTTGCATTGACTTCCATCATATCCTTCCCTCTTAACATATATAAATGATATGTGAAGTCTCGTATCATTTCAAATAGTCCCCAATACAATTTGAATTTTTTGACCGAAACTAGTGTATAATATACTATGATTTTTGACCGAAACTTGCATTTCGAAAAGTTTCATTGAATCTAATTATCCGATGATTTTTTGCATGGACATCCATCATAACCTTCCCTCGTAAAATATATAAATGATATGTGAAGTTTCGTTTCATTTTGAACAGTCCCCGATTTAATTTGATTTTTGACCGAAACTAGTATAAATTTGTGTATAAAATATTATGATTTTTTGAACGAAACTTGCATTTCGAAAAGTTTCATAGAATCTAGTTTTTAGATGATTTTCTTGCATGGACTTCCATCATAACTCTTAACATATATAAATGATTCGAAAAGTCTTGTATAATTTAAAATAGTCCCTAATTAAACTTTATCTTTTTGACCAAAACTAGTGTATAATATACTATGATTTTAAACTGAAACTTGCATTTCGAAAAGAATCATATAATCTAATTTTCCGATGATTTTTTACAAATACTTCCATCATAACCTTCCCTCGAAAAATATATAAATGATATGTGAAGTATCGTATCATTTTGAACAGTCCCCGATTTAATTTGATTTTTGACCGAAACTAGTATAAACTAGTGTGTAATATATTATGATTTTTTAACCGAAACTTGCATTTCGAAAAGTTTCTTAGAATATAGTTTTCAGATGATTTTCTTGCATAGACTTCCATCATACACTTCCCTCTTAACATATATAAATGATCTAAAAAGTCTTGTATAATTTCAAATAGTCCCCAATTAAATTTTATTTTTTTGACCTAAACTAGTGTATAATATACTATGATTATTGACCGAAACTTGCATTTCGAAAAGTTTCATAGAATCTAATTTTGCGATGATTTTTTACATTGACTTCCATCATAACCATTACTCGAAATATATATAAATGATATGTGAAAATTTCATATCATTTCGAACAATCCCCGATTTAATATGATTTTTGACCGAAACTAGTATAAACTAGTGTATAATATATTATGATTTTTTGACCGAAACTTGCATTTCGAAATGTTTCATAGAATCTAGTTTTCAGATGATTTTTATGTATGGACTACCATCATAACATTCCCTCTTAACATATATAAATGATCTGAAAAGTCTCGTATCATTTCAAATAGTCCACAATTAAATTTTATTTTTTTGACTGAAACTAGTGTATAATATACTGATTTTTGACCGAAAATCGCATTTCGAAAAGTTTCATAGAATCTAATTTTCATATGAATTTTTTGCATTGACTTCCATCATATCCTTCCCTCTTAACATATATAAATGATATGTGAAGTCTCGTATCATTTCAAATAGTCCCCAATACAATTTGATTTTTTTGACCGAAACTAGTGTATAATATACTATGATTTTTGACCGAAACTTGCATTTCGAAAAGTTTCATTGAATCTAATTATCCGATGATTTTTTGCATGGACATCCATCATATCCTTCCCTCGTAAAATATATAAATGATATGTGAATTTTCGTTTCATTTTGAACAGTCCCCGATTTAATTTGATTTTTGACCGAAACTAGTATAAATTTGTGTATAAAATATTATGATTTTTTGAACGAAACTTGCATTTCGAAAAGTTTCATAGAATCTAGTTTTCAGATGATTTTCTTGCATGGACTTCCATCATAACTCTTAACATATATAAATGATCTGAAAAGTCTTGTATAATTTCAAATAGTCCCTAATTAAATTTTATCTTTTTGACCGAAACTAGTGTATAATATACTATGATTTTAAACTGAAACTTGCATTTCGAAAAGAATCATATAATCTAATTTTCCGATGATTTTTTACAAAGACTTCCATCATAACCTTCCCTCGAAAAATATATAAATGATATGTGAAGTATCGTATCATTTTGAACAGTCCCCGATTTAATTTGATTTTTGACCGAAACTAGTATAAACTAGTGTGTAATATATTATGATATTTTGACCGAAACATGCATTTCGAAAAGTTTCTTAGAATATAGTTTTTAGATGATTTTCTTGCATAGACTTCCATCATAAACTTCCCTTTTAACATATATAAATGATCTAAAAAGTCTTGTATAATTTCAAATAGTCCCGAATTAAATTTTATTTTTTTGACCTAAACTAGTGTATAATATACTATGATTTTTGACCGAAACTTGCATTTCGAAAAGTTTCATAGAATCTAATTTTGCGATGATTTTTTACATGGACTTCCATCATAACCATTACTCGAAATATATATAAATGATATGTGAAATTTCATATCATTTCGAACAATCCCCGATTTAATATGATTTTTGACCGAAACTAGTATAAACTAGTGTATAATATATTATGATTTTTTGACCGAAACTTGCATTTCGAAATGTTTCATAGAATCTAGTATTCAGATGATTTTTATGTATGGACTACCATCATAACATTCCCTCTTAACATATATAAATGATCTGAAAAGTCTCGTATCATTTCAAATAGTCCACAATTAAATTTTATTTTTTTGACTGAAATTAATGTATAATATACTGATTTTTGACCGAAACTCGTATATCTAAAAGTTTCATAGAATCTAATTTTCAGATGAATTTTTTGCATGGACTTCAATCATATCCTTCCCTCTTAACATATATAAATGATATGTGAAGTCTCGTATCATTTCAAATAGTCCCCAATACAATTTGATTTTTTTGACCGAAACTAGTGTATAATATACTATGATTTTTGACCGAAACTTGCATTTCGAAAAGTTTCATAGAATCTAATTATCCGATGATTTTTTGCATGGACATCCATCATAACCTTCCCTCGTAAAATATATAAATGATATGTGAAGTTTCGTATCATTTTGAACAGTCCCCGATTTAATTTGATTTTTGACCTAAACTAGTATAAACTAGTGTATAATATATTATGATTTTTTGACCGAAACTTGCATTTCGAAAAGTTTCATAGAATCTAGTTTTCAAATGATTTTCTTTCATGGACTTCCATCATAAACTTCCCTCTTAATATATATAAATGATCTGAAAAGTCTCGAATAATTTCAAATATTCCCCAATTAAATTTTATTTTTTTGACCGAAACTAGTGTATAATATACTATGATTTTTAACCGAAACTTGCATTTCGAAAAGTTTCATAGAATCTAATTTTCGATGATTTGTTATATGGACTTCCATCACAACCATCGCTCGAAAATTATATAAATGATATGTGAAATTTCATATCATTTCGAACAATCCCCGATTTAATATGATTTTTGAACGAAACTAGTATAACCTAGTGTATAATATATTATGATTTTTTGACCGAAACTTGCATTTCGAAAAGTTTCATAGAGTCTAGTTTTCAGATGATTTTTATGCATGAACTACCATCATAACCTCCTCTCTTAACATATATAAATGATCTTAAAAGTCACGTATCATTTCAAATAGTCCAAAATTAAATTTTATTTTTTGACTGAAACTAGTGTATAATATACTGATTTTTGACCGAAAATCGCATTTCGAAAAGTTTCATAGAATCTAATTTTCATATGAATTTTTTGCATTGACTTCCATCATATCCTTCCCTCTTAACAGATATAAATGATATGTGAAGTCTCATATCATTTCAAATAGTCCCCAATACAATTTAATTTTTTAGACCGAAACAAGTGTATAATATACTATGATTTTTGACCGAAACTTGCATTTCGAAAAGTTTCATAGAATCTAATTATCCGATGATTTTTTGCATGGACATCCATCATAACCTTCCCTCGTAAAATATATAAATGATATGTGAAGTTTCGTATCATTTTGAACAGTCCCCGATTTAATTTGATTTTTGACCTAAACTAGTATAAACTAGTGTATAATATATTATGATTTTTTGACCGAAACTTGTATTTCGAAAAGTTTCATAGAATCTAGTTTTCAGATGATTTTCTTTCATAGACTTCCATCATAAACTTCCCTCTTAACATATATAAATGATCTGAAAAGTCTCGAATAATTTCAAATAGTCCCCAATTAAATTTTATTTTTTTGACCGAAACTAGTGTATAATATACTATGATTTTTAACCGAAACTTGCATTTCGAAAAGTTTCATAGAATCTAATTTTCGATGATTTGTTATATGGACTTCCATCACAACCATCGCTCGAAAAATATATAAATGATATGTGAAATTTCATATCATTACGGACAATCACCGATTTAATATGATTTTTGAACGAAACTAGTATAAACTAGTGTATAATATATGATGATTTTTTGACCGAAACTTGCATTTCGAAAAGTTTCATAGAGTCTAGTTTTCAGATGATTTTTATGCATGAACTACCATCATAACCTCCCCTCTTAACATATATAAATGATCTGAAAAGTCACGAATCATTTCAAATAGTCCACAATTAAATTTTATTTTTTTGACTGAAACTAGTTTATAATATATTGATTTTTGATCGAAACTCGCATTTCGAAAAGTTTCATAGAATCTAATTTTCATATGAATTTTTTGCATTGACTTCCATCATATCCTTCCCTCTTAACATATATAAATGATATGTGAAGTCTCGTATCATTTCAAATAGTCCCCAATACAATTTGATTTTTTTGACCGAAACTTGCATTTCGAAAAGTTTCATTGAATCTAATTATCCGATGATTTTTTGCATGGACATCCATCATAACCTTCCCTCGTAAAATATATAAATGATATGTGAAGTTTCGTTTCATTTTGAACAGTCCCCGATTTAATTTGATTTTTGACCGAAACTAGTATAAATTTGTGTATAAAATATTATGATTTTTTGAACGAAACTTGCATTTCGAAAAGTTTCATAGAATCTAGTTTTCAGATGATTTTCTTGCATGGACTTCCATCATAAACTTCCCTCTTAATATATATAAATGATCTGAAAAGTCTCGAATAATTTCAAATAGTCCCCAATTAAATTTTATTTTTTTGACCGAAACTAGTGTATAATATACTATGATTTTCGACCGAAACTTGCATTTCGAAACGTTTCATAGAATCTAATTTTCTGATGATTTTTTACAAAGACTTCCATCATAACCATCGCTCGAAAAATATATAAATGATATGTGAAGTTTCATATCATTTCGAACAGTCCTCGATTTAATTTGATTTTTGACAGAAACTAGTATAAATTAGTGTATAATATATTATGATTTTTTGACCGAAATTTGCATTTCGAAAAGTTTCATAGAATCTAGTTTTCAGATGATTATCTTGCATGGACTTCCATCATAACTCTTAACATATATAAATGATCTGAAAAGTCTTGTATAATTTCAAATAGTCCCCAATTAAATTTTATTTTTTTGACCAAAACTAGTGTAAAATTTACTATGATTTTACACTGAAACTTGCATTTCGAAAAGAATCATAGATTCTGATTTTCCAATGATTTTTTACAAAGACTTCCATCATAACCTTCCCTCGAAAAATATTTAAATGATATGTGAAGTTTCGTATCATTTTGAACATTCCCCGATTTAATTTGATTTTTGACCGAAACTAGTATAAACTAGTGTGTGATAAATTATGATTTTTTGACCGAAACTTGCATTTCGAAAAGTTTCATAGAATCTAGTGTTCAGATGATTTTCTTGCACGAACTTCCATCATAAACTTCCCTCTTAATATATATAAATGATCTGAAAAGTCTCGAATAATTTCAAATAGTCCCCAATTAAATTTTATTTTTTTGACCGAAACTAGTGTATAATATACTATGATTTTTGTCCGAAAATTGCATTTCGAAAAGTTTCATAGAATCTAATTTTCCGATGATTTTTTTAGATGGACTTCCATCATAACCAACACTCAAAAACATATATAAATGATATGTGATGTCTCGTATCATTTTGCACAATCCCCGATTTAATGTAATTTTTGACCGAAACTAGTGTATAATATACTATGTTTTTTGACCGATACTTGCATTTCGAAAAGTTTCATAGAATCTAATTATCCGATGATTTTTTGCATGGACATCCATCATAACCTTCCCTCGTAAAATATATAAATGATATGTTAAGTTTCATATCATTTTGAACAGTACCTGATTTAATTTGATTTTTGACTGATACTAGTATAAACTAATGTATAATATATTATGATTTTTTTGACTGAAACTTGCATTTCGGAAATTTTCATAGAATCTAGTTTTCAGATGATTTTCTTGCAGGGACTTCCATCATAACTCTTAACATATATAAATGATCTTAAAAGTCTTGTATAATTTTAAATAGTCCCCAATTAAATTTTATTTTTTTGACCGAAACTGGTGTATAATATACTATGATTATTGACCGAAACTTGCATTTCGAAAAGTTTCTAAGAATCTAATTTTCCGATGATTTTTTACAAAGACTTCCATCATAACCATCGCTCGAAAAATATATAAATGATATGTGAAGTTTCATATCATTTCGAACAGTCCCCGATTTAATTTGATTTTTGACCGAAACTAGTATAAATTAGTGTATAATATATTAAGATTTTTTGACCGAAACTTGCATTTCGAAAAGTTTCATAGAATCTAGTTTTCAGATGGTTATCTTGCATGGACTTCCATCATAACTCTTAACATATTTAAATGATCTGAAAAGTCTTGTATAATTTCAAATAGTCCCCAATTAAATTTTATTTTTTTGACCGAAACTAGTGTTAAATTTACTATGATTTTAGACTGAAACTTGCATTTCGAAAAAAATCATAGAATCTAATTTTCCGATGATTTTTTACAAAGACTTCCATCATAACCTTCCCTCGAAAAATATATAAATGATATGTGAAGTTTCTTATCATTTTGAACAGTCCCCGATTAAATTTGATTTTTGACCGAAACTAGTATAAACTAGTGTGTGATAAATTATGATTTTTTGACCGAAACATGCATTTCGAAAAGTTTCATAGAATCTAGTGTTCAGATGATTTTCTTGCACGGACTTCCATCATAAACTTCCCTCTTAACATATATAAATGATCTGAAAAGTCTCGAATAATTTCAAATAGTCCCCAATTAAATTTTATTTTTTTGACCGAAACTAGTGTATAATATACTATGATTTTTGTCCGAAAATTGCATTTCGAAAAGTTTCATAGAATCTAATTTTCCGATGATTTTTTTAGATGGACTTCCATCATAACCATCACTCAAAAACATATATAAATGATATGTGATGTCTCGTATCATTTTGCACAATCCCCGATTTAATATAATTTTTGACCGAAACTAGTATAAACTAGTGTATTATATATTATGATTTTTTGACCGAAACTTGCATTTCGAAAAGTTTCATAGAATCTAGTTTTCAGATGATTTTTATGCATGGATTACCATCATAACATTCCCTCTTAACATATATAAATGATCTGAAAAGTCTCGTATCATTTCAAATAGTCCATAATTAAATTTTATTTTTTTGACTGAAACTAGTGTATAATATACTGATTTTTTGACCGAAACTCTCATTTCGAAAAGTTTCATAGAATCTAGTTTTCAGATGAATTTTTTACATGGACTTCCATCATATCCTTCCCTCTTAACATATATAAATGATATGTGAAGTCTCGTATCATTTCAAATAGTCCCCAATACAATTTGATTTTTTAGACCGAAACTAGTGTATAATATACTATGATTTTTGACCGAAACTTGCATTTCGAAAAGTTTCACAGAATCTAATTATTCGATGATTTTTTGCATGGACATCCATCATAACCTTCCCTCGTAAAATATATAAATGATATTTGAAGTTTCGTTTAATTTTGAACAGTCCCCGATTTAATTTGATTTTTGACCTAAACTAGTATAAACTAGTGTATAATATATTATGATTTTTTGACCGAAACTTTCATTTCGAAAAGTTTCATAGAATCTAGTTTTCAGATGATTTTCTTTCATGGACATCCATCATAAACTTCCCTCTTAATATATATAAATGATCTGAAAAGTCTCGAATAATTTCAAATAGTCCCCAATTAAATTTTATTTTTTTGACCGAAACTAGTTTATAATATACTATGATTTTTGACCGATACTTGCATTTCGAAATGTTTCATAGAATCTAATTTTCCGATGATTTTTTACATGGACTTCCATCATAACCATCACTCAAAAAATATATAAATGATATGTGAAATTTCATATCATTTCGAACATTCCCCGATTTAATATGATTTTTGACCGAAACTAGTATAAACTAGTGTATAATATATTATAAATTTTTGACCGAAACTTGCATTTCGAAAACTTTCATAGAATCTAGTTTTAAGATGATTTTTATGCATGTACTACCATTATAACCTTCCCTCTTAAAATATATAAATGATCCGATAAGTCTCGTATCATTTCAAATAGTCCCCTATTAAATTTTATTTTTTGACTGAAACTAGTTTATAATATACTGATTTTTAACCGAAACTTACATTTCAAAAAGTTTCATAGAATCTAGTTTTCAGATGATTTTCTTTCATGGACTTCCATCATAAACTTCCCTCTTAACATATATAAATGATCTGAAAAGTCTCGAATAATTTCAAATAGTCCCCAATTAAATTTTATTTTTTTGACCGAAACTAGTGTATACTATACTATGATTTATGACCGAAACTTGCATTTCGAAAAGTTTCAAAGAATCTAATTATCCGATGATTTTTTGCATGGACATCCATCCTAACCTTCCCTCGTAAAATATATAAATGATATGTGAAGTTTCGTATCATTTTGAACAATCCCCGATTTAATTTGATTTTTGACCAAAACTAGTATAACCTAGTTTATAATATATTATGATTTTTGACCGAAACTTGTATTTCGGAAAGTTTCTTAGAATATAGTTGTCAGATAATTTTCTTGCATGGACATCCATCATAAACTTCCCTCTTAACATATATAAATGATCAGAAAAGTCTTGTATAATTTCAAATAGTCCCCAATTAAATTTTATTTTTTTTGACCTAAACTAGTGTATAATATACTATGATTTTTGACCGAAACTTGCATTTCGAAAATTTTCATAGAATCTAATTTTCTGATGATTTTTACATGGACTTCCTTCATAACCATTACTCGTAAAATATATAAATTATATGTGAAATTTCATATCATTTCGAATAATCCCCGATTTAATATGATTTTTGACCGAAACTAGTATAAACTAGTGTATAATATTTTATGATTTTTTGACCGAAACATTCATTTCGAAAAGTTTCATAGAATCTAGTTTTCAGATGAATTTTTTGCATGGACTTCCATCATATCCTTCCCTCTTAACATATATAAATGATATGTGAAGTCTCGTATCATTTCAAATAGTCCCCAATAAAATTTGATTTTTTAGACCGAAACTAGTGTATAATATACTATGATTTTAGACCGAAACTTGCATTTCGAAAAGTTTCATAGAATCTAATTATCTGATGATTTTTTGCATGGACATCCATCATAACCTTCCCTCGTAAAATATATAAATGATATGTGAAGTTTCATATCCTTTTGAACAGTCCCCGATTTAATTTAATTTTTGACCTAAACTAGTATAAACTAGTGTATAATATATTATGATTTTTTGACCGAAACTTGCATTTCGAAAAGTTTCATAGAATCTAGTTTTCAGATGATTTTCTTTCATGGACTTCCATCATAAACTTCCCTCTTAATATATATAAATGATCTGAAAAGTCTCGAATAATTTCAAATAGTCCCCAAATAAATTTTATTTTTTTGACCGAAACTAGTGTATAATATACTATGATTTTTGACCGATACTTGCATTTCGAAATGTTTCATAGAATCTAATTTTCCGATGATTTTTTACATGGACTTCCATCATAACCATCGCTCAAAAAATATATAAATGATATGTGAAATTAAATATCATTTCGAACATTCCCCGATTTAATATGATTTTTGACTGAAACTAATGTATAATATACTATGTTTTTTGACCGATACTTGCATTTCAAAAAGTTTCATAGAATCTAATTATCCGATGATTTTTTGCATGAGCATCCATCATAACCTTCCCTCGTAAAATATATAAATGATATGTGAAGTTTCATATCATTTCGAACAGTGCCTGATTTAATTTGATTTTTGACCGATACTAGTATAAACTAATGTATAATGTATTATGATTTTTTATACCGAAACTTGCATTTCGAAAATTTTCAGAGAATCTATATTCAGATGATTTTCTTGCATGGACTTCCATCATAACTCTTAACATATATAAATGATCTGAAAGTCTTGTATAATTTTAAATAGTCCCCAATACAATTTGATTTTTTAGACCGAAACTAGTGTATAATATACTATGATTTTTGACCGAAACTTGCATTTCGAAAAGTTTCATAGAATCTAATTTTCCGATGATTTTTTACAAAGACTTCCATCATAACCATCGCTCGAAAAATATATAAATGATATGTGAAGTTTCATATCATTTCGAACAGTCCTCGATTTAATTTGATTTTTGACAGAAACTAGTATAAATTAGTGTATAATATATTATGATTTTTTGACCGAAATTTGCATTTCGAAAAGTTTCATAGAATCTAGTTTTCAGATGATTATCTTGCATGGACTTCCATCATAACTCTTAACATATATAAATGATCTGAAAAGTCTTGTATAATTTCAAATAGTCCCCAATTAAATTTTATTTTTTTGACCGAAACTAGTGTAAAATTTACTATAATTTTAGACTGAAACTTGCATTTCGAAAAGAATCATAGATTCTGATTTTCCGATGATTTTTTACAAAGACTTCCATCATAACCTTCCCTCGAAAAATATATAAATGATATGTGAAGTTTCGTATCATTTTGAACATTCCCCGATTTAATTTGATTTTTGACCGAAACTAGTATAAACTAGTGTGTGATAATTTATGATTTTTTGACCGAAACTTGCATTTCGAAAAGTTTCATAGAATCTAGTTTTCAGATGATTTTCTTGCACGAACTTCCATCATAAACTTCCCTCTTAATATATATAAATGATCTGAAAAGTCTCGAATAATTTCAAATAGTCCCTAATTAAATTTTATTTTTTTGACCGAAACTAGTGTATAATATACTATGATTTTTGTCCGAAACTTGCATTTCGAAAAGTTTCATAGAATCTAATTTTCCGATGATTTTTTTATATGGACTTCCATCATAACCATCGCTCAAAAACATATATAAATGATATGTGAAGTCTCGTATCATTTTGAACAATCCCCGATTTAATATGATTTTTGACCGAAACTAGTGTATAATATACTATGTTTTTTGACCGATACTTGCATTTCGAAAAGTTTCATAGAATCTAATTATCCGATGATTTTTTGCATGGACATCCATCATAACCTTCCCTCGTAAAATATATAAATGATATGTTAAGTTTCATATCATTTTGAACAGTACCTGATTTAATTTGATTTTTGACTGATACTAGTATAAACTAATGTATAATATATTATGATTTTTTTGACTGAAACTTGCATTTCGGAAATTTTCATAGAATCTAGTTTTCAGATGATTTTCTTGCAGGGACTTCCATCATAACTCTTAACATATATAAATGATCTTAAAAGTCTTGTATAATTTTAAATAGTCCCCAATTAAATTTTATTTTTTTGACCGAAACTGGTGTATAATATACTATGATTTTTGACCGAAACTTGCATTTCGAAAAGTTTCTAAGAATCTAATTTTCCGATGATTTTTTACAAAGACTTCCATCATAACCATCGCTCGAAAAATATATAAATGATATGTGAAGTTTCATATCATTTCGAACAGTCCCCGATTTAATTTGATTTTTGACCGAAACTAGTATAAATTAGTGTATAATATATTAAGATTTTTTGACCGAAACTTGCATTTCGAAAAGTTTCATAGAATCTAGTTTTCAGATGGTTATCTTGCATGGACTTCCATCATAACTCTTAACATATTTAAATGATCTGAAAAGTCTTGTATAATTTCAAATAGTCCCCAATTAAATTTTATTTTTTTGACCGAAACTAGTGTTAAATTTACTATGATTTTAGACTGAAACTTGCATTTCGAAAAAAATCATAGAATCTAATTTTCCGATGATTTTTTACAAAGACTTCCATCATAACCTTCCCTCGAAAAATATATAAATGATATGTGAAGTTTCTTATCATTTTGAACAGTCCCCGATTAAATTTGATTTTTGACCGAAACTAGTATAAACTAGTGTGTGATAAATTATGATTTTTTGACCGAAACATGCATTTCGAAAAGTTTCATAGAATCTAGTGTTCAGATGATTTTCTTGCACGGACTTCCATCATAAACTTCCCTCTTAACATATATAAATGATCTGAAAAGTCTCGAATAATTTCAAATAGTCCCCAATTAAATTTTATTTTTTTGACCGAAACTAGTGTATAATATACTATGATTTTTGTCCGAAAATTGCATTTCGAAAAGTTTCATAGAAACTAATTTTCCGATGATTTTTTTAGATGGACTTACATCATAACCATCACTCAAAAACATATATAAATGATATGTGATGTCTCGTATCATTTTGCACAATCCCCGATTTAATATAATTTTTGACCGAAACTAGTATAAACTAGTGTATAATATATTATGATTTTTTGACCGAAACTTGCATTTCGAAAAGTTTCATAGAATCTAGTTTTCAGATGATTTTTATGCATGGATTACCATCATAACATTCCCTCTTAACATATATAAATGATCTGAAAAGTCTCGTATCATTTCAAATAGTCCATAATTAAATTTTATTTTTTTGACTGAAACTAGTGTATAATATACTGATTTTTTGACCGAAACTCTCATTTCGAAAAGTTTCATAGAATCTAGTTTTCAGATGAATTTTTTGCATGGACTTCCATCATATCCTTCCCTCTTAACATATATAAATGATATGTGAAGTCTCGTATCATTTCAAATAGTCCCCAATACAATTTGATTTTTTAGACCGAAACTAGTGTATAATATACTATGATTTTTGACCGAAACTTGCATTTCGAAAAGTTTCACAGAATCTAATTATTCGATGATTTTTTGCATGGACATCCATCATAACCTTCCCTCGTAAAATATATAAATGATATGTGAAGTTTCGTATCATTTCGAACAGTCCTCGATTTAATTTGATTTTTGACAGAAACTAGTATAAATTAGTGTATAATATATTATGATTTTTTGACCGAAATTTGCATTTCGAAAAGTTTCATAGAATCTAGTTTTCAGATGATTATCTTGCATGGACTTCCATCATAACTCTTAACATATATAAATGATCTGAAAAGTCTTGTATAATTTCAAATAGTCCCCAATTAAATTTTATTTTTTTGACCGAAACTAGTGTAAAATTTACTATAATTTTAGACTGAAACTTGCATTTCGAAAAGAATCATAGATTCTGATTTTCCGATGATTTTTTACAAAGACTTCCATCATAACCTTCCCTCGAAAAATATATAAATGATATGTGAGGTTTCGTATCATTTTGAACATTCCCCGATTTAATTTGATTTTTGACCGAAACTAGTATAAACTAGTGTAAGATAAATTATGATTTTTTGACCGAAACTTGCATTTCGAAAAGTTTCATAGAATCTAGTTTTCAGATGATTTTCTTGCACGAACTTCCATCATAAACTTCCCTCTTAATATATATAAATGATCTGAAAAGTCTCTAATAATTTCAAATAGTCCCCAATTAAAATTTATTTTTTTGACCGAAACTAGTGTATAATATACTATGATTTTTGACCGAAACTTGCATTTCGAAAAGTTTCATAGAATCTAATTTTCCGATGATTTTTTTAGATGGACTTCCATCATAACCATCGCTCAAAAACATATATAAATGATATGTGAAGTCTCGTATCATTTTGAAATATCCCCGATTTAATATGATTTTTGACCGAAACTAGTATAAACTAGTGTATAATATATTATGATTTATTGTCCGAAACTTGCATTTCGAAAAGTTTCATAGAATCTAGTTTTCAGATGATTTTTATGCATGGACTACCATCATAACATTCCCTCTTAACATATATAAATGATCTGAAAAGTCTTGTTTCATTTCAAATAGTCCACAATTAAATTTTATTTTTTTGACTGAAACTAGTGTATAATATACTGATTTTTTGACCGAAACTCTCATTTCGAAAAGTTTCATAGAATCTAGTTTTCAGATGAATTTTTTGCATGGACTTCCATCATATCCTTCCCTCTTAACATATATCAATGATATGTGAAGTCTCGTATCATTTCAAATAGTCCCCAATACAATTTGATTTTTTAGACCGAAACTAGTGTATAATATACTATGATTTTTGACCGAAACTTGCATTTCGAAAAGTTTCACAGAATCTAATTATTCGATGATTTTTTGCATGGACATCCATCATAACCTTCCCTCGTAAAATATATAAATGATATGTGAAGTTTCGTATCATTTCGAACAGTCCTCGATTTAATTTGATTTTTGACAGAAACTAGTATAAATTAGTGTATAATATATTATGATTTTTTGACCGAAATTTGCATTTCGAAAAGTTTCATAGAATCTAGTTTTCAGATGATTATCTTGCATGGACTTCCATCATAACTCTTAACATATATAAATGATCTGAAAAGTCTTGTATAATTTCAAATAGTCCCCAATTAAATTTTATTTTTTTGACCGAAACTAGTGTAAAATTTACTATAATTTTAGACTGAAACTTGCATTTCGAAAAGAATCATAGATTCTGATTTTCCGATGATTTTTTACAAAGACTTCCATCATAACCTTCCCTCGAAAAATATATAAATGATATGTGAAGTTTCGTATCATTTTGAACATTCCCCGATTTAATTTGATTTTTGACCGAAACTAGTATAAACTAGTGTGTGATAAATTATGATTTTTTGACCGAAACTTGCATTTCGAAAAGTTTCATAGAATCTAGTTTTCAGATGATTTTCTTGCACGAACTTCCATCATAAACTTCCCTATTAATATATATAAATGATCTGAAAAGTCTCTAATAATTTCAAATAGTCCCCAATTAAAATTTATTTTTTTGACCGAAACTAGTGTATAATATACTATGATTTTTGACCGAAACTTGCATTTCGAAAAGTTTCATAGAATCTAATTTTCCGATGATTTTTTTAGATGGACTTCCATCATAACCATCGCTCAAAAACATATATAAATGATATGTGAAGTCTCGTATCATTTTGAAATATCCCCGATTTAATATGATTTTTGACCGAAACTAGTATAAACTAGTGTATAATATATTATGATTTATTGTCCGAAACTTGCATTTCGAAAAGTTTCATAGAATCTAGTTTTCAGATGATTTTTATGCATGGACTACCATCATAACATTCCCTCTTAACATATATAAATGATCTAAAAAGTCTTGTTTCATTTCAAATAGTCCATAATTAAATTTTATTTTTTTGACTGAAACTAGTGTATAATATACTGATTTTTGACAAAAACTCGCATATCTAAAAGTTTCATAGAATCTAATTTTCAGATGAATTTTTTGCATGGACTTCCATCATATCCTTCCCTCTTAACATATATAAATGATATGTGAAGTCTCGTATCATTTCAAATAGTCCCCAATACAATTTGATTTTTTTGACCGAAATTTGCATTTCGAAAAGTTTTATAGAATCTAATTATCCCATGATTTTTTGCATGGACATCCATATAAACCTTCCCTCGTAAAATATATAAATGATATGTGAAGTTTAGTTTCATTTTGAATAGTCCCCGATTTAATTTGATTTTTGACCGAAACTAGTATAAACTTGTGTATAAAATATTATGATTTTTTGAACGAAACTTGCATTTCGAAAAGTTTCATAGAATCTAGTTTTCAGATGATTTTCTTGCATGGACTTCCATCATAAACTTCCCTCTTAATATATATAAATGATCTGAAAAGTCTCGAATAATTTCAAATAGTCCCCAATTAAAATTTTATTTTTTTGACCGAAACTAGTGTATAATATACTATGATTTTTTACCGAAACTTGCATTTCGAAATGTTTCATAGAATCTAATTTTACGAAGATTTTTTACATTGACTTCCATCATAACCATCGCTCGAAAAATATATAAATGATATGTGAAATTTCATACCATTTCGAAAATTCCCCGATTTAATATGATTTTTGACCGAAACTAGTGTATAATATACTATGTTTTTTGACCGAAACTTGTATTTCGAAAAGTTTCATTGAATCTAATTTTCCGATGATTTTTTACATAGACTTCCATCATAACCATCGCTCGAAAAATATATAAATGATATGTGAAGTTTCATATCATTTCGAACAGTCCCCGATTTAATTTGATTTTTGACCGAAACTAGTATAAATTAGTGTATAATATATTATGATTTTTTGACCGAAACTTGCATTTTGAAAAGTTTCATAGAATCTAGTTTTCAGATGATTTTCTTGCATGGACTTCCATCATAACTCTTAACATATATAAATGATCTAAAAAGTCTTGTATCATTTCAAACAGTCCACAATTAAATTTTATTTTTTTGACCGAAACTAGTGTATAATATACTATGATTTTTGACCGAAACTTGCATTTCGAAAAGTTTCATAGAATCTAATTTTCCGATGATTTTGTTAGATGGACTTCCATCATAACCATCGCTCAAAAACATATATAAATGATATGTGAAGTCTCGTATCATTTTGAAATATCCCCGATTTAATATGATTTTTGACCGAAACTAGTATAAACTAGTGTATAATATATTAGTATTTATTGTCCGAAACATGCATTTCGAAAAGTTTCATAGAATCTAGTTTTCAGATGATTTTTATGCATGGACTACCATTATAACATTCCCTCTTAACATATATAAATGATCTGAAAAGTCTTGTTTCATTTCAAATAGTCCACAATTAAATTTTATTTTTTTGACTGAAACTAGTGTATAATATACTGATTTTTGACAGAAACTCGCATATCTAAAAGTTTCATAGAATCTAATTTTCAGATGAATTTTTTGCATGGACTTCCATCATATCCTTCCCTCTTAACATATATAAATGATATGTGAAGTCTCGTATCATTTCAAATAGTCCCCAATACAATTTGATTTTTTTGACCGAAACTAGTGTATAATATACTATGATTTTTGACCGAAATTTGCATTTCGAAAAGTTTCATAGAATCTAATGATCCCATGATTTTTTGCATGGACATCCATATAAACCTTCCCTCGTAAAATATATAAATGATATGTGAAGTTTCGTTTCATTTTGAATAGTCCCCGATTTAATTTGATTTTTGACCGAAACTAGTATAAACTTGTGTATAAAATATTATGATTTTTTGAACGAAACTTGCATTTCGAAAAGTTTCATAGAATCTAGTTTTCAGATGATTTTCTTGCATGGACTTCCATCATAAACTTCCCTCTTAATATATATAAATGATCTGAAAAGTCTCCAATAATTTCAAATAGTCCCCAATTAAAATTTTATTTTTTTGACCGAAACTAGTGTATAATATACTATGATTTTTGACCGAAACTTGAATTTCGAAATGTTTCATAGAATCTAATATTACGAAGATTTTTTACATAGACATTCATCATAACCATCGCTCGAAAAATATATAAATGATATGTGAAATTTCATACCATTTCGAACATTCCCCGATTTAATATAATTTTTGACCGAAACTAGTGTATAATATACTATGTTTTTTGACCGAAACTTGCATTTTGAAAAGTTTCATAGAATCTAATTTTCCGATGATTTTTTACATAGACTTCCATCATAACCATCGCTCGAAAAATATATAAACGATATGTGAAGTTTCATATCATTTCGAACAGTCCCCGATTTAATTTGATTTTTGACCGAAACTAGTATAAATTAGTGTATAATATATTATGATTTTATGACCGAAACTCTCATTTCAAAAAGTTTCATAGAATCTAGTTTTCAGATGATTTTCTTGCATGGACTTCCAACATAACTCTTAACATAAATAAATGATATGAAAAGTCATGTATAATTTCAAATAGTCCCCAATTAAATTTTATTATTTTGACCGAAACTAGTGTATAATATACTATGATTTTAGACTGAAACTTGCATTTCGAAAAGAATCATAAAATCTAATTTTCCGATGATTTTTTTACAGAGACTTCCATCATAACCTTCCCTCGAAAAATATATAAATGATATGTGAAGTTTTGTATCATTTTGAACAGTCCCCGATTTAATTTGATTTTTGACCGAAACTAGTATAAAGTAGTGTGTAATAAATTATGATTTTTTGACGGAAACTTGCATTTCGAAAAGTTTCATAGAATCTAGTTTTCAGATGATTTTCTTGCATGGAATTCCATCATAAACTTCCCTCTTAACATATATAAATGATCTGAAAAGTCTAGAATAATATCAAATAGTCCCCAATTAAAAAAAATTTTTTTGACTGAAACTAGTGTATAATATACTATGATTTTTGACCGAATCTTGCATTTCGAAAAGTTTCATAGAATCTAATTTTCCGATGATTATTTTAGATGGACTACCATCATAACTATCGCTCAAAAACATATATAAATGATATGTAAAGTCTCATATCATTTTGAACAATCCCCGATTTGATATGATTTTGTTGCATGGACTTCCATCATAAACTTCCCTCTTAACATATATAAATGATCTAAAAAGTCTAGAATAATTTCAAATAGTCCCCAATTAAAATTTCTTTTTTTGACCGAAACTAGTGTATAATATACTATGATTTTTGACCGAAACTTGCATTTCGAAAAGTTTCATAGAATCTAATTTTCCGATGATTATTTTAGATGGACTTCCATCATAACCACCGCTCAAAAACATATATAAATGATATGTGAAGTCTCGTATCACTTTGAACAATCCCCTATTTAATATGATTTTTTTGACTGAAACTAGTGTATAATATACTGATTTTTGACCGAAACTTGCATTTCGAAAAGTTTCATAGAATCTAATTATCCGATGATTTTTTGCATGGACATCCATCATAACCTTCCCTCGTAAATTATATAAATGATATGTGAAGTTTCGTATCATTTTGAACAGTCCCCGATTTAATTTGATTTTTGACCGAAACTAGTATAAACTAGTGTATAATATATTATGATTTTTTGACCGAAACTTGCATTTCGAAAAGTTTCATAGAATCTAGTTTTCAGATGATTTTCTTACATGGACTTCCATCATAAACTTCCCTCTTAACATATATAAATGATCTGAAAAGTCACGAATAATTTCAAATAGTCTAAAATTAAATTTTATTTTTTTGACCGAAACTAGTGTATAATATACTATGATTTTTGACAGAAACTTGCATTTCGAAACATTTCATAGAATCTAATTTTCCATGATTTTTTACATGGACTTCCATCATAACCATCGCTCGTAAAATATATATATGATATGTGAAATTTCATATCATTTCGAACATTCCCCGATTTAATATGATTTTTGAACAAAACTAGTGTATAATATACTATGTTTTTTGACCGATACTTGCATTTCGAAAAGTTTCATAGAATCTAATTATCCGATGATTTTTTGCATGGACATCCATCATAATCTTCCCTCATAAAATATATAAATGATATGTGAAGTTTCGTATCATTTCGAACAGTCCCTGATTTAATTTGATTTTTGATCGATACTTGTATAAACTAGTGTATAATATATTATGATTTTTTGACCGAAACTTGCATTTCGAAAATTTTCATAGAATCTAGTTTTCAGATGATTTTCTTGCATGGACTTCCGCCATAACTCATAACATATATAAATGATCTGAAAAGTCTTGTATAATTTCAAATAGACCCCAATTAAATTTTATTATTTTTGACCAAAACTAGTGTATAATATAATATGATTTTTGACCGAAACTTGCATTTCGAAAAGAATCATAGAATCTAATTTTCCGATGATTTTTTACAAAGACTTCCATTATAACCTTCCCTCAAAAAATATATAAATGATATGTGAAGTTTTGTATCATTTTGAACAGTCCCCGATTTAATTTGATTTTTGACCGAAACTAGTATAAACTAGTGTGTAATATATTATGATTTTTTGACCGAAACTTGCATTTCGAAAAGAATCATAGAATCTAATTTTCCATGATTTTTTACATGGACTTCCATCATAACCATCGCTCAAAAACATATATAAATGATATGTGAAGTCTCGTATCATTTCAAATAGTCCCCAATAAAATTTGATTTTTTTGACTGAAACTAGTGTATAATATACTATGTTTTTTACCCATACTTGCATTTCGAAAAGTTTCATAGAATCTAATTATCCGATGATTTTTTGCATGGACATCCATCATAACCTTCCCTCGAATAATATATAAAAGATATGTGAAGTTTCGTATCATTTCGAACAGTCCCTGATTTAATTTGATTTTTGACCGATACTAGTATAAACTAGTGTATAATATATTATGATTTTTTGGCCGAAACTTGCATTTCGAAAATTTTCATAGAATCTAATTTTCAAATGATTTTCTTGCATGGACTTCGATCATAAATCTTGACATATATGAATGATCTGAAAAGTCTTTTATAATTTCAAATAGTCCTGGATTAAATTTTATTTTTTTGACCGAAACTAGTGTATAATATACTATGATTTTTGACAAGAACTTGCATTTCGAAAAGAATCATAGAATCTAGTTTTCCGATGATTTTTTACAAAGACTTCCATCATAACCTTCCCTCGAAAAATATATAAATGATATGTGAAGTTTCGTATCATTTTGAACAGTCCCCGTTTTAATTTGATTTTTGACCGAAACTAGTATAAACAAGTGTGTAATATATTATGATTTTTTGACCGAAACTTGCATTTCGAAAAGTTTCATAGAATCAAGTTTTCAGATGATTTTCTTGCATGGACTTCCATCATAAACTTCCCTCTTAACATATATAAATGATTTGAAAAGTCTCGAATAATTTCAAATAGTCCCCAATTAAATTTTATTTTTTTGACCGAAATTAGTGTATAATATACTATGATTTTTGACCGAAACTTGCATTTCGAAAAGTTTTATAGAATCTAATTTTCCGATGATTTTTTTAGATGGACTTCCATCATAACCATCGCTCAAAAACATATATAAATGATATGTGAAGTCTCGTATCATTTCAAATAGTCCCTAATAAAATTTGATTTTTTTGACCGATACTTGCATTTCGAAAAGTTTCATATAATCTAATTATCCGATTATTATTTGCATTGACATCCATTATAACCTTCCCTCGTAAAATATATAAATGATATGTGAAGTTTCGTATCATTTAGAAAAGTCCCTGATTTAATTTGATTTTTGACCGATACTATTATAAACTAGTGTATAATATATTATGATTTTTTGACCGAAACTTGCTTTTCGAAAATTTTCATAGAATCTAGTTTTCAGATGATTTTCTTGCATGGACTTCCATCTTAACTCTTAACATATATAAATGATCTGAAAAGTCTTGTATAATTTTAAATAGTCCCCAATTAAATATTTTTTTTGACCGAAACTAGTGTATAATATACTATGATTGTTGACCGAAAATTGCATTTCGAAAACTTTCATATAATCTAATTTTCCGATGATTTTTTACAAAGACTTCCATCATAACCATCGCTTGAAAAATATATAAATGATATGTGAAGTTTCATATTATTTCGAACAGTCCCCGATTTAATTTGATTTTTTACTGAAACTATTATAAATTAGTGTATAATAATATATTATGATTTTTTGACCGAAACTTGCATTTCGAAAAGTTTCATAGAATCTAGTTTTCAGATGATTTTCTTGCATGAACTTCCATCATAACTCTTAACATATATAAATGACCTGAAAAGTCTTGTATAATTTCAAATAGTCCCCAATTAAATTTTATTTTTTTGACCGAAACTAGTGTATAATATATTATGATTTTTGACCGAAACTTGCATTTCGAAAAGAATCATAGAATCTAATTTTCCGATGATTTTTTACAAAGACTTCCATCATAACCTACCCTCGAAAAATATATAAGTGATATGTGAAGTTTATATAAGTGATATGTGAAGTTTCGATCATTTTGAATAGTCACCGATTTAATTTGATTTTTGACCGAAACTAGTATACACTAGTGTTTAATATAATATGCTTTTTTGACCGAAACTTGTATTTTGAAAAGTTTCATAGAATCTAGTTTTCAGATGATTTTCTTGCATGGACTTCCATCATAACTCTTAACATATATAAATGATCTGAAAAGTCTCGAATAATTTCAAATAGTCCCCAATTAAATTTTATTTTTTGACCGAAACTAGTGTATAATATACTATGATTTTTGACCGAAACTTGCATTTTGAAAAGTTTCATAGAATCTAATTTTCCGATGATTTTTTACATAGACTTCCATCATACCCATCATTCAAAAACATTTATAAATGATATGTGAAGTCTCGTATCATTTCAAAAAGTCCCCAATAAAATTTGATTTTTTTGACCGAAACTAGTGTATAATATACTATGTTTTTTGACCGATACTTGCATTTCGAAAAGTTTCATAGTATCTAATTTTCCGATGATTTTTTAAAAAGACTTCCATCATAACCATCGCTCGAAAAATATATTAATTATATGTGAATTATCAAATCATTTCGAACAGTCCCCGATTTAATTTGATTTTTGACTGAAACTAGTATAAACTAGTGTATAATATATTATGATTTTTTGACCGAAACTTGCATTTCGAAAATTTTCATAGAATCTAGTTTTCAGATGATTTTCTTGCATGGACTTCCATCATAACTCTTAACATATATAAATGATCTGAAAAGTCCTGTATAATTTTAAATAGTCCCCAATTAAATTTTATTTTTTTGACCGAAACTAGTGTATAATATACTATGATATTTTACCGAAACTTCCATTTCGAAAAGTTTCATAGAATCTAATTTTTCGATGATTTTTTACAAAGACTTCCATCATAACCATCGCTCGAAAAATATATAAATGATATGTTAAGTTTCATATCATTTCGAACAGTCCCCGATTTAATTTGATTTTTGACCGAAACTAGTATAAACTAGTGTATAATAATATATTATGATTTTTTGAAAGAAACTTGCATTTCGAAAATTTTCATAGAATCTAGTTTTCAGATGATTTTCTTGCATGGACTTCCATCATAACTCTTAACATATATAAATGATCTGAAAAGTCCTGTATAATTTCAAATAGTCCCCAATTAAATTTTATTTTTTTTGACCGTAACTAGTGTATAATATACTATGATTTTTGACCGAAATTTGCATTTCGAAAAGAATCATAGAATCTAATATTCCGATGACTTTTTAAATAGAATTCCATCATAATATTCCCTCGAAAAATAATTAAATGATATGTGAAGTTTCGTATCATGTTGAATAGTCTCCGATTTAATTTGATTTTTGACCGAAATTAGTATAAACTAGTGTGTAATATATTATGATTTTTTGATCGAAACTTGCATTTCGAAAAGTTTCATAGAATCTTGTTTTCAGATGATTTTCTTGCATGGACTTCCATCATAAACTTCCCTCTTAACATATATAAATGATCTGAAAAGTCTCGAATAATTTCAAATAGTCCCCAATTAAATTTTATTTATTGACCGAAACTAGTGTATTATACTATGATTTTTGACCGAAACTTGCATTTCGAATAGTTTCATAGAATTTATTTTTCCGATGATTTTTTACATCGACTTCCATCATACCAATCATTCAAAAACATTTATAAATGATATGTGAAGTCTCGTATCATTTCAAATAGTCCCCAATAAAATTTGATTTTTTTGACCGAAACTAGTGTATAATATACTATGTTTTTTGACCGATACTTGCATTTCGAAAAGTTTCATAGTATCTAATTTTCCGATGATTTTTTAAAAAGACTTCCATCATAACCATCGCTCGAAAAATATATTAATTATATGTGAATTATCAAATCATTTCGAACAGTCCCCGATTTAATTTGATTTTTGACCGAAACTAGTATAAACTAGTGTATAATATATTATGATTTTTTGACCGAAACTTGCATTTCGAAAATTTTCATAGAATCTAGTTTTCAGATGATTTTCTTGCATGGACTTCCATCATAACTCTTAACATATATAAATGATCTGAAAAGTCCTGTATAATTTTAAATAGTCCCCAATTAAATTTTATTTTTTTGACCGAAACTAGTGTATAATATACTATGATATTTTACCGAAACTTCCATTTCGAAAAGTTTCATAGAATCTAATTTTTCGATGATTTTTTACAAAGACTTCCATCATAACCATCGCTCGAAAAATATATAAATGATATGTTAAGTTTCATATCATTTCGAACAGTCCCCGATTTAATTTGATTTTTGACCGAAACTAGTATAAACTAGTGTATAATAATATATTATGATTTTTTGAAAGAAACTTGCATTTCGAAAATTTTCATAGAATCTAGTTTTCAGATGATTTTCTTGCATGGACTTCCATCATAACTCTTAACATATATAAATGATCTGAAAAGTCCTGTATAATTTCAAATAGTCCCCAATTAAATTTTATTTTTTTTGACCGTAACTAGTGTATAATATACTATGATTTTTGACCGAAATTTGCATTTCGAAAAGAATCATAGAATCTAATATTCCGATGACTTTTTAAATTGAATTCCATCATAATATTCCCTCGAAAAATATATAAATGATATGTGAAGTTTCGTATCATGTTGAATAGTCTCCGATTTAATTTGATTTTTGACCGAAATTAGTATAAACTAGTGTGTAATATATTATGATTTTTTGATCGAAACTTGCATTTCGAAAAGTTTCATAGAATCTAGTTTTCAGATGATTTTCTTGCATGGACTTCCATCATAAACTTCCCTCTTAACATATATAAATGATCTGAAAAGTCTCGAATAATTTCAAATAGTCCCCAATTAAATTTTATTTATTGACCGAAACTAGTGTATAATATACTATGATTTTTGACCGAAACTTGCATTTCGAATAGTTTCATAGAATTTATTTTTCCGATGATTTTTTACATCGACTTCCATCATACCAATCATTCAAAAACATTTATAAATGATATGTGAAGTCTCGTATCATTTCAAAAAGTCCCCAATAAAATTTGATTTTTTTGACCGAAACTAGTGTATAATATACTATGTTTTTTGACCGATACTTGCATTTCGAAAAGTTTCATAGTATCTAATTTTCCGATGATTTTTTAAAAAGACTTCCATCATAACCATCGCTCGAAAAATATATTAATTATATGTGAATTATCAAATCATTTCGAACAGTCCCCGATTTAATTTGATTTTTGACTGAAACTAGTATAAACTAGTGTATAATATATTATGATTTTTTGACCGAAACTTGCATTTCGAAAATTTTCATAGAATCTAGTTTTCAGATGATTTTCTTGCATGGACTTCCATCATAACTCTTAACATATATAAATGATCTGAAAAGTCCTGTATAATTTTAAATAGTCCCCAATTAAATTTTATTTTTTTGACCGAAACTAGTGTATAATATACTATGATATTTTACCGAAACTTCCATTTCGAAAAGTTTCATAGAATCTAATTTTTCGATGATTTTTTACAAAGACTTCCATCATAACCATCGCTCGAAAAATATATAAATGATATGTTAAGTTTCATATCATTTCGAACAGTCCCCGATTTAATTTGATTTTTGACCGAAACTAGTATAAACTAGTGTATAATAATATATTATGATTTTTTGAAAGAAACTTGCATTTCGAAAATTTTCATAGAATCTAGTTTTCAGATGATTTTCTTGCATGGACTTCCATCATAACTCTTAACATATATAAATGATCTGAAAAGTCCTGTATAATTTCAAATAGTCCCCAATTAAATTTTATTTTTTTTGACCGTAACTAGTGTATAATATACTATGATTTTTGACCGAAATTTGCATTTCGAAAAGAATCATAGAATCTAATATTCCGATGACTTTTTAAATAGAATTCCATCATAATATTCCCTCGAAAAATAATTAAATGATATGTGAAGTTTCGTATCATGTTGAATAGTCTCCGATTTAATTTGATTTTTGACCGAAATTAGTATAAACTAGTGTGTAATATATTATGATTTTTTGATCGAAACTTGCATTTCGAAAAGTTTCATAGAATCTTGTTTTCAGATGATTTTCTTGCATGGACTTCCATCATAAACTTCCCTCTTAACATATATAAATGATCTGAAAAGTCTCGAATAATTTCAAATAGTCCCCAATTAAATTTTATTTATTGACCGAAACTAGTGTATTATACTATGATTTTTGACCGAAACTTGCATTTCGAATAGTTTCATAGAATTTATTTTTCCGATGATTTTTTACATCGACTTCCATCATACCAATCATTCAAAAACATTTATAAATGATATGTGAAGTCTCGTATCATTTCAAATAGTCCCCAATAAAATTTGATTTTTTTGACCGAAACTAGTGTATAATATACTATGTTTTTTGACCGATACTTGCATTTCGAAAAGTTTCATAGTATCTAATTTTCCGATGATTTTTTAAAAAGACTTCCATCATAACCATCGCTCGAAAAATATATTAATTATATGTGAATTATCAAATCATTTCGAACAGTCCCCGATTTAATTTGATTTTTGACCGAAACTAGTATAAACTAGTGTATAATATATTATGATTTTTTGACCGAAACTTGCATTTCGAAAATTTTCATAGAATCTAGTTTTCAGATGATTTTCTTGCATGGACTTCCATCATAACTCTTAACATATATAAATGATCTGAAAAGTCCTGTATAATTTTAAATAGTCCCCAATTAAATTTTATTTTTTTGACCGAAACTAGTGTATAATATACTATGATATTTTACCGAAACTTCCATTTCGAAAAGTTTCATAGAATCTAATTTTTCGATGATTTTTTACAAAGACTTCCATCATAACCATCGCTCGAAAAATATATAAATGATATGTTAAGTTTCATATCATTTCGAACAGTCCCCGATTTAATTTGATTTTTGACCGAAACTAGTATAAACTAGTGTATAATAATATATTATGATTTTTTGAAAGAAACTTGCATTTCGAAAATTTTCATAGAATCTAGTTTTCAGATGATTTTCTTGCATGGACTTCCATCATAACTCTTAACATATATAAATGATCTGAAAAGTCCTGTATAATTTCAAATAGTCCCCAATTAAATTTTATTTTTTTTGACCGTAACTAGTGTATAATATACTATGATTTTTGACCGAAATTTGCATTTCGAAAAGAATCATAGAATCTAATATTCCGATGACTTTTTAAATTGAATTCCATCATAATATTCCCTCGAAAAATATATAAATGATATGTGAAGTTTCGTATCATGTTGAATAGTCTCCGATTTAATTTGATTTTTGACCGAAATTAGTATAAACTAGTGTGTAATATATTATGATTTTTTGATCGAAACTTGCATTTCGAAAAGTTTCATAGAATCTAGTTTTCAGATGATTTTCTTGCATGGACTTCCATCATAAACTTCCCTCTTAACATATATAAATGATCTGAAAAGTCTCGAATAATTTCAAATAGTCCCCAATTAAATTTTATTTATTGACCGAAACTAGTGTATAATATACTATGATTTTTGACCGAAACTTGCATTTCGAATAGTTTCATAGAATTTATTTTTCCGATGATTTTTTACATCGACTTCCATCATACCAATCATTCAAAAACATTTATAAATGATATGTGAAGTCTCGTATCATTTCAAATAGTCCCCAATAAAATTTGATTTTTTTGACCGAAACTAGTGTATAATATACTATGTTTTTTGACCGATACTTGCATTTCGAAAAGTTTCATAGTATCTAATTTTCCGATGATTTTTTAAAAAGACTTCCATCATAACCATCGCTCGAAAAATATATTAATTATATGTGAATTATCAAATCATTTCGAACAGTCCCCGATTTAATTTGATTTTTGACCGAAACTAGTATAAACTAGTGTATAATATATTATGATTTTTTGACCGAAACTTGCATTTCGAAAATTTTCATAGAATCTAGTTTTCAGATGATTTTCTTGCATGGACTTCCATCATAACTCTTAACATATATAAATGATCTGAAAAGTCCTGTATAATTTTAAATAGTCCCCAATTAAATTTTATTTTTTTGACCGAAACTAGTGTATAATATACTATGATATTTTACCGAAACTTCCATTTCGAAAAGTTTCATAGAATCTAATTTTTCGATGATTTTTTACAAAGACTTCCATCATAACCATCGCTCGAAAAATATATAAATGATATGTTAAGTTTCATATCATTTCGAACAGTCCCCGATTTAATTTGATTTTTGACCGAAACTAGTATAAACTAGTGTATAATAATATATTATGATTTTTTGAAAGAAACTTGCATTTCGAAAATTTCATAGAATCTAGTTTTCAGATGATTTTCTTGCATGGACTTCCATCATAACTCTTAACATATATAAATGATCTGAAAAGTCCTATATAATTTCAAATAGTCCCCAATTAAATTTTATTTTTTTTGACCGTAACTAGTGTATAATATACTATGATTTTTGACCGAAATTTGCATTTCGAAAAGAATCATAGAATCTAATATTCCGATGACTTTTTAAATAGAATTCCATCATAATATTCCCTCGAAAAATATATAAATGATATGTGAAGTTTCGTATCATGTTGAATAGTCTCCGATTTAATTTGATTTTTGACCGAAATTAGTATAAACTAGTGTGTAATATATTATGATTTTTTGATCGAAACTTGCATTTCGAAAAGTTTCATAGAATCTAGTTTTCAGATGATTTTCTTGCATGGACTTCCATCATAAACTTCCCTCTTAACATATATAAATGATCTGAAAAGTCTCGAATAATTTCAAATAGTCCCCAATTAAATTTTATTTATTGACCGAAACTAGTGTATTATACTATGATTTTTGACCGAAACTTGCATTTCGAATAGTTTCATAGAATTTATTTTTCCGATGATTTTTTACATCGACTTCCATCCTACCAATCATTCAAAAACATTTATAAATGATATGTGAAGTCTCGTATCATTTCAAATAGTCCCCAATAAAATTTGATTTTTTTGACCGAAACTAGTGTATAATATACTATGTTTTTTGACCGATACTTGCATTTCGAAAAGTTTCATAGTATCTAATTTTCCGATGATTTTTTAAAAAGACTTCCATCATAACCATCGCTCGAAAAATATATTAATTATATGTGAATTATCAAATCATTTCGAACAGTCCCCGATTTAATTTGATTTTTGACCGAAACTAGTATAAACTAGTGTATAATATATTATGATTTTTTGACCGAAACTTGCATTTCGAAAATTTTCATAGAATCTAGTTTTCAGATGATTTTCTTGCATGGACTTCCATCATAACTCTTAACATATATAAATGATCTGAAAAGTCCTGTATAATTTTAAATAGTCCCCAATTAAATTTTATTTTTTTGACCGAAACTAGTGTATAATATACTATGATATTTTACCGAAACTTCCATTTCGAAAAGTTTCATAGAATCTAATTTTTCGATGATTTTTTACAAAGACTTCCATCATAACCATCGCTCGAAAAATATATAAATGATATGTTAAGTTTCATATCATTTCGAACAGTCCCCGATTTAATTTGATTTTTGACCGAAACTAGTATAAACTAGTGTATAATAATATATTATGATTTTTTGAAAGAAACTTGCATTTCGAAAATTTTCATAGAATCTAGTTTTCAGATGATTTTCTTGCATGGACTTCCATCATAACTCTTAACATATATAAATGATCTGAAAAGTCCTATATAATTTCAAATAGTCCCCAATTAAATTTTATTTTTTTTGACCGTAACTAGTGTATAATATACTATGATTTTTGACCGAAATTTGCATTTCGAAAAGAATCATAGAATCTAATATTCCGATGACTTTTTAAATTGAATTCCATCATAATATTCCCTCGAAAAATATATAAATGATATGTGAAGTTTCGTATCATGTTGAATAGTCTCCGATTTAATTTGATTTTTGACCGAAATTAGTATAAACTAGTGTGTAATATATTATGATTTTTTGATTGAAACTTGCATTTCGAAAAGTTTCATAGAATCTAGTTTTCAGATGATTTTCTTGCATGGACTTCCATCATAAACTTCCCTCTTAACATATATAAATGATCTGAAAAGTCTCGAATAATTTCAAATAGTCCCCAATTAAATTTTATTTGTTGACCGAAACTAGTGTATAATATACTATGATTTTTGACCGAAACTTGCATTTCGAATAGTTTCATAGAATTTATTTTTCCGATGATTTTTTACATCGACTTCCATCATACCAATCATTCAAAAACATTTATAAATGATATGTGAAGTCTCGTATCATTTCAAATAGTCCCCAATAAAATTTGATTTTTTTGACCGAAACTAGTGTATAATATACTATGTTTTTTGACCGATACTTGCATTTCGAAAAGTTTCATAGTATCTAATTTTCCGATGATTTTTTAAAAAGACTTCCATCATAACCATCGCTCGAAAAATATATTAATTATATGTGAATTATCAAATCATTTCGAACAGTCCCCGATTTAATTTGATTTTTGACCGAAACTAGTATAAACTAGTGTATAATATATTATGATTTTTTGACCGAAACTTGCATTTCGAAAATTTTCATAGAATCTAGTTTTCAGATGATTTTCTTGCATGGACTTCCATCATAACTCTTAACATATATAAATGATCTGAAAAGTCCTGTATAATTTTAAATAGTCCCCAATTAAATTTTATTTTTTTGACCGAAACTAGTGTATAATATACTATGATATTTTACCGAAACTTCCATTTCGAAAAGTTTCATAGAATCTAATTTTTCGATGATTTTTTACAAAGACTTCCATCATAACCATCGCTCGAAAAATATATAAATGATATGTTAAGTTTCATATCATTTCGAACAGTCCCCGATTTAATTTGATTTTTGACCGAAACTAGTATAAACTAGTGTATAATAATATATTATGATTTTTTGAAAGAAACTTGCATTTCGAAAATTTTCATAGAATCTAGTTTTCAGATGATTTTCTTGCATGGACTTCCATCATAACTCTTAACATATATAAATGATCTGAAAAGTCCTGTATAATTTCAAATAGTCCCCAATTAAATTTTATTTTTTTTGACCGTAACTAGTGTATAATATACTATGATTTTTGACCGAAATTTGCATTTCGAAAAGAATCATAGAATCTAATATTCCGATGACTTTTTAAATTGAATTCCATCATAATATTCCCTCGAAAAATATATAAATGATATGTGAAGTTTCGTATCATGTTGAATAGTCTCCGATTTAATTTGATTTTTGACCGAAATTAGTATAAACTAGTGTGTAATATATTATGATTTTTTGATCGAAACTTGCATTTCGAAAAGTTTCATAGAATCTAGTTTTCAGATGATTTTCTTGCATGGACTTCCATCATAAACTTCCCTCTTAACATATATAAATGATCTGAAAAGTCTCGAATAATTTCAAATAGTCCCCAATTAAATTTTATTTATTGACCGAAACTAGTGTATAATATACTATGATTTTTGACCGAAACTTGCATTTCGAATAGTTTCATAGAATTTATTTTTCCGATGATTTTTTACATCGACTTCCATCATACCAATCATTCAAAAACATTTATAAATGATATGTGAAGTCTCGTATCATTTCAAATAGTCCCCAATAAAATTTGATTTTTTTGACCGAAACTAGTGTATAATATACTATGTTTTTTGACCGATACTTGCATTTCGAAAAGTTTCATAGTATCTAATTTTCCGATGATTTTTTAAAAAGACTTCCATCATAACCATCGCTCGAAAAATATATTAATTATATGTGAATTATCAAATCATTTCGAACAGTCCCCGATTTAATTTGATTTTTGACCGAAACTAGTATAAACTAGTGTATAATATATTATGATTTTTTGACCGAAACTTGCATTTCGAAAATTTTCATAGAATCTAGTTTTCAGATGATTTTCTTGCATGGACTTCCATCATAACTCTTAACATATATAAATGATCTGAAAAGTCCTGTATAATTTTAAATAGTCCCCAATTAAATTTTATTTTTTTGACCGAAACTAGTGTATAATATACTATGATATTTTACCGAAACTTCCATTTCGAAAAGTTTCATAGAATCTAATTTTTCGATGATTTTTTACAAAGACTTCCATCATAACCATCGCTCGAAAAATATATAAATGATATGTTAAGTTTCATATCATTTCGAACAGTCCCCGATTTAATTTGATTTTTGACCGAAACTAGTATAAACTAGTGTATAATAATATATTATGATTTTTTGAAAGAAACTTGCATTTCGAAAATTTCATAGAATCTAGTTTTCAGATGATTTTCTTGCATGGACTTCCATCATAACTCTTAACATATATAAATGATCTGAAAAGTCCTATATAATTTCAAATAGTCCCCAATTAAATTTTATTTTTTTTGACCGTAACTAGTGTATAATATACTATGATTTTTGACCGAAATTTGCATTTCGAAAAGAATCATAGAATCTAATATTCCGATGACTTTTTAAATAGAATTCCATCATAATATTCCCTCGAAAAATATATAAATGATATGTGAAGTTTCGTATCATGTTGAATAGTCTCCGATTTAATTTGATTTTTGACCGAAATTAGTATAAACTAGTGTGTAATATATTATGATTTTTTGATCGAAACTTGCATTTCGAAAAGTTTCATAGAATCTAGTTTTCAGATGATTTTCTTGCATGGACTTCCATCATAAACTTCCCTCTTAACATATATAAATGATCTGAAAAGTCTCGAATAATTTCAAATAGTCCCCAATTAAATTTTATTTATTGACCGAAACTAGTGTATTATACTATGATTTTTGACCGAAACTTGCATTTCGAATAGTTTCATAGAATTTATTTTTCCGATGATTTTTTACATCGACTTCCATCCTACCAATCATTCAAAAACATTTATAAATGATATGTGAAGTCTCGTATCATTTCAAATAGTCCCCAATAAAATTTGATTTTTTTGACCGAAACTAGTGTATAATATACTATGTTTTTTGACCGATACTTGCATTTCGAAAAGTTTCATAGTATCTAATTTTCCGATGATTTTTTAAAAAGACTTCCATCATAACCATCGATCGAAAAATATATTAATTATATGTGAATTATCAAATCATTTCGAACAGTCCCCGATTTAATTTGATTTTTGACCGAAACTAGTATAAACTAGTGTATAATATATTATGATTTTTTGACCGAAACTTGCATTTCGAAAATTTTCATAGAATCTAGTTTTCAGATGATTTTCTTGCATGGACTTCCATCATAACTCTTAACATATATAAATGATCTGAAAAGTCCTGTATAATTTTAAATAGTCCCCAATTAAATTTTTTTTTTTGACCGAAACTAGTGTATAATATACTATGATATTTTACCGAAACTTCCATTTCGAAAAGTTTCATAGAATCTAATTTTTCGATGATTTTTTACAAAGACTTCCATCATAACCATCGCTCGAAAAATATATAAATGATATGTTAAGTTTCATATCATTTCGAACAGTCCCCGATTTAATTTGATTTTTGACCGAAACTAGTATAAACTAGTGTATAATAATATATTATGATTTTTTGAAAGAAACTTGCATTTCGAAAATTTTCATAGAATCTAGTTTTCAGATGATTTTCTTGCATGGACTTCCATCATAACTCTTAACATATATAAATGATCTGAAAAGTCCTATATAATTTCAAATAGTCCCCAATTAAATTTTATTTTTTTTGACCGTAACTAGTGTATAATATACTATGATTTTTGACCGAAATTTGCATTTCGAAAAGAATCATAGAATCTAATATTCCGATGACTTTTTAAATTGAATTCCATCATAATATTCCCTCGAAAAATATATAAATGATATGTGAAGTTTCGTATCATGTTGAATAGTCTCCGATTTAATTTGATTTTTGACCGAAATTAGTATAAACTAGTGTGTAATATATTATGATTTTTTGATTGAAACTTGCATTTCGAAAAGTTTCATAGAATCTAGTTTTCAGATGATTTTCTTGCATGGACTTCCATCATAAACTTCCCTCTTAACATATATAAATGATCTGAAAAGTCTCGAATAATTTCAAATAGTCCCCAATTAAATTTTATTTGTTGACCGAAACTAGTGTATAATATACTATGATTTTTGACCGAAACTTGCATTTCGAATAGTTTCATAGAATTTATTTTTCCGATGATTTTTTACATCGACTTCCATCATACCAATCATTCAAAAACATTTATAAATGATATGTGAAGTCTCGTATCATTTCAAATAGTCCCCAATAAAATTTTATTTTTTTGACCGAAACTAGTGTATAATATACTATGTTTTTTGACCGATACTTGCATTTCGAAAAGTTTCATAGTATCTAATTTTCCGATGATTTTTTAAAAAGACTTCCATCATAACCATCGCTTGAAAAATATATTAATTATATGTGAATTATCAAATCATTTCGAACAGTCCCCGATTTAATTTGATTTTTGACCGAAACTAGTATAAACTAGTGTATAATATATTATGATTTTTTGACCGAAACTTGCATTTCGAAAATTTTCATAGAATCTAGTTTTCAGATGATTTTCTTGCATGGACTTCCATCATAACTCTTAACATATATAAATGATCTGAAAAGTCCTGTATAATTTTAAATAGTCCCCAATTAAATTTTATTTTTTTGACCGAAACTAGTGTATAATATACTATGATATTTTACCGAAACTTCCATTTCGAAAAGTTTCATAGAATCTAATTTTTCGATGATTTTTTACAAAGACTTCCATCATAACCATCGCTCGAAAAATATATAAATGATATGTTAAGTTTCATATCATTTCGAACAGTCCTCGATTTAATTTGATTTTTGACCGAAACTAGTATAAACTAGTGTATAATAATATATTATGATTTTTTGAAAGAAACTTGCATTTCGAAAATTTCATAGAATCTAGTTTTCAGATGATTTTCTTGCATGGACTTCCATCATAACTTTTAACATATATAAATGATCTGAAAAGTCCTATATAATTTCAAATAGTCCCCAATTAAATTTTATTTTTTTTGACCGTAACTAGTGTATAATATACTATGATTTTTGACCGAAATTTGCATTTCGAAAAGAATCATAGAATCTAATATTCCGATGACTTTTTAAATAGAATTCCATCATAATATTCCCTCGAAAAATATATAAATGATATGTGAAGTTTCGTATCATGTTGAATAGTCTCCGATTTAATTTGATTTTTGACCGAAATTAGTATAAACTAGTGTGTAATATATTATGATTTTTTGATCGAAACTTGCATTTCGAAAAGTTTCATAGAATCTAGTTTTCAGATGATTTTCTTGCATGGACTTCCATCATAAACTTCCCTCTTAACATATATAAATGATCTGAAAAGTCTCGAATAATTTCAAATAGTCCCCAATTAAATTTTATTTATTGACTGAAACTAGTGTATAATATACTATGATTTTTGACCGAAACTTGCATTTCGAATAGTTTCATAGAATTTATTTTTCCGATGATTTTTTACATCGACTTCCATCATACCAATCATTCAAAAACATTTATAAATGATATGTGAAGTCTCGTATCATTTCAAATAGTCCCCAATAAAATTTGATTTTTTTGACCGAAACTAGTGTATAATATACTATGTTTTTTGACCGATACTTGCATTTCGAAAAGTTTCATAGTATCTAATTTTCCGATGATTTTTTAAAAAGACTTCCATCATAACCATCGCTCGAAAAATATATTAATTATATGTGAATTATCAAATCATTTCGAACAGTCCCCGATTTAATTTGATTTTTGACCGAAACTAGTATAAACTAGTGTATAATATATTATGATTTTTTGACCGAAACTTGCATTTCGAAAATTTTCATAGAATCTAGTTTTCAGATGATTTTCTTGCATGGACTTCCATCATAACTCTTAACATATATAAATGATCTGAAAAGTCCTGTATAATTTTAAATAGTCCCCAATTAAATTTTATTTTTTTGACCGAAACTAGTGTATAATATACTATGATATTTTACCGAAACTTCCATTTCGAAAAGTTTCATAGAATCTAATTTTTCGATGATTTTTTACAAAGACTTCCATCATAACCATCGCTCGAAAAATATATAAATGATATGTTAAGTTTCATATCATTTCGAACAGTCCCCGATTTAATTTGATTTTTGACCGAAACTAGTATAAACTAGTGTATAATAATATATTATGATTTTTTGAAAGAAACTTGCATTTCGAAAATTTTCATAGAATCTAGTTTTCAGATGATTTTCTTGCATGGACTTCCATCATAACTCTTAACATATATAAATGATCTGAAAAGTCCTGTATAATTTCAAATAGTCCCCAATTAAATTTTATTTTTTTTGACCGTAACTAGTGTATAATATACTATGATTTTTGACCGAAATTTGCATTTCGAAAAGAATCATAGAATCTAATATTCCGATGACTTTTTAAATTTAATTCCATCATAATATTCCCTCGAAAAATATATAAATGATATGTGAAGTTTCGTATCATGTTGAATAGTCTCCGATTTAATTTGATTTTTGACCGAAATTAGTATAAACTAGTGTGTAATATATTATGATTTTTTGATCGAAACTTGCATTTCGAAAAGTTTCATAGAATCTAGTTTTCAGATGATTTTCTTGCATGGACTTCCATCATAAACTTCCCTCTTAACATATATAAATGATCTGAAAAGTCTCGAATAATTTCAAATAGTCCCCAATTAAATTTTATTTATTGACCGAAACTAGTGTATAATATACTATGATTTTTGACCGAAACTTGCATTTCGAATAGTTTCATAGAATTTATTTTTCCGATGATTTTTTACATCGACTTCCATCATACCAATCATTCAAAAACATTTATAAATGATATGTGAAGTCTCGTATCATTTCAAATAGTCCCCAATAAAATTTGATTTTTTTGACCGAAACTAGTGTATAATATACTATGTTTTTTGACCGATACTTGCATTTCGAAAAGTTTCATAGTATCTAATTTTCCGATGATTTTTTAAAAAGACTTCCATCATAACCATCGCTCGAAAAATATATTAATTATATGTGAATTATCAAATCATTTCGAACAGTCCCCGATTTAATTTGATTTTTGACCGAAACTAGTATAAACTAGTGTATAGTATATTATGATTTTTTGACCGAAACTTGCATTTCGAAAATTTTCATAGAATCTAGTTTTCAGATGATTTTCTTGCATGGACTTCCATCATAACTCTTAACATATATAAATGATCTGAAAAGTCCTGTATAATTTTAAATAGTCCCCAATTAAATTTTATTTTTTTGACCGAAACTAGTGTATAATATACTATGATATTTTACCGAAACTTCCATTTCGAAAAGTTTCATAGAATCTAATTTTTCGATGATTTTTTACAAAGACTTCCATCATAACCATCGCTCGAAAAATATATAAATGATATGTTAAGTTTCATATCATTTCGAACAGTCCCCGATTTAATTTGATTTTTGACCGAAACTAGTATAAACTAGTGTATAATAATATATTATGATTTTTTGAAAGAAACTTGCATTTCGAAAATTTTCATAGAATCTAGTTTTCAGATGATTTTCTTGCATGGACTTCCATCATAACTCTTAACATATATAAATGATCTGAAAAGTCCTATATAATTTCAAATAGTCCCCAATTAAATTTTATTTTTTTTGACCGTAACTAGTGTATAATATACTATGATTTTTGACCGAAATTTGCATTTCGAAAAGAATCATAGAATCTAATATTCCGATGACTTTTTAAATTGAATTCCATCATAATATTCCCTCGAAAAATATATAAATGATATGTGAAGTTTCGTATCATGTTGAATAGTCTCCGATTTAATTTGATTTTTGACCGAAATTAGTATAAACTAGTGTGTAATATATTATGATTTTTTGATCGAAACTTGCATTTCGAAAAGTTTCATAGAATCTAGTTTTCAGATGATTTTCTTGCATGGACTTCCATCATAAACTTCCCTCTTAACATATATAAATGATCTGAAAAGTCTCGAATAATTTCAAATAGTCCCCAATTAAATTTTATTTATTGACCGAAACTAGTGTATAATATACTATGATTTTTGACCGAAACTTGCATTTCGAATAGTTTCATAGAATTTATTTTTCCGATGATTTTTTACATCGACTTCCATCATACCAATCATTCAAAAACATTTATAAATGATATGTGAAGTCTCGTATCATTTCAAATAGTCCCCAATAAAATTTGATTTTTTTGACCGAAACTAGTGTATAATATACTATGTTTTTTGACCGATACTTGCATTTCGAAAAGTTTCATAGTATCTAATTTTCCGATGATTTTTTAAAAAGACTTCCATCATAACCATCGCTCGAAAAATATATTAATTATATGTGAATTATCAAATCATTTCGAACAGTCCCCGATTTAATTTGATTTTTGACCGAAACTAGTATAAACTAGTGTATAGTATATTATGATTTTTTGACCGAAACTTGCATTTCGAAAATTTTCATAGAATCTAGTTTTCAGATGATTTTCTTGCATGGACTTCCATCATAACTCTTAACATATATAAATGATCTGAAAAGTCCTGTATAATTTTAAATAGTCCCCAATTAAATTTTATTTTTTTGACCGAAACTAGTGTATAATATACTATGATATTTTACCGAAACTTCCATTTCGAAAAGTTTCATAGAATCTAATTTTTCGATGATTTTTTACAAAGACTTCCATCATAACCATCGCTCGAAAAATATATAAATGATATGTTAAGTTTCATATCATTTCGAACAGTCCCCGATTTAATTTGATTTTTGACCGAAACTAGTATAAACTAGTGTATAATAATATATTATGATTTTTTGAAAGAAACTTGCATTTCGAAAATTTTCATAGAATCTAGTTTTCAGATGATTTTCTTGCATGGACTTCCATCATAACTCTTAACATATATAAATGATCTGAAAAGTCCTATATAATTTCAAATAGTCCCCAATTAAATTTTATTTTTTTTGACCGTAACTAGTGTATAATATACTATGATTTTTGACCGAAATTTGCATTTCGAAAAGAATCATAGAATCTAATATTCCGATGACTTTTTAAATAGAATTCCATCATAATATTCCCTCGAAAAATATGTAAATGATATGTGAAGTTTCGTATCATGTTGAATAGTCTCCGATTTAATTTGATTTTTGACCGAAATTAGTATAAACTAGTGTGTAATATATTATGATTTTTTGATCGAAACTTGCATTTCGAAAAGTTTCATAGAATCTAGTTTTCAGATGATTTTCTTGCATGGACTTCCATCATAAACTTCCCTCTTAACATATATAAATGATCTGAAAAGTCTCGAATAATTTCAAATAGTCCCCAATTAAATTTTATTTATTGACCGAAACTAGTGTATAATATACTATGATTTTTGACCGAAACTTGCATTTCGAATAGTTTCATAGAATTTATTTTTCCGATGATTTTTTACATCGACTTCCATCATACCAATCATTCAAAAACATTTATAAATGATATGTGAAGTCTCGTATCATTTCAAATAGTCCCCAATAAAATTTGATTTTTTTGACCGAAACTAGTGTATAATATACTATGTTTTTTGACCGATACTTGCATTTCGAAAAGTTTCATAGTATCTAATTTTCCGATGATTTTTTAAAAAGACTTCCATCATAACCATCGCTCGAAAAATATATTAATTATATGTGAATTATCAAATCATTTCGAACAGTCCCCGATTTAATTTGATTTTTGACCGAAACTAGTATAAACTAGTGTATAGTATATTATGATTTTTTGACCGAAACTTGCATTTCGAAAATTTTCATAGAATCTAGTTTTCAGATGATTTTCTTGCATGGACTTCCATCATAACTCGTAACATATATAAATGATCTGAAAAGTCCTGTATAATTTTAAATAGTCCCCAATTAAATTTTATTTTTTTGACCGAAACTAGTGTATAATATACTATGATATTTTACCGAAACTTCCATTTCGAAAAGTTTCATAGAATCTAATTTTTCGATGATTTTTTACAAAGACTTCCATCATAACCATCGCTCGAAAAATATATAAATGATATGTTAAGTTTCATATCATTTCGAACAGTCCCCGATTTAATTTGATTTTTGACCGAAACTAGTATAAACTAGTGTATAATAATATATTATGATTTTTTGAAAGAAACTTGCATTTCGAAAATTTTCATAGAATCTAGTTTTCAGATGATTTTCTTGCATGGACTTCCATCATAACTCTTAACATATATAAATGATCTGAAAAGTCCTATATAATTTCAAATAGTCCCCAATTAAATTTTATTTTTTTTGACCGTAACTAGTGTATAATATACTATGATTTTTGACCGAAATTTGCATTTCGAAAAGAATCATAGAATCTAATATTCCGATGACTTTTTAAATAGAATTCCATCATAATATTCCCTCGAAAAATATATAAATGATATGTGAAGTTTCGTATCATGTTGAATAGTCTCCGATTTAATTTGATTTTTGACCGAAATTAGTATAAACTAGTGTGTAATATATTATGATTTTTTGATCGAAACTTGCATTTCGAAAAGTTTCATAGAATCTAGTTTTCAGATGATTTTCTTGCATGGACTTCCATCATAAACTTCCCTCTTAACATATATAAATGATCTGAAAAGTCTCGAATAATTTCAAATAGTCCCCAATTAAATTTTATTTATTGACCGAAACTAGTGTATAATATACTATGATTTTTGACCGAAACTTGCATTTCGAATAGTTTCATAGAATTTATTTTTCCGATGATTTTTTACATCGACTTCCATCATACCAATCATTCAAAAACATTTATAAATGATATGTGAAGTCTCGTATCATTTCAAATAGTCCCCAATAAAATTTGATTTTTTTGACCGAAACTAGTGTATAATATACTATGTTTTTTGACCGATACTTGCATTTCGAAAAGTTTCATAGTATCTAATTTTCCGATGATTTTTTAAAAAGACTTCCATCATAACCATCGCTCGAAAAATATATTAATTATATGTGAATTATCAAATCATTTCGAACAGTCCCCGATTTAATTTGATTTTTGACCGAAACTAGTATAAACTAGTGTATAATATATTATGATTTTTTGACCGAAACTTGCATTTCGAAAATTTTCATAGAATCTAGTTTTCAGATGATTTTCTTGCATGGACTTCCATCATAACTCTTAACATATATAAATGATCTGAAAAGTCCTGTATAATTTTAAATAGTCCCCAATTAAATTTTATTTTTTTGACCGAAACTAGTGTATAATATACTATGATATTTTACCGAAACTTCCATTTCGAAAAGTTTCATAGAATCTAATTTTTCGATGATTTTTTACAAAGACTTCCATCATAACCATCGCTCGAAAAATATATAAATGATATGTTAAGTTTCATATCATTTCGAACAGTCCCCGATTTAATTTGATTTTTGACCGAAACTAGTATAAACTAGTGTATAATAATATATTATGATTTTTTGAAAGAAACTTGCATTTCGAAAATTTTCATAGAATCTAGTTTTCAGATGATTTTCTTGCATGGACTTCCATCATAACTCTTAACATATATAAATGATCTGAAAAGTCCTGTATAATTTCAAATAGTCCCCAATTAAATTTTATTTTTTTTGACCGTAACTAGTGTATAATATACTATGATTTTTGACCGAAATTTGCATTTCGAAAAGAATCATAGAATCTAATATTCCGATGACTTTTTAAATTTAATTCCATCATAATATTCCCTCGAAAAATATATAAATGATATGTGAAGTTTCGTATCATGTTGAATAGTCTCCGATTTAATTTGATTTTTGACCGAAATTAGTATAAACTAGTGTGTAATATATTATGATTTTTTGATCGAAACTTGCATTTCGAAAAGTTTCATAGAATCTAGTTTTCAGATGATTTTCTTGCATGGACTTCCATCATAAACTTCCCTCTTAACATATATAAATGATCTGAAAAGTCTCGAATAATTTCAAATAGTCCCCAATTAAATTTTATTTATTGACCGAAACTAGTGTATAATATACTATGATTTTTGACCGAAACTTGCATTTCGAATAGTTTCATAGAATTTATTTTTCCGATGATTTTTTACATCGACTTCCATCATACCAATCATTCAAAAACATTTATAAATGATATGTGAAGTCTCGTATCATTTCAAATAGTCCCCAATAAAATTTGATTTTTTTGACCGAAACTAGTGTATAATATACTATGTTTTTTGACCGATACTTGCATTTCGAAAAGTTTCATAGTATCTAATTTTCCGATGATTTTTTAAAAAGACTTCCATCATAACCATCGCTCGAAAAATATATTAATTATATGTGAATTATCAAATCATTTCGAACAGTCCCCGATTTAATTTGATTTTTGACCGAAACTAGTATAAACTAGTGTATAGTATATTATGATTTTTTGACCGAAACTTGCATTTCGAAAATTTTCATAGAATCTAGTTTTCAGATGATTTTCTTGCATGGACTTCCATCATAACTCTTAACATATATAAATGATCTGAAAAGTCCTGTATAATTTTAAATAGTCCCCAATTAAATTTTATTTTTTTGACCGAAACTAGTGTATAATATACTATGATATTTTACCGAAACTTCCATTTCGAAAAGTTTCATAGAATCTAATTTTTCGATGATTTTTTACAAAGACTTCCATCATAACCATCGCTCGAAAAATATATAAATGATATGTTAAGTTTCATATCATTTCGAACAGTCCCCGATTTAATTTGATTTTTGACCGAAACTAGTATAAACTAGTGTATAATAATATATTATGATTTTTTGAAAGAAACTTGCATTTCGAAAATTTTCATAGAATCTAGTTTTCAGATGATTTTCTTGCATGGACTTCCATCATAACTCTTAACATATATAAATGATCTGAAAAGTCCTATATAATTTCAAATAGTCCCCAATTAAATTTTATTTTTTTTGACCGTAACTAGTGTATAATATACTATGATTTTTGACCGAAATTTGCATTTCGAAAAGAATCATAGAATCTAATATTCCGATGACTTTTTAAATAGAATTCCATCATAATATTCCCTCGAAAAATATGTAAATGATATGTGAAGTTTCGTATCATGTTGAATAGTCTCCGATTTAATTTGATTTTTGACCGAAATTAGTATAAACTAGTGTGTAATATATTATGATTTTTTGATCGAAACTTGCATTTCGAAAAGTTTCATAGAATCTAGTTTTCAGATGATTTTCTTGCATGGACTTCCATCATAAACTTCCCTCTTAACATATATAAATGATCTGAAAAGTCTCGAATAATTTCAAATAGTCCCCAATTAAATTTTATTTATTGACCGAAACTAGTGTATAATATACTATGATTTTTGACCGAAACTTGCATTTCGAATAGTTTCATAGAATTTATTTTTCCGATGATTTTTTACATCGACTTCCATCATACCAATCATTCAAAAACATTTATAAATGATATGTGAAGTCTCGTATCATTTCAAATAGTCCCCAATAAAATTTGATTTTTTTGACCGAAACTAGTGTATAATATACTATGTTTTTTGACCGATACTTGCATTTCGAAAAGTTTCATAGTATCTAATTTTCCGATGATTTTTTAAAAAGACTTCCATCATAACCATCGCTCGAAAAATATATTAATTATATGTGAATTATCAAATCATTTCGAACAGTCCCCGATTTAATTTGATTTTTGACCGAAACTAGTATAAACTAGTGTATAGTATATTATGATTTTTTGACCGAAACTTGCATTTCGAAAATTTTCATAGAATCTAGTTTTCAGATGATTTTCTTGCATGGACTTCCATCATAACTCGTAACATATATAAATGATCTGAAAAGTCCTGTATAATTTTAAATAGTCCCCAATTAAATTTTATTTTTTTGACCGAAACTAGTGTATAATATACTATGATATTTTACCGAAACTTCCATTTCGAAAAGTTTCATAGAATCTAATTTTTCGATGATTTTTTACAAAGACTTCCATCATAACCATCGCTCGAAAAATATATAAATGATATGTTAAGTTTCATATCATTTCGAACAGTCCCCGATTTAATTTGATTTTTGACCGAAACTAGTATAAACTAGTGTATAATAATATATTATGATTTTTTGAAAGAAACTTGCATTTCGAAAATTTTCATAGAATCTAGTTTTCAGATGATTTTCTTGCATGGACTTCCATCATAACTCTTAACATATATAAATGATCTGAAAAGTCCTATATAATTTCAAATAGTCCCCAATTAAATTTTATTTTTTTTGACCGTAACTAGTGTATAATATACTATGATTTTTGACCGAAATTTGCATTTCGAAAAGAATCATAGAATCTAATATTCCGATGACTTTTTAAATAGAATTCCATCATAATATTCCCTCGAAAAATATATAAATGATATGTGAAGTTTCGTATCATGTTGAATAGTCTCCGATTTAATTTGATTTTTGACCGAAATTAGTATAAACTAGTGTGTAATATATTATGATTTTTTGATCGAAACTTGCATTTCGAAAAGTTTCATAGAATCTAGTTTTCAGATGATTTTCTTGCATGGACTTCCATCATAAACTTCCCTCTTAACATATATAAATGATCTGAAAAGTCTCGAATAATTTCAAATAGTCCCCAATTAAATTTTATTTATTGACCGAAACTAGTGTATAATATACTATGATTTTTGACCGAAACTTGCATTTCGAATAGTTTCATAGAATTTATTTTTCCGATGATTTTTTACATCGACTTCCATCATACCAATCATTCAAAAACATTTATAAATGATATGTGAAGTCTCGTATCATTTCAAAAAGTCCCCAATAAAATTTGATTTTTTTGACCGAAACTAGTGTATAATATACTATGTTTTTTGACCGATACTTGCATTTCGAAAAGTTTCATAGTATCTAATTTTCCGATGATTTTTTAAAAAGACTTCCATCATAACCATCGCTCGAAAAATATATTAATTATATGTGAATTATCAAATCATTTCGAACAGTCCCCGATTTAATTTGATTTTTGACCGAAACTAGTATAAACTAGTGTATAATATATTATGATTTTTTGACCGAAACTTGCATTTCGAAAATTTTCATAGAATCTAGTTTTCAGATGATTTTCTTGCATGGACTTCCATCATAACTCTTAACATATATAAATGATCTGAAAAGTCCTGTATAATTTTAAATAGTATCCAATTAAATTTTATTTTTTTGACCAAAACTAGTGTATAATATACTATGATATTTTACCGAAACTTCCATTTCGAAAAGTTTCATAGAATCTTATTTTTCGATGATTTTTTACAAAGACTTCCATCATAACCATCGCTCGAAAAATATATAAATGATATGTTAAGTTTCATATCATTTCGAACAGTCCCCGATTTAATTTGATTTTTGACCGAAACTAGTATAAACTAGTGTATAATAATATATTATGACTTTTTGACCGAAACTTGCATTTCAAAAATTTTCATAGAATCTAGTTTTCAGATGATTTTCTTGCATGGACTTCAATCATAACCCTTAACATATATAAATGATCTGAAAAGTCTTGTATAATTTCAAATAGTCCCCAATTAAATTTTATTTTTTTTGACCGAAACTAGTGTATAATATACTATGATTTTTGACCTAAATTTGCATTTCGAAAAGAATCATAGAATCTAATTTTCCGATGATTTTTTACAAAGACTTCCATCATAATCTTCCCTCGAAAAATATATAAATGATATGTGAAGTTTTGTACCATTTTGAACAGTCTCCGATTTAATTTGATTTTTGACCGAAACTAGTATAAACTAGTGTGTAATATATTATGATTTTTTGACCGAAACTTGCATTTCGAAAAGTTTCATAGAATCTAGTTTTCAGATGATTTTCTTGCATGGACTTCCATCATAAACTTCCCTCTTAACATATATAAATGATCTGAAAAGTCTCGAATAATTTCAAAAAGTCCCCAATTAAATTTTATTTTTTGACCAAAACTAATGTAAAATATACTATGATTTTTGACCGAAACTTGCATTTTGAAAAGTTTCATAGAATCTAATTTTCCGATGATTTTTTACATAGACTTCCATCATACCCATCATTCAAAAACATTTATAAATGATATGTGAAGTCTCGTATCATTTCAAAAAGTCCCCAATAAAATTTGATTTTTTTGACCGAAACTAGTGTATAATATACTATGTTTTTTGACCGATACTTGCATTTCGAAAAGTTTCATAGTATCTAATTTTCCGATGATTTTTTAAAAAGACTTCCATCATAACCATCGCTCGAAAAATATATTAATTATATGTGAATTATCAAATCATTTCGAACAGTCCCCGATTTAATTTGATTTTTGACCGAAACTAGTATAAACTAGTGTATAATATATTATGATTTTTTGACCGAAACTTGCATTTCGAAAATTTTCATAGAATCTAGTTTTCAGATGATTTTCTTGCATGGACTTCCATCATAACTCTTAACATATATAAATGATCTGAAAAGTCCTGTATAATTTTAAATAGTCCCCAATTAAATTTTATTTTTTTGACCGAAACTAGTGTATAATATACTATGATATTTTACCGAAACTTCCATTTCGAAAAGTTTCATAGAATCTAATTTTCCGATGATTTTTTACAAAGACTTCCATCATAACCTTCCCTCGAAAAATATATAAATGATATGTGAAGTTTTGTACCATTTTGAACAGTCTCCGATTTAATTTGATTTTTGACCGAAACTAGTATAAACTAGTGTGTAATATATTATGATTTTTTGACCGAAACTTGCATTTCGAAAAGTTTCATAGAATCTAGTTTTCAGATGATTTTCTTGCATGGACTTCCATCATAAACTTCCCTCTTAACATATATAAATGATCTGAAAAGTCTCGAATAATTTCAAATAGTCCCCAATTAAATTTTATTTTTTGACCGAAACTAGTGTAAAATATACTATGATTTTTGACCGAAACTTGCATTTTGAAAAGTTTCATAGAATCTAATTTTCCGATGATTTTTTACATAGACTTCCATCATACCCATCATTCAAAAACATTTATAAATGATATGTGAAGTCTCGTATCATTTCAAAAAGTCCCCAATAAAATTTGATTTTTTTGACCGAAACTAGTGTATAATATACTATGTTTTTTGACCGATACTTGCATTTCGAAAAGTTTCATAGTATCTAATTTTCCGATGATTTTTTAAAAAGACTTCCATCATAACCATCGCTCGAAAAATATATTAATTATATGTGAATTATCAAATCATTTCGAACAGTCCCCGATTTAATTTGATTTTTGACCGAAACTAGTATAAACTAGTGTATAATATATTATGATTTTTTGACCGAAACTTGCATTTCGAAAATTTTCATAGAATCTAGTTTTCAGATGATTTTCTTGCATGGACTTCCATCATAACTCTTAACATATATAAATGATCTGAAAAGTCCTGTATAATTTTAAATAGTCCCCAATTAAATTTTATTTTTTTGACCGAAACTAGTGTATAATATACTATGATATTTTACCGAAACTTCCATTTCGAATAGTTTCATAGAATCTAATTTTTCGATGATTTTTTACAAAGACTTCCATCATAACCTTCCCTCGAAAAATATATAAATGATATGTGAAGTTTTGTACCATTTTGAACAGTCTCCGATTTAATTTGATTTTTGACCGAAACTAGTATAAACTAGTGTGTAATATATTATGATTTTTTGACCGAAACTTGCATTTCGAAAAGTTTCATAGAATCTAGTTTTCAGATGATTTTCTTGCATGGACTTCCATCATAAACTTCCCTCTTAACATATATAAATGATCTGAAAAGTCTCGAATAATTTCAAATAGTCCCCAATTAAATTTTATTTTTTGACCGAAACTAGTGTAAAATATACTATGATTTTTGACCGAAACTTGCATTTTGAAAAGTTTCATAGAATCTAATTTTCCGATGATTTTTTACATAGACTTCCATCATACCCATCATTCAAAAACATTTATAAATGATATGTGAAGTCTCGTATCATTTCAAAAAGTCCCCAATAAAATTTGATTTTTTTGACCGAAACTAGTGTATAATATACTATGTTTTTTGACCGATACTTGCATTTCGAAAAGTTTCATAGTATCTAATTTTCCGATGATTTTTTAAAAAGACTTCCATCATAACCATCGCTCGAAAAATATATTAATTATATGTGAATTATCAAATCATTTCGAACAGTCCCCGATTTAATTTGATTTTTGTCCGAAACTAGTATAAACTAGTGTATAATATATTATGATTTTTTGACCGAAACTTGCATTTCGAAAATTTTCATAGAATCTAGTTTTCAGATGATTTTCTTGCATGGACTTCCATCATAACTCTTAACATATATAAATGATCTGAAAAGTCCTGTATAATTTTAAATAGTCCCCAATTAAATTTTATTTTTTTGACCGAAACTAGTGTATAATATACTATGATATTTTACCGAAACTTCCATTTCGAAAAGTTTCATAGAATCTAATTTTTCGATGATTTTTTACAAAGACTTCCATCATAACCATCGCTCGAAAAATATATAAATGATATGTTAAGTTTCATATCATTTCGAACAGTCCCCGATTTAATTTGATTTTTGACCGAAACTAGTATAAACTAGTGTATAATAATATATTATGATTTTTTGAAAGAAACTTGCATTTCGAAAATTTTCATAGAATCTAGTTTTCAGATGATTTTCTTGCATGGACTTCCATCATAACTCTTAACATATATAAATGATCTGAAAAGTCCTGTATAATTTCAAATAGTCCCCAATTAAATTTTATTTTTTTTGACCGAAACTAGTGTATAATATACTATGATTTTTGACCTAAATTTGCATTTCGAAAAGAATCATAGAATCTAATTTTCCGATGATTTTTTACAAAGACTTCCATCATAATCTTCCCTCGAAAAATATATAAATGATATGTGAAGTTTCGTATCATTTTGAACAGTCTCCGATTTAATTTGATTTTTGACCGAAATTAGTATAAACTAGTGTGTAATATATTATGATTTTTTGATCGAAACTTGCATTTCGAAAAGTTTCATAGAATCTAGTTTTCAGATGATTTTCTTGCATGGACTTCCATCATAAACTTCCCTCTTAACATATATAAATGATCTGAAAAGTCTCGAATAATTTCAAATAGTCCCCAATTAAATTTTATTTTTTGACCGAAACTAGTGTATAATATACTATAATTTTTGACCGAAACTTGCATTTCGAAAAGTTTCATAGAATTTATTTTTCCGATGATTTTTTACATGGACTTCCATCATACCAATCATTCAAAAACATTTATAAATGATATGTGAAGTCTCGTATCATTTCAAAAAGTCCCCAATAAAATTTGATTTTTTTGACCGAAACTAGTGTATAATATACTATGTTTTTTGACCGATACTTGCATTTCGAAAAGTTTCATAGTATCTAATTTTCCGATGATTTTTTAAAAAGACTTCCATCATAACCATCGCTCGAAAAATATATTAATTATATGTGAATTATCAAATCATTTCGAACAGTCCCCGATTTAATTTGATTTTTGACCGAAACTAGTATAAACTAGTGTATAATATATTATGATTTTTTGACCGAAACTTGCATTTCGAAAATTTTCATAGAATCTAGTTTTCAGATGATTTTCTTGCATGGACTTCCATCATAACTCTTAACATATATAAATGATCTGAAAAGTCCTGTATAATTTTAAATAGTCCCCAATTAAATTTTATTTTTTTGACCGAAACTAGTGTATATAATATACTATGATATTTTACCGAAACTTCCATTTCGAAAAGTTTCATAGAATCTAATTTTTCGATGATTTTTTACAAAGACTTCCATCATAACCATCGCTCGAAAAATATATAAATGATATGTTAAGTTTCATATCATTTCGAACAGTCCCCGATTTAATTTGATTTTTGACCGAAACTAGTATAAAGTAGTGTATAATAATATATTATGATTTTTTGACCGAAACTTACATTTCGAAAAGTTTCATAGAATCTAGTTTTCAGATGATTTTCTTGCATGGACTTCAATCATAACCCTTAACTTATATAAATGATCTTAAAAGTCTTGTATAATTTCAAATAGTCCCCAATTAAATTTTATTTTTTTTGACCGAAACTAGTGTATAATATACTATGACTTTTGACCGAAATTTGCATTTCGAAAAGAATCATAGAATCTAATATTCCGATGATTTTTTAAAAAGAATTCCATCATAATCTTCCCTCGAAAAATATATAAATGATATGTGAAGTTTCGTATCATTTTGAACAGTCTCCGATTTAATTTGATTTTTGACCGAAATTAGTATAAACTAGTGTGTAATATATTATGATTTTTTGATCGAAACTTGCATTTCGAAAAGTTTCATAGAATCTAGTTTTCAGATGATTTTCTTGCATGGACTTCCATCATAAACTTCCCTCTTAACATATATAAATGATCTGAAAAGTCTCGAATAATTTCAAATAGTCCCCAATTAAATTTTATTTTTTGACCGAAACTAGTGTATAATATACAATGATTTTTGACCGAAACTTGCATTTCGAAAAGTTTCATAGAATTTATTTTTCCGATGATTTTTTACATGGACTTCCATCATACCAATCATTCAAAAACATTTATAAATGATATGTGAAGTCTCGTATCATTTCAAAAAGTCCCCAATAAAATTTGATTTTTTTGACCGAAACTAGTGTATAATATACTATGTTTTTTGACCGATACTTGCATTTCGAAAAGTTTCATAGTATCTAATTTTCCGATGATTTTTTAAAAAGACTTCCATCATAACCATCGCTCGAAAAATATATTAATTATATGTGAATTATCAAATCATTTCGAACAGTCCCCGATTTAATTTGATTTTTGACCGAAACTAGTATAAACTAGTGTATAATATATTATGATATTTTGACCGAAACTTGCATTTCGAAAATTTTCATAGAATCTAGTTTTCAGATGATTTTCTTGCATGGACTTCCATCATAACTCTTAACATATATAAATGATCTGAAAAGTCCTGTATAATTTTAAATAGTATCCAATTAAATTTTATTTTTTTGACCGAAACTAGTGTATATAATATACTATGATATTTTACCGAAACTTCCATTTCGAAAAGTTTCATAGAATCTAATTTTTCTATGATTTTTTACAAAGACTTCCATCATAACCATCGCTCGAAAAATATATAAATGATATGTTAAGTTTCATATCATTTCGAACAGTCCCCGATTTAATTTGATTTTTGACCGAAACTAGTATAAAGTAGTGTATAATAATATATTATGATTTTTTGACCGAAACTTACATTTCGAAAAGTTTCATAGAATCGAGTTTTCAGATGATTTTCTTGCATGGACTTCAATCATAACCCTTAACTTATATAAATGATCTGAAAAGTCTTGTATAATTTCAAATAGTCCCCAATTAAATTTTATTTTTTTTGACCGAAACTAGTGTATAATATACTATGATTTTTGACCTAAATTTGCATTTCGAAAAGAATCATAGAATCTAATATTCCGATGATTTTTTACAAAGAATTCCATCATAATCTTCCCTCGAAAAATATATAAATGATATGTGAAGTTTTGTACCATTTTGAACAGTCTCCGATTTAATTTGATTTTTGACCGAAATTAGTATAAACTAGTGTGTAATATATTATGATTTTTTGACCGAAACTTGCATTTCGAAAAGTTTCATAGAATCTAGTTTTCAGATGATTTTCTTGCATGGACTTCCATCATAAACTTCCCTCTTAACATATATAAATGATCTGAAAAGTCTCGAATAATTTCAAATAGTCCCCAATTAAATTTTATTTTTTGCCCGAAACTAGTGTATAATATACTATGATTTTTGACCGAAACTTGCATTTCGAAAAGTTTCATAGAATCTAATTTTCCGATGATTTTTTACATGGACTTCCATCATACCAATCATTCAAAAACATTTATAAATGATATGTGAAGTCTCGTATCATTTCAAAAAGTCCCCAATAAAATTTGATTTTTTTGACCGAAACTAGTGTATAATATACTATGTTTTTATACCGATACTTGCATTTCGAAAAGTTTCATAGTATCTAATTTTCCGATGATTTTTTAAAAAGACTTCCATCATAACCATCGCTCGAAAAATATATTAATTATATGTGAATTATCAAATCATTTCGAACAGTCCCCGATTTAATTTGATTTTTGACCGAAACTAGTATAAACTAGTGTATAATATATTATGATTTTTTGACCGAAACTTGCATTTCGAAAATTTTCATAGAATCTAGTTTTCAGATGATTTTCTTGCATGGACTTCCATCATAACTCTTAACATATATAAATGATCTGAAAAGTCCTGTATAATTTTAAATAGTCCCCAATTAAATTTTATTTTTTTGACCGAAACTAGTGTATAATATACTATGATATTTTACCGAAACTTCCATTTCGAAAAGTTTCATAGAATCTAATTTTTCGATGATTTTTTACAAAGACTTCCATCATAACCATCGCTCGAAAAATATATAAATGATATGTTAAGTTTCATATCATTTCGAACAGTCCCCGATTTAATTTGATTTTTGACCGAAACTAGTATAAAGTAGTGTATAATAATATATTATGATTTTTTGACCGAAACTTACATTTCGAAAAGTTTCATAGAATCTAGTTTTCAGATGATTTTCTTGCATGGACTTCAATCATAACCCTTAACTTATATAAATGATCTGAAAAGTCTTGTATAATTTCAAATAGTCCCCAATTAAATTTTATTTTTTTGACCGAAACTAGTGTATAATATACTATGACTTTTGACCGAAATTTGCATTTCGAAAAGAATCATAGAATCTAATATTCCGATGATTTTTTAAAAAGAATTCCATCATAATCTTCCCTCGAAAAATATATAAATGATATGTGAAGTTTCGTATCATTTTGAACAGTCTCCGATTTAATTTGATTTTTGACCGAAATTAGTATAAACTAGTGTGTAATATATTATGATTTTTTGATCGAAACTTGCATTTCGAAAAGTTTCATAGAATCTAGTTTTCAGATGATTTTCTTGCATGGACTTCCATCATAAACTTCCCTCTTAACATATATAAATGATCTGAAAAGTCTCGAATAATTTCAAATAGTCCCCAATTAAATTTTATTTTTTGACCGAAACTAGTGTATAATATACAATGATTTTTGACCGAAACTTGCATTTCGAAAAGTTTCATAGAATTTATTTTTCCGATGATTTTTTACATGGACTTCCATCATACCAATCATTCAAAAACATTTATAAATGATATGTGAAGTCTCGTATCATTTCAAAAAGTCCCCAATAAAATTTGATTTTTTTGACCGAAACTAGTGTATAATATACTATGTTTTTTGACCGATACTTGCATTTCGAAAAGTTTCATAGTATCTAATTTTCCGATGATTTTTTAAAAAGACTTCCATCATAACCATCGCTCGAAAAATATATTAATTATATGTGAATTATCAAATCATTTCGAACAGTCCCCGATTTAATTTGATTTTTGACCGAAACTAGTATAAACTAGTGTATAATATATTATGATATTTTGACCGAAACTTGCATTTCGAAAATTTTCATAGAATCTAGTTTTCAGATGATTTTCTTGCATGGACTTCCATCATAACTCTTAACATATATAAATGATCTGAAAAGTCCTGTATAATTTTAAATAGTATCCAATTAAATTTTATTTTTTTGACCGAAACTAGTGTATATAATATACTATGATATTTTACCGAAACTTCCATTTCGAAAAGTTTCATAGAATCTAATTTTTCTATGATTTTTTACAAAGACTTCCAACATAACCATCGCTCGAAAAATATATAAATGATATGTTAAGTTTCATATCATTTCGAACAGTCCCCGATTTAATTTGATTTTTGACCGAAACTAGTATAAAGTAGTGTATAATAATATATTATGATTTTTTGACCGAAACTTACATTTCGAAAAGTTTCATAGAATCTAGTTTTCAGATGATTTTCTTGCATGGACTTCAATCATAACCCTTAACTTATATAAATGATCTGAAAAGTCTTGTATAATTTCAAATAGTCCCCAATTAATTTTTATTTTTTTTGACCGAAACTAGTGTATAATATACTATGATTTTTGACCTAAATTTGCATTTCGAAAAGAATCATAGAATCTAATATTCCGATGATTTTTTACAAAGAATTCCATCATAATCTTCCCTCGAAAAATATATAAATGATATGTGAAGTTTTGTACCATTTTGAATAGTCTCCGATTTAATTTGATTTTTGACCGAAATTAGTATAAACTAGTGTGTAATATATTATGATTTTTTGACCGAAACTTGCATTTCGAAAAGTTTCATAGAATCTAGTTTTCAGATGATTTTCTTGCATGGACTTCCATCATAAACTTCCCTCTTAACATATATAAATGATCTGAAAAGTCTCGAATAATTTCAAATAGTCCCCAATTAAATTTTATTTTTTGCCCGAAACTAGTGTATAATATACTATGATTTTTGACCGAAACTTGCATTTCGAAAAGTTTCATAGAATCTAATTTTCCGATGATTTTTTACATGGACTTCCATCATACCAATCATTCAAAAACATTTATAAATGATATGTGAAGTCTCGTATCATTTCAAAAAGTCCCCAATAAAATTTGATTTTTTTGACCGAAACTAGTGTATAATATACTATGTTTTTATACCGATACTTGCATTTCGAAAAGTTTCATAGTATCTAATTTTCCGATGATTTTTTAAAAAGACTTCCATCATAACCATCGCTCGAAAAATATATTAATTATATGTGAATTATCAAATCATTTCGAACAGTCCCCGATTTAATTTGATTTTTGACCGAAACTAGTATAAACTAGTGTATAATATATTATGATTTTTTGACCGAAACTTGCATTTCGAAAATTTTCATAGAATCTAGTTTTCAGATGATTTTCTTGCATGGACTTCCATCATAACTCTTAACATATATAAATGATCTGAAAAGTCCTGTATAATTTTAAATAGTCCCCAATTAAATTTTATTTTTTTGACCGAAACTAGTGTATAATATACTATGATATTTTACCGAAACTTCCATTTCGAAAAGTTTCATAGAATCTAATTTTTCGATGATTTTTTACAAAGACTTCCATCATAACCATCGCTCGAAAAATATATAAATGATATGTTAAGTTTCATATCATTTCGAACAGTCCCCGATTTAATTTGATTTTTGACCGAAACTAGTATAAAGTAGTGTATAATAATATATTATGATTTTTTGACCGAAACTTACATTTCGAAAAGTTTCATAGAATCTAGTTTTCAGATGATTTTCTTGCATGGACTTCAATCATAACCCTTAACTTATATAAATGATCTGAAAAGTCTTGTATAATTTCAAATAGTCCCCAATTAAATTTTATTTTTTTTGACCGAAACTAGTGTATAATATACTATGACTTTTGACCGAAATTTGCATTTCGAAAAGAATCATAGAATCTAATATTCCGATGATTTTTTAAAAAGAATTCCATCATAATCTTCCCTCGAAAAATATATAAATGATATGTGAAGTTTCGTATCATTTTGAACAGTCTCCGATTTAATTTGATTTTTGACCGAAATTAGTATAAACTAGTGTGTAATATATTATGATTTTTTGATCGAAACTTGCATTTCGAAAAGTTTCATAGAATCTAGTTTTCAGATGATTTTCTTGCATGGACTTCCATCATAAACTTCCCTCTTAACATATATAAATGATCTGAAAAGTCTCGAATAATTTCAAATAGTCCCCAATTAAATTTTATTTTTTGACCGAAACTAGTGTATAATATACAATGATTTTTGACCGAAACTTGCATTTCGAAAAGTTTCATAGAATTTATTTTTCCGATGATTTTTTACATGGACTTCCATCATACCAATCATTCAAAAACATTTATAAATGATATGTGAAGTCTCGTATCATTTCAAAAAGTCCCCAATAAAATTTGATTTTTTTGACCGAAACTAGTGTATAATATACTATGTTTTTTGACCGATACTTGCATTTCGAAAAGTTTCATAGTATCTAATTTTCCGATGATTTTTTAAAAAGACTTCCATCATAACCATCGCTCGAAAAATATATTAATTATATGTGAATTATCAAATCATTTCGAACAGTCCCCGATTTAATTTGATTTTTGACCGAAACTAGTATAAACTAGTGTATAATATATTATGATATTTTGACCGAAACTTGCATTTCGAAAATTTTCATAGAATCTAGTTTTCAGATGATTTTCTTGCATGGACTTCCATCATAACTCTTAACATATATAAATGATCTGAAAAGTCCTGTATAATTTTAAATAGTATCCAATTAAATTTTATTTTTTTGACCGAAACTAGTGTATATAATATACTATGATATTTTACCGAAACTTCCATTTCGAAAAGTTTCATAGAATCTAATTTTTCGATGATTTTTTACAAAGACTTCCATCATAACCATCGCTCGAAAAATATATAAATGATATGTTAAGTTTCATATCATTTCGAACAGTCCCCGATTTAATTTGATTTTTGACCGAAACTAGTATAAAGTAGTGTATAATAATATATTATGATTTTTTGACCGAAACTTACATTTCGAAAAGTTTCATAGAATCTAGTTTTCAGATGATTTTCTTGCATGGACTTCAATCATAACCCTTAACTTATATAAATGATCTGAAAAGTCTTGTATAATTTCAAATAGTCCCCAATTAAATTTTATTTTTTTGGACCGAAACTAGTGTATAATATACTATGACTTTTGACCGAAATTTGCATTTCGAAAAGAATCATAGAATCTAATATTCCGATGATTTTTTAAAAAGAATTCCATCATAATCTTCCCTCGAAAAATATATAAATGATATGTGAAGTTTCGTATCATTTTGAACAGTCTCCGATTTAATTTGATTTTTGACCGAAATTAGTATAAACTAGTGTGTAATATATTATGATTTTTTGATCGAAACTTGCATTTCGAAAAGTTTCATAGAATCTAGTTTTCAGATGATTTTCTTGCATGGACTTCCATCATAAACTTCCCTCTTAACATATATAAATGATCTGAAAAGTCTCGAATAATTTCAAATAGTCCCCAATTAAATTTTATTTTTTGACCGAAACTAGTGTATAATATACAATGATTTTTGACCGAAACTTGCATTTCGAAAAGTTTCATAGAATTTATTTTTCCGATGATTTTTTACATGGACTTCCATCATACCAATCATTCAAAAACATTTATAAATGATATGTGAAGTCTCGTATCATTTCAAAAAGTCCCCAATAAAATTTGATTTTTTTGACCGAAACTAGTGTATAATATACTATGTTTTTTGACCGATACTTGCATTTCGAAAAGTTTCATAGTATCTAATTTTCCGATGATTTTTTAAAAAGACTTCCATCATAACCATCGCTCGAAAAATATATTAATTATATGTGAATTATCAAATCATTTCGAACAGTCCCCGATTTAATTTGATTTTTGACCGAAACTAGTATAAACTAGTGTATAATATATTATGATATTTTGACCGAAACTTGCATTTCGAAAATTTTCATAGAATCTAGTTTTCAGATGATTTTCTTGCATGGACTTCCATCATAACTCTTAACATATATAAATGATCTGAAAAGTCCTGTATAATTTTAAATAGTATCCAATTAAATTTTATTTTTTTGACCGAAACTAGTGTATATAATATACTATGATATTTTACCGAAACTTCCATTTCGAAAAGTTTCATAGAATCTAATTTTTCTATGATTTTTTACAAAGACTTCCATCATAACCATCGCTCGAAAAATATATAAATGATATGTTAAGTTTCATATCATTTCGAACAGTCCCCGATTTAATTTGATTTTTGACCGAAACTAGTATAAAGTAGTGTATAATAATATATTATGATTTTTTGACCGAAACTTACATTTCGAAAAGTTTCATAGAATCTAGTTTTCAGATGATTTTCTTGCATGGACTTCAATCATAACCCTTAACTTATATAAATGATCTGAAAAGTCTTGTATAATTTCAAATAGTCCCCAATTAAATTTTATTTTTTTTGACCGAAACTAGTGTATAATATACTATGATTTTTGACCTAAATTTGCATTTCGAAAAGAATCATAGAATCTAATATTCCGATGATTTTTTACAAAGAATTCCATCATAATCTTCCCTCGAAAAATATATAAATGATATGTGAAGTTTTGTACCATTTTGAACAGTCTCCGATTTAATTTGATTTTTGACCGAAATTAGTATAAACTAGTGTGTAATATATTATGATTTTTTGACCGAAACTTGCATTTCGAAAAGTTTCATAGAATCTAGTTTTCAGATGATTTTCTTGCATGGACTTCCATCATAAACTTCCCTCTTAACATATATAAATGATCTGAAAAGTCTCGAATAATTTCAAATAGTCCCCAATTAAATTTTATTTTTTGCCCGAAACTAGTGTATAATATACTATGATTTTTGACCGAAACTTGCATTTCGAAAAGTTTCATAGAATCTAATTTTCCGATGATTTTTTACATGGACTTCCATCATACCAATCATTCAAAAACATTTATAAATGATATGTGAAGTCTCGTATCATTTCAAAAAGTCCCCAATAAAATTTGATTTTTTTGACCGAAACAAGTGTATAATATACTATGTTTTTATACCGATACTTGCATTTCGAAAAGTTTCATAGTATCTAATTTTCCGATGATTTTTTAAAAAGACTTCCATCATAACCATCGCTCGAAAAATATATTAATTATATGTGAATTATCAAATCATTTCGAACAGTCCCCGATTTAATTTGATTTTTGACCGAAACTAGTATAAACTAGTGTATAATATATTATGATTTTTTGACCGAAACTTGCATTTCGAAAATTTTCATAGAATCTAGTTTTCAGATGATTTTCTTGCATGGACTTCCATCATAACTCTTAACATATATAAATGATCTGAAAAGTCCTGTATAATTTTAAATAGTCCCCAATTAAATTTTATTTTTTTGACCGAAACTTGTGTATAATATACTATGATATTTTACCGAAACTTCCATTTCGAAAAGTTTCATAGAATCTAATTTTTCGATGATTTTTTACAAAGACTTCCATCATAACCATCGCTCGAAAAATATATAAATGATATGTTAAGTTTCATATCATTTCGAACAGTCCCCGATTTAATTTGATTTTTGACCGAAACTAGTATAAACTAGTGTATAATAATATATTATGATTTTTTGAAAGAAACTTGCATTTCGAAAATTTTCATAGAATCTAGTTTTCAGATGATATTCTTGCATGGACTTCCATCATAACTCTTAACATATATAAATGATCTGAAAAGTCCTGTATAATTTCAAATAGTCCCCAATTAAATTTTATTTTTTTTGACCGTAACTAGTGTATAATATACTATGATTTTTGACCGAAATTTGCATTTCGAAAAGAATCATAGAATCTAATATTCCGATGACTTTTTAAATAGAATTCCATCATAATATTCCCTCGAAAAATATATAAATGAAATGTGAAGTTTCGTATCATGTTGAATAGTCTCCGATTTAATTTGATTTTTGACCGAAATTAGTATAAACTAGTGTGTAATATATTATGATTTTTTGATCGAAACTTGCATTTCGAAAAGTTTCATAGAATCTAGTTTTCAGATGATTTTCTTGCATGGACTTCCATCATAAACTTCCCTCTTAACATATATAAATGATCTGAAAAGTCTCGAATAATTTCAAATAGTCCCCAATTAAATTTTATTTTTTGACCGAAACTAGTGTATAATATACTATGATTTTTGACCGAAACTTGCATTTCGAAAAGTTTCATAGAATTTATTTTTCCGATGATTTTTTACATGGACTTCCATCATACCAATCATTCAAAAACATTTATAAATGATATGTGAAGTCTCGTATCATTTCAAAAAGTCCCCAATAAAATTTGATTTTTTTGACCGAAACTAGTGTATAATATACTATGTTTTTTGACCGATACTTGCATTTCGAAAAGTTTCATAGTATCTAATTTTCCGATGATTTTTTAAAAAGACTTCCATCATAACCATCGCTCGAAAAATATATTAATTATATGTGAATTATCAAATCATTTCGAACAGTCCCCGATTTAATTTGATTTTTGATCGAAACTAGTATAAACTAGTGTATAATATATTATGCTTTTTTGACCGAAACTTGCATTTCGAAAATTTTCATAGAATCTAGTTTTCAGATGATTTTCTTGCATGGACTTCCATCATAACTCTTAACATATATAAATGATCTGAAAAGTCCTGTATAATTTTAAATAGTCCCCAATTAAATTTTATTTTTTTGACCGAAACTAGTGTATATAATATACTATGATATTTTACCGAAACTTCCATTTCGAAAAGTTTCATAGAATCTAATTTTTCTATGATTTTTTACAAAGACTTCCATCATAACCATCGCTCGAAAAATATATAAATGATATGTTAAGTTTCATATCATTTCGAACAGTCCCCGATTTAATTTGATTTTTGACCGAAACTAGTATAAAGTAGTGTATAATAATATATTATGATTTTTTTACCGAAACTTACATTTCTAAAAGTTTCATAGAATCTAGTTTTCATATGATTTTCTTGCATGGACTTCAATCATAACCCTTAACATATATAAATGATCTGAAAAGTCTTGTATAATTTCAAATAGTCCCCAATTAAATTTTATTTTTTTTGACTGAAACTAGTGTATAATATACTATGACTTTTGACCGAAATTTGCATTTCGAAAAGAATCATAGAATCTAATATTCCGATGATTTTTTAAAAAGAATTCCATCATAATCTTCCCTCGAAAAATATATAAATGATATGTGAAGTTTCGTATCATTTTGAATAGTCTCCGATTTAATTTGATTTTTGACCGAAATTAGTATAAACTAGTGTGTAATATATTATGATTTTTTGATCGAAACTTGCATTTCGAAAAGTTTCATAGAATCTAGTTTTCAGATGATTTTCTTGCATGGACTTCCATCATAAATTCCCTCTTAACATATATAAATGATCTGAAAAGTCTCGAATAATTTCAAATAGTCCCCAATTAAATTTTATTTTTTGACCGAAACTAGTGTATAATATACTATGATTTTTGACCGAAACTTGCATTTCGAAAAGTTTCATAGAATTTATTTTTCCGATGATTTTTTACATGGACTTCCATCATACCAATCATTCAAAAACATTTATAAATGATATGTGAAGTCTCGTATCATTTCAAAAAGTCCCCAATAAAATTTGATTTTTTTGACCGAAACTAGTGTATAATATACTATGTTTTTTGACCGATACTTGCATTTCGAAAAGTTTCATAGTATCTAATTTTCCGATGATTTTTTAAAAAGACTTCCATCATAACCATCGCTCGAAAAATATATTAATTATATGTGAATTATCAAATCATTTCGAACAGTCCCCGATTTAATTTGATTTTTAACCGAAACTAGTATAAACTAGTGTATAATATATTATGATTTTTTGACCGAAACTTGCATTTCGAAAATTTTCATAGAATCTAGTTTTCAGATGATTTTCTTGCATGGACTTCCATCATAACTCTTAACATATATAAATGATCTGAAAAGTCCTGTATAATTTTAAATAGTCCCCAATTAAATTTTATTTTTTTGACCGAAACTAGTGTATATAATATACTATGATATTTTACCGAAACTTCCATTTCGAAAAGTTTCATAGAATCTAATTTTTCTATGATTTTTTACAAAGACTTCCATCATAACCATCGCTCGAAAAATATATAAATGATATGTTAAGTTTCATATCATTTCGAACAGTCCCCGATTTAATTTGATTTTTGACCGAAACTAGTATAAAGTAGTGTATAATAATATATTATGATTTTTTGACCGAAACTTGCATTTCGAAAAGTTTCATAGAATCTAGTTTTCATATGATTTTCTTGCATGGACTTCCATCATAACTCTTAACATATATAAATGATCTGAAAAGTCTTGTATAATTTCAAATAGTCCCCAATTAAATTTTATTTTTTTTGACTGAAACTAGTGTATAATATACTATGACTTTTGACCGAAATTTGCATTTCGAAAAGAATCATAGAATCTAATTTTCCGATGATTTTTTACAAAGACTTCCATTATAATCTTCCCTCGAAAAATATATAAATGATATGTGAAGTTTCGTATCATTTTGAACAGTCTCCGATTTAATTTGATTTTTGACCGAAACTAGTATAAACTAGTGTGTAATATATTTTGATTTTTTGACCGAAACTTGCATTTCGAAAAGTTTCATAGAATCTAGTTTTCAGATGATTTTCTTGCATGGACTTCCATCATAAACTTCCCTCTTAACATATATAAATGATCTGAAAAGTCTCGAATAATTTCAAATAGTCCCCAATTAAATTTTATTTTTTGACCAAAACTAGTGTATAATATACTATGATTTTTGACCGAAACTTGCATTTCGAAAAGTTTCATAGAATTTATTTTTCCGATGATTTTTTACATGGACTTCCATCATACCAATCATTCAAAAACATTTATAAATGATATGTGAAGTCTCGTATCATTTCAAATAGTCCCCAATAAAATTTGATTTTTTTGACCGAAACTAGTGTATAATATACTATGTTTTTTGACCGATACTTGCATTTCGAAAAGTTTCATAGTATCTAATTTTCCGATGATTTTTTAAAAAGACTTCCATCATAACCATCGCTCGAAAAATATATTAATTATATGTGAATTATCAAATCATTTCGAACAGTCCCCGATTTAATTTGATTTTTAACCGAAACTAGTATAAACTAGTGTATAATATATTATGATTTTTTGACCGAAACTTGCATTTCGAAAATTTTCATAGAATCTAGTTTTCAGATGATTTTCTTGCATGGACTTCCATCATAACTCTTAACATATATAAATGATCTGAAAAGTCCTGTATAATTTTAAATAGTCCCCAATTAAATTTTATTTTTTTGACCGAAACTTGTGTATAATATACTATGATATTTTACCGAAACTTCCATTTCGAAAAGTTTCATAGAATCTAATTTTTCGATGATTTTTTACAAAGACTTCCATCATAACCATCGCTCGAAAAATATATAAATGATATGTTAAGTTTCATATCATTTCGAACAGTCCCCGATTTAATTTGATTTTTGACCGAAACTAGTATAAACTAGTGTATAATAATATATTATGATTTTTTGAAAGAAACTTGCATTTCGAAAATTTTCATAGAATCTAGTTTTCAGATGATATTCTTGCATGGACTTCCATCATAACTCTTAACATATATAAATGATCTGAAAAGTCCTGTATAATTTCAAATAGTCCCCAATTAAATTTTATTTTTTTTGACCGTAACTAGTGTATAATATACTATGATTTTTGACCGAAATTTGCATTTCGAAAAGAATCATAGAATCTAATATTCCGATGACTTTTTAAATAGAATTCCATCATAATATTCCCTCGAAAAATATATAAATGAAATGTGAAGTTTCGTATCATGTTGAATAGTCTCCGATTTAATTTGATTTTTGACCGAAATTAGTATAAACTAGTGTGTAATATATTATGATTTTTTGATCGAAACTTGCATTTCGAAAAGTTTCATAGAATCTAGTTTTCAGATGATTTTCTTGCATGGACTTCCATCATAAACTTCCCTCTTAACATATATAAATGATCTGAAAAGTCTCGAATAATTTCAAATAGTCCCCAATTAAATTTTATTTTTTGACCGAAACTAGTGTATAATATACTATGATTTTTGACCGAAACTTGCATTTCGAAAAGTTTCATAGAATTTATTTTTCCGATGATTTTTTACATGGACTTCCATCATACCAATCATTCAAAAACATTTATAAATGATATGTGAAGTCTCGTATCATTTCAAAAAGTCCCCAATAAAATTTGATTTTTTTGACCGAAACTAGTGTATAATATACTATGTTTTTTGACCGATACTTGCATTTCGAAAAGTTTCATAGTATCTAATTTTCCGATGATTTTTTAAAAAGACTTCCATCATAACCATCGCTCGAAAAATATATTAATTATATGTGAATTATCAAATCATTTCGAACAGTCCCCGATTTAATTTGATTTTTGATCGAAACTAGTATAAACTAGTGTATAATATATTATGCTTTTTTGACCGAAACTTGCATTTCGAAAATTTTCATAGAATCTAGTTTTCAGATGATTTTCTTGCATGGACTTCCATCATAACTCTTAACATATATAAATGATCTGAAAAGTCCTGTATAATTTTAAATAGTCCCCAATTAAATTTTATTTTTTTGACCGAAACTAGTGTATATAATATACTATGATATTTTACCGAAACTTCCATTTCGAAAAGTTTCATAGAATCTAATTTTTCTATGATTTTTTACAAAGACTTCCATCATAACCATCGCTCGAAAAATATATAAATGATATGTTAAGTTTCATATCATTTCGAACAGTCCCCGATTTAATTTGATTTTTGACCGAAACTAGTATAAAGTAGTGTATAATAATATATTATGATTTTTTTACCGAAACTTACATTTCTAAAAGTTTCATAGAATCTAGTTTTCATATGATTTTCTTGCATGGACTTCAATCATAACCCTTAACATATATAAATGATCTGAAAAGTCTTGTATAATTTCAAATAGTCCCCAATTAAATTTTATTTTTTTTGACTGAAACTAGTGTATAATATACTATGACTTTTGACCGAAATTTGCATTTCGAAAAGAATCATAGAATCTAATATTCCGATGATTTTTTAAAAAGAATTCCATCATAATCTTCCCTCGAAAAATATATAAATGATATGTGAAGTTTCGTATCATTTTGAATAGTCTCCGATTTAATTTGATTTTTGACCGAAATTAGTATAAACTAGTGTGTAATATATTATGATTTTTTGATCGAAACTTGCATTTCGAAAAGTTTCATAGAATCTAGTTTTCAGATGATTTTCTTGCATGGACTTCCATCATAAATTCCCTCTTAACATATATAAATGATCTGAAAAGTCTCGAATAATTTCAAATAGTCCCCAATTAAATTTTATTTTTTGACCGAAACTAGTGTATAATATACTATGATTTTTGACCGAAACTTGCATTTCGAAAAGTTTCATAGAATTTATTTTTCCGATGATTTTTTACATGGACTTCCATCATACCAATCATTCAAAAACATTTATAAATGATATGTGAAGTCTCGTATCATTTCAAAAAGTCCCCAATAAAATTTGATTTTTTTGACCGAAACTAGTGTATAATATACTATGTTTTTTGACCGATACTTGCATTTCGAAAAGTTTCATAGTATCTAATTTTCCGATGATTTTTTAAAAAGACTTCCATCATAACCATCGCTCGAAAAATATATTAATTATATGTGAATTATCAAATCATTTCGAACAGTCCCCGATTTAATTTGATTTTTAACCGAAACTAGTATAAACTAGTGTATAATATATTATGATTTTTTGACCGAAACTTGCATTTCGAAAATTTTCATAGAATCTAGTTTTCAGATGATTTTCTTGCATGGACTTCCATCATAACTCTTAACATATATAAATGATCTGAAAAGTCCTGTATAATTTTAAATAGTCCCCAATTAAATTTTATTTTTTTGACCGAAACTAGTGTATATAATATACTATGATATTTTACCGAAACTTCCATTTCGAAAAGTTTCATAGAATCTAATTTTTCTATGATTTTTTACAAAGACTTCCATCATAACCATCGCTCGAAAAATATATAAATGATATGTTAAGTTTCATATCATTTCGAACAGTCCCCGATTTAATTTGATTTTTGACCGAAACTAGTATAAAGTAGTGTATAATAATATATTATGATTTTTTGACCGAAACTTGCATTTCGAAAAGTTTCATAGAATCTAGTTTTCATATGATTTTCTTGCATGGACTTCCATCATAACTCTTAACATATATAAATGATCTGAAAAGTCTTGTATAATTTCAAATAGTCCCCAATTAAATTTTATTTTTTTTGACTGAAACTAGTGTATAATATACTATGACTTTTGACCGAAATTTGCATTTCGAAAAGAATCATAGAATCTAATTTTCCGATGATTTTTTACAAAGACTTCCATTATAATCTTCCCTCGAAAAATATATAAATGATATGTGAAGTTTCGTATCATTTTGAACAGTCTCCGATTTAATTTGATTTTTGACCGAAACTAGTATAAACTAGTGTGTAATATATTTTGATTTTTTGACCGAAACTTGCATTTCGAAAAGTTTCATAGAATCTAGTTTTCAGATGATTTTCTTGCATGGACTTCCATCATAAACTTCCCTCTTAACATATATAAATGATCTGAAAAGTCTCGAATAATTTCAAATAGTCCCCAATTAAATTTTATTTTTTGACCAAAACTAGTGTATAATATACTATGATTTTTGACCGAAACTTGCATTTCGAAAAGTTTCATAGAATTTATTTTTCCGATGATTTTTTACATGGACTTCCATCATACCAATCATTCAAAAACATTTATAAATGATATGTGAAGTCTCGTATCATTTCAAATAGTCCCCAATAAAATTTGATTTTTTTGACCGAAACTAGTGTATAATATACTATGTTTTTTGACCGATACTTGCATTTCGAAAAGTTTCATAGTATCTAATTTTCCGATGATTTTTTAAAAAGACTTCCATCATAACCATCGCTCGAAAAATATATTAATTATATGTGAATTATCAAATCATTTCGAACAGTCCCCGATTTAATTTGATTTTTAACCGAAACTAGTATAAACTAGTGTATAATATATTATGATTTTTTGACCGAAACTTGCATTTCGAAAATTTTCATAGAATCTAGTTTTCAGATGATTTTCTTGCATGGACTTCCATCATAACTCTTAACATATATAAATGATCTGAAAAGTCCTGTATAATTTTAAATAGTCCCCAATTAAATTTTATTTTTTTGACCGAAACTAGTGTATATAATATACTATGATATTTTACCGAAACTTCCATTTCGAAAAGTTTCATAGAATCTAATTTTTCTATGATTTTTTACAAAGACTTCCATCATAACCATCGCTCGAAAAATATATAAATGATATGTTAAGTTTCATATCATTTCGAACAGTCCCCGATTTAATTTGATTTTTGACCGAAACTAGTATAAAGTAGTGTATAATAATATATTATGATTTTTTGACCGAAACTTGCATTTCGAAAAGTTTCATAGAATCTAGTTTTCATATGATTTTCTTGCATGGACTTCCATCATAACTCTTAACATATATAAATGATCTGAAAAGTCTTGTATAATTTCAAATAGTCCCCAATTAAATTTTATTTTTTTTTGACTGAAACTAGTGTATAATATACTATGACTTTTGACCGAAATTTGCATTTCGAAAAGAATCATAGAATCTAATTTTTCGATGATTTTTTACAAAGACTTCCATTATAATCTTCCCTCGAAAAATATATAAATGATATGTGAAGTTTTGTATCATTTTGAACAGTCTCCGATTTAATTTGATTTTTGACCGAAACTAGTATAAACTAGTGTGTAATATATTATGATTTTTTGACCGAAACTTGCATTTCGAAAAGTTTCATAGAATCTAGTTTTCAGATGATTTTCTTGCATGGACTTCCATCATAAACTTCCCTCTTAACATATATAAATGATCTGAAAAGTCTCGAATAATTTCAAATAGTCCCCAATTAAATTTTATTTTTTGACCGAAACTAGTGTATAATATACTATGATTTTTGACCGAAACTTGCATTTCAAAAAGTTTCATAGAATTTTTTTTCCGATGATTTTTTACATGGACTTCCATCATACCAATCATTCAAAAACATTTATAAATGATATGTGAAGTCTCGTATCATTTCAAAAAGTCCCCAATAAAATTTGATTTTTTTGACCGAAACTAGTGTATAATATACTATGTTTTTTGACCGATACTTGCATTTCGAAAAGTTTCATAGTATCTAATTTTCCGATGATTTTTTAAAAAGACTTCCATCATAACCATCGCTCGAAAAATATATTAATTATATGTGAATTATCAAATCATTTCGAACAGTCCCCGATTTAATTTGATTTTTAACCGAAACTAGTATAAACTAGTGTATAATATATTATGATTTTTTGACCGAAACTTGCATTTCGAAAATTTTCATAGAATCTAGTTTTCAGATGATTTTCTTGCATGGACTTCCATCATAACTCTTAACATATATAAATGATCTGAAAAGTCCTGTATAATTTTAAATAGACCCCAATTAAATTTTATTTTTTTGACCGAAACTAGTGTATATAATATACTATGATATTTTACCGAAACTTCCATTTCGAAAAGTTTCATAGAATCTAATTTTTCTATGATTTTTTACAAAGACTTCCATCATAACCATCGCTCGAAAAATATATAAATGAATGTTAAGTTTCATATCATTTCGAACAGTCCCCGATTTAATTTGATTTTTGACCGAAACTAGTATAAAGTAGTGTATAATAATATATTATGATTTTTTCACCGAAACTTACATTTCGAAAAGTTTCATAGAATCTAGTTTTCATATGATTTTCTTGCATGGACTTCAATCATAACCCTTAACATATATAAATGATCTGAAAAGTCTTGTATAATTTCAAATAGTCCCCAATTAAATTTTATTTTTTTTGACCGAAACTAGTGTATAATATACTATGATTTTTGACCGAAACTTGCATTTCGAAAAGAATCATAGAATCTAATTTTCCGATGATTTTTTACAAAGACTTCAATCATAATCTTCCCTCGAAAAATATATAAATGATATGTGAAGTTTCGTATCATTTTGAACAGTCTCCGATTTAATTTGATTTTTGACCGAAACTAGTATAAACTAGTGTGTAATATATTTTGATTTTTTGACCGAAACTTGCATTTCGAAAAGTTTCATAGAATCTAGTTTTCAGATGATTTTCTTGCATGGACTTCCATCATAAACTTCCCTCTTAACATATATAAATGATCTGAAAAGTCTCGAATAATTTCAAATAGTCCCCAATTAAATTTTATTTTTTGACCAAAACTAGTGTATAATATACTATGATTTTTGACCGAAACTTGCATTTCGAAAAGTTTCATAGAATTTATTTTTCCGATGATTTTTTACATGGACTTCCATCATACCAATCATTCAAAAACATTTATAAATGATATGTGAAGTCTCGTATCATTTCAAATAGTCCCCAATAAAATTTGATTTTTTTGACCGAAACTAGTGTATAATATACTATGTTTTTTGACCGATACTTGCATTTCGAAAAGTTTCATAGTATCTAATTTTCCGATGATTTTTTAAAAAGAATTCCATCATAACCATCGCTCGAAAAATATATTAATTATATGTGAAGTTTCATATCATTTCGAACAGTCCCCGATTTAATTTGATTTTTGACCGAAACTAGTATAAACTAGTGTATAATATATTATGATCTTTTGACCGAAACTTGCATTTCGAAAATTTTCATAGAATCTAATTTTCAGATGATTTTCTTGCATGGACTTCCATAATAACTCTTAACATATATAAATGATCTGAAAAGTCCTGTATAATTTTAAATAGTCCCCAATTAAATTTTATTTTTTTGACCGAAACTAGTGTATAATATACTATGATATTTTACAGAAACTTCCATTTCGAAAAGTTTCATAGAATCTAATTTTTCTATGATTTTTTACAAAGACTTCCATCATAACCATCGCTCGAAAAATATATAAATGATATGTTAAGTTACATATCATTTCGAACAGTCCCCGATTTAATTTGATTTTTGACCGAAACAAGTATAAAGTAGTGTATAATAATATATTATGATTTTTTGACCGAAACTTGCATTTCGAAAAGTTTCATAGAATCTAGTTTTCATATGATTTTCTTGCATGGACTTCCATCATAACTCTTAACATATATAAATGATCTGAAAAGTCTTGTATAATTTCAAATAGTCCCCAATTAAATTTTATTTTTTTTGACCGAAACTAGTGTATAATATACTATGATTTTTGACCGAAATTTGCATTTCGAAAAGAATCATAGAATCTAATTTTCCGATGATTTTTTACAAAGACTTCCATTATAATCTTCCCTCGAAAAATATATAAATGATATGTGAAGTTTTGTATCATTTTGAACAGTCTCCGATTTAATTTGATTTTTGACCGAAACTAGTATAAACTAGTGTGTAATATATTATGATTTTTTGACCGAAACTTGCATTTCGAAAAGTTTCATAGAATCTAGTTTTCAAATGATTATCTTGCATGGAATTCCATCATAAACTTCCCTCTTAACATATATAAATGATCTGAAAAAGTCTCGAATAATTTCAAATAGTCCCCAATTAAATTTTATATTTTGACCGAAACTAGTGTATAATATACTATGATTTTTGACCGAAACTTGCATTTCGAAAAGTTTCATAGAATTTATTTTTCCGATGATTTTTTACATGGACTTCCATCATACCCATCATTCAAAAACATTTATAAATGATATGTGAAGTCTCGTATCATTTCAAAAAGTCCCCAATAAAATTTGATTTTTTTGACCGAAACTAGTGTATAATATACTATGTTTTTTGACCGATACTTGCATTTCGAAAAGTTTCATAGTATCTAATTTTCCGATGATTTTTTAAAAAGAATTCCATCATAACCATCGCTCGAAAAATATATTAATTATATGTGAATTATCAAATCATTTCGAACAGTCCCCGATTTAATTTGATTTTTGACCGAAACTAGTATAAACTAGTGTATAATATATTATGATTTTTTGACCGAAACATGCATTTCGAAAATTTTCATAGAATCTAGTTTTCAGATGATTTTCTTGCATGGACTTCCATCATAACTCTTAACATATATAAATGATCTGAAAAGTCCTGTATAATTTTAAATAGTCCCCAATTAAATTTTATTTTTTTGACCGAAACTAGTGTATATAATATACTATGATATTTTACCGAAAATTCCATTTCGAAAAGTTTCATAGAATCTAATTTTTCTATGATTTTTTACAAAGACTTCCATCATAACCATCGCTCGAAAAATATATAAATGATATGTTAAGTTTCATATCATTTCGAACAGTCCCCGATTTAATTTGATTTTTGACCTAAACTAGTATAAAGTAGTGTATAATAATATATTATGATTTTTTGACCGAAACTTACATTTCGAAAAGTTTCATAGAATCTAGTTTTCATATGATTTTCTTGCATGGACTTCAATCATAACCCTTAACATATATAAATGATCTGAAAAGTCTTGTATAATTTCAAATAGTCCCCAATTAAATTTTATTTTTTTTGACCGAAACTAGTGTATAATATACTATGATTTTTGACCGAAACTTGCATTTCGAAAAGAATCATAGAATCTAATTTTCCGATGATTTTTTACAAAGACTTCAATCATAATCTTCCCTCGAAAAATATATAAATGATATGTGAAGTTTCGTATCATTTTGAACAGTCTCCGATTTAATTTGATTTTTGACCGAAACTAGTATAAACTAGTGTGTAATATATTATGATTTTTTGACCGAAACTTGCATTTCGAAAAGTTTCATAGAATCTAGTTTTCAGATGATTTTCTTGCATGGACTTCCATCATAAACTTCCCTCTTAACATATATAAATGATCTGAAAAGTCTCGAATAATTTCAAATAGTCCCCAATTAAATTTTATTTTTTGACCAAAACTAGTGTATAATATACTATGATTTTTGACCGAAACTTGCATTTCGAAAAGTTTCATAGAATTTATTTTTCCTATGATTTTTTACATGGACTTCCATCATACCAATCATTCAAAAACATTTATAAATGATATGTGAAGTCTCGTATCATTTCAAATAGTCCCCAATAAAATTTGATTTTTTTGACCGAAATTAGTGTATAATATACAATGTTTTTTGGCCGATATTTGCATTTCGAAAAGTTTCATAGAATCTAATTTTCCGATGATTTTTTATAAAGACTTCCATCATAACCATCGCTCGAAAAATATATAAATGATATGTGAAGTTTCATATCATTTCGAACAGTCCCCGATTTAATTTGATTTTTGACCGAAACTAGTATAAACTAGTGTATAATATATTATGATCTTTTGACCGAAACTTGCATTTCGAAAATTTTCATAGAATCTAATTTTCAGATGATTTTCTTGCATGGACTTCCATCATAACTCTTAACATATATAAATGATCTGAAAAGTCATGTATAATTTTAAATAGTCCCCAATTAAATTTTATTTTTTTGACCGAAACTAGTGTATAATATACTATGATATTTTACAGAAATTTCCATTTCGAAAAGTTTCATAGAATCTAATTTTTCTATGATTTTTTACAAAGACTTCCATCATAACCATCGCTCGAAAAATATATAAATGATATGTTAAGTTTCATATCATTTCGAACAGTCCCCGATTTAATTTGATTTTTGACCGAAACTAGTATAAAGTAGTGTATAATAATATATTATGATTTTTTGACCGAAACTTGCATTTCGAAAAGTTTCATAGAATCTAGTTTTCATATGATTTTCTTGCATGGACTTCCATCATAACTCTTAACATATATAAATGATCTGAAAAGTCTTGTATAATTTCAAATAGTCCCCAATTAAATTTTATTTTTTTTGACCGAAACTAGTGTATAATATACTATGATTTTTGACCGAAATTTGCATTTCGAATAGAATCATAGAATCTAATTTTCCGATGATTTTTTAAAAAGACTTCCATTATAATCTTCCCTCGAAAAATATATAAATGATATGTGAAGTTTTGTATCATTTTGAACAGTCTCCGATTTAATTTGATTTTTGACCGAAGCCAGTATAAACTAGTGTGTAATATATTATGATTTTTTGACCGAAACTTGCATTTCGAAAAGTTTCATAGAATCTAGTTTTCAGATGATTTTCTTGCATGGACTTCCATCATAAACTTCCCTCTTAACATATATAAATGATCTGAAAAGTCTCGAATAATTTCAAATAGTCCCCAATTAAATTTTATTTTTTGACCAAAACTAGTGTATAATATACTATGATTTTTGACCGAAACTTGCATTTCGAAAAGTTTCATAGAATTTATTTTTCCGATGATTTTTTACATGGACTTCCATCATACCAATCATTCAAAAACATTTATAAATGATATGTGAAGTCTCGTATCATTTCAAATAGTCCCCAATAAAATTTGATTTTTTTGACCGAAATTAGTGTATAATATACAATGTTTTTTGGCCGATATTTGCATTTCGAAAAGTTTCATAGAATCTAATTTTCAGATGATTTTTTATAAAGACTTCCATCATAACCATCGCTCGAAAAATATATAAATGATATGTGAAGTTTCATATCATTTCGAACAGTCCCCGATTTAATTTGATTTTTGACCGAAACTAGTATAAACTAGTGTATAATATATTATGATCTTTTGACCGAAACTTGCATTTCGAAAATTTTCATAGAATCTAATTTTCAGATGATTTTCTTGCATGGACTTCCATCATAACTCTTAACATATATAAATGATCTGAAAAGTCATGTATAATTTTAAATAGTCCCCAATTAAATTTTATTTTTTTGACCGAAACTAGTGTATAATATACTATGATATTTTACAGAAATTTCCATTTCGAAAAGTTTCATAGAATCTAATTTTTCTATGATTTTTTACAAAGACTTCCATCATAACCGTCGCTCGAAAAATATATAAATGATATGTTAAGTTTCATATCATTTCGAACAGTCCCCGATTTAATTTGATTTTTGACTGAAACTAGTATAAAGTAGTGTATAATAATATATTATGATTTTTTGACCGAAACTTGCATTTCGAAAAGTTTCATAGAATCTAGTTTTCATATGATTTTCTTGCATGGACTTCCATCATAACTCTTAACATATATAAATGATCTGAAAAGTCTTGTATAATTTCAAATAGTCCCCAATTAAATTTTATTTTTTTTGACCGAAACTAGTGTATAATATACTATGATTTTTGACCGAAATTTGCATTTCGAATAGAATCATAGAATCTAATTTTCCGATGATTTTTTACAAAGACTTCCATTATAATCTTCCCTCGAAAAATATATAAATGATATGTGAAGTTTTGTATCATTTTGAACAGTCTCCGATTTAATTTGATTTTTGACCGAAGCCAGTATAAACTAGTGTGTAATATATTATGATTTTTTGACCGAAACATGCATTTCGAAATGTTTCATAGAATCTAGTTTTAAGATGATTTTCTTGCATGGAATTCCATCATAAACTTCCATCTTAACATATATAAATGTCTGAAAAGTCTCGAATAATTTCAAATAGTCCCCAATTAAATTTTATATTTTGACCGAAACTAGTGTATAATATACTATGATTTATGACCGAAACTTGCATTTCGAAAAGTTTCATAGAATTTATTTTTCCGATGATTTTTTACATGGACTTCCATCATACCCATCATTAAAAAACATTTATAAATGATATGTGAAGTCTCGTATCATTTCAAATAGTCCCCAATAAAATTTGATTTTTTTGACCGAAATTAGTGTATAATATACTATGTTTTTTGACCGATATTTGCATTTCGAAAAGTTTCATAGAATCTAATTTTCCGATGATTTTTTACAAAGACTTCCATCATAACCATCGCTCGAAAAATATATAAATGATATGTGAAGTTTCATATCATTTCGAACAGTCCCCGATTTAATTTGATTTTTGACCGAAACTAGTATAAACTAGTGTATAATATATTATGATTTTTTGACCGAAACTTGCATTTCGAAAATTTTCATAGAATCTAATTTTCAGATGATTTTCTTGCATGGACTTCCATCATAACTCTTAACATATATAAATGATCTGAAAAGTCCTGTATAATTTTAAATAGTCCCCAATTAAATTTTACTTTTTTTACCGAAACTAGTGTATAATATACTATGATATTTTACAGAAACTTCCATTTCGAAAAGTTTCATAGAATCTAATTTTTCTATGATTTTTTACAAAGACTTCAATCATAACCATCGCTCGAAAAATATATAAATGTTATGTTCAGTTTCATATCATTTCGAACAGTACCCGATTTAATTTGATTTTTGACCGAAACTATTATAAAGTAGTGTATAATAATATATTATGATTTTTTGACCGAAACTTGCATTTCGAAAAGTTTCATAGAATCTAGTTTTCATATGATTTTCTTGCATGGACTTCCATCATAACTCTTAAAATATATAAATGATCTGAAAAGTCTTGTATAATTTCAAAAAGTCCCCAATTAAATTTTATTTTATTTTACCTAAACTAGTGTATAATAATATACTATGATTTTTGACCGAAAATTGCATTTCGAAAAGAATCATAGAATCTAATTTTTCGATGATTTTTTACAAAGAAATCCATCATAATCTTCCCTCGAAAAATATATAAATGATATGTGAAGTTTCGTATCATTTTGAACAGTCTCCGATTTAATTTGATTTTTGACCGAAATTAGTATAAACTAGTGTGTAATATATTATGATTTTTTGAATGAAACTTGCATTTCGAAAAGTTTCATAGAATCTAGTTTTCAGATGATTTTCTTGCATGGACTTCCATCATAAACTTCCCTCTTAACATATATAAATGATCTGAAAAGTCTCGAATAATTTCAAATAGTCCCCAATTAAATTTTATTTTTTGACCGAAACTAGTGTATAATATACTATGATTTTTGACCGAAACTTGCATTTCGAAAAGTTTCATAGAATTTATTTTTCCGATGATTTTTTACATGGACTTCCATCATACCCATCATTCAAAAACATATATAAATGATATGTGAAGTCTCGTATCATTTCAAATAGTCCCCAATAAAATTTGATTTTTTTGACCGAAACTAGTGTATAATATACTATGTTTTTTGACCAATATTTGCATTTCGAAAAGTTTCATAGAATCTAATTTTCTGATGATTTTTTACAAAGACTTCCATCATAACCATCGCTCGAAAAATATATAAATGATATGTGAAGTTTCATATCATTTCGAACAGTCCCCGATTTAATTTGATTTTTGACCGAAACTAGCATAAACTAGTGTATAATATATTATGATTTTTAGACCGAAACTTGCATTTCGAAAATTTTCATAGAATCTAGTTTTCAGATGATTTTCTTGCATGGACATCCATCATAACTCTTAACATATATAAATGATCTGCAAAGTCCTGTATAATTTTAAATAGTCCCCAATTAAATTTTATTTTTTTGACCGAAACTAATGTATAATATACTATGATATTTTACAGAAACTTCCATTTCGAAAAGTTTCATAGAATCTAATTTTTCGATGATTTTTTACAAAGACTTCCATCATAACCATCGCTCGAAAAATATATAAATGATATGTTAAGTTTCATATCATTTCGAACAGTCCCCGATTTAATTTGATGTTTGACCGAAACTAGTATAAAGTAGTGTATAATAATATATTATGATTTTTTGACCGAAACTTGCATTTCGAAAAGTTTCATAGAATCTAGTTTTCATATGATTTTCTTGCATGGACTTCCATCATAACTCTTAAAATATATAAATGATCTGAAAAGTCTTGTATAATTTCAAAAAGTCCCCAATTAAATTTTATTTTTTTGGACCGAAACTAGTGTATAATATACTATGATTTTTGACAGAAAATTTCATTTCGAAAAGAATCATAGAATCTAATTTTCCTATGATTTTTTACAAAGAATTCCATCATAATCTTCCCTCGAAAAATATATAAATGATATGTGAAGTTTCGTATCATTTTGAACAGTCTCCGATTTAATTTGATTTTTGACCGAAATTAGTATAAACTAGTGTGTAATATATTATGATTTTTTGAATGAAACTTACATTTCGAAAAGTTTCATAGAATCTAGTTTTCAGATGATTTTCATGCATGGCCTTCCATCATAAACTTCCCTCTTAACATATATAAATGATCTGAAAGTTTCGAATAATTTCAAATAGTCCCCAATTAAATTTTATTTTTTGACCGAAACTAGTGTATAATATGCTATGATTTTTGACCGAAACTTGCATTTCGAAAAGTTTCATAGAATTTATTTTTCCGATGATTTTTTACATGGACTTCCATCATACCCATCATTCAAAAACATATATAAATGATACGTGAAGTCTCGTATCATTTCAAATAGTCCCCAATAAAATTTGATTTTTTTGACCGAAACTAGTGTATAATATACTATGTTTTTTGACCAATATTTGCATTTCGAAAAGTTTCATAGAATCTAATTTTCTGATGATTTTTTACAAAGACTTCCATCATAACCATCGCTCGAAAAATATATAAATGATATGTGAAGTTTCATATCATTTCAAACAGTCCCCGATTTAATTTGATTTTTGACCGAAACTAGCATAAACTAGTGTATAATATATTATGATTTTTTGACCGAAACTTGCATTTCGAAAATTTTCATAGAATCTAGTTTTCAGATGATTTTCTTGCATGGACTTCCATCATAACTCTTAACATATATAAATGATCTGCAAAGTCCTGTATAATTTTAAATAGTCCCCAATTAAATTTTATTTTTTTGACCGAAACTAATGTATAATATACTATGATATTTTACAGAAACTTCCATTTCGAAAAGTTTCATAGAATCTAATTTTTCGATGATTTTTTACAAAGACTTCCATCATAACCATCGCTCGAAAAATATATAAATGATATGTTAAGTTTCATATCATTTCGAACAGTCCCCGATTTAATTTGATGTTTGACCGAAACTAGTATAAAGTAGTGTATAATAATATATTATGATTTTTTGACCGAAACTTGCATTTCGAAAAGTTTCATAGAATCTAGTTTTCATATGATTTTCTTGCATGGACTTCCATCATAACTCTTAAAATATATAAATGATCTGAAAAGTCTTGTATAATTTCAAAAAGTCCCCAATTAAATTTTATTTTTTTTGACCGAAACTAGTGTATAATATACTATGATTTTTGACAGAAAATTGCATTTCGAAAAGAATCATAGAATCTAATTTTCCTATGATTTTTTACAAAGAATTCCATCATAATCTTCCCTCGAAAAATATATAAATGATATGTGAAGTTTCGTATCATTTTGAACAGTCTCCGATTTAATTTGATTTTTGACCGAAATTAGTATAAACTAGTGTGTAATATATTATGATTTTTTGAATGAAACTTGCATTTCGAAAAGTTTCATAGAATCTAGTTTTCAGATGATTTTCTTGCATGGCCTTCCATCATAAACTTCCCTCTTAACATATATAAATGATATGAAAAGTCTCGAATAATTTCAAATAGTCCCCAATTAAATTTTATTTTTTGACCGAAACTAGTGTATAATATACTATGATTTTTGACCGAAACTTGCATTTCGAAAAGTTTCATAGAATTTATTTTTCCGATGATTTTTTACATGGACTTCCATCATACCCATCATTCAAAAACATTTATAAATGATATGTGAAGTCTCGTATCATTTCAAATAGTCCCCAATAAAATTTGATTTTTTTGATCGAAACTAGTGTATAATATACTATGTTTTTTGACCGATACTTGCATTTCGAAAAGTTTCATAGAATCTAATTTTCCGATGATTTTTTACAAAGACTTCCATCATAACCATCGCTCGAAAAATATATAAATGATATGTGAAGTTTCATATTATATCGAACAGTCCCCGATTTAATTTGATTTTTGACCGAAACTAGTATAAACTAGTGTATAAAATATTATGATTTTTTGACCGAAACTTGCTTTTCGAAAATTTTCATAGAATCTAGTTTTCAGATGATTTTCTTGCATGGACTTCCATCATAACTCTTAACATATATAAATGATCTGAAAAGTCTTGTATAATTTTAAATAGTCCCCAATTAAATTTTATTTTTTTGACCGAAACTAGTGTATAATATACTATGATTTTTGACCAAAACTTTCATTTCGAAAAGTTTCATAGAATCAAATTTTCCGATGATTTTTTACAAAGACTTCCATCATAACCACCGCTCGAAAAATATTTAAATGATATGTGAAGTTTCTTATCAATTTGAATAGTCCTTGATTTAATTTGATTTTTGACCGAAACTAGTATAAAGTGCTGTATAATATATTATGATATTTTGACCGAAACTTGCATTTCGAAATGTTCCATAGAATATAATTTTCAGATGATTTTCTTGCATGGACTTCCATCATAACTCTTAACATATATAAATGATCTGAAAAATCTCGAGTAATTTCAAATAGTCCCCAATTAAATTTTATTTTTTTGACCGAAACTAGTGTATAATATACTATGATTTTTGACCGAAACTTGCATTTCGAAAAGTTTCATAGAATTTATTTTTCCGATGATTCTTTACATGGACTTCCATCATACCAATCATTCAAAAACATTTATAAATGATATGTGAAGTCTCGTATCATTTCAAATAGTCCCCAATAAAATTTGATTTTTTTGACCGAAACTAGTGTATAATATACAATGTTTTTTGACCGATATTTGCATTTCGAAAAGTTTCATAGAATCTAATTTTCCGATGATTTTTTACAAAGACTTCCATCATAACCATCGCTCGAAAAATATATAAATGATATGTGAAGTTTCATATCATTTCGAACAGTCCCCGATTTAATTTGATTTTTGACCGAAACTAGCATAAACTAGTGTATAATATATTATGATTTTTTGACCGAAACTTGCATTTCGAAAATTTTCATAGAATCTAGTATTCAGATGATTTTCTTGCATGGACTTCCATCATAACTCTTAACATATATAAATGATCTGCAAAGTCCTGTATAATTTTAAATAGTCCCCAATTAAATTTTATTTTTTTGACCGAAACTAATGTATAATATACTATGATATTTTACCGAAACTTCCATTTCGAAAAGTTTCATAGAATTTAATTTTTCTATGATTTTTTACAAAGACTTCCATCATAACCATCGCTCGAAAAATATATAAATGATATGTGAAATTTCATATCATTTCGAACAGTCCCCGATTTAATTTGATTTTTGACCGAAACTAGTATAAAGTAGTGTATAATAATATATTATGATTTTTTGACCGAAACTTGGATTTCGAAAAGTTTCATAGAATCTAGTTTTCATATGATTTTCTTGCATGGACTTCCATCATAACTCTTAACATATATAAATGATCTGAAAAGTCTTGTATAATTTCAAATAGTCCCCAATTAAGTTTTATTTTTTTTGACCGAAACTAGTGTATAATACTATGATTTTTGACCGAAACTTGCATTTCGAAAAGAATCATAGAATCTAATTTTCCGATGATTTTTTACAAAGACTTCAATCATAATCTTCCCTCGAAAAATATATAAATGATATGTGAAGTTTCGTATCATTTTGAACAGACTCCGATTTAATTTGATTTTTGACCGAAACTAGTATAAACTAGTGTGTAATATATTATGATTTTTTGACCGAAACTTGCATTTCGAAAAGTTTCATAGAATCTAGTTTTCAGATGATTTTCTTGCATGGACTTCCATCATAAACTTCCCTCTTAACATATATAAATGATATGAAAAGTCTCGAATAATTTCAAATAGTCCCCAATTAAATTTTATTTTTTTGACCGAAACTAGTGTATAATATACTATGATTTTTGACCGAAACTTGCATTTCGAAAAGTTTCATAGAATTTATTTTTCCGATGATTTTTTACATGGACTTCCATCATACCCATCATTCAAAAACATTTATAAATGATATGTGAAGTCTCGTATCATTTCAAATAGTCCCCAATAAAATTTAATTTTTTTGACCGAAACTAGTGTATAATATACTATGTTTTTTGACCGATACTTGCATTTCGAAAAGTTTCATAGAATCTAATTTTCCGATGATTTTTTACAAAGACTTCCATCATAACCATCGCTCGAAAAATATATAAATGATATGTGAAGTTTCATATCATTTCGAACAGTCCCCGATTTAATTTGATTTTTGACCGAAACTAGTATAAACTAGTGTATAAAATATTATGATTTTTTGACCGAAACTTGCTTTTCGAAAATTTTCATAGAATCTAGTTTTCAGATGATTTTCTTGCATGGACTTCCATCATAACTCTTAACATATATAAATGATCTGAAAAGTCTTGTATAATTTTAAATAGTCCCCAATTAAATTTTATTTTTTTGACCGAAACTAGTGTATAATATACTATGATTTTTGACCAAAACTTTCATTTCGAAAAGTTTCATAGAATCAAATTTTCCGATGATTTTTTACAAAGACTTCCATCATAACCACCGCTCGAAAAATATTTAAATGATATGTGAAGTTTCTTATCAATTTGAATAGTCCTTGATTTAATTTGATTTTTGACCGAAACTAGTATAAAGTGCTGTATAATATATTATGATATTTTGACCGAAACTTGCATTTCGAAAAGTTTCATAGAATATAATTTTCAGATGATTTTCTTGCATGGACTTCCATCATAACTCTTAACATATATAAATGATCTGAAAAATCTCGAGTAATTTCAAATAGTCCCCAATTAAATTTTATTTTTTTGACCGAAACTAGTGTATAATATACTATGATTTTTGACCGAAACTTGCATTTCGAAAAGTTTCATAGAATTTATTTTTCCGATGATTTTTTACATGGACTTCCATCATACCAATCATTCAAAAACATTTATAAATGATATGTGAAGTCTCGTATCATTTCAAATAGTCCCCAATAAAATTTGATTTTTTTGACCGAAACTAGTGTATAATATACTATGTTTTTTGACCGATATTTGCATTTCGAAAAGTTTCATAGAATCTAATTTTCCGATGATTTTTTACAAAGACTTCCATCATAACCATCGCTCGAAAAATATATAAATGATATGTGAAGTTTCATATCATTTCGAACAGTCCCCGATTTAATTTGATTTTTGACCGAAACTAGCATAAACTAGTGTATAATATATTATGATTTTTTGACCGAAACTTGCATTTCGAAAATTTTCATAGAATCTAGTTTTCAGATGATTTTCTTGCATGGACTTCCATCATAACTCTTAACATATATAAATGATCTGCAAAGTCCTGTATAATTTTAAATAGTCCCCAATTAAATTTTATTTTTTTGACCGAAACTAATGTATAATATACTATGATATTTTACCGAAACTTCCATTTCGAAAAGTTTCATAGAATTTAATTTTTCTATGATTTTTTACAAAGACTTCCATCATAACCATCGCTCGAAAAATATATAAATGATATGTGAAGTTTCATATCATTTCGAACAGTCCCCGATTTAATTTGATTTTTGACCGAAACTAGTATAAAGTAGTGTATAATAATATATTATGATTTTTTGACCGAAACTTGCATTTCGAAAAGTTTCATAGAATCTAGTTTTCATATGATTTTCTTGCATGGACTTCCATCATAACTCTTAACATATATAAATGATCTGAAAAGTCTTGTATAATTTCAAATAGTCCCCAATTAAGTTTTATTTTTTTTGACCGAAACTAGTGTATAATACTATGATTTTTGACCGAAACTTGCATTTCGAAAAGAATAATAGAATCTAATTTTCCGATGATTTTTTACAAAGACTTCAATCATAATCTTCCCTCGAAAAATATATAAATGATATGTGAAGTTTCGTATCATTTTGAACAGTCTCCGATTTAATTTGATTTTTGACCGAAACTAGTATAAACTAGTGTGTAATATATTATGATTTTTTGACCGAAACTTGCATTTCGAAAAGTTTCATAGAATCTAGTTTTCAGATGATTTTCTTGCATGGACTTCCATCATAAACTTCCCTCTTAACATATATAAAAGATATGAAAAGTCTCGAATAATTTCATATAGTCCCCAATTAAATTTTATTTTTTTGACCGAAACTAGTGTATAATATACTATGATTTTTGACCGAAACTTGCATTTCGAAAAGTTTCATAGAATTTATTTTTCCGATGATTTTTTACATGGACTTCCATCATACCCATCATTCAAAAACATTTATAAATGATATGTGAAGTCTCGTATCATTTCAAATAGTCCACAATAAAATTTGATTTTTTTGACCGAAACTAGTGTATAATATACTATGTTTTTTGACCGATACTTGCATTTCGAAAAGTTTCATAGAATCTAATTTTCCGATGATTTTTTACAAAGACTTCCATCATAACCATCGCTCGAAAAATATATAAATGATATGTGAAGTTTCATATCATTTCGAACAGTCCCCGATTTAATTTGATTTTTGACCGAAACTAGTATAAACTAGTGTATAAAATATTATGATTTTTTGACCGAAACTTGCTTTTCGAAAATTTTCATAGAATCTAGTTTTCAGATGATTTTCTTGCATGGACTTCCATCATAACTCTTAACATATATAAATGATCTGAAAAGTCTTGTATAATTTTAAATAGTCCCCAATTAAATTTTATTTTTTTGACCGAAACTAGTGTATAATATACTATGATTTTTGACCAAAACTTTCATTTCGAAAAGTTTCATAGAATCAAATTTTCCGATGATTTTTTACAAAGACTTCCATCATAACCACCGCTCGAAAAATATTTAAATGATATGTGAAGTTTCTTATCAATTTGAATAGTCCTTGATTTAATTTGATTTTTGACCGAAACTAGTATAAAGTGCTGTATAATATATTATGATATTTTGACCGAAACTTGCATTTCGAAAAGTTTCATAGAATATAATTTTCAGATGATTTTCTTGCATGGACTTCCATCATAACTCTTAACATATATAAATGATCTGAAAAATCTCGAGTAATTTCAAATAGTCCCCAATTAAATTTTATTTTTTTGACCGAAACTAGTGTATAATATACTATGATTTTTGACCGAAACTTGCATTTCGAAAAGTTTCATAGAATTTATTTTTCCGATGATTTTTTACATGGACTTCCATCATACCAATCATTCAAAAACATTTATAAATGATATGTGAAGTCTCGTATCATTTCAAATAGTCCCCAATAAAATTTGATTTTTTTGACCGAAACTAGTGTATAATATACTATGTTTTTTGACCGATATTTGCATTTCGAAAAGTTTCATAGAATCTAATTTTCCGATGATTTTTTACAAAGACTTCCATCATAACCATCGCTCGAAAAATATATAAATGATATGTGAAGTTTCATATCATTTCGAACAGTCCCCGATTTAATTTGATTTTTGACCGAAACTAGCATAAACTAGTGTATAATATATTATGATTTTTTGACCGAAACTTGCATTTCGAAAATTTTCATAGAATCTAGTTTTCAGATGATTTTCTTGCATGGACTTCCATCATAACTCTTAACATATATAAATGATCTGCAAAGTCCTGTATAATTTTAAATAGTCCCCAATTAAATTTTATTTTTTTGACCGAAACTAATGTATAATATACTATGATATTTTACCGAAACTTCCATTTCGAAAAGTTTCATAGAATTTAATTTTTCTATGATTTTTTACAAAGACTTCCATCATAACCATCGCTCGAAAAATATATAAATGATATGTGAAGTTTCATATCATTTCGAACAGTCCCCGATTTAATTTGATTTTTGACCGAAACTAGTATAAAGTAGTGTATAATAATATATTATGATTTTTTGACCGAAACTTGCATTTCGAAAAGTTTCATAGAATCTAGTTTTCATATGATTTTCTTGCATGGACTTCCATCATAACTCTTAACATATATAAATGATCTGAAAAGTCTTGTATAATTTCAAATAGTCCCCAATTAAGTTTTATTTTTTTTGACCGAAACTAGTGTATAATACTATGATTTTTGACCGAAACTTGCATTTCGAAAAGAATAATAGAATCTAATTTTCCGATGATTTTTTACAAAGACTTCAATCATAATCTTCCCTCGAAAAATATATAAATGATATGTGAAGTTTCGTATCATTTTGAACAGTCTCCGATTTAATTTGATTTTTGACCGAAACTAGTATAAACTAGTGTGTAATATATTATGATTTTTTGACCGAAACTTGCATTTCGAAAAGTTTCATAGAATCTAGTTTTCAGATGATTTTCTTGCATGGACTTCCATCATAAACTTCCCTCTTAACATATATAAAAGATATGAAAAGTCTCGAATAATTTCAAATAGTCCCCAATTAAATTTTATTTTTTTGACCGAAACTAGTGTATAATATACTATGATTTTTGACCGAAACTTGCATTTCGAAAAGTTTCATAGAATTTATTTTTCTGATGATTTTTTACATGGACTTCCATCATACCCATCATTCAAAAATATTTATAAATGATATGTGAAGTCTCGTATCATTTCAAATAGTCCACAATAAAATTTGATTTTTTTGACCGAAACTAGTGTATAATATACTATGTTTTTTGACCGATACTTGCATTTCGAAAAGTTTCATAGAATCTAATTTTCCGATGATTTTTTACAAAGACTTCCATCATAACCATCGCTCGAAAAATATATAAATGATTTGTGAAGTTTCATATCATTTCAAACAGTCCCCGATTTAATTTGATTTTTGACCGAAACTAGTATAAACTAGTGTATAAAATATTATGATTTTTTGACCGAAACTTGCTTTTCGAAAATTTTCATAGAATCTAGTTTTCAGATGATTTTCTTGCATGGACTTCCATCATAACTCTTAACATATATAAATGATCTGAAAAGTCTTGTATAATTTTAAATAGTCCCCAATTAAATTTTATTTTTTTGACCGAAACTAGTGTATAATATACTATGATTTTTGACCAAAACTTGCATTTCGAAATGTTTCATAGAATCAAGTTTTCCGATGATTTTTTACGAAGACTTCCATCATAACCACCGCTCGAAAAATATTTAAATGATATGTGAAGTTTCTTATCAATTTGAATAGTCCCCGATTTTATTTGATTTTTGACCGAAACAAGTATAAAGTGCTGTATAATATATTATGATATTTTGACCGAAACTTGCATTTCGAAAAGTTTCATAGAATATAATTTTCAGATGATTTTCTTGCATGGACTTCCATCATAACTCTTAACATATATAAATGATCTGAAAAATCTCGAGTAATTTCAAATAGTCCCCAATTAAATTTTATTTTTTTGACCGAAACTAGTGTATAATATACTATGATTTTTGACCGAAACTTGCATTTCGAAAAGTTTCATAGAATCTAATTTTCCGATGATTTTTTACATGGACTTCCATCATACCCATCATTCAAAAACATATATAAATGATATGTGAAGTCTCGTATCATTTCAAATAGTCCCCAATAAAATTTGATTTTTTTGACCGTAACTAGTGTATAATATACTATGTTTTTGACCGATACTTGCATTTCGAAAAGTTTCATAGAATCTAATTTTCCGATGATTTTTTACAAAGACTTCCATCATAACCATCGCTCGAAAAATATATAAATGATATGTGAAGCTTCATATCATTTCGAACAGTCCCCGATTTAATTTGATTTTTGACCGAAACTAGTATAAACTATTGTATAAAATATTATGATTTTTTGACCGAAACTTGCTTTTCGAAAATTTTCATAGAATCTAATTTTCAGATGATTTTCTTGCATGGACTTCCATTATAACTCTTAACATATATAAATGATCTGAAAAGTCCTGTATAATTTTAAATAGTCCCCAATTAAATTTTACTTTTTTTACCGAAACTAGTGTATAATATACTATGATATTTTCCAGAAACTTCCATTTCGAAAAGTTTCATAGAATCTAATTTTTCTATGATTTTTTACAAAGACTTCCATCATAACCATCGCTCGAAAAATATATAAATGATATGTGAAGTTTCGTATCATTTTGAACAGTCTCCGATTTAATTTGATTTTTGACCGAAATTAGTATAAACTAGTGTGTAATATATTATGATTTTTTGAATGAAACTTGCATTTCGAAAAGTTTCATAGAATCTAGTTTTCAGATGATTTTCTTGCATGGACTTCCATCATAAACTTCCCTCTTAACATATATAAATGATATGAAAAGTCTCGAATAATTTCAAATAGTCCCCAATTAAATTTTATTTTTTGACCGAAACTAGTGTATAATATACTATGATTTTTGACCGAAACTTGCATTTCGAAAAGTTTCATAGAATTTATTTTTCCGATGATTTTTTACATGGACTTCCATCATACCAATCATTCAAAAACATTTATAAATGATATGTGAAGTCTCGTATCATTTCAAATAGTCCCCAATAAAATTTGATTTTTTTAACCGAAACTAGTGTATAATATACTATGTTTTTTGACCGATATTTGCATTTTGAAAAGTTTCATAGAATCTAATTTTCCGATGATTTTTCACAAAGACTTCCATCATAACCATCGCTCGAAAAATATATAAATGATATGTGAAGTTTCATATCATTTCGAACAGTCCCCGATTTAATTTGATTTTTGACCGAAACTAGTATAAACTAGTGTATAATATATTATGATTTTTTGACTGAAACTTGCATTTCGAAAATTTTCATAGAATCTAATTTTCAGATGATTTTCTTGCATGGACTTCCATCATAACTCTTAACATATATAAATGATCTGAAAAGTCTTGTATAATTTTAAATAGTCCCCAATTAAATTTTATTTTTTTGACCGAAACTAGTGTATAATATACTATGATTTTTGACCAAAACTTTCATTTCGAAAAGTTTCATAGAATCAAATTTTCCGATGATTTTTTACAAATACTTCCATCATAACCACCGCTCAAAAAATATTTAAATGATATGTGAAGTTTCTTATCAATTTGAATAGTCCCCGATTTAATTTGATTTTTGACCGAAACTAGTATAAAGTGCTGTATAATATATTATGATATTTTGACCGAAACTTGCATTTCGAAAAGTTTCATAGAATATAATTTTCAGATGATTTTCTTGCATGGACTTCCATCATAACTCTTAACATATATAAATGATCTGAAAAATCTCGAGTAATTTCAAATAGTCCCCAATTAAATTTTATTTTTTTGACCGAAACTAGTGTATAATATACTATGATTTTTGACCGAAACTTGCATTTCGAAAAGTTTCATAGAATTTATTTTTCCGATGATTTTTTACATGGACTTCCATCATACCAATCATTCAAAAACATTTATAAATGATATGTGAAGTCTCGTATCATTTCAAATAGTCCCCAATAAAATTTGATTTTTTTGACCGAAACTAGTGTATAATATACTATGTTTTTTGACCGATATTTGCATTTCGAAAAGTTTCATAGAATCTAATTTTCCGATGATTTTTTACAAAGACTTGCATCATAACCATCGCTCGAAAAATATATAAATGATATGTGAGTTTTCATATCATTTCGAACAGTCCCCGATTTAATTTGATTTTTGACCAAAACTAGCATAAACTAGTGTATAATATATTATGATTTTTTGACCGAAACATGCATTTCGAAAATTTTCATAGAATCTAGTTTTCAGATGATTTTCTTGCATGGACTTCCATCATAACTCTTAACATATATAAATGATCTGCAAAGTCCTGTATAATTTTAAATAGTCCCCAATTAAATTTTATTTTTTTGACCGAAACTAATGTATAATATACTATGATATTTTACCGAAACTTCCATTTCGAAAAGTTTCATAGAATTTAATTTTTCTATGATTTTTTACAAAGACTTCCATCATAACCATCGCTCGAAAAATATATAAATGATATGTGAAGTTTCATATCATTTCGAACAGTCCCCGATTTAATTTGATTTTTGACCGAAACTAGTATAAAGTAGTGTATAATAATATATTATGATTTTTTGACCGAAACATGCATTTCGAAAAGTTTCATAGAATCTAGTTTTCATATGATTTTCTTGCATGGACTTCCATCATAATTCTTAACATATATAAATGATCTGAAAAGTCTTGTATAATTTCAAATAGTCCCCAATTAAATATTATTTTTTTGACCGAAACTAGTGTATAATATAGTATGATTTTTGACCGAAACTTGCATTTCGAAAAGAATCATAGAATCTAATTTTCCGATGATTTTTTACAAAGACTTCAATCCTAATCTTCCCTCGAAAAATATATAAATGATATGTGAAGTTTCGTATCATTTTGAACAGTCTCCGATTTAATTTGATTTTTGACCGAAACTAGTATAAACTAGTGTGTAATATATTATGAATTTTTGACCGAAACTTGCATTTCGAAAAGTTTCATAGAATCTAGTTTTCAGATGATTTTCTTGCATGGACTTCCATCATAAACTTCCCTCTTAACATATATAAATGATATGAAAAGTCTCGAATAATTTCAAATAGTCCCCAATTAAATTTTATTTTTTTGACCGAAACTAGTGTATAATATACTATGATTTTTGACCGAAACTTGCATTTCGAAAAGTTTCATAGAATTTATTTTTCCGATGATTTTTTACATGGACTTCCATCATACCCATCATTCAAAAACATTTATAAATGATATGTGAAGTCTCGTATCATTTCAAATAGTCCCCAATAAAATTTGATTTTTTTGACCGAAACTAGTGTATAATATACTATGTTTTTTGACCGATACTTGCATTTCGAAAAGCTTCATAGAATCTAATTTTCCGATGATTTTTTAGAAAGACTTCCATCTTAACCATCGCTCGAAAAATATATAAATGATATGTGAAGTTTCATATCATTTAAAACAGTCCCCGATATAATTTGATTTTTGACCGAAACTAGTATAAACTAGTGTATAAAATATTATGATTTTTTGACCGAAACTTGCTTTTCGAAAATTTTCATAGAATCTAGTTTTCAGATGATTTTCTTGCATGGACTTCCATCATAACTCTTAACATATATAAATGATCTGAAAAGTCTTGTATAATTTTAAATAGTCCCCAATTAAATTTTATTTTTTTGACCGAAACTAGTGTATAATATACTATGATTTTTGACCAAAACTTGCATTTCGAAATGTTTCATAGAATCAAATTTTCCGATGATTTTTTACAAAGACTTCCATCATAACCATCGCTCGAAAAATATTTAAATGATATGTGAAGTTTCTTATCAATTTGAATAGTCCCCGATTTTATTTGATTTTTGACCGAAACAAGTATAAAGTGCTGTATAATATATTATGATATTTTGACCGAAACTTGCATTTCGAAAAGTTTCATAGAATATAATTTTCAGATGATTTTCTTGCATGGACTTCCATCATAACTCTTAACATATATAAATGATCTGAAAAATCTCGAGTAATTTCAAATAGTCCCCAAATAAATTTTATTTTTTTGACCGAAACTAGTTTATAATATACTATGATTTTTGACCGAAACTTGCATTTCGAAAAGTTTCATAGAATCTAATTTTCCGATGATTTTTTACATGGACTTCCATCATACCCATCATTCAAAATCATATATAAATGATATGTGTCGTCTCGTATCATTTCAAATAGTCCCCAATAAAATTTGATTTTTTTGACCTTAACTAGTGTATAATATACTATGTTTTTGACCGATACTTGCATTTCGAAAAGTTTCATAGAATCTAATTTTCCGATGATTTTTTACAAAGACTTCCATCATAACCATCGCTCGAAAAATATATAAATGATATGTGAAGCTTCATATCATTTCGAACAGTCCCCGATTTAATTTTATTTTTGACCGAAACTAGTATAAACTAGTGTATAAAATATTATGATTTTTTGACCGAAACTTGCTTTTCGAAAATTTTCATAGAATCTAATTTTCAGATGATTTTCTTGCATGGACTTCCATCATAACTCTTAACATATATAAATGATCTGAAAAGTCCTGTATAATTTTAAATAGTCCCCAATTAAATTTTACTTTTTTTAGTGAAACTAGTGTATAATATACTATGATATTTTACAGAAACTTCCATTTCGAAAAGTTTCATAGAATCTAATTTTTCTATGATTTTTTACAAAGACTTCCATCATAACCATCGCTTGAAAAATATATAAATGATATGTGAAGTTTCGTATCATTTTGAACAGTCTCCGATTTAATTTGATTTTTGACCGAAATTAGTATAAACTAGTGTGTAATATATTATGATTTTTTGAATGAAACTTGCATTTCGAAAAGTTTCATAGAATCTAGTTTTCAGATGATTTTCTTGCATGGACTTCCATCATAAACTTCCCTCTTAACATATATAAATGATCTGAAAAGTCTCGAATAATTTCAAATAGTCCCCAATTAAATTTTATTTTTTGACCGAAACTAGTGTATAATATACTATGATTTTTGACCGAAACTTGCATTTCGAAAAGTTTCATAGAATTTATTTTTCCGATGATTTTTTACATGGACTTCTGTCATACCAATCATTCAAAAACATTTATAAATGATATGTGAAGTCTCGTATCATTTCAAATAGTCCCCAATAAAATTTGATTTTTTTGACCGAAACTAGTGTATAATATACTATGTTTTTTGACCGATATTTGCATTTCGAAAAGTTTCATAGAATCTAATTTTCCGATGATTTTTCACAAAGACTTCCATCATAACCATCGCTCGAAAAATATATAAATGATATGTGAAGTTTCATATCATTTCGAACAGTCCCCGATTTAATTTTATTTTTGACCGAAACTAGTATAAACTAGTGTATAATATATTATGATTTTTTGACCGAAACTTGCATTTCGAAAATTTTCATAGAATCTAATTTTCAGATGATTTTCTTGCATGGACTTCCATCATAACTCTTAACATATATAAATGATCTGAAAAGTCTTGTATAATTTTAAATAGTCCCCAATTAAATTTTATTTTTTTGACCGAAACTAGTGTATAATATACTATGATTTTTGACCAAAACATGCATTTCGAAAAGTTTCATAGAATCAAATTTTCTGATGATTTTTTACAAAGACTTCCATCATAACCACTGCTCGAAAAATGTTTAAATGATATGTGAAGTTTCTTATCAATTTGAACAGTCCCTGATTTAATTTGATTTTTGACCGAAACTAGTATAAAGTGCTGTATAATATATTATGATATTTTGACCGAAACTTGCATTTCGAAAAGTTTCATAGAATATAATTTTCAGATGATTTTCTTGCATGGACATCCATCATAACTCTTAACATATATAAATGATCTGAAAAATCTCGAGTAATTTCAAATAGTCCCCAATTAAATTTTATTTTTTTGACCGAAACTAGTGTATAATATACTATGTTTTTGACCGATACTTGCATTTCGAAAAGTTTCATAAAATCTAATTTTCCGATGATTTTTTACAAAGACTTCAATCATAACCATCGCTCGAAAAATATATAAATGATATGTGAAGTTTCATATCATTTCGAACAGTCCCCGATTTAATTTAATTTTTGACCGAAACTAGTATAAACTAGTGTATAAAATATTATGATTTTTTGTTCGAAACTTGCTTTTCGAAAATTTTCATAGAATCTAGTTTTCAGATGATTTTCTTGCATGGACTTCCATCATAACTCTTAACATATATAAATGATCTGAAATGTTTTGTATAATTTTAAATAGTTCCCAATTAAATTTTATTTTTTTGACCGAAACTAGTGTATAATATACTATGATTTTTGACCAAAACTTGCATTTCGAAAAGTTTCATAGAATCAAATTTTCCGATGATTTTTTACAAAGACTTCCATCATAACCACCACTCGAAAAATATTTAAATGATATGTGAAGTTTCTTATCAATTTGAACAGTCCCCGATTTAATTTGATTTTTGACCGAAACTAGTATAAAGTGCTGTATAATATATTATGATATTTTGACCGAAACTTGCATTTCGAAAAGTTTCATAGAATATAATTTTCAGATGATTTTCTTGCATGGACTTCCATCATAACTATTAACATATATAAATGATCTGAAAAATCTCGAGTAATTTCAAATAGTCCCCAATTAAATTTTATTTTTTTGACCGAAACTAGTGTATAATATACTATGATTTTTGACCGAAACTTGCATTTCGAAAAGTTTCATAGAATCTAATTTTCCGATGATTTTTTACATGGACTTCCATCATACCCATCATTCAAAAACATATATAAATGATATGTGAAGTCTCGTATCATTTCAAATAGTCCCCAATAAAATTTGATTTTTTTGACCGTAACTAGTGTATAATATACTATGTTTTTAACCGATACTTGCATTTCGAAAAGTTTCATAGAATCTAATTTTCCGATGATTTTTTACAAAGACTTCAATCATAACCATCGCTCGAAAAATATATAAATGATATGTGAAGTTTCATATCATTTCGAACAGTCCCCGATTTAAATTGATTTTTGACCGAAACTAGTATAAACTAGTGTATAAAATATTATGATTTTTTGACCGAAACTTGCTTTTCGAAAATTTTCATAGAATCTAGTTTTCAGATGATTTTCTTGCATGGACTTCCATCATAACTCTTAACATATATAAATGATCTGAAAAGTTTTGTATAATTTTAAATAGTCCCCAATTAAATTTTATTTTTTTGACCGAAACTAGTGTATAATATACTATGATTTTTGACCAAAACTTGCATTTCGAAAAGTTTCATAGAATCAAATTTTCCGATGATTTTTTACAAAGACTTCCATCATAACCACCACTCGAAAAATATTTAAATGATATGTGAAGTTTCTTATCAATTTGAACAGTCCCCGATTTAATTTGATTTTTGACCGAAACTAGTATAAAGTGTTGTATAATATATTATGATATTTTGACCGAAACTTGCATTTCGAAAAGTTTCATAGAATATAATTTTCAGATGATTTTCTTGCATGGACTTCCATCATAACTATTAACATATATAAATGATCTGAAAAATCTCGAGTAATTTCAAATAGTCCCCAATTAAATTTTATTTTTTTGACCGAAACTAGTGTATAATATACTATGATTTTTGACCGAAACATGCATTTCGAAAAGTTTCATAGAATCTAATTTTCCGATGATTTTTTACATGGACTTCCATCATACCCATCATTCAAAAACATATATAAATGATATGTGAAGTCTCGTATCATTTCAAATAGTCCCCAATAAAATTTGATTTTTTTACCGTAACTAGTGTATAATATACTATGTTTTTGACCGATACTTGCATTTCAAAAAGTTTCATAAAATCTAATTTTCCGATGATTTTTTACAAAGACTTCAATCATAACCATCGCTCGAAAAATATATAAATGATATGTGAAGTTTCATATCATTTCGAACAGTCCCCGATTTAATTTAATTTTTGACCGAAACTAGTATAAACTAGTGTATAAAATATTATGATTTTTTGACCGAAACATGCTTTTCGAAAATTTTCATAGAATCTAGTTTTCAGATGATTTTCTTGCATGGACTTCCATCATAACTCTTAACATATATAAATGATCTGAAATGTTTTGTATAATTTTAAATAGTTCCCAATTAAATTTTATTTTTTTGACCGAAACTAGTGTATAATATACTATGATTTTTGACCAAAACTTGCATTTCGAAAAGTTTCATAGAATCAAATTTTCCGATGATTTTTTACAAAGACTTCCATCATAACCACCACTCGAAAAATATTTAAATGATATGTGAAGTTTCTTATCAATTTGAACAGTCCCCGATTTAATTTGATTTTTGACCGAAACTAGTATAAAGTGCTGTATAATATATTATGATATTTTGACCGAAACTTGCATTTCGAAAAGTTTCATAGAATATAATTTTCAGATGATTTTCTTGCATGGACTTCCATCATAACTATTAACATATATAAATGATCTGAAAAATCTCGAGTAATTTCAAATAGTCCCCAATTAAATTTTATTTTTTTGACCGAAACTAGTGTATAATATACTATGATTTTTGACCGAAACTTGCATTTCGAAAAGTTTCATAGAATCTAATTTTCCGATGATTTTTTACATGGACTTCCATCATACCCATCATTCAAAACATATATAAATGATATGTGATGTCTCGTATCATTTCAAATAGTCCCCAATAAAATTTGATTTTTTTGACCGTAACTAGTGTATAATATACTATGTTTTTGACCGATACTTGCATTTCGAAGTTTCATAGAATCTAATTTTCCGATGATTTTTTACAAAGACTTCAATCATAACCATCGCTCGAAAAATATATAAATGATATGTGAAGTTTCATATCATTTCGAACAGTCCCCGATTTAATTTGATTTTTGACCGAAACTAGTATAAACTAGTGTATAAAATATTATGATTTTTTGACCGAAACTTGCTTTTCGAAAATTTTCATAGAATCTAGTTTTCAGATGATTTTCTTGCATGGACTTCCATCATAACTCTTAACATATATAAATGATCTGAAAAGTTTTGTATAATTTTAAATAGTCCCCAATTAAATTTTATTTTTTTGACCGAAACTAGTGTATAATATACTATGATTTTTGACCAAAACTTGCATTTCGAAAAGTTTCATAGAATCAAATTTTCCGATGATTTTTTACAAAGACTTCCATCATAACCACCACTCGAAAAATATTTAAATGATATGTGAAGTTTCTTATCAATTTGAACAGTCCCCGATTTAATTTGATTTTTGACCGAAACTAGTATAAAGTGCTGTATAATATATTATGATATTTTGACCGAAACTTGCATTTCGAAAAGTTTCATAGAATATAATTTTCAGATGATTTTCTTGCATGGACTTCCATCATAACTATTAACATATATAAATGATCTGAAAAATCTCGAGTAATTTCAAATAGTCCCCAATTAAATTTTATTTTTTTGACCGAAACTAGTGTATAATATACTATGATTTTTGACCGAAACTTGCATTTCGAAAAGTTTCATAGAATCTAATTTTCCGATGATTTTTTACATGGACTTCCATCATACCCATCATTCAAAAACATATACAAATGATATGTGAAGTCTCGTATCATTTCAAATAGTCCCCAATAAAATTTGATTTTTTTGACCGTAACTAGTGTATAATATACTATGTTTTTGACCGATACTTGCATTTCGAAAAGTTTCATAGAATCTAATTTTTCGATGATTTTTTACAAAGACTTCAATCATAACCATCTCTCGAAAAATATATAAATGATATGTGAAGTTTCATATCATTTCGAACAGTCCCCGATTTAATTTGAATTTTGACCGAAACTAGTATAAACTAGTGTATAAAATATTATGATTTTATGACCGAAACTTGCTTTTCGAAAATTTTCATAGAATCTAGTTTTCAGATGATTTCCTTGCATGGACTTCCATCATAACTCTTAACATATATAAATGATCTGAAAAGTTTTGTATAATTTTAAATAGTCCCCAATTAAATTTTATTTTTTTGACCGAAACTAGTGTATAATATACTATGATTTTTGACCAAAACTTGCATTTCGAAAAGTTTCATAGAATCAAATTTTCCGATGATTTTTTATAAAGACTTCCATCATAACCACCACTCGAAAAATATTTAAATGATATGTGAAGTTTCTTATCAATTTGAACAGTCCCCGATTTAATTTGATTTTTTACCGAAACTAGTATAAAGTGTTGTATAATATATTATGATATTTTGATCGAAACTTGCATTTCGAAAAGTTTCATAGAATATAATTTTCAGATGATTTTCTTGCATGGACTTCCATCATAACTATTAACATATATAAATGATCTGAAAAATCTCGAGTAATTTCAAATAGTCCCCAATTAAATTTTATTTTTTTGACCGAAACTAGTGTATAATATACTATGATTTTTGACCGAAACATGCATTTCGAAAAGTTTCATAGAATCTAATTTTCCGATGATTTTTTACATGGACTTCCATCATACCCATCATTCAAAAACATATATAAATGATATGTGAAGTCTCGTATCATTTCAAATAGTCCCCAATAAAATTTGATTTTTTTACCGTAACTAGTGTATAATATACTATGTTTTTGACCGATACTTGCATTTCGAAAAGTTTCATAAAATCTAATTTTCCGATGATTTTTTACAAAGACTTCAATCATAACCATCGCTCGAAAAATATATAAATGATATGTGAAGTTTCATATCATTTCGAACAGTCCCCGATTTAATTTAATTTTTGACCGAAACTAGTATAAACTAGTGTATAAAATATTATGATTTTTTGACCGAAACATGCTTTTCGAAAATTTTCATAGAATCTAGTTTTCAGATGATTTTCTTGCATGGACTTCCATCATAACTCTTAACATATATAAATGATCTGAAATGTTTTGTATAATTTTAAATAGTTCCCAATTAAATTTTATTTTTTTGACCGAAACTAGTGTATAATATACTATGATTTTTGACCAAAACTTGCATTTCGAAAAGTTTCATAGAATCAAATTTTCCGATGATTTTTTACAAAGACTTCCATCATAACCACCACTCGAAAAATATTTAAATGATATGTGAAGTTTCTTATCAATTTGAACAGTCCCCGATTTAATTTGATTTTTGACCGAAACTAGTATAAAGTGCTGTATAATATATTATGATATTTTGACCGAAACTTGCATTTCGAAAAGTTTCATAGAATATAATTTTCAGATGATTTTCTTGCATGGACTTCCATCATAACTATTAACATATATAAATGATCTGAAAAATCTCGAGTAATTTCAAATAGTCCCCAATTAAATTTTATTTTTTTGACCGAAACTAGTGTATAATATACTATGATTTTTGACCGAAACTTGCATTTCGAAAAGTTTCATAGAATCTAATTTTCCGATGATTTTTTACATGGACTTCCATCATACCCATCATTCAAAAACATATATAAATGATATGTGAAGTCTCGTATCATTTCAAATAGTCCCCAATAAAATTTGATTTTTTTGACCGTAACTAGTGTATAATATACTATGTTTTTGACCGATACTTGCATTTTGAAGTTTCATAGAATCTAATTTTCCGATGATTTTTTACAAAGACTTCAATCATAACCATCGCTCGAAAAATATATAAATGATATGTGAAGTTTCATATCATTTCGAACAGTCCCCGATTTAATTTGATTTTTGACCGAAACTAGTATAAACTAGTGTATAAAATATTATGATTTTTTGACCGAAACTTGCTTTTCGAAAATTTTCATAGAATCTAGTTTTCAGATGATTTTCTTGCATGGACTTCCATCATAACTCTTAACATATATAAATGATCTGAAAAGTTTTGTATAATTTTAAATAGTCCCCAATTAAATTTTATTTTTTTGACCGAAACTAGTGTATAATATACTATGATTTTTGACCAAAACTTGCATTTCGAAAAGTTTCATAGAATCAAATTTTCCGATGATTTTTTACAAAGACTTCCATCATAACCACCACTCGAAAAATATTTAAATGATATGTGAAGTTTCTTATCAATTTGAACAGTCCCCGATTTAATTTGATTTTTGACCGAAACTAGTATAAAGTGCTGTATAATATATTATGATATTTTGACCGAAACTTGCATTTCGAAAAGTTTCATAGAATATAATTTTCAGATGATTTTCTTGCATGGACTTCCATCATAACTATTAACATATATAAATGATCTGAAAAATCTCGAGTAATTTCAAATAGTCCCCAATTAAATTTTATTTTTTTGACCGAAACTAGTGTATAATATACTATGATTTTTGACCGAAACTTGCATTTCGAAAAGTTTCATAGAATCTAATTTTCCGATGATTTTTTACATGGACTTCCATCATACCCATCATTCAAAAACATATACAAATGATATGTGAAGTCTCGTATCATTTCAAATAGTCCCCAATAAAATTTGATTTTTTTGACCGTAACTAGTGTATAATATACTATGTTTTTGACCGATACTTGCATTTCGAAAAGTTTCATAGAATCTAATTTTTCGATGATTTTTTACAAAGACTTCAATCATAACCATCTCTCGAAAAATATATAAATGATATGTGAAGTTTCATATCATTTCGAACAGTCCCCGATTTAATTTGATTTTTGACCGAAACTAGTATAAACTAGTGTATAAAATATTATGATTTTATGACCGAAACTTGCTTTTCGAAAATTTTCATAGAATCTAGTTTTCAGATGATTTCCTTGCATGGACTTCCATCATAACTCTTAACATATATAAATGATCTGAAAAGTTTTGTATAATTTTAAATAGTCCCCAATTAAATTTTATTTTTTTGACCGAAACTAGTGTATAATATACTATGATTTTTGACCAAAACTTGCATTTCGAAAAGTTTCATAGAATCAAATTTTCCGATGATTTTTTATAAAGACTTCCATCATAACCACCACTCGAAAAATATTTAAATGATATGTGAAGTTTCTTATCAATTTGAACAGTCCCCGATTTAATTTGATTTTTGACCGAAACTAGTATAAAGTGCTGTATAATATATTATGATATTTTGATCGAAACTTGCATTTCGAAAAGTTTCATAGAATATAATTTTCAGATGATTTTCTTGCATGGACTTCCATCATAACTATTAACATATATAAATGATCTGAAAAATCTCGAGTAATTTCAAATAGTCCCCAATTAAATTTTATTTTTTTGACCGAAACTAGTGTATAATATACTATGATTTTTGACCGAAACTTGCATTTCGAAAAGTTTCATAGAATCTAATTTTCCGATGATTTTTTACATGGACTTCCATCATACCCATCATTCAAAAACATATATAAATGATATGTGAAGTCTCGTATCATTTCAAATAGTCCCCAATAAAATTTGATTTTTTTGACCGTAACTAGTGTATAATATACTATGTTTTTGACCGATACTTGCATTTCGAAAAGTTTCATAGAATCTAATTTTCCGATGATTTTTTACAAAGACTTCAATCATAACCATCGCTCGAAAAATATATAAATGATATGTGAAGTTTCATATCATTTCGAACAGTCCCCGATTTAATTTGATTTTTGACCGAAACTAGTATAAACTAGTGTATAAAATATTATGATTTTTTGACCGAAACTTGCTTTTCGAAAATTTTCATAGAATCTAGTTTTCAGATGATTTTCTTGCATGGACTTCCATCATAACTCTTAACATATATAAATGATCTGAAAAGTTTTGTATAATTTTAAATAGTCCCCAATTAAATTTTATTTTTTTGACCGAAACTAGTGTATAATATACTATGATTTTTGACCAAAACTTGCATTTCGAAAAGTTTCATAGAATCAAATTTTCCGATGATTTTTTACAAAGACTTCCATCATAACCACCACTCGAAAAATATTTAAATGATATGTGAAGTTTCTTATCAATTTGAACAGTCCCCGATTTAATTTGATTTTTGACCGAAACTAGTATAAAGTGCTGTATAATATATTATGATATTTTGACCGAAACTTGCATTTCGAAAAGTTTCATAGAATATAATTTTCAGATGATTTTCTTGCATGGACTTCCATCATAACTATTAACATATATAAATGATCTGAAAAATCTCGAGTAATTTCAAATAGTCCCCAATTAAATTTTATTTTTTTCACCGAAACTAGTGTATAATATACTATGATTTTTGACCGAAACTTGCATTTCGAAAAGTTTCATAGAATCTAATTTTCCGATGATTTTTTACATGGACTTCCATCATACCCATCATTCAAAAACATATACAAATGATATGTGAAGTCTCGTATCATTTCAAATAGTCCCCAATAAAATTTGATTTTTTTGACCGTAACTAGTGTATAATATACTATGTTTTTGACCGATACTTGCATTTCGAAAAGTTTCATAGAATCTAATTTTTCGATGATTTTTTACAAAGACTTCAATCATAACCATCTCTCGAAAAATATATAAATGATATGTGAAGTTTCATATCATTTCGAACAGTCCCCGATTTAATTTGATTTTTGACCGAAACTAGTATAAACTAGTGTATAAAATATTATGATTTTATGACCGAAACTTGCTTTTCGAAAATTTTCATAGAATCTAGTTTTCAGATGATTTCCTTGCATGGACTTCCATCATAACTCTTAACATATATAAATGATCTGAAAAGTTTTGTATAATTTTAAATAGTCCCCAATTAAATTTTATTTTTTTGACCGAAACTAGTGTATAATATACTATGATTTTTGACCAAAACTTGCATTTCGAAAAGTTTCATAGAATCAAATTTTCCGATGATTTTTTATAAAGACTTCCATCATAACCACCACTCGAAAAATATTTAAATGATATGTGAAGTTTCTTATCAATTTGAACAGTCCCCGATTTAATTTGATTTTTGACCGAAACTAGTATAAAGTGCTGTATAATATATTATGATATTTTGATCGAAACTTGCATTTCGAAAAGTTTCATAGAATATAATTTTCAGATGATTTTCTTGCATGGACTTCCATCATAACTATTAACATATATAAATGATCTGAAAAATCTCGAGTAATTTCAAATAGTCCCCAATTAAATTTTATTTTTTTGACCGAAACTAGTGTATAATATACTATGATTTTTGACCGAAACTTGCATTTCGAAAAGTTTCATAGAATCTAATTTTCCGATGATTTTTTACATGGACTTCCATCATACCCATCATTCAAAAACATATATAAATGATATGTGAAGTCTCGTATCATTTCAAATAGTCCCCAATAAAATTTGATTTTTTTGACCGTAACTAGTGTATAATATACTATGTTTTTGACCGATACTTGCATTTCGAAAAGTTTCATAGAATCTAATTTTCTGATGATTTTTTACAAAGACTTCAATCATAACCATCGCTCGAAAAATATATAAATGATATGTGAAGTTTCATATCATTTCGAACAGTCCCCGATTTAATTTGATTTTTGACCGAAACTAGTATAAACTAGTGTATAAAATATTATGATTTTTTGACCGAAACTTGCTTTTCGAAAATTTTCATAGAATCTAGTTTTCAGATGATTTTCTTGCATGGACTTCCATCATAACTCTTAACATATATAAATGATCTGAAAAGTTTTGTATAATTTTAAATAGTCCCCAATTAAATTTTATTTTTTTGACCGAAACTAGTGTATAATATACTATGATTTTTGACCAAAACTTGCATTTCGAAAAGTTTCATAGAATCAAATTTTCCGATGATTTTTTACAAAGACTTCCATCATAACCACCACTCGAAAAATATTTAAATGATATGTGAAGTTTCTTATCAATTTGAACAGTCCCCGATTTAATTTGATTTTTGACCGAAACTAGTATAAAGTGCTGTATAATATATTATGATATTTTGACCGAAACTTGCATTTCGAAAAGTTTCATAGAATATAATTTTCAGATGATTTTCTTGCATGGACTTCCATCATAACTATTAACATATATAAATGATCTGAAAAATCTCGAGTAATTTCAAATAGTCCCCAATTAAATTTTATTTTTTTCACCGAAACTAGTGTATAATATACTATGATTTTTGACCGAAACTTGCATTTCGAAAAGTTTCATAGAATCTAATTTTCCGATGATTTTTTACATGGACTTCCATCATACCCATCATTCAAAAACATATATAAATGATATGTGAAGTCTCGTATCATTTCAAATAGTCCCCAATAAAATATGATTTTTCTGACCGTAACTAGTGTATAATATACTATGTTTTTGACCGATACTTGCATTTCGAAAAGTTTCATAGAATCTAATTTTCCAATGATTTTTTACAAAGACTTCAATCATAACCATCGCTCGAAAAATATATAAATGATATGTGAAGTTTCATATCATTTCGAACAGTCCCCGATTTAATTTGATTTTTGACCGAAACTAGTATAAACTAGTGTATAAAATATTATGATTTTTTGACCGAAACTTGCTTTTCGAAAATTTTCATAGAATCTAGTTTTCAGATGATTTTCTTGCATGGACTTCCATCATAACTCTTAACATATATAAATGATCTGAAAAGTTTTGTATAATTTTAAATAGTCCCCAATTAAATTTTATTTTTTTGACCGAAACTAGTGTATAATATACTATGATTTTTGACCAAAACTTGCATTTCGAAAAGTTTCATAGAATCAAATTTTCCGATGATTTTTTACAAAGACTTCCATCATAACCACCACTCGAAAAATATTTAAATGATATGTGAAGTTTCTTATCAATTTGAACAGTCCCCGATTTAATTTGATTTTTGACCGAAACTAGTATAAAGTGCTGTATAATATATTATGATATTTTGACCGAAACTTGCATTTCGAAAAGTTTCATAGAATATAATTTTCAGATGATTTTCTTGCATGGACTTCCATCATAACTATTAACATATATAAATGATCTGAAAAATCTCGAGTAATTTCAAATAGTCCCCAATTAAATTTTATTTTTTTCACCGAAACTAGTGTATAATATACTATGATTTTTGACCGAAACTTGCATTTCGAAAAGTTTCATAGAATCTAATTTTCCGATGATTTTTTACATGGACTTCCATCATACCCATCATTCAAAAACATATATAAATGATATGTGAAGTCTCGTATCATTTCAAATAGTCCCCAATAAAATATGATTTTTCTGACCGTAACTAGTGTATAATATACTATGTTTTTGACCGATACTTGCATTTCGAAAAGTTTCATAGAATCTAATTTTCCAATGATTTTTTACAAAGACTTCAATCATAACCATCGCTCGAAAAATATATAAATGATATGTGAAGTTTCATATCATTTCGAACAGTCCCCGATTTAATTTGATTTTTGACCGAAACTAGTATAAACTAGTGTATAAAATATTATGATTTTTTGACCGAAACTTGCTTTTCGAAAATTTTCATAGAATCTAGTTTTCAGATGATTTTCTTGCATGGACTTCCATCATAACTCTTAACATATATAAATGATCTGAAAAGTTTTGTATAATTTTAAATAGTCCCCAATTAAATTTTATTTTTTTGACCGAAACTAGTGTATAATATACTATGATTTTTGACCAAAACTTGCATTTCGAAAAGTTTCATAGAATCAAATTTTCCGATGATTTTTTACAAAGACTTCCATCATAACCACCACTCGAAAAATATTTAAATGATATGTGAAGTTTCTTATCAATTTGAACAGTCCCCGATTTAATTTGATTTTTGACCGAAACTAGTATAAAGTGCTGTATAATATATTATGATATTTTGACCGAAACTTGCATTTCGAAAAGTTTCATAGAATATAATTTTCAGATGATTTTCTTGCATGGACTTCCATCATAACTATTAACATATATAAATGATCTAAAAAATCTCGAGTAATTTCAAATAGTCCCCAATTAAATTTTATTTTTTTGACCGAAACTAGTGCATAATATACTATGATTTTTGACCGAAACTTGCATTTCGAAAAGTTTCATAGAATCTAATTTTCCGATGATTTTTTACATGGACTTCCATCATACCCATCATTCAAAAACATATATAAATGATATGTGAAGTCTCGTATCATTTCAAATAGTCCCCAATAAAATTTGATTTTTTTGACCGTAACTAGTGTATAATATACTATGTTTTTGACCGATACTTGCATTTCGAAAAGTTTCATAGAATCTAATTTTCCAATGGTTTTTTACAAAGACTTCAATCATAACCATCGCTCGAAAAATATATAAATGATATGTGAAGTTTCATATCATTTCGAACAGTCCCCGATTTAATTTGATTTTTGACCGAAACTAGTATAAACTAGTGTATAAAATATTATGATTTTTTGACCGAAACTTGCTTTTCGAAAATTTTCATAGAATCTAGTTTTCAGATGATTTTCTTGCATGGACTTCCATCATAACTCTTAACATATATAAATGATCTGAAAAGTTTTGTATAATTTTAAATAGTCCCCAATTAAATTTTATTTTTTTGACCGAAACTAGTGTATAATATACTATGATTTTTAACCAAAACTTGCATTTCGAAAAGTTTCATAGAATCAAATTTTCCGATGATTTTTTACAAAGACTTCCATCATAACCACCACTCGAAAAATATTTAAATGATATGTTAAGTTTCATATCATTTCGAACAGTCCCCGATTTAATTTGATTTTTGACCGAAACTAGTATAAAGTAGTGTATAATAATATATTATGATTTTTTGACCGAAACTTGCATTTCGAAAAGTTTCATAGAATCTAGTTTTCATATGATTTTCTTGCATGGACTTCCATCTTAACTCTTAACATATATAAATGATCTGAAAAGTCTTGTATAATTTCAAATAGTCCCCAATTAAATTTTATTTTTTTTGACCGAAACTAGTGTATAATATACTATGATTTTTGACCGAAACTTGCATTTCGAAAAGAATCATAGAATCTAATTTTCCGATGATTTTTTACAAAGACTTCAATCATAATCTTCCCTCGAAAAATATATAAATTATATGTGAAGTTTCGTATCATTTTGAACAGTCTCCGATTTAATTTGATTTTTGACCGAAACTAGTATAAACTAGTGTGTAATATATTATGATTTTTTGACCGAAACTTGCATTTCGAAAAGTTTCATAGAATCTAGTTTTCAGATGATTTTCTTGCATGGACTTCCATCATAAACTTCCCTCTTAACATATATAAATGATATGAAAAGTCTCGAATAATTTCAAATAGTCCCCAATTAAATTTTATTTTTTTGACCGAAACTAGTGTATAATATACTATGATTTTTTACCGAAACTTGCATTTCGAAAAGTTTCATAGAATTTATTTTTCCGATGATTTTTTACATGGACTTCCATCATACCCATCATTCAAAAACATATATAAATGATATGTGAAGTCTCGTATCATTTCAAATAGTCCCCAATAAAATTTGATTTTTTTGACCGTAACTAGTGTATAATATACTATGTTTTTGACCGATACTTGCATTTCGAAAAGTTTCATAGAATCTAATTTTCCGATGATTTTTTACAAAGACTTCAATCATAACCATCGCTCGAAAAATATATAAATGATATGTGAAGTTTCATATCATTTCGAACAGTCCCCGATTTAATTTGATTTTTGACCGAAACTAGTATAAACTAGTGTATAAAATATTATGATTTTTTGACCGAAACATGCTTTTCGAAAATTTTCATAGAATCTAGTTTTCAGATGATTTTCTTGCATGGACTTCCATCATAACTCTTAACATATATAAATGATCTGAAAAGTCTTGTATAATTTTAAATAGTCCCCAATTAAATTTTATTTTTTTGACCGAAACTAGTGTATAATATACTATGATTTTTGACCAAAACTTGCATTTCGAAAAGTTTCATAGAATCAAATTTTCCGATGATTTTTTACAAAGACTTCCATCATAACCACCACTCGAAAAATATTTAAATGATATGTGAAGTTTCTTATCAATTTGAACAGTCCCCGATTTAATTTGATTTTTGACCGAAACTAGTATAAAGTGTTGTATAATATATTATGATATTTTGACCGAAACTTGCATTTCGAAAAGTTTCATAGAATATAATTTTCAGATGATTTTCTTGCATGGACTTCCATCATAACTCTTAACATATATAAATGATCTGAAAAATCTCGAGTAATTTCAAATAGTCCCCAATTAAATTTTATTTTTTTGACCGAAACTAGTGTATAATATACTATGATTTTTGACCGAAACTTGCATTTCGAAAAGTTTCATAGAATCTAATTTTCCGATGATTTTTTACATGGACTTCCATCATACCCATCATTCAAAAACATATATAAATGATATGTGAAGTCTCGTATCATTTCAAATAGTCCCCAATAAAATTTGATTTTTTTGACCGTAACTAGTGTATAATATACTATGTTTTTGACCGATACTTGCATTTCGAAAAGTTTCATAGAATCTAATTTTCCGATGATTTTTTACAAAGACTTCAATCATAACCATCGCTCGAAAAATATATAAATGATATGTGAAGTTTCATATCATTTCGAACAGTCCCCGATTTAATTTGATTTTTGACCGAAACTAGTATAAACTAGTGTATAAAATATTATGATTTTTTGACCGAAACATGCTTTTCGAAAATTTTCATAGAATCTAGTTTTCAGATGATTTTCTTGCATGGACTTCCATCATAACTCTTAACATATATAAATGATCTGAAAAGTCTTGTATAATTTTAAATAGTCCCCAATTAAATTTTATTTTTTTGACCGAAACTAGTGTATAATATACTATGATTTTTGACCAAAACTTGCATTTCGAAAAGTTTCATAGAATCAAATTTTCCGATGATTTTTTACAAAGACTTCCATCATAACCACCACTCGAAAAATATTTAAATGATATGTGAAGTTTCTTATCAATTTGAACAGTCCCCGATTTAATTTGATTTTTGACCGAAACTAGTATAAAGTGCTGTATAATATATTATGATATTTTGATCGAAACTTGCATTTCGAAAAGTTTCATAGAATATAATTTTCAGATTATTTTCTTGCATGGACTTCCATCATAACTCTTAACATATATAAATGATCTGAAAAATCTCGAGTAATTTCAAATAGTCCCCAATTAAATTTTATTTTTTTGACCGAAACTAGTGTATAATATACTATGATTTTTGACCGAAACTTGCATTTCGAAAAGTTTCATAGAATCTAATTTTCCTATGATTTTTTACATGGACTTCCATCATACCCATCATTCAAAAACATATATAAATGATATGTGAAGTCTCGTATCATTTCAAATAGTCCCCAATAAAATTTGATTTTTTTGACCGTAACTAGTGTATAATATACTATGTTTTTGACCGATACTTGCATTTCGAAAAGTTTCATAGAATCTAATTTTCCGATGATTTTTTACAAAGACTTCCATCATAACCATCGCTCGAAAAATATATAAATGATATGTGAAGCTTCATATCATTTCGAACAGTCCCCGATTTAATTTGATTTTTGACCGAAACTAGTATAAACTAGTGTATAATATATTATGATTTTTTGACCGAAACTTGCATTTCGAAAATTTTCATAGAATCTAGTTTTCAGATGATTTTCTTGCATGGACTTCCATCATAACTCATAACATATATAAATGATCTGCAAATTCTTGTATAATTTTAAATAGTCCCCAATTAAATTTTATTTTTTTGACCGAAACTATTGTATAATATACTATGATATTTTACCGAAACTTCCATTTCGAAAAGTTTCATAGAATCTAATTTTTCGATGATTTTTTACAAAGCCTTCCATCATAACCATCGCTCGAAAAATATATAAATGATATGTTAAGTTTCATATCATTTCGAACAGTCCCCGATTTAATTTGATTTTTGACCGAAACTAGTATAAAGTAGTGTATAATAATATATTATGATTTTTTGACCGAAACTTGCATTTCGAAAAGTTTCATAGAATCTAGTTTTCATATGATTTTCTTGCATGGACTTCCATCATAACTCTTAACATATATAAATGATCTGAAAAGTCTTGTATAATTTCAAATAGTCCCCAATTAAATTTTATTTTTTTGACCGAAACTAGTGTATAATATACTATGATTTTTGACCGAAACTTGCATTTCGAAAAGAATCATAGAATCTAATTTTCCGATGATTTTTTACAAAGACTTCAATCATAATCTTCCCTAGAAAAATATATAAATGATATGTGAAGTTTCGTATCATTTTGAACAGTCTCCGATTTAATTTGATTTTTGACCGAAACTAGTATAAACTAGTGTGTAATATATTATGATTTTTTGACCGAAACTTGCATTTCGAAAAGTTTCATAGAATCTAGTTTTCAGATGATTTTCTTGCATGGACTTCCATCATAAACTTCCCTCTTAACATATATAAATGATATGAAAAGTCTCGAATAATTTCAAATAGTCCCCAATTAAATTTTATTTTTTAGACCGAAACAAGTGTATAATATACTATGATTTTTGACCGAAACTTGCATTTCGAAAAGTTTCATAGAATCTAATTTTCCAATGATTTTTTACATGGACTTCCATCATACCCATCATTCAAAAACATATATAAATGATATGTGAAGTCTCGTATCATTTCAAACAGTCCCCAATAAAATTTGATTTTTTTGACCGTAACTAGTGTATAATATACTATGTTTTTGACCGATACTTGCATTTCGAAAAGTTTCATAGAATCTAATTTTCCGATGATTTTTTACAAAGACTTCCATCATAACCATCTCTCGAAAAATATATAAATGATATGTGAAGCTTCATATCATTTCGAACAGTCCCCGGTTTAATTTGATTTTTGACCAAAACTAGTATAAACTAGTGTATAATATATTATGATTTTTTGACCGAAACTTGCATTTCGAAAATTTTCATAGAATCTAGTTTTCAGATGATTTTCTTGCATGGACTTCCATCATAACTCTTAACATATATAAATGATCTGCAAAGACCTGTATAATTTTAAATAGTCCCCAATTAAATTTTATTTTTTTGACCGAAACTATTGTATAATATACTATGATATTTTACCGAAACATCCATTTCGAAAAGTTTCATAGAATCTAATTTTTCGATGATTTTTTACAAAGACTTCCATCATAACCATCGCTCGAAAAATATATAAATAATATGTTAAGTTTCATATCATTTCGAACAGTCTCCGATTTAATTTGATTTTTGACCGAAACTAGTATAAACTAGTGTATAAAATATTATGATTTTTTGACCGAAACTTGCTTTTCGAAAATTTTCATAGAATCTAGTTTTCAGATGATTTTCTTGCATGGACTTCCATCATAACTCTTAACATATATAAATGATCTGAAAAGTCTTGTATAATTTTAAATAGTCCCCAATTAAAATTTATTTTTTTGACCGAAACTAGTGTATAATATACTATGATTTTTGACCAAAACATGCATTTCGAAAAGTTTCATAGAATCAAATTTTCCGATGATTTTTTACAAAGACTTCCATCATAACCACCGCTCGAAAAATATTTAAATGATATGAGAAGTTTCTTATCAATTTGAATAGTCCCCGATTTAATTTGATTTTTGACCGAAACTAGTATAAAGTGTTGTATAATATATTATGATATTTTGACCGAAACTTTGCATTTCGAAAAGTTTCATAGAATATAATTTTCAGATGATTTTCTTGCATTGACTTCCATCATAACTCTTAACATATATAAATGATATGAAAAGTCTCGAATAATTTCAAATAGTCCCCAATTAAATTTTATTTTTTTGACCGAAACTAGTGTATAATATACTATGATTTTTGACCGAAACTTGCATTTCGAAAAGTTTCATAGAATTTATTTTTCCGATGATTTTTTACATGGACTTCCATCATACCCATCATTCAAAAACATTTATAAATAATATGTGAAGTCTCGTATCATTTCAAATAGTCCCCAATAAAATTTGATTTTTTTGATCGAAACTAGTGTATAATATACTATGTTTTTTGACCGATACTTGCATTTCGAAAAGTTTCATAGAATCTAATTTTCCGATGATTTTTTACAAAGACTTGCATCATAACCATCGCTCGAAAATATATAAATGATATGTGAAGTTTCATATCATTTCGAACAGTCCCCAATTTAATTTGATTTTTGACCGAAACTAGTATAAACTTGTGTATAAAATATTATGATTTTTTGACCGAAACTTGCTTTTCGAAAATTTTCATAGAATCTAGTTTTCAGATGATTTTCTTGCATGGACTTCCATCATAACTCTTAACATATATAAATGATCTGCAAAGTCCTGTATAATTTTAAATAGTCCCCAATTAAATTTTATTTTTTTGACCGAAACTATTGTATAATATACTATGATATTTTACCGAAACTTCCATTTCGAAAAGTTTCATAGAATCTAATTTTTCGATGATTTTTTTACAAAGACTTCCATCATAACCATCGCTCGAAAAATATATAAATGATATGTTAAGTTTCATATTATTTTGAACAGTCCCCGATTTAATTTGATTTTTGACCGAAACTAGTATAAAGTAGTGTATAATAATATATTATGATTTTTTGACCGAAACTTGCATTTCGAAAAGTTTCATAGAATCTAGTTTTCATATGATTTTCTTTCATGGACTTCCATCATAACTCTTAACATATATAAATGATCTGAAAAGTCTTTTATAATTTCAAATAGTCCCCAATTAAATTTTATTTTTTTTGACCGAAACTAGTGTATAATATACTATGATTTTTGACCGAAACTTGCATTTCGAAAAGAATCATAGAATCTAATTTTCCGATGATTTTTTACAAAGACTTCAATCATAATCTTCCCTCGAAAAATATATAAATGATATGTGAAGTTTCGTATCATTTTGAACAGTCTCCGATTTTATTTGATTTTTGACCGAAACTAGTATAAACTAGTGTGTAATATATTATGATTTTTTGACCGAAACTTGCATTTCGAAAAGTTTCATAGAATCTAGTTTTCAGATGATTTACTTGCATTGACATCCATCATAAACTTCCCTCTTAACATATATAAATGATATGAAAAGTCTCGAATAATTTCAAATAGTCCCCAATTAAATTTTATTTTTTTGACCGAAACTAGTGTATAATATACTATGATTTTTGACCGAAACTTGCATTTCGAAAAGTTTCATAGAATTTATTTTTCCGATGATTTTTTACATGGACTTCCATCATACCCATCATTCAAAAACATTTATAAATGATATGTGAAGTCTCGTATCATTTCAAATAGTCCCCAATAAAATTTGATTTTTTTGATCGAAACTAGTGTATAATATACTATGTTTTTTGACCGATACTTGCATTTCGAAAAGTTTCATAGAATCTAATTTTCCGATGATTTTTTACAAAGACTTGCATCATAACCATCGCTCGAAAATATATAAATGATATGTGAAGTTTCATATCATTTCGAACAGTCCCCAATTTAATTTGATTTTTGACCGAAACTAGTATAAACTTGTGTATAAAATATTATGATTTTTTGACCGAAACTTGCTTTTCGAAAATTTTCATAGAAACTAGTTTTCAGATGATTTTCTTGCATGGACTTCCATCATAACTCTTAACATATATAAATGATCTGCAAAGTCCTGTATAATTTTAAATAGTCCCCAATTAAATTTTATTTTTTTGACCGAAACTATTGTATAATATACTATGATATTTTATCGAAACTTCCATTTCGAAAAGTTTCATAGAATCTAATTTTTCGATGATTTTTTACAAAGACTTCCATCATAACCATCGCTCGAAAAATATATAAATGATATGTTAAGTTTCATATTATTTTGAACAGTCCCCGATTTAATTTGATTTTTGACCGAAACTAGTATAAAGTAGTGTATAATAATATATTATGATTTTTTGACCGAAACTTGCATTTCGAAAAGTTTCATAGAATCTAGTTTTCATATGATTTTCTTTCATGAACTTCCATCATAACTCTTAACATATATAAATGATCTGAAAAGTCTTGTATAATTTCAAATAGTCCCCAATTAAATTTTATTTTTTTGACCGAAACTAGTGTATAATATACTATGATTTTTGACCGAAACTTGCATTTCGAAAAGAATCATAGAATCTAATTTTCCGATGATTTTTTACAAAGACTTCAATCATAATCTTCCCTCGAAAAATATATAAATGATATGTGAAGTTTCGTATCATTTTGAACAGTCTCCGATTTTATTTGATTTTTGACCGAAACTAGTATAAACTAGTGTGTAATATATTATGATTTTTTGACCGAAACTTGCATTTCGAAAAGTTTCATAGAATCTAGTTTTCAGATGATTTACTTGCATTGACTTCCATCATAAACTTCCCTCTTAACATATATAAATGATATGAAAAGTCTCGAATAATTTCAAATAGTCCCCAATTAAATTTTATTTTTTTGACCGAAACTAGTGTATAATATACTATGATTTTTGACCGAAACTTGAATTTCGAAAAGTTTCATAGAATTTATATTTCCGATGATTTTTTACATGGACTTCCATCATACCCATCATTCAAAAACATTTATAAATGATATGTGAAGTCTCGTATCATTTCAAATAGTCCCCAATAAAATTTGATTTTTTTGACCGAAACTAGTGTATAATATACTATGTTTTTTGACCGATACTTGCATTTCGAAAAGTTTCATAGAATCTAATTTTCCGATGATTTTTTACAAAGACTTCCATCATAACCATCGCTCGAAAAATATATAAATGATATGTGAAGTTTCATATCATTTCGAACAGTCCCCGATTTAATTTGATTTTTGACCGAAACTAGTATAAACTAGTGTATAAAATATTATGATTTTTTGACCGAAACTTGCTTTTCGAAAATTTTCATAGAATCTAGTTTTCAGATGATTTTCTTGCATGGACTTCCATCATAACTCTTAACATATATAAATGATCTGAAAAGTCTTGTATAATTTTAAATAGTCCCCAATTAAAATTTATTTTTTTGACCGAAACTAGTGTATAATATACTATGATTTTTGACCAAAACTTGCATTTCGAAAAGTTTCATAGAATCAAATTTTCCGATGATTTTTTACAAAGACTTCCATCATAACCACCGCTCGAAAAATATTTAAATGATATGAGAAGTTTCTTATCAATTTGAACAGTCCCCGATTTAATTTGATTTTTGACCGAAATTAGTATAAAGTGTTGTATAATATATTATGATATTTTGACCGAAACTTGCATTTCGAAAAGTTTCATAGAATATAATTTTCAGATGATTTTCTTGCATGGACTTCCATCATAACTCTTAACATATATAAATGATCTGAAAAATCTCGAGTAATTTCAAATAGTCCCCAATTATATTTTATTTTTTTGACCGAAACTAGTGTATAATATACTATGATTTTTGACCGAAACTTGCATTTCGAAAAGTTTCATAGAATCTAATTTTCCGATGATTTTTTACATGGACTTCCATCATACCCATCATTCAAAAACATATATAAATGATATGTGAACTCTCGTATCATTTCAAATAGTCCCCAATAAAATTTGATTTTTTTGACCGTAACTAGTGTATAATATACTATGTTTTTGACCGATACTTGCATTTCAAAAAGTTTCATAGAATCTAATTTTCCGATGATTTTTTACAAAGACTTCCATCATAACCATCGCTCGAAAAATATATAAATGATATGTGAAGCTTCATATCATTTCGAACAGTCCCCGATTTAATTTGATTTTTGACCGAAACTAGTATAAACTAGTGTATAATATATTATGATTTTTTGACCGAAACTTGCATTTCGAAAATTTTCATAGAATCTAGTTTTCAGATGATTTTCTTGCATGGACTTCCATCATAACTCTTAACATATATAAATGATCTGCAAAGTCCTATATAATTTTAAATAGTCCCCAATTAAATTTTATTTTTTTGACCGAAACTAGTGTATAATATACTATGATATTTTACAGAAACTTCCATTTCGAAAAGTTTCATAGAATCTAATTTTTCTATGATTTTTTACAAAGACTTCCATCATAACCATCGCTCGAAAAATATATAAATGATATGTTAAGTTTCATATCATTTCGAACAGTCCCCGATTTAATTTGATTTTTGACTGAAACTAGTATAAAGTAGTGTATAATAATATATTATGATTTTTTGACCGAAACTTGCATTTCGAAAAGTTTCATAGAATCTAGTTTTCATATGATTTTCTTGCATAGACTTCCATCATAACTCTTAACATATATAAATGATCTGAAAAGTCTTGTATAATTTCAAATAGTCCCCAATTAAATTTTATGTTTTTTTTGACCGAAACTAGTGTATAATATACTATGATTTTTGACCGAAACTTGCATTTCGAAAAGAATCATAGAATCTAATTTTCCGATGATTTTTTACAAAGACTTCAATCATAATCTTCCCTCGAAAAATATATAAATGATATGTGAAGTTTCGTATCATTTTGAACAGTCTCCGATTTTATTTGATTTTTGACCGAAACTAGTATAAACTAGTGTGTAATATACTATGATTTTTGACCGAAACTTGCATTTCGAAAACTTTCATAGAATCTAGTTTTCCGATGATTTTTAACATGGACTTCCATCATACCCATCATTCAAAAACATATATAAATGATATGTGAACTCTCGTATCATTTCAAATAGTCCCCAATAAAATTTGATTTTTTTGACCGTAACTAGTGTATAATATACTATGTTTTTGACCGATACTTGCATTTCAAAAAGTTTCATAGAATCTAATTTTCCGATGATTTTTTACAAAGACTTCCATCATAACCATCGCTCGAAAAATATATAAATGATATGTGAAGCTTCATATCATTTCGAACAGTCCCCGATTTAATTTGATTTTTGACCGAAACTAGTATAAACTAGTGTATAATATATTATGATTTTTTGACCGAAACTTGCATTTCGAAAATTTTCATAGAATCTAGTTTTCAGATGATTTTCTTGCATGGACTTCCATCATAACTCTTAACATATATAAATGATCTGCAAAGTCCTGTATAATTTTAAATAGTCCCCAATTAAATTTTATTTTTTTGACCGAAACTAGTGTATAATATACTATGATATTTTACAGAAACTTCCATTTCGAAAAGTTTCATAGAATCTAATTTTTCTATGATTTTTTACAAAGACTTCCATCATAACCATCGCTCGAAAAATATATAAATGATATGTTAAGTTTCATATCATTTCGAACAGTCCCCGATTTAATTTGATTTTTGACTGAAACTAGTATAAAGTAGTGTATAATAATATATTATGATTTTTTGACCGAAACTTGCATTTCAAAAAGTTTCATAGAATCTACTTTTCATATGATTTTCTTGCATAGACTTCCATCATAACTCTTAACATATATAAATGATCTGAAAAGTCTTGTATAATTTCAAATAGTCCCCAATTAAATTTTATGTTTTTTTTGACCGAAACTAGTGTATAATATACTGTGATTTTTGACCAAAACTTGCATTTCGAAAAGAATCATAGAATCTAATTTTCCGATGATTTTTTACAAAGACTTCAATCATAATCTTCCCTCGAAAAATATATAAATGATATGTGAAGTTTCGTATCATTTTGAACAGTCTCCGATTTAATTTGATTTTTGACCGAAACTAGTATAAACTAGTGTGTAATATATTATGATTTTTTGACCGAAACTTGCATTTCGAAAAGTTTCCTAGAATCTAGTTTTTAGATGATTTTCTTGCATGGACTTCCATCATAAACTTCCTTCTTAACATATATAAATGATATGAAAAGTCTCGAATAATTTCAAATAGTCCCCAATTAAATTTTATTTTTTTGACCGAAACTAGTGTATAATATACTATGATTTTTGACCGAAACTTGCATTTCGAAAAGTTTCATAGAATTTATTTTTCCGATGATTTTTTACATGGACTTCCATCATACCCATCATTCAAAAACATTTATAAATGATATGTGAAGTCTCGTATCATTTCAAATAGTCCCCAATAAAATTTGCTTTTTTTGATCGAAACTAGTGTATAATATACTATGTTTTTTGACCGATACTTGCATTTCGAAAAGTTTCATAGAATCTAATTTTCCGATGATTTTTTACAAAGACTTGCATCATAACCATCGCTCGAAAATATATAAATGATATGTGAAGTTTCATATCATTTCGAACAGTCCCCAATTTAATTTGATTTTTGACCGAAACTAGTATAAACTTGTGTATAAAATATTATGATTTTTTGACCCAAACTTGCTTTTCGAAAATTTTCATAGAATCTAGTTTTCAGATGATTTTCTTGCATGGACTTCCATCATAACTCTTAACATATATAAATGATCTGCAAAGTCCTGTATAATTTTAAATAGTCCCCAATTAAATTTTATTTTTTTGACCGAAACTATTGTATAATATACTATGATATTTTACCGAAACTTCCATTTCGAAAAGTTTCATAGAATCTAATTTTTCGATGATTTTTTACAAAGACTTCCATCATAACCATCGCTCGAAAAATATATAAATGATATGTTAAGTTTCATATTATTTTGAACAGTCCCCGATTTAATTTGATTTTTGACCGAAACTAGTATAAAGTAGTGTATAATAATATATTATGATTTTTTGACCGAAACTTGCATTTCGAAAAGTTTCATAGAATCTAGTTTTCATATGATTTTCTTTCATGGACTTCCATCATAACTCTTAACATATATAAATGATCTGAAAAGTCTTGTATAATTTCAAATAGTCCCCAATTAAATTTTATTTTTTTTGACCGAAACTAGTGTATAATATACTATGATTTTTGACCGAAACTTGCATTTCGAAAAGAATCATAGAATCTAATTTTCCGATGATTTTTTTACAAAGACTTCAATCATAATCTTCCCTCGAAAAATATATAAATGATATGTGAAGTTTCGTATCATTTTGAACAGTCTCCGATTTTATTTGATTTTTGACCGAAACTAGTATAAACTAGTGTGTAATATATTATGATTTTTTGACCGAAACTTGCATTTCGAAAAGTTTCATAGAATCTAGTTTTCAGATGATTTTCTTGCATTGACTTCCATCATAAACTTCCCTCTTAACATATATAAATGATATGAAAAGTCTCGAATAATTTCAAATAGTTCCCAATTAAATTTTATTTTTTTGACCGAAACTAGTGTATAATATACTATGATTTTTGACCGAAACTTGAATTTCGAAAAGTTTCGTAGAATTTATTTTTCCGATGATTTTTTACATGGACTTCCATCATACCCATCATTCAAAAACATTTATAAATGATATGTGAAGTCTCGTATCATTTCAAATAGTCCCCAATAAAATTTGATTTTTTTGACCGAAACTAGTGTATTATAATATACTATGTTTTTTGACCGATACTTGCATTTCGAAAAGTTTCATAGAATCTAATTTTCCGATGATTTTTTACAAAGACTTCCATCATAACCATCACTCGAAAAATATATAAATGATATGTGAAGTTTCATATCATTTCGAACAGTCCCCGATTTAATTTGATTTTTGACCGAAACTAGTATAAACTAGTGTATAAAATATTATGATTTTTTGACCCAAACTTGCTTTTCGAAAATTTTCATAGAATCTAGTTTTCAGATGATTTTCTTGCATGGATTTCCATCATAACTCTTAACATATATAAATGATCTGAAAAGTCTTGTATAATTTTAAATAGTCCCCAATTAAAATTTATTTTTTTGACCGAAACTAGTGTATAATATACTATGATTTTTGACCAAAACTTGCATTTCGAAAAGTTTCATAGAATCAAATTTTCCGATGATTTTTTACAAAGACTTCCATCATAACCACCGCTCGAAAAATATTTAAATGATATGAGAAGTTTCTTATCAATTTGAACAGTCCCCGATTTAATTTGATTTTTGACCGAAACTAGTATAAAGTGTTGTATAATATATTATGATATTTTGACCGAAACTTGCATTTCGAAAAGTTTCATAGAATATAATTTTCAGATGATTTTCTTGCATGGACTTCCATCATAACTCTTAACATATATAAATGATCTGAAAAATCTCGAGTAATTTCAAATAGTCCCCAATTAAATTTTATTTTTTTGACTGAAACTAGTGTATAATATACTATGATTTTTGACCGAAACTTGCATTTCGAAAAGTTTCATAGAATCTAATTTTCCGATGATTTTTTACATGGACTTCCATCATACCCATCATTCAAAAACATATATAAATGATATGTGAACTCTCGTATCATTTCAAATAGTCCCCAATAAAATTTGATTTTTTTGACCGTAACTAGTGTATAATATACTATGTTTTTGACCGATACTTGCATTTCAAAAAGTTTCATAGAATCTAATTTTCCGATGATTTTTTACAAAGACTTCCATCATAACCATCGCTCGAAAAATATATAAATGATATGTGAAGCTTCATATCATTTCGAACAGTCCCCGATTTAATTTGATTTTTGACCGAAACTAGTATAAACTAGTGTATAATATATTATGATTTTTTGACCGAAACTTGCATTTCGAAAATTTTCATAGAATCTAGTTTTCAGATGATTTTCTTGCATGGACTTCCATCATAACTCTTAACATATATAAATGATCTGCAAAGTCCTGTATAATTTTAAATAGTCCCCAATTAAATTTTATTTTTTTGACCGAAACTAGTGTATAATATACTATGATATTTTACAGAAACTTCCATTTCGAATAGTTTCATAGAATCTAATTTTTCTATGATTTTTTACAAAGACTTCCATCATAACCATCGCTCGAAAAATATATAAATGATATGTTAAGTTTCATATCATTTCGAACAGTCCCCGATTTAATTTGATTTTTGACTGAAACTAGTATAAAGTAGTGTATAATAATATATTATGATTTTTTGACCGAAACTTGCATTTCGAAAAGTTTCATAGAATCTAGTTTTCATATGATTTTCTTGCATAGACTTCCATCATAACTCTTAACATATATAAATGATCTGAAAAGTCTTGTATAATTTCAAATAGTCCCCAATTAAATTTTATGTTTTTTTTGACCGAAACTAGTGTATAATATACTATGATTTTTGACCAAAACTTGCATTTCGAAAAGAATCATAGAATCTAATTTTCCGATGATTTTTTACAAAGACTTCAATCATAATCTTCCCTCGAAAAATATATAAATGATATGTGAAGTTTCGTATCATTTTGAACAGTCTCCGATTTAATTTGATTTTTGACCGAAACTAGTATAAACTAGTGTGTAATATATTATGATTTTTTGACTGAAACTTGCATTTCGAAAAGTTTCCTAGAATCTAGTTTTTAGATGATTTTCTTGCATGGACTTCCATCATAAACTTCCTTCTTAACATATATAAATGATATGAAAAGTCTCGAATAATTTCAAATAGTCCCCAATTAAATTTTATTTTTTTGACCGAAACTAGTGTATAATATACTATGATTTTTGACCGAAACTTGCATTTCGAAAAGTTTCATAGAATTTATTTTTCCGATGATTTTTTACATGGACTTCCATCATACCCATCATTCAAAAACATTTATAAATGATATGTGAAGTCTCGTATCATTTCAAATAGTCCCCAATAAAATTTGATTTTTTTGATCGAAACTAGTGTATAATATACTATGTTTTTTGACCGATACTTGCATTTCGAAAAGTTTCATAGAATCTAATTTTCCGATGATTTTTTACAAAGACTTGCATCATAACCATCACTCGAAAATATATAAATGATATGTGAAGTTTCATATCATTTCGAACAGTCCCCAATTTAATTTGATTTTTGACCGAAACTAGTATAAACTTGTGTATAAAATATTATGATTTTTTGACCCAAACTTGCTTTTCGAAAATTTTCATAGAATCTAGTTTTCAGATGATTTTCTTGCATGGACTTCCATCATAACTCTTAACATATATAAATGATCTGCAAAGTCCTGTATAATTTTAAATAGTCCCCAATTAAATTTTATTTTTTTGACCGAAACTATTGTATAATATACTATGATATTTTACCGAAACTTCCATTTCGAAAAGTTTCATAGAATCTAATTTTTCGATGATTTTTTACAAAGACTTCCATCATAACCATCGCTCGAAAAATATATAAATGATATGTTAAGTTTCATATTATTTTGAACAGTCCCCGATTTAATTTGATTTTTGACCGAAACTAGTATAAAGTAGTGTATAATAATATATTATGATTTTTTGACCGAAACTTGCATTTCGAAAAGTTTCATGGAATCTAGTTTTCATATGATTTTCTTTCATGGACTTCCATCATAACTCTTAACATATATAAATGATCTGAAAAGTCTTGTATAATTTCAAATAGTCCCCAATTAAATTTTATTTTTTTTGACCGAAACTAGTGTATAATATACTATGATTTTTGACCGAAACTTGCATTTCGAAAAGAATCATAGAATCTAATTTTCCGATGATTTTTTTACAAAGACTTCAATCATAATCTTCCCTCGAAAAATATATAAATGATATGTGAAGTTTCGTATCATTTTGAACAGTCTCCGATTTTATTTGATTTTTGACCGAAACTAGTATAAACTAGTGTGTAATATATTATGATTTTTTGACCGAAACTTGCATTTCGAAAAGTTTCATAGAATCTAGTTTTCAGATGATTTTCTTGCATTGACTTCCATCATAAACTTCCCTCTTAACATATATAAATGATATGAAAAGTCTCGAATAATTTCAAATAGTTCCCAATTAAATTTTATTTTTTTGACCGAAACTAGTGTATAATATACTATGATTTTTGACCGAAACTTGAATTTCGAAAAGTTTCATAGAATTTATTTTTCCGATGATTTTTTACATGGACTTCCATCATACCCATCATTCAAAAACATTTATAAATGATATGTGAAGTCTCGTATCATTTCAAATAGTCCCCAATAAAATTTGATTTTTTTGACCGAAACTAGTGTATAATATACTATGTTTTTTGACCGATACTTGCATTTCGAAAAGTTTCATAGAATCTAATTTTCCGATGATTTTTTACAAAGACTTGCATCATAACCATCACTCGAAAATATATAAATGATATGTGAAGTTTCATATCATTTCGAACAGTCCCCAATTTAATTTGATTTTTGACCGAAACTAGTATAAACTTGTGTATAAAATATTATGATTTTTTGACCCAAACTTGCTTTTCGAAAATTTTCATAGAATCTAGTTTTCAGATGATTTTCTTGCATGGACTTCCATCATAACTCTTAACATATATAAATGATCTGCAAAGTCCTGTATAATTTTAAATAGTCCCCAATTAAATTTTATTTTTTTGACCGAAACTATTGTATAATATACTATGATATTTTACCGAAACTTCCATTTCGAAAAGTTTCATAGAATCTAATTTTTCGATGATTTTTTACAAAGACTTCCATCATAACCATCGCTCGAAAAATATATAAATGATATGTTAAGTTTCATATTATTTTGAACAGTCCCCGATTTAATTTGATTTTTGACCGAAACTAGTATAAAGTAGTGTATAATAATATATTATGATTTTTTGACCGAAACTTGCATTTCGAAAAGTTTCATAGAATCTAGTTTTCATATGATTTTCTTTCATGGACTTCCATCATAACTCTTAACATATATAAATGATCTGAAAAGTCTTGTATAATTTCAAATAGTCCCCAATTAAATTTTATTTTTTTTGACCGAAACTAGTGTATAATATACTATGATTTTTGACCGAAACTTGCATTTCGAAAAGAATCATAGAATCTAATTTTCCGATGATTTTTTTACAAAGACTTCAATCATAATCTTCCCTCGAAAAATATATAAATGATATGTGAAGTTTCGTATCATTTTGAACAGTCTCCGATTTTATTTGATTTTTGACCGAAACTAGTATAAACTAGTGTGTAATATATTATGATTTTTTGACCGAAACTTGCATTTCGAAAAGTTTCATAGAATCTAGTTTTCAGATGATTTTCTTGCATTGACTTCCATCATAAACTTCCCTCTTAACATATATAAATGATATGAAAAGTCTCGAATAATTTCAAATAGTTCCCAATTAAATTTTATTTTTTTGACCGAAACTAGTGTATAATATACTATGATTTTTGACCGAAACTTGAATTTCGAAAAGTTTCATAGAATTTATTTTTCCGATGATTTTTTACATGGACTTCCATCATACCCATCATTCAAAAACATTTATAAATGATATGTGAAGTCTCGTATCATTTCAAATAGTCCCCAATAAAATTTGATTTTTTTGACCGAAACTAGTGTATAATATACTATGTTTTTTGACCGATACTTGCATTTCGAAAAGTTTCATAGAATCTAATTTTCCGATGATTTTTTACAAAGACTTCCATCATAACCATCGCTCGAAAAATATATAAATGATATGTGAAGTTTCATATCATTTCGAACAGTCCCCGATTTAATTTGATTTTTGACCGAAACTAGTATAAACTAGTGTATAAAATATTATGATTTTTTGACCGAAACTTGCTTTTCGAAAATTTTCATAGAATCTAGTTTTCAGATGATTTTCTTGCATGGACTTCCATCATAACTCTTAACATATATAAATGATCTGAAAAGTCTTGTATAATTTTAAATAGTCCCCAATTAAAATTTATTTTTTTGACCGAAACTAGTGTATAATATACTATGATTTTTGACCAAAACTTGCATTTCGAAAAGTTTCATAGAATCAAATTTTCCGATGATTTTTTACAAAGACTTCCATCATAACCACCGCTCGAAAAATATTTAAATGATATGAGAAGTTTCTTATCAATTTGAACAGTCCCCGATTTAATTTTATTTTTGACCGAAACTAGTATAAAGTGTTGTATAATATATTATGATATTTTGACCGAAACTTGCATTTCGAAAAGTTTCATAGAATATAATTTTCAGATGATTTTCTTGCATGGACTTCCATCATAACTCTTAACATATATAAATGATCTGAAAAATCTCGAGTAATTTCAAATAGTCCCCAATTAAATTTTATTTTTTTGACTGAAACTAGTGTATAATATACTATGATTTTTGACCGAAACTTGCATTTCGAAAAGTTTCATAGAATCTAATTTTCCGATGATTTTTTACATGGACTTCCATCATACCCATCATTCAAAAACATATATAAATGATATGTGAACTCTCGTATCATTTCAAATAGTCCCCAATAAAATTTGATTTTTTTGACCGTAACTAGTGTATAATATACTATGTTTTTGACCGATACTTGCATTTCAAAAAGTTTCATAGAATCTAATTTTCCGATGATTTTTTACAAAGACTTCCATCATAACCATCGCTCGAAAAATATATAAATGATATGTGAAGCTACATATCATTTCGAACAGTCCCCGATTTAATTTGATTTTTGACCGAAACTAGTATAAACTAGTGTATAATATATTATGATTTTTTGACCGAAACTTGCATTTCGAAAATTTTCATAGAATCTAGTTTTCAGATGATTTTCTTGCATGGACTTCCATCATAACTCTTAACATATATAAATGATCTGCAAAGTCCTGTATAATTTTAAATAGTCCCCAATTAAATTTTATTTTTTTGACCGAAACTAGTGTATAATATACTATGATATTTTACAGAAACTTCCATTTCGAAAAGTTTCATAGAATCTAATTTTTCTATGATTTTTTACAAAGACTTCCATCATAACCATCGCTCGAAAAATATATAAATGATATGTTAAGTTTCATATCATTTCGAACAGTCCCCGATTTAATTTGATTTTTGACTGAAACTAGTATAAAGTAGTGTATAATAATATATTATGATTTTTTGACCGAAACTTGCATTTCGAAAAGTTTCATAGAATCTAGTTTTCATATGATTTTCTTGCATAGACTTCCATCATAACTCTTAACATATATAAATGATCTGAAAAGTCTTGTATAATTTCAAATAGTCCCCAATTAAATTTTATGTTTTTTTTGACCGAAACTAGTGTATAATATACTATGATTTTTGACCAAAACTTGCATTTCGAAAAGAATCATAGAATCTAATTTTCCGATGATTTTTTACAAAGACTTCAATCATAATCTTCCCTCGAAAAATATATAAATGATATGTGAAGTTTCGTATCATTTTGAACAGTCTCCGATTTAATTTTATTTTTGACCGAAACTAGTATAAACTAGTGTGTAATATATTATGATTTTTTGACCGAAACTTGCATTTCGAAAAGTTTCCTAGAATCTAGTTTTTAGATGATTTTCTTGCATGGACTTCCATCATAAACTTCCTTCTTAACATATATAAATGATATGAAAAGTCTCGAATAATTTCAAATAGTCCCCAATTAAATTTTATTTTTTTGACCGAAACTAGTGTATAATATACTATGATTTTTGACCGAAACTTGCATTTCGAAAAGTTTCATAGAATTTATTTTTCCGATGATTTTTTACATGGACTTCCATCATACCCATCATTCAAAAACATTTATAAATGATATGTGAAGTCTCGTATCATTTCAAATAGTCCCCAATAAAATTTGATTTTTTTGATCGAAACTAGTGTATAATATACTATGTTTTTTGACCGATACTTGCATTTCGAAAAGTTTCATAGAATCTAATTTTCCGATGATTTTTTACAAAGACTTGCATCATAACCATCGCTCGAAAATATATAAATGATATGTGAAGTTTCATATCATTTCGAACAGTCCCCAATTTAATTTGATTTTTGACCGAAACTAGTATAAACTTGTGTATAAAATATTATGATTTTTTGACCCAAACTTGCTTTTCGAAAATTTTCATAGAATCTAGTTTTCAGATGATTTTCTTGCATGGACTTCCATCATAACTCTTAACATATATAAATGATCTGCAAAGTCCTGTATAATTTTAAATAGTCCACAATTAAATTTTATTTTTTTGACCGAAACTATTGTATAATATACTATGATATTTTACCGAAACTTCCATTTCGAAAAGTTTCATAGAATCTAATTTTTCGATGATTTTTTACAAAGACTTCCATCATAACCATCGCTCGAAAAATATATAAATGATATGTTAAGTTTCATATTATTTTGAACAGTCCCCGATTTAATTTGATTTTTGACCGAAACTAGTATAAAGTAGTGTATAATAATATATTATGATTTTTTGACCGAAACTTGCATTTCGAAAAGTTTCATAGAATCTAGTTTTCATATGATTTTCTTTCATGGACTTCCATCATAACTCTTAACATATATAAATGATCTGAAAAGTCTTGTATAATTTCAAATAGTCCCCAATTAAATTTTATTTTTTTTGACCGTAACTAGTGTATAATATACTATGATTTTTGACCGAAACTTGCATTTCGAAAAGAATCATAGAATCTAATTTTCCGATGATTTTTTTACAAAGACTTCAATCATAATCTTCCCTCGAAAAATATATAAATGATATGTGAAGTTTCGTATCATTTTGAACAGTCTCCGATTTTATTTGATTTTTGACCGAAACTAGTATAAACTAGTGTGTAATATATTATGATTTTTTGACCGAAACTTGCATTTCGAAAAGTTTCATAGAATCTAGTTTTCAGATGATTTTCTTGCATTGACTTCCATCATAAACTTCCCTCTTAACATATATAAATGATATGAAAAGTCTCGAATAATTTCAAATAGTTCCCAATTAAATTTTATTTTTTTGACCGAAACTAGTGTATAATATACTATGATTTTTGACCGAAACTTGAATTTCGAAAAGTTTCATAGAATTTATTTTTCCGATGATTTTTTACATGGACTTCCATCATACCCATCATTCAAAAACATTTATAAATGATATGTGAAGTCTCGTATCATTTCAAATAGTCCCCAATAAAATTTGATTTTTTTGACCGAAACTAGTGTATTATAATATACTATGTTTTTTGACCGATACTTGCATTTCGAAAAGTTTCATAGAATCTATTTTTCCGATGATTTTTTACAAAGACTTCCATCATAACCATCGCTCGAAAAATATATAAATGATATGTGAAGTTTCATATCATTTCGAACAGTCCCCGATTTAATTTGATTTTTGACCGAAACTAGTATAAACTAGTGTATAAAATATTATGATTTTTTGACCCAAACTTGCTTTTCGAAAATTTTCATAGAATCTAGTTTTCAGATGATTTTCTTGCATGGACTTCCATCATAACTCTTAACATATATAAATGATCTGAAAAGTCTTGTATAATTTTAAATAGTCCCCAATTAAAATTTATTTTTTTGACCGAAACTAGTGTATAATATACTATGATTTTTGACCAAAACTTGCATTTCGAAAAGTTTCATAGAATCAAATTTTCCGATGATTTTTTACAAAGACTTCCATCATAACCACCGCTCGAAAAATATTTAAATGATATGAGAAGTTTCTTATCAATTTGAACAGTCCCCGATTTAATTTGATTTTTGACCGAAACTAGTATAAAGTGTTGTATAATATATTATGATATTTTGACCGAAACTTGCATTTCGAAAAGTTTCATAGAATATAATTTTCAGATGATTTTCTTGCATGGACTTCCATCATAACTCTTAACATATATAAATGATCTGAAAAATCTCGAGTAATTTCAAATAGTCCCCAATTAAATTTTATTTTTTTGACTGAAACTAGTGTATAATATACTATGATTTTTGACCGAAACTTGCATTTCGAAAAGTTTCATAGAATCTAATTTTCCGATGATTTTTTACATGGACTTCCATCATACCCATCATTCAAAAACATATATAAATGATATGTGAACTCTCGTATCATTTCAAATAGTCCCCAATAAAATTTGATTTTTTTGACCGTAACTAGTGTATAATATACTATGTTTTTGACCGATACTTGCATTTCAAAAAGTTTCATAGAATCTAATTTTCCGATGATTTTTTACAAAGACTTCCATCATAACCATCGCTCGAAAAATATATAAATGATATGTGAAGCTTCATATCATTTCGAACAGTCCCCGATTTAATTTGATTTTTGACCGAAACTAGTATAAACTAGTGTATAATATATTATGATTTTTTGACCGAAACTTGCATTTCGAAAATTTTCATAGAATCTAGTTTTCAGATGATTTTCTTGCATGGACTTCCATCATAACTCTTAACATATATAAATGATCTGCAAAGTCCTGTATAATTTTAAATAGTCCCCAATTAAATTTTATTTTTTTGACCGAAACTAGTGTATAATATACTATGATATTTTACAGAAACTTCCATTTCGAAAAGTTTCATAGAATCTAATTTTTCTATGATTTTTTACAAAGACTTCCATCATAACCATCGCTCGAAAAATATATAAATGATATGTTAAGTTTCATATCATTTCGAACAGTCCCCGATTTAATTTGGTTTTTGACTGAAACTAGTATAAAGTAGTGTATAATAATATATTATGATTTTTTGACCGAAACTTGCATTTCGAAAAGTTTCATAGAATCTAGTTTTCATATGATTTTCTTGCATAGACTTCCATCATAACTCTTAACATATATAAATGATCTGAAAAGTCTTGTATAATTTCAAATAGTCCCCAATTAAATTTTATGTTTTTTTTGACCGAAACTAGTGTATAATATACTATGATTTTTGACCAAAACTTGCATTTCGAAAAGAATCATAGAATCTAATTTTCCGATGATTTTTTACAAAGACTTCAATCATAATCTTCCCTCGAAAAATATATAAATGATATGTGAAGTTTCGTATCATTTTGAACAGTCTCCGATTTAATTTGATTTTTGATCGAAACTAGTATAAACTAGTGTGTAATATATTATGATTTTTTGACCGAAACTTGCATTTCGAAAAGTTTCCTAGAATCTAGTTTTTAGATGATTTTCTTGCATGGACTTCCATCATAAACTTCCTTCTTAACATATATAAATGATATGAAAAGTCTCGAATAATTTCAAATAGTCCCCAATTAAATTTTATTTTTTTGACCGAAACTAGTGTATAATATACTATGATTTTTGACCGAAACTTGTATTTCGAAAAGTTTCATAGAATTTATTTTTCCGATGATTTTTTACATGGACTTCCATCATACCCATCATTCAAAAACATTTATAAATGATATGTGAAGTCTCGTATCATTTCAAATAGTCCCCAATAAAATTTGATTTTTTTGATCGAAACTAGTGTATAATATACTATGTTTTTTGACCGATACTTGCATTTCGAAAAGTTTCATAGAATCTAATTTTCCGATGATTTTTTACAAAGACTTGCATCATAACCATCGCTCGAAAATATATAAATGATATGTGAAGTTTCATATCATTTCGAACAGTCCCCAATTTAATTTGATTTTTGACCGAAACTAGTATAAACTTGTGTATAAAATATTATGATTTTTTGACCGAAACTTGCTTTTCGAAAATTTTCATAGAATCTAGTTTTCAGATGATTTTCTTGCATGGACTTCCATCATAACTCTTAACATATATAAATGATCTGCAAAGTCCTGTATAATTTTAAATAGTCCCCAATTAAATTTTATTTTTTTGACCGAAACTATTGTATAATATACTATGATATTTTACCGAAACTTCCATTTCGAAAAGTTTCATAGAATCTAATTTTTCAATGATTTTTTACAAAGACTTCCATCATAACCATCGCTCGAAAAATATATAAATGATATGTTAAGTTTCATATCATTTCGAACAGTCCCCGATTTAATTTGATTTTTGACCGAAACTAGCATTTCGAAAAGTTTCATAGAATTTATTTTTCCGATGATTTTTTACATGGACTTCCATCATACCCATCATTCAAACACATTTATAAATGATATGTGAAGTCTCGTATCATTTCAAATAGTCCCCAATAAAATTTGATTTTTTTGACCGAAACTAGTGTATAATATACTATGTTTTTTGACCGATACTTGCATTTCGAAAAGTTTCATAGAATCTAATTTTCCGATGATTTTTTACAAAGACTTCCATCATAACCATTGCTCGAAAAATATATAAATGATATGTGAAGTTTCATATCATTTCGAACAGTCCCCGATTTAATTTGATTTTTGACTGAAACTAGTATAAACTAGTCTATAAAATATTATGATTTTTTGACCGAAACTTGCTTTTCGAAAATTTTCATAGAATCTAGTTTTCAGATAATTTTCTTGCATGGACTTCCATCATAACTCTTAACATATATAAATGATCTGAAAAGTCTTGTATAATTTTAAATAGTCCCCAATTAAATTTTATTTTTTTGACCAAAACTAGTGTATAATATACTATGATTTTTGACCAAAACTTGCATTTCGAAAAGTTTCATAGAATCAAATTTTTCGATGATTTTTTACAAAGACTTCCATCATAACCACCGCTCGAAAAATATTTAAATGATATGTGAAGTTTCTTATCAATTTGAATAGTCCACGATTTAATTTGATTTTTGACCGAAACTAGTATAAAGTACTGTATAATATATTATGATATTTTGACCGAAACTTGCATTTCGAAAAGTTTCATAGAATATAATTTTCAGATGATTTTCTTGCATGGACTTCCATCATAACTCTTAACATATATAAATGATCTTAAAAATCTCGAGTAATTTCAAATAATCCCCAATTAAATTTTATTTTTTTGACCGAAACTAGTGTATAATATGCTATGATTTTTGACCGAAACTTGCATTTCGAAAAGTTTCATAGAATCTAATTTTCCGATGATTTTTTACATGGACTTCCATCATACCCATCATTCAAAAACATATATAAATGATATGTGAAGTCTCGTATCATTTCAAATAGTCCCCAATAAAATTTGATTTTTTTGACCGTAACTAGTGTATAATATACTATGTTTTTGACCGATACTTGCATTTCGAAAAGTTTCATAGAATCTAATTTTCCGATGATTTTTTACAAAGACTTCCATCATAACCATCGCTCGAAAAATATATAAATGATATGTGAAGCTTCATATCATTTCGAACAGTCCCCGATTTAATTTGATTTTTGACCGAAACTAGTATAAACTAGTGTATAATATATTATGATTTTTTGACCGAAACTTGCATTTCGAAAATTTTCATAGAATCTAGTTTTCAGATGATTTTCTTGCATGGACTTCCATCATAACTCATAACATATATAAATGATCTGCAAATTCTTGTATAATTTTAAATAGTCCCCAATTAAATTTTATTTTTTTGACCGAAACTATTGTATAATATACTATGATATTTTACCGAAACTTCCATTTCGAAAAGTTTCATAGAATCTAATTTTTCGATGATTTTTTACAAAGACTTCCATCATAACCATCGCTCGAAAAATATATAAATGATATGTTAAGTTTCATATCATTTCGAACAGTCCCCGATTTAATTTGATTTTTGACCGAAACTAGTATAAAGTAGTGTATAATAATATATTATGATTTTTTGACCGAAACTTGCATTTCGAAAAGTTTCATAGAATCTAGTTTTCATATGATTTTCTTGAATGGACTTCCATCATAACTCTTAACATATATAAATGATCTGAAAAGTCTTGTATAATTTCAAATAGTCCCCAATTAAATTTTATTTTTTTTGACCGAAACTAGTGTATAATATACTATGATTTTTGACCGAAACTTGCATTTCGAAAAGAATCATAGAATCTAATTTTCCGATGATTTTTTACAAAGACTTCAATCATAATCTTCCCTCGAAAAATATATAAATGATATGTGAAGTTTCGTATCATTTTGAACAGTCTCCGATTTAATTTGATTTTTGACCGAAACTAGTATAAACTAGTGTGTAATATATTATGATTTTTTGACCGAAACTTGCATTTCGAAAAGTTTCATAGAATATAGTTTTCAGATGATTTTCTTGCATGGATTTCCATCATAAAATTCCCTCTTAACATATATAAATGATTTGAAAAGTCTCGAATAATTTCAAATAGTTCCCAATTAAATTTTATTTTTTTGACCGAAACTAGTGTATAATATACTATGATTTTTTTACCAAAACTTGCATTTCGAAAAGTCCAAAGATTTTTTTAGATGGACTTCCATCATAACCATCGCTCAAAAACATATATAAATGATATGTGAAGTCTCGTATCATTTCAAATAGTCCCCAAAAAAATTTGATTTTTTTGACCGAAACTAGTGTATAATATACTATGTTTTATGACCGATACTTGCATTTCGAAAGGTTTCATAGAATCTAATTATCCGATGATTTTTTGCATGGACATCCATCATAACCTTCCCTCGAATAATATATAAATGATATGTGAAATTTCGAATCATTTCGAACAGTCCCTGATTTAATTTGATTTTTGACTGATACTAGTATAAACTAGTGTATAATATATTATGATTTTTAGGCCGAAACTTGCATTTCGAAAATTTTCATAGAATCTAGTTTTCAAATGATTTTCTTGCATGGACTTCCATCATAAATTTTAACATATATAAATGATCTGAAATGTCTTTTATAATTTCAAATAGTCCCGAATTAAATTTTATTTTTTTGACCGAAACTAGTGTATAATATACTATGATTTTTGACAGAAACTTGCATTTCGAAAAGAATCATAGAGTCTAATTTTCCGAGGATTTTTTACAAAGACTTCCATCATAACCTTCCCTCAAAAAATATATAAATGATATGTGATGTTTCGTATCATTTTGAACAGTCCCCATTTTAATTTGATTTTTTACCGAAACTAGTTTAAACAAGTGTGTAATATATTACGATTTTTTGACCGAAACTTGCATTTCGAAAAGTTTCATAGAATCTAGTTTTCAGATGATTTTCTTGCATGGACTTTCATCATAAACTTCTCTCTTAACATATATTAATGATCTGAAAAGTCTCGAATAATTTCAAATAGTCCCCAATTAAATTTTATTTTTTTGACCGAAACTAGTGTATAATATACTATGATTTTTGACCGAAACTTGCATTTCGAAAAGTCCGATGATTTTTTTAGATGGACTTCCATCATAACCATCGCTCAAAAACATATATAAATGATATGTGAAGTCTCGTATCATTTCAAATAGTCCCCAATAAAATTTGATTTTTTTGACCGTAACTAGTGTATAATATACTATGTTTTTTGACCGATACTTGCATTTCGAAAGGTTTCATAGAATCTAATTATCCGATAATTTTATTCATGGACATCCATCATAATCTTCCCTCGAAAAATATATCAATGATATGTGAAGTTTCGTATCATATCGAACAGTCCCCGATTTAATTTGATTTTTGACCGAAATTAGTATAAACTAGTGTATAATATATTATGATTTTTTGACCGAAACTTGCATTTCAAAAATTTTCATAGAATCTAAGTTTCATATGATTTTCTTGCATGGACTTCCATCATAACTCTTAACATATATAAATGATCTGAAAAGTCTTGTATAATTTCAAATAGTCCCCAATTAAAATTTATTTTTTTGACTGAAACTAGTGTAAAAGATACTATGATTTTTGACCGAAATTTGCATTTCGAAAAGAATCATAGAATCTAATTTTTCGAGTATTTTTTACAAAGACTTCCATCATAACCATCGCTCGAAAAATATATAAATGATATGTTAAGTTTCGTATCATTTTGAACAGTCTCCGATTTAATTTGATTTTTGACCGAAACTAGTATAAACTAGTGTGTAATATATTATGATTTTTTGACCGAAACTTGCATTTCGAAAAGTTTCATAGAATATATTTTTCAGATGATTTTCTTGCATGGACTTCCATCATAAAATTCCCTCTTAACATATATAAATGATTTGAAAAGTCTCGAATAATTTCAAATAGTCCCCAATTAAATTTTATTTTTTTGACCGAAACTAGTGTATAATATACTATGATTATTGACCGAAACTTGCATTTCGAAAAGTCCAAAGATTTTTTTAGATGGACTTCCATCTTAACCATCGCTCAAAAACATATATAAATGATATGTGAAGTCTCGTATCATTTCAAATAGTCCCCAATAAAATTTGATTTTTTTGACCGAAACTAGTGTATAATATACTATGTTTTATGACCGATACATGCATTTCGAAAGGTTTCATAGAATCTAATTATCCGATGATTTTTTGCATGGATATCCATCATAACCTTTCCTCGAATAATATATAAATGATATGTGAAATTTCGTATCATTTTGAACAGTCCCTGATTTAATTTGATTTTTGACCGATACTAGTATAAACTAGTGTATAATATATTATGATTTTTTGGCCGAAACTTGCATTTCGAAAATTTTCATAGAATCTAGTTTTCAAAGGATTTTCTTGCATGGACTTCCATCATAAATCTTAACATATATAAATGATCTGAAAAGTCTTTTATAATTTCAAATAGTCCCGAATTAAATTTTATTTTTTTGACCGAAACTAGTGTATAATATACTATGATTTTTGACAGAAACTTGCATTTCGAAAAGAATCATAGAGTCTAATTTTCTGAGGATTTTTTACAAAGACTTCCATCATAACCTTCCCTCGAAAAATATATAAATGATATGTGATGTTTCGTATCATTTTGAACAGTCCCCATTTTAATTTGATTTTTTACCGAAACTAGTTTAAACAAGTGTGTAATATATTACAATTTTTTTACCGAAACCTGCATTTCGAAAAGTTTCATAGAATCTAGTTTTCAGATGATTTTCTTGCATGGACTTTCATCATAAACTTCTCTCTTAACATATATTAATGATCTGAAAAGTCTCGAATAATTTCAAATAGTCCCCAATTAAATTTTATTTTTTTGACCGAAACTAGTGTATAATATATTATGATTTTTGACCGAAACTTGCATTTCGAAAAGTCCGATGAATTTTTTAGATGGACTTCCATCATAACCATCGCTCAAAAACATATATAAATGATATGTGAAGTCTCGTATCATTTCAAATAGTCCCCAATAAAATTTGATTTTTTTGACCGAAACTAGTGTATAATATACTATGTTTTATGACCGATACATGCATTTCGAAAGGTTTCATAGAATCTAATTATCCGATGATTTTTTGCATGGATATCCATCATAACCTTCCATCGAATAATATATAAATGATATGTGAAATTTCATATCATTTTGAACAGTCTCTGATTTAATTTGATTTTTGACCGATACTAGTATAAACTAGTGTATAATATATTATGAATTTTTTGCCGAAACTTGCATTTCGAAAATTTTCATAGAATCTAGTTTTCAAATGATTTTCTTGCATGGACTTCCATCATAAATCTTAACATATATAAATGATCTGAAAAGTCTTTTATAATTTCAAATAGTCCCGAATTAAATTTTATTTTTTTGACCGAAACTAGTGTATAATATACTATGATTTTTGACAGAAACTTGCATTTCGAAAAGAATCATAGAGTCTAATTTTCCGAGGATTTTTTACAAAGACTTCCATCATTACCTTCCCTCGAAAAATAAATAAATGATATGTGATGTTTCGTATCATTTTGAACAGTCCCCATTTTAATTTGATTTTTTACCGAAACTAGTTTAAACAAGTGTGTAATATATTACAATTTTTTTACCGAAACCTGCATTTCGAAAAGTTTCATAGAATCTAGTTTTCAGATGATTTTCTTGCATGGACTTTCATCATAAACTTCTGTCTTAACATATATTAATGATCTGAAAAGTCTCGAATAATTTCAAATAGTCCCCAATTAAATTTTATTTTTTTGACCGAAACTAGTGTATAATATATTATGATTTTTGACCGAAACTTGCATTTCGAAAAGTCCGATGAATTTTTTAGATGGACTTCCATCATAACCATCGCTCAAAAACATATATAAATGATATGTGAAGTCTCGTATCATTTCAAATAGTCCCCAATAAAATTTGATTTTTTTGACCGAAACTAGTGTATAATATACTATGTTTTTTGACCGATACTTGCATTTCGAAAGGTTTAATAGAATCTAATTACCCGATAATTTTATGCATGGACATCCATCATAACCTTCCCTCGAATAATATATAAATGATATGTGAAGTTTCGTATCATTTCGAACAGTCCCTGATTTAATTTGATTTTTGACCGATACTAGTATAAACTAGTTTATAATATACTATGATTTTTTGGCCGAAACTTGCATTTCGAAAATTTTCATAGAATCTAGTTTTCAAATGATTTTCTTGCATGGACTTCCATCATAAATCTTAACATATATAAATGATCTGAAAAGTCTTGTATAATTTCAAATAGTCCCCAATTAAATTTTATTTTTTTGACCGAAACTAGTGTATAATATACTATGATTTTTGACCAAAATTTGCATTTCGAAAAGAATCATAGAATCTAATATTCCGATGATTTTTTACAAAGAATTCCATCATAATCTTCCCTCGAAAAATATATAAATGATATGTGAAGTTTCGTATCATTTTGAACAGTCTCTGATTTAATTTGATTTTTGACCGAAATTAGTATAAACTAGTGTGTAATATATTATGATTTTTTAACCGAAACTTGCATTTCGAAAAGTTTCATAGAATCTAGTTTTCATATGATTTTCTTGCATGGACTTCCATCATAACTCTTAACATATATAAATGATCTGAAAAGTCTTGTATAATTTCAAATTGTCCCCAATTAAATTTTATTTTTTTTGACCGAAACTAGTGTATAACATACTATGATTTTTGACCGAAATTTGCATTTCGAAAAGAATCATAGAATCTAATATTCCAATGATTTTTTACAAAGAATTCCATCATAATCTTCCCTCGAAAAATATATAAATCATATGTGAAGTTTCGAATCATTTTGAACAGTCTCTGATTTAATTTGATTTTTGACCGAAATTAGTATAAACTAATGTGTAATATATTATGATTTTTTGACCGAAACTTGCATTTCGAAAAGTTTCATAGAATCTAGTTTTCAGATGATTTTCTTGCATGGACTTCCATCATAAACTTCCCTCTTAACAACATATATAAATGATCTGAAAAGTCTCGAATAATTTCAAATCGTCCCCAATTAAATTTTATTTTTTTGACCGAAACTAGTGTATAATATACTATGATTTTTGACCGAAACTTGCATTTCCAAAAGTTTCATAGAATTTATTTTTCCGATGATTTTTTACATGGACTTCCATCATACCCATCATTCAAAAACATTTATAAATGATATGTGAAGTCTCGTATCATTTCAAATAGTCCCCAATAAAATTTGATTTTTTTGACCGAAACTAGTGTATAATATACTATGTTTTTTGACCGATATTTGCATTTCGAAAAGTTTCATAGAATCTAATTTTCCGATGAGTTTTTTACAAAGACTTCCATCATAACCATCGCTCGAAAAATATATAAATGATATGTGAAGTTTCATATCATTTTGAACAGTCCCCGATTTAATTTGATTTTTGACCGAAACTAGCATAAACTAGTGTATAATATATTATGATTTTTTGACCGAAACTTGCATTTCGAAAATTTTCATAGAATCTAGTTTTCATATGATTTTCTTGCATGGACTTCCATCATAACTCTTAACATATATAAATTATCTGAAAAGTCCTGTATAATTTTAAATAGTCCCCAATTAAATTTTATTTTTTTGACCGAAACTAGTGTATAATATACTATGATATTTTACCGAAACTTCCATTTCGAAAAGTTTCATAGAATCTAATTTTTCGATGATTTTTTACAAAGACTTCTATCATAACCATCGCTCGAAAAATATATAAATGATATGTTAAGTTTAATATCATTTCGAACAGTCCCCGATTTAATTTGATTTTTGACCGAAACTAGTATAAAGTAGTGTATAATAATATATTATGATTTTTTGACCGAAACTGGCATTTCGAAAAGTTTCATAGAATCTAGTTTTCATATGATTTTCTTGCATGGACTTCCATCATAACTCTTAACATATATAAATGATCTGAAAAGTCTTGTATAATTTCAAATTGTCCCCAATTAAATTTTATTTTTTTTGACCGAAACAAGTGTATAACATACTATGATTTTTGACCGAAATTTGCATTTCGAAAAGAATCATAGAATCTAATATTCCGATTATTTTTTACAAAGAATTCCATCATAATCTTCCCTCGAAAAATATATAAATGATATGTGAAGTTTCGTATCATTTTGAACAGTCTCCGATTTAATTTGATTTTTGACCGAAATTAGTATAAACTAGTGTGTAATATATTATGATTTTTTGACCTAAACTTGCATTTCGAAAAGTTTCATAGAATCTAGTTTTCAGATGATTTTCTTGCATGGACTTCCATCATAAACTTCCCTCTTAACAACATATATAAATGATCTGAAAAGTCTCGAATAATTTCAAATAGTCCCCAATTAAATTTTATTTTTTTGACCGAAACTAGTGTATAATATACTATGATTTTTGACCGAAACTTGCATTTCGAAAAGTTTCATAGAATCTAATTTTCCGAGTATTTTTTACATGGACTTCCATCATACCCATCATTCAAAAACATATATAATTGATATGTGAAGTCTCGTATCATTTCAAATAGTCCCCAATAAAATTTGATTTTTTTGACCGAAACTAGTGTATAATATACTATGTTTTTTGACCGATACTTGCATTTCGAAAAGTTTCATAGAATCTAATTTTCCGATGATTTTTTACAAAGACTTCCATCATAACCATCGCTCGAAAAATATATATATGATATGTGAAGTTTCATATCATTTCGAACAGTCCCCGATTTAATTTGATTTTTGACCGAAACTAGTATAAACTAGGGTATAAAATATTATGATTTTTTGACCGAAACTTGCTTTTCGAAAATTTTCATAGAATCTAGTTTTCAGATGATTTTCTTGCATGGACTTCTATCATAACTCTTAACATATATAAATGATCTGAAAAGTCTTGTAGAATTTTAAATAGTCCCCAATTAAAATTTATTTTTTTGACCGAAACTAGTGTATAATATACTATGATTTTTGACCAAAACTTGCAATTCGAAAAGTTTCATAGAATCAAATTTTCCGATGATTTTTTACAAAGACTTCCATCATAACCACCGCTCGAAAAATATTTAAATGATATGTGAAGTTTCTTATCAATTTGAACAGTCCCCGATTTAATTTAATTTTTGACCGAAACTAGTATAAAGTACTGTATAATATATTATGATATTTTGACCGAAACTTGCATTTCGAAAAGTTTCATAGAATATAATTTTCAGATGATTTTCTTGCATGGACTTCCATCATAACTCTTAACATATATAAATGATCTGAAAAATCTCGAGTAATTTCAAATAGTCCCCAATTAAATTTTATTTTTTTGACCGAAACTAGTGTATAATATACTATGATTTTTGACCGAAACTTGCATTTCGAAAAGTTTCATAGAATCTAATTTTCCGATGATTTTTTACATGGACTTCCATCATACCCATCATTCAAAAACATATATAAATGATATGTGAAGTCTTGTATCATTTCAAATAGTCCCCAATAAAATTTGATTTTTTTGACCGTAACTAGTGTATAATATACTATGTTTTTGACCGATACTTGCATTTCGAAAAGTTTCATAGAATCTAATTTTCCGATGATTTTTTACAAAGACTTCCATCATAACCATCGCTCGAAAAATATATAAATGATATGTGAAGTTTCATATCATTTCGAACAATCCCCGATTTAATTTGATTTTTGACCGAAACTAGTATAAACTAGTGTATAATATATTATGATTTTTTGACCGAAACTTGCATTTCGAAAATTTTCATAGAATCTAGTTTTCAGATGATTTTCTTGCATGGACTTCCATCATAACTCTTATCATATATAAATGATCTTTAAATTCCTGTATAATTTTAAATAGTCCCCAATTAAATTTTATTTTTTTGACCGAAACTAGTGTATAATATACTATGATATTTTACCGAAACTTCCATTTCGAAAAGTTTCATAGAATCTAATTTTTCGATGATTTTTTACAAAGACTTCCATCATAACCATCGCTCGAAAAATAAATAAATGATATGTTAAGTTTCATATCATTTCGAACAGTCCCCGATTTAATTTGATTTTTGACCGAAACTAGTATAAAGTAGTGTATAATAATATATTATGATTTTTTGACCGAAACTTGCATTTCGAAAAGTTTCATAGAATCTAGTTTTCATATGATTTTCTTGCATGGACTTCCATCATAACTCTTAACATATATAAATGATCTGAAAAGTCTTGTATAATTTCAAATAGTCCCCAATTAAATTTTATTTTTTTGACCGAAACTAGTGTATAATATACTATGATATTTTACCGAAACTTCCATTTCGAAAACTTTCATAGAATCTAATTTTTCGATGATTTTTTACAAAGACTTCCATCATAACCATCGCTCGAAAAATATATAAATGATATGTTAAGTTTCATATCATTTCGAACAGTCCCCGATTTAATTTGATATTTGACCGAAACTAGTATAAAGTAGTGTATAATAATATATTATGATTTTTGACCGAAACTTGCATTTCGAAAAGTTTCATAGAATCTAGTTTTCATATGATTTTCTTGCATGGACTTCCATCATAACTCTTAACATATATAAATGATCTGAAAAGTCTTGTATAATTTCAAATAGTCCCCAATTAAATTTTATTTTTTTTGACCGAAACTAGTGTATAATATACTATGATTTTTGACCGAAACTTGCATTTCGAAAAGAATCATAGAATTTAATTTTCCGATGATTTTTTACAAAGACTTCCATCATAATATTCCCTCAAAAAATATATAAATGATATGTGAAGTTTCGTATCATTTTGAACAGTCTCCAATTTAATTTGATTTTTGACCGAAACTAGTATAAACTAGTGTGTAATATATAATGATTTTTTGACCGAAACTTGCATTTCGAAAAGTTTCATAGAATCTAGTTTTCAGATGATTTTCTTGCATGGACTTCCATCATAAACTTCCCTCTTAACATATATAAATGATATGAAAAGTCTCGAATAATTTCAAATAGTCCCCAATTAAATTTTATTTTTTTGACCGAAACTAGTGTATAATATACTATGATTTTTGACCGAAACTTGCAATTCGAAAAGTTTCATAGAATTTATTTTTCCGATGATTTTTTACATGGACTTCCATCATACCCATCATTCAAAAACATTTATAAATGATATGTGAAGTCTCGTATCATTTCAAATAGTCCCCAATAAAATTTGATTTTTTTGACCGAAACTAGTGTATAATATACTATGTTTTTTGACCGATACTTGCATTTCGAAAAGTTTCATAGAATCTAATTTTCCGATGATTTTTTACAAAGACTTCCATCATAACCATCGCTCGAAAAATATATATATGATATGTGAAGTTTCAAATCATTTCGAACAGTCCCCGATTTAATTTGATTTTTGACCGAAACTAGTATAAACTAGTGTATAAAATATTATGATTTTTTGACCGAAACTTGCTTTTCGAAAATTTTCATAGTATCTAGTTTTCAGATGATTTTATTGCATGGACTTCCATCATAACTCTTAACATATATAAATGATCTGAAAAGTCTTGTAGAATTTTAAATAGTCCCCAATTAAATTTTATTTTTTTGACCGAAACTAGTGTATAATATACTATGATTTTTGACCAAAACTTGCATTTCAAAAAGTTTCATAGAATCAAATTTTCCGATGATTTTTTACAAAGACTTCCATCATAACCACCGCTCGAAAAATATTTAAATGATATGTGAAGTTTCTTATCAATTTGAACAGTCCCCGATTTAATTTGATTTTTGACCGAAACTAGTATAAAGTACTGTATAATATATTATGATATTTTGACCGAAACTTGCATTTCGAAAAGTTTCATAGAATATAATTTTTAGATGATTTTCTTGCATGGACTTCCATCATAACTCTTAACATATATAAATGATCTGAAAAATCTCGAGTAATTTCAAATAGTCCCCAATTAAATTTTATTTTTTTGACCGAAACTAGTGTATAATATACTATGATTTTTGACCGAAACATGCATTTCGAAAAGTTTCATAGAATCTAATTTTCCGATGATTTTTTACATGGACTTCCATCATACCCATCATTCAAAAACATATATAAATGATATGTGAAGTCTTGTATCATTTCAAATAGTCCCCAATAAAATTTGATTTTTTTGACCGTAACTAGTGTATAATAAACTATGTTTTTGACCGATACTTGCATTTCGAAAAGTTTCATAGAATCTAATTTTCCGATGATTTTTTACAAAGACTTCCATCATAACCATCGCTCGAAAAATATATAAAAGATATGTGAAGTTTCATATCATTTCGAACAGTCCCCGATTTAATTTGATTTTTGACCGAAACTAGTATAAACTAGTGTATAATATATTATGATTTTTTGACCGAAACTTGCATTTCGAAAATTTTCATAGAATCTAGTTTTCAGATGATTTTCTTGCATGGACTTCCATCATAACTCTTATCATATATAAATGATCTGCAAATTCCTGTATAATTTTAAATAGTCCCCAATTAAATTTTATTTTTTTGACCGAAACTAGTGTATAATATACTGTGATATTTTACCGAAACTTCCATTTCGAAAAGTTTCATAGAATCTAATTTTTCGATGATTTTTTACAAAGACTTCCATCATAACCATCGCTCGAAAAATATATAAATGATATGTTAAGTTTCATATCATTTCGAACAGTCCCCGATTTAATTTGATTTTTGACCGAAACTAGTATAAAGTAGTGTATAATAATATATTATGATTTTTTGACCGAAACTTGCATTTCGAAAAGTTTCATAGAATCTAGTTTTCATATGATTTTCTTGTATGGACTTCCATCATAACTCTTAACATATATAAATGATCTGAAAAGTCTTGTATAATTTCAAATAGTCCCCAATTAAATTTTATTTTTTTGACCGAAACTAGTGTATAATATACTATGATTTTTGACCGAAACTTGCATTTCGAAAAGTTTCATAGAATTTATTTTTCCGATGATTTTTTACATGGACTTCCATCATATCCATCATTCAAAAACATTTATAAATGATATGTGAAGTCTCGTATCATTTCAAATAGTCCCCAATAAAATTTGATTTTTTTGACCGAAACTAGTGTATAATATACTATGTTTTTTGACCGATACTTGCATTTCGAAAAGTTTCATAGTTTCCGATGATTTTTTACAAAGACTTCAATCATAACCATCGCTCGAAAAATATATATATGATATGTGAAGTTTCATATCATTTCGAACAGTCCCCGATTTAATTTGATTTTTGACCGAAACTAGTATAAACTAGTGTATAAAATATTATGATTTTTTGACCGAAACTTGCTTTTCGAAAATTTTCATAGTATCTAGTTTTCAGATGATTTTATTGCATGGACTTCCATCATAACTCTTAACATATATAAATGATCTGAAAAGTCTTGTAGAATTTTAAATAGTCCCCAATTAAATTTTATTTTTTTGACCGAAACTAGTGTATAATATACTATGATTTTTGACCAAAACTTGCATTACAAAAAGTTTCATAGAATCAAATTTTCCGATGATTTTTTACAAAGACTTCCATCATAACCACCGCTCGAAAAATATTTAAATGATATGTGAAGTTTCTTATCAATTTGAACAGTCCCCGATTTAATTTGATTTTTGACCGAAACTAGTATAAAGTACTGTATAATATATTATGATATTTTGACCGAAACTTGCATTTCGAAAAGTTTCATAGAATATAATTTTTAGATGATTTTCTTGCATGGACTTCCATCATAACTCTTAACATATATAAATGATCTGAAAAATCTCGAGTAATTTCAAATAGTCCCCAATTAAATTTTATTTTTTGACCGAAACTAGTGTATAATATACTATGATTTTTGACCGAAACTTGCATTTCGAAAAGTTTCATAGAATCTAATTTTCCGATGATTTTTTACATGGACTTCCATCATACCCATCATTCAAAAACATATATAAATGATATGTGAAGTCTTGTATCATTTCAAATAGTCCCCAATAAAATTTGATTTTTTTGACCGTAACTAGTGTATAATAAACTATGTTTTTGACCGATACTTGCATTTCGAAAAGTTTCATAGAATCTAATTTTCCGATGATTTTTTACAAAGACTTCCATCATAACCATCGCTCGAAAAATATATAAAAGATATGTGAAGTTTCATATCATTTCGAATAGTCCCCGATTTAATTTGATTTTTGACCGAAACTAGTATAAACTAGTGTATAATATATTATGATTTTTTGACCGAAACTTGCATTTCGAAAATTTTCATAGAATCTAGTTTTCAGATGATTTTCTTGCATGGACTTCCATCATAACTCTTATCATATATAAATGATCTGCAAATTCCTGTATAATTTTAAATAGTCCCCAATTAAATTTTATTTTTTTGACCGAAACTAGTGTATAATATACTGTGATATTTTACCGAAACTTCCATTTCGAAAAGTTTCATAGAATCTAATTTTTCGATGATTTTTTACAAAGACTTCCATCATAACCATCGCTCGAAAAATATATAAATGATATGTTAAGTTTCATATCATTTCGAACAGTCCCCGATTTAATTTGATTTTTGACCGAAACTAGTATAAAGTAGTGTATAATAATATATTATGATTTTTTGACCGAAACTTGCATTTCGAAAAGTTTCATAGAATCTAGTTTTCATATGATTTTCTTGTATGGACTTCCATCATAACTCTTAACATATATAAATGATCTGAAAAGTCTTGTATAATTTCAAATAGTCCCCAATTAAATTTTATTTTTTTGACCGAAACTAGTGTATAATATACTATGATTTTTGACCGAAACTTGCATTTCGAAAAGTTTCATAGAATTTATTTTTCCGATGATTTTTTACATGGACTTCCATCATATCCATCATTCAAAAACATTTATAAATGATATGTGAAGTCTCGTATCATTTCAAATAGTCCCCAATAAAATTTGATTTTTTTGACCGAAACTAGTGTATAATATACTATGTTTTTTGACCGATACTTGCATTTCGAAAAGTTTCATAGTTTCCGATGATTTTTTACAAAGACTTCAATCATAACCATCGCTCGAAAAATATATATATGATATGTGAAGTTTCATATCATTTCGAACAGTCCCCGATTTAATTTGATTTTTGACCGAAACTAGTATAAACTAGTGTATAAAATATTATGATTTTTTGACCGAAACTTGCTTTTCGAAAATTTTCATAGTATCTAGTTTTCAGATGATTTTATTGCATGGACTTCCATCATAACTCTTAACATATATAAATGATCTGAAAAGTCTTGTAGAATTTTAAATAGTCCCCAATTAAATTTTATTTTTTTGACCGAAACTAGTGTATAATATACTATGATTTTTGACCAAAACTTGCATTACAAAAAGTTTCATAGAATCAAATTTTCCGATGATTTTTTACAAAGACTTCCATCATAACCACCGCTCGAAAAATATTTAAATGATATGTGAAGTTTCTTATCAATTTGAACAGTCCCCGATTTAATTTGATTTTTGACCGAAACTAGTATAAAGTACTGTATAATATATTATGATATTTTGACCGAAACTTGCATTTCGAAAAGTTTCATAGAATATAATTTTTAGATGATTTTCTTGCATGGACTTCCATCATAACTCTTAACATATATAAATGATCTGAAAAATCTCGAGTAATTTCAAATAGTCCCCAATTAAATTTTATTTTTTGACCGAAACTAGTGTATAATATACTATGATTTTTGACCGAAACTTGCATTTCGAAAAGTTTCATAGAATCTAATTTTCCGATGATTTTTTACATGGACTTCCATCATACCCATCATTCAAAAACATATATAAATGATATGTGAAGTCTTGTATCATTTCAAATAGTCCCCAATAAAATTTGATTTTTTTGACCGTAACTAGTGTATAATATACTATGTTTTTGACCGATACTTGCATTTCGAAAAGTTTCATAGAATCTAATTTTCCGATGATTTTTTACAAAGACTTCCATCATAACCATCGCTCGAAAAATATATAAATGATATGTGAAGTTTCATATCATTTCGAACAGTCCCCGATTTAATTTGATTTTTGACCGAAACTAGTATAAACTAGTGTATAATATATTATGATTTTTTGACCGAAACTTGCATTTCGAAAATTTTCATAGAATCTAGTTTTCAGATGATTTTCTTGCATGGACTTCCATCATAACTCTTATCATATATAAATGATCTGCAAATTCCTGTATAATTTTAAATAGTCCCCAATTAAATTTTATTTTTTTGACCGAAACTAGTGTATAATATACTGTGATATTTTACCGAAACTTCCATTTCGAAAAGTTTCATAGAATCTAATTTTTCGATGATTTTTTACAAAGACTTCCATCATAACCATCGCTCGAAAAATATATAAATGATATGTTAAGTTTCATATCATTTCGAACAGTCCCCGATTTAATTTGATTTTTGACCGAAACTAGTATAAAGTAGTGTATAATAATATATTATGATTTTTTGACCGAAACTTGCATTTCGAAAAGTTTCATAGAATCTAGTTTTCATATGATTTTCTTGCATGGACTTCCATCATAACTCTTAACATATATAAATGATCTGAAAAGTCTTGTATAATTTCAAATAGTCCCCAATTAAATTTTATTTTTTTGACCGAAACTAGTGTATAATATACTATGATTTTTGACCGAAACTTGCATTTCGAAAAGTTTCATAGAATTTATTTTTCCGATGATTTTTTACATGGACTTCCATCATACCCATCATTCAAAAACATTTATAAATGATATGTGAAGTCTCGTATCATTTCAAATAGTCCCCAATAAAATTTGATTTTTTTGACCGAAACTAGTGTATAATATACTATGTTTTTTGACCGATACTTGCATTTCGAAAAGTTTCATAGAATCTAATTTTCCGATGATTTTTTACAAAGACTTCCATCATAACCATCGCTCGAAAAATATATATATGATATGTGAAGTTTCATATCATTTCGAACAGTCCCCGATTTAATTTGATTTTTGACCGAAACTAGTATAAACTAGTGTATAAAATATTATGATTTTTTGACCGAAACTTGCTTTTCGAAAATTTTCATAGTATCTATTTTTCAGATGATTTTCTTGCATGGACTTCCATCATAACTCTTAACATATATAAATGATCTGAAAAGTCTTGTAGAATTTTAAATAGTCCCCAATTAAATTTTATTTTTTTGACCGAAACTAGTGTATAATATACTATGATTTTTGACCAAAACTTGCATTTCGAAAAGTTTCATAGAATCAAATTTTCCGATGATTTTTTACAAGGACTTCCATCATAACCACCGCTCGAAAAATATTTAAATGATATGTGAAGTTTCTTATCAATTTGAACAGTCCCCGATTTAATTTGATTTTTGACCGAAACTAGTATAAAGTACTGTATAATATATTATGATATTTTGACCGAAACTTGCATTTCGAAAAGTTTCATAGAATATAATTTTCAGATGATTTTCTTGCATGAACTTCCATCATAACTCTTAACATATATAAATGATCTGAAAAATCTCGAGTAATTTCAAATAGTCCCCAATTAAATTTTATTTTTTTGACCGAAACTAGTGTATAATATACTATGATTTTTGACCGAAACTTGCATTTCGAAAAGTTTCATAGAATCTAATTTTCCGATGATTTTTTACATGGACTTCCATCATACCCATCATTCAAAATCATACATAAATGATATGTGAAGTCTTGTATCATTTCAAATAGTCCCCAATAAAATTTGATTTTTTTGACCGTAACTAGTGTATAATATACTATGTTTTTGACCGATACTTGCATTTCGAAAAGTTTCATAGAATCTAATTTTCCGATGATTTTTTACAAAGACTTCCATCATAACCATCGCTCGAAAAATATATAAATGATATGTGAAGTTTCATATCATTTCGAACAGTCCCCGATTTAATTTGATTTTTGACCGAAACTAGTATAAACTAGTGTATAATATATTATGATTTTTTGACCGAAACTTGCATTTCGAAAATTTTCATAGAATCTAGTTTTCAGATGATTTTCTTGCATGGACTTCCATCATAACTCTTATCATATATAAATGATCTGCAAATTCCTGTATAATTTTAAATAGTCCCCAATTAAATTTTATTTTTTTGACCGAAACTAGTGTATAATATACTGTGATATTTTACCGAAACTTCCATTTCGAAAAGTTTCATAGAATCTAATTTTTCGATGATTTTTTACAAAGACTTCCATCATAACCATCGCTCGAAAAATATATAAATGATATGTTAAGTTTCATATCATTTCGAACAGTCCCCGATTTAATTTGATTTTTGACCGAAACTAGTATAAAGTAGTGTATAATAATATATTATGATTTTTTGACCGAAACTTGCATTTCGAAAAGTTTCATAGAATCTAGTTTTCATATGATTTTCTTGCATGGACTTCCATCATAACTCTTAACATATATAAATGATCTGAAAAGTCTTGTATAATTTCAAATAGTCCCCAATTAAATTTTATTTTTTTGACCGAAACTAGTGTATAATATACTATGATTTTTGACCGAAACTTGCATTTCGAAAAGTTTCATAGAATTTATTTTTCCGATGATTTTTTACATGGACTTCCATCATACCCATCATTCAAAAACATTTATAAATGATATGTGAAGTCTCGTATCATTTCAAATAGTCCCCAATAAAATTTGATTTTTTTGACCGAAACTAGTGTATAATATACTATGTTTTTTGACCGATACTTGCATTTCGAAAAGTTTCATAGAATCTAATTTTCCGATGATTTTTTACAAAGACTTCCATCATAACCATCGCTCGAAAAATATATATATGATATGTGAAGTTTCATATCATTTCGAACAGTCCCCGATTTAATTTGATTTTTGACCGAAACTAGTATAAACTAGTGTATAAAATATTATGATTTTTTGACCGAAACTTGCTTTTCGAAAATTTTCATAGTATCTATTTTTCAGATGATTTTCTTGCATGGACTTCCATCATAACTCTTAACATATATAAATGATCTGAAAAGTCTTGTAGAATTTTAAATAGTCCCCAATTAAATTTTATTTTTTTGACCGAAACTAGTGTATAATATACTATGATTTTTGACCAAAACTTGCATTTCGAAAAGTTTCATAGAATCAAATTTTCCGATGATTTTTTACAAGGACTTCCATCATAACCACCGCTCGAAAAATATTTAAATGATATGTGAAGTTTCTTATCAATTTGAACAGTCCCCGATTTAATTTGATTTTTGACCGAAACTAGTATAAAGTACTGTATAATATATTATGATATTTTGACCGAAACTTGCATTTCGAAAAGTTTCATAGAATATAATTTTCAGATGATTTTCTTGCATGGACTTCCATCATAACTCTTAACATATATAAATGATCTGAAAAATCTCGAGTAATTTCAAATAGTCCCCAATTAAATTTTATTTTTTTGACCGAAACTAGTGTATAATATACTATGATTTTTGACCGAAACTTGCATTTCGAAAAGTTTCATAGAATCTAATTTTCCGATGATTTTTTACATGGACTTCCATCATACCCATCATTCAAAATCATACATAAATGATATGTGAAGTCTTGTATCATTTCAAATAGTCCCCAATAAAATTTGATTTTTTTGACCGTAACTAGTGTATAATATACTATGTTTTTGACCGATACTTGCATTTCGAAAAGTTTCATAGAATCTAATTTTCCGATGATTTTTTACAAAGACTTCCATCATAACCATCGCTCGAAAAATATATAAATGATATGTGAAGTTTCATATCATTTCGAATAGTCCCCGATTTAATTTGATTTTTGACCGAAACTAGTATAAACTAGTGTATAATATATTATGATTTTTTGACCGAAACTTGCATTTCGAAAATTTTCATAGAATCTAGTTTTCAGATGATTTTCTTGCATGGACTTCCATCATAACTCTTATCATATATAAATGATCTGCAAATTCCTGTATAATTTTAAATAGTCCCCAATTAAATTTTATTTTTTTGACCGAAACTAGTGTATAATATACTGTGATATTTTACCGAAACTTCCATTTCGAAAAGTTTCATAGAATCTAATTTTTCGATGAGTTTTTTACAAAGACTTCCATCATAACCATCGCTCGAAAAATATATAAATGATATGTTAAGTTTCATATCATTTCGAACAGTCCCCGATTTAATTTGATTTTTGACCGAAACTAGTATAAAGTAGTGTATAATAATATATTATGATTTTTTGACCGAAACTTGCATTTCGAAAAGTTTCATAGAATCTAGTTTTCATATGATTTTCTTGCATGGACTTCCATCATAACTCTTAACATATATAAATGATCTGAAAAGTCTTGTATAATTTCAAATAGTCCCCAATTAAATTTTATTTTTTTGACCGAAACTAGTGTATAATATACTATGATTTTTGACCGAAACTTGCATTTCGAAAAGTTTCATAGAATTTATTTTTCCGATGATTTTTTACATGGACTTCCATCATACCCATCATTCAAAAACATTTATAAATGATATGAAAAGTCTCGTATCATTTCAAATAGTCCCCAATAAAATTTGATTTTTTTGACCGAAACTAGTGTATAATATACTATGTTTTTTGACCGATACTTGCATTTCGAAAAGTTTCATAGAATCTAATTTTCCGATGATTTTTTACAAAGACTTCCATCATAACCATCGCTCGAAAAATATATAAATGATATGTGAAGTTTCATATCATTTCGAACAGTCCCCGATTTAATTTGATTTTTGACCGAAACTAGTATAAACTAGTGTGTAATATATTATGATTTTTTGACCGAAACTTGCTTTTCGAAAATTTTCATAGTATCTAGTTTTCAGATGATTTTCTTGCATGGACTTCCATCATAACTCTTAACATATATAAATGATCTGAAAAGTCTTGTATAATTTTAAATAGTCCCCAATTAAATTTTATTTTTTTGACCGAAACTAGTGTATAATATACTATGATTTTTGACCAAAACTTGCATTTCGAAAAGTTTCATAGAATCAAATTTTCCGATGATTTTTTACAAAGACTTCCATCATAACCACCGCTCGAAAAATATATAAATGATATGTGAAGTTTCTTATCAATTTGAACAGTCCCCGATTTAATTTGATTTTTGACCGAAACTAGTATAAAGTACTGTATAATATATTATGATATTTTGACCAAAACATGCATTTCGAAAAGTTTCATATAATCTAGTTTTCAGATGATTTTCTTGCATGGACTTCCATCATAACTCTTAACATATATAAATGATCTGAAAAATCTCGAGTAATTTCAAATAGTCCCCAATTAAATTTTATTTTTTTGACCGAAACTAGTGTATAATATACTTTGATTTTTGACCAAAACTTGCATTTCCAAAAGTTTCATAGAATCTAATTTTCCGATGATTTTTTACATGGACTTCCATCATACCCATCATTCAAAAACATATATAAATGATATGTCAAGTCTCGTATCATTTCAAATAGTCCCCAATAAAATTTGATTTTTTTGACCGTAACTAGTGTATAATATGCTATGTTTTTGACCGATACTTGCATTTCGAAAAGTTTCATAGAATCTAATTTTCCGATGATTTTTTACAAAGACTTCCATCATAACCATCGCTCGAAAAATATATAAATGATATGTGAAGTTTCAAATCATTTCGAACAGTCCCCGATATAATTTGATTTTTGAACGAAACTAGTATAAACTAGTTTATAATATATTATGATTTTTTGACGGAAACTTGCATTTCGAAAATTTTCATAGAATCTAGTTTTCAGATGATTTTCTTGCATGGACTTCCATCATAACTCTTAACATATATAAATGATCTGAATAGTCTTGTATAATTTTAAATAGTCCCCAATTAAATTTTATTTTTTTGACCGAAACTTGTGTATAATATACTATGATATTTTACCGAAACTTCCATTTCGAAAAGTTTCCTAGAATCTAATTTTTCGATGATTTTTTACAAAGACTTCCATTATAACCATCGCTCGAAAAATATATAAATGATATGTTAAGTTTCATATCATTTCGAACAGTCCCCGATTTAATTTGATTTTTGACCGAAACTAGTATAAAGTAGTGTATAATAATATATTATGATTTTTTGACCGAAACTTGCATTTCGAAAAGTTTCATAGAATCTAGTTTTCATATGATTTTCTTGCATGGACTTCCAGCATAACTCTTAACATATATAAATAATCTGAAAAGTCTTGTATAATTTCAAATAGTCCCCAATTAAATTTTATTTTTTTTGACCGAAACTAGTGTATTATATACTATGTTTTTTGACCGAAACATGCATTTCAAAAAGAATCATAGAATCTAATTTTCAGATGATTTTTTACAAAGACTTCAATCATAATCTTCCCTCGAAAAATATATAAATGATATGTGAAGTTTCGTATCAGTTTGAACAGTCTCCGATTTAATTTGATTTTTGACCGAAACTAGTATAAACTAGTGTGTAATATATTATGATTTTTTGACCGAAACTTGCATTTCGAAAAGTTTCATAGAATCTAGTTTTCAGATGATTTTCTTGCATGGACTTCCATCATAAACTTCCCTCTTAACATATATAAATGATCTGAAAAGTCTCGAATAATTTCAAATAGTCCCCAATTAAATTTTATTTTTTTGACCGAAACTAGTATATAATATACTATGATTTTTGACCGAAACTTGCATTTTGAAAAGTTTCATAAAATTTATTTTTCCGATGATTTTTTACATGGTCTTCCATCATACCCATCATTCAAAAACATTTATAAATGATATGTGAAGTCTCGTATCATTTCAAAAAGTCCCCAGTAAAATTTGATTTTTTTGACCGAAACTAGTGTATAATATACTATGTTTTTTGACCGATACTTGCATTTCGAAAAGTTTCATAGAATCTAATTTTCCAATGATTTTTTACAAAGAATTCCATCATAACCATAGCTCGAAAAATATATAAATGATATGTGAAGTTTCATATCATTTCGAACAGTCCCCGATTTAATTTGATTTTTGACCGAAACTATTATAAACTAGTGTATAATATATTATGATTTTTTGACCGAAACATGCTTTTCAAAAATTTTCATAGAATCTAGTTTTCAGATGATTTTCTTGCATGGACTTCCATCATAACTTTTAACATATATAAATGATCTGAAAAGTCTTGTATAATTTTAAATAGTCCCCAATTAAATTTTATTTTTTTGACCGAAACTAGTGTATAATATACTATGATTTTTGACCAAAACTTGCATTTCGAAAAGTTTCATAGAATCAAATTTTCCGATGATTTTTTACAAAGACTTCCATCATAACCACCGCTCGAAAAATATTTAAATGATATGTGAAGTTTCATATCAATTTGAACAGTCCCCGATTTAATTTGATTTTTGACCGAAACTAGTATAAAGTACTGTATAATATATTATGATATTTTGACCGAAACTTGCATTTCGAAAAGTTTCATAGAATCTAGTTTTCAGATGATTTTCTTGCATGGACTTCCATCATAACTCTTAACATATATAAATGATCTGAAAAATCTCGAGTAATTTCAAATAGTCCCCAATTAAATTTTATTTTTTTGACCGAAACTAGTGTATAATATACTTTGAATTTTTGACCGAAACTTGCATTTCGAAAAGTTTCATAGAATCTAATTTTCCGATGATTTTTTACATGGACTTCCATCATACCCATCATTCAAAAACATATATAAATGATATGTCAAGTCTCGTATCATTTCAAATAGTCCCCAATAAAATTTGATTTTTTTGACCGTAACTAGTGTATAATATGCTATGTTTTTGACCGATACTTGCATTTCGAAAAGTTTCATAGAATCTAATTTTCCGATGATTTTTTACAAAGACTTCCATCATAACCATCGCTCAAAAAATATATAAATGATATGTGAAGTTTCATATCATTTCGAACAGTCCCCGATATAATTTGATTTTTGACCGAAACTAGTATAAACTAGTGTATAATATATTATGATTTTTTGACGGAAACTTGCATTTCGAAAATTTTCATAGAATCTAGTTTTCAGATGATTTTCTTGCATGGACTTCCATCATAACTCTTAACATATATAAATGATTTGAAAAGTCCTGTATAATTTTAAATAGTCCCCAATTAAATTTTATTTTTTTTACCGAAACTTGTGTATAATATACTATGATATTTTACCGAAACATCCATTTCGAAAAGTTTCATAGAATCTAATTTTTCGATTATTTTTTACAAAGACTTCCATCATAACCATCGCTCGTAAAATATATAAATGATATGTTAAGTTTCATATCATTTCGAACAGTCCCCGATTTAATTTGATTTTTGACCGAAACTAGTATAAAGTAGTGTATAATAATATATTATGATTTTTTGACCGAAACTTGCATTTCGAAAAGTTTCATAGAATCTAGTTTTCATATGATTTTCTTGCATGGACTTCCATCATAACTCTTAACATATATAAATGATCTGAAAAGTCTTGTATAATTTCAAATAGTCCCCAATTAAATTTTATTTTTTTTGACCGAAACTAGTGTATTATATACTATGTTTTTTGACCGAAACTTGCATTTCAAAAAGAATCATAGAATCTAATTTTCAGATGATTTTTTACAAAGACTTCAATCATAATCTTCCCTCGAAAAATATATAATGATATGTGAAGTTTCGTATCAGTTTGAACAGTCTTCGATTTAATTTGATTTTTGACCGAAACTAGTATAAACTAGTGTGTAATATATTATGATTTTTTGACCGAAACTTGCATTTCGAAAAGTTTCATAGAATCTAGTTTTCAGATGATTTTCTTGCATGGACTTCCATCATAACTCTTAACATATATAAATGATCTGAAAAATCTCGAGTAATTTCAAATAGTCCCCAATTAAATTTTATTTTTTTGACCGAAACTAGTGTATAATATACTTTGATTTTTGACCAAAACTTGCATTTCCAAAAGTTTCATAGAATCTAATTTTCCGATGATTTTTTACATGGACTTCCATCATACCCATCATTCAAAAACATATATAAATGATATGTCAAGTCTCGTATCATTTCAAATAGTCCCCAATAAAATTTGATTTTTTTGACCGTAACTAGTGTATAATATGCTATGTTTTTGACCGATACTTGCATTTCGAAAAGTTTCATAGAATCTAATTTTCCGATGATTTTTTACAAAGACTTCCATCATAACCATCGCTCGAAAAATATATAAATGATATGTGAAGTTTCAAATCATTTCGAACAGTCCCCGATATAATTTGATTTTTGAACGAAACTAGTATAAACTAGTTTATAATATATTATGATTTTTTGACGGAAACTTGCATTTCGAAAATTTTCATAGAATCTAGTTTTCAGATGATTTTCTTGCATGGACTTCCATCATAACTCTTAACATATATAAATGATCTGAATAGTCTTGTATAATTTTAAATAGTCCCCAATTAAATTTTATTTTTTTGACCGAAACTTGTGTATAATATACTATGATATTTTACCGAAACTTCCATTTCGAAAAGTTTCCTAGAATCTAATTTTTCGATGATTTTTTACAAAGACTTCCATTATAACCATCGCTCGAAAAATATATAAATGATATGTTAAGTTTCATATCATTTCGAACAGTCCCCGATTTAATTTGATTTTTGACCGAAACTAGTATAAAGTAGTGTATAATAATATATTATGATTTTTTGACCGAAACTTGCATTTCGAAAAGTTTCATAGAATCTAGTTTTTATATGATTTTCTTGCATGGACTTCCATCATAACTCTTAACATATATAAATAATCTGAAAAGTCTTGTATAATTTCAAATAGTCCCCAATTAAATTTTATTTTTTTTGACCGAAACTAGTGTATTATATACTATGTTTTTTGACCGAAACATGCATTTCAAAAAGAATCATAGAATCTAATTTTCAGATGATTTTTTACAAAGACTTCAATCATAATCTTCCCTCGAAAAATATATAAATGATATGTGAAGTTTCGTATCAGTTTGAACAGTCTCCGATTTAATTTGATTTTTGACCGAAACTAGTATAAACTAGTGTGTAATATATTATGATTTTTTGACCGAAACTTGCATTTCGAAAAGTTTCATAGAATCTAGTTTTCAGATGATTTTCTTGCATGGACTTCCATCATAAACTTCCCTCTTAACATATATAAATGATCTGAAAAGTCTCGAATAATTTCAAATAGTCCCCAATTAAATTTTATTTTTTTGACCGAAACTAGTATATAATATACTATGATTTTTGACCGAAACTTGCATTTTGAAAAGTTTCATAAAATTTATTTTTCCGATGATTTTTTACATGGTCTTCCATCATACCCATCATTCAAAAACATTTATAAATGATATGTGAAGTCTCGTATCATTTCAAAAAGTCCCCAGTAAAATTTGATTTTTTTGACCGAAACTAGTGTATAATATACTATGTTTTTTGACCGATACTTGCATTTCGAAAAGTTTCATAGAATCTAATTTTCCAATGATTTTTTACAAAGAATTCCATCATAACCATAGCTCGAAAAATATATAAATGATATGTGAAGTTTCATATCATTTCGAACAGTCCCCGATTTAATTTGATTTTTGACCGAAACTATTATAAACTAGTGTATAATATATTATGATTTTTTGACCGAAACATGCTTTTCAAAAATTTTCATAGAATCTAGTTTTCAGATGATTTTCTTGCATGGACTTCCATCATAACTTTTAACATATATAAATGATCTGAAAAGTCTTGTATAATTTTAAATAGTCCCCAATTAAATTTTATTTTTTTGACCGAAACTAGTGTATAATATACTATGATTTTTGACCAAAACTTGCATTTCGAAAAGTTTCATAGAATCAAATTTTCCGATGATTTTTTACAAAGACTTCCATCATAACCACCGCTCGAAAAATATTTAAATGATATGTGAAGTTTCATATCAATTTGAACAGTCCCCGATTTAATTTGATTTTTGACCGAAACTAGTATAAAGTACTGTATAATATATTATGATATTTTGACCGAAACTTGCATTTCGAAAAGTTTCATAGAATCTAGTTTTCAGATGATTTTCTTGCATGGACTTCCATCATAACTCTTAACATATATAAATGATCTGAAAAATCTCGAGTAATTTCAAATAGTCCCCAATTAAATTTTATTTTTTTGACCGAAACTAGTGTATAATATACTTTGAATTTTTGACCGAAACTTGCATTTCGAAAAGTTTCATAGAATCTAATTTTCCGATGATTTTTTACATGGACTTCCATCATACCCATCATTCAAAAACATATATAAATGATATGTCAAGTCTCGTATCATTTCAAATAGTCCCCAATAAAATTTGATTTTTTTGACCGTAACTAGTGTATAATATGCTATGTTTTTGACCGATACTTGCATTTCGAAAAGTTTCATAGAATCTAATTTTCCGATGATTTTTTACAAAGACTTCCATCATAACCATCGCTCAAAAAATATATAAATGATATGTGAAGTTTCATATCATTTCGAACAGTCCCCGATATAATTTGATTTTTGACCGAAACTAGTATAAACTAGTGTATAATATATTATGATTTTTTGACGGAAACTTGCATTTCGAAAATTTTCATAGAATCTAGTTTTCAGATGATTTTCTTGCATGGACTTCCATCATAACTCTTAACATATATAAATGATTTGAAAAGTCCTGTATAATTTTAAATAGTCCCCAATTAAATTTTATTTTTTTTACCGAAACTTGTGTATAATATACTATGATATTTTACCGAAACATCCATTTCGAAAAGTTTCATAGAATCTAATTTTTCGATTATTTTTTACAAAGACTTCCATCATAACCATCGCTCGTAAAATATATAAATGATATGTTAAGTTTCATATCATTTCGAACAGTCCCCGATTTAATTTGATTTTTGACCGAAACTAGTATAAAGTAGTGTATAATAATATATTATGATTTTTTGACCGAAACTTGCATTTCGAAAAGTTTCATAGAATCTAGTTTTCATATGATTTTCTTGCATGGACTTCCATCATAACTCTTAACATATATAAATGATCTGAAAAGTCTTGTATAATTTCAAATAGTCCCCAATTAAATTTTATTTTTTTTGACCGAAACTAGTGTATTATATACTATGTTTTTTGACCGAAACTTGCATTTCAAAAAGAATCATAGAATCTAATTTTCAGATGATTTTTTACAAAGACTTCAATCATAATCTTCCCTCGAAAAATATATAATGATATGTGAAGTTTCGTATCAGTTTGAACAGTCTTCGATTTAATTTGATTTTTGACCGAAACTAGTATAAACTAGTGTGTAATATATTATGATTTTTTGACCGAAACTTGCATTTCGAAAAGTTTCATAGAATCTAGTTTTCAGATGATTTTCTTGCATGGACTTCCATCATAAACTTCCCTCTTAACATATATAAATGATCTGAAAAGTCTCGAATAATTTCAAATAGTCCCCAATTAAATTTTATTTTTTTGACCGAAACTAGTGTATAATATACTATGATTTTTGACCGAAACTTGCATTTCGAAAAGTTTCATAAAATTTATTTTTCCGATGATTTTTTACATGGTCTTCCATCATACCCATCATTCAAAAACATTTATAAATGATATGTGAAGTCTCGTATCATTTCAAAAAGTCCCCAGTAAAATTTGATTTTTTTGACCGAAACTAGTGTATAATATACTATGTTTTTTGACCGATACTTGCATTTCGAAAAGTTTCATAGAATCTAATTTTCCGATGATTTTTTACAAAGAATTCCATCATAACCATAGCTCGAAAAATATATAAATGATATGTGAAGTTTCATATCATTTCGAACAGTCCCCGATTTAATTTGATTTTTGACCGAAACTATTATAAACTAGTGTATAATATATTATGATTTTTTGACCGAAACATGCTTTTCAAAAATTTTCATAGAATCTAGTTTTCAGATGATTTTCTTGCATGGACTTCCATCATAACTCTTAACATATATAAATGATCTGAAAAGTCTTGTATAATTTTAAATAGTCCCCAATTAAATTTTATTTTTTTGACCGAAACTAGTGTATAATATACTATGATTTTTGACCAAAACTTGCATTTCGAAAAGTTTCATAGAATCAAATTTTCCGATGATTTTTTACAAAGACTTCCATCATAACCACCGCTCGAAAAATATTTAAATGATATGTGAAGTTTCATATCAATTTGAACAGTCCCCGATTTAATTTGATTTTTGACCGAAACTAGTATAAAGTACTGTATAATATATTATGATATTTTGACCGAAACTTGCATTTCGAAAAGTTTCATAGAATCTAGTTTTCAGATGATTTTCTTGCATGGACTTCCATCATAACTCTTAACATATATAAATGATCTGAAAAATCTCGAGTAATTTCAAATAGTCCCCAATTAAATTTTATTTTTTTGACCGAAACTAGTGTATAATATACTTTGAATTTTTGACCGAAACTTGCATTTCGAAAAGTTTCATAGAATCTAATTTTCCGATGATTTTTTACATGGACTTCCATCATACCCATCATTCAAAAACATATATAAATGATATGTCAAGTCTCGTATCATTTCAAATAGTCCCCAATAAAATTTGATTTTTTTGACCGTAACTAGTGTATAATATGCTATGTTTTTGACCGATACTTGCATTTCGAAAAGTTTCATAGAATCTAATTTTCCGATGATTTTTTACAAAGACTTCCATCATAACCATCGCTCAAAAAATATATAAATGATATGTGAAGTTTCATATCATTTCGAACAGTCCCCGATATAATTTGATTTTTGACCGAAACTAGTATAAACTAGTGTATAATATATTATGATTTTTTGACGGAAACTTGCATTTCGAAAATTTTCATAGAATCTAGTTTTCAGATGATTTTCTTGCATGGACTTCCATCATAACTCTTAACATATATAAATGATTTGAAAAGTCCTGTATAATTTTAAATAGTCCCCAATTAAATTTTATTTTTTTTACCGAAACTTGTGTATAATATACTATGATATTTTACCGAAACATCCATTTCGAAAAGTTTCATAGAATCTAATTTTTCGATTATTTTTTACAAAGACTTCCATCATAACCATCGCTCGTAAAATATATAAATGATATGTTAAGTTTCATATCATTTCGAACAGTCCCCGATTTAATTTGATTTTTGACCGAAACTAGTATAAAGTAGTGTATAATAATATATTATGATTTTTTGACCGAAACTTGCATTTCGAAAAGTTTCATAGAATCTAGTTTTCATATGATTTTCTTGCATGGACTTCCATCATAACTCTTAACATATATAAATGATCTGAAAAGTCTTGTATAATTTCAAATAGTCCCCAATTAAATTTTATTTTTTTTGACCGAAACTAGTGTATTATATACTATGTTTTTTGACCGAAACTTGCATTTCAAAAAGAATCATAGAATCTAATTTTCAGATGATTTTTTACAAAGACTTCAATCATAATCTTCCCTCGAAAAATATATAATGATATGTGAAGTTTCGTATCAGTTTGAACAGTCTTCGATTTAATTTGATTTTTGACCGAAACTAGTATAAACTAGTGTGTAATATATTATGATTTTTTGACCGAAACTTGCATTTCGAAAAGTTTCATAGAATCTAGTTTTCAGATGATTTTCTTGCATGGACTTCCATCATAAACTTCCCTCTTAACATATATAAATGATCTGAAAAGTCTCGAATAATTTCAAATAGTCCCCAATTAAATTTTATTTTTTTGACCGAAACTAGTGTATAATATACTATGATTTTTGACCGAAACTTGCATTTCGAAAAGTTTCATAAAATTTATTTTTCCGATGATTTTTTACATGGTCTTCCATCATACCCATCATTCAAAAACATTTATAAATGATATGTGAAGTCTCGTATCATTTCAAAAAGTCCCCAGTAAAATTTGATTTTTTTGACCGAAACTAGTGTATAATATACTATGTTTTTTGACCGATACTTGCATTTCGAAAAGTTTCATAGAATCTAATTTTCCGATGATTTTTTACAAAGAATTCCATCATAACCATAGCTCGAAAAATATATAAATGATATGTGAAGTTTCATATCATTTCGAACAGTCCCCGATTTAATTTGATTTTTGACCGAAACTATTATAAACTAGTGTATAATATATTATGATTTTTTGACCGAAACATGCTTTTCAAAAATTTTCATAGAATCTAGTTTTCAGATGATTTTCTTGCATGGACTTCCATCATAACTCTTAACATATATAAATGATCTGAAAAGTCTTGTATAATTTTAAATAGTCCCCAATTAAATTTTATTTTTTTGACCGAAACTAGTGTATAATATACTATGATTTTTGACCAAAACTTGCATTTCGAAAAGTTTCATAGAATCAAATTTTCCGATGATTTTTTACAAAGACTTCCATCATAACCACCGCTCGAAAAATATTTAAATGATATGTGAAGTTTCATATCAATTTGAACAGTCCCCGATTTAATTTGATTTTTGACCGAAACTAGTATAAAGTACTGTATAATATATTATGATATTTTGACCGAAACTTGCATTTCGAAAAGTTTCATAGAATCTAGTTTTCAGATGATTTTCTTGCATGGACTTCCATCATAACTCTTAACATATATAAATGATCTGAAAAATCTCGAGTAATTTCAAATAGTCCCCAATTAAATTTTATTTTTTTGACCGAAACTAGTGTATAATATACTTTGAATTTTTGACCGAAACTTGCATTTCGAAAAGTTTCATAGAATCTAATTTTCCGATGATTTTTTACATGGACTTCCATCATACCCATCATTCAAAAACATATATAAATGATATGTCAAGTCTCGTATCATTTCAAATAGTCCCCAATAAAATTTGATTTTTTTGACCGTAACTAGTGTATAATATGCTATGTTTTTGACCGATACTTGCATTTCGAAAAGTTTCATAGAATCTAATTTTCCGATGATTTTTTACAAAGACTTCCATCATAACCATCGCTCAAAAAATATATAAATGATATGTGAAGTTTCATATCATTTCGAACAGTCCCCGATATAATTTGATTTTTGACCGAAACTAGTATAAACTAGTGTATAATATATTATGATTTTTTGACGGAAACTTGCATTTCGAAAATTTTCATAGAATCTAGTTTTCAGATGATTTTCTTGCATGGACTTCCATCATAACTCTTAACATATATAAATGATTTGAAAAGTCCTGTATAATTTTAAATAGTCCCCAATTAAATTTTATTTTTTTTACCGAAACTTGTGTATAATATACTATGATATTTTACCGAAACATCCATTTCGAAAAGTTTCATAGAATCTAATTTTTCGATTATTTTTTACAAAGACTTCCATCATAACCATCGCTCGTAAAATATATAAATGATATGTTAAGTTTCATATCATTTCGAACAGTCCCCGATTTAATTTGATTTTTGACCGAAACTAGTATAAAGTAGTGTATAATAATATATTATGATTTTTTGACCGAAACTTGCATTTCGAAAAGTTTCATAGAATCTAGTTTTCATATGATTTTCTTGCATGGACTTCCATCATAACTCTTAACATATATAAATGATCTGAAAAGTCTTGTATAATTTCAAATAGTCCCCAATTAAATTTTATTTTTTTTGACCGAAACTAGTGTATTATATACTATGTTTTTTGACCGAAACTTGCATTTCAAAAAGAATCATAGAATCTAATTTTCAGATGATTTTTTACAAAGACTTCAATCATAATCTTCCCTCGAAAAATATATAATGATATGTGAAGTTTCGTATCAGTTTGAACAGTCTTCGATTTAATTTGATTTTTGACCGAAACTAGTATAAACTAGTGTGTAATATATTATGATTTTTTGACCGAAACTTGCATTTCGAAAAGTTTCATAGAATCTAGTTTTTAGATTATTTTCTTGCATGGACTTCCATCATAAACTTCCCTCTTAACATATATAAATGATCTGAAAAGTCTCGAATAATTTCAAATAGTCCCCAATTAAATTTTATTTTTTTGACCGAAACTAGTGTATAATATACTATGATTTTTGACCGAAACTTGCATTTCGAAAAGTTTCATAAAATTTATTTTTCCGATGATTTTTTACATGGTCTTCCATCATACCCATCATTCAAAAACATTTATAAATGATATGTGAAGTCTCGTATCATTTCAAAAAGTCCCCAGTAAAATTTGATTTTTTTGACCGAAACTAGTGTATAATATACTATGTTTTTTGACCGATACTTGCATTTCGAAAAGTTTCATAGAATCTAATTTTCCGATGATTTTTTACAAAGAATTCCATCATAACCATCGCTCGAAAAATATATAAATGATATGTGAAGTTTCATATCATTTCGAACAGTCCCCGATTTAATTTGATTTTTGACCGAAACTAGTATAAACTAGTGTATAATATATTATGATTTTTTGACCGAAACATGCTTTTCAAAAATTTTCATAGAATCTAGTTTTCAGATGATTTTCTTGCATGGACTTCCATCATAACTCTTAACATATATAAATTATCTGAAAAGTCTTGTATAATTTTAAATAGTCCCCAATTAAATTTTATTTTTTTGACCGAAACTAGTGTATAATATACTATGATTTTTGACCAAAACTTGCATTTCGAAAAGTTTCATAGAATCAAATTTTCCGATGATTTTTTACAAAGACTTCCATCATAACCACCGCTCGAAAAATATTTAAATGATATGTGAAGTTTCATATCAATTTGAACAGTCCCCGATTTAATTTGATTTTTGACCGAAACTAGTATAAAGTACTGTATAATATATTATGATATTTTGACCGAAACTTGCATTTCGAATAGTTTCATAGAATCTAGTTTTCAGATGATTTTCTTGCATGGACTTCCATCATAACTCTTAACATATATAAATGATCTGAAAAATCTCGAGTAATTTCAAATAGTCCCCAATTAAATTTTATTTTTTTGACCGAAACTAGTGTATAATATACTTTGAATTTTTGACCAAAACTTGCATTTCCAAAAGTTTCATAGAATCTAATTTTCCGATTATTTTTTACATGGACTTCCATCATACCCATCATTCAAAAACATATATAAATGATATGTCAAGTCTCGTATCATTTCAAATAGTCCCCAATAAAATTTGATTTTTTTGACCGTAACTAGTGCATAATATGCTATGTTTTTGACCGATACTTGCATTTCGAAAAGTTTCATAGAATCTAATTTTCCGATGATTTTTTACAAAGACTTCCATCATAACCATCGCTCAAAAAATATATAAATGATATGTGAAGTTTCATATCATATCGAACAGTCCCCGATATAATTTGATTTTTGACCGAAACTAGTATAAACTAGTGTATAATATATTATGATTTTTTGACGGAAACTTGCATTTCGAAAATTTTCATAGAATCTAGTTTTCAAATGATTTTCTTGCATGGACTTCCATCATAACTCTTAACATATATAAATGATCTGAAAAGTCCTGTATAATTTTAAATAGTCCCCAATTAAATTTTATTTTTTTGACCGAAACTTGTGTATAATATACTATGATATTTTACCGAAACATCCATTTCGAAAAGTTTCATAGAATCTAATTTTTCGAATTTTTTTTACAAAGACTTCCATCATAACCATCGCTCGTAAAATATATAAATGATATGTTAAGTTTCATATCATTTCGAACAGTCCCCGATTTAATTTGATTTTTGACCGAAACTAGCATAAACTAGTGTATAATATATTATGATTTTTTGACCGAAACTTGCATTTCAAAAATTTTCATAGAATCTAGTTTTCAGATGATTTTCTTGCATGGACTTCCATCATAACTCTTAACATATATAAATGATCTGAAAAGTCCTGTATAATTTCAAATAGTCCCCAATTAAATTTTATTTTTTTTGACCGAAACTAGTGTATAATATATTATGTTTTTTTGACCGAAACTTGCATTTCGAAAAGAATCATAGAATCTAATTTTCCGATGATTTTTTACAAAGAATTCAATCATAATCTTCCCTCGAAAAATATATAAATGATATGTGAAGTTTCGTATCATTTTGAACAGTCTCCGATTTAATTTGTTTTTTGACCGAAACTAGTATAAACTAGTGTCTAATATATTATGATTTTTTGACCGAAACTTGCATTTCGAAAAGTTTCATAGAATCTAGTTTTCAGATGATTTTCTTGCATGGACTTCCATCATAAACTTCCCTCTTAACATATATAAATGATCTGAAAAGTCTCGAATAATTTCAAATAGTCCCCAATTAAATTTTATTTTTTTGACCGAAACTAGTGTATAATATACTATGATTTTTGACAGAAACTTGCATTTCGAAAAGAATCATAGTGTCTAATTTTCCGAGGATTTTTTACAAAGACTTCCATCATAACCTTCCCTCGAAAAATATATAAAGGATATGTGATGTTTCGTATCATTTTGAACAGTCCCCATTTTAATTTGATTTTTGACCGAAACTAGTATAAACAAGTGTGTAATATATTACGATTTTTTGACCGAAACTTGCATTTCGAAAAGTTTCAAAGAATCTAATTTTCAGATGATTTTCTTGCATGGACTTTCATCATAAACTTCTATCTTAACATATATAAATGATCTGAAAAGTCTCGAATAATTTCAAATAGTCCCCAATTAAATTTTATTTTTTTGACCGAAACTAGTGTATAATATACTATGATTTTTGACCGAAACTTGCATTTCCAAAAGTTTCATAGAATTTATTTTTCCGATGATTTTTTACATGGACTTCCATCATACCCATCATTCAAAAACATTTATAAATGATATGTGAAGTCTCGAATCATTTCAAATAGTCCACAATAAAATTTGATTTTTTTGACCGAAACTAGTGTATAATATACTATGTTTTTTGACCGATATTTGCATTTCGAAAAGTTTCATAGAATCTAATTTTCCGATGATTTTTTACAAAGACTTCCTTCATAACCATCGCTCGAAAAATATATAAATGATATGTGAAGTTTCATATCATTTCGAACAGTCCCCGATTTAATTTGATTTTTGACCGAAACTAGCATAAACTAGTGTATAATATATTATGATTTTTTGACCGAAACTTGCATTTCGAAAATTTTCATAGAATCTAGTTTTCAGATGATTTTCTTGCATGGACTTCCATCATAACTCTTAACATATATAAATGATCTGAAAAGTCCTGTATAATTTCAAATAGTCCCCAATTAAATTTTATTTTTTTTGACCGAAACTAGTGTATAATAAACTATGTTTTTTTGACCGAAACTTGCATTTCGAAAAGAATCATAGAATCTAATTTTCCGATGATTTTTTACAAAGAATTCAATCATAATCTTCCCTCGAAAAATATATAAATGATATGTGAAGTTTCGTATCATTTTGAACAGTCTCCGATTTAATTTGTTTTTTGACCGAAACTAGTATAAACTAGTGTCTAATATATTATGATTTTTTGACCGAAACTTGCATTTCGAAAAGTTTCATAGAATCTAGTTTTCAGATGATTTTCTTGCATGGACTTCCATCATAAACTTCCCTCTTAACATATATAAATGATCTGAAAAGTCTCGAATAATTTCAAATAGTCCCCAATTAAATTTTATTTTTTTGACCGAAACTAGTGTATAATATACTATGATTTTTGACCGAAACTTGCATTTCGAAAAGTTTCATAAAATTTATTTTTCCGATGATTTTTTACATGGTCTTCCATCATACCCATCATTCAAAAACATTTATAAATGATATGTGAAGTCTCGAATCATTTCAAATAGTCCACAATAAAATTTGATTTTTTTGACCGAAACTAGTGTATAATATACTATGTTTTTTGACCGATATTTGCATTTCGAAAAGTTTCATAGAATCTAATTTTCCGATGAATTTTTACAAAGACTTCCTTCATAACCATCGCTCGAAAAATATATAAATGATATGTGAAGTTTCATATCATTTCGAACAGTCCCCGATTTAATTTGATTTTTGACCGAAACTAGCATAAACTAGTGTATAATATATTATGATTTTTTGACCGAAACTTGCATTTCGAAAATTTTCATAGAATCTAGTTTTCAGATGATTTTCTTGTATGGACTTCCATCATAACTCTTAACATATATAAATGATCTGAAAAGTCTTGTATAATTTCAAATAGTCCCCAATTAAATTTTATTTTTTTTGACCGAAACTAGTGTATAATATACTATGTTTTTTTGACCGAAACTTGCATTTCGAAAAGAATCATAGAATCTAATTTTCCGATGATTTTTTACAAAGAATTCAATCATAATCTTCCCTGGAAAAATATATAAATGATATGTGAAGTTTCGTATCATTTTGAACAGTCTCCGATTTAATTTGTTTTTTGACCGAAACTAGTATAAACTAGTGTCTAATATATTATGATTTTTTGACCGAAACTTGCATTTCGAAAAGTTTCATAGAATCTAGTTTTCAGATGATTTTCTTGCATGGACTTCAATCATAAACATCCCTCTTAACATATATAAATGATCTGAAAAGTCTCGTATCATTTCAAAAAGTCCCCAATAAAATTTGATTTTTTTGACCGAAACTAGTGTATAATATACTATGTTTTTTGACCGAAGCTTGCATTTCGAAAAGTTTCATAGAATCTAATTTTCCGATGATTTTTTACAAAGAATTCCATCATAACCATCGTTCGAAAAATATATAAATGATATGTGAAGTTTCATATCATTTCGAACAGTCCCCGATTTAATTTGTTTTTTGACCGAAACTAGTATAAACTAGTGTCTAATATATTATGATTTTTTGACCGAAACTTGCATTTCGAAAAGTTTCATAGAATCTAGTTTTCAGATGATTTTCTTGCATGGACTTCAATCATAAACATCCCTCTTAACATATATAAATGATCTGAAAAGTCTCGTATCATTTCAAAAAGTCCCCAATAAAATTTGATTTTTTTGACCGAAACTAGTGTATAATATACTATGTTTTTTGACCGAAGCTTGCATTTCGAAAAGTTTCATAGAATCAAATTTTCCGATGATTTTTTACAAAGACTTCCATCATAACCACCGCTCGAAAAATATTTAAATGATATGTGAAGTTCCATATCAATTTGAACAGTCCCCGATTTAATTTGATTTTTGACCGAAACTAGTATAAAGTACTGTATAATATATTATGATATTTTGACCGAAACTTGCATTTCGAAAAGTTTCATAGAATCTAGTTTTCAGATGATTTTCTTGCATGGACTTCCATCATAACTCTTAACATATATAAATGATCTGAAAAATCTCGAGTAATTTCAAATAGTCCCCAATTAAATTTTATTTTTTTGACCGAAACTAGTGTATAATATACTTTGATTTTTGATCGAAACTTGCATTTCCAAAAGTTTCATAGAATCTAATTTTCCGATGATTTTTTACATGGACTTCCATCATACCCATCATTCAAAAACATATATAAATGATATGTCAAGTCTCGTATCATTTCAAATAGTCCCCAATAAAATTTGATTTTTTTGACCGTAACTAGTGTATAATATGCTATGTTTTTGACCGATACTTGCATTTCGAAAAGTTTCATAGAATCTAATTTTCCGATGATTTTTTACAAAGTTTTCCATCATAACCATCGCTCAAAAAATATATAAATGATATGTGAAGTTTCATATCATTTCGAACAGTCCCCGATATAATTTGATTTTTGACCGAAACTAGTATAAACTAGTGTATAATATATTATGATTTTTTGACGGAAACTTGCATTTCGAAAATTTTCATAGAATCTAGTTTTCAGATGATTTTCTTGCATGGACTTCCATCATAACTCTTAACATATATAAATGATCTGAAAAGTCCTGTATAATTTTAAATAGTCCCCAATTAAATTTTATTTTTTTGACCGAAACTTGTGTATAATATACTATGATATTTTACCGAAACATCCATTTCGAAAAGTTTCATAGAATCTAATTTTTCGATTATTTTTTACAAAGACTTCCATCATAACCATCGCTCGAAAAATATATAAATGATATGTTAAGTTTCATATCATTTCGAACAGTCCCCGATTTAATTTGATTTTTGACCGAAACTAGTATAAAGTAGTGTATAATAATATATTATGATTTTTTGACCGAAACTTGCATTTCGAAAAGTTTCATAGAATCTAGTTTTCATATGATTTTCTTGCATGGACTTCCATCATAACTCTTAACATATATAAATGATCTGAAAAGTCTTGTATAATTTCAAATAGTCCCCAATTAAATTTTATTTTTTTTTACCGAAACTAGTGTATAATATACTATGTTTTTTGACCGAAACTTGCATTTCGAAAAGAATCATAGAATCTAATTTTCCGATGATTTTTTACAAAGAATTTAATCATAATCTTCCCTCGAAAAATATATAAATGATATGTGAAGTTTCGTATCATTTTGAATAGTCTCCGATTTAATTTGATTTTTGACCGAAACTAGTATAAACTAGTGTCTAATATATTATGATTTTTTGACCGAAACTTGCATTTCGAAAAGTTTCATAGAATCTAGTTTTCAGATGATTTTCTTGCATGGACTTCCATCATAAACTTCCCTCTTAACATATATAAATGATCTGAAAAGTCTCGAATAATTTCAAATAGTCCCCAATTAAATTTTATTTTTGTGACCGAAACTAGTGTATAATATACTATGATTTTTGACCGAAACTTGCATTTCGAAAAGTTTCATAAAATTTATTTTTCCGATGATTTTTTACATGGTCTTCCATCATACCCATCATTCAAAAACATTTATAAATGATATGTGAAGTCTCGTATCATTTCAAAAAGTCCCCAATAAAATTTGATTTTTTTGACCGAAACTAGTGTATAATATACTATGTTTTTTGACCGATACTTGCATTTCGAAAAGTTTCATAGAATCTAATTTTCCGATGATTTTTTACAAAGAATTCCTTCATAACCATCGCTCGAAAAATATATAAATGATATGTGAAGTTTCATATCATTTCGAACAGTCCCCGATTTAATTTGATTTTTGACCGAAACTAGTATAAACTAGTGTATAATATATTATGATTTTTTGACCGAAACTTGCTTTTCGAAAATTTTCATAGAATCTAGTTTTCAGATGATTTTCTTGCATGGACTTCCATCATAACTCTTAACATATATAAATGATCTGAAAAGTCTTGTATAATTTTAAATAGTCCCCAATTAAATTTTATTTTTTTGACCGAAACTAGTGTATAATATACTATGATTTTTGACCAAAACATGCATTTCGAAAAGTTTCATAGAATCAAATTTTCCGATGATTTTTTACAAAGACTTCCATCATAACCACCGCTCGAAAAATATTTAAATGATATGTGAAGTTTCATATCAATTTGAACAATCCCCGATTTAATTTGATTTTTGACTGAAACTAGTATAAAGTACTGTATAATATATTATGATATTTTGCCCGAAACTTGCATTTCGAAAAGTTTCATAGAATCTAGTTTTCAAATGATTTTCTTGCATGGACTTCCATCATAAATCTTAACATATATAAATGATCTGAAAAATCTCGAGTAATTTCAAATAGTCCCCAATTAAATTTTATTTTTTTGACCGAAACTAGTGTATAATATACTTTGATTTTTGACCGAAACTTGCATTTCGAAAAGTTTCATAGAATCTAATTTTCCGATGATTTTTTACATGGACTTCCATCATACCCATCATTCAAAAACATATATAAATGATATGTGAAGTCTCGTATCATTTCAAATAGTCCCCAATAAAATTTGATTTTCTTGACCGTAACTAGTGTATAATATACTATGTTTTTGACCGATACTTGCATTTCGAAAAGTTTCATAGAATCTAATTTTCCGATGATTTTTTACAATGACTTCCATCATAACCATCGCTCGAAAAATATATAAATGATATGTGAAGTTTCATATCACTTTGAACAGTCCCCGATTTAATTTGATTTTTGACCGAACCTAGTATAAACTAGTGTATAATATATTATGATTTTTTGACCGAAACTTGCATTTCGAAAATTTTCATAGAATCTAGTTTTCAGATGATATTCTTGCATGGACTTCCATCATAACTCTTAACATATATAAATGATATGAAAAGTCCTGTATAATTTTAAATAGTCCCCAATTAAATTTTATTTTTTTGACCGAAACTAGTGTATAATATACTATGATATTTTACTGAAACTTCCATTTCGAAAAGTTTCATAGAATCTAATTTTTCGATGATTTTTTACAATGACTTCCATCATAACCATCGCTCGAAAAATATATAAATGATATGTGAAGTTTCATATCACTTTGAACAGTCCCCGATTTAATTTGATTTTTGACCGAAACTAGTATAAAGTAGTGTATAATAATATATTATAATTTTTTGACCGAAACTTGCATTTCGAAAGTTTCATAGAATCTAGTTTTCATATGATTTTCTTGCATGGACTTCCATCATAACTCTTAACATATATAAATGATCTGAAAAGTCTTGTATAATTTCAAATAGTCCCCAATTAAATTTTATTTTTTTGACCGAAACTAGTGTATAATATACTATGATTTTTGACCGAAATTTGCATTTCGAAACGAATCATAGAATCTAATTTTCCGATGATTTTTTACAAAGACTTCCATCATAATCTTCCCTCGAAAAATATATAAATGATATGTGAAGTTTCGTATCATTTTGAATAGTCTTCGATTTAATTTGATTTTTGACCGAAACTAGTATAAACTAGTGTGTAATATATTAGGATTTTTTGACCGAAACTTGCATTTCGAAAAGTTTCATAGAATCTAGTTTTCAGATGATTTTTTTGCATGGACTTCCATCATAAACTTCCCTCTTAACATATATAAATGATCTGAAAAGTCTCGAATAATTTCAAATAGTCCCCAATTAAATTATATTTTTTTGACCGAAACTAGTGTATAATATACTATGATTTTTTACCGAAACTTGCATTTCGAAACGTTTCATAGAATTTATTTTTCTGATGATTTTTTACATCGTCTTCCATCATACCCATCATTCAAAAACATTTATAAATGATATGTGAAGTCTCGTATCATTTCAAATAGTCCCTGATAAAATTTGATTTTTTTGACCGAAACTAGTGTATAATATACTATCTTTTTTGACCGATACTTGCATTTCGAAAAGTTTCATAGAATCTAATTTTCCGATGATTTTTTACAAAGACTTCCATCATAACCATCGCTCGAAAAATATATAAATGATATGTGAAGTTTCATATCATTTCGAACAGTCCCCGATTTAATTTGATTTTTGACCGAAACTAGTATAAACTAGTGTATAATGTATTATGATTTTTTGACCGAAACTTGCATTTCGAAAATTTTCATAGAATCTAGTTTTCAGATGATTTTCTTGCATGGACTTCCATCATAACTCTTTACATATATAAATGATCTGAAAAGTCCTGTATAATTTTAAATAGTCCCCAATTAAATTTTATTTTTTTGACCGAAACTAGTGTATAATATACTATGATATTTTACAAAAACTTCCATTTCGAAAAGTTTCATAGAATCTAATTTTTCGTTGATTTTTTACAAAGACTTCCATCATAAACATCGCTCGAAAAATATATAAATGATATGTTAAGTTTCATATCATTTCGAATAGTTCCCGATTTAATTTGATTTTTGACCGAAACTAGTATAAAGTTGTGTATAATAATATATTATGATTTTTTGACCGAAACTTGCATTTCGAAAAGTTTCATAGAATCTAGTTTTCATATGATTTTCTTGCATGGACTTCCATCATAACTCTTAACATATATAAATGATCTGAAAAGTCTTGTATAATTTCAAATAGTCCCCAATTAAATTTTATTTTTTTGACCGAAACTAGTGTATAATATACTATGTTTTTTGACCGATACTTGCATTTCGAAAAGAATCATAGAATCTAATTTTCCGATGATTTTTTACAAAGACTTCCATCATAATCTTCCCTCGAAAAATATATAAATGATATGTGAAGTTTTATCATTCTGAACAGTCTCTAATTTAATTTGATTTTTGACTGAAACTAGTATAAACTAGTGTGTAATATATTATGATTTTTTGACCAAAACTTGCATTTCGAAAAGTTTCATAGAATATAGTTTTCAGATGATTTTCTTGCATGGACTTCCATCATAAACTTCCCTCTTAACATATATAAATGATTTGAAAAGTCTTGAATAATTTCAAATAGTCCCCAATTAAATTTTATTTTTTTGACCGAAACTAGTGTATAATATACTATGATTTTTGACCGAAACTTGCATTTCGAAAAGTCCAATGATTTTTTTAGATGGACTTCTATCATAACCATCGCTCAAAAACATATATAAATGATATGTGAAGTCTCGTATCATTTCAAATAGTCCCCAATAAAATTTGATTTTTTTGACCGAAACTAGTGTATAATATACTATGTTTTTTGACCGATACTTGCATTTCGAAAGGTTTCATAGAATCTAATTATCCGATGATTTTTTGCATGGACATCCATCATAACCTTCCCTCGAATAATATATAAATGATATGTGAAGTTTCGTATCATTTCGAACAGTCCCTGATTTAATTTGATTTTTGACCGATACTAGTATAAACTTATTGTATAATATATTATGATTTTTTGGCCGAAACTTGCATTTCGAAAATTTTCATAGAATCTAGTTTACACGTGATTTTCTTGCATGGACTTCCATCATAAATATTAACATATATAAATGATCTTAAAAGTCTTTTATAATTTCAAATAGTCCCGAATTAAATTGTATTTTTTTGACCGAAACTAGTGTATAATATACTATGATTTTTGACAGAAACTTGCATTTCAAAAAGATTCATAGAATCTAATTTTCCGAGGATTTTTTACAAAGACTTCCATCATAACCTTCCCTCGAAAATAATAAATGATATGTGAAGCTTCGTATCATTTTGAACAGTCCCCATTTTAATTTGATTTTTGACCGAAACTATTATAAACAAGTGTGTAATATATTACGATTTTTTGACCGAAACTTGCATTTCGAAAAGTTTCATAGAATCTAGTTTTCAGATGATTTTCTTGCATGGACTTTCATCATAAACTTCCCTCTTAACATATATTAATGATCTGAAAAGTCTCGAATAATTTCAAATAGTCCCCAATTAAATTTTATTTTTTTGACCGAAACTAGTGTATAATATACTATGATTTTTGACCGAAACTTGCATTTCGAAAAGTCCGATGTTTTTTTATGATGGACTTCCATCATAATCATCGCTCAAAAACATATATAAATGATATGTGAAGTCTCGTATCATTTCAAATAGTCCCCAATAAAATTTGATTTTTTTGACCGAAACTAGTGTATAATATACTATGTTTTTTGACCGATACTTGCATTTTGAAAGGTTTCATAGAATCTAATTATCCGATGATTTTTTGCATGGACATCCATCATAACCTTCCCTCGAATAATATATAAATGATATGTGATGTTTCGTATCATTTTGAACAGTCCCTGATTTAATTTGATTTTTGACCGATACTAGTATAAACTAGTGTATAATATATTATGATTTTTTGGCCGGAACTTGCATTTCAAAAATTTTCATAGAATCTAGTTTTCAAATGATTTTCTTGCATGGACTTCCATCATAAATCTTAACATATATAAATGATCTGAAAAGTCTTTTATAATTTCAAATAGTCCCGAATTAAATTTTATATTTTTGACCGAAACTAGTGTATAATAAACTATGATTTTGGACAGAAACTTGCATTTCGAAAAGAATCATAAAATCTAATTTTCCGAGGATTTTTTACAAAGACTTCCATCATAACATTCCCTCGAAAAATATATAAATGATATATGAAGTTTCGTATCATTTTGAACAGTCCCCATTTTAATTTGATTTTTGACCGAAACTAGTATAAACAAGTGTGTAATATATTACGATTTTTTGACCAAAACTTGCATTTCGAAAAGTTTTATAGAATCTAGTTTTCAGATGATTTTTTTGCATGGACTTCCATCATAAACTTCCCTCTTAACATATATAAATGATCTGAAAAGTCTCGAATAATTTCAAATAGTCCCCAATTAAATTATATTTTTTTGACCGAAACTAGTGTATAATATACTATGATTTTTGACCGAAAATTGCATTTCGAAAAGTTTCATAGAATTTATTTTTCTGATGATTTTTTACATCGTCTTCCATCATACCCATCATTCAAAAACATTTATAAATGATATGTGAAGTCTCGTATACTTTCAAATAGTCCCTGATTAAATTTTATTTTTTTGACCGAAACTAGTGTATAATATACTATCTTTTTTGACCGATACTTGCATTTCGAAAGTTTCATAGAATCTAATTTTCCGATGATTTTTTACAAAGAATTCCATCATAACCATCGCTCGAAAAATATATAAATGATATGTGAAGTTTCATATCATTTCGAACAGTCCCCGATTTAATTTGATTTTTGACCGAAACTAGTCTAAACTAGTGTATAATATATTATGATTTTTTGACCGAAACTTGCTTTTCGAAAATTTTCATAGAATCTAGTTTTCAGATGATTTTCTTGCATGGACTTCCATCATAACTCTTAACATTTATAAATGATATGTGAAGTCTCGTATACTTTCAAATAGTCCCTGATTAAATTTTATTTTTTTGACCGAAACTAGTGTATAATATACTATCTTTTTTGACCGATACTTGCATTTCGAAAGTTTCATAGAATCTAATTTTCCGATGATTTTTTACAAAGAATTCCATCATAACCATCGCTCGAAAAATATATAAATGATATGTGAAGTTTCATATCATTTCGAACAGTCCCCAATTTAATTTGATTTTTGACCGAAACTAGTGTATAATATACTATGATTTTGGACAGAAACTTGCATTTCGAAAAGAATCATAAAATCTAATTTTCCGAGGATTTTTTACAAAGACTTCCATCATAACATTCCCTCGAAAAATATATAAATGATATATGAAGTTTCGTATCATTTTGAACAGTCCCCATTTTAATTTGATTTTTGACCGAAACTAGTATAAACAAGTGTGTAATATATTACGATTTTTTGACCAAAACTTGCATTTCGAAAAGTTTCATAGAATCTAGTTTTCAGATGATTTTTTTGCTTGGACTTCCATCATAAACTTCCCTCTTAATATATATAAATGATCTGAAAAGTCTCGAATAATTTCAAATAGTCCCCAATTAAATTATATTTTTCTGACCGAAACTAGTGTATAATATACTATGATTTTTGACCGAAACTTGCATTTCGAAAAGTTTCATAGAATTTATTTTTCTGATGATTTTTTACATCGTCTTCCATCATACCCATCATTCAAAAACATTTATAAATGATATGTGAAGTCTCGTATAATTTCAAATAGTCCCCGATTAAATTTTATTTTTTTGACCGAAACTAGTGTATAATATACTATCTTTTTTGACCGATACTTGCATTTCGAAAGTTTCATAGAATCTAATTTTCCGATGATTTTTTACAAAGAATTCCATCATAACCATCGCTCGAAAAATATATAAATGATATGTGAAGTTTCATATCATTTTGAACAGTCCCCGATTTAATTTGATTTTTGACCGAAACTAGTCTAAACTAGTGTATAATATATTATGATTTTTTGACCAAAACTTGCTTTTCGAAAATTTTCATAGAATCTAGTTTTCAGATGATTTTCTTGCATGGACTTCCATCATAACTCTTAACATATATAAATGATCTGAAAAGTCTTGTATAATTTTAAATAGTCCCCAATTAAATTTTATTTTTTTGACCGAAACTAGTGTATAATATACTATGATTTTTGAGCAAAACTTGCATTTCGAAAAGTTTCATAGAATAAAATTTTCCGATGATTTTTTACAAAGACTTCCATCATAACCACCGCTCGAAAAATATTTAAATGATATGTGAAGTTTCATATCAATTTGAACAGTCCCCGATTTAATTTGATTTTTGACCGAAACTAGTGTATAATATACTATGATTTTGGACAGAAACTTGCATTTCGAAAAGAATCTTAAAATCTAATTTTCCGAGGATTTTTTACAAAGACTTCCATCATAACATTCCCTCGAAAAATATATAAATGATATATGAAGTTTCGTATCATTTTGAACAGTCCCCATTTTAATTTGATTTTTGACCGAAACTAGTATAAACAAGTGTGTAATATATTACGATTTTTTGACCAAAACTTGCATTTCGAAAAGTTTCATAGAATCTAGTTTTCAGATGATTTTTTTGCATGGACTTCCATCATAAACTTCCCTCTTAACATATATAAATGATCTGAAAAGTCTCGAATAATTTCAAATAGTCCCCAATTAAATTATATTTTTTTGACCGAAACTAGTGTATAATATACTATGATTTTTGACCGAAAATTGCATTTCGAAAAGTTTCATAGAATTTATTTTTCTGATGATTTTTTACATCGTCTTCCATCATACCCATCATTCAAAAACATTTATAAATGATATGTGAAGTCTCGTATACTTTCAAATAGTCCCTGATTAAATTTTATTTTTTTGACCGAAACTAGTGTATAATATACTATCTTTTTTGACCGATACTTGCATTTCGAAAGTTTCATAGAATCTAATTTTCCGATGATTTTTTACAAAGAATTCCATCATAACCATCGCTCGAAAAATATATAAATGATATGTGAAGTTTCATATCATTTCGAACAGTCCCCGATTTAATTTGATTTTTGACCGAAACTAGTCTAAACTAGTGTATAATATATTATGATTTTTTGACCGAAACTTGCTTTTCGAAAATTTTCATAGAATCTAGTTTTCAGATGATTTTCTTGCATGGACTTCCATCATAACTCTTAACATATATAAATGATCTGAAAAGTCTTGTATAATTTTAAATAGTCCCCAATTAAATTTTATTTTTTTGACCGAAACTAGTGTATAATATACTATGATTTTTGACCAAAACTTGCATTTCGAAAAGTTTCATAGAATAAAATTTTCCGATGATTTTTTACAAAGACTTCCATCAAAACCACCGCTCGAAAAATATTTAAATGATATGTGAAGTTTCATATCAATTTGAACAGTCCCCGATTTAATTTGATTTTTGACCGAAACTAGTATAAAGTACTGTATAATATATTATGATATTTTGACCGAAACTTGCATTTCGAAAAGTTTCATAGAATCTAGTTTTCAAATAATTTTCTTGCATGGACTTCCATCATAACTCTTAACATATATAAATGATCTGAAAAGTCTTGTATAATTTCAAATAGTCCCCAATTAAATTTTATTTTTTTGACCGAAACTAGTGTATAATATACTATGATTTTTGACCGAAATTTGCATTTCGAAAAGAATAATAGAATCTAATTTTCCGATGATTTTTTACAAAGACTTCCATCATAATCTTCCCTCGAAAAATTTATAAATGATATGTGAAGTTTCGTATCATTTTGAACAGTCTTCGATTTAATTTGATTTTTGATCGAAACTAGTATAAACTAGTGTGTAATATATTATGATTTTTTGACCGAAACTTGCATTTCGAAAAGTTTCATAGAATCTAGTTTTCAGATGATTTTTTTGCATGGACTTCCATCATAAACTTCCCTCTTAACATATATAAATGATCTGAAAAGTCTCGAATAATTTCAAATAGTCTCCAATTAAATTATATTTTTTTGACCGAAACTAGTGTATAATATACTATGATTTTTGACCGAAACTTGCATTTCGAAAAGTTTCATAGAATTTATTTTTCTGATGATTTTTTACATTGTCTTCCATCATACCCATCATTCAAAAACATTTATAAATGATATGTAAAGTCTCGTATCATTTCAAATAGTCCCCGATAAAATTTGATTTTTTTGACCGAAACTAGTGTATAATATACTATCTTTTTTTACCGATACTTGCATTTCGAAAAGTTTCATAGAATCTAATTTTCCGATGATTTTTTACAAAGACTTCCATCATAACCATCGCTTGAAAAATATATAAATGATATGTTAAGTTTCATATCATTTCGAACAGTCCCTGATTTAATTTGATTTTTGACCGAAACTAGTATAAAGTAGTGTATAATAATATATTATGATTTTTTGACCGAAACTTGCATTTCGAAAAGTTTCATAGAATCTAGTTTTCATATGATTTTCTTGCATGGACTTCCATCATAACTCTTAACATATATAAATGATCTGAAAAGTCTTGTATAATTTCAAATAGTCCCCAATTAAATTTTATTTTTTTGACCGAAACTAGTGTATAATATACTATGATTTTTGACCGAAATTTGCATTTCGAAAAGAATCATAGAATCTAATTTTCCGATGATTTTTTACAAAGACTTCCATCATAATCTTCCTTCGAAAAATATATAAATGATATGTGAAGTTTCGTATCATTTTGAATAGTCTTCGATTTAATTTGATTTTTGATCGAAACTAGTATAAACTAGTGTGTAATATATTATGATTTTTTGACCGAAACTTGCATTTCGAAAAGTTTCATAGAATCTAGTTTTCAGATGATTTTTTTGCATGGACTTCCATCATAAACTTCCCTCTTAACATATATAAATGATCTGAAAAGTCTCGAATAATTTCAAATAGTCTCCAATTAAATTATATTTTTTTGACCGAAACTAGTGTATAATATACTATGATTTTTGACCGAAACTTGCATTTCGAAAAGTTTCATAGAATTTATTTTTCTGATGATTTTTTACATCGTCTTCCATCATACCCATCATTCAAAAACATTTATAAATGATATGTGAAGTCTCGTATAATTTCAAATAGTCCCCGATTAAATTTTATTTTTTTGACTAAAACTAGTGTATAATATACTATCTTTTTTGACCGATACTTGCATTTCGAAAGTTTCATAGAATCTAATTTTCCGATGATTTTTTACAAAGAATTCCATCATAACCATCGCTCGAAAAATATATAAATGATATGTGAAGTTTCATATCATTTCGAACAGTCCCCGATTTAATTTGATTTTTGACCGAAACTAGTCTAAACTAGTGTATAATATATTATGATTTTTTGACCGAAACTTGCTTTTCGAAAATTTTCATAGAATCTAGTTTTCAGATGATTTTCTTGCATGGACTTCCATCATAACTCTTAACATATATAAATGATCTGAAAAGTCTTGTATAATTTTAAATAGTCCCCAATTAAATTTTATTTTTTTGACCGAAACTAGTGTATAATATACTATGATTTTTGACCATAACTTGCATTTCGAAAAGTTTCATAGAATCAAATTTTCTGATGATTTTTTACAAAGACTTCCATCATAACCACCGCTCGAAAAATATTTAAATGATATGTGAAGTTTCATATCAATTTGAACAGTCCCCGATTTAATTTGATTTTTGACCGAAACTAGTATAAAGTACTGTATAATATATTATGATATTTTGACCGAAACTTGCATTTCGAAAAGTTTCATAGAATCTAGTTTTCAAATAATTTTCTTGCATGGACTTCCATCATAACTCTTAACATATATAAATGATCTGAAAAATCTCGAGTAATTTCAAATAGTCCCCAATTAAATTTTATTTTTTTGAACGAAACTAGTGTATAATATACTTTGATTTTTGACCGAAACTTGCATTTCGAAAAGTTTCATAGAATCTAATTTTCCGATGATTTTTTACATGGACTTCCATCATACCCATCATTAAAAAACATATATAAATGATATGTGAAGTCTCGTATCATTTCAAATAGTCCCCAATAAAATTTGATTTTTTTGACCGTAACTAGTGTATAATATACTATGTTTTTGACCGATACTTGCATTTCGAAAAATTTCATAGAATCTAATTTTCCGATGATTTTTTACAAAGACTTCCATCATAACCATCGCTCGAAAAATATATAAATGATATTTGAAGTTTCATATCATTTTGAACAGTCCCCGATTTAATTTGATATTTGACCGAAACTAGTATAAACTAGTGTATAATATATTATGATTTTTTGACCGAAACTTGCATTTCGAAAATTTTCATAGAATCTAGTTTTCAGATGATTTTCTTGCATGGACTTCCATCATAACTCTTAACATATATAAATGATCTGAAAAGTCCTGTATAATTTTAAATAGTCCCCAATTAAATTTTATTTTTTTGACCGAAACTAGTGTATAATATACTATGATATTTTACTGAAACTTCCATTTCGAAAAGTTTCATAGAATCTAATTTTTCGATGATTTTTTACAAAGACTTCCATCATAACCATCGCTCGAAAAATATATAAATGATATGTTAAGTTTCATATCATTTCGAACAGTCCCTGATTTAATTTGTTTTTTGACCGAAACTAGTATAAAATAATGTATAATAATATATTATGATTTTTTGACCGAAACTTGCATTTCGAAAGTTTCATAGAATCTAGTTATCATATGATTTTCTTGCATGGACTTCCATCATAACTCTTAACATATATAAATGATCTGAAAAGTCTTGTATAATTTCAAATAGTCCCCAATTAAATTTTATTTTTTTGACCGAAACTAGTGTATAATATACTATGATTTTTGACCGAAATTTGCATTTCGAAAAGAATCATAGAATCTAATTTTCCGATGATTTTTTACAAAGACTTCCATCATAATCTTCCCTCGAAAAATATATAAATGATATGTGAAGTTTCGTATCATTTTGAACAGTCTTCGATTTAATTTGATTTTTGATCGAAACTAGTATAAACTAGTGTGTAATATATTAGGATTTTTTGACCGAAACTTGCATTTCGAAAAGTTTCATAGAATCTAGTTTTCAGATGATTTTTTTGCATGGACTTCCATCATAAACTTCCCTCTTAACATATATAAATGATCTGAAAAGTCTCGAATAATTTCAAATAGTCCCCAATTAAATTATATTTTTTTGACCGAAACTAGTGTATAATATACTATGATTTTTGACCGAAACTTGCATTTCGAAAAGTTTCATAGAATTTATTTTTCTGATGATTTTTTACATCGTCTTCCATCATACCCATCATTCAAAAACATTTATAAATGATATGTGAAGTCTCGTATCATTTCAAATAGTCCCTGATAAAATTTGATTTTTTTGACCGAAACTAGTGTATAATATACTATCTTTTTTTACCGATACTTGCATTTCGAAAAGTTTCATAGAATCTAATTTTCCGATGATTTTCTTGCATGGACTTCCATCATAAACTTCCCTCTTAACATATATAAATGATTTGAAAAGTCTTGAATAATTTCAAATAGTCCCCAATTAAATTTTATTTTTTTGACCGAAACTAGTGTATAATATACTATGATTTTTGACAGAAACTTGCATTTCGAAAAGTCCAATGATTTTTTTAGATGGACTTCCATCATAACCATCGCTCAAAAACATATATAAATGATATGTGAAGTCTCGTATCATTTCAAATAGTCCCCTATAAAATTTGATTTTTTTGACCGAAACTAGTGTATAATATACTATGTTTTTTGACCGATACTTGCATTTCGAAAGGTTTCATAGAATCTAATTATCCGATGATTTTTTGCATGGACATCCATCATAACCTTCCCTCGAATAATATATAAATGATATGTGAAGTTTCGTATCATTTCGAACAGTCCCTGATTTAATTTGATTTTTGACCGATACTAGTATAAACTATTGTATAATATATTATGATTTTTTGGCCGAAACTTGCATTTCGAAAATTTTCATAGAATCTAGTTTACAAATGATTTTCTTGCATGGACTTCCATCATAAATATTAACATATATAAATGATCTGAAAAGTCTTTTATAATTACAAATAGTCCCGAATTAAATTGTATTTTTTTGACCGAAACTAGTGTATAATATACTATGATTTTTGACAGAAACTTGCATTTCAAAAAGAATCATAGAATCTAATTTTCCGAGGATTTTTTACAAATACTTCCATCATAACCTTCCCTCAAAAATAATAAATGATATGTGAAGCTTCGTATCATTTTGAACAGTCCCCATTTTAATTTGATTTTTGACCGAAACTATTATAAACAAGTGTGTAATATATTACGATTTTTTGACCGAAACTTGCATTTCGAAAAGTTTCATAGAATCTAGTTTTCAGATGATTTTCTTGCATGGACTTTCATCATAAACTTCCCTCTTAACATATATTAATGATCTGAAAAGTCTCGAATAATTTCAAATAGTCCCCAATTAAATTTTATTTTTTTGACCGAAACTAGTGTATAATATACTATGATTTTTGACCGAAACTTGCATTTCGAAAAGTCCGATGATTTTTTTAGATGGACTTCCATCATAACCATCGCTCAAAAACATATATAAATGATATGTGAAGTCTCGTATCATTTCAAATAGTCCCCAATAAAATTTGATTTTTTTGACCGAAACTAGTGTATAATATACTATGTTTTTTGACCGATACTTGCATTTTGAAAGGTTTCATAGAATCTAATTATCTGATGATTTTTTGCATGGACATCCATCATAACCTTCCCTCGAATAATATATAAATGATATGTGAAGTTTCGTATCATTTTGAACAGTCCCTGATTTAATTTGATTTTTGACCGATACTAGTATAAACTAGTGTATAATATATTATGATTTTTTGGCCGGAACTTGCATTTCGAAAATTTTCATAGAATCTAGTTTTCAAATGATTTTCTTGCATGGACTTCCATCATAAATCTTAACATATATAAATGATCTGAAAAGTCTTTTATAATTTCAAATAGTCCCGAATTAAATTTTATATTTTTGACCGAAACTAGTGTATAATAAACTATGATTTTGGACAGAAACTTGCATTTCGAAAAGAATCATAAAATCTAATTTTCCGAGGATTTTTTACAAAGACTTCCATCATAACATTCCCTCGAAAAATATATAAATGATATATGAAGTTTCGTATCATTTTGAACAGTCCCCATTTTAATTTGATTTTTGACCGAAACTAGTATAAACAAGTGTGTAATATATTACGATTTTTTGACCAAAACTTGCATTTCGAAAAGTTTCATAGTATCTAGTTTTCAGATGATTTTTTTGCATGGACTTCCATCATAAACTTCCCTCTTAACATATATAAATGATCTGAAAAGTCTCGAATAATTTCAAATAGTCCCCAATTAATTTATATTTTTTTGACCGAAACTAGTGTATAATATACTATGATTTTTGACCGAAACTTGCATTTCGAAAAGTTTCATAGAATTTATTTTTCTGATGATTTTTTACATCGTCTTCCATCATACCCATCATTCAAAAACATTTATAAATGATATGTCAAGTCTCGTATAATTTCAAATAGTCCCCGATTAAATTTTATTTTTTTGACCGAAACTAGTGTATAATATACTATCTTTTTTGACCGATACTTGCATTTCGAAAGTTTCATAGAATCTAATTTTCCGATGATTTTTTACAAAGAATTCCATCATAACCATCGCTCGAAAAATATATAAATGATATGTGAAGTTTCATATCATTTCGAACAGTCCCCGATTTTATTTGATTTTTGACCGAAACTAGTCTAAACTAGTGTATAATATATTATGATTTTTTGACCGAAACTTGCTTTTCGAAAATTTTCATAGAATCTAGTTTTCAGATGATTTTCTTGCATGGACTTCCATCATAACTCTTAACATATATAAATGATCTGAAAAGTCTTGTATAATTTTAAATAGTCCCCAATTAAATTTTATTTTTTTGACCGAAACTAGTGTATAATATACTATGATTTTTGACCAAAACTTGCATTTCGAAATGTTTCATAGAATAAAATTTTCCGATGATTTTTTACAAAGACTTCCATCATAACCACCGCTCGAAAAATATTTAAATGATATGTGAAGTTTCATATCAATTTGAATAGTCCCCGATTTAATTTGATTTTTGACCGAAACTAGTGTATAATATACTATGATTTTGGACAGAAACTTGCATTTCGAAAAGAATCATAAAATCTAATTTTCCGAGGATTTTTTACAAAGACTTCCATCATAACATTCCCTCGAAAAATATATAAATGATATATGAAGTTTCGTATCATTTTGAACAGTCCCCATTTTAATTTGATTTTTGACCGAAACTAGTATAAACAAGTGTGTAATATATTACGATTTTTTGACCAAAACTTGCATTTCGAAAAGTTTCATAGAATCTAGTTTTCAGATGATTTTTTTGCATGGACTTCCATCATAAACTTCCCTCTTAACATATATAAATGATCTAAAAAGTCTCGATTAATTTCAAATAGTCCCCAATTAAATTATATTTTTTTGACCGAAACTAGTGTATAATATACTATGATTTTTGACCGAAACTTGCATTTCGAAAAGTTTCATAGAATTTATTTTTCTGATGATTTTTTACATCGTCTTCCATCATACCCATCATTCAAAAACATTTATAAATGATATGTGAAGTCTCGTATAATTTCAAATAGTCCCCGATTAAATTTTATTTTTTTGACCGAAACTAGTGTATAATATACTATCTTTTTTGACCGATACTTGCATTTCGAAAGTTTCATAGAATCTAATTTTCCGATGATTTTTTACAAAGAATTCCATCATAACCATCGCTCGAAAAATATATAAATGATATGTGAAGTTTCATATCATTTCGAACAGTCCCCGATTTTATTTGATTTTTGACCGAAACTAGTCTAAACTAGTGTATAATATATTATGATTTTTTGACCGAAACTTGCTTTTCGAAAATTTTCATAGAATCTAGTTTTCAGATGATTTTCTTGCATGGACTTCCATCATAACTCTTAACATATATAAATGATCTGAAAAGTCTTGTATAATTTTAAATAGTCCCCAATTAAATTTTATTTTTTTGACCGAAACTAGTGTATAATATACTATGATTTTTGACCAAAACTTGCATTTCGAAATGTTTCATAGAATAAAATTTTCCGATGATTTTTTACAAAGACTTCCATCATAACCACCGCTCGAAAAATATTTAAATGATATGTGAAGTTTCATATCAATTTGAATAGTCCCCGATTTAATTTGATTTTTGACCGAAACTAGTGTATAATATACTATGATTTTGGACAGAAACTTGCATTTCGAAAAGAATCATAAAATCTAATTTTCCGAGGATTTTTTACAAAGACTTCCATCATAACATTCCCTCGAAAAATATATAAATGATATATGAGGTTTCGTATCATTTTGAACAGTCCCCATTTTAATTTGATTTTTGACCGAAACTAGTATAAACAAGTGTGTAATATATTACGATTTTTTGACCAAAACTTGCATTTCGAAAAGTTTCATAGAATCTAGTTTTCAGATGATTTTTTTGCATGGACTTCCATCATAAACTTCCCTCTTAACATATATAAATGATCTGAAAAGTCTCGAATAATTTCAAATAGTCCCCAATTAAATTATATTTTTTTGACCGAAACTAGTGTATAATATACTATGATTTTTGACCGAAACTTGCATTTCGAAAAGTTTCATAGAATTTATTTTTCTGATGATTTTTTACATCGTCTTCCATCATACCCATCATTCAAAAATATTTATAAATGATATGTGAAGTCTCGTATAATTTCAAATAGTCCCCGATTAAATTTTATTTTTTTGACCGAAACTAGTGTATAATATACTATCTTTTTTGACCGATACTTGCATTTCGAAAGTTTCATAGAATCTAATTTTCCGATGATTTTTTACAAAGAATTCCATCATAACCATCGCTCGAAAAATATATAAATGATATGTGAAGTTTCATATCATTTTGAACAGTCCCCGATTTAATTTGATTTTTGACCGAAACTAGTCTAAACTAGTGTATAATATATTATGATTTTTTGACCGAAACTTGCTTTTCGAAAATTTTCATAGAATCTAGTTTTCAGATGATTTTCTTGCATGGACTTCCATCATAACTCTTAACATATATAAATGATCTGAAAAGTCTTGTATAATTTTAAATAGTCCCCAATTAAATTTTATTTTTTTGACCGAAACTAGTGTATAATATACTATGATTTTTGACCAAAACTTGCATTTCGAAAAGTTTCATAGAATAAAATTTTCCGATGATTTTTTACAAAGACTTCCATCATAACCACCGCTCGAAAAATATTAAAATGATATGTGAAGTTTCATATCAATTTGAACACTCCCCGATTTAATTTGATTTTTGACCGAAACTAGTGTATAATATACTATGATTTTGGACAGAAACTTGCATTTCGAAAAGAATCTTAAAATCTAATTTTCCGAGGATTTTTTACAAAGACTTCCATCATAACATTCCCTCGAAAAATATATAAATGATATATGAAGTTTCGTATCATTTTGAACAGTCCCCATTTTAATTTAATTTTTGACCGAAACTAGTATAAACAAGTGTGTAATATATTACGATTTTTTGACCAAAACTTGCATTTCGAAAAGTTTCATAGAATCTAGTTTTCAGATGATTTTTTTGCATGGACTTCCATCATAAACTTCCCTCTTAACATATATAAATGATCTGAAAAGTCTCGAATAATTTCAAATAGTCCCCAATTAAATTATATTTTTTGACCGAAACTAGTGTATAATATACTATGATTTTTGACCGAAACTTGCATTTCGAAAAGTTTCATAGAATTTATTTTTCTGATGATTTTTTACATCGTCTTCCATCATACCCATCATTCAAAAACATTTATAAATGATATGTGAAGTCTCGTATAATTTCAAATAGTCCCCAATTAAATTTTATTTTTTTGACCGAAACTAGTGTATAATATACTATGATTTTTGACCAAAACTTGCATTTCGAAAAGTTTCATAGAATCAAATTTTCTGATGATTTTTTACAAAGACTTCCATCATAACCACCGCTCGAAAAATATTTAAATGATATGTGAAGTTTCATATCAATTTGAACAGTCCCCGATTTAATTTGATTTTTGACCGAAACTAGTATAAAGTACTGTATAATATATTATGATATTTTGACCGAAACTTGCATTTCGAAAAGTTTCATAGAATCTAGTTTTCAAATAATTTTCTTGCATGGACTTCCATCATAACTCTTAACATATATAAATGATCTGAAAAATCTCGAGTAATTTCAAATAGTCCCCAATTAAATTTTATTTTTTTGACCGAAACTAGTGTATAATATACTTTGATTTTTGACCGAAACTTGCATTTCGAAAAGTTTCATAGAATCTAATTTTCCGATGATTTTTTACATGGACTTCCATCATACCCATCATTAAAAAACATATATAAATGATATGTGAAGTCTCGTATCATTTCAAATAGTCCCCAATAAAATTTAATTTTTTTGACCGTAACTAGTGTATAATATACTATGTTTTTGACTGATACTTGCATTTCGAAAAATTTCATAGAATCTAATTTTCCGATGATTTTTTACAAAGACTTCCATCATAACCATCGCTCGAAAAATATATAAATGATATGTGAAGTTTCATATCATTTTGAACAGTCCCCGTTTTAATTTGATTTTTGACCGAAACTAGTATAAACTAGTGTATAATGTATTATGATTTTTTGACCGAAACTTGCATTTCGAAAATTTTAATAGAATCTAGTTTTCAGATGATTTTCTTGCATGGACTTCCATCATAACTCTTAACATATATAAATGATCTGAAAAGTCCTGTATAATTTTAAATAGTCCCCAATTAAATTTTATTTTTTTGACCGAAACTAGTGTATAATATACTATGATATTTTACTGAAACTTCCATTTCGAAACGTTTCATAGAATCTAATTTTTCGATGATTTTTTACAAAGACTTCCATCATAACCATCGCTCGAAAAATATATAAATGATATGTTAAGTTTCATATCATTTCGAACAGTCCCTGATTTAATTTGTTTTTTTACCGAAACTAGTATAAAGTAGTGTATAATAATATATTATGATTTTTTGACCGAAACTTGCATTTCGAAAAGTTTCATAGAATCTAGTTTTCATATGATTTTCATGCATGGACTTCCATCATAACTCTTAACATATATAAATGATCTGAAAAGTCTTGTATAATTTCAAATAGTCCCCAATTAAATTTTATTTTTTTGACCGAAACTAGTGTATAATATACTATTATTTTTGACCGAAATTTGCATTTCGAAAAGAATCATAGAATCTAATTTTCCGATGATTTTTTACAAAGACTTCCATCATAATCTTCCCTCGAAAAATTTATAAATGATATGTGAAGTTTCGTATCATTTTGAACAGTCTTCGATTAATTTGATTTTTGATCGAAACTAGTATAAACTAGTGTGTAATATATTATGATTTTTTGACCGAAACTTGCATTTCGAAAAGTTTCATAGAATCTAGTTTTCAGATGATTGTTTTGCATGGAATTCCATCATAAACTACCCTCTTAACATATATAAATGATCTGAAAAGTCTCGAATAATTTCAAATAGTCCCCAATTAAATTATATTTTTTTGACCGAAACTAGTGTATAATATACTATGATTTTTGACCGAAACTTGCATTTCGAAAAGTTTCATAGAATTTATTTTTCTGATGATTTTTTACATTGTCTTCCATCATACCCATCATTCAAAAACATTTATAAATGATATGTGAAGTCTCATATCATTTCAAATAGTCCCCGATAAAATTTGATTTTTTTGACCGAAACTAGTGTATAATATACTATCTTTTTTTACCGATACTTGCATTTCGAAAAGTTTCATAGAATCTAATTTTCCGATGATTTTTTACAAAGACTTCCATCATAACCATCGCTTGAAAAATATATAAATGATATGTTAAGTTTCATATCATTTCGAACAGTCCCTGATTTAATTTGATTTTTGACCGAAACTAGTATAAAGTAGTGTATAATAATATATTATGATTTTTTGACCGAAACTTGCATTTCGAAAAGTTTCATAGAATCTAGTTTTCATATGATTTTCTTGCATGGACTTCCATCATAACTCTTAACATATATAAATGATTTGAAAAGTCTTGTATAATTTCAAATAGTCCCCAATTAAATTTTATTTTTTTGACCGAAACTAGTGTATAATATACTATGATTTTGGACAGAAACTTGCATTTCGAAAAGAATCTTAAAATCTAATTTTCCGAGGATTTTTTACAAAGACTTCCATCATAACATTCCCTCGAAAAATATATAAATGATATATGAAGTTTCGTATCATTTTGAACAGTCCCCATTTTAATTTAATTTTTGACCGAAACTAGTATAAACAAGTGTGTAATATATTACGATTTTTTGACCAAAACTTGCATTTCGAAAAGTTTCATAGAATCTAGTTTTCAGATGATTTTTTTGCATGGACTTCCATCATAAACTTCCCTCTTAACATATATAAATGATCTGAAAAGTCTCGAATAATTTCAAATAGTCCCCAATTAAATTATATTTTTTTGACCGAAACTAGTGTATAATATACTATGATTTTTGACCGAAACTTGCATTTCGAAAAGTTTCATAGAATTTATTTTTCTGATGATTTTTTACATCGTCTTCCATCATACCCATCATTCAAAAACATTTATAAATGATATGTGAAGTCTCGTATAATTTCAAATAGTCCCCGATTAAATTTTATTTTTTTGACCGAAACTAGTGTATAATATACTATCTTTTTTGACCGATACTTGCATTTCGAAAGTTTCATAGAATCTAATTTTCCGATGATTTTTTACAAAGAATTCCATCATAACCATCGCTCGAAAAATATATAAATGATATGTGAAGTTTCATATCATTTCGAACAGTCCCCGATTTAATTTGATTTTTGACCGAAACTAGTCTAAACTAGTGTATAATATATTATGATTTTTTGACCGAAACTTGCTTTTCGAAAATTTTCATAGAATCTAGTTTTCAGATGATTTTCTTGCATGGACTTCCATCATAACTCTTAACATATATAAATGATCTGAAAAGTCTTGTATAATTTTAAATAGTCCCCAATTAAATTTTATTTTTTTGACCGAAACTAGTGTATAATATACTATGATTTTTGACCAAAACTTGCATTTCGAAAAGTTTCATAGAATCAAATTTTCTGATGATTTTTTACAAAGACTTCCATCATAACCACCGCTCGAAAAATATTTAAATGATATGTGAAGTTTCATATCAATTTGAACAGTCCCCGATTTAATTTGATTTTTGACCGAAACTAGTATAAAGTACTGTATAATATATTATGATATTTTGACCGAAACTTGCATTTCGAAAAGTTTCATAGAATCTAGTTTTCAAATAATTTTCTTGCATGGACTTCCATCATAACTCTTAACATATATAAATGATCTGAAAAATCTCGAGTAATTTCAAATAGTCCCCAATTAAATTTTATTTTTTTGACCGAAACTAGTGTATAATATACTGATTTTTGACCGAAACTTGCATTTCGAAAAGTTTCATAGAATCTAATTTTCCGATGATTTTTTACATGGACTTCCATCATACCCATCATTAAAAAACATATATAAATGATATGTGAAGTCTCGTATCATTTCAAATAGTCCCCAATAAAATTTGATTTTTTTGACCGTAACTAGTGTATAATATACTATGTTTTTGACCGATACTTGCATTTCGAAAAATTTCATAGAATCTAATTTTCCGATGATTTTTTACAAAGACTTCCATCATAACCATCGCTCGAAAAATATATAAATGATATGTGAAGTTTCATATCATTTTGAACAGTCCCCGTTTTAATTTGATTTTTGACCGAAACTAGTATAAACTAGTGTATAATGTATTATGATTTTTTGACCGAAACTTGCATTTCGAAAATTTTAATAGAATCTAGTTTTCAGATGATTTTCTTGCATGGACTTCCATCATAACTCTTAACATATATAAATGATCTGAAAAGTCCTGTATAATTTTAAATAGTCCCCAATTAAATTTTATTTTTTTGACCGAAACTAGTGTATAATATACTATGATATTTTACTGAAACTTCCATTTCGAAACGTTTCATAGAATCTAATTTTTCGATGATTTTTTACAAAGACTTCCATCATAACCATCGCTCGAAAAATATATAAATGATATGTTAAGTTTCATATCATTTCGAACAGTCCCTGATTTAATTTGTTTTTTTACCGAAACTAGTATAAAGTAGTGTATAATAATATATTATGATTTTTTGACCGAAACTTGCATTTTGAAAAGTTTCATAGAATCTAGTTTTCATATGATTTTCTTGCATGGACTTCCATCATAACTCTTAACATATATAAATGATCTGAAAAGTCTTGTATAATTTCAAATAGTCCCCAATTAAATTTTATTTTTTTGACCGAAACTAGTGTATAATATACTATGATTTTTGACCGAAATTTGCATTTCGAAAAGAATCATAGAATCTAATTTTCCGATGATTTTTTACAAAGACTTCCATCATAATCTTCCCTCGAAAAATTTATAAATGATATGTGAAGTTTCGTATCATTTTGAACAGTCTTCGATTAATTTGATTTTTGATCGAAACTAGTATAAACTAGTGTGTAATATATTATGATTTTTTGACCGAAACTTGCATTTCGAAAAGTTTCATAGAATCTAGTTTTCAGATGATTGATTTGCATGGACTTCCATCATAAACTTCCCTCTTAACATATATAAATGATCTGAAAAGTCTCGAATAATTTCAAATAGTCCCCAATTAAATTATATTTTTTTGACCGAAACTAGTGTATAATATACTATGATTTTTGACCGAAACTTGCATTTCGAAAAGTTTCATAGAATTTATTTTTCTGATGATTTTTTACATTGTCTTCCATCATACCCATCATTCAAAAACATTTATAAATGATATGTGAAGTCTCATATCATTTCAAATAGTCCCCGATAAAATTTGATTTTTTTGACCGAAACTAGTGTATAATATACTATCTTTTTTTACCGATACTTGCATTTCGAAAAGTTTCATAGAATCTAATTTTCCGATGATTTTTTACAAAGACTTCCATCATAACCATCGCTTGAAAAATATATAAATGATATGTTAAGTTTCATATCATTTCGAACAGTCCCTGATTTAATTTGATTTTTGACCGAAACTAGTATAAAGTAGTGTATAATAATATATTATGATTTTTTGACCGAAACTTGCATTTCGAAAAGTTTCATAGAATCTAGTTTTCATATGATTTTCTTGCATGGACTTCCATCATAACTCTTAACATATATAAATGATTTGAAAAGTCTTGTATAATTTCAAATAGTCCCCAATTAAATTTTATTTTTTTGACCGAAACTAGTGTATAATATACTATGATTTTTGACCGAAATTTGCATTTCGAAAAGAATCATAGAATCTAATTTTCCGATGATTTTTTACAATGACTTCCATCATAATCTTCCTTCGAAAAATATATAAATGATATGTGAAGTTTCGTATCATTTTGAACAGTCTTCGATTTAATTTGATTTTTGATCGAAACTAGTATAAACTAGTGTGTAATATATTATGATTTTTTGACCGAAACTTGCATTTCGAAAAGTTTCATAGAATCTAGTTTTCAGATGATTTTTTTGCATGGACTTCCATCATAAACTTCCCTCTTAACATATATAAATGATCTGAAAAGTCTCGAATAATTTCAAATAGTCTCCAATTAAATTATATTTTTTTGACCGAAACTAGTGTATAATATACTATGATTTTTGACCGAAACTTGCATTTCGAAAAGTTTCATAGAATTTATTTTTCTGATGATTTTTTACATCGTCTTCCATCATACCCATCATTCAAAAACATTTATAAATGATATGTGAAGTCTCGTATAATTTCAAATAGTCCCCGGTTAAATTTTAGTTTTTTGACTGAAACTAGTGTATAATATACTATCTTTTTTGACCGATACTTGCATTTCGAAAGTTTCATAGAATCTAATTTTCCGATGATTTTTTACAAAGAATTCCATCATAACCATCGCTCGAAAAATATATAAATGATATGTGAAGTTTCATATCATTTCGAACAGTCCCCGATTTAATTTGATTTTTGACCGAAACTAGTCTAAACTAGTGTATAATATATTATGATTTTTTGACCGAAACTTGCTTTTCGAAAATTTTCATAGAATCTAGTTTTCAGATGATTTTCTTGCATGGACTTCCATCATAACTCTTAACATATATAAATGATCTGAAAAGTCTTGTATAATTTTAAATAGTCCCCAATTAAATTTTATTTTTTTGACCGAAACTAGTGTATAATATACTATGATTTTTGACCAAAACTTGCATTTCGAAAAGTTTCATAGAATCAAATTTTCTGATGATTTTTTACAAAGACTTCCATCATAACCACCGCTCGAAAAATATTTAAATGATATGTGAAGTTTCATATCAATTTGAACAGTCCCCGATTTAATTTGATTTTTGACCGAAACTAGTATAAAGTACTGTATAATATATTATGATATTTTGACCGAAACTTGCATTTCGAAAAGTTTCATAGAATCTAGTTTTCAAATAATTTTCTTGCATGGACTTCCATCATAACTCTTAACATATATAAATGATCTGAAAAATCTCGAGTAATTTCAAATAGTCCCCAATTAAATTTTATTTTTTTGACCGAAACTAGTGTAAAATATACTTTGATTTTTGACTGAAACTTGCATTTCGAAAAGTTTCATAGAATCTAATTTTCCGATGATTTTTTACATGGACTTCCATCATACCCATCATTAAAAAACATATATAAATGATATGTGAAGTCTCGTATCATTTCAAATAGTCCCTAATAAAATTTGATTTTTTTGACCGTAACTAGTGTATAATATACTATGTTTTTGACCGATACTTGCATTTCGAAAAATTTCATAGAATCTAATTTTCCGATGATTTTTTACAAAGACTTCCATCATTACCATCGCTCGAAAAATATATAAATGATATGTGAAGTTTCATATCATTTTGAACAGTCCCCGATTTAATTTGATTTTTGACCGAAACTAGTATAAACTAGTGTATAATGTATTATGATTTTTTGACCGAAACTTGCATTTCGAAAATTTTAATAGAATCTAGTTTTTAGATGATTTTCTTGCATGGACTTCCATCATAACTCTTAACATATATAAATGATCTGAAAAGTCCTGTATAATTTTAAATAGTCCCCAATTAAATTTTATTTTTTTGACCGAAACTAGTGTATAATATACTATGATATTTTACTGAAACTTCCATTTCGAAAAGTTTCATAGAATCTAATTTTTCGATGATTTTTTACAAAGACTTCCATCATAACCATCGCTCGAAAAATATATAAATGATATGTTAAGTTTCATATCATTTCGAACAGTCCCTGATTTAATTTGTTTTTTGACCGAAACTAGTATAAAGTAGTGTATAATAATATATTATGATTTTTTGACCGAAACTTGCATTTCGAAAAGTTTCATAGAATCTAGTTATCATATGATTTTCTTGCATGGACTTCCATCATAACTCTTAACATATATAAATGATCTGAAAAGTCTTGTATAATTTCAAATATTCCCAAATTAAATTTTATTTTTTTGACCGAAACTAGTGTATAATATACTATGATTTTTGACCAAAATTTGCATTTCGAAAAGAATCATAGAATCTAATTTTCCGATGATTTTTTACAAAGACTTCCATCATAATCTTCCCTCAAAAAATATATAAATGATATGTGAAGTTTCGTATCATTTTGAACAGTCTTCGATTTAATTTGATTTTTGATCGAAACTAGTATAAACTAGTGTATAATATATTATGATTTTTTGACCGAAACTTGCATTTCGAAAAGTTTCATAGAATCTAGTTTTCAGATGATTTTTTTGCATGGACTTCCATCATAAACTTCCCTCTTAACATATATAAATGATCTGAAAAGTCTCGAATAATTTCAAATAGTCCCCAATTAAATTATATTTTTTTGACCGAAACTAGTGTATAATATACTATGATTTTTGACCGAAACTTGCATTTCGAAAAGTTTCATAGAATTTATTTTTCTGATGATTTTTTACATCGTCTTCCATCATACCCATCATTCAAAAACATTTATAAATGATATGTGAAGTCTCTTATCATTTCAAATAGTCCCCGATAAAATTTGATTTTTTTGACCGAAACTAGTGTATAATATACTATCTTTTTTGACCGATACTTGCATTTCGAAAAGTTTCATAGAATCTAATTTTCCGATGATTTTTTACAAAGACTTCCATCATAACCATCGCTTGAAAAATATATAAATGATATGTTAATTTTCATATCATTTCGAACAGTCCCTGATTTAATTTGATTTTTGACCGAAACTAGTATAAAGTAGTGTATAATAATATATTATGATTTTTTGACCGAAACTTGCATTTCGAAAAGTTTCATAGAATCTAGTTTTCATATGATTTTCTTGCATGGACTTCCATCATAACTCTTAACATATATAAATGATCTGAAAAGTCTTGTATAATTTCAAATAGTCCCCAATTAAATTTTATTTTTTTGACCGAAACTAGTGTATAATATACTATGATTTTTGACCGAAATTTGCATTTCGAAAAGAATCATAGAATCTAATTTTCCGATGATTTTTTACAAAGACTTCCATCATAATCTTCCCTCGAAAAATATATAAATGATATGTGAAGTTTTGTATCATTTTGAACAGTCTTCGATTTAATTTGATTTTTGATCGAAACTAGTATAAACTAGTGTGTAATATATTATGATTTTTTGACAGAAACTTGCATTTCGAAAAGTTTCATAGAATCTAGTTTTCAGATGATTTTTTTGCATGGACTTCCATCATAAACTTCCCTCTTAACATATATAAATGATCTGAAAAGTCTCGAATAATTTCAAATAGTCTCCAATTAAATTATATTTTTTTGACCGAAACTAGTGTATAATATACTATGATTTTTGACCGAAACTTGCATTTCGAAAAGTTTCATAGAATTATTTTTCTGATGATTTTTTACATCGTCTTTCATCATACCCATCATTCAAAAACATTTATAAATGATATGTCAAGTCTCGTATCATTTCAAATAGTCCCCGATAAAATTTGATTTTTTTGACCGAAACTAGTGTATAATATACTATCTTTTTTGACCGATACTTGCATTTCGAAAAGTTTCATAGAATCTAATTTTCCGATGATTTTTTACAAAGACTTCAATCATAACCATCGCTTGAAAAATATATAAATGATATGTGAAGTTTCATATCATTTCGAACAGTCCCCGATTTAATTTGATTTTTGACCGAAACTAGTCTAAACTAGTGTATAATATATTATGATTTTTTGACCGAAACTTGCTTTTCGAAAATTTTCATAGAATCTAGTTTTCAGATGATTTTCTTGCATGGACTTCCATCATAACTCTTAACATATATAAATGATCTGAAAAGTCTTGTATAATTTTAAATAGTCCCCAATTAAATTTTATTTTTTTGACTGAAACTAGTGTATAATATACTATGATTTTTGACCAAAACTTGCATTTCGAAAAGTTTCATAGAATCAAATTTTCCGATGATTTTTTACAAAGACATCCATCATAACCACCGCTCGAAAAATATTTAAATGATATGTGAAGTTTCATATCAATTTGAACAGTCCCCGATTTAATTTGATTTTTGACCGAAACTAGTATAAAGTACTGTATAATATATTATGATATTTTGACCGAAACTTGCATTTCGAAAAGTTTCATAGAATCTAGTTTTCAAATGATTTTCTTGCATGGACTTCCATCATAACTCTAAACATATATAAATGATATGAAAAATCACGAGTTATTTCAAATAGTCCCCAATTAAATTTTATTTTTTTGACCGAAACAAGTGTATAATATACTTTGATTTTTGACCGAAACTTGCATTTCGAAAAGTTTCATAGAATCTAATTTTCCGATGATTTTTTACATGGACTTCCATCATACCCATCATTCAAAAACATATATAAATGATATGTGAAGTCTCGTATCATTTCAAATACTCCCCAATAAAATTTTATTTTTTGACCGTAACTAGTGTATAATATACTATGTTTTTGACCGATACTTGCATTTCGAAAAGTTTCATAGAATCTAATTTTCCGATGATTTTTTACAAAGACTTCCATCATAACCATCGCTCGAAAAATATATAAATGATATGTGAAGTTTCATATCATTTCGAACAGTCCCCAATTTAATTTGATTTTTGACCGAAACTTGTATAAACTAGTGTATAATGTATTATTATTTTTTGACCGAAACTTGCATTTCGAAAATTTTCATACAATCTAGTTTTCACATGATTTTCTTGCATGGACTTCCATCATAACTCTTAACATATATAAATGATCTGAAAAGTCCTGTATAAGTTTAAATAGTCCTCAATTAAATTTTATTTTTTTGACCGAAACTAGTGTATAATATACTATGATATTTTACCGAAACTTCCATTTCGAAAAGTTTCATAGAATCTAATTTTTCGTTGATTTTTTACAAAGACTTCCATCATAAACATCGCTCGAAAAATATATAAATGATATGTTAAGTTTCATATCATTTCGAACAGTCTCCGATTTAATTTGATTTTTGACCGAAACTAGTATAATGTTGTGTATAATAATATATTATGATTTTTTGACCGAAACTTGCATTTCGAAAAGTTTCATAGAATCTAGTTTTCATATGATTTTCTTGCATGGACTTCCATCATAACTCTTAACATATATAAATGATCTGAAAAGTCTTGTATAATTTCAAATAGTCCCCAATTAAATTTTATTTTTTTGACCGAAACTAGTGTATAATATACTATGATTTTTGACCGAAATTTGCATTTCGAAAAGAATCATAGAATCTAATTTTCCGATGATTTTTTACAAAGACTTCCATCATAATCTTCCCTAGAAAAATATATAAATGATATGTGATGTTTTATCATTTTGAACAGTCTCCAATTTAATTTGATTTTTGACCGAAACTAGTATAAACTAGTGTGTAATATATTATGATTTTTTGACCAAAACTTGCATTTCGAAAAGTTTCATAGAATCTAGTTTTCAGATGATTTTCTTGCATGGACTTTCATCATAAACTTCCCTCTTAACATATATTAATGATCTGAAAAGTCTCGAATAATTTCAAATAGTCCCCAATTAAATTTTATTTTTTTGACTGAAACTAGTGTATAATATACTATGATTTTTGACCGAAACATGCATTTCGAAAAGTTTCATAGAATTTATTTTTCTGATGAGTTTTTACATTGTCTTCCATCATACCCATCATTCAAAAACATTTATAAATGATATGTAAGGTCTCGTATCATTTCAAATAGTCCCCGATAAAATTTGATTTTTTTGACCGAAACTAGTGTATAATATACTATCTTTTTTGACCGATACTTGCATTTCGAAAAGTTTCATAGAATCTTATTTTCCGATGATTTTTTACAAAGACTTCCATCATAACCATCGCTTGAAAAATATATAAATGATATGTTAAGTTTAATATCATTTCGAACAGTCCCTGATTTAATTTTATTTTTGACCGAAACTAGTATAAAGTAGTGTATAATAATATATTATGATTTTTTGACCAAAACTTGCATTTCGAAAAGTTTCATAGAATCTAGTTTTCATATGATTTTCTTGCATGGACTTCCATCATAACTCTTAACATATATAAATGATCTTAAAAGTCTTGTATAATTTCAAATAGTCCCCAATTAAATTTTATTTTTTTGACCGAAACTAGTGTATAATATACTATGATTTTTGACCGAAATTTGCATTTCTAAAAGAATCATAGAATCTAATTTTCCGATGATTTTTTACAAAGACTTCAATCATAATCTTCCCTCGAAAAATATATAAATAATATGTGAAGTTTCGTATCATTTTGAACAGTCTTCGATTTAATTTGATTTTTTATCGAAACTAGTATAAACTAGTGTGTAATATATTATGATTTTTTGACCGAAACTTGCATTTCGAAAAGTTTCATAGAATCTAGTTTTCAGATGATTTTTTTGCATGGACTTCCATCATAAACTTCCCTCTTAACATATATAAATGATCTGAAAAGTCTCGAATAATTTCAAATAGTCCCCAATTAAATTATATTTTTTTGACCGAAACTAGTGTATAATATACTATGATTTTTGACCGAAACTTGCATATCGAAAAGTTTCATAGAATTTATTTTTCTGATGATTTTTTACATCGTCTTCCATCATACCCATCATTCAAAAACATTTATAAATGATATATGAAGTCTCGAATCATTTCAAATAGTCCCCGATAAAATTTGATTTTTTTGACCGAAACTAGTGTATAATATACTATCTTTTTTGACCGATACTTGCATTTCGAAAAGTTTCATAGAATCTAATTTTCCGATGATTTTTTACAAAGACTTCCATCATAACCATCGCTTGAAAAATATATAAATGATATGTGAAGTTTCATATCATTTCGAATAGTCCCCGATTTAATTTGATTTTTGACCGAAACTAGTCTAAACTAGTGTATAATATATTATGATTTTTTGACCGAAACTTGCTTTACGAAAATTTTCATAGAATCTAGTTTTCAGATGATTTTCTTGCATGGACTTCCATCACAACTCTTAACATATATAAATGATCTGAAAAGTCTTGTATAATTTTAAATAGTCCCCAATTAAATATTATTTTTTTGACCGAAACTAGTGTATAATATACTATGATTTTTGACCAAAACTTGCATTTCGAAAAGTTTCATAGAATCAAATTTTCCGATGATTTTTTACAAAGACTTCCATCATAACCACCGCTCGAAAAATATTTAAATGATATGTGAAGTTTCATATCAATTAGAACAGTCCCCGATTTAATTTGATTTTTGACCGAAACTAGTATAAAGTACTGTATAATATATTATGATATTTTGACCGAAACTTGCATTTCGAAAAGTTTCATAGAATCTAGTTTTCAAATGATTTTCTTGCATGGACTTCCATCATAACTCTTAACATATATAAATGATCTGAAAAATCTCGAGTAATTTCAAATAGTCCCCAATTAAATTTTATTTTTTTGACCGAAACAAGTGTATAATATACTTTGATTTTTGACCGAAACTTGCATTTCGAAAAGTTTCATAGAATCTAATTTTCCGATGATTTTTTACATGGACTTCCATCATACCCATCATTCAAAAACATATATAAATGATATGTGAAGTCTCGTATCATTTCAAATAGTCCCCAATAAAATTTTATTTTTTGACCGTAACTAGTGTATAATATACTATGTTTTTGATCGATACTTGCATTTCGAAAATTTCATAGAATCTAATTTTCCGATGATTTTTTACAAAGACTTCCATCATAACCATCGCTCGAAAAATATATAAATGATATGTGAAGTTTCATATCATTTCGAACAGTCCCCGATTTAATTTGATTTTTGACCGAAACTAGTATAAACTAATGTATAATGTATTATGATTTTTTGACCGAAACTTGCATTTCGAAAATTTTCATAGAATCTAGTTTTCAGATGATTTTCTTGCATGGACTTCCATCATAACTTTTAACATATATAAATGATCTGAAAAGTCCTGTATAATTTTAAATAGTCCCCAATTAAATTTTATTTTTTTGACCGAAACTAGTGTATAATATACTATGATATTTTACCGAAACTTCCATTTCGAAAAGTTTCATAGAATCTAATTTTTCGTTGATTTTTTACAAAGACTTCCATCATAAACATCGCTCGAAAAATATATAAATGATATGTTAAGTTTCATATCATTTCGAACAGTCCCTGATTTAATTTGATTTTTGACCGATACTAGTATAAACTAGTGTATAATAATATATTATGATTTTTTGGCCGAAACTTGCCTTTCAAAAATTTTCATAGAATCTAGTTTTCAAATGATTTTCTTGCATGGACTTCCATCATAAATCTTAACATATATAAATGATCTGAAAAGTCTTTTATAATTTCAAATAGTCCCGAATTAAATTTTATTTTTTTGACCGAAACTAGTTTATAATATACTATGATTTTTAACAGAAACTTGCATTTCGAAAAGAATCATAGAATCTAATTTTCCGAGGATTTTTTACAAAGACTTCCATCATAACCTTCCCTCGAAAAATATATAAATGATATGTAAAGTTTCGTATCATTTTGAACAGTCCCCATTTTAATTTGATTTTTGACCGAAACTAGTATAAACAAGTGTGTAATATATTACGATTTTTTGACCGAAACTTGCATTTCGAAAAGTTTCATAGAATCTAGTTTTCAGATGATTTTCTTGCATGGACTTTCATCATAAACTTCCCTCTTAACATATATTAATGATCTGAAAAGTCTCGAATAATTTCAAATAGTCCCCAATTAAATTTTATTTTTTTGACCGAAACTAGTGTATAATATACTATGATTTTTGACCGAAACTTGCATTTCGAAAAGACCGATGATTTTTTTAGATGGACTTCCATCATAACCATCGCTCAAAAACATATATAAATGATATGTGAAGTCTCGTATCATTTCAAATAGTCCCCAATAAAATTTGATTTTTTTGACCGAAACTAGTGTATAATATACTATGTTTTTTGACCGATACTTGCATTTCGAAAGGTTTCATAGAATCTAATTATCCGATGATTTTTTCATGGACATCCATCATAACCTTCCCTCGAATAATATATAAATGATATGTGAAGTTTCGTATCATTTTGAACAGTCCCTGATTTAATTTGATTTTTGACCGATACTAGTATAAACTAGTGTATAATATATTATGATTTTTTGGCCGGAACATGCATTTCGAAAATTTTCATAGAATCTAGTTTTAAAATGATATTCTTGCATGGACTTCCATCATAAATCTTAACATATATAAATGATCTGAAAAGTCTTTTATAATTTCAAATAGTCCCGAATTAAATTTTATTTTTTTGACCGAAACTAGTGTATAATATACTATGATTTTTGACAGAAACTTGCATTTCGAAAAGAATCATAAAATCTAATTTTCCGAGGATTTTTTACAAAGACTTCCATCATAACATTCCCTCGAAAAATATATAAATGATATATGAAGTTTCGTATCATTTTGAACAGCCCCCATTTTAATTTGATTTTTGACCGAAACTAGTATAAACAAGTGTGTAATATATTACGATTTTTTGACCGAAACTTGCATTTCGAAAAGTTTCATAGAATCTAGTTTTCAGATGATTTTCTTGCTTTGACTTTCATCATAAACTTCCCTCTTAACATATATATATGATCTGAAAAGTCTCAAATAATTTCAAATAGTCCCCAATTAAATTTTATTTTTTTGACCAAAACTAGTGTATAATATACTATGATTTTTGACCGAAACTTGCATTTTGAAGAGTTTCATAGAATCTAATTTTTCGATGATTTTTTACATGGACTTCCATCATAACCATCGCTCAAAAACATATATAAATGATATGTGAAGTCTCGTATCATTTCAAATAGTCCCCAATAAAATTTGATTTTTTTGACCGAAACTAGTGTATAATATACTATGTTTTTTGACCGATACTTGCATTTCGAAAGGTTTCATAGAATCTAATTATCCGATGATTTTTTTGCATGGACATCCATCATAACCTTCCCTCGTAAATTATATAAATGATATGCGAAGTTTCATATCATTTCGAACTGTCCCTGATTTAATTTGATTTTTAACCGATACTATTATAAACTAGTGTATAATATATTATAATTTTTTGACCGAAACTTGCTTTTAGAAAATTTTCATAGAATCTAGTTTTCAGATGATTTTCTTGCATGGACTTCCATCATAACTCTTAACATATATAAATGATCTGAAAAGTCTTGTATAATTTCAAATAGTCCCCAATTAAATTTTATTTTTTTGACCGAAACTAGTGTATAATATACTATGATTTTTGACCGAAATTTGCATTTCTAAAAGAATCATAGAATCTAATTTTCCGATGATTTTTTACAAAGACTTCAATCATAATCTTCCCTCGAAAAATATATAAATAATATGTGAAGTTTCGTATCATTTTGAACAGTCTTCGATTTAATTTGATTTTTTATCGAAACTAGTATAAACTAGTGTGTAATATATTATGATTTTTTGACCGAAACTTGCATTTCGAAAAGTTTCATAGAATCTAGTTTTCAGATGATTTTTTTGCATGGACTTCCATCATAAACTTCCCTCTTAACATATATAAATGATCTGAAAAGTCTCGAATAATTTCAAATAGTCCCCAATTAAATTATATTTTTTTGACCGAAACTAGTGTATAATATACTATGATTTTTGACCGAAACTTGCATATCGAAAAGTTTCATAGAATTTATTTTTCTGATGATTTTTTACATCGTCTTCCATCATACCCATCATTCAAAAACATTTATAAATGATATATGAAGTCTCGAATCATTTCAAATAGTCCCCGATAAAATTTGATTTTTTTGACCGAAACTAGTGTATAATATACTATCTTTTTTGACCGATACTTGCATTTCGAAAAGTTTCATAGAATCTAATTTTCCGATGATTTTTTACAAAGACTTCCATCATAACCATCGCTTGAAAAATATATAAATGATATGTGAAGTTTCATATCATTTCGAACAGTCCCCGATTTAATTTGATTTTTGACCGAAACTAGTCTAAACTAGTGTATAATATATTATGATTTTTTGACCGAAACTTGCTTTACGAAAATTTTCATAGAATCTAGTTTTCAGATGATTTTCTTGCATGGACTTCCATCACAACTCTTAACATATATAAATGATCTGAAAAGTCTTGTATAATTTTAAATAGTCCCCAATTAAATATTATTTTTTTGACCGAAACTAGTGTATAATATACTATGATTTTTGACCAAAACTTGCATTTCGAAAAGTTTCATAGAATCAAATTTTCCGATGATTTTTTACAAAGACTTCCATCATAACCACCGCTCGAAAAATATTTAAATGATATGTGAAGTTTCATATCAATTAGAACAGTCCCCGATTTAATTTGATTTTTGACCGAAACTAGTATAAAGTACTGTATAATATATTATGATATTTTGACCGAAACTTGCATTTCGAAAAGTTTCATAGAATCTAGTTTTCAAATGATTTTCTTGCATGGACTTCCATCATAACTCTTAACATATATAAATGATCTGAAAAATCTCGAGTAATTTCAAATAGTCCCCAATTAAATTTTATTTTTTTGACCGAAACAAGTGTATAATATACTTTGATTTTTGACCGAAACTTGCATTTCGAAAAGTTTCATAGAATCTAATTTTCCGATGATTTTTTACATGGACTTCCATCATACCCATCATTCAAAAACATATATAAATGATATGTGAAGTCTCGTATCATTTCAAATAGTCCCCAATAAAATTTTATTTTTTGACCGTAACTAGTGTATAATATACTATGTTTTTGATCGATACTTGCATTTCGAAAAGTTTCATAGAATCTAATTTTCCGATGATTTTTTACAAAGACTTCCATCATAACCATCGCTCGAAAAATATATAAATGATATGTGAAGTTTCATATCATTTCGAACAGTCCCCGATTTAATTTGATTTTTGACCGAAACTAGTATAAACTAATGTATAATGTATTATGATTTTTTGACCGAAACTTGCATTTCGAAAATTTTCATAGAATCTAGTTTTCAGATGATTTTCTTGCATGGACTTCCATCATAACTTTTAACATATATAAATGATCTGAAAAGTCCTGTATAATTTTAAATAGTCCCCAATTAAATTTTATTTTTTTGACCGAAACTAGTGTATAATATACTATGATTTTTGACCGAAATTTGCATTTCGAAAAGAATCATAGAATCTAATTTTCCGATGATTTTTTACAAAGACTTCCATCATAATCTTCCCTCGAAAAATATATAAATGATATGTGAAGTTTTGTATCATTTTGAACAGTCTTCGATTTAATTTGATTTTTGATCGAAACTAGTATAAACTAGTGTGTAATATATTATGATTTTTTGACAGAAACTTGCATTTCGAAAAGTTTCATAGAATCTAGTTTTCAGATGATTTTTTTGCATGGACTTCCATCATAAACTTCCCTCTTAACATATATAAATGATCTGAAAAGTCTCGAATAATTTCAAATAGTCTCCAATTAAATTATATTTTTTTGACCGAAACTAGTGTATAATATACTATGATTTTTGACCGAAACTTGCATTTCGAAAAGTTTCATAGAATTATTTTTCTGATGATTTTTTACATCGTCTTTCATCATACCCATCATTCAAAAACATTTATAAATGATATGTCAAGTCTCGTATCATTTCAAATAGTCCCCGATAAAATTTGATTTTTTTGACCGAAACTAGTGTATAATATACTATCTTTTTTGACCGATACTTGCATTTCGAAAAGTTTCATAGAATCTAATTTTCCGATGATTTTTTACAAAGACTTCAATCATAACCATCGCTTGAAAAATATATAAATGATATGTGAAGTTTCATATCATTTCGAACAGTCCCCGATTTAATTTGATTTTTGACCGAAACTAGTCTAAACTAGTGTATAATATATTATGATTTTTTGACCGAAACTTGCTCTTCGAAAATTTTCATAGAATCTAGTTTTCAGATGATTTTCTTGCATGGACTTCCATCATAACTCTTAACATATATAAATGATCTGAAAAGTCTTGTATAATTTTAAATAGTCCCCAATTAAATTTTATTTTTTTGACTGAAACTAGTGTATAATATACTATGATTTTTGACCAAAACTTGCATTTCGAAAAGTTTCATAGAATCAAATTTTCCGATGATTTTTTACAAAGACATCCATCATAACCACCGCTCGAAAAATATTTAAATGATATGTGAAGTTTCATATCAATTTGAACAGTCCCCGATTTAATTTGATTTTTGACCGAAACTAGTATAAAGTACTGTATAATATATTATGATATTTTGACCGAAACTTGCATTTCGAAAAGTTTCATAGAATCTAGTTTTCAAATGATTTTCTTGCATGGACTTCCATCATAACTCTAAACATATATAAATGATATGAAAAATCACGAGTTATTTCAAATAGTCCCCAATTAAATTTTATTTTTTTGACCGAAACAAGTGTATAATATACTTTGATTTTTGACCGAAACTTGCATTTCGAAAAGTTTCATAGAATCTAATTTTCCGATGATTTTTTACATGGACTTCCATCATACCCATCATTCAAAAACATATATAAATGATATGTGAAGTCTCGTATCATTTCAAATACTCCCCAATAAAATTTTATTTTTTGACCGTAACTAGTGTATAATATACTATGTTTTTGACCGATACTTGCATTTCGAAAAGTTTCATAGAATCTAATTTTCCGATGATTTTTTACAAAGACTTCCATCATAACCATCGCTCGAAAAATATATAAATGATATGTGAAGTTTCATATCATTTCGAACAGTCCCCAATTTAATTTGATTTTTGACCGAAACTTGTATAAACTAGTGTATAATGTATTATTATTTTTTGACCGAAACTTGCATTTCGAAAATTTTCATACAATCTAGTTTTCACATGATTTTCTTGCATGGACTTCCATCATAACTCTTAACATATATAAATGATCTGAAAAGTCCTGTATAAGTTTAAATAGTCCTCAATTAAATTTTATTTTTTTGACCGAAACTAGTGTATAATATACTATGATATTTTACCGAAACTTCCATTTCGAAAAGTTTCATAGAATCTAATTTTTCGTTGATTTTTTACAAAGACTTCCATCATAAACATCGCTCGAAAAATATATAAATGATATGTTAAGTTTCATATCATTTCGAACAGTCTCCGATTTAATTTGATTTTTGACCGAAACTAGTATAATGTTGTGTATAATAATATATTATGATTTTTTGACCGAAACTTGCATTTCGAAAAGTTTCATAGAATCTAGTTTTCATATGATTTTCTTGCATGGACTTCCATCATAACTCTTAACATATATAAATGATCTGAAAAGTCTTGTATAATTTCAAATAGTCCCCAATTAAATTTTATTTTTTTGACCGAAACTAGTGTATAATATACTATGATTTTTGACCGAAATTTGCATTTCGAAAAGAATCATAGAATCTAATTTTCCGATGATTTTTTACAAAGACTTCCATCATAATCTTCCCTCGAAAAATATATAAATGATATGTGATGTTTTATCATTTTGAACAGTCTCCAATTTAATTTGATTTTTGACCGAAACTAGTATAAACTAGTGTGTAATATATTATGATTTTTTGACCAAAACTTGCATTTCGAAAAGTTTCATAGAATCTAGTTTTCAGATGATTTTCTTGCATGGACTTTCATCATAAACTTCCCTCTTAACATATATTAATGATCTGAAAAGTCTCGAATAATTTCAAATAGTCCCCAATTAAATTTTATTTTTTTGACTGAAACTAGTGTATAATATACTATGATTTTTGACCGAAACATGCATTTCGAAAAGTTTCATAGAATTTATTTTTCTGATGAGTTTTTACATTGTCTTCCATCATACCCATCATTCAAAAACATTTATAAATGATATGTAAGGTCTCGTATCATTTCAAATAGTCCCCGATAAAATTTGATTTTTTTGACCGAAACTAGTGTATAATATACTATCTTTTTTGACCGATACTTGCATTTCGAAAAGTTTCATAGAATCTTATTTTCCGATGATTTTTTACAAAGACTTCCATCATAACCATCGCTTGAAAAATATATAAATGATATGTTAAGTTTAATATCATTTCGAACAGTCCCTGATTTAATTTTATTTTTGACCGAAACTAGTATAAAGTAGTGTATAATAATATATTATGATTTTTTGACCAAAACTTGCATTTCGAAAAGTTTCATAGAATCTAGTTTTCATATGATTTTCTTGCATGGACTTCCATCATAACTCTTAACATATATAAATGATCTTAAAAGTCTTGTATAATTTCAAATAGTCCCCAATTAAATTTTATTTTTTTGACCGAAACTAGTGTATAATATACTATGATTTTTGACCGAAATTTGCATTTCTAAAAGAATCATAGAATCTAATTTTCCGATGATTTTTTACAAAGACTTCAATCATAATCTTCCCTCGAAAAATATATAAATAATATGTGAAGTTTCGTATCATTTTGAACAGTCTTCGATTTAATTTGATTTTTTATCGAAACTAGTATAAACTAGTGTGTAATATATTATGATTTTTTGACCGAAACTTGCATTTCGAAAAGTTTCATAGAATCTAGTTTTCAGATGATTTTTTTGCATGGACTTCCATCATAAACTTCCCTCTTAACATATATAAATGATCTGAAAAGTCTCGAATAATTTCAAATAGTCCCCAATTAAATTATATTTTTTTGACCGAAACTAGTGTATAATATACTATGATTTTTGACCGAAACTTGCATATCGAAAAGTTTCATAGAATTTATTTTTCTGATGATTTTTTACATCGTCTTCCATCATACCCATCATTCAAAAACATTTATAAATGATATATGAAGTCTCGAATCATTTCAAATAGTCCCCGATAAAATTTGATTTTTTTGACCGAAACTAGTGTATAATATACTATCTTTTTTGACCGATACTTGCATTTCGAAAAGTTTCATAGAATCTAATTTTCCGATGATTTTTTACAAAGACTTCCATCATAACCATCGCTTGAAAAATATATAAATGATATGTGAAGTTTCATATCATTTCGAATAGTCCCCGATTTAATTTGATTTTTGACCGAAACTAGTCTAAACTAGTGTATAATATATTATGATTTTTTGACCGAAACTTGCTTTACGAAAATTTTCATAGAATCTAGTTTTCAGATGATTTTCTTGCATGGACTTCCATCACAACTCTTAACATATATAAATGATCTGAAAAGTCTTGTATAATTTTAAATAGTCCCCAATTAAATATTATTTTTTTGACCGAAACTAGTCTATAATATACTATGATTTTTGACCAAAACTTGCATTTCGAAAAGTTTCATAGAATCAAATTTTCCGATGATTTTTTACAAAGACTTCCATCATAACCACCGCTCGAAAAATATTTAAATGATATGTGAAGTTTCATATCAATTAGAACAGTCCCCGATTTAATTTGATTTTTGACCGAAACTAGTATAAAGTACTGTATAATATATTATGATATTTTGACCGAAACTTGCATTTCGAAAAGTTTCATAGAATCTAGTTTTCAAATGATTTTCTTGCATGGACTTCCATCATAACTCTTAACATATATAAATGATCTGAAAAATCTCGAGTAATTTCAAATAGTCCCCAATTAAATTTTATTTTTTTGACCGAAACAAGTGTATAATATACTTTGATTTTTGACCGAAACTTGCATTTCGAAAAGTTTCATAGAATCTAATTTTCCGATGATTTTTTACATGGACTTCCATCATACCCATCATTCAAAAACATATATAAATGATATGTGAAGTCTCGTATCATTTCAAATAGTCCCCAATAAAATTTTATTTTTTGACCGTAACTAGTGTATAATATACTATGTTTTTGATCGATACTTGCATTTCGAAAAGTTTCATAGAATCTAATTTTCCGATGATTTTTTACAAAGACTTCCATCATAACCATCGCTCGAAAAATATATAAATGATATGTGAAGTTTCATATCATTTCGAACAGTCCCCGATTTAATTTGATTTTTGACCGAAACTAGTATAAACTAATGTATAATGTATTATGATTTTTTGACCGAAACTTGCATTTCGAAAATTTTCATAGAATCTAGTTTTCAGATGATTTTCTTGCATGGACTTCCATCATAACTTTTAACATATATAAATGATCTGAAAAGTCCTGTATAATTTTAAATAGTCCCCAATTAAATTTTATTTTTTTGACCGAAACTAGTGTATAATATACTATGATATTTTACCGAAACTTCCATTTCGAAAAGTTTCATAGAATCTAATTTTTCGTTGATTTTTTACAAAGACTTCCATCATAAACATCGCTCGAAAAATATATAAATGATATGTTAAGTTTCATATCATTTCGAACAGTCCCTGATTTAATTTGATTTTTGACCGATACTAGTATAAACTAGTGTATAATAATATATTATGATTTTTTGGCCGAAACTTGCCTTTCAAAAATTTTCATAGAATCTAGTTTTCAAATGATTTTCTTGCATGGACTTCCATCATAAATCTTAACATATATAAATGATCTGAAAAGTCTTTTATAATTTCAAATAGTCCCGAATTAAATTTTATTTTTTTGACCGAAACTAGTTTATAATATACTATGATTTTTAACAGAAACTTGCATTTCGAAAAGAATCATAGAATCTAATTTTCCGAGGATTTTTTACAAAGACTTCCATCATAACCTTCCCTCGAAAAATATATAAATGATATGTAAAGTTTCGTATCATTTTGAACAGTCCCCATTTTAATTTGATTTTTGACCGAAACTAGTATAAACAAGTGTGTAATATATTACGATTTTTTGACCGAAACTTGCATTTCGAAAAGTTTCATAGAATCTAGTTTTCAGATGATTTTCTTGCATGGACTTTCATCATAAACTTCCCTCTTAACATATATTAATGATCTGAAAAGTCTCGAATAATTTCAAATAGTCCCCAATTAAATTTTATTTTTTTGACCGAAACTAGTGTATAATATACTATGATTTTTGACCGAAACTTGCATTTCGAAAAGACCGATGATTTTTTTAGATGGACTTCCATCATAACCATCGCTCAAAAACATATATAAATGATATGTGAAGTCTCGTATCATTTCAAATAGTCCCCAATAAAATTTGATTTTTTTGACCGAAACTAGTGTATAATATACTATGTTTTTTGACCGATACTTGCATTTCGAAAGGTTTCATAGAATCTAATTATCCGATGATTTTTTCATGGACATCCATCATAACCTTCCCTCGAATAATATATAAATGATATGTGAAGTTTCGTATCATTTTGAACAGTCCCTGATTTAATTTGATTTTTGACCGATACTAGTATAAACTAGTGTATAATATATTATGATTTTTTGGCCGGAACATGCATTTCGAAAATTTTCATAGAATCTAGTTTTAAAATGATATTCTTGCATGGACTTCCATCATAAATCTTAACATATATAAATGATCTGAAAAGTCTTTTATAATTTCAAATAGTCCCGAATTAAATTTTATTTTTTTGACCGAAACTAGTGTATAATATACTATGATTTTTGACAGAAACTTGCATTTCGAAAAGAATCATAAAATCTAATTTTCCGAGGATTTTTTACAAAGACTTCCATCATAACATTCCCTCGAAAAATATATAAATGATATATGAAGTTTCGTATCATTTTGAACAGTCCCCATTTTAATTTGATTTTTGACCGAAACTAGTATAAACAAGTGTGTAATATATTACGATTTTTTGACCGAAACTTGCATTTCGAAAAGTTTCATAGAATCTAGTTTTCAGATGATTTTCTTGCTTTGACTTTCATCATAAACTTCCCTCTTAACATATATATATGATCTGAAAAGTCTCAAATAATTTCAAATAGTCCCCAATTAAATTTTATTTTTTTGACCAAAACTAGTGTATAATATACTATGATTTTTGACCGAAACTTGCATTTTGAAGAGTTTCATAGAATCTAATTTTTCGATGATTTTTTACATGGACTTCCATCATAACCATCGCTCAAAAACATATATAAATGATATGTGAAGTCTCGTATCATTTCAAATAGTCCCCAATAAAATTTGATTTTTTTGACCGAAACTAGTGTATAATATACTATGTTTTTTGACCGATACTTGCATTTCGAAAGGTTTCATAGAATCTAATTATCCGATGATTTTTTTGCATGGACATCCATCATAACCTTCCCTCGTAAATTATATAAATGATATGCGAAGTTTCATATCATTTCGAACTGTCCCTGATTTAATTTGATTTTTAACCGATACTATTATAAACTAGTGTATAATATATTATAATTTTTTGACCGAAACTTGCTTTTAGAAAATTTTCATAGAATCTAGTTTTCAGATGATTTTCTTGCATGGACTTCCATCATAACTCTTAACATATATAAATGATCTGAAAAGTCTTGTATAATTTTAAATAGTCCCCAATTAAATTTTATTTTTTTGACCGAAACTAGTGTATAATATACTATGATTTTTGACCAAAACTTGCATTTCGAAAAGTTTCATAGAATCAAATTTTCCGATGATTTTTTACAAAGACTTCTATCATAACCACCGCTCGAAAAATATTTAAATGATATGTGAAGTTTCATATCAATTTGAACAGTCTCCGATTTAATTTGATTTTTGACCGAAACTAGTATAAAGTACTGTATAATATATTATGATATTTTGACCGAAACTTGCATTTTGAAAAGTTTCATAGAATCTAGTTTTCAGATGATTTTCTTGCATGGACTTCCATCATAACTCTTAGCATATATAAATGATCTGAAAAATCTCGAGTAATTTCAAATAGTCCCCAATTAAATTTTATTTTTTTAACCGAAACTAGTGTATAATATACTTTGATTTTTGAACGAAACTTGCATTTCGAAATGTTTCATAGAATCTAATTTTCCGATGATTTTTTACATGGACTTCCATCATACCCATCATTCAAAAACATATATAAATGATATGTGAAGTCTCGAATCATTTCAAATAGTCCCCAATAAAATTTGATTTTTTTGACCGTAACTAGTGTATAATATACTATGTTTTTGACCGATACTTACATTTCGAAAAGTTTCATAGAATCTAATTTTCCGATGATTTTTTTCAAAGACTTCCATCTTAACCATCGCTCGAAAAATATATATATGATATGTGAAGTTTCATATCATTTCGAACAGTCCCCGATTTAATTTGATTTTTGACCGAAACTAGTATAAACTAGTGCATAATATATTATGATTTTTTGACCGAAACTTGCATTTCGAATATTTTCATAGAATCTAGTTTTCAGATGATTTTCTTGCTTGGACTTCCATCATAACTCTTAAAATATATAAATGATCTGAAAAGTCTTGGATAATTTCAAATAGTCCCCAAATAAATTTTATTTTTTTGACCGAAACTAGTGTATAATATACTATGATTTTTGACCGAAACTTCCATTTCGAAAAGTTTCATAGAATCTAAATTTCCGATGATTTTTTACAAAGACTTCCATCATAACCATCGCTCGAAAAATATATAAATGATATGTGAAATTTCATATCATTTTGAACAGTCCCCGATTTAATTTTATTTTTTACCGAAACCAGTATAAACTAGTGTGTAATATATTATGATTTTTGACCAAAACATGCATTTCGAAAAGTTTCATAGAATCTAGTTTTCAGATGATTTTCTTGCATGGACATCTATCATAAACTTCCCTCATAACATATATAAATGATCTAAAAAGTCTCGTATTATTTCAAATAGTCCCCAATTTAATTTAATTTTAATGACCGAAACTAGTGTATAATATACAATGATTTTTGACCGAAACTTGCATTTCGAAAAGTTTCATAGAATCTAATTTTCCCATGATTTTTGTGCATGGACTTCCATCATAACCTTCCCTCTTAACATATATAAATGATATGTGAAGTCTCGTATCATTTCAAATAAGCACCAAATAAACTTGATTTTTTAGACCGAAACTAGTGTATAATATACTATGATTTTTGACCGATACTTGCATTTCGAAAAGTTTCATAGAATCTAGTTTTCAGATGATTTTCTTGCATGGACTTCCATCATAACTCTTAACATATATAAATGATCTGAAAAGTCTTGTATCATTTCAAACAGTCCCCAATTAAATTTTATTTTTTTGACCGAAACTAGTGTATAATATACTATGATTTTTGACCGAAACTTGCATTACGAAAAGTTTCATAGAATCTAATTTTCCGATGATTTTTTACAAAGACTTCCATCATAACCCTCCCTTGAAAAATATATAAATTATATGTGAAGTTTCGTATCATTTTGAACAGTCCCCGATTTAATTTGATTTTTGACCGAAACTAGAATAAACTAGTGTGCAATATATTACGATTTTTAAACCGAAACTTGCATTTCGAAAAGTTTCATAGAATCTAGTTTTCAGATGATTTTCTTGCATGGACTTCAATCATAACCTTCCCTCATAACATATATAAATGATCTGAAAATTCTCGTATAATTTCAAATAGTCCCCAATTAAATTTTATTTTTATGACCGTAACTAGTGTATAATATACTTTGATATTTGACCGATACTTGCATTTCGAAAAGTTTCGAAGAATCTAATTATCCGATGCTTTTTTACATGGACATCCATCATAACCTTCCCTCGTAAAATATATAAATGATATGTGAAGTTTCGTATCATTTCGAACAGTCCCTGATTTAATTTGATTTTTGACCGATACTAGTATAAACTAGTGTATAATATATTATAATATTTTGACCGAAACTTGCATTTCGAAAAGTTTCCTAGAATTTAGTTTTCAGATGATTTTCTTGCATGGACTTCCATCATAACTCTTAACATATATAAATGATCTGAAAAGTCTTGTATAATTTCAAATAGTCCACAATTAAATTTTATTTTTTTGACCGAAACTAGTGTATAATATACTATGAGTTTTACCCGAAACTTGCATTTCGAAATGTTTCATAGAATCTAATTTTCCGATGATTTTTTACAAAGACTTCCATCATAACCATCGCTCGAAATATATATAAATGATATGTGAAGTTTCATATCATTTCGAACAGTCCCCGATTTAATTTGATTTTTAACTTAAACTAGTATAAAGTAGTGTATAATATATTATGATTTTTTGACAAAAACATGCATTTCGAAAAGTTTCATAGAATCTAGTTTTCAGATGATTTTCTTGCATGGACACCTATCATAACCTTCCCTCATAACTTATATAAATGATCTGAAAAGTCTCGTATTATTTCAAATAGTCCCCAATTAAATTTTATTTTAATGACCGAAACTAGTGTATAATATACTATGATTTTTGACCGAAACTTGCATTTCGATAAGTTTCATATAATCTAATTTTCCGATGATTTTTTTGCATGGACTTCCATCATAACCTTCCCTTTTAACATATATAAATGATATGTGAAGTCTCGTATCATTTAAAATAGTCCCCAATAAAATTTGATTTTTTTGACCGAAACTAGTGTATAATATACTATGTTTTTTGACCGATACATGCATTTCGAAAAGTTTCATAGAATCTAATTATCCGATGATTTTTTGCATGGACATCCATCATAACCTTCCCTCGTAAAATATATAAATGATATGTGAAGTTTCGTATCATTTCGAACAGTCCCTGATTTAATTTAATTTTTAACCGATACTAGTATAATCTAGTGTATAATATATTATGATTTTTTGATTGAAACTTGCATTTCGAAAATTTTCATAGAATCTAGTTTTCAGATGATTTTCTTGCATGGACTTCCATCATAACTCTTAACATATATAAATGATCTGAAAAGTCTTGTATCATTTCAAATAGTCCCAAATTAAAGTTTATTTTTTTGAACGAAACTAGTTTATTATTATGATTTTTGACCGACACTTGCATTTCGAAAAGTTTCATATAATTTAATTTTCCGATGATTTTTTACAAAGATTTCCATCATAACCATCCCTCGAAAAATATATAAATGATATGTGAAGTTTCATATCATTTCGAAAAGTCCCCGATTTAATTAGATTTTTGACCGAAACTAGTATAAAGTAGTGTATAATATATTATGATTTTTTGACCGAAACTTGCATTTCGAAAAGTTTCATAGAATCTAGTTTTCAGATGATTTTCTTGCATGGACTTCCATAATAACTCTTAACATATATAAATGATCTGAAAAGTCTTGAATAATTTAAAATAGTCCCCAATTAAATTTTATTTTTTTGACCGAAATTAGTGTATAATATACTATGATTTTTGACCGAAACTTGCATTACGAAAAGTTTCATAGAATCTAATTTTCCGATGATTTTTTACAAAGACTTCCATCATAACCCTCCCTTGAAAAATATATAAATTATATGTGAAGTTTCGTATCATTTTGAACAGTCTCCGATTTAATTTGATTTTTGACCGAAACTAGAATAAACTAGTGTGCAATATATTACGATTTTTAAACCGAAACTTGCATTTCGAAAAGTTTCATAGAATCTAGTTTTCAGATGATTTTCTTGCATGGACTTCAATCATAACCTTCCCTCATAACATATATAAATGATCTGAAAAGTCTCGTATAATTTCAAATAGTCCCCAATTAAATTTTATTTTTATGACCGTAACTAGTGTATAATATACTTTGATATTTGACCGATACTTGCATTTCGAAAAGTTTCGAAGAATCTAATTATCCGATGCTTTTTTACATGGACATCCATCATAACCTTCCCTCGTAAAATATATAAATGATATGTGAAGTTTCGTATCATTTCGAACAGTCCCTGATTTAATTTGATTTTTGACCGATACTAGTATAAACTAGTGTATAATATATTATAATATTTTGACCGAAACTTGCATTTCGAAAAGTTTCCTAGAATCTAGTTTTCAGATGATTTTCTTGCATGGACTTCCATCATAACTTTTAACATATATAAATGATCTGAAAAGTCTTGTATAATTTCAAATAGTCCACAATTAAATTTTATTTTTTTGACCGAAACTAGTGTATAATATACTATGAGTTTTACCCGAAACTTGCATTTCGAAATGTTTCATAGAATCTAATTTTCCGATGATTTTTTACAAAGACTTCCATCATAACCATCGCTCGAAATATATATAAATGATATGTGAAGTTTCATATCATTTCGAACAGTCCCCGATTTAATTTGATTTTTAACTTAAACTAGTATAAAGTAGTGTATAATATATTATGATTTTTTGACCGAAACATGCATTTCGAAAAGTTTCATAGAATCTAGTTTTCAGATGATTTTCTTGCATGGACACCTATCATAACCTTCCCTCATAACTTATATAAATGATCTGAAAAGTCTCGTATTATTTCAAATAGTCCCCAATTAAATTTTATTTTAATGACCAAAACTAGTGTATAATATACTATGATTTTTGACAGAAACTTGCATTTCGATAAGTTTCATATAATCTAATTTTCCGATGATTTTTTTGCATGGACTTCCATCATAACCTTCCCTTTTAACATATATAAATGATATGTGAAGTCTCGTATCATTTAAAATAGTCCCCAATAAAATTTGATTTTTTTGACCGAAACTAGTGTATAATATACTATGTTTTTTGACCGATACATGCATTTCGAAAAGTTTCATAGAATCTAATTATCCGATGATTTTTTGCATGGACATCCATCATAACCTTCCCTCGTAAAATATATAAATGATATGTGAAGTTTCGTATCATTTCGAACAGTCCCTGATTTAATTTAATTTTTAACCGATACTAGTATAATCTAGTGTATAATATATTATGATTTTTTGATTGAAACTTGCATTTCGAAAATTTTCATAGAATCTAGTTTTCAGATGATTTTCTTGCATGGACTTCCATCATAACTCTTAACATATATAAATGATCTGAAAAGTCTTGTATCATTTCAAATAGTCCCAAATTAAAGTTTATTTTTTTGAACGAAACTAGTGTATTATTAAGATTTTTGACCGACACTTGCATTTCGAAAAGTTTCATATAATCTAATTTTCCGATGATTTTTTACAAAGATTTCCATCATAACCATCCCTCGAAAAATATATAAATGATATGTGAAGTTTCATATCATTTCGAAAAGTCCCCAATTTAATTAGATTTTTGACCGAAACTAGTATAAAGTAGTGTATAATATATTATGATTTTTTGACCGAAACTTGCATTTCGAAAAGTTTCATAGAATCTAGTTTTCAGATGATTTTCTTGCATGGACTTCCATAATAACTCTTAACATATATAAATGATCTGAAAAGTCTTGAATAATTTCAAAATAGTCCCCAATTAAATATTATTTTTTTGACCGAAATTAGTGTATAATATACTATGATTTTTGACCGAAACTTGCATTTCGAAAAGTTTCATAGAATCTAATTTTCCAATGATTTTTTAAAAAGACTTCCATCATAACCATCGCTCGAAAAATATATAAATGATATGGAAGTTTCATATCATTTCGAATAGTCCCCGATTTAATTTGATTTTTGACCGAAACTAGTTTAAAGTAGTGTATAATATATTATGATTTTTGACCGAAACTTGCATTTCGAAAAGTTTCATAGAATCTAGTTTTCATATGATTTTTATGCATGGACTACCGTCATAACCTTCCCTCTTAACATATATAAATGATCCGAAAAGTCTCGTATCATTTCAAATAATCCCAAATTAAATTTTAATTTTTTGACTGAAACTAGTGTATAATATACTGATTTTTGACCGAAACTTGCATTTCGAAAAGTTTCATAGAATCTAATTTTCATTTTTTTGCATGGACTTCCATCATAACCTTCCCTCTTAACATATATAAATGATATGTGAAGTCTCGTATCATTTCAAATAGTCCCCAATAAAATTTGATTTTTTTGACCGAAACTAGTGTATAATATACTATGTTTTTTGACCGATACTTGCATTTCGAAAAGCTTAATAGAATCTAATTATCCGATGATTTTTTGCATGGACATCCATCATAACCTTCCCTCGTAAAATATATAAATGATATGTGAAGTTTCGTATCATTTCGAACAGTCTCTGATTTAATTTGATTTTTGATCGATACTAGTATAAACTAGTGTATAATATATTATGATTTTTTGACCGAAACTTGCATTTCGAAAATTTTCATAGAATCTAGTTTTCAGATGATTTTCTTCCATGGACTTCCATCATAACTCTTAACATATATAAATGATCTAAAAGTCTTGTATAATTTCAAATAGTCCCCAATTAAATTTTATTTTATTGACCGAAACTAGTGTATAATTTACTATGATTTTTGACCGACACTTGCATTTCGAAAAGTTTCATATAATCTAATTTTCCGATGATTTTTTACAAAGACTTCCATCATAACCATCCCTCGAAAAATATATAAATGATATGTGAAATTTCATATCATTTCGTACAGTCCCCGATTTAATTTGATTTTTGACCGAAACTAGTATAAAGTAGTGTATAATATATTATGATTTTTTGACCGAAACTTGCATTTCGAAAAGTTTCATAGAATCTAGTTTTCAGATGATTTTCTTGCATGGACTTCCATAATAACTCTTAACATATATAAATGATCTGAAAAGTCTTGAATAATTTAAAATAGTCCCCAATTAAATATTATTTTTTTGACCGAAATTAGTGTATAATATACTATGATTTTTGACCGAAACTTGCATTTCGAAAAGTTTCATAGAATCTAATTTTCCAATGATTTTTTAAAAAGACTTCCATCATAACCATCGCTCGAAAAATATATAAATGATATGGAAGTTTCATATCATTTCGAATAGTCCCCGATTTAATTTGATTTTTGACCGAAACTAGTTTAAAGTAGTGTATAATATATTATGATTTTTGACCGAAACTTGCATTTCAAAAAGTTTCATAGAATCTAGTTTTCATATGATTTTTATGCATGGACTACCGTCATAACCTTCCCTCTTAACATATATAAATGATCCGAAAAGTCTCGTATCATTTCAAATAATCCCCAATTAAATTTTAATTTTTTGACTGAAACTAGTGTATAATATACTGATTTTTGACCGAAACTTGCATTTCGAAAAGTTTCATAGAATCTAATTTTCATTTTTTTGCATGGACTTCCATCATAACCTTCCCTCTTAACATATATAAATGATATGTGAAGTCTCGTAACATTTCAAATAGTCCCCAATAAAATTTGATTTTTTTGACCGAAACTAGTGTATAATATAGTATGTTTTTTGACCGATACTTGCATTTCGAAAAGCTTAATAGAATCTAATTATCCGATGATTTTTTGCATGGACATCCATCATAACCTTACCTCGTAAAATATATAAATGATATGTGAAGTTTCGTATCATTTCGAAAAGTCTCTGATTTAATTTGATTTTTGATCGATACTAGTATAAACTAGTGTATAATATATTATGATTTTTTGACCGAAACATGCATTTCGAAAATTCTCATAGAATCTAGTTTTCAGATGATTTTCTTCCATGGACTTCCATCATAACTCTTAACATATATAAATGATCTGAAAGTCTTGTATAATTTCAAATAGTCCCCAATTAAATTTTATTTTTTTGACCGAAACTAGTGTATAATATACTATGATTTTTGACCGACACTTGCATTTCGAGAAGTTTCATATAATCTAATTTTCCGATGATTTTTTACAAAGACTTCCATCATAACCATCCCTCGAAAAATATATAAATGATATGTGAAGTTTCATATCATTTCGTACAGTCCCCGATTTAATTTGATTTTTGACCGAAACTAGTATAAAGTAGTGTATAATATATTATAATTTTTTGACCGAAATTTGCATTTCGAAAAGTTTCATAGAATCTAGTTTTCAGATGATTTTCTTGCATGGACTTCCATCATAACTCTTAACATATATAAATGATTTGAAAAGTCTTGTATAATTTCAAATAGTCCCCAATTAAATGATATGTGAAGTTTCGTATCATTACGAGCAGTCCCTGATTTAATTTGATTTTTGACAGATACTAGTTAAAACTAGTGTATAATATTTTATGATTTTTTGACCGAAACTTGCATTTCGAAAGGTTTCATAGAATCTAGTTTTCAGATGATTTTCTTGCATGGACTTCCGTCATAACTCTTAACATATATAAATGATCTGAAAAGTCTTGTATAATTTCAAATAGTCCCCAATTAAATTTTATTTTTTTGACCGAAACTAGTGTATAACATACTATGATTTTTGACCGAAACTTGCATTTCGAAAAGTTTCATATAATCTAATTTTCCGATGATTTTTTACAAAGACTTCCATCATAACCTTCCCTCGAAAAATATATAAATGATATGTGAAGTTTCGTATCATTTTGAACAGTCCCCGATTTAATTTGATTTTTGACCGAAACTAGTATAAACTAGTGTGCAATATATAACGATTTATAAACCGAAACTTGCATTTCGAAAAGTTTCATAGAATCTAGTTTTCAGATGATTTTGTTGCATGGACTCCAATCATAACCTTCCCTCATAACATATATAAATGATCTGAAAAGTCTCGTATAATTTCAAATAGTCCCCAATTAAATTTTATATTTTTGACCGTAACTAGTGTATAATATACTATGATTTTTGACCGATACTTGCATTTCGAAAAGTTTCATAGAATCTAATTATCCGAAGATATTTTGCATGGACATCCATCATAACCTTCCCTCGTAAAATATATAAATGATATGTGAAGTTTCGTATAATTTCGAACAGTCCCCGATTTAATTTTATTTTTTACCGATACTAGTATAAACTAGTGTATAATATATTATGATTTTTTGACCGAAACTTGCATTTCGAAAAGTTTCATAGAATCTAGTTTTCAGATGATTTTCTAGCATGGACTTCCATCATAACTCTTAACATATATAAATGATCTGAAAAGTCTTGTATAATTTCAAATAGTCCACGATTAAATTTTATTTTTTTGACCGAAACTAGTGTATTCAAATATACTATGATTTTTGACCGAAACTTGCATTTCGAAAAGTTTCATAGAATCTAGTTTTGAGATGATTTTTATGCATGGACTACAGTCATAACTTTCCCTCTTAACATATATAAATGATCCGAAAAGTCTCGTATCATTTCAAATAATCCCCAATTAAATTTTATTTTTTTGACTGAAACAACTGTATAATATACTGATTTTTGACCGAAACTTGCATTTCGAAAAGTTTCATAGAATCTAATTTTCATTTTTTTGCATGGACTTCCATCATAACCTTCCCTCTTAACATATATAAATGATATGTGAAGTCTCGTATCATTTCAAATAGTCCCCAATAAAATTTGATTTTTTTGACCGAAACTAGTGTATAATATACTATGTTTTTTGACTGATACTTGCATTTCGAAAAGCTACATAGCATCTAATTATCCGATGATTTTTTGCATGGACATCCATCATAACCTTCCCTCGTAAAATATATAAATGATATGTGAATTTTCGTATCATTTCGGACAGTCCCTGAATTAATTTGATTTTTCATCGATACTAGTATAAACTAGTGTATAATATATTATGATTTTTTGACCGAAACTTGCATTTCGAAAATTTTCATAGAATCTAGTTTTCAGATGATTTTCTTGCATGGACTTCCATCATAACTCTTAACATATATAAATGATCTGAAAGTCTTGTATAATTTCAAATAGTCCCCAATTAAATTTTATTTTTTTGACCGAAACTAGTGTAAAATATACTATGATTTTTGACCGACACTTGCATTTCGAAAAGTTTCATATAATCTAATTTTCCGATGATTTTTTACAAAGATTTCCATCATAACAATTGCTCGAAAAATATATAAATGATATGTGAAGTTTCATATCATTTCGAAAAGTATCCGATTTAATTTGATTTTTGACCGAAACTAGTATAAAGTAGTGTATAATATATTATGATTTTTTGATCGAAACTTGCATTTCGAAAAGTTTCATAGAATCTAGTTTTCAGATGATTTTCTTGCATGGACTTCCATCATAACTCTTAACATATATAAATGATCTGAAAAGTCTTGAATAATTTAAAATAGTCCCCAATTAAATATTATTTTTTTCACCGAAGTTAGTGTATAATATACTATGATTTTTGACCGAAACTTGCATTTCGAAAAGTTTCATAGAATCTAATTTTCCAATGATTTTTTACAAAGACTTCCATCATAACCATCGCTCGAAAAATATATAAATGATATGTGAAGTTTCATATCATATCGAATAGTCCCCGATTTAATTTGATTTTTGACCGAAACTAGTTTAAAGTAGTGTATAATATATTATGATTTTTGACTGAAACTTGCATTTCGAAAAGTTTCACCGAATCTAGTTTTCAGATAATTTTTATGCATGGACTACCGTCATAACCTTCCCTCTTAACATATATAAATGATCCGAAAAGTCTCGTATCATTTCAAATAATCCCCAATTAAATTTTATTTTTTTGACTGAATATACTGATTTTTGACCGAAACTTGCATTTCGAAAAGTTTCATAGAATCTAATTTTCATTTTTTTGCATGGACTTCCATCATTACCTTCCCTCTTAACTTATATAAATGATATGTGAAGTCTCGTATCATTTCAAATAGTCCCCAATAAAATTTGATTTTTTTGACCGAAACTAGTGTATAATATACTATGTTTTTTGACCGATACTTGCATTTCAAAAAGCTACATAGAATCTAATTATCCGATGATTTTTTGCATGGACATCCATATAACCTTCCCTCGTAAAATATATAAATGATATGTGAAGTTTCGTATCATTTCGAACAGTCCCTGATTTAATTTGATTTTTGATCGATACTAGTATAAACTAGTGTATAATATATTATGATTTTTTGACCGAAACTTGCATTTCGAAAATTTTCATAGAATCTAGTTTTCAGATGATTTTCTTGCATGGACATTCATCATAACTCTTAACATATATAAATGATCTAAAAGTCTTGTATAATTTCAAATAGTCCCCAATTAAATTTTATATTTTTGACCGAAACTAGTGTATAATATACTATGATTTTTGACCGACACTTGCATTTCGAAAAGTTTCATATAATCTAATTTTCCGATGATTTTTTACAAAGACCTCCATCATAACCATCCCTCGAAAAATATATAAATGATATGTGAAGTTTCATATCATTTTGTACAGTCCCCGATTTAATTTGATTTTTGACCGAAACTAGTATAAAGAAGTGTATAATATATTATAATTTTTTGACCGAAACTTGCATTTCGAAAAGTTTCATAGAATCTAGTTTTCAGATGATTTTCTTGCATGGACTTCCATCATAACTCTTAACATATATAAATGATCTGAAAAGTTTTGTATAATTTCAAATAGTCCCCAATTAAATTTTATTTTTTTGACTAAAATTAGTGTATAATATTCTATGATTTTTGACCGAAACTTGCATTTCGAAAAGTTTCATAGAATCTAATTTTCCGATGATTTTTTACAAAGACTTCCATCATAACCATCGCTCGAAAAATATATAAATGATATGTGAAGTTTCATATCATTTCGAATAGTCCCCGATTTAATTTGATTTTTGACCGAAACTATTATAAAGTAGTGTATAATATATTATAATTTTTTGCCGAAACTTGCATTTCGAAGAGTTTCATTGAATCTAGTTTTCAGATGATTTTTATGCATGGACTACCGTCATAACCTTCCCTATTAACATATATAAATGATCCGAAAAGTCTCGTATCATTTCAAATAACCCCCAATTAAATTTTATTTTTTTGACTGAAACTAGTGTATAATATACTGATTTTTGACCGAAACTTGCATTTCGAAAAGTTTCATAGAATCTAATTTTCATTTTTTTGCATGGACTTCCATCATAACCTTCCCTCTTAACATATATAAATGATATGTGAAGTCTCGTATCATTTCAAATAGTCCCAAATAAAATTTGATTTTTTTGACCGAAATTAGTGTATAATATACTATGTTTTTTGACCGATACTTGCATTTCGAAAAGCTTCATAGAATCTAATTATCCGATGATTTTTTGCATGGACATCCATAATAACCTTCCCTTGTAAAATATATAAATGATATGTGAAGATTCGTATCATTTCGAACAGTCCCTGATTTAATTTGATTTTTGATCGATACTAGTATAAACTAGTGTATAATATATAATGATTTTTTGACCGAAACTTGCATTTCGAAAATTTTCATAGAATCTAGTTTTCAGATGATTTTCTTCCATGGACTTCCATCATAACTCTTAACATATATAAATGATCTGAAAGTCTTGTATAATTTCAAATAGTCCCCAATTAAATTTTATTTTTTTGACCGAAACTTGTGTATAATATACTATGATTTTTGACGGACACTTGCATTTCGAAAAGTTTCATATAATCTAATTTTCCGATGATTTTTTACAAAGACTTCCATCATAACCATCACTCGAAAAATATATAAATGATATGTGAAGTTTCATATCATTTTGTACAGTCCCCGATTTAATTTGATTTTTGACCGAAACTAGTATAAAGTAGTGTATAATATATTATAATTTTTTGACCGAAATTTGCATTTCGAAAAGTTTCATAGAATCTAGTTTTCAGATGATTTTCTTACATGGACTTCCATCGTAACTCTTAACATATATAAATGATTTGAAAAGTCTTATATAATTTCAAATAGTCCCCAATTAAATGATATGTGAAGTTTCGTATCATTACGAGCAGTCCCCGATTTAATTTGATTTTTGACCGATATTAGTATAAACTAGTGTATAATATGTTATGATTTTTTGACCGAAACTTGCATTTCGAAAAGTTTCATAGAATCTAGTTTTCAGATGATTTTCTTGCATGGACTTCCATCATAACTCTTAACATATATAAATGATCTGAAAAGTCTTGTATAATTTCTAATAGTCCACAATTAAATTTTAATTTTTTGACCGAAACTAGTGTATAATATACTATGATTTTTGACCGAAACTTGCATTTCGAAAAGTCTCATAGAATCTAATTTTCCGATGATTTTATACATAGACTTCCATCATAACCATCGCTCGAAAAATATATAAATGATATGTGAAGTTTCATATCATTTCAAACAGCCCCCGATTAATTTGATTTTTGATCGAAACTAGTATAAAGTAGTGTATAATATATTATGATTTTTTTGACCGAAACTTGCATTTCGAAAAGTTTCATAGAATCTAGTTTTCAGATGATTTTAATGCATGGACTACCATCATTACCTTCCCTCTTAACATATATAAATGATCCGAAAAGTCTCGTATCATTTCAAATAGTCCCCAATTAAATTTTATTTTTTGACTGAAACTAGTGTATAATATACTGATTTTTGACCGAAACTTACATTTCGAAAAGTTTCATAGAATCTATTTTCCGATGATTTTTTTGAATGGATTCCATCATAACTTTCCCTCTTAACATATATAAATGATATGTGAAGTCCCGTATCATTTCAAATAGTCCTCAATAAAATTTGATTTTTTTGACCGAAACTAGTGTATAATATCCTATGTTTTTTGACCGATACTTATATTTCGAAAAGTTTCATAGAATCTAATTATCCGGTGATTTTTTGCATGGAAATCCATCATAACCTTCCCTCGTAAAATTTATGAATGATATGTGAAGTTTCGTATCATTTCGAACAGTCCCTTATTTAATTTAATTTTTGACCGATACTAGTATAAACTAGTGTATAATATATTATGATTTTTTGACCGAAACTTGCATTTCGAAAATTTTCATAGAATCTAGTTTTCAGCTGATTTTTTTGCATGGACTTCCATCATAACTCTTAACATATATAAATGATCTGAAAAGTCTTGTATCATTTCAAATAGTCCTCAATTAAAGTTTATTTTTTTGACCGAAACTAGTGTATAATATACTATGATTTTTGACTGAAACTTGCATTTCGAAAAGTTTCATATAATCTAATTTTCCGATATTTTTTACAAAGACTTCAATCATAACCATCGCTCGAAAAATATATATTTGACATGTGAAGTTTCATATCATTTCGAACAGTCCCCGATTTAATTTAATTATTTACCGAAACTAGTATAAAGTAGTGTATAATATATTATGATTTTTGACCGAAACTTGCATTTCTAAAAGTTTCATAGAATCTAGTTTTCAAATGATTTTCTTGCATGGACTTCCATCATAACTCTTAACATGTATAAATGATCTGAAAAGTCTTGTATAATTTCAAATAGTCCCCAATTAAATTTTATTTTTTTTACTGAAATTAGTGTATAATATACTATGATTTTTAACCGAAACTTGCATTTCGAAAAGTTTCATAGAATCTAATTTTCCGATGATTTTTTACAAAGACTTCCATCATAACCATCGCTCGAAAAATATATAAATGATAAGTGAAGTTTCATATCATTTCGAATAGTCCCCGATTTAATTTGATTTTTGACTGAAACTAGTATAAAGTAGTGTATAATATATTATGATTTTTTGACCGAAACCTGCATTTCGAATAGTTTCATAGAATCTAGTTTTCAGATGATTTTTATGCATGGACTACCATCATAACCTTCCCTCTTAACATATATAAATGATCCGAAAAGTCTCGTATCATTTCAAATAATCCCCAATTAAATTTTATTTTTTTTTACTGAAACTAGTGTATAATATACTCATTTTTGACCGAAACTTGCATTTTGAAAAGTTTCATAGAATCTTATTTTCCGATGATGTTTTTGCATGGGCTTCCATCATAACCTTCCCTCTTAATATATATAAATGATATGTGAAGTCTCGTATTATTTCAAATAGTCCCCAATAAAATTTTATTTTTTTCACCGAAACTAGTGTATATTATACTGTTTTTTGACAGATACTTGAATTTCGAAAAGTTTCATAGAATCTAATTATCCGATGATTTTTTGCATAGACATCCATTATAACCTTCCCTCGTAAAATATATAAATGATATATGAAGTTTTGTATCATTTCGAACAGTCCCTGATTTAATTTGATTTTTTATCGATACTAGTATAAACTAGTTTATAATATATTATGATTTTTTGACCGATTTAATTTGATTTTTGACTGAAACTAGTATAAAGTAGTGTATAATATATTATGATTTTTTGACCGAAACCTGCATTTCGAATAGTTTCATAGAATCTAGTTTTCAGATGATTTTCTTGCATGGACTTCCATCAGAACTCTTAACATATATAAATGATCTGAAAAGTCTTGTATAATTTCAAATAGTCCCCAATTAACATATATAAATTATATGTGAAGTCTCGTATCATTTCAAATATACCCCAATTAAATTTTATTTTTTTGACTGAAACTAGTTTATAATATACAATGATTTTGACCGAAACTTGCATTTAGAAAAGTTTCATAGAATCTTATTTTCGGATGATTTTTTGCATGGACATCCATCATAAACTTCCATCGTAAAATATATAAATGATATGTGAAGTTTCGTATCATTTCGAATAGTCCCCAATTTAATTTGATGTTTGACCATAAATAGTATAAACTAGTGTATAGTATACTACGATATTTGACCAAAACATGCATTTCGAAAAGTTTCATAGAATATACTTTTCAGATGATTTTTTTGCAAGGAATTCCATCATAACCTTCCCTCTTAACATATATAAATGATATATAAAGTCTCTTATCATTTCAAATAGTCCCCAATTAAATTTGATTTTTTGAGCGAAACTAGTGTAAAATATACTATGATTTTTTACCGAAACTTGCATTTCGAAAAGTTTCATAGAATCTAATTTTTAGATGATTTTTTTGCTCGGACTTCCATCTTAACCTTCCCTCTTAATATATATAAATGATATGTGAAGTCTCGTATCATTTCAAATAGTCCCCAATTAATATATTATGATTTTTTGACCGAAACATACATTTCGAAAAGTTTCATAGAATCTAGTTTTTAGAAGATATTTTTTCATGGACTTCCATCATAACCTTCCCTTTTAACATATATATATATATGATCTGAAAAATCTTGTATCATTTCAAATAGTCCCAAATTAAATTTGATTTTTTTGAACGAAAATAGTGGTTATTATTTTATGATTTTTACCGAAACTTGCATTTCAAAAAGTTTCAAAGAATCTAATTTTTTGATGATTTTTATTAATGGACTTCAATCATAACCTTCCATCTTAAACTATATAAATGATATGTCAAGTTACGTATCATTTCGAACAGTCCCCAATTTAATTTGATTTTTGACCGAAACTAGTATAAACTAGTGTATAATATATTATGATTTTTGGACGGAAACTTGCATTTCGAAAAGTTGCATAGAATCTAGTTTTTAGATGATTTTTTTGCATGGACTTCCATCATAACCATGCCTCTTAACATATTTAAATGATCTGAAAAGTCTCGTATCATTTCAAATAGTCCCCAATTAAATTTGTTTTTTTTTACCGAAACTAGTGTATAATACTATGATTTTTTACCGAAACTTGCATTTTGAAAAGTTTCATAGAATCTAATTTTTACATGATTTTTTTGCATGGACTTCCATCTTAACCTTCCCTCTTAACATATATAAATTATATGTGAAGTCTCGTATCATTTAAAATAGTCCCGAATTAAATTTGATTTTTTGACTAAAACTAGTGTATAAGATACTATGATTTTTGACCAAAACTTGCATTTCGAAAAGTTTCATTGAATCTTATTTTCGGATGATTTTTTGCATGGACAACCATTATAAATTTCCCTCGTAAATTATATAAATAATATGTGAAGTTTCATATCATTTTGAACAATCCCCGATTTAATTTGATTTTTGGCCGAAACTAGTATAAACTAGTGTATAATATATTATGATATTTTGACCGAAACTTGCATTTCAAAAAGTTTCATAGAATCTAGTTTTCTGGTGATTTTTTTGCGTGGACTTCCATCATAACCTTCCATCTTAACATATATAAATGATCTGAAAAGTCTTGTATCATTTCAAATAGTCCCCAATTAAATTTGATTTTTTTGAACGAAACTAGTGTATAATATACTATGATTTTTGACCGAAACTTGCATTTCGAAAAGTTTAATAGAATCTAGTTTCCAGCTGATTTGTTTGCATGGACTTCCATCATAACCTTCCCTCTTAACATATATAAATGGTCTGAAAATTCTCGTATCATTTCCAATAGTCCCCAATTAAATTTTATTTTTTTGACTGAAACTAGTGTATAATATACATTGATTTTTAACCGAAACTTGAATTTCGAAATGTTTCATAGAATCTTATTTTCAGTAGATTTTTTGCATGGACATCCATCATAAACTTCCCTCGTAAAATATATAAATGATATGTGATGTTTCGTATCATTTCAAATAGTCCCCGATTTAATTTGATTTTAGACCGAAACTAGTATAAACTAGTGTATAATATACTATGACTTAAGACCAAAACTTGCATTTCGAAAAGTTTCATAGAATCTACTTTTCAGATGATTTGTTTGCATGGACTTCCATTATAACTTTCCCTCATAACATATATAAATGATATGAAAAGTCTCGTATCATTTCAAATAGTCCGTAATTAAATTTGATTTTTTTGAGCGAAACTAGAGTATAATATACTATGATGTTTTACTGAAACTTGCATTTCGAAAATTTTCATAGAATCTAATTTTTAGATGATTCTTTGCAAGGACTTCCATCTTAACCTTCCCTCTTAATATATATAAATGATATGTGAAGTCTCGTATCATTTCAAATAGTCCCCAATTAAATTTTAATTTTTTGACCGAAAATAGTGTATAATATACTATGATTTTTAACCGAAATTTGCATTTCGAAAAGTTTAATAGAATCTAATTTTCAGATGATTTTTTGCATGGACTTCCATCATAACCTTCCCTCGTAAAATATAAAATAATATGTGGAGTTTTGTATCATTTCGAACAGTCCCCGATTTAATTTGATTTTTGATTGAAACTAGTATAAACTAGTGTATAATATATCATGAATTTTTGACCGAAACTAGTGTTTAATATACTATGATTTTTTTACCGAAACTTGCATTTCGAAAAGTTTAAAAGAATCTAATTTTTAGATGATTTTTTTTAATGGACTTCGATCATAACCTTCCATCTTAAACTATATAAATGATATGTGAAGTTTCGTATCATTTCGAACAGTCCCCAATTTAATTTGATTTTTGACCGAAACTAGTATAAAATAGTGTATAATATATTATGATTTTTGGACTGAAACTTGCATTTCGAAAAATTTCATAGAATCTAGTTTTTAGATGATTTATATGCATTGACTTCCATCGTAACCATGTCTCTTAACATATATAAATGATCTGAAAAGTCTCGTATCATTTCAAATAGTCCCCAATTAAATTTGATTTTTTTGACCGAAACTAGTGTATAAATACTATGATTTTTTACCGAAACTTGCATTTCGAAAAGTTTCATAGAATCTTATTTTCGGATGATTTTTTGCATGGACATCCATCATAAACTTCCCTCATAAAATATATAAATGATATGTGAAGTTTCGTATCATTTCGAATAGTCCCCGTTTTAATTGATTTTTGACCGAAACTAGTATAAACTAGTGTATAATATATTATGAATTTTGGACTGAAACTTGCATTTCGAAAAGTTTCATAGAATCTAGTTTTCAGTTGATTTTTTTGCATGGACTTCCATCATAACCATGCCTCTTAACATATATAAATGATCTGAAAAGTCTCGTATCATTTCAAATAGTCCTCAATTAAATTCTATTTTTTTGACCGAAACTAGTGTATAATACTATGATTTTTTTCCTAAACTTGCATTTCGAAAAGTTTCATAGAATCTAGTTTTCAGATGATTTTTTTGCATGGACTTCCATCTTAACCTTCGCTCTCAACATATATAAATGATATGTGAAGTCTCGCATGATTTCAAATAGTCCCTAATTAAATTTTATTTTTTTGACTGAAACTAGTGTATAATATACTATGATTTTTAACCGAAACATGCATTTCGAAAAGTTTCATAGAATCTAATTTTCAGATGATTTTTTGCATGGACTTCCATCATAACCTTCCCTCGTAAAATATATAATGATATGTGAAATTTGGTATCATTTCGTACAATCCCTGATTTAATTTGATTTTTGACTGAAACTAGTATAAACTATTGTATAATATATTATGATTTTTGACCAAAACTTACATTTCGAAAAGTTCCATAGAATCTAGTTTTTAGAAGATATTTTTGCATGGACTTCCATCATAACCTTCCCTCTTAACATATATATATATATATATATATATATATATATATATATATATATATATATATATATATATATATATATATATATATATATATATATATATATATATATATATATATATATATATATATATATATATATATATATATATATATATATATGATCTGAAAAGTCTCGTATCATTTCAAATAGTCCCAAATTAAATTTGATTTTTTTGACCGAAACTATTGTTTAATATATTATGATTTTTTACCGAAACTTGCATTTCGAAAAGTTTCAAAGAATCTAATTTTTTGATGATTTTTTTTAATGGACTTCCTTCATAACCTTCCATCATAAACTATATAAATGATATGTGAAGTTTCGTATCATTTTGAACTGTCTCCAATTTAATTTGATTTTTTACCGAAACTAGTATAAACTATTGTATAATATAATATGATTTTTGGACGGAAACTTGCATTTCGAAAAGTTTCATAGAATCTAGTTTTCAGATGATTTTTTTGCATGGACTTACATCATAACCATGCCTCTTTACATATTTAAATAATCTGAAAATCTCGTATCATTTCAAATAATCCCTAATTAAATTTGATTTTTTTGACCGAAACTAGCGTATAATACTATGATTTTTTACCGAAACTTGCATTTCGAAAAATTTCATAGAATCTAATTTTTACATGATTTTTTTGCATGGACGTCCATATTAACCTTCCCTCTTAACATATATAAATGATATATGAAGACTCGTATCATTTCATATAGTCCCCAATTAAATTTGATTTTTTTGACCGAAACTAGTGTATAATATACTATGATTTTTGACGAAACTTGCATTTCGAAAAGTTTCGTAGAATCTAGTTTCCAGCTGATTTGTTTGCATGGAATTCCATCATAACTTTCCCTCTTAACATATATAAATGGTCTGAAAAATCTCGTATCATTTCCAATAGTCCCCAATTAAATTTGATTTTTTTCACCGAAACTAGTATATAATATACTGTGATTTTTGACCGAAACTTGCATTTCGAAAAGTTTCATTGAATCTAGTTTCCAGATGATTTGTTTGCATGGACTTCTATCATAACCTTCCCTCTTAACATATATAAATGATCTTAAAATCTCGTATCATTTCAAATAGTCCCCAACTAAATTTGATTTTTTTGACCGAAACTAGTGTATAATATACTATGATTTTTGACCAAAACTTGCATAAACTAGTGTATAAAATACAATGATTTTTTGACCGAAACTTGCAATTTGAAAAGTTTCATAGAATCTAGTTTTCAGGTGATTTTTTTGCATGGACTTCCATCATAACCTTCCCTCGTAAAATATATAAATGATATGTGAAGTTTCGTATCATTTTGAAAAGTTCCCGATTTAATTTGATTTTTGACAGAAACTAGTATAAACTAGTGTATAATATATTATAATTTTTTGATCAAAACTTGCATTTCGAAAAGTTTCATTGAATCTAGTTTTCAGATGATTTTTTTGCATGGACTTACATCATAACCTTCCCTCTTAACATATATAAATAATCTGAAAATCTCGTATCATTTAAAATAGTCCCCAATTAAATTTGATTTTTTTGACCGAAACTAGTGTATAATATACTATGATTTTTGACCGAAACTTGCATTACAAAAAGTTTCATAGAATCTAGTTTCGAGATGATTTGTTTGCATGGACTTCCATCATAACCTTCCCTCTTAACATATATAAATGAGCTGAAAAATCTCGTATAATTTCAAATAATCCCCAATTAAATTTGATTGTTTTCACCGAAACTAGTGTATAATATAATATTATTTTTTACTGAAACTAGCATTTCGAAAAGTTTCATTGAATCTAGTTTCCAGATGATTTGTTTGCATGGACTTCCATCATAACCTTCCCTCTTAACATATATAAATGATCTGAAAAGTCTCGTATCATTTCAAATAGTCCCCAATTAAATTTGATTTTTTTGACCGAAACTAGTTTATAATATACTATGATGTTTTACAGAAACTTGCATTTCAAAAAGTTTAATTGAATCTAGTTTTCAGATGATTTGTTTGCATGGACTTCTATCATAACCTTCCCTCTTAACATATATAAATGATCAGAAAATCTCGTATCATTTCAAATAGTCCCCAATTAAATTTGATTTTTTTGACCGAAACTAGTGTATAATATATTATGATTTTTGACCGAAACTTGCATAAACTAGTGTATAAAATATAATGATTTTATGACAGAAACTTGCATTTCGAAAAGTTTCATAGAATCTAGTTTTCAGATGATTTTTTTGCATGGACTTCCATCGTAACCATGCCTCTTAACATATATAAATGATCTGAAAAATCACGTATCATTTCAAATTGTCCCCAATTAAATTTGATTTTTTTGACCAAAACTAGTGTATAATACTTTGATTTTTGACCGAAACTTGCATTACAAAAAGTTTCATAGAATCTAGTTTCGAGATGATTTGTTTGCATGGACTTCCATTTTAACCTTCCCTCTTAACATATATAAATGATATGTGAAGTCTCATATCATTTCAAATATACCCTAATTAAATTTTAGTTTTTTGACTGAAACTAGTCTATAATATACAATGATTTTTGACCGAAACTTGCATTAAGAAAAGTTTCATAGAATCTTATTTTCGGATGATTTTTTGCATGGACATCCATCATAAACTTCCCTCGTAAAATATATAAATGATATGTGAAGTTTCGTATCATTTCGAATAGTCCCCCAATTTAATTGATTTTTTACCGAAACTAGTATAAACTAGTGTATAATATACTACGATATTTGACCGAAACATGCATTTCGAAAAGTTTCATAAAATCTACTTTTCAGATATTTTTTTGCATGGAATTTCATCATAACCTTCCCTCTTAACATATATAAATGATATGAAAAGTCTTGTATCATTTCAAATAGTCCCCAATTAAATTTGATTTTGTTGAGCGAAACTAGTGTAGAATATACTATGATTTTTTACCGAAACTTGCATTTCGAAAAGTTTCATAGAATCTAATTTTTAGATGATTTTTTTGCACGGACTTCCATCTTAACCTTCCCTCTTAACATATATAAATGATATGTGAAGTCTCGTATCATTTCAAATAGTCTCCAATTAAATTTTATTTTTTTGACCGAAACTAGTGTATAATAATATACTATGATTTTTAACCGAAACTTGCATTTCGAAAAGTTTCATAGAATCTAATTTTCAGATGATTTTTTGCATGGACTTCCATCATAACCTTCCCTCGTAAAATATATAATGATATGTGAAGTATCATATCATTTCGAACAGTCCCCGATTTAATTTGATTTTTGACTAAAACTAGTATAAACTATTGTATAATATATTATGATTTTTTGACCGAAACTTACATTTCGAAAAGTTTCATAGAATCTAGTTTTTAGAAGATATTTTTGCATGGACTTCCATCATAACCTTCACTCTTAACATATATAGATGATCTGAAAAGTCTCGAATCATTTCAAATAGTCCCAAATTAAATTTGATTTTTTGACCAAAACTAGTGTTTAATATACTATGTTTTTTACCGAAACTTGCATTTCGAAAAGTTTCAAAGAATCTAATTTTTAGATGATTTTTTTAATGGACTTCCATCATAACCTTCCATCTTAAACTATATAAATGTTATGTATTTATTATGGTTAGTCGGTATATTTAATGTTGTGGTTGATTTAATCGATAAGTCGGAAATTTAGTCGAAAGTCGTAGAAAATATTATAAGAAATAATAATATAGTTGTTGTGTTATTTGAGTAAGTGGGCTTAATATCGTGTGCAGATTAGTAAAATAAGGGGTGTTATGTTTAGGCCCATTAGAAATTATAATATTTAGTTAATTTAATAAAAAGAAATAAATATAAGATATAGAAAGAAAAAGAAAGAAACAAAAGTTGGAAAATAAGGCAGTAGAAGAGGAATTGGGAACTGTTGTGCGAGCGTGAGAGAAAGTGAAGCGATTTCCGGAATCCAATCATAAGAGCAACCTTCAATCCAATCTAAGGTAAGGGTGGGTTCGATTCTTATAATCGGGTATGAATTCAATACGATGATTGGGTTTGAAATTGGGTATTAGGTTATTAAATTTGTACTGTTATGTAGAATTTATATGTGGTTATTGTTCTGATTTTTAATGTGAAATTGGTGGTCTGATTGTTGATTTTTTTTGTTGGTATAAGTTACTCTGGTGTTGCTGGATTATTGCTGATAAAAACTATGTTGCGAAATTTTGGATTTTGGGGACGATGAACAGAGAACCGGTAGAAAATAGAAAATATTTAAATAGTCGGTGAAGAACTCATGGCGCAGGCCATGAGGTATTATAAATAATACAACATGTATTATATATAATACATGGCGCAGGCCATGAATATTATATATAATACATGAAGTATTAATTTATAATACAACATGTATTATATATAATACATGGCGCAGGCCATGAGTATTATATATAATACATGAAGTATTATATATAATACAAGGAAAAACATGGAGCAGGGGGGGCTTGAACATGGCGCTTGCCATGTGGTGAGTGGGAAAGGTTGGCCTGCGCCACCCTATGTGAGTGGGGGGGGGGTCCTTCCAATTGTTTTTTTTTTGTTGTAGTATTCATAAAATTAACTTTTAAATAAACTAGCAGGAATTAAATTAATAATAAAATAAATTATATAATCTTTCTACATTATGCATTAGTAAGATTTTGACATAAAATAATTAGTATTGATGCTTAACATTTTAATTAATATAATACGAACAGTAGGAAAAACCAGTTTAAGTTTAGCAGAAAATGCAGGTTTGATAAATTAGCAGAAACAGTGGCAGTAGTATGAATTCCATAACAGATGACTTCTAACAGAACATAGAAAATCCCAGTCTTGTAATAAAGTCATATTAATCGCAGAAAGTAGAAAACAGTACTAGTTGGTCGGTTTAGCCGAATTAGGTGAAAAATAGAGTTGCTCGGAATTTAATGAAATTCGTCGGGGTAAGTCGGGTAATATGATAGTTGATTTTAATGAGTTGTTTTGCTGGAAATTATGTTGCCAAATGTTGCTACAAGTACAGCTGAGTTAATGTGTTGTTCCGGTTACGGAATTGTTTTAAGTTGATATGTTATAGGCTTGTTAAGCCAAAGTTGAATATAAGTTGATTATGTTGAAAACATTGGCGTGTTGACCTTGTTGTCATGTTGTCTGAGTTGTAGAGTCGTGTATGCATTTAAGTCATTTGCATTTGTCTGAGCCGTTGCTCACACCACGTTGGCATGGATTGGCAATTTAAGTTGAAAGTTGAAGGCTTATGCCTTGATGCCTCGATAACCTGGCAATGATTTAAGTTGGGAGTTTTACTCCGATGGTACCATATGCATAATTAGTCGAGTCGCATTAAAGTTGCATTTTCTTTGAATTGTTTATGTTGATGCTTGATTGTACTTGTGAAGTGGTGTTTTGTTTACGATACTTATTCATTGTATTGTTTTCATATACTGCTTATAATTATCATAACTCACCCCTTCTGTTGAATGTTGTCCTTATGTGACAACGTGCAGGTAATCCGGAGAAGTAGCCGGTTACCGTTGGTCGAGTCGGTGGTCAGTCGCTCTGATACGTAGCACTCGGGGGGATTGTCGCGTGTCTGTTTTGTTGATCTTTTATTATTGCTAAATTTTAATTAGTCGAAGAACTTAGAGTTGCTTAAATTCTTATTTTAAAGTTGTTATTATGTTGTTTAAAGATGATATGAATCAATTTATGAATCTGCTGCGTAATATTTTATGAAGTTGAACTATTGGAGTGAATGACGTTGTTTATGTTGAATTTACGAAAAAGTGCAATGTATTTAGTATGATTTCCTTAAATTGGACATTGTTTAAAGTTGAATATGTGATATCCCGTTTTATAGAGAGAAAAATTGCGAACTATGATTTTGTTTATATTTCGTGGGTAGAAAATTGGGTGTTACAGACTCCCCTCAAAACCTTCCCTCCTAACATATAAAAGGATCTTAATATTGTCGCTCCCGGGATTTTCATCCTAGTACAAACGCGAAAGTGGCGCGGAAAGGTTAGAGTCGCCAGCCAGACATTTTTATCCCAAAGGAATGGGAAAGGTAATGTTGCACAAACCTGAGGAAGAAGGAAAGGACAAGGCCTTGTGAACCAAAGATCTGAGTTCGGGAGTCGGTTACGACCTGGGAAGGTATTAGCACCCCAGATCGTCCGCCGTACCCGACGGGATCCACGCTTGCTTGTTTGTTTCAAAGGGTGAGAAAAATAAAGTGCTGCTGAAATGAAATAATGGCTATCTGGAATGGAATGGAAATGAGAAAAGAAACTGGAAAAGAGAATGGAAAGAAAGGGGTAAATGTAGGGAAAATAAAGAATGTGCTCGAACGGGCCCTACCCCGCTGCCTACGTACCTCATCGGGATAATGAGGATCAGAGCCGACGTAGTTCGCCTAACCTAGGCGGGAACTATTTGTTTGTGTTTTTTATGCTGAAACTGCGTATGTCTATGCTCAGGTGTTGCAGGCTCGTCCGGTACGAGTGCGTTTACCGTCTTGCATGAAAGACAAGTCGCCGCGAGTTTGCGTTGTGAGTGAATGAGATGAGAAAAGAAGTTCCCGCAGGATAGTCGCTGGTTATTTGTTTTTGTCTTTTAAGAGAAGTGTTTTGAATTTATTTGTTTTATGAAACAATCCCTTGATGAGACTTGTACATCATGATAGACGAGCTTACACCACTCCAAGATGGAATGAATGCAAGTGCTTCATGGAATAAGGCTATACACAAAGGATCCCTTCATTTATTTGTTAAGTGTTTTTGGATTTTGTTTGAAGATGAGAAAGAGAATGACTCAAGTTGATAAAAGGACAAATCTAAGGGACTAAGACTCAATCCTAATTTTGTTTATTTATTTACAAAAGTGGTCCTATGGTTTGTGAAGTTTTCTATTCCTAATGAGAAACTTGAAACTACTAGAATTCAACTTACTTCTTAATGAAGTTAAGTTGATTCTAAGAACAAATGGGGAAGCCTATACAAGTTATAAGATCAAATGATAAGGCAAAACAATAGAAATGGACATAGGGAATAAAATTCTAAACAACACATTAAAGGCATGAATTAAAAAATAGTCTATTTTATTTATTCTAGTTCTAATGACAATGAAACTTTAAGCCTAAGTACTAAATCAAAGTCAAGCCTAATATTCATTCTACAAATCAATTTAAACTAACCTAAGCCTATATTAAATTCTAAGACTAAATTTAAACTAAACCATATTTTTTGTACTTTATTTTTTAATGGCCTACACTAATGGGAATTACACATAACTAATCCTAAGAACTAATATTCTAAAAAATATCAAAAGTTCTGTAAAAAATATGAAAATTAAACTATAGGGACCTAATATTATCTACAACATTGTGTTACAAGGGATTCTAAAAAAACATATTTTTTCTATGCCTAAAAATTAATTGTTTTCAGCTAAGAATTAACCACTAATTTCTAAGGATTACACCATTAAAACCTAGGATAAAAGGTCCTAAAAAATCCACTAAAAATATCCTAAGCACTATTATGAGTCCTCTAATTACAGAAAAAAGAATGGCTCAAAAATCCTACTGGAAGGTTAAGAAATAAAATCTACAAAATCCAGCACTATTAAAGGAAATCCGAATAAAGCTAATTAAAAGGAAAATCAGAATTAAATCGAAAAATAACCAAAATTCAGAAAACAAAAATGTCAAAAATTTCTAATTGGAATTAAAAAGCTTATTAATTTTTTATGGAATTTTCCTAATCTTTTTACTATTATTTCAAGATTTATTTTGAAACTATATTAACTAAAAATTAATTCTAAAAAGAAATAAAGGAGGGGTTCATTTAGAAATTTATTTAGTTATTCTTTTATGGGCTTTTAATACAGGAGGTGAAAATAACAACAGGGCTAAGCCCATTTCGCAGAAGCCAGGGGGGAGGCGCAGAAAGTGATTATTTCAGTTCATTTTCATCATGGGCTCAAAATGTGGGGTGCGAATAGCAACATATGAGGGCCCATTTTCACTAGGAACCAGGGGGTGCGGATAACAGTCTTTTTTGCTTATTTTTATAACGGGCCTCAAATGGGGGTGCAGAAAGAACTGCGCTTGGGCCCATCTTTCTTTCCCAAGTAATCCTCATTTTATTAAAATAATAGAAATGAATTAAAGACCATCAACATAATTAAACTGGTTTTTTATTGGGTTTTAAAGTTGGTTAATTGGATCATTAACATCCTTGTCTAACCATTAAATTTCTATTAATCTTTTATAATATCATTATAATGATCATATTAAAAATAAATTAAATACAAATCTGAACCCAAAAACAAAACCCTAAAGACCTAATTTCCTTTTCTTCTTCTCCCTCACCCGCCGCGAACTTCTTCTTCTTCCACCTTCCTCTTCTCCGCCACCATCCCCTCAGAAATTTCCGCCGATCAAACCGGCCTCTCTGCTTCACCTTAACCCTACCGTCATCTCCTTCGACCTAGCCTTTCTACTTCCTCAAACCACAATCCCGAGCCACCGCAAGAAAACTTGACCTAAATCCTCTCCTATCTTCTTCGCATTCGCCATTGACGCCAACCTCCACACCTTCTTCTTGAACCAGCTAAATCCCCCTCTAAACTTAACTATAATCTTCACCACCGATTCGAAATTTTGAACACAGAGAAATAAGCCTGACGAAGCTAAACGGCACCACCGAACTAACAGGACTAACAAGAACAGCTCAATAAGGGCTTAGATTGTGGTACCTTGTCAATCGGAAACCGTCAGGATGAAATCTTGGTAAGCAATTCTTCAATTTACCCTTGACTCTTTCACCTCTCTTTATGCAATTATGTTGATAACCTGGTTGTCCTTCGCAGGCCCGCGTTGCTCCGAGCTATCCGCTGTAGGCAAAATTCCTCACCAACGAAGATTATCGGATCCAGAACACGGGGACAATGCTTCAGCCTCTTTGACTCTGCCGCGTCGTTGAATTCAATCCTGGTAAGCTTATTTGTGCTTCAACTCTTTCTATGATGCTTTAACTGCTAACTGTTCTTGATGAACTCGCATCGTTGCTGACGAATCTAACAAATGTTGTTGAATTGTGACAGGATCCTTGTTGCAGCTTGATGATGAATTGTGCAGGTTCAAGGATATTGGGAAAGAAAGACTATGGTTTCTCTATTGGAGATTGAAGGGATTGGATAGTTGAATCTTGAATATGGTGAATAATGAAGGTGCAGAGTGATGGTGATGATTGTGGAATTTGATTAAAGAAGAGGGAAGAAAAGGTTCCAGGAAATGATTCAAGGAGAAGAAGAATGGTGTGAGGTTTTGTGATGAGGAAGAATGGTATTTGATTGAGAAGAATGTAGGGAAGAAATGGAGAGGTTGTGAAGAAAAATATTGGAAGAGAGAAGAGAAAAAATGGTGAAGAGGAAGAAAATGGTGAAGAAAAAGGAATGAGGAAATTGATAAGAAAAGTCGAAGAAGCCGAATAGAGGTGAAGCCTCTGATTTATAGGAGATTTGGAGAAGATTCCAGAAACTTCAGGTAAACACCTCAGTTATGGTTCTGTTAGAATCAGTTGAAGGTTTGTTGAAATTCAGTTATTGAATTCGGTTATTGCTGTTATTGTATAACCAATTTTTTTTGTGATTTTGATCTTTCTGTGCTATCATCCTTTTCACCTCCAACTTTAGCTCTCTATTATACAGCTTTTTATTGACCTGTTTTCTCTGAATTCGGTTAGGGTGAATGGTTAACGGGTTCGGTTAGTTATAGATCTTTCTCAATCTCCTTCTGTTATGGTTGCAAGATGTAACTGAATTCGGCTTTCTTTTGAACTTGCAGGGTTGTTCTATTTTAAACTAAGGATTGAAGTGAAATCGATGCGGATTGATGAAGTATGTCAATTGTTTCGCGGCGTCTGAAATTTGCAGAATGAACGCTCCTCTTGTTGTGAGGTATTGATGTTGAATGCTATGAATCGGAAGAAAAGGTGGTTGAGTCTAAGTTGTGGTTAATGATGAAAATTATCGAGAATGCGGATTGAAAGAACTTGTCACAGTGGAATGGCTGAGATCAATGAAGTTTACTGAAGAGGATTAATGAGAGGTTGTCGTGACGGTAGCGGAGAAGACAAAAGATTGTTGATGAAGAGTTTTAATAAGATTCAAATTTTTTCTATGGGCAACATCTATGCAGATTGTTGATGATATCGAACCAAGCTTGACGCATTTTCGGTGAGTTCTCCTATATTTCGAATAAGTGATCCTGTTATCAGCTTTCTTTTCCCTTTCTTCTTTGACAAACTCCCTCTTGTTGTCGAACCTTACTTCTGATTTTCTCTTAACTGTCAAGAACTTCTGGTAGCTTCTCCTCCTTTGATCTTTCTGTTTTCTGTCGCGAACCGATTGTTGATTCTGGCTGAATTAGAACTTTTGTTGTTACTGCAGACTTGTTGTTATCACTAGGCTTCGAATGGCCGACATTTAATCAATGCAAGTGAATCCTCATATTGTTATTGATGTTCCTGCAGGTTTGTTCTTCCAAGGAGTCTGATGGGAATTGCGGCATGAAAAACTGACGGTGACGATCACTGAGGATGAAGATGAATCCGCGAGTATGGCGGTTGATCATTGATGCTGGAATTGAGGAAGAAGATTGGTGGAAATCTTAGAGCAAAGTTTCTTATTTTCCTTTTCAGCTTATTTCCTTGTAACTAGGTTTTCTAATTCTTAAGTTAGCTTGCAATTCCTTTTTTATGTAATCCTTTTTCACCTTTTCATTTTCGTATTGTAGAGAAAAACTTGGCTTTGTATAATAAACTTCATTGATGAATCTTGTAGCCGTGTATCACCCTTTTTGTGAAATTTGTTTCTTAATAAATTCTTGGTTTAAAGCAATGGATTAAAATAATGAAAATGAATGTGTACAACAAACAAAGGTTTATATGATTGGTTGACCTCTAAAAAGTGATATGTGGTATTAGTACAGATGAAATGATTATTTGGTTAATAAAATGGATAAAAATGATAAAAATGAATGTGTACAACAAACAAAGGTTTATATGATTGGTTGGCCTCTAGAAGATGAAATGATTATTTGATTAATACAATGGATCAAAAATGAACGGATATGTGAATAAACTGAAACTGAATTAATGGAAATATCTAGAAATATGGAAATTGAAGTAAAAGACGAAAGTGGAATAGACTAATCGGGAATGGTTTATAACAATGAGAACAGAACAAATGGATACGAAATCTCGATTTTAGCCCAAAGCCTATTTTGAATTCTCTCCACAAGCCCATGAACACAACTCCTTCTGAACCACTGCACAATTTTCCAGATAAATCACACCTCTTCCGAATCGTCTGAAACATGATATGCTAATTCAAGCAGATGAATCACTGATAAACAGAAGACTCCAACCAAACTTCTCACAAAAAACTGCTCGATAACCTGATGAATCTCAACACACGGCATCCTGAACTTTGAATATGCATGGTCTAAGAAAAAAAATCAATGACCCAACTAATCTTGCAGTTGCAATAATCTTCTGATAGTTTGACCAAAATTAGGTCAAACTCCTATCTGGATCGAAACACAACTGAACAAACGCATTTGAAGTGGAATCATTGTCCAGTGAATAATCTCCATCATTTCAATCCCTGACAGATACAAATAAGATACGAAACCCTAATTTCCCTGGGCCTTGATCACATGCCTTAGGAAACAATGAAATGCATGATTATGATGTTAACGATTAGTGAGAAATGCAGATGAAATAAGAAATGATACGCCAATTGAGGGAATGAATATGAGGGCAAATTTTGAGGTATTACAGCTGCCCCTATTCAATCAACTGCAAACCTGAACGAATAATTGCAACAGCTTTTAGACGTTCAAGGTGTGAAGTGATTGAATACTCGAATAAAACCTGAAAATTTGCACACTGAGGGTAATGGAAATGCCATCTGCCCATTTATTTATTTATATATTTTTTGTTTTGACCTCTAAATAGGTAACGATAATAGAACCCGGTGGAAATAGAATCACTGCAATCACTGCGACTACTGAACGAATCAAAGCCACACCGAGGATACCTGTTGGCGAAACAGGACTTAACGCAACATCAACCGATTTGCGACTCAAATAAGATCAACCGATCTAACACGGAGATGGTATCAACCGATCCATCCCGGAAAGCGAGAATGTAATATCATCCGATTTACAACTCGAAGAGAAATGATATCAACCGATTCATGACTCAAATAAGATCAACCGATCTAACATGGAAATGGTATCAACCGATCCAAAACCAAGAAACGCGAGAATGTAATATCATCCGATTTACAACTCGAAGAGAAATGATATCAACCGATTCATAACTCAAATAAGATCAACCGATCTAACACGGAAATGGTATCAACCGATCCATTATCTTCGCACTGAAACGAGACCATTGTACTTAAATGGAGACTCGAAAGGAACGGGATCGTTGTACTTAAACGAGAGCCCAAGACGCAACCGTTGTACCGAAACAGAGACGCGAAAAGATGAGACTGTTGTACTGAAACAAGACTCAAAGACGAGACCATTGTACCTAAATGGAGACTCGAAAGGAACGGGATCGTTGTACTTAAACGAGAGCCCAAGAAGCGACCGTTGTACTTAAACGGAGACGCGAAAAAATGAGATTGTTGCACTAAAACAATTCTCGACTGGGGATAACAACAATACTTGGTAGAAGCATCCACCCTAGGAAATGAAGTTGTATTCTGTGGGGAATATTTCAATCTGATTGGAGATGTAACGGGTCTCATGTAATATACCTCAAAACTGGCCCATGCTGGTATGCATATGTTTGAATTTATGGCGTAATGCTCCATGATGATGGAAATGCTACGCTTTGGAGGATGCAGACGCGATGATGATTATGCGAATGACAATGCAAGGAGATCTCCTGATAAGGAGACTGCAGGTATCCCAGATAACTTGGCTGGGGAGAAACGATGATCACTGCATTGATCTGGTTTGTCCTGATGAGGAAGAAACAACTCTGCGGGGAATGCTGTTAATAATACACCGGCTCTGAACAGCCACCACTGCCAAAAATAAATTGGACTTTGAGATTGAAGCGCCAAGACCCTGCTGGAGGTGGACCCTTCTTGAACTCTGATGGGGAAGTGAGGACCTCCTGATCTGGCTGAGAACCAAAGGCATGACACTGTTGAGGAAACCTCTTGCTGGGGAGGAAAGAACTCCTTATACTGCTGAGAATTGCCCCTGTCTGAAGGGAGACTTCTGCTTGGGGACGACACCCACTCTCTGCTACCTTATTGAGAGATTTCAACTTCCACCTCTACTGGGGATGATGGAGGATGTCAATGATAAAGCTTCCCGCTGAAGATAAGAGCTCAAGTAGCCACTTGATGGGGATAAGAGATAAATCCTCTCATGTTGGGAATGAGAGATGTAAGGTGTCTCATGCTGGGGATGAGAGATGATGATATCCTTCTGCTCAAGAAGTAATCTTCCATTTGCCACACTACTGGAGAAGGGATTGTCTAATGAGACTTGCTAAGGAATTTTGATCAATGAAGCTTGCTGATGAAATAACTCTTGAAGTACTGTGCTGACAACGGCTTTGCCCCTAGCCCCGGATTGATAGGTTGTCAACTAATCATGAGTGAACAATGGTTCTTTGCAATTTTCAACTTGCCTCAGATTAAGGTCCGTCAGAAGTAAACGTCTCAAGAGGATTTTACAGAAAACATGGCATGTGAAATGCCTCAGTGTCTTCAAACTCTTGGAGAGATTCGTTGGATCTCGAAATAACTTCCCCAGACTGCATGGTCTGTGCAAGAATTTTCCTCGCGAGGATTCATGAAAAACCTCATATCACTGTGAGATAGTGTGTCCTAGTATTTTGAACCTTGGCTAGGTGCTTCTGATTAACCGTCTTCAGGAGAAAGTAACTTCCAGTGCTCTTGGGGTGGCCTGCCCCAGTACAAGTCTTGAAGTGATCACCTCTGACTGACTTGTGCTTTGAAGAAAATATCCATACTACATACTCCTGGAGAGATTTGAATCTCAAGGTGATTACCCCAGATTGGCTAAAATTTGAATGAATTCCTCCGACTGATGGCTCTTTGAGAGATTTGGATCTCAAAGCTATTGCCCCTGATTGGTCGGCTCTTACCGCGACCGTTGGGAAAAGTCCCTATTCAATGGAGCTTCCTGGAAAAGTGCATCTCAAAAGATTGACCTTTGGAAGTTTCAGACTTCTCAACTCGGCAAGATTAAGCTTCTGGACTGAAGTTTCGTATGTGAAATTTTATGATGCCCAACAAATGTATGCAAGCAGAAAATGTTTATTCTAAGAATGAAAATTCTAATGCAACACACATATTAATCTTGAAGTTTTACTGAAAAAGATGTCGCAAACCTTTGTGAGCGAATCACTGGTTAATATACGACATAAAATTTTTGAATAGTAAAAAGCATGCACATGCAACACCAACAAAGATCTTTCAACACCACTCATAGGAGTCAGGAACGCGATATCGTGGTAGTACGCTCTCAAAAATAACCCCGTTTCAGTTAGGACTTTTGAGGGTTGTATCGTGGCCTGGTTCACGGTTATAGAAACAAAAGATATAGGCTCGAAGTTTATTTGTACCCACCCGTCTTCGTGATGTTCTCCATTCCTATGTTCAGCTAGCTTTCACAAGCGCTCACCTCTCAAAAAGGGTTTTATGATGGTTGAGGAACCAATTACACTAACGGTTTAAGCACCAATCAAGTTGTTGTTTGAAGACAGTCACCCCTTCGTCTTCTGTGTCTGTATCACACGACTTTGTTCTCGTTCAAGGATCTTTCTTGTGTAATCCTTTTTATCTTTTGCTTTTGCATTATTTTTCTTATCCCTAACTTTTGCCTGGACTGATTCTTGTGAATCTTTGATTGTGAAGTCCAGCGGGATGCCCTAATTTTTGCCTAAGTCGCTTGTTTTCAAGTTTCGACTTAGCGGGCTTTTTCATTCATTTTTTTCAATTCTTCTTTTTTTTGAACAAATCGTGTGACACTGTTTGTCTTGATTGCTTTGAAAGGGTCGTGACTGTCTCACTTCTTGGTTGAGGAAGGATAACCTTTGTGGTTTCCGGTCTCTGGACCTCTTGCTTGGGATAACCATTGTGGTTCCTGGTCATTGGACCTCTTGATTTGGTACAACGAAAGGTAATGGATCCTCAGATTTGCACTCCTTTTTGAAATTTGAATGCTCGGTCAAACTAACTGACGCCTACCCTGCCCCTGGGTTAAGTGCGAGGGTTTTTTCATGCAAAAAGAAACTCCTACTTCAAGGCTCAAATGGGTTGGCGAGGGTCTATCTCCCTTATATCTCCGGTGTTTAGGATTTGAAACAATGCCTGTACATCGTCAATAAGGTCTTTCTCAAAAGCACACAATTAGAGATTCATGCATTTTCATTTCGTCATCCTCCCTGATAGAGTTTAAGCTCAACAGTTGGTATTGCAATGCACATACACAAAATCATGAGTGAATACGAATGGATTACTTCAAGAAAAACATGTGCGTTATATTATGGTTATCATTCAAAAACAAATAAGTTTCATGCATGCATACAAATGTTTAAACAAACAATATAAACTACAAATGAAAATGCAGTAAAGAAGCTGAACATTGCCGTCATTGAGGAGACTTGACTCCGTATGGACTTATTGCTTCTAAAGATGCCTTTGCAAATTGGGAGACCCATTTGATGAGGAGACTTCAATATGTGAGCAGACTTTCTGGCATGATGACCTTTGAGTCGATCAAATTCGGGACCTCGTCTTCACTTTTGCCTCTGAAAGACTTGCAATCTTCAATTAAAAGGCCAGGTGCCCCAGAATGGTAATCATACTTGGCATTGAAACCCCAAAGGAAGCTTTGTCGGAGATGATCCTGATGCAATTAGCTCAACCACTCCGAATTTGCATAAATGAGGAAACTTGTTGCACGTACGACATCAGAATATGATCAAACTTCAAGTTGAGTTGTTCTGGGCTTTACCCATATGCTTTGGTCCTAGGACTCTCTTGGGAAGCTGAGGTTGGATGCTGACAAACGACATCTGGAGGGAGGAGGTTGATAAATGAAGTTGATAAATAAGGTTGCTCGGAAAGATCTTGCACGATCTCCTGCCTACGTATCTCCATTGACCAATGGAGAATCAGAGCAGCGTAGTTCCCCTCACTAGGGATGAAAATAGCTTCGTTCAAAATTTCCATAACCAAATCTCATCTAAGTCTTCATCTGGTTGACTTCCTCTTTCAGCAGTTTTTGACTTTGAAATAAAGCTTGCACCTTTGCCTGAATTTTCCCAGCTGGGTCTTCATTCGGTTACCTCCGCCCGGAGTTGCTTCAAATATATACCTTGATGAATGTGATTCAAGTTGTCCATTCTGATGAGAAATCAAGTCAGGAAAAGAATTTGTCTCTGAACACCTGTCAAGAATGCAAGGATGTATGCAAATGCCATGTTCAATTATTTCTGAGGAATCTATCCGCTTTGATTCGAGTTTTCACACATACAAAGTCCAATGGCGTGATTCAGATATGTGATCCTCAGAAATAATTGAACATATATGCTGGAATGATATGATGTCATGTATGCAACAGGCATGTGATCAATGGTCTGATGTTGGTGCCGGTGTTGAGCAATGAATCAAGTGTCTGAATAGAACCATAATAGCAGCACCATCTCTGTACAGAACCCCATAACTGAGAACCCAATAACTGTAGAACTGGATATCATAATAGAATAGTCACTGATGGTGTTGAAGCTGAACAACGAGCCAAGTGTCTGTGGAGAGTCACAATATCAAGGTCATAATGGTAATCACAGTAACAATTTCTCTGAATAGAAATCCCAGATCTCAGAATCAAAGAACCATAGAACATTGAACAATACTGGCAAAGTGGGTATGTTGAAGTTTAGGGTTCCTGCAAACCTGTAAACCCCTCCCAATCTCACGGGTGTGCTACTCGGGTCAACATCACGGACTCTCAAAGCCGAATAGCAATAATACGTTCACCATTTCCGAGAAATGGCTCATGACCAAATCAGGGAATCGGTTTGGCATTATGTACTATTCAGGGAGGTCTCAGCTGAGTCCGGAAAAAACAAGCATCTCTCATAAGTCCTCAGCTTCAAGCACTGAATCGAGAAACAATAGTACATTCATCCCGGAGGGTACAATACTACCGTCATACGAACAGTTTGCCTTGACTGAATTCCTATGAGAGAACCAAGCCATCCTATGCGAGTTCCCAATGGGCCCTCGGATGCGAGTGGGTTTGCCAACAAATGTGGTCTGCCACTGTCATCACTGGAGAGGGGTGTTTCCATTAAGGTCCTCAAAGATCGGTCACCAGATGCACATAACTATCAAGGTTGTACCCTGAAGTGGAGAAGAACCCCCACACAGAATAGTCCCGAGACAATCGCAATCTGGGTGTGGAACACATCACCACTCATCATGTAACCATGCGAGCACAACGTGTCCACGCTAATCCTATAGTGCACTCAAGCCGGGTAGTTGGCTTATCTCACAGTAACTCCCAACCCACAGAAAAAATGAAAACCAGCATAGCCAGACAGTCCAGTATAATATGATGCATGGAAAATAAATACTGAAAGCGGTAAATAAATGCGGTAAAGTAAAGCTGTAAAGTAAAACTGTAAATGAAAAACAATAAAGCTAAACTAAAGCACACAACAACAAACAGATATACACCCAAAGAAACAAAACCAAACAGGCGCTAGGATTGACTCTACAAGGGAAACCGGAAGAATCAGGTTAGTCCCCAACAGAGTCGCCAGCTGTCGCTCCCGGGATTTTCATCCTAGTACAAACGCGAAAGTGGCGTGGAAAGGTTAGAGTCGCCAGCCAGACATTTTTATCCCAAAGGAATGGGAAAGGTAATTTTGCACAAACCTGAGGAAGAAGGAAAGGACAAGGCCTTGTGAACCAAAGATCTGAGTTCGGGAGTCGGTTACGACCTGGGAAGGTATTAGCACCCCAGATCGTCCGCCGTACCCGACGGGATCCACGCTTGCTTGTTTGTTTCAAAGGGTGAGAAAAATAAAGTGCTGCTGAAATGAAATAATGGCTATCTGGAATGGAATGGAAATGAGAAAAGAAACTGGAAAAGAGAATGGAAAGAAAGGGGGAAATGTAGGGAAAATAAAGAATGTGCTCGAACGGGCCCTACCCCGCTGCCTACGTACCTCATCGGGATAATGAGGATCAGAGCCGACGTAGTTCGCCTAACCTAGGCGGGAACTATTTGTTTGTGTTTTTTATGCTGAAACTGCGTATGTCTATGCTCAGGTGTTGCAGGCTCGTCCGGTACGAGTGCGTTTACCGTCTTGCATGAAAGACAAGTCGCCGCGAGTTTGCGTTGTGAGTGAATGAGATGAGAAAAGAAGTTCCCGCAGGATAGTCGCTTGTTATTTGTTTTTGTCTTTTAAGAGAAGTGTTTTGAATTTATTTGTTTTATGAAACAATCCCTTGATGAGACTTGTACATCATGATAGACGAGCTTACACCACTCCAAGATGGAATGAATGCAAGTGCTTCATGGAATAAGGCTATACACAAAGGATCCCTTCATTTATTTGTTAAGTGTTTTTGGATTTTATTTGAAGATGAGAAAGAGAATGACTCAAGTTAATAAAAGGACAAATCTAAGGGACTAAGACTCAATCCTAATTTTGTTTATTTATTTACAAAAGTGGTCCTATGGTTTGTGAAGTTTTCTATTCCTAATGAGAAACTTGAAACTACTAGAATTCAACTTACTTCTTAATGAAGTTAAGTTGATTCTAAGAACAAATGGGGAAGCCTATACAAGTTATAAGATCAAATGATAAGGCAAAACAATAGAAATGGACATAGGGAATAAAATTCTAAACAACACATTAAAGGCATGAATTAAAAAATAGTCTATTTTATTTATTCTAGTTCTAATGACAAAGAAACTTTAAGCCTAAGTACTAAATCAAAGTCAAGCCTAATATTCATTCTACAAATCAATTTAAACTAACCTAAGCCTATATTAAATTCTAAGACTAAATTTAAACTAAACCATATTTTTTGTACTTTATTTTTTAATGGCCTACACTAATGGGAATTACACATAACTAATCCTAAGAACTAATATTCTAAAAAATATCAAAAGTTCTGTAAAAAATATGAAAATTAAACTATAGGGACCTAATATTATCTACAACATTGTGTTACAAGGGATTCTAAAAAAACATATTTTTTCTATGCCTAAAAATTAATTGTTTTCAGCTAAGAATTAACCACTAATTTCTAAGGATTACACCATTAAAACCTAGGATAAAAGGTCCTAAAAAATCCACTAAAAATATCCTAAGCACTATTATGAGTCATCTAATTACAGAAAAAAGAATGGCTCAAAAATCCTACTGGAAGGTTAAGAAATAAAATCTACAAAATCCAGCACTATTAAAGGAAATCCGAATAAAGCTAATTAAAAGGAAAATCAGAATTAAATCGAAAAATAACCAAAATTCAGAAAACAAAAATGTCAAAAATTTCTAATTGGAATTAAAAAGCTTATTAATTTTTTATGGAATTTTCCTAATCTTTTTACTATTATTTCAAGATTTATTTTGAAACTATATTAACTAAAAATTAATTCTAAAAAGAAATAAAGGAGGGGTTCATTTAGAAATTTATTTAGTTATTCTTTTATGGGCTTTTAATACAGGAGGTGAAAATAACAACAGGGCTAAGCCCATTTCGCAGAAGCCAGGGGGGAGGCGCAGAAAGTGATTATTTCAGTTCATTTTCATCATGGGCTCAAAATGTGGGGTGCGAATAGCAACATATGAGGGCCCATTTTCACTGGGAACCAGGGGGTGCGGATAACAGTCTTTTTTGATTATTTTTATAACGGGCCTCAAATGGGGGTGCAGAAAGAACTGCGCTTGGGCCCATCTTTCTTTCCCAAGTAATCCTCATTTTATTAAAATAATAGAAATGAATTAAAGACCATCAACATAATTAAATTGGTTTTTTATTGGGTTTTAAAGCTGGTTAATTGGATCATTAACATCCTTGTCTAACCATTAAATCTCTATTAATCTTTTATAATATCATTATAATGATCATATTAAAAATAAATTAAATACAAATCTGAACCCAAAAACAAAACCCTAAAGACCTAATTTCCTTTTCTTCTTCTCCCTCACTCGCCGCGAACTTCTTCTTCTTCCACCTTCCTCTTCTCCGCCACCATCCCCTCAGAAATTTCCGCCGATCAAACCGGCCTCTCTCCTTCACCTTAACCCTACCGTCATCTCCTTCGACCTAGCCTTTCTACTTCCTCAAACCACAATCCCGAGCCACCGCAAGAAAACTTGACCTAAATCCTCTCCTATCATCTTCGCATTCGCCATTGACGCCAACCTCCACACCTTCTTCTTGAACCAGCTAAATCCCCCTCTAAACTTAACTATAATCTTCACCACCGATTCGAAATTGCGAACACAGAGAAATAAGCCTGACGAAGCTAAACGGCACCACCGAACTAACAGGACTAACAAGAACAGCTCAATAAGGGCTTAGATTGTGGTACCTTGTCAATCGGAAACCGTCGGGATGAAATCTTGGTAAGCAATTCTTCAATTTACCCTTGAATCTTTCACCTCTCTTTGCGCAATTATGTTGATAACCTGGTTGTCCTTCGCAGGCCCGCGTTGCTCCGAGCTATCCGCTGAAGGCAAAATTTCTCACCAACGAAGATTATCGGATCCAGAACACGGGGACAATGCTTCAGCCTCTTTGACTCCGCCGCGTCATTGAATTCAATCCTGGTAAGCTTATTTGTGCTTCAACTCTGTCTATGATGCTTTAACTGCTAACTGTTCTTGATGAACTCGCATCGTTGCTGACGAATCTAACAAATGTTGTTGAATTGTGACAGGATCCTTGTTGCAGCTTGATGATGAATTGTGCAGGTTCAAGGATATTGGGAAAGAAAGACTATGGTTTCTCTATTGGAGATTGAAGGGATTGGATAGTTGAAGCTTGAATATGGTGAATAATGAAGGTGCAGAGTGATGGTGATGATTGTGGAATTTGATTAGAGAAGAGGGAAGAAAAGGTTCCAGGAAATGATTCAAGGAGAAGAAGAATGGTGTGAGGTTTTGTGATGAGGAAGAATGGTATTGGATTGAGAGGAATGTAGGGAAGAAATGGAGAGGTTGTGAAGAAAAAGATTGGAAGAGAGAAGAGAAAAAATGGTGAAGAGGAAGAAAATGGTGAAGAAAAAGGAATGAGGAAATTGATAAGAAAAGTCGAAGAAGCCGAATAGAGGTGAAGCCTCTAATTTATAGGAGATTTGGAGAAGATTCCAGAAACTTCAGGTAAACACCTCAGTTATGGTTCTGTTAGAATCAGTTGAAGGTTTGTTGAAATTCAGTTATTGAATTCGGTTATTGCTGTTATTGTATAACCAATTTTTTTTTGTGATTTTGATCTTTCTATGCTATCATCCTTTTCACCTCCAACTTTAGCTCTCTATTATACAGCTTTTTATTGACCTGTTTTCTCTGAATTCGGTTAGGGTGAATGGTTAGCGGGTTCAGTTAGTTATAGATCTTTCTCAATCTCCTTCTGTTATGGTTGCGAGATGTAACTAAATTCGGCTTTCTTTTGAACTTGCTGGGTTGTTCTATTTTAAACTAAGGATTGAAGTGAAATCGATGCGGATTGATGAAGTATGTCAATTGTTTCGCGGCGTCTGAAATTTGCAGAATGAACGCTCCTCTTGTTGTGAGGTATTGATGTTGAATGCTATGAATCGGAAGAAAAGGTGGTTGAGTCTAAGTTGTGGTTAATGATGAAAATTATCGAGAATGCGGATTGAAAGAACTTGTCACAGTGGAATGGTTGAGATCAATGAAGTTTACTGAAGAGGATTAATGAGAGGTTGTCGTGACGGTAGCGGAGAAGACAAAAGATTGTTGATGAAGAGTTTTAATAAGATTCAAATTTTTTCTATGGGCAACATCTATGCAGATTGTTGATGATATCGAACCAAGCTTGACGCATTTTCGGTGAGTTCTCCTATATTTCGAATAAGTGATCCTGTTATCAGCTTTCTTTTCCCTTTCTTCCTTGACAAACTCCCTCTTGTTGTCGAACCTTACTTCTGATTTTCTCTTAACTGTCAAGAACTTCTGGTAGCTTCTCCTCCTTTGATCTTTCTGTTTTCTGTCGCGAACCGATTGTTGATTCTGGCTGAATTAGAACTTTTGTTGTTACTGCAGACTTGTTGTTATCACTAGGCTTCGAATGGCCGACATTTAATCAATGCAAGTGAATCCTCATATTGTTATTGATGTTCCTGCTGGTTTATTCTTCCAAGGAGTCTGATGGGAATTGCGGCATGAAAAACCGACGGTGACGATCACTGAGGATGAAGATGAATCCTCGAGTATGGCGGTTGATCATTGATGCTGGAATTGAGGAAGAAGATTGGTGGAAATCCTAGAGCAAAGTTTCTTATTTTCCTTTTCAGCTTATTTCCTTGTAACTAGGTTTTCTAATTCTTAAGTTAGCTTGCAATTCCTTTTTTATGTAATCCTTTTTCACCTTTTCATTTTCGTATTGTAGAGAAAAACTTGGCTTTGTATAATAAACTTCATTGATGAATCTTGTAGCCGTGTATCACCCTTTTTGTGAAATTTGTTTCTTAATAAATTCTTGGGTTAAAGCAATGGATTAAAATAATGAAAATGAATGTGTACAACAAACAAAGGTTTATATGATTGGTTGACCTCTAAAAAGTGATATGTGGTATTAGTACAGATGAAATGATTATTTGGTTAATAAAATGGATAAAAATGATAAAAATGAATGTGTACAACAAACAAAGGTTTATATGATTGGTTGGCCTCTAGAAGATGAAATGATTATTTGATTAATACAATGGATCGAAAATGAACGGATATGTGAATAAACTGAAACTGAATTGATGGAAATATCTAGAAATATGGAAATTGAAGTAAAAGACGAAAGTGGAATGGACTAATCGGGAATGGTTTATAACAATGAGAACAGAACAAATGGATACGAAATCTCGATTTTAGCCCAAAGCCTATTTTGAATTCTCTCCACAAGCCCATGAACACAACTCCTTCTGAACCACTGCACAATTTTCCAGATAAATCACACCTCTTCCGAATCATCTGAAACATGTTATGCTAATTCAAGCAGATGAATCACTGATAAACAGAAGACTCCAACCAAACTTCTCACAAAAAACTGCTCGATAACCTGATGAATCTCAACACACGGCATCCTGAACTTTGAATATGCATGGTCTAAGGAAAAAAAACAATGACCCAACTAATCTTGCAGTTGCAATAATCTTCTGATAGTTTGACCAAAATTAGGTCAAACTCCTATCTGGATCGAAACACAACTGAACAAACGCATTTGAAGTGGAATCATTGTCCAGTGAATAATCTCCATCATTTCAATCCCTGACAGATACAGATAAGATACGAAACCCTAATTTCCCTGGGCCTTGATCACATGCCTTAGGAAACAATGAAATGCATGATTATGATGTTAACGATTAGTGAGAAATGCAGATGAAATGCGAAATGATACGCCAACTGAGGGAATGAATATGAGGGCAAATTTTGAGGTATTACAAATATATTCGTAGCATTTTGAATAGTCCTCGATTTATTTTAATTTTATGATCAAAATAGTTATTTTGTAAATTTGAGAAAAGTGGGTGTTACAATATACCCTTGAATAGGTGCCACATTTTGTGGCCATTATATTGAGATATAGCGCCAGTCATATTTTATGGTGGTGAATGCCACATTGTTATGTGTCTACCAAGACAAAAAGTGGCGCATGCCACTTGGTTGGATGATGAATGGGTAGCTCAAGCCACCCTGAGGTGAAAATGGCACTTAATTTTCGTTATGCCTCTTATTTTTAATAATTTAATACACCTAAATCTTGTTTCACCATATTAGTAATTTTAATTAAAAACAATACCAAAATATTAATTGCAAGAATATCATTTTATTAAGGATCAATAATGGTGTTAAGAATTTAGAATTTAGATGCAAATAGAAAGTAGCAGTAGCGATCAATATGAGATTGGTATTAAAACTGTGTTGGTCTTTGACAGAGAAAAATAATTTGAAAACTTGATAGAAAACAGAAACATACTAGCATGCGTGTATTTTATGACAGATGGAATTATAAAGAAACAAAAAATAGCCAGATTTTGTAATAAACTCGTAATAATAGCAGAATGTTAAAAACGGTACTGATTTAGTCGGTTTAGCAGAATTAGGCGAAAAATGTAGTTGCCCGAAATTTAACGAAATTTGTCGGGGTAAGTTTGGTAAAGTAATACTTGATTTTTATTGTGTTGTTTTGTTGAAAATATATCGTAAAGTCGAGTTGCGGGTACGGGTTGAATTGGTAAGTTGTTCCGGTTACGGATAGTTATTATGTTGTGTATGTTGAGGGCGTTATAAGCCAAAGTTGATTTTAAGTTTTCTATGTCGTATATGTTGTTTGTGTTGCTTGTTTATGTTGTTTAAGTTGCTCAAGTTGTTTAAGTCGTTTGTGTTGTCGAAGTTGTTGAGTTGTTCAAAGTTGGAGGCTTAAAAGTCAACGTTGATTTAAGTTGTTAGAGTTGTATAAGCTGGTTGTGTTGTTTGATGTTGTACGTTGTTATGTTGTAAAGTCGTGCATGCTATGTAGATCATGTGCATTTTTAAGTCGGAGCTGTTGCTCACACCACGTTGGCCTGGATTGGCACTAAGTTGAAAGTTGAAGGCTTATGCCTTGATTGCCTCGATAACCTGGCAATAATTTTAAGTTGGGAGTTTTACTCCGAATGGTACCATGTGCATTTGCATAGTCGAATCATATCTGTGTTATGCTATTTATGTCGAATATGTTGTTTATGTTATTTAAGTTAATAAGTTATGTATGTCGTACAAGTTGATAAGTTGTTTATGTTGTTTTCAAGTTGATTAAGTGAATTGTGTTGATTAGACTGATTAAGTATTTCGTGTTGAATATATGATTATGCGGTTTATGTAGAAAATGTTGAGGAATATAATAAGTAGTAAAATAAGTTGATAAAAAGGTAGTTGATTGTTAGGTTGTTATTTTGGTTGAAGTTATGAAGTGGTGAACTATTTATGAGCCTTATCTAAGTATTGTTTATCATATGTTGTTTATAATTATCGATATATCACCCCTTTTGTTTGAATGTTACCACTATGTTTGTAACGTGCAGGTAGCTTGCAGGAAGATGGTTATCTTCATTAGTTCGAGTCGGTGTCGGTGCTCTGATATGTAACACTCGAGGAATGGATGCTTAGTTGTTTTAGTTTGTTGTTTTCAAGTTGTTTTAGTATAATTATGTTGTTGCTAGGTTATTTCGAGTTGAATAATATATTATACCTTGTTTAGTTGAATTTTGTTGGAAATTCGCTGCGTAGTTGTAGAAGTTGAATTTGGTTTCATAATGAAATAAAGTTGATGTTTTTAGTTTTTTACGAAACGGAAGTGTTATGTATCTATTTTCTTGAAATTAAATGAAGTTTTTTTATAAGTTGAAAAATGTAGCATCCTATTTGCGTACTTGTTGATTGAAATTTTAATACTCTGATTTTCATTATATTCGCTGGGTAGAAATGGGGTGTTACAGATAACCCACAGAATTTCGAAGACTTTAGACCTATTAGCTTGGTCAGTTGTGTGTCGAAGACTATCTCCAAAATGATGGCTGATAGATTGGGTATTTTGATTCATAAATTTATCTCCCCTGCTCAAATTGGTTTCATTCCTGGCCGTCAGCTTATGGATGGAGCTTTTCTCGCAAGTGAAGTTATAGACTACGCAAAAAGGTTCAAGAAGAATTGTTTAATTCTCAAGGTTGATTTCATAAAGGCGTGTGATTGTGTTAACTGGGAATTCTTAGAGTCCTTTCTTATTAAGATGGGTTTCGGTCACAATTGGTTGTGTTGGGTGTGTGGCTTAGTTTTCAAGAGTTTCATGTCTATCTTGATTAATGACAACCCATCTAAAGATTTATAGCTTCGAAGGGTCTGAAACAGGGTGATCCTCTTTCTCCCTTCCTGTTCGCGATAGTGGCAGAAGGGCTTTCTAGTTTGGTTAGATCAGCCATCTCTTGTAACTTGTTGTCGGAATTTAAGATTATGGATTCTCATTCAGCTAGTATCCTTCATTTCGCTGACGATACGTTGATCTTAGGGGATGGGGCGGTTTCAAATATATGGGCTTTCAAAACCATTCTTAGATCTTTTAAATTAACACCGGGTCTGAAAATAAATTATGCGAAGAGTTGTCTTTCTGGAGTTGGAATGAAAGTAGGTATTCTTGAGGCTGCTGCTGATTTTCTACATTGCAAATTTGTGAGTCTGCCATTTCGGTTTCTTGGTTTGGTGGTTGGCGGAAATCATTGGCGTATTGCCTTCTGGAAGCCGATTTTTGATAGATTGAGAAATAGATTGTCTTCTTAGATAAGTCGTAATCTATCCATAGGAGGAAGAGTCACCTTAATCAACTCGGTTCTAGCTAATATCCCGATTCATCAACTTTTGTTTTTCAAGATGCCTAAGAAAGTAGTAAAGGAAATTATTGCAATCCAAAGGTGTTTTTTGTGGGCAGGATCTTCGACCAAAAATTTCATATCTTGGGTAAGATGGAGTACGGTTTGCAAACGGAAAGAAGATGGAGGTCTTGGAATAAAACATGTCGGTAGATTTAACAAAGCTCTCATGTCAAAATGGGTTTGGAGATTTGTTAGGGAGGGCGACGAAATATGGAGGCCTTCGATTGTTAGTCGTTATGGAAACTTAAGTTTATAAATCCATACTTTCAAGGATGTTGGTTAGTGTTATAGAGATTCAATTTGGATGAAGGATTTGTTAACAATTGTAGGTGAAACAGAGCCTACTAGTTTTGCAGCTTGTTATCGTGTAAACTAGGTTCGGATAGGAATACAACTTTTTGGCAATCCCGTTGGTTGGATGAATCTATTTTGAAAGAAACATCCCCTAGTCTTTTTCAAAGGAGTGATTCTAAGAACAATTCAGTTTATAACATGGGGGCTTGGCAAGCTGGATTTTGGAGGTGGAACTGAAATTTTTTCGGCAATGATGGCACTGCTGGTATGGAAACAGAAGCGCATGAGTTATTAAGTTTACTAGAAGTGCAGCCAATTACATGTGGTTCAATGAATGAATGTTCTTGGCTTCCCAACAAAAAAGGTGTCTATTCGGTGAGTTCTTTTTACTCGATTATTAATTCTTTTGCCACGAATTCTGTTTTGGAAGTGAGAGTTAAAGATATGTTTGAAATTATTTGGAAGACGGTTATCCCGTTGAAAATCCAAGTATTTGTTTAGAGATTACCAACGAAATCTAACTTGGTTGTAAGGAATATTATTGTTAATGATGTAGATAAGGTCTGTTTGTTTTGCTATCAACACTTAGAGGATTCCAATCATCTTTTTTTCTCGTGCAATAAATCGAAGACGGTTTGGAATAAAGTGTGTGAATGGGTTGATATTGGAAGGATAGAAGAGAGTGATTTCTACCTTCACGCTAAAGATTGGAATTTTAGCATTAAAGGCCGGTGCAAATCGAATACGGTGAATTCGATTTGGTTTATTTCATGCTGGACTATTTGGAAAGCAAGGAATAATATATCCTTCAATATGATGGTAATTGTAACATTGAAGATATGGTTTTTGATATCAAAATTTCATCTTGGAATTGGTTGTCTTTAAGTCGGTTGAACGATAAGAATTATAGTTTGTATGATTGGTTTCATTATCCTATCGAATTTTTGTAATCCCTTAGGTGGAGGTTTTGGTAGGTTTTTTAAGGGGTTGTTGTGTGTATTCCCCCTCTTTCGATTTGTAATTCTTCTTTCTTGGAGATTTTCTTATTCTCCGATTAATTCAATTGCTTATAAAAAAAACCAAGATGAAGTTGCTGCTATTGTTGTTGCACAAATAATAGCAGAAGGGAAAACACACATCATACACATTTTGTTAAGTAAACACAAATCATATTTGACATAACCATATCTACACCAAAATCTACAGTGTCATATAATGTCGAACTTTATTAAGAAAAATAATGCTCGTATGCAAAAAATTCTGACATCAAAATAATCTGGAGCAGTTAGCATCGCAAATTAAAGTTTATTAAGGATGACCTTTCTTATTCTATTAAATTAAAGTTGGTCTTAGCTTAAGGTATGCAAAAAATTCTGATTTTATCAACAAATTGGAGGAAACAATGAAATCATGTTCTTTGCAGTAGATCCTAGTTCCGATAAAACAAAGATAGAAACAAATTCTATTTTTCTAATGGAAACTATTTTGATTTATGATACTGTCTGAAAAGTGACAAATTCTATATAGAAACAAAGACTTCATGATGAATGAGCAAATGTGGTTTTGTTGAGCTCTCTGACCCTTCTGTGATGGGAAAGCATTTTAGCATACCTACAAATATTTATATAAAATCAAAACCTAGTTATGAAATGATTTTATTTAAGTTTATTTGAGATTTGAAAAGATTTAGGTTTACTTTAGTTTATGGTTTATTGGAGATTTAGGTTTCCTTTTTTTATTATTTTCACATCTAACTTTGTTTCCTTTTTTTAATTTTATTTTTTATATTTAGATAATAGTTAATTGGCTGGAGATTTGAAAATAGTTTTGTGATGCAAATAAAATAATAATAATGTGTCATTTATTTAATTTTATGTAATTTATAAATTAATTGAATAAATCTATCTTCTTGGTGTAATTACAGGAAAAGAAAAATGTTATTAATCTAAATACGGGAGAGAAATATGAGCAATGCTATTTAGTACGAATGAATTTGAAGAAAAAATATAAGAATGCACACATGTCACTATTTTAGAGGTTAATTTTAAATTGATTTTAAATTTAACTTCCTTTTAAATATGGATCATAGAATAGTGGTCATAATGAATGGTTGAGATTTATTCTTGCATTTTTTATTTTTACATTTTCTTACTACTAAGCATTTTCCAATAAATATATGCTACTTATTGAAATCTATAGAATTAAAATAATAATTTAATAAATATTTGAAAAGAAATACATGTAACCCAAAATAATTAGTGATTAAAATATGAGAACAATAATTATCACTTATTGAAATTTATACAATTAAAGTAATGATTGAATAAATATATGACTTTGATTTAAATACGGAAAAGAAATATTTTTGCGGTCTTTTGTTCCGGCGGTGGATGGGGTCGATCACATTAGGTGGAAGGCGACGGATACCGGTAACTTTTCAGTCTCTAGATTTTGTGTTTTATCCAATTATTTTCGGTTTCCTTTTGGTCCGAAAAATGAATTTGATGAAGCTTTCACCAATATATGGAAAATGAAAGTTCCTTTAAAGGTGAGATGTTTCATTTGGCATAGTTTTTTTAATAGAATACCAACCAAGGATAATCTAGCTTTTAGAGGGTGTGAATTTGCAAACATAGATAGTAATTGTGTTTTTTGCTTTGGGTGTTCGGAATCGGTGGAGCATTTACTTTTGAGGTGCGAAGTTGTGAGATTGATTTGGAAGGAGGTTGCCGAGTGGTTGGGAATTTGTTTTAGAGAAACTTTTAGCTTGAAAGAAAGTTTTTTAGCGTGGTGTCGCATGGGTAAGAAGTTGGGTTTGAAGAGGGGATTTGAAGGAAGTGTTTGGTTGGCTACTTGTTGGCACATATGGCTTTTAAGGAATGAAATAATTTTTACAAATGCTTTGTGGAATATAATGGATGCGGTGTGGAACATCAAAGTTATTCTTTGGAGATGGTCATATATCGGGAAGAATACTCATTCCAAATGTAACTTTTACGAATTCGTTAAGGATCCGTGTTTTTATTTATCGTAATGAGCATTTGGCTTGTATTTTTCTTTGGGCTTTGTTCCTTTGTTTTTGTAAGCAGGTTGAGAACCCTTAGTTCTCTTTGGATATTTTCTAAAAAAATTAGGTGCATGAGGTGTCGGTTTTAGTAAGATATTTTCTCCTGTTTGTTGTTCTAATCAATCTTTTTGGTTTTAAGACATATTTAGTGGTTGAGGTTGTTAGTCAATGATGGAATAATTAATCAAAGATAAATTAGTAATTTCATTCATTCTACACAAACCAATCAAATACCATTATATTACATTGTAAGAAAAATATTAGGTTAATTGATTCAAAATTTGTAGGTTAAATTACAGTTTTGGTCCCTTTATTTTATCAAACTCACGGTTTTAGTTCTTTATTTTCTTTTTAAACAGTTTTGGTCCCCTTCTCAATTTTGGTCCAAAAAATGTTGATTATTCATGAACTGTGCATGAACTGTGCATGAACAGTACATGAACAGTACATGAACAGTGAATCGAAATTTGGATGAAAGAACAAAACTGGTTAAAAATAAAATAGGGGGACCAAAATCGTGAGTTTAATAAAACTGGAGGACCAAAACTGTAATTTAGTCAAATTTGTATTATACAAAAAATTTAATAAATAGCCCAAAATTCGATGGTAGTAATAGTCATGGTTATAAGAGTTTTTTTTTAAAAGAAAAATAGATATTAGGTTAAAAAATTAAAAAAAAAAAATTATTATACAAAAAGTGCAATGAATAGCACTAATTTATATGTATCAAATATCAGTGGCAACATCCTTATTCATTATTCTTCAATATGAAAAGAAAGATAGTAGCTTCTTACAAATCACCATTCCTCCTCACTAAGATTAGTAGAAAGAAAACTTGTACAGAATCTGATTTTTATTTATCCGATGAGTGTTGGGAGCATGTGTTCAAATTCATCAATAACCACAACCGCGACTTAATTCTCAATCACTCGTCTCTAAACACGTCTCTAAACAGTTCCTTTCCATAACCAATCGCTTTTTATTTTCTATCAAAATTTACAATCCTCAGCCTTGTTAGAAAGAAATATTTAATATACAGAGAGAAATTTAAAGACTATGGTTATAGATTTTAAGAGAAAAAGAGAAAAATTATTGGAAAAAATTTATTTTTTAAAAATATTTAAAAAATATAGTTTTCATAAAATTCTAAATATAAAATATATTTTATAGATGGATGGAAGAGATTAATGGATGGATCAGATGGATTGGATTAGATTTTTTTATTGGATTAGATTTTTTTAAAGAAATTTTAATTGATTGTTAATGGATTGTTTTGATCCATCCAGTAACAATTCAATTCATATTCATCCAATCCATCGCCATATATAATATATATTGAACCGAATTGAACTCGTAATGTACCTATGAGAGAACTTCTAAATATAGCATTGTGTAATTGAATTTTTTAAGTTATATGGAGACAATGTTAACAACTAATCTAATAAACTAGAAACTGCTAGTGGTGTTAAAAAAAAACTATGAACCGAACCGAATCGTTGAATCGAATTGAAGTTAAAATAATCGAACTGTTATATTTGGTTAGTGAACTGAACCATATTGTACTAACAGTTCTAGAATCTAACCAAACCGAAATTGAAAAATTAAAAATAGCTTAAATTTAAAATTAAAAAAATTCAAAAAAAAAAAAATTAACGGTTCGATGCTTTAACTAATGGTTCGGTTTGAAAAAATTGTCTTGCAATGGTTCGGAATTTCAGTATATCAAACCAATAGTTTTGGTTCGGTTTGGTTCTGAATAAATTGAAACGGTTTAATTCGATTCGAGTGAGCTTTAACTATGGTTGGGTTCGGTTGTTCAGTTTTCTCATAAAATCAACGGTCCAAGAAACTGCCCACTAGGCAATGGCAAATGAAAATCTTGAGACAGAAAATGCACCATTTATTCTGTCTGATATGGTATGGTATCTTTTCACTTTGAATGATACTTCAAGATGAAAACTTTTAAAGAACATATACAATATGATTAACATTACACATTATATTCTTTATAATATATTTCATGATTGACAATTACTGTTATCTTCACTGAACAGAAACATTTATTATGCTTAGCAATCTTCCAGTCACATAGGAACTCTAAAGACATCTAAACAGAAACATGCAATGGTGGTACAACTCCATCCCGAACTTGCTCGCTCCTCTTTTTCCAAATATTTCTAAATCGCTGAATTCAATATTGCTTTTTCCTAGAAGAATAATTTTGAATGAAAAATTATATGATATTGGAATCTTTTCTGTGTAATATAATTTAAGGCAAATGAATGACAAGCAATACAGTTTAATTTGGCATATAACACCAAACTGTTTGCATTAAATTGTACTACATTTTATAAAAATCTTATAAAATTTACTAAGGCAATTACACCATAAAAAATAAAATAACTTAGAGAAGTAAATGTGAAAACAAAAAACATCTTGCATTTTAGAGTTCAAAATTCAACGAGCACTTAAAAAAAAAACACTAGATCAAAAGACATCCATGACGCGAAAAGAGTCTCCTCTTTGTTTAGGATGGCAGCGATTCTACCATTTGAGACAAATTGGCCATTGGGGAAAATGCTTTTGGCAAATCGTGTACCCCGGCAGAGAATTCAATTATGATGGAGCTCGCTCCGTGAGAAGAGACTAATCTGTGAAATGACGTGGAAGTTCGGTTTGCTTTTCTTTGTGGTTTTGTAAGCGGTTATCTTTCTCAATGATGGCCTTGAAAATATCATTTCTTCAACAATATTAGGAAGTAATTAATTTACGACAACACATCAAATCGATCTCTCTGAATTGCGTGCAGTTATTTACCACATACTTGATTCCCTCCTTTGTAACATGATTAAGCGAAGTGAGTTTCAATGGGAAACGAGAGATTTGAACGAGAAGGTTGTTGATGACACCATAGTAACAGGAGAGGTCGAGGGAGATGAGATTGATGAATCTTGGAAAGAGGTGAGAGAGTAAACGGCAGGTTGGATTCCATATGGTGAGTGAGAGGCGTAGACGGTTGGTAATGGAGAGAAATTGTTTGTTAACTATGGAAAGAGCTTTGAAATAGTAACGGTTTTCGTCTTCATCGTCATTGAAGATGAATTTGAAAACATATTCCCAGCAATCATCATCTAAGTATACTAAATTTCTTGAAACTATTTGTTGCTGAGTTTCGAGAGACTTTCTCTTACGTTTCATGCTGCAGTGTACGATTACTTCCGGCTAGGAAAATTCAGGTATGAGGGTTTAGGTTTTTGTGTGTTAGGAAATAGGTTAGATCCGAGGGATTAAATAGAAAGAAAAAAAAGTTTATATATATATATATATATATATATATATATATATATATATATATATATATATATATATATATATATATATATATATATATATTGCAAATTTATGAAAGATAGGGCGAGAAAACAAAGTGGTGGATTGCGAATTTTGAGAGAGAATAAAAGTCTATTATTAAATCATTTAATTAATTAATAAAACAAAAATCTTACTTTTGACCCAATCACTAATTAACATAAAATATCTATATCCAGTTCTCTCTAACCTGTATATAAATATGTGTGTATGAAGTCAATTATGTATTTCCCGATATTATTGAGTATAATTTGGATGAAAGACGCGACAAATACATTCTCACCTTTTCATCTGACCTTTGATAATGGTTCATCTGCATCCTCTTCATCATGGGTCACTCTTACAATTAATTTTTGTTTCATATGCATCATGGATTCAAAGGGTTTTTAAGCGATAACGAACTAGGAAACCCTAATTGCTTGATCTTTTAGCATTTATGGGCCATGTGTGTAGCATTTTGGTGTGGACTTAATAAGGACTTGCAAATGGGCAATAGGGTCAACTATGAAAATTTGCATTGGATTCATTGGCCTCTCGATGGGTTTTAACTCCATAATGTAGTCTTTTAATTGCTTGATATGGTGTTAAGGTAATACAATATTAAAGAAATTCAAGTCATATTCAAATACAAAATCAAGATCCAATTCAAACTTTTCAAAAATAATTTGGAGGGAAAATTGTTTCTTGGAGAGCAAGTTTTCAAATTTCACACAAAAGAATTCCAATCAAATTCCATACATATTTGCATTTTGATCTACAGTTGAATTCGGTCAATAATTGACCAAAGTCAACCACTAACTAAATCCTAATCCTAAAACCCTAACTATTTTTTTCTTCATTCACAATATAAGTCTTTTTGGCAAAAACTTTCATGCCATACCCATTTTGTGTGCCATACTTTGGTGAGACATTCTTCAAGCCAAGATCACCACACTAATTTAGTATTAAACCTGCACCAAGCAAACATCATAATCAGTATTCTAACTATCATTCCACAAGCATAACACCAAGATATTCAAATCAACCTAAGGCATAGTTTTATCACATATAACTAACTCAAATTGTAGCTAACATGAATCCATTGAATTCAACTAACTAACTTAACAAAATACAGTTGTCACTATATCTTAACAAAATACAGTTGCCAAACAATCAGACATGCATTGAAAAAAATAGATCATTAGAAGAAATAGTATTCATTTTCTTTAAGCTATTTAAGTATCATTTTGTTTCCACCATAGCATATGTCATGTCTGTGATAAAACATTCATCCTAACATATAAACCTTAACAAATTAGATCCAAAAACCAATTGCGATGATCATTAAGACTTCAGTTTTTAGAATAATATCAACATCAAACCAAAGAAAAATAGAAATTAAGTTGACTGCTAAGTTAAATTGTTATCTTTTCAATTAAAACCAATGACCCCGATATATACCCAAACTGTCGATAAAGACGGTAATAGGTTTGACACAAATTTGATTCATGTAATATATTTTAAGGAAGAGTAAAAGAAAAACATTAAAATTTAAAACTTCATATAACACCCAAGTGTGTTCATTACATTAGTATTTAAAAATAAAAGAGTAACTTCTCAGCGAAACAAATCTAAAAACCAAAAACATCTTACATTTTAGAGCTAAATAGATAACTGAATTTTTCTCTTTTTTAATGATAGTCTTGATGAAATATTCTCTTTTTTAATGATGGCCTTGATGAAATAATTGAGATAACAACATCAGCACTCACTTTATCACAAAAATACAAATAGATCTCCTTCAATTGTGTGCAGTTTTCAATCACGTGCATCACTCCTTTTTCAGTGATATAATTGCAAAAGAATAGGTATAGTTTCAAAAGTCCAGAACAACTCTTTGAAATCTGATAGAGTGTTTTATCATCAATCCTTGTATGTGACAAGCTCAACACCTCCAGTTGAGGAACTACAAAGTTCATTTTAAGTCCTCTCACTTTATTACTGTCGAAGTTCAAATGTCTAATCTTAGAACATCTGCTTAGGACTTGATAAATACTTTTTTTAGATATGCGATAGCAAGAACCCAAATCAAGACGCTCTAAATTAGGAAAAATGGAAGCTAACAATATGATGCTTTCATTTTCTATATAAATATTGTTGGCCAAATTTAGAAACTTTAATCGAGGGTTCAGATCAATATCCTTGAAAGAATCAGAACTCTCTACACTCTGTCTTAGAATGCTTTCCATTGTGATCTCAGTAAGTAAATGACATTTCCTAATGATTGCAAACAAGGATGAGTTTGTGAGCTCATAACATTGCCAAAGTTTTATAATATCAATTTAATCTTTAATAAGTTTTAATACCTAAAATTATATTTTTGAATTTTATATACTTAATATTTTCTTATATTTTAAAAAATTATTATATATTTTAAAGGTCTCTCTGTTGCTGGATAATGAAAGCCAATATTGTATCATGAATCCAATTGTGAGTGGTAACAGTGTTAAGGATTTGGAGAACCAACATTTATATACTTGCATAGCATTCTAAAGTTTCAAAAATATATCCTTCATCTACAATTGATTAACAAAATCATACGTAATTTTTTAATCATTTCTATTTATATTTCTTTGAATTTTTCGATCTTCAATTTATAAGGATCGATTTAAGTCTTTTATTAATTTAAGGTGAACACTCCGGTATCCTTAAATTTAGTTGGGCATCGGTACTTTCAACTAATCAAAATATATTATTCAATGACACATCATTTGATTATTTTATTTTATTTTAAAATAAATTAAATTTTTACCATAATTTATACTAAAGGTACCGATATTCAATTATTTATCATGGATACCTAAGAATTTACCTTAATTTAATTCTAAAATAACAAAAATGGATGTTAACACAAATATGTAAAAACAAAATACTTTTAAAAAATAAAAAATATATATTTATATATAAACTAATTAATTAAAAACTTAATCTTTTTAATATATATGTTATAGATCGACCATATTGATAACTGATCGACCGCCCAAGCCCAATAACAAGACGACCATTCATCATGATTTTCTGTGGTAGTTGTCACATTTCAAATTTTGTCTCTCATTCAATAGATAGATACATACTTCGTTAAAATTGTATCATCTACATATGCAATTATGCATGCATTCAAGCTCTCATAATGCTTGAAATATTGACCAAAATAAATTTTCGGTTCTACAGACAAACCAGTTGAATCAATTTTCAAATGTACGTAAAATTAGTGAACGAAATATTTTTAAATAGAATTTGTAGATGTCAATTGTATTAATCTACTGCTCGCGTAGTTTAACCTGGTTTGTTCATTCTATTTCTTCGACTACTTTTGCAGTCGCATTCTGATGCATTTTCAACCGGACATTATGTTACTTCAAAATTTGATTTTTTTTTGCCGGATGTTTATTTTGCATAAATCTTTGTAATGCATTCATTTTAATATTTCGATCGTTTTCCCACTTGATTTTATTCATTTTGAACCTTTTTTTTCAAAATGTTGAAATAAATAAATAGAATTTAATAAATAGTTTGTTTGTTTTTATTTTTGTCGTAATAAAATTGTTTGAATTTGTTTTCATTTTCAATTTAAGACCCATTTTATCACCAAGATATTTAGGAGGACACTGTAAGTATTTTATTAATTTAGTAATCTTAATAACTACTATAAATACTAACTAAATATTGACCAATAAACTCAGTTAACCGACCTAGCAAACGGCGCCCATGAATCTTGAGTATCCTCGCTCTCATTATAAAATTAAGTATTTGACACGTATATTGTGCCAGAGATATATTGTCGATTATTTTACGGATTTCTGTAACATACCAGAATAATGCATATTATATTTTGTGTATCCTGATGAAAATTTATAAATTTCAAGTGATAAATTATGTGACGATATTTAAACCATACAATCGGAATGTAAAAATGACGTATATAAATCCAGATGGACAAAAAATGTAATATATAAATAAAGTCGAAATACACAATAAAGTAGCATGAGATGAAAATAAAATACAAACCATAATGAATCTTGTTCCGGACTGGGCCTCGAAGACATCGTTGGCCCATAGCCCAACATGTCGGGCAGAGGCACATCCAGTCAGTCAAGCCTTCTGCATCGTCGGACAAACTTATAATTGTTCGAGCAGGTGCTTGGCGCGTCGGGCAAACACCATATCCATTGAACTATGATGGGGAGACCTCGTCTCCCCATCACCTGCCACGTCACCCAACTGTCCACCTTATCTCCTGAAAGATAGGGGCAGTTGGACCAAGGGCAAAACCACGTGCTAGGTCTTACACACTCCCACGCGTACCTTGGCAGTTCTTCCTTGGGCCTAGCTAATACAGCCCAAGGAAGAACCTTGGCCCAGTGCTTGGGGATCACTATAAATACTATTTTTCACTAAAGGGTCAGGTATTCGGAAACACTCTCTCTCTCTCTCTCTTACCATTTATGTATCGTATACTCACTTTGGCATCGGAGTGCCTTGCAGGTACACCCCTTTCTCGCTTGTCAACCATCACACTGTTCGTGCTCGACCTCTAGAGGGCCCTTCTGATCAAGTAAGAATGAATCTGAAGTACAACTATTATATACTATTGCACTGATGTGTATGTCGGACTACATCTTTTATGCCCCCTCCTTCTCCTCTACCATCAATCCCCCCTCCAGGGGCAGTTCTTGGGCCCGACCAGGCTGGGTACATGTCCAGGCTCTGGGGGCCCAAATTGTTTTTTGTTGTTTTAAAAAAATAAATTAAAAAATAAATAAATAAATAGAAAAGAGGAAAAAAGTTTGTTCACCACATCGTTCACAGTTTCACGCAACGCTAGCATAGAGGAAGAGAAAAAGGGTTTCGTTCAGAACTTTGCAATTTGTAGAAACTAGACTGTGAGAAATTTGTATTTGAAAATTGTTTTGTATTTGTAAATGTTACTGATGCAATTTCATTCAGGATTTGTAAATACAATTGTTCTGCAGAAACTTGACTGTGAGAAATTTGTTTTTGAAAATTTTCTGATGCAATCAGTATTTGTAAATTTACTGATGTATTTGAAAAGGGTTTCGTTCAGGAGGAAGAAAAGGAGGAAGAAAAGGAAGATGATCAAAAGGACAAAGGTGAAGTTGATAAAGAAAAAGCGCCTAAAAAACAAACCTCGTCTGAGAAAAATCTCCAACACCTTTCTACTTATCAACGTTTGACCCCAAAAGAAGACATGTCTGGGGACCAACTATTGGCTCCAAAGTGGTCAGGCCCTAGGGAGTATTCCCGAAGGAAACTTGGGAAGAGTTTTGGCTCTTCTAGGAGCAGTACTTCGACGGCTCCTAGGGGCTCACCTTCAGATGACTTCGTTGGTCTTATCCTCAAAAAGATCAAGGACAATTTCTTCAAAAGGGATATCCACATTACCTTGAATGCAGACCCAACTGCCCTTTTTTCCTAAAGGATACTCTGCAAAAGTTGGATCTTTCGACACTTGATCCTAAGGTCTCCAACTCCCTCATTGAACTGACTACTCTGGTGAACTAGATGTCTGATGATTTTAAATTTATTCCGAATGTCGAAAAAATCATTGAGGCAACTGGTACAAAGAGTTGTTTAGTCTGGGATCGACCATCTGGTCCCCAATGAGTGGGCTAAAAGCAATATCACATAACTAATCCTCAGTGTACTCAAGCACACTCGTCCAGTCAGAGATGTGCGAGAAGTGTTGGAGGATCAAAGCCTGAAATAAAAAAAATAGAACACACGAAACATCGGTAATGGTTTTTCAAATATGAAATGAAAATGAAAAAAACCATTCAGGGAGCAACAATTATTATCGTCAATAGTGTTACGCTTCATGTGACCTACTTCTTCCTCCACACACAACCTTCTCTCAACTTTGAATATAGGTAGACCAAGCAAGTCACTCCCCAATTGTACTCATGGATCCGCTTGGGATCCACAAAGTACCATAGGTAGACGATGTATGTATAAGTGGCACTTTTGTCCACAAAAATCACAATGTTAACCAAAAAAAGCAGGTACGCTCCCAATGCATGCGGTTTATGGAGCACCACCTGCTCAACATCACCATCAACCTCTTGTGATATAAGAATCTCATCATCATGGATCGTCTTCAGGAACTCAAATCTAGCATGAGCACCCCTGGTCCTATCCACCTCTTTTTTTCTTCCCCTGAATCAACCCCAAGATACTCTACCATCATCTCGATTGTCTCGTCAATAGTAATCCTCCCATGATCTAGGAATCTCCCCCTGATCAGAAGATATAACAAATATGAGACATCATCGAGTGTGATAAACATCTCACCATGCAGAAGATAAAACGATGAGGTCTCCGAGTGTCATCTCTCGACGAATGCATTAAGCATCTCGTAGTTGACTGTAATGTGACTGGTCATGCACAAGTCCTTCCAGCCAGATAAGGACAGAACCGACTAAAACCATTCCTCCTTCTACTAAGGCAGTGTAGTAATCTTCCTCTCGTGATTAAAAAACTTTTGGGGATCACGCTCCTCAAATTTGTCAGAAATAATCAATGTAAGGAATAATCAATGTCAAAAATTATCAATGTCAGCAATTAAAATTAAAAACCCAACTAATGTTATCTCTCCGTCCCAGATATGTCTGGCAGTATAGTATGGGTACAGATGTAGTAAGGACAAATCAACTGAACCTCCTCCAAAAGCCTATGACTCGGCATCCGCAGAAGCCCCACCCTCTAGAGGTGGCACTAGATCACCAACATCACCAGTAGTAGGTGGGACTGGATCAACAACATCATCTGTAGGAGGTGACACTAGTTAATCTTGAAGTCTGCAGGAGGATGGGGGAAGTGATGCGCCAGATGGTGAATATCGTCTCTTATAGGAATAAGAAGGTGGAATAGCCTGACGAGAAGCATGAACCCTAGAAATAGACAACTCTTCCTGAATAGAGGAACCTAGAGCCTCCAGAATATGTTGACTCTGCTCCCGCCAAACAGATGCGTGCTAAGCAACCTTGCCATGTCTCAATTTGTCTATCAGCCATTGTTCATGTAAGTTAAATTAAGGCATACCATTAATGCACGCAAACAACACACAAGTAATAAAATCTATATATATATATATATATATATATATATATATATATATATATATATATATATATATATATATATATATATATATATATATATATATATATATATATATATATATATATATATATGTATATATATATATGCGACAAAAAATTCCGAAGATATATCTCCGAAATCACCATAAAACTAAAACGTTTAAAAATTCTGGAGATGCATCTCCAAATTTTCCTACAGAAAGTTAAACACTGAAAAATTTCAGAGATATGTCTCCGAAATTTTTTACAACTCAAAATTGTGTCAATGGCATAATGTACCAAATGCAAGGTAAAAAAAAATGTTCTTATCACAATTTTTAGCCAACAAACAACTAATACACTATGTCTAAACTATGTTAGATGTGATTTCTACTCATTTCTAATCTTAATCATTCATTTCTACTCATTTACACCAAAACTCAAACATTTATCTTAAACTCGAAAAACTTACTTGAAATTAATGTTTTTAATGAAGTGGGATAATGTTACATATGAAGATTGATATTCCCTTGAAACTTGTTTGATGAAATTTGATTTGTTATAGAGTAGTGTAATAAGAGTGATTGAGTTGAGTTTGAGAAAATTATAAAATGAAAGAACAGAGTCTAACGTGACTTATGCTCCAAAATATTTTAATGTTAACTTATATTTGAATGCATTCAGAGATATATCACCGAAAACATAAGACATTTATGAAAATTTACATGGTACAGTAAAAACAGAATGGAAGAAATTATCTTAAGTTTTATCATATCTTCAAAGAAAAAAATTTAAGAGTGCCAATTCTCTGAGAGAAAGAAGATCTTGTTTCTATCATTGTTTGATAGAGAGCTAGGGGTTATATAGTACATCATCTAAGTCGAATGAGATTGAAAGATATATTATTATATCAATCAAGAGCATTTGTTATCCTAATTTTATTTAATAGAGGCATTTTATGGGAGTAATCCTAATATATCAATCAAGAGCATTTGAAAGATATATTATTATATGGTGTATTGTAATGTTATACACCCTAAGGCATAAGCTACTAGAGTCACTCTTCATATTAATGTGCTAGCACACTTTATTTGAGACCAAACAAGACATTTTCACAATGCTCCTGTATTGAAATTTTACTGCCAAAATATGTTGTTTGCTGAGCATCTCGAATTTTTCGTATGTCTTATCTCGTCAATAAGCGGCCAATTTAATAACAGTTGCAGCTTGATACAAGTCTTAGACATGCATCATGCATCCATGCATTAGTCTTCAAATTCTCTCACCTCAATTTCCTTTCCCTGCTGAAGAGTTTCCTAAAGTTGCAAAAAGAATCTCAGTTATATAATAGAACAAAGAAAAGTTAACTTGAAGCTCAAGTTTTCAACCATAGATTATTGGAAGTTACCAGTTTCCTCTTCAAATCAGAGATTGTCTTCTCTCTCTGATGAGCAAAAAACTTCAATGACTGAAAAAGCAGTAACCAAATCAGTCTTGAATGTGAAATGAAAAAAATACAAATAAAGGGGAATGATGAATGCAAAAAAGAACCATCACTTACTCCAATTCTCTGCATTTCAAGAGACCTTTGTAATGCTTTTCTTTTAGTTAGAAGATTTTTCGCGATCTTTTCTTTAGGCCGACTATAGTTTTTACCGCGGTAAATAATAATAGCATGTCCCTCTTTTAGTTTATCAACCGAAACTAAAATTCCGCCACTCTCTCTTTCCATAAACTGTGCAGTGTAGATGACCCGACTGAATAGTCTCTGCATTGTTATGACCTTCGCTACTTCTCTGTGTTTCCAATGTTGATGCAGTCCTTCCAATACACCGTCGAATATTCCTCGCCTTCCTGCGCTCATTGTTGAGTATAGCTTCTTAGACAAAGGCTATCCAGACTAACGAATAGAGACGAATCGAAATTCAAGAAGTGAAATTGGTTTACCGAGAACTAGGCAACTTCTCATCTTCAATCCCATCGTTCGGAAACATTCTCTTTCCTCATCAGTCATCATTTCGAAGTCTATATCTTCTCCAGAAGGTTTCCATGCAGCATCTAACTTCGATAATTCTATTAATGATCTCTCTATTTTCTTGTTAAGCTGCAGAAAACATATAATTAATTTTAAGAGTGTATCAGAATCTCACAATGAAAAGCTTTATAGCAAAGCGAAAAAATCGATAAACCAAATCTCACAATGAAAGCTTTACGCTGTTGCACTTTCAATTCTTTCTCCAATTTATATATTTCTGCTTCCAGTGGAACGTTAGAATCTACATCGACTTCTTTTATGTTCTCGTGCTTATTTCGAATTTCCATATATTCTGTCAAACTTCCACTTGTACTAGTGTCTTGCTGTGGCAGTTGAAATTCTTCGAAAGAAGAAAAGGCTTGAATTGCTTTCAATCGAGTAATTTCTTCGTGAAGTTGACAACTTTTAAGCTCCAATTCTCTCCTTTCTACCAAATCTGCAACTCTTTTTGGAAGGAAATCTTTTCCCCTATAGAGTAATATATAAAACTTGTTGCGCAATAATAGAACTCCTCCGGTGAGACGCTGTATTGTAAATCATCAAAGTTATTCTTATCGGTTTCTCGATAAATAAACCAAAACAACCTAAAAAGCAGCGCAATCTGCTCATATACAATCGCTCGAAATTAATAAAATCGAACTCAAAGCAACATGAAACTCAAGCTCATATACATAATACAGCCAACAAAACCTCAAACATATTGAAAAGTAGATTTTCTATGAAACTTGCCTTCAGTTCATTGGCCATTGTTTCATTGTCGGTATTCTGAACTCCGTACTTGATAGCAATTTTCACTATATGACTCTTGTGCCACAACTTTAAGATAGCAGCAGCTAAGCCTTGATGTCCTCGGTTTCTTCCTTCATAATAAAGATCGAATTGCATCTATTTTTAGCATCAAGCATAAAACAAGAAAATAAAAATCTAATAATATATTTTCAGCCCGATAAGAAATTGAAGAACTTAATCAAGAAGGAGGGTACTACCAAGAACAAAATGAGTTGGTAAAGGGTGCGAAATCTTTCTGAAGTATGTTAGTTCACCATCAGTTAGTTTTACATTAGTATGAGGTGGACAAAGCCTAAATGGGGGCTCAAATCCAGGAACCACTTCTGGAAGTAAGTCAGCATCAACCGGAAGCGGCTTGTTCATCCACCAATCAATGAATCGAGGTCCTAAACCGTCCAATAATCTATCACATTCCCTCTCATACAATGATCCGCTGGTCGGTTGGTAATTTGCATCATGAATGTCAGTTGATTGAGAATCCTTACGATCCGCATTCCTGCTCAGTTTCTCACTTGTAGTTCGGTCGGATTCAACCAGGTAATGATCATCATGTTTGGTGGCTGATTGCACCTCGCTCGTTTCATAAGAATTCGTTCTTTGACTAGGAGGAATATATTTGGTATAGATCTTTGGAGAAGCTTTAGAAGTCAACTGATAGTTGCAGCCTCTGTAAACCACCAGAGCATCCTTCTTACTCCATACAACCAAGCCTCCAGTCTTTGTCTATTCAAACAGGAAATGAACACTATATAGCCATCACATAACATGGAAGTATAACCCATATAGCACAAAACAGAATAATTTGATTGATATTTCATATCTCTGGAGCACCGAAACCTCTAAAAAAAGGCGTGTCTTTGTCCCTGAAACTTGTAATTACCTTTAATTTATTCATTTTTTCAAATTATTATGTTGTGTCAAGCGTGTCAGTGTCCTGTTTCTGGTGTCCATGCTTCTTCATAGTTTTGAAATACAAGATTCAATAAACAAAAAGATCAGATAAGAATGGGGAGAAAGAAGCCTAACCTCGACAATTTCTCTAGCTCTATCCATATTTTGACATAAAGGGATATCAAATTTAACCATAGCAAGTTCATTTGTCCTCCAAGTCCTTTTAATTTCCTTCACAACATCTTGTGTAACACCAGCTTTCTTAACCTTGACCCAAATCCTCATTTTTGCAGCTTCACCTCTTAACCTTTGAAGCAACGTCTTATCAACAGCCAAATCCGCACTAGTTACAATTTTTTCCTTTTTCACCTTCAAAAAATCAATCTTTTCATTCTTCTCCCATGGCATTCTACTCTTAGTCACAACCTCCTCATTCTCCTTCAAAATATCCAAACTAGCCACAAAGTTTTCGACTTTTTTAGAACCCAATTGAGTTTCAGCCTTGTGAAGCTTCTCAACTCTGTGGGCAATTTTCTTCAAGGCTCTTTTGCCTTTAACTTCTTTACCGGTTAGAGATTTATCTGAAAGGTCGCGTTTTTCGAGGTTGGGATTGGGGTGTGAAGAGAAATTGGGAAGGTCTTTGGGTCGGAGAAGAAGAGGAGCAGTCATCCACGGAGGTGTTGGGGGTTTGAATTTGATGGAAACATCATCGTCATGAGAATGAGAGTTGTTGTTGGAAATTGGAAGGGAAGTGGGTTTGTGGTGATTAAGGTTATTGTTGTTGTTTTTGGGGTTTGAGGAAAATGATGATGAAATATGAATAACAGAACATGAATAGTTAAGGAAGAGCATAATGAATTGATGATGAATATGTGTGTCTCTGATCCTCAAACCCAACTGCAGTGTTCTATTACACACAGGATGATGTAATGGAATTGAACATGATGGAATCCATTCCATCTAAATTTTCATTTTTTGTTCCATCTAATTTGGGGTGTATGTGATGGAATGTGATATTTTTAATAAGATATCCAAACAATGAAGTGGAATCTATATTTCATTCCGCTCCATTCCATTCCGCTTCGCTATGTTCCACTCCGCTTCGTTACGTTCTATCAATCTAAACATAGCCTCACATACTTCAAATATTTTATATTAAGAAATTATTCATTAACAACACTGCAGAAAACAGAAGTGCCGTTTACATTTTACTTACGTAGAAACGACACTTTGTTGTCGCGTGTATCAAATTCTTATCCATTTTCCCTTTCGCTTCAACACTAAACCAGTTAACAGAGAAAAAAAAAACACACACATCTTCAACTTCTCTTTCAATTCAATTTCATCATCTTCTATAACAAATCAACGAAACCCTAAAATCCCAATCCAAAAAAAAAATGCTTCTTCAAACAAGAAACTTCACTGCACCATGTTTCACACCAAAAGCACCAACTCCTACTACTAAAATCTCTACTCACCCTTCAAATTCAATCTCATTTCGCTCAACAAAGTGTTCAGTTTCAACCCAATTGGAACTCAAAACCGATAACAAGTTTACCAAACCATTTCCAGCTGAAGTTTCCAGAACCATTATGGATTTAGCTACGACTGGCACGCTTTCTACTTTGACTCAACGCGGTTGCCCTATTGGTATTGGAGTTCGATTCGCTGTTGATTCTGAAAACGGAAACCCTTTTTTCTATTTCAATCATAATTCTATTCCTACTGCCAATGATGAGATTGATGACACCCCTTCTTCACTTCATGTTAAGGTATTTTTCTATTCAATTGTTTGGAACAAATGAAAAATAGTTGATTTTTTTAATGCATTGTATTTGTTTGTGTTTTTGTTTCTACCAGTTTTTACAGTCGGGATTGCGTACACCTCAGTGCACACTCCAAGGAACACTTACCAAACCGCAGGATCCAGGTTTGATCAAAGTGAGTGGATTCAGATTGATGCCAATTATTTTCAAATTAAGTTCAATGATATGTAATCAATTAGTATTAGTATAGATTGGTGCATATGCAAGGTTATTTTCAAATTGTGGTCGTAATGAATCATCGATTTAGTACCTGAAGCTGAAATTGTAGGCGTCGATGAACAATTTGATCTCTTAAATTAACATAATATAGAACACATTAGTTTGGCTCAAGTGGTTAATGAACTTTAGATAAAGTTAAATCGATTGGAGTACTGAGTTTGAACCTTGCCTGGAATATTCCCTGGGTGAGTTTTGCTCATCTCCTGGTCAAATTGTAATTACCATAGCTCATTTCCCTTGGAAACCAGAGGGTTAAGACAAAAATATTGCATTAGTTCTTCTTGGACAATTGCAGAGACTAAATTGACTAACTCAATGTGATTGGGGGTTTTCAACTTTGGAATCATTTTAGAATTTTGTTAATTTTAATCATGGAGAATTTGAAGGGCAAAGTTGCTGAATTATTCATTGAAATTACGAACACATTGTTTGTTATCTTGCCATTATGAAAGAATTAGAAAGGTTGTTGAGAAATGTGGCAGATGTTTGACAAATGTGGTTATGCGGAACTCAAAAAGTCCATCCTTGTGACCTCAATTGTAATTGCATACAGAAATTTATAACCATCTAAATTTGTGTATTCTGTTTATGTTTGTTTAATCAAGCCTCTACTGCCACTCTGCAGCGGCTTGTTTCTTTGTGGAAGAAGAGGTTCGGAGAAGAAGTTAATCAAGATTTTATGTATATTATTGATGTAGATATGGTGCTGCATTTGGATGACTTCCAGGAGGTTGGGACCCGACCCTTCACCTTTTTTAAATCATATTCTAGCCTATACTACTAGTGTACTAGTACTAAGATTTCATGCTTTTTAACCTTACACAAGTTGGTTTCTTATATAAGTTGGCTATGTCCCTGTTTTTTCAGGAAGGTATCTGGTTCACCTCTTTAGACTACAAAGATGCTCAACCCGACCCCCTTCGAGAATTTGCTGAGAGTTTAGTAGCTGAAATTAACACCAATAATATGGAAGACATCACTCGCTTTTGTAATGTCTATGTTGACTTGGATTTCCAGGTACTTTCCATTACAGTTTTTTTCGATGTATCTCTGAATTTGAGATTTCACAGGCTTGCGCAAGCTAGCCTAGCTTTTGTGTCTTCCATTTCATGCATATTATCAACAACAAAACTTTGTCCATTGTTATTTATTTATTTATTATCCATTGATTTAACTAGTACACCTGATGCATCTGTGTAGCATTTTCTTTATTCATTCATGTCCTGTTGTGACTGCTAAACAAAATCCAACTTCAAAAAATCATTGGGGACCGATAAGTTAGTTTTCAATGTATTTGATTTCCCATTATAGGTCTCAGAAGCAAAGATGATATGGGTAGATCGCTTGGGCTTGGATATGCGTTTGTTTTCTCCTAACAACGGTCTATTTGAGGTCCGCATCCCTTTCCCTAGAGAAGTCACCGATGAAAAAGGGGCCAAGTCAACATTTAATTGTATGTCACAATTGGCTTGGGAGGTAGAAAGAAACTTCCATCCTCTGGATTTTGAGAAGGTTACAGAATTGAAACACATTAAGTCGTGATGCTCGAGATATAATTTTTTTGCACAACCACTTACCAGTTTCGTCAAATATGCTAGGTGAAGCTTTGTAATTTTTCAAGAATATGACCATTTTCTATGGTGTTTGTATTACGTGATGATTCATTTGAGGCTTGATGTTGAGATCAATTTGAAGACTTAGCTTGACTAAGTTTTGCAAGGTTTAGTTTTGGCTTTTGTCTAGTCTGTTGCAAGGTTAATGAGAAGATATTAAACCTGTTGGCCCTTGTGCCTCAAATATTGGATTGAAAAATGATAAACTCTATTTGTAATTAGATTAAGACCAACAATAAAACTCTATACAACATGAACATAAACCCTAAAATAAAATTACCATTTTAATTACTTCAAACCTCAACTAAATTTGCAGGGATGGATCCTGAAAATTTTAGGATGTGGAGGCCGAATATAAAATTTTGGTTGCGTTATATGATATTGATATTAATACTTTTTATGTAATGTAAATGATAAATATTTCAGAATTGAGTTGAAGTATTAGCATGAGCACAACATATTAATAAACAACAGGGTATTATAGTTGTGATTGTTTGTTCTGATACTGGAAATGGTCAGTGAGGTAGGAAGAATAAATTGATTATGGGTTGTGAGAGAGGAGGAAATTATAAAAGAAAAAATATATTTGAAAGTAGTAAATCTTCAGATGATATTGATAGTATGAAAGTGAAATGTCCTTTTAGGTTGAGATCCGCGTCAAGTGGTATTGGTTGGAGGGTGGATATTAGGTGTGAGTTTCACAATTATAAACTATATATGAGGATTTAGATTGCCATGACATATTTGGTCGACTAAAAGATCATGAGAGACAGTTTGTGAATGACATGACGAAGTATAACATGGCTCCACGGTACATAATTTCTACATTGAAAGACAAAGATCTAGAAAACCTCACCAATGTTACCCTGTATAAAGCTAGAGCTACATACAATGCGAGTAAGAGAGGTACATTGACGGAAATACAAATATTGTTGAGTCTTATTCATAAAGAAAAGTACATGTGTTGGTCAAGAAATAGGGAAAACTTAAATGTTGTTATTGATATCTTCTGAACACATCCTGATTTAGTGAAGTTGTTGAATATGTTTCACTTGGTTTTGATTTTTGATTTTACATACAAGACCAATAGGTATCGGTTACCCTTGTTTGAGATTTTTGACGTTAGTTGGCGTTTTCGGTAGGGTTTTCCTATATGGAACTTGAAAGGGAGGAGAATTTCACATGAGCACTGGATAAGCTCAAGAAGTTGTTTTCTTTCGAAAAATTGCTACCCAATGTTGTTGTGATGGATCGAGAACTTACGTTGATGAATGCAATTGAAGTTGTGTTTCCAAATTCTAACACATCGATTATGTTTGTTCTACATTTCCAAAAATATTAGCATGCAATGTAAGGAATGTGTTAAATCAGGAAGACATGAACCTATCATGGATCTATGAAGCAACATCATATATGCAAATAGAGAAAGTGAGTATCTTGCACACTTGAAGCACTTTGAGACTATATGTGTTGATATATCTGTGTTGTTAAGTATGTGAATGAAACATGGTTGACACCATATAAAGAAAGGTTTGTGTCTGTTTGGACTAACAGAGTCACTCATTTAGGGAACTTATACCAACTTCTTTTCGATATTATTATTAAGCATAATTTAAAATTTTGTCTTATTATGGTTTAATTATTGCGGTTTAGGGTGTAGTCTGCTCATTGGAGGCTGTAAAATTTGTTGACTTCAAACCGAGGAGATTTATGCCGAAGTTGGGATGCTATGAACACCATGCTGAAGTTGTAGCTAGGTTCAATCAAAGTGTTGTTTCAAAAAAATATTGTCAATATTAAACATCAGTACATTACTCCATTCTATCCAACTTGCACGGTTTTGTTTCAAGGCATTATATATAACACATCGGGAAAGTGCTAGAAAGGGTAAAATTTGTTGGTACAAACAAAGATATTTGTGGTTGCTTCATTAGATCTACACATGGGTTACCTTGTGCGTGCCAACTTGTCGGTTTCCAAATACATGGTTTGCCTATTCCTTTAGAACCAATTCATGTTTTTTTGGAAGAAGTTACACATTCAAGAGCATGTTAATGATCATGAGGATAATGACACAAAGATGGATTTAGGATAATGGCAAGGTATTTATCATCATCAAGATTAATCGATGTCGGAGATATTATCTCTATAAAATAAAATAAAAAATAGTATAAACACAAAATAAAAAATGAAGATCTCGACAGATTAATCTAAAAAAAAACATTAGCATAAGCACAAAATAAAAAATAAAGATCTCAGAATGATTAATCTCAAATACATAGATCAAATTTAAAACACATTTGATATTATATACTTATACTTAAATGATAAGTATCTACACAACCCAATACACAAATATGATAACTAACCAATTACCTCCATAGTAGTTATAAGAAGTTTATTACTAATACTAAATAGATGTTTCCATCACTTTCTTACACCTAAAAAGTACACCTTATCAAGGAAAAATAACTAGGCAAAGTTGGATGCATATATTTAACAACATCAATAAGCTATATCTTAACCAAAAGTAAAGTACTGCATATGACATCAGTAACAAACCGGATTTACACAATATACTTTGAATCAATTCAGATGTTACTAGATAGATTATCAAGCTCTTCTTGCAATGCACGGTCATACAAATGAATTTCAATACTTATACTATTGCTCATCTTTCCTACAATACATGATTCTAACAATCCTATGTTTCAGACTCTAACTCATGCCTAATAGAACAGATGTGGTTTTTAAATCATCATATGCAGAACTCAAAGTTCAGGCACAAGAGGAACCCGAAAAGAGCATGTACCACACCCCTGCTGAATGCAAACAGCCAACCAAAACCACGACTGCGGTCCAGTCAAAATCCAACCACAGCCAACAATAACATTGTAACAGTGAACCGAACATTAGTTTACGATCCATTATTGAATATTGAAAATATTGTGAGGATAAATTATTGACCATTTTTCAATTCTTCAAAGTTCCAATAGTTCAGAACGAGTGTTTGATGTTATTAACACTCAAGATAAAACAAAGTTATTATAAGTTACGATTTAGAAACTAAAATAACAACGGTTCCATTTGGGATCAATTTGAGATTGGTTAATTGCTTAACGATTCAGTTCTAGAATATTACTAAAATATAAGTTTTGTTTACGGACTATTAATAATGATTCGGTTAGTTTAACTTCTGTTCAGTTTGGTTTGGCGGTTCGCTTCAATGATTTTTTTAACAAGCCTAGATACAACTTGTGTTATAAGCCCTATTTTCTTTTAGTGAAGACTAATAAGATATCTATGTCTTTGTACGGGTACCCGTCGGTAATGTGTATTTGTTTATATTTAAAATTTGAAAGAGAAAAAAAAGATTAATACAAATTAGTAAATATAAAAAAATATAATTTATATTTAAAAATATAAAGAGTCAATATTAAAAATAATTTTAAATATATGCTATCATTTAGTTTTTGAATATCAAGATATAATACTTAAAAAATATTATTTTAATTGTATAAATAAAAATTAGCAACAAAAATAAATAATTATTTCCCATGTTTACACAAAAGTCCAAAAAGAAAATAATCTAAAAGAATTAAGTTTAATGTTATTTATTAAATTTTGAACTTTGATTTAAAATATTAAAAAAATAAAAAGTCAGTAGTACAACGGACATAAGTCTTACTTTTATTTTATTTAATTGTAAGAAAAAAAAATAATGACTTGTATGTTTACATGAGACCCGTGTGTCATCTGTATGTTCACATAATACTGATATGGTACGTACATTTTTGTTTTTAAAAAGTAATAAAAATGTAAATAAAAAAACCAAAATTGTTTTACCAAAATAATTTATTATTTTTATAAAAGAAAATATATTTTAAGAAGAAAAAACATTTTTTTTTATCAAAAGAGTTTATTATCTTTAAAAGAGACACATATTGTGATTTATATATGGATTATAAATATAATATTTCCATAAATTTTTTGGAAGAACTCAATATTTTCATGTATATAATATTGTTTATGTTTTGTCATTATTTATAAAAATATTAGGATAAAAAATTAAGATCCACTTATTAGTTTAAAAAGTAATATTTGTCATTAATAACCCATATTAGCGAAATGGTTAGATCAATAATATAGGTAGCAATAACATAAAAGACTTATTGAAGCAAGAAAGAGAAAGAAAAATTGCAAAATATCCAAATTGGCCTCTTATGTTTATCTTGGGGTTCATGTCAGGTATGGTGAAATTTAATGTGGACGAGGTATGCATTGATGGTGTTTTAGTAGGTTGTGGAAGTCTGGTCAGAGATGAGGATGGTTGTGGCTGAGTCGTTTCTCCAAGAACGCGGGGATTTGTAGTTGTTATATGGTCGAGCTTTGGGACATCCTCGAAGGACTGATATTTACTTTAGACTTGCGATTTAGGAGAGTCAAAGTGAATATATATTCCTCTGATATTACTATGAAATTGAAGCAAGACATGAATAGTTGAAATGATGGTCTTGAGATGCTCTTGAAGATTGAAAGTGCCTTAAATAGATTTGATGAGGCCTTTGTTTCGCATATATTTAGAGAAACGAATCAATCTATTGATGCATTGGCTAAAACTAGGTGTAGATTGAGTCCAAAATTGTCTTGTTTTTTTTTTTATTTGTAGTTTTATTGAGCATTTGCTAAGTTAGTGATTTTATTTTTAGGGTAGTGTTTTTATAGTGATTTTTTCTTTGGACCTTTGGCCCTCATCATTACCACACAAAAAAATTTACATCAAATTTCAACCTTTAATAGAAATGAATCAAACTGTAATATAAAATCAAATAAAAGAAATATGTTATTAATTTTAAAATAATAATTTAATAATGTTAACATAATAGGTCTATTTGTCATGTTAAATATTAATATTTGAGTTTAAAGGTAGTGCATTCTATAATTTTATAATATAACTAATCAAAATATCTATATTATTAATATTTTAAAATAAAAATATATTTTATTTTAATATATAATTATGGTTAATTGACAGTTTAAAATATTTTAAATAATAATAATTTTCATAAATAAGAATTAGATTTTCGAGTTTGCGGCTGATGAATACAGCGACAGCCACCGCAGCAACACCAAGTTGGTGGTGCTGCTGCACTCACAACCACCGTCTTTATCCGAATCCTCCCCCTTCTCATTTCTTTCCACGCCATAAACACCAACACTTCAGAGGTAAGTGAGTGAATGACTTAAAAATCCTACTTCAATTATTAATTACACTGAATTTGATTTTTTTTTTTTTTTTTTTGGTTTTTCATATAGGTTTGCGGTTGTTACGTAGAAAGGGAATTGTTGAATCTAGCTGGGGAAAAAGTGCTGTTTATCGAAGCAATGAATTGAATGTATCCTCATGGGATGATAAACCCTTTGAAATTCTTCCTAATGGTAAAAGGTGTTACTTGGATGAACAAGATGTGGTTGCGTTTATTGATCCTCCTAATAATTTGATTCCTTTGGATCCAAATTCTTATAATCCTGCTGCATATCTATGGTAATACTCACTCACTTCGTTCTTCTAGGGTTTTAATTTCGCAATAATATAGCTTAATGTGTTGTGCTTTAGTGTGATGATTTAACATTCTATAAATTGGATTTTGTATTTGTTTGCCATATTCTAATTAGAGTACAAATGTGACGGACATTGGACACACCTTCAATCTGAAATGTTGGATTTTGTCCAAAAAGTATATGTAAATTGGTTAGGATTAGTTGTAAGTTGGTTAAGATCACTATATAAAGTGTATCGTTGTAGTCAACTTTTCTGATTCTAATATTCTATAAGTTTCAAATGATCAATCTTAGTGTCAAGTTGATTTTGTCTTTGTTGGGCTTCACCATGCTTCATAACGGTGTTGCCTTCAATCTGAAATGTCAATAGTATATAGGCCAAATAGAAATGATTGAATGTAACCAATGTATTGTCGTGTTGGACATCAGACTTGCCTTTAAACTGAGGGGTCAGTGATATATAGGCCATAACAATACACAAAGAAACTCTTAGGAGTTAGAATAGAGGAGAATTAGGTAGTTCCTTAATTTGATAGAGATATTAAGTATAAATAGGATAATACGATTGGTAGATGTCATCATTGAATGTTATAAACATTGCGAATAGATTAGTGACTCTATTTTGAAGGGGAATCTCTTGGAGGAGAGATTCTCTCCTTTTTTTTTTTCTTCCTATTTTCATTATAAAAGTGTTCACTTTTCAATTCAATTCTCTACTTCCTAACCAAGACACTAGTTTTTGTTCCGCTATACCAATGTCATCATTGAATGTTGTAAACATTGCGAATAGATTAGTGACTCTATTTTGAAGGGGAATCTCTTGGAGGAGAGATTCTCTCCTATTTTTTTTTCTTCCTATTTTCATTATAAAAGTGTTCACTTTTCAATTCAATTCTCTACTTCCTAACCAAGACACTAGTTTTTGTTCCGCTATACCAATGACTTTGTAAAGTGAATTCGAGTGTGGCTTTCAAATGTCATTATGTGATTGTTTGCCAATGTAAAATCAATATTTATATGTGTTCATCTCTAAAATTGTTCATCTAGTGTACCCCGGAGAGCAATGAGTGTTTGGATTGATGAATGGGTTGAAAGCTCCTTCCTTGGTGATAGTTGGAGAATGAGAATGGGGCATATCTGCATTGGATATCAAAGAAACACTGCTACTATTTCACTGTTTAGTTATACAAACTATTAAACAGTGTAATAGATTCAGAAATTTGTATAATGTAAATCTTTTTTGATTGATTTGGAATGGAGTATGATGCTCTATTTATACAAGAAGAGTTGAACATTCAAGTTCTACATTTAATGCTGACCTTTCCTATTCTATTAAATTAAGGCTGACCTTACTTATTCTATTAAATTAAAGCTGACCTTACTTATTCTAAGATCGTGTTGATCTTTCATATCCTAAGGTATAACTGAAAATTAAGTCTAGGCTATTAATGTGAAATAGGAGCAGGACTCGTCATATTCTCTATTACTACCCACAAACTCAGTAGTGTTTGACACTATGAGTTTGTCTCTAAGGAAACAAAGCTGTGGACGATATTAATTTTGTGAGAATATTTGCAATTTGAAATTGTGCAGGAACATGTTCAACTATCAGCGATTTGTTGAGTACTTTTTCCCTACAAAGAATATGTCTATTACAGTGTCGTTAGATATTCTTCAATAGTGAATATGTAATGCTTGTCTTCTAATGTAAAAAAGACATTTATTTGTATATCTACATACCATGAGATGAGAGTTGATTTTAACTAGGTTCTTTATAGGTTCAGTCATGTTGCAATTGTTTCACTTTCAGTGAAAGTTCTTAAAACCTGAAGAAACTGATCTTTCTCTCACTTACTTTTAATCTGTATGTTCAGGAAAAAAATTGAAGATATTCCGGAGGAAAGGCATCATCGACTACTGCAACTGATAGAACCTAGGTCTTGTCCTCATTCCTTTTTTTATATGCCCATAATATTCTAAACTGTAGTTGGTATTCCGTGATGATCTTATTGAAATGTGGGGTATATGGACATGAGAGATTTGTGCAGACTTATATCAAAAGCTTGGCAAATAGCTGGTACACGATATGAGGATCCTAAGTTAGTACGAAAAAGTGAATCTACATTGTTGATCAACTCAAACAAAGAGGATGTGATGCTTGAATCTTATAAATGCCGAACAAGTGGAGGTAAGTGAAGTGATTAATTACTTTTGTTGGTGTTTGTCACCGTTACGTTCAATACAATGAATGGGAGTCTGCTTGAATTGACTTATTTGAGCTAATCTATTGACATAAACACTTGTGAGATTACTTGGTAACTAGAACTTATGAAAATAGTATATGACACGTTCATAAGTTGTTTTCAGCTTATTTTCACAAGTTTTCCAAGATAGCTTAAGAAAACATCTCATATGAAAATAATTTGACTTTTATTTTATGATTGTCTTTTGTTATAGAAATAGCTTATACATAAGCACTTATATGATAAACGCTTATGCTGTAAGTGTTCAACCTACCTTTTTGCACCTAAATGTGTATTTCGTCTTAAAATTTATTTGTATGGTTCTGTGTATATTTGCCTTTAGTTTTTAGCACGTCTCAATCTTCAAAAACCTGAATTATCATTATTGAACTTTTTGATAGGACCAATGCCAATTTCCTGGATTAATTCCTTCAAAAAGGTGAACTTTCAGTTTTCTACTGTTTTTTTAATCTCTTGTACAATGTATTTCAAGACTTTGGCTGATTGTGTTGCTGCTTTTAAGGTTATATTTTCTGGCAAGGATGGGAAGACCTATGGACGGCTCATTGGTGAGTTTCTTAATTTTTGGTAAAGAAAACACAAAACATATGTAGTTTATTGACTTGAATACTACCATATATCTTTCCAAATTCATGTGATAATGTAGTCAATAGATGGTTGCTCAGTTATTTTGGTTAGAAAATAAAAAAATTGAAAACTCAAGAATATAATCACCCTTGGCCTATATTTTTTATAAACTAATATTCAAAATATTGTAGAAATAGTTTTTATGCACAATACATCCATACATGCGTGCACATAAAGAGACCTACTATATCATGTGTTCCGCTCTGGAACTATGTAGTGATAGGAGAGGATGATTCACTATTGGTTGCAGTGGTTCAAGACTTTCGATGCGGTGGAGATAAGGCTGATCTTCAAGATTAAGATTCCAACGCTCAAGTCAGTAAGAGAGTGAAAAGTATAATTTGATTGGGAATGAGTACTTGAAGAGTGGTGCGTTTTTCTCTTTAAATAGGGGAGATGGTTGGTAACGGCATGTGCGTGGGATGCGACCAACCGTTTGATTGATCTGAGAGGTTGACATGGTATCCTCGTGGGGTGTACTCTGCGACGCGGAGGGAAAAGAGTCCACCTACTCATCATGTGGTAGCTCCTTACTTCGCTACCGGACTTCCGCTTCCTGGACCTTGCGACCGGCCCGGAACATCATGTACACATGTTTTGAAATTGTTCCATGATATTTAACATGTGCTTCCTTTTCCTTTTTAATAAGGAATGAAAAGTTAGTTTTATACCTTTATCGAAATATATTTTGATAAATGTAAATGAAAAATAATGCATACTAGCTTTAGCTTTACTTGGTTATTGTTAACGGTTAAGAAATGTGATTGGGCCTAACTCAACCCTACAAAATCGGTTGGTAGAGTGAGGATTGTCTCCACTTATATACACAAGTTCAGACCATATATTGTCCGATGTGGGACTCCTATTCCTTAAATCATGGTTTCTCATTCTTAATGTTTCTATAGTCAATTTAGAACCGTAGTAGTTTATCTATGATGTTGAAAAAAAAATGCTGATTTTCTTCAAAACTTCGATGTAATAGGGGATTAATTGAGGTTCTTTAAAGACTTTATTTCTCCTGCTAGGTTTTTTTTTGTTCTCCCATTACTGCATCGCGGTTAATTTTTTTTCAAGCTTAATTTCTTTGTCCTTACTATGGATTTTTTTTTTTATTTCACAACCACACAGGCGGATCGGCTTTGGCTTCATTTGCTGATTCTTTCGCTCCTCTATATTTTACGATGACACAAATTAAGGAAGTGCTGTCAACTGAGGAGCCTTGTGATTTATCATATGAATTTGGGGATGGACTGTATGATATCAAAGAACTTCCACTAGGATTTCCTAAACCAGGTAGGGGCTATTTTGGCTATTTTGTTTCTTTTGTTCAGGGTTAGCCTTATTGCTTCCTGTTTTAAGTTTATATTCGACATTGTTAAGTATTAGGTGTATTATTTAAGGGGCAATTCAATGTTTTAAAAATTGTACCACAGACCCATGAGACTTACTGTTACATGTCATAGTTTAATTGGCTAAAGAAAGTACAAATAAATCAAGGTTGTCAAGATCAGGATCTTGCATAAGATTGAGAGGGGATGGTAAGATTGGAAGATCCTGCCCAATTATTTTTGTATGATCAAGAGGGGTAGCAAGATCGTAAAACATAAGACCGTAACAAAAATCATAAGATATTACTAAAACATAAAATAATACTATATATTTGAAGTTTTATACATCATATTTTCGTAGGCAATTGTATTATAGGGAAAATGGCTACTGTCGAACCGTAATTGTTACGTCTCGGCATCTTGACATCCTTCTGGGCTTGTAATGATGATGGCTGGAAAACTACTGACCGTGGTCGGAACTGGCCAATGTCGCACATAATTAATGGTTTTACGATGTTTTTCACAATTTGGCTACAACACACGATTCTACTTAAGATCGGGATCGTTGGGGGTGATGAGATTGCAAAATCGTTAGATTTTAAGATCTAGGCTGAGATATTGACAACCTTGAAATAAATTATTGATGTAACAAAATAAAAACCATTTAAAAGAACCAATTCAACCAAACTGTAATTAACCGTGATCAAACCAATCGGTGAACAGGCTGATTCCCAGTTGAACCGGTTGGTTTGGTTCTTAAACATTAGGGTAATTACACTATTCTCCATTAAAGATCTGGGCCGGCTTATTTCTATGACATCTTATAGTGTGAAATTCGTTCTGACGTCTTCATCAGGTTTTTGGGAGCTAGTGATGTATAAATGTTAAAAAAATTATGTTGATTATTAGACGTTAAAAATTAACCCTTTATAGGTTCAAGTTCTATGATAAATATCTCCATAGTATATTTTTGTGACATTGTTCTCATTTTTCCAGTTAAACATCCTTACCCTTTCAACGATCAAATTGTTATATATGTTCGCTATCTTGGACCGGGTGTTTCAGTAGGGCAAGCATGGCAAGAGGGAAATAAGTTAGACCAAATACCACGAAAATTATGCGACGAGATATTAATGGTGAAAGATTACACATCATTACAAGAAAGGCAGTGAAGAAACTTTTTCCTTAAAAGGTTTTGCGCACACCAACCGACACGTCTATTAAGCAATTGTCTGCAGACAGCTAAATATCTGTTTCTATGGTATATTTTATAGCATCCGTGAGTTTTCTGTTTCTGTTCAGGCCAATTTGGTGTCAAGCTAGTTGAGAGAATAGCGCATTGAATGTAATGTTACATGTTAAGCTGTGAGATAAGGTAATTTGCATTTCCTTTTACAAAAACACTAATTATAGTTACATCACAATCATTTATTAATGTAGCATGTTTTATAGAGTTCATTAAATCCAATAGCTGAAATTAACTGGTATATGATTATGACAAATAAAAGATCTCATGAGACAAATGTGATGCACATGAGTTTGTAGTCTGCAAAACAGACATACAGTATATAAGGTGAGATGTCAATTTTCCAAGTTGTCTTTTTTTCTTCTTCTTTAGATTTGTCGGTGGATGAGTCATTTGTATTTCAGGCATAACAGAATACATGGAAGGAGAGGACAAATGTATTTGGCAATAAGGGCCTATTTTGATGACAACCATTAATGAAGGGTCCAAAAGATTGCATGGTTATTGTATGCTTTGGCCAGTAATGTCCAAAGATCGTTTGGTATGGTTGACTGTTGCACTGAATCCTGAACCATAATTAGGCAAGACAAGTTCCTTAAAACACGTTCTTTGTAGGTTTTAACCCTTTTCAAACCCACTTTTGCTGTTATTATTCTATATACACTGCCGTCTTTATGTTTTCTGAAATCCGATTACTCATAATTCAATTGTGATAAAATAACTGTGACAAATATTCCAAGAGATTTATTTAAGGACAACATAGGTAATAATTTGAAAAATAAAAATAAATGGAACATGATCACAAGTGTTGGTATAGATGTCTGATACCAACACGCCTTTTTCAGAGGTGTCTGTTCTCCGTTGATTTTGAATTGTACCACTTTTATATATTAATGTATAGTAGCAATATCTGTTTGAAAATTAAAGAGGTTGTTTGAGATAAGATTGTGGTTCGTTCACGTGAAAAAGGTGAAGATATTGAAGAGCAGAAAGAAGAAAGTAACAACGAGTAATGAACAAGTTGTTGAATGTCTTGTCAATATTCATTTTACACTAGTTACCTACGGCATATAGATAGATGGTTAGGACCAAAGGCAAAGTACATTCACTGAACTCATTCACCTCATATTGACCTTCACATGAATATTTTTTTAAAGAATATTTTTCTTTTCCTATCTCTTTCTTAATTATATATATTCTTTTTAATCAACAGAGAGAATCAAAATTGAAAAGATAGCGAATAGAAAGAACAAGAGAAAAAATATGAAACGAATTCTAAATTATTGATTTCATGGTTTTAACTTGCATCCACTCTCACGGTAATCGGAACAAAACAACATGGAAAAAAAATTAATATGGAAAAAAGTTTTTTTAATTTATGATGGTGTTAGACGTAAGTATTAAAAAAAAATTATTTTTTTTATTGATTAAGAGAAAAAATATTAGTAGATTGACCTCCTCAATGCTATATCCGATTTTTATTCCAAGTAATTTTCTTTTAATAAAAAGTCTGCGAGCAAAACTCATCCCACTCTGCTCTGCTTTATAGTGGATTAGGTGGAACAGATCAATTTAAGACTCTGAGTCAAAAATCTTGGTTCGGTCATATTGATACACAAGTGTGAGTTATGTTGAAAAATAAGTGTGAAATCTAAGTCTCACATTGCATAGAAAAATAGAGGTTAAACATTTTATAAATAAGAAGACTCATACATTTATCACTTTAAGGTTTTGGATGAATATGTTGTGTCTCTTTCACTTGTTTGAATTAATCTTTGACTTTTATGTTAATGTTTGACCCAATGTGAATGCTTCACTCACGTGATGACCCATCAGTGGTATACAAGTGTTAAGTGGATGAATTTACACTCGAGTGGAAGATTGTTGAGAAACAACTGTTAGTTGTGTTGAGAAACAAATGTGACTTCTAATTCCCAAAAATTGTTTAGAAAAATGGTGGTTGAGCATTTTATAAGTAAGAGGACTCATGTATCCATCACCTTAAAGTTTTGGGGTGAATATGTGGTGTCTCTCTCATTTGTTTGGGAGAGTCTTTGACCTTTAGAGGAATATTCCCAATGTGAATGTTTCCCTCTCCCTCATGATATCAGTGGTATTTTTTCAAACACAAAATGTACAAAATCTTAATTCAACTTCTAATTTTATAAGGAAAAAATTATAAATCATCTCACATGATTGCAATTTTTAAGGAGAAAATTACAGACTCTCCAAACTATAAATTTTGAACGGAAAAATTACAAATCTTCTCTCAAATACAATTTTCGAACGGAAAAATTGCAAACCCTTTCATCAACAATAATTTTTGGACGAAAAAATTGTAAACTCTCTCAATTACCATTTTTGGATGGAAAAATCACAAACACTCTTAATTATAACTTTTGGATGAAAAAATTGCAAATCTTCTCAACAACAATTTTTGTAGGGAAAAATTGTAAACTCACTCTAGACACACAATTACCAAAATCAATCTCCAATACATAAAAAAAACTACTTTTTGTTGTTGTGTAGAAAACTCAAACTAACTATCTCGATTTATTTTAGTACTCTAATTCTATTTTATTTTTATTACCCGGTGTGAGACTTGGATGAATATATTATTTGATACAACAAATCCTCCCTTCATCCAAAGTCTCATATATCTTCCATTTGTTATCAACTTCATCTTCATACCATTTAAGATCATTATAATGGTTAATCACAATTGTAAAATTATTACTCTTATATCTTTTTCTTTTCTTCCTATCTTGATCAGAATAATTGTTGCTTGTTCCTTTTTTGCTTGATCATAATTTTTGTTACTCTTCCTTCCTCCCTTAATCGAAACCTTAACCCTGATACCAGTTGTTGCAAAGATAACAAATAAACAAATATCAAGTGTGAGTTATAAGTCTTATATTGCTTAGAAAATTGGAGGTTGAACACTTTATAAATAAGAAGACTCATACACCTATCACCTTAAGGTTTTGGGTGAATATATGGTGTTTCTCTCACTTGTTTGGGTAAGTATTTGACCTTTAGCTGAGTATTTGACTCAATGTGAATGCATCTCCCTCATGACAACCCATAAGTGGTATCGAAGCCGATTGTTCGAGTAAGGGACTGACTCCTTGTGTCGAAAGTCTTCATAACATGGTTGTCAGGCGGCGTGTTTCGTTGAAGTGTCCATGATGAGATAAGGGTGTCTCTCAACGGCGGTACAAACATGTGGATTAAAGAGCTCACACTTGAGGATAAGTATAATGGATAAACTCACACATTAGTGGGAGATTGTTGAGAAACAAGTGTGAATTCTAAATCCCACGCTGCTTAGAAAAATAGAGGTTGAATATTTTATAAGAGAACTCATATATTTATTATCTTAAGATTTTGTTTTGTGAATATGTGATGTGGTGTCTCTCTCACTTGTTTGAGAGAATCTTTTATCTTTAGATAAATGTTTGATCCAATAAAAATGATTTTCCCTCACGATGAACCATCATATTCACCAAAAACAATGGATCAAACTTGCCGACCCTACCCGTTTTATCTCAGCTAGGACCAACTAATTGAGTTTAAAAGATTAATAGAAATATTCAATAGGGAAATCAAAATTTTCAAATTCAATGATTTTAGAAATGATTTAAATATTTCTAAACTCATCGTAGAAAAAATATTTCTAAATTTATCATAGATACAATATTACACACATTCCTACAATTTTGAAAATTCTCAACCAAACAATAAAATTCACATAAATAGATTTGGACTTTTCAGAAAATCACATTACTTCCAAATACATTTATAAGGTGTGTTTTCATCTCCAAAAATCATTTCTAGAGTATACTTTTAGTAATTATAGTTTTTATGCCACATGGAAAGTATGCCTCTTGACAAAATTAATTGTTTTTTCCAGTCAATGATGCTAGAGAACTTTCATATATAGTCAAAATTAATTTTGTATTTAAAATCACACTATTATTTCTCACAAAAATATTCTAAACATGCAATCATTACGTGCAAATGACATCTAAATAATAATTATAAAAAAACATGAATAAATTAAAAATGTAACTTTATTGTCCCTCTATAAAAGCAAAAGTATAGACTATACTATTTGTTAGTTGGTAAAGTGGAGATATCATGTAAACGCACACTCCAACATTAAATAATATATTTTTTTGACACAAACATTAAATAATATTTAATTTACACTAAACTTGTGAAATTTAGACAATAATATCTTTACTAAAGTACTAAAAAGAATACTAGTATATTTGCTATGATGAATTTAGGACTTAAGTATTTCAAAAGCAAAAAATGAAAAAAAAAAAAATTACTTTGTGGAGGCAGTGGGGTCCACAAACCTGTTTATGTGTCCTACAATGATTTAAACAACTATTACCATAGACAACAAACATATACACTAAAATAATAAATATATTTGGTTATGTCTAAAATTTTAATTAAAACAATTTGGGTCCAATGTGGGACACTAGTATAATTTAAGTTAAAAATTCCAAATTAGTGAACAATTTCATGTTTGCACCATTTTGAGTATTTTCTTTCCTAAAAAACTTTACTGCCTGCCGACATTTTCTTTTACCATTCTAAGTAGTTCCTAATGTGTTTTCTCATATAAATCAACCAAATCTAAGTAACCTTAAACCATAACTACATAAATAAGAATAAAAAATGCATAGGAACATTTTAGCTTGGTAGAAATAAAAGCGTGTTTGATGTTAGACACAGTCAGTGTCTAATATGGATATACATCTAAATAAAGATGTATATGATGTTTAACGAATGTTATTGTTCGATACCGATACAACATAAACACATCTAAATAAATACGTGTTTTGTGTCTAACACATCAATATCTGATACCGACACACTATAAACGTATCTAAATAAATACATGTTTGATGTTTAACATATGTCAGTGTCTGATACCGACACACCATAAATGCATCTAAATAAAGACGTGTTTAGTGTCTAACACATGTCAGTGTCTAATATCGACACACCATAAATACATCTAAATATAGACGTGTTTGGTGTCTAATATATGTCAATGTCTGATACCGACACACCATAAACACATATAAATAAATACATGTTTGATGTCTAACACATGTCAGTGTCTAATATCGACACACCATAAATGCATCTGAATAAATGCGTGTTTGATGTCTAATGCATGTCAATGTCTGACACCAATACACCATAAACGCATATAAATAAATGTGTATTTGGTGTCTAAAACATATCAGTGTCTGATACCGATACATCACAAACACGTCTAAATAAAGACGTGTTTAGTGTCTAACGCATGTAAGTATCTGATATCAACACACCATAAACGCACCTAAATAAAAATATGTTTGGTGTCTAACACATATCAGTATCTAATACTGACACACCATAAACATATGTGATTCAATTTAAATTAATTTTAAAATTATTATCAATATAATGTGTCATCGTTACATAATACCTGTATATGTATGTATGTATTTCGTAGATTTTTTATTTTTACAAATATCTCTTGATGACAAGTATTTTGGAGAGTAAAAGATATATTTTACCATAATAATAACATAGAAGTTTACACTTTGTGCATGTTGGCATATAAATAAAATTTGGGTCCATAAACATTAAACTTCACATTAAGTGAAAACATTTGTTTGTTGGGAGTTGTAGCATATCAATGTCATGTTATGTTGTTGGTAAAGTATTTTGAAAGTGAGTCACAAGTTGCTTGATGTTATCTTTTAGAGAGTTTATAACATGTGATTTGGACTTGTTAGCATATTTATTATGCACATGATATTGTTGTTATATATAGTTCGATTTTGATTGAACTATCACCATTTCGACTTGGCATGTGTTTGATATTGCGACGATTTATCAAGTTGGAATCCTAACCGTCCAATTAAGATTGAACGGCTAAGATTGGCTAAGAACACATGAGTATCGAATGCATTAATATCTCAACCCGAGTTCGAATAAAAATTCTCACCTGTCATTAAACATATACAAATGAACCAAATGTGAACAATAAGGTGGAAGAGATAAAATGAATTAGGTTATCTTACATGACAACAATTAAAGGACAAGAAAACAAAAGTTTCTATTACAAACTTATTATGATTTGACACGCGGCGGCTTTAAGCGCCTTAACGGCCAAAACCAACTGTCTCGCAACAATTTATATCGGTCGAGTCTTCAATTATTTACGAGTATAATGATTGATTTTCTAATGTACACATTTTTTCGGACCTTCTAGCTCATTTGTTCTCCGATTAAGTCCAAACCTACAAGCAAGAATGCCACACCTTGAAATAGTAAGTAGTAGAAATGCATTCCTTGCGCCGATAATAGACTCCTAATCGCAGCGGTTAGCAACAAGAATGCGAGTGCAAGCTCTTTCTTATATATCTTGTTCATTTTCTTCGCAGGTACGGTATCTTGGAGTTTCTTTATCTTGTTAAGTTCAGAAAGACCGCTATCAGAAGTTCCTCGGTGAAGTTGAAGACTCATTGCCTTTGAATCGCGTTCTTCAGCAGCTAACAGGTCAGGCTCAGACGAACGACCTGATTTTTTGGTAACAATCCATTCGTACGAGCTTCCTAACTGGAATAAACCGGATACCATGGCGTTGAATTTGGTTACTGACATAGTGTTCTCGAAAAGCAGGTAAGGGACGATGAATGGAAAGGATTTCGGGGCGGGAAGAATGTTCAAGAATGACATGAATACGGGAATGTAACAAATAACCCAAATAGGAAGCTCGGCTTCGGGGACAAACATTGTTAATGGAAGAATGATGCAGAATAATGTGAATGAATAGAATGGTAGGATTAGCTTTCTAAGAAGAAAGAATAGAAGTATAAGGTTTGTTTTCTTCCAAAACGCGATCTGCAACAACACAAACACCGCAACATGTTTAGATTGCGTCTTTTTTAACAAAAATTGTGCAATTCTAAGGAATGAAAGAAAAATACTTTACCTTAGAGGTTATGATCGCGGGAAGGCACACGCGAAAGAGTTGCATCGGACCCGAATGCCATCGATGTTGTTGTTTCTTATAAGCTTCATATGATTCAGGAAGCTCACAAAGTACCTGAAAATCGATTTTGGTATGCTTGAGATTCTCGATTAGACTTGAGTATGTTTTTTTTCGAAACATGTTGTGATTTGTAAGTTTTACCTTCAAACGCGATTTTTAAATAAATCATTTTACTTGAAACTCGCTTTCAACCCGAGTCAATTTTACGGAATCAGTTCATTCAAAATCAATTTTCTTTACTATAAAGGTTACCTTTACATCATTGAGATAGATAAATTTCCAGCCATTCAGATGCGCTCGGACGGCTATATCCATGTCTTCTACGGTAGTTCGCTCGAGCCAGCCACCGGATTCTTCAAGTGCTTTTACTCGCCAAACACCAGCAGTTCCATTAAAACCGAAAAAATTAAGGAAGATTCCATTAACCTGTTGTTCAACCTCAAAGTGGAAACACAAATTAATATTTTGAAGTCTTGTGAGTAAATTCTCATCCTTGTTCACAAAACTCCACCTAGCTTGAACCAATGCCAACTCGGGGTTTCCCTGCAAAACAAGAATCGAAAATTGAAATTTGAAACCGATAGAAAGATTATGAAAATCCTGAGTTAAAAACAGATTTCGCCACCTTAAAATGTGGAACGGTTTGCTTGAGGAAATCAGGACACGGTTGGAAATCAGCATCGAAGATTGCAACGAACTCGTAATCTTTCACATAATCACAGTTCATCGCAGACTTGAGATTTCCTGCCTTATAACCAGTTCTAAACTTCCTATGACGGTAGATGATATTGACGCCTTTCTGACTCCACTTCGCGACTTCTCCTTTGATCAACCATTGTATGCTCTCATCATCAGAGTCGTCGAGAATTTGAACAAGTAACCGATCTTTCGGCCAATCAAGTTGACAGACTGCAGAAATAGATTGTTCATATACCTACATTCAAAACCAAACTCATCATCAAAACACTGCATCATGTTCAACCAACTTTTTCGCCGCGAAAACCACTTTTAGCCGGAATCAATTCATTCAAAATCAATTTTTTTCACCGCAAAACCGGAAAATGCATGGATTCACCGACAAAAAAAGTCCTTTTACTTTTCAAAACATGAAGTAAAAAACAGTAGAAAGGTACTAACTAAGTACAAAAAAACCATGAATAAGAGAAAAGTTTCACCTCTTTCTCATTGCACATAGGAATCTGAACAAGCACCATAGGATAACCATAATTTGAACCTTCCAAATCATCTTCCACATTTCCATCAACAACAATTGGTTTAATCTTTTTGAATTTGATCCAAAAGCAACCAAGACACAACACGATTCGATCTACCGACTGAATCAAGAACAGAATTATGCAGAAATTTGAAAGGTATTGAATTGGTGGTGCAATATAATCAACCCTACACTCCAACCACTTAACATAAACCTCATGAAACAAGCCTTGAATCTCCCAAGTTTGTGGAACATGCAAATTGTGATTGTGAAAATAGTACAAACCTTTGAAATGAGCAATAAGTTCAAACAAAAGAAATGCCATAGCCATCACCAAAAAAGCAACAATCACTCTAAAAAGCAACTTTGCTTTCATAGATTTATCAATCTCATCACTTTCCACAGCACCAAAAAACAGTCTTTTTTTGACAGAACTTAGTAAAGAACAAACAGAATTTCCAATCCAAGCAACACAATTTACAGCTCTATGAGCTTTGAGAAGCAAAACCCATGTAAACTGTTTAGCATTTTTTGTTCTATCTTTGTTAACTGGTTGAAAAGCTGAATCAGGACCATTTATTTCAAGCACTGAGTAATTTGGATTCTCCATAGTAACAACAACAGGGTTACCTTTCTTTGAATTTGAACTTGAATTTGTAGTTGAATTTGAAGCTTCTTTAACCCAACCCCACTTGGAAAAATCTAAACTTGGAGCCATTTTCGTGAGAAATAAAAAACACTAACACTCAAAAGGGTTGCAAGATTTCACGAACATTGAAGAAAAACATTACTCAGAAACTCATAGAAGTGAGTGTTGTGTCAGATCCACTAGTTTTTGAATGCTGTGAGCAAAGAAGAAGTAAAAGCCATTTTTTCTCCCTAGAATGCAGCAAGGTAGGGAATAGAGAGAAGCACAAGACAGTGTTTGAGGTTGTTTTATTGGTTTCTTTTTCTAGCTTTGGAGTAGAAAAATGTTTGTTCTACATAGTACATTGTAGTTTTATACGGTTTTCAAATTTTTAATTATTTTTTGTCTTTGAAGTTTGAAATGAAAGATGAGAGAGAATTAATCTTATTGAGATTGTTACTAAGACGTAATCCATGTGCGGTGTGGTGTGTCCATGATTATATATATATATATATATCAACATCAAGTATGATATAGAGATTTTTACCACCGAAGTGAAGAAACATCAAATCAGAGTTCAATATTCAAAGCTGATGGAGATTCAGGTATTAGTAATTCTTATGTTTGTTGATATGATATATCTTTCTTAGTTGACCATAATTATGGCATCCTCATTCCTTTCAAGCATAGTTCGTCTTCATATTTGTCTCATCCTCTATGTGGTTATCCCATATTCTTGTCCCAAAGATGGTTGGATAAATTTCAAAAATATTAATGATTTGATTGATTTTATAAATTATTTGTTAAATTTTTATTAATAAATACGGTCAAAAGTTATAATTATTTGGAATCAAATAAGATACTTTATAGTGAATGAGTGTATGATCATAAAGTGTCAACACTAGACTAATACAATTTTTCATGAAAATATTTGCTATTATTGATATATAATGATTCGTGAATGGTCATGTTAAATCATTTGAAACATTGGTTCTTCTCATCAATGAGTACAAATTTTTCTATAAATAGAGATACTTGTTATGAATAAAATATACACAAAAATCACTTGTTCAAGTGCCAAATATTTAAGACATTCTTTTATTTTTCTAGTGCACGAGAATAAATGAGAACTTTATTCGGTAAAATATCGTTGATCGATAGGTTTAATGTAAAATATCGTTGATCGTCGGTTAACCCATTTGCATCAAAGTTGCCTAAATTGGTGAAGGTGAATCGAGCCTAAAGCTTAGTGTAAACAAACACTTTGGAATTTATTTTGTGCAATTTTCTTCATACCGTTTTCATCTTCTTCTAGTTCATGTTTTGTAGCAGACCCTCAACACAAGATCTAACAAACATAAGTTTGTGCAACTATCCAGAACATATGTTATTGTGGTTTAGTAAAAGAAAGAATATATGTCTATTTTTTTCGGGTTGATAACTCATTTTTTGGAACATGTCGGGTTCAACCTTAAGGGTGAAGAGCCAGACCATGATTACACTCAGACATGGAGTAACACACTAGGTCCGATGAGATTAGTTATCAACAATGGAGTTATGTCCCGCAAAGTTTTACAAGAAAAAAGAAAGTTCTTCAACTCATCTAATTCCATATCAGTAATGAGGGATATCTATTCTAGAAGAGTTTGCTTATGAGATTCCAAAAACTATTTTAATTGAATCTCTCTTCAATGCCATCATCAAGAGACAAAATAAAACTAATATGAAGATCAACATTTTGCCTCGTAGATTCGTAAATAGTGGCTCTCAGATGATTCATGGAGTATTTAGTGATGATGATGAGGATTTTAAGTAGATTATTGCTTAGATGTTTCTTTATTGCCTTTTGTTATGATTTTTTATATTTTTTCTATTGTACTTGAATTTCGTCTTTAATTTATGAATAATATTTTTATTTTTAAATGCTTGTACATTCTTGGGTGATCAATGTTCTTTAATATCAGCCATTTTTGTTTATTGTTTCCTTCATTTTTTATTATGTTTAAAGGGAAGAAGTATAATCTTGGGTGAAGTAGAGTATACTATCTACATTTGTCATGGATAGTTTAACCACTTCAACATATCGCATTTGCTTTATTATTTTATCCACCTCCATGAGAAATATGTTGCCATCATAAATAAAAAGATAATATGAATCTACGTGCTTGCATGTATGTTGTTCGCAACAATCTATTTGGTTTTGATGATGACAACACTCTAAAGGAAAGTCTTCATTAGAAGTGTTGATGAATTCCATCTGATATTGATGATGACAAACTCTTGTGGTGAAATTGTCAACTGTTGTGGTAATTAAATTTTGGTTCTTGGAGATCAAGATATCAAAGGCTATCTTTGGAGCACAACACCTTATGTCAAACGACTTTCAGTGAAGACCTATGATGAAGTCGTGTGTCTGGTGATGGTGTATATTATGAAGAGTTATATCAAGCCTCGTCATAAAGAAGATTCAAAGTTCTAGTGAAGTGCTAAAGTCAAAGATAATGTAGCCAGAAACCTAAAACATCAGTGTTGTGAAAGAGAAGAAGTGTGAAAGTTCATCGCTTATATGTTTGTAAAGGTATAAGATTAGCTCTTGAATTTACTAAGTAAAACCACACACACACACACACACACACATTTTTGAACAATTGAAAAACCTCTCTTAGTTTATTACATCAACTAGGAAGTGTTTTTATGCATAGCTAATTAATTAGAGACTCATAATAATCAATTAGAAGAGGATTTCATGAAATAATCGATTATCTCATAAGAATTAGATTATTATAATTTTTGCAACCCTAATAATTGATTATTAGGTCTTGTATCTATATAAGTGTAAAGGTCTGAAGTTGCATGTCTCTAACACATTCATGGGAGAACCCTAATATTGATGTTTTGTTGTTTGTCTTATCGCTTTTGTGTTTTGTTTATTATTGCTTGTTGAGTCTCCTTCACGATTTCACATCTCTGAATGAATTTTGAATTGATTCGTTTTTAAGCATGCATAAATCAATTGTTATGTTTGAGATTTGATCATGATGGTTTAAGTTAATTGTTTGGGTTAATGAAACAAGAACCATAAGTGATATCAATTTAAGTCATGTGGGAAATGAAGTCTCAAAATATTTTTAAAAACTTAAAAAAATTGATATTTCTTGTGTGTGACTCGAGTCACGTATAATCCATGACTCGAATCAAGCAAAACTGAGATGAAAAGGAAAATTTTGGTATATGTGATTCAAATCAAAGTTTATAACTAATTCAAATCATGCAATTATGTAACTTGAATCATAGTTTGGTTATGACTTGAATCAAAGATTTTATGGAAGCCACTGATTGTCTGATTCGAATCAGGCTTAACACGTGATTTGATTCATAAACCCGTGTGGCTTGAATAACAATTTTAACCTAATTCGAATCACAGGAAAATGGGCCATTTTCTTCATGAGATCTTGTTTCACACGACTTGCTCATTTGATTCAAATCATGAAATGCTATGGACTCGAAACTAACTAACTTTTTTCCTTTTATTTTTGTGCTTAATCTCAAGCACATATAAAATCATGTTGTCACCATTTTTCATACACAACCCACATAACATTTTCACAATCTACATTATAATTTTGTGAAATCAATATCTTTTTACTTTTGAAAGTTCAAAAACTCTTGCAAATTAATTTCTTTCATCTTCAATCTCAAGTTTGATTTCAAATCTTGATCACGAGAGAATTTTAATTGATTAAGGGAGATGCTGTCTTGAACCTCAGTCTTTAACCAATAATAACGCTTGGATTTTAACCATCATTCCACATATAAGATAGCCATAGGTTGTAAATGGATCTTTAAATTAAAATTCCTTGTTAATGGTTCCATATAAAGATATAAGGCTCACCTCATTTCTAAAGCTTATAATCAAAACGAAGGCTTAGACTACCATTGAACTTTTAGTTCAGTCATTAAGATGACCACCATTAGGCTTATTCTCTCTATTATCGGATCTAAAAATTGGTTTTTTACATAAAATTAATACTAATACATATTTTCTTCATAGCAATTTAGAAAATGAAGTCTACATGGAATGTCTTTCTAGACTACAACCTCAAGCAGGCCAACAGACATTGGAAGCATAAATTAATCACTTCTCTCATTTATCTTGGTTTTACACAATCCAAGTCTGATTATTCACTATTTGTTAAACATGATAACTCGTTCTTCACTTATATACTTGTCTATGTAGATTATTTACTGATTGCATGTAATAATATCTCTGAAATGAGGTAAATCAAAGATTTTTTAGACACATCTTTCACCATCAATGACCTTGGTAACTTGAAATACTTCCTTGGTTTTGAAGTTTCCTTCTCACGAGGTTAAAGGAATTTTGATTAAAAAAAACATGTTAGAACAATTAGGAATTGTTGAAATTGTGATAATTGTTTGAGTAGGTGATCAATTGCATAAAGAATGGTGAAAATTCTGAGTTTTCTGGCCTTAAGAAGGGTTTTGGAGTGTAAGGATTGTAGCAGGGCTGGGCTGGTTTGCAGAGGAAAAACTACAGAAATCGCAGTCCTCACTTAGCGAGCGTTTAAGAATTTTGGACCCTTCTTGGCAGAGAGTTGCATGCTTAGCGAGAAGGTAGGTTGCTTAGCGAGATCTGGAGTGAAATAAATAAATTATTTTATTCTGAAAAATTCTTTTAAATCCTTTATTTAATATATTAATGAATGAGAATTGATGTAGTGATGTTAAAGGCATGTATGAGGGTGTTATGAGCTTGTTTAAAAGGATAATGAACATAACATAAAAGAAACACGAGTTAATGTGTGTGTGTGTGTGTGTATATAAATATATATATATATATATATATATATATATATATATATATATATATATATATATATATATATATATATATATATATATTATTGATGTTGCTATATGTTGTTGTTGTTACATGACGTTGATGTTATATGTTGTTGTAGCTGTTGATGCATGTTGTTGATGTTGTTATGTGTTGTCGTTGATATTGTTATGTGTTGTTGTAGTTGATGATGCATGTTATGGATGTCGTTAGGTGTTGTCGTATTTGTTGTTGGTGTTGATTGCATGAAGTAGTTGTTGTAGCCATGCATTTGTCATTGATGGTGCATGGCATGTGCATAGTTGGGGATGGTGTACCAAGGTAGGGTATATCCATCCGAATTCCAAAGAGAATCGTTGGTGTAGTTATGAAATAGGGATCGTATGTGACCATGAAACAAGGGTTGAGGGTGTGATCATGAAATAAGAATCATACTAGACCATGAAATAGGGGTCGAGAGTTTCGATGGGAATTGGATCATGAAACATGGATCAATAAATGGTACCACATGCATTGAGTCTGGTGGAGTATCATTTGCATTTGTTGTTGTTTGTGTGCATAAATATCATTATGTGTTTTGGTGTGTTTGTTTAGTTGTTGATTGATGAGAAGTGGTGGATTACTTAACGATACTTGCTTTTATTCGTATTATTTTCCCTTTTGTTGATTTAGTATCTTACCCCTTTTGTTTGAATGCTACCCCTATGTTGGTAACATGCAGGTGATCAGTAATAGTTGAGTGCATGGTCGGTGAAGTCGGTGTACTTCATGTTAGAGGGGTCGACTCTGATACATACTTTGGGGTGTCGGGACGACGATTATTTTTCAGTTGTTTATTTATTTAAGAAAAGAATTTGGCTACTTAACCATTTATTTTATGTTTCTTTTGATTTTCCATTGCAAGTGAAACATTTATACTTCATATCAGTTTAAGCCATGTTTTGAAGTTGTATGTAACACTCGAAAATAATTTTTATATTTAATACTCTGATTTTTATATTGAAAATCTGTGGGGAGTATTTTGGGTGTTACAATAATTGGTAAGCTTTTATATTTAACTCACTCCCAATCTGATATCTATTTTGCAGATTGCATGTTGACCCAAAATTTCTCAAAGCCGACAAAAGAACATCTCAAGGCATCATATTGAATCCTAAAGTACCTCAAATCAACACATGCACTTGGACTATTGTTTAAGAAGAAATCAAACCTCACAATAATTGGCTTTAGTGATTATGATTAAGGCACCTGTAAGGATACCATGAGATCAACAATTGATTTTTGTTTCTACTTAGGATTATCTCTTATTAGCTGGAAAAGTAAAAAGCAACAAATAATTTCAAAGTCGTCTTTCGAAGCTGAATACATGACAATTGCTAATGCTTCATGTGAAACACACTGATTACTTTATTTAATGGTGGATATGGGCATTTCTCATCAGCAATCCATCTCTATCTTCTGTGATAGTAAAATCTCTGTCCACATTCCAAATATTTAGGTATTCCATGAACAAACCGAACACATTGAGATGAACTACCATATTATTCGTGACAAGATCCAATAACAAATCATTCATCTCGTGGCTATCAACACTAAAGATCAAGCTGTAGATATTTTCACCAAATATCTACACAATGGTACTTTCTCTTCCTCTTGTCCAAACTTGGATTAAAAGACATTCACTCTAATTTGAGAGGGGTGTCAATATATAATGTATTTTCTATTTTATTATGGATTGGCCCTTTTATTGTAGTTAATTAGGCCCATTTATTGGATTGGACTCTTTAATAGGCCTTTTGTTTTTATTAAGACAAGTTTGATATAATAAAATTTGAATAATTTTTCTTTTATATGTTTTTCTTTGATAATCAATATTTAATATTTCAAATTTTCTTAGTTTATTTTTTTACTCTGATAATCAAATTCCCTTGTATGTTTGATATATTTTTTTTCTTTCTGTTTTTTCTATGTAATGTTCAGAATATAGAGATTTTCTATGGCTTAATCTTTATCACAATCAAAAGATATTTTCAAGAAAAGAAAGGTCAAAGAAGGTAACACATGTTCTTGGCTTAATTCTCGGTGGAAACTTAATTAGTTGAGGATCCTATGTCTAACCTGGTTGGTCTTATAAAAAAGAAACATAAAAAATGAGGAAAAAAATTTACGAATATATATTTTTAAAATTATTTTAGAGATATATTTTCAGTTTTCTTTTTATTATTTATTTTTAAATTGAAAGTAACTCACTCACTAAAATGGTGAATATGTGTATCATGAGTACGTTTGAGATGTAATTCTAAAAGATATATTTGTAAAATGGAGTGATTCATTCACGAAAACGTTGAAGGTATATTATGGATATGTATTAATATGCATTTTTAAAATTTAGAAGTAGTATTGATTTTTCACTATATATGGTGGTGTGAGCCCCCTAAGGGTGAATTTTGCAATTTCCAAAATAAAAAAAAATTTAATTAATTAAAATTGGGTTTAAATTTTGAATTGACTTGATATTTGTACTATTTGAAAAAGAAATGATTTAGGTAACCAAATCTAATTTAAACAAAATTAAAAAGAAAAACTTAAATTTAAATAGGTCTGTGTTTTTCATCTGAGATTAAGATCCGTTTGGGCTTTAAACCTGGACTCAATTCAATCTGAACTGATATTCAACCTTAATTAAAGTGTTGGCTCTTGCTTAGAGTCCAATATTTCAATCAAGGTCCAATCACTTTAAATTTATGATAATTATATATTGTATGAACTATCAACTATTGAACAATTAGGTCATTGTTGCATGTATTAATCAATTTGTGACAGAAAGTTTGTCGTCCCTTCAAAAAGAAATTGTATGCTTTGACCAAGTAACCCTCCAAGCATTTAAAATTACACTACCATTTGGATAAATAGGTAACTAACAAATCACTAAAATAAATCTAACCCAAGTCTCTAACTTGATGCCAAATATCCATCAACGATTGATATCCTCAAACAAAATTTGCTCATTCCCACCAAAACCAAATCACACATCAAACTTGTCTGATTTGAGACAACACTCTTCTTCTCTCAAACTAAACACTTCTCTTCAACTTTATCGCATATGTTTCTCTCTTTCTTTTCTCTGTTTCTCTGCATCTCTCCGATAGTTGCACCTCAAAACGGTGTCACCGACAATCGACTTTGTCGCTCAAAGACGTTGTTGAAACCTTACACCGCCACCGTCCTTTTTGCACCCTATCTACAACCACCAATACCTCAAAGATGAAGAAAGCTCAAATCATGTGAGATGGTGGCAATGATGGCTGATTTGTTCTTTGATCTCGTAGTGGTTAAAATTGTTAAGGATTGAGGTTTAATTTCGTATTATTACATGATTTTCTTTCTTTTCTAATCACTTTTTTCTCCTCTTTCAGATGCTTAGTCATTTTATTGGATTTTGATAGATCTTTCTTATGTAGATTTTTCTTGATTGTTGTTTGGTATACTAGGTTATGTATCACAACCCAAGGCGTTTGTGTGTTTGTTTTTCCGTCAGTATCTATGCTTTTTAAGGTGGGATTGTTGAATAATTTTTTGGACGAGAAACAACTAGTCTCTTGCACTTCAAATTATTAAAGAACCTAAAAAACTTGGAAGTCCATATTAGACTTTTGATATTTTAGTATTTAAATCTCACTGAATATAAAATAATTTCTCAATTTGTACTTCAATAATATGAAAATAACTATTAATTGTTAATGAGATTTCTCTTCTTATTTATGTCTTTACAATGAGTGATTTCTTTTAACACCAATTTTCGCGTGTAGTGAATGACAAGTGGAAAATACCCAATACATCGGAATCAAAAACCTAAAACTTTATAGATGTAATGTTAAAGGGTAGAATAAGATGGTGGATTCATGAATGATAAATTCTTCCTCAAAGATGGAGGAATCATATTTGTATGCAATTTTCAAAGTTCAATGATATTTTAAACATTTATCAACATTATCTTTAGTTGGATTGTTTATTATTCTCTTTACTCATTATTATTAGCTGCTATTATTTTGAAAAATGCGTCCCTCATTAGTTGTGTTTCTTTGTTATGTTCTTAAACAAATTTTCATATTGTTTCACTTTGATTAATGGTATCTTTTATGCTGATAATCTAAGCAATGATATGAAAAAATTGTATTTTACTTACATATGTTAATCAATTCCTTTATATCTTTTTGTGTTTGATAAGTTCTATAGTGAATTTTTATTCCACTGTTTAAATACATAAAAATAATTTTAGTGTTTGCTCATGCATAACATGGAAGGAATAGTTACACTTACTATCAGTTACACGATGGACTAACCATATAAGAAATAGCTTTACATTATTATATTGTTTGAAATGGTTAGTTTGTGTCCAACTTTCTTTTCGGTGTAAGCAAAATATTTTTTTTCCATATTTTTATTCTCTTTCTTTTGCACTTATTTTTCATGTTATATAGGATTTTCATATGTAATTTCTTTAAAATCCCATGTATGTAGTTTCTTTTCACAACATGTGGGTTTTCATGCTATAAAATATGTAGTTTCTTTAACAGACTTTGATATGTAGTTTATTTAACTATACAATTTAAAAATTGTTTTGAGAAGCTCTTTTAGTGTTGTATGTACAAATTCAACTCAGTTTGTTGTTGTATTTTCAAGGTGTCTAACTTGATCGGTTCAAGCACAAACAATCATCTCATTCATCTAGTCCAAAATTGTACTTTCAACATATTTCAATAAATATGGATATTTCTCGCACACCTTTCTGAAATGTATAACAACATCGACGTATAATTCTTTCGTAAAAGAATTTATTATAACATTTCATCTATCCATTATTCTTTTCACTATCACGTCCGCCTTGACCATTTTTCTGTCTCTGCCCTTAATTTGTTTCGTCTATACTAAAGGTTTAATCCGACTTCTCACTTTCTTTATGATGTGATACCTACAAAGTAATGTGTGTCAGACCCTAATTTTTGACCCTAAGATTTTTCGCATCTCATCCGCATTTCGCATACAAACAAGATCACACATTGGTTCGTTTATCCTTTTTCAGGTGCATGTTTTTGCTTTGCAGAGGATCACCATGTTTAATTGTTGTTATGTGTTTATATTTACTAACTCCTAACCAAAATATCAAAAAAAATATGTTGCAGTGTTCTTCTTCTTCTCTGTGTTGCAGGTTTGCGAAGATAAGACAGTGATTTCAATTCAGATGCGTTTGCTCAGTCACAATTTGATTTCAAATGGATGTTTGACCTAATATTGGTCAAACTATCAAAAGATTGTTTCGAATGCAAATTATGTGTGCCAGTGGTTTATTTCTCAGGCGATGCGTATTCAATGATAAGTTGTGGTGATTGCGGAAATTCTCTGGTTTATTGAGCTGTGGTTTGTGAGAAGTGCGATCCAGATTGTCTTGATTGAGTGGTCATCAGTTCATCTGTGGATTTATTTTCCAGAGATCGATTCAGAAGTATTTGAAAATGTTCAGAAATTCAGAAGTTAATGGTTGTGGCTTAAATGGCAAGTTGCGAATTATGCAGCTGTTCAATGGTTTAGTGATGACTGTGTTCATTCTTTATCAGTGGCTTGTGAAGAAAAAAAAATCAGAAATTTGTTGTGGGCTTAAAAAAACCATCATCCCTTAAACCATTTTTAATTTCCAATATCCATTTTTTCCGATTATCCATATATCACATTATTATCCAGATAAACATTTTTCACTTCTATCTTTTCGTCAATTCCATATCCATTATCCATTTTTTATCCAATGACCATCTTTTCTTCCATTTTTTCTCGATTATCCGTATTCAATAACCTTTTTCAATTTTATCCATTTCACAAAATATTCATTATGTCATGTATCCATTTTTTTTAATTATTTTTTCACAATCCCATTCATTTTATTATCCATTTTTTATGTCCAATTTGTCCAAAAAAAAAATAAAGAATCAATTTCTTTTAATTCATTTTTAAAACCACATTCAATTTTAAAATATATTCATGTTCATTTTTTTTATCCATTCTATAAAACCCCAATATCCACTTAGGCTTTTAAAGCCCATTTTATTTCTTTCTTTAAGCCCATTCTTTAGTTTTTATACAAAAAAATAAAATTAGGAAAAATTAATATTTCACTTTTCAAGCCACAAACTTCAGCTTTCACAACACAAACTTTAAGTCCAACACGTCATTATACAAGCCTTTGCCCAGCCAGCTACCAAGCCAAAGCATTCCACAAGCCTCATCCAGCCAAAACAAGCCGCAGGTCACCAAACTTGCAACCAAACTTTTCATAAGCTTCCTCACACTTTCCCACAAAGCAAACAACCAAATTTCCACGCGTGAAAACAACAACACCTGAAGAGTAACAAAACGCAGCACACATCCTTCATACATCAAAACGCGCCTGAAGAGTGTACAAAACACAGAACAAAAATCAAAATAGCACACAAAATTCGTGAGCCCAAAACGCCGCAAATCAACTCCAAAACGGCAATTAAAATCCTCAAATCCCTCTATTTAAACAACTCAATCTCACCTTCAATTCCAAGCTTTGAAAGCCTAGAAAAACCCTGCACAAATCATAATCAAAGCTTCAAATCACCAATTGTCACTTACAATTTCAACCATTCAACCATTCAACTTCGGTTTCCATATAATCTTCAATCCAAAATCGTATCTCTTTCAATTCCACCTTCAAATTATCTTCAACCTAAAATTAGATCCTTGAGAAGAAGAAGGAGCAAAATCTGAAACGAAATAGAGGGAGAAATCCACGGTGATTTAGCTTACCGGCGGAGTTTTCATGGATCTCTTCTTGCGGTGTGATTTTTCTGGTCCAAAGATACAATCCTCCACCACTGGATCCGCGTTTGAGATTGAAGAAGAAGCTGTGCGGCCGAAGGTTTATCGCCGTGTCTTGAAAGAGGTAGTGCCGGCGTTTTGCTCTGTTCAACGAAGAAGAAGAGGATTCTGTTTTTCACGTTCTTTCGTTTTGTTCCATTTTTTAATGTTGCTGATTTTTTTTATAAAACTTAATTCGGTTTGGGCTTAGGGTATTGGACCTCATTCTCTTATCACACTCCCCTAGCCTGCGTGTCCCTCTCTCCCATCCCATTTATTTATTTTTTTTAAATTCTTTAGTTTTTTTTTCTTTTTCCATTAATGTTTTTGTCTCAATGTATTTTTGATATTAGATTTTTATAGAGTATATTTTAGGAGAAAATTAGAAAAAGATGTTTTAGAAAAGAGATTTAGAAAATATTTTAGGAAAAGTATTTTATAAAAGATTTTAAGAAAAAGAGTTTTAAGAAAAAGAATTAAAAATATATTTCAATTTCTTTTTGGATCTACTTTTAGATCCATTTTTTCTTCATCTTTTATTTTTGGTCGATGACAATCTCCGATTCGTGATTGTTGAATTTCGAATAGGTTTAATCTTCATTATTTCAAATCTATGGATGAATGATCATTTGGATCATTCTCCATACTTTGAGATCGTGATAGGTTGCTTTCGATAAATTCAACGAAAATCTCGATTAAGATTAGACCGTTCTTTTTTCTTTTAGTGTGGCATGTTTTCGGAGAACGATCCATAATATCGTTTCTCTAACATGTATTAACACGAATATTTTCCACTTTAATTAGTGGTGGCCGGCCTCATTTGTTGGGTAATTACTTCGTAAATTACTCGGCGATTTCTTAACATAGACCTAAACTTGTCCCGATTCGAAATAAGATCCACTTGGATCCGGTTGCCTCGATTTTTATTTGTTCGTGGTTGTGCTTGATTAAGTTCATCATACCACTTATTATGTAAATATTATAATAATGTGAATATAATAATCCATTTAAATTTAATCTCTCGCACCTTATCCTCTTTTATTTCAATCTCTCGCTCCCTATCCCTCTTATTATGTTTCTATATCATTCATCATATTGTTTATGTTTATATTGTTGCTTGTGATTTTTCTTTTGTCCATTTGGACACAAAAACATTAATAAAGGATTAAACATCTAAAAAATTGGTGACTTTAATTTCGGACTATGGTTACTATCCTTAGCATTGGACTTGGAGTTTCGGACTTAGATTTTAGGATCTCTCCCTTTGCTTGAGTTGTTATGAATTGAAGACTTTGGCTCCGATTAAGTTCACTTGTTTATGAAGATGGAAATCCAATTGTTTCAAAGAATGCTTGCCATATGGTTTGATCGCTCTTCCTTTAGCTTTTATTTTCAAGTCTTAGGATAGTCCCTTCATCTCTTTCCATCTTCTTAAATTTTCAAATCTCCTTCCTCTTTTCAAAACTTTCTTTGTTTTCAAACTTCAAACAATTTTCTCAATTAAACCTTGACTTAGGTCAAGCGGTTTTTTACCTTTTCATTTCATTTTCTTAATAAATGCTAAACTACATAAGCATATCAAAACTTTCTTCTCAAAACTTAAAAAATATTCAAACTCATTCAATTTTTTTTGTGCCCTCGTGCACGTTTCTTTTAACCCTTTTTTATGTTTAGATATGATTCATTCTTTCTAGCGGAATTATTCGCTAAAGAATGACGACTTATCTCTACATTTTAAAATCAATTCAACTCATTTGCCTTTTCACAATTTGTACCACGAACTACGGGGTTTTGATCTCGCATTGCACTTTGTGGGTACGTAGGCATGAGACGTTCGTCTCTTCAAACACAAAAATCTTAAAAAACATTCTTCTTCTCATCTCTTCAATCTTTTTTCAAGCAAACCAATTTCAGACTAAAAAATGCAGTAAATATTTCAAAGGGTTCCCGTGGAGTACCACAGACATTTCGGGTGCGTAAAACCTTCCCGATTTGTAACCAATCCCCTTACCCGTTCTCTGTTTGTTTCTTTTAGCTTTTGCTTCTAGATTCCTTAGATTTTTATTCGTTCTTTTACCTTTTTCCATTTGGAAATAAATAAAAGCGCGGTGGCGACTCTGTGTATATTGAGTTAAGTTAATCAATAACTTACACTTAGGATTTTACCGCTACAATGCGTGATAACTAGAAAATGATTTTCTAACCTAATTCCTCGAATCGATATCGCGGTCAATGACAATTACTTTTGGCATGTCTTCTTTGTCCTTTAACATTTCCCGACACACTTCTAAAGTACAAGTAACATTATCCTCTTTTTCATTCTCCTGAAATGCAAATCCGACAGAATACGTCTTCTTAGTTTAGGTAACAACGATAATTTCTAATAATGGAAGTCTGTACTTGTTAGTCTTATATGTTGAATCAATGATGAGCTCAATAGGAAACATGTTGAACAATTTGATGGAATCAGGATGAGTCGAATATATATCGCTAAATGTTAATACATCCTCGCGCGTAATCATCCAAAAGTTATAAGAGTTATTGAATTTCAGTTATACCCCCAAAGCCTTGTTATTTTGGTACCAAATATTGTAAGATTTGCTGATATTTGCAATATTTCTGAGTCTTTTAAGTTTCAAAGTTGCAAGTATGTATTTTTGGTTGCACCAAATTCAAGTCATGTATGAAACACATTCCTTTTTTTCGGCATGAGGCGACATGCAATTGGATGTCTGACTAACTTTTCATACATGTCATGGTTATGTGAATCATATATCACATAAAATATCCATTTGTTATTTGCAAAAAAATAACCACACAACTTAAAGAGACACTCACATTTTTTTAAAATTTGTGTTATCTCGTTTGAAATTCCAGAGAAGAGTTCTATACTTCCTATTTTTTGCATGTCATTGTCACAAATGCAACTCTTCTATCCAAACAATTATCGGACCTTCCGATTAAACCACCAAACCCCAGTTCGGATACCACTGTTTGAATCCATTGAAGCATGTAATCATGAAATTCAAACTCTCATCCATTTGTAAATTAGTTGACAACATTTACCTCCTTCACAACAATATGTTTGGCATTTGGAGACACAATAGGTTTGGAAAAAACATCGGGGTGCATCATGTCTAATGAAAACAATAACATAAAATTTTCAAAAACAACTAAAATTAAAAACAAACAACTGGAAAATGAAAAAAGAAGACTCCAAAAATGCATTTTCGGAGGAATTCATACAGAATCCGAAAATACATCTACCGATTAAATGTATCTTTGTTCAACTTCAAAACAAGATTAATGTGAGCAACGAGACTTGAAATAAACGATATTTACGTTGAATTCCAACTTCCTTTGCTCCTTTTGATGTGACGAAACACAAGAATGAAGGTTTGGAGTGAAAACCTTGATGGATAATATAAGAGTTTTTGGAAAGGGTTTTGAAAAAAATGGGTATGAGGTTTGATCATGCTGGTGATTGTTTTATTAAAATCACGTTTGATATTTTCGGAAATGCATTTCCAGAAATCATTGACATGCAAAGGTGGCAGATTTTCAAATTTCCATTTGAAAACTCTGGATATGTATTTTCGGAAACTCCATTTGGATGCTCAATAATCAATCGATTAAACGGACATGTCCGAAGATGTATCTTTGGAATAAAATTATATTTTATAAATGAGGTGACACTCATTCGATGCGCCATTCAGTGATGCAAAGGTGCGTCAAAAGATACATTTCCAAAATCTGAGAAAAAATTTAAGATTTTTATAAGGTATTTTCCCACTTCATAAGGTGAGATTAGTATTTCCCCAAAATTATCATTCACTTACAAAGGCAGATCCCACTATTTATAAATTAAAAAAAAATCCTGATACCCTTATCATTATCTCTCCACCCTATACTTTTTAAATATTTTTATTTTATCATTTTCACTTATCAAATAATAGTATTATTTAATATTTATTATTTTTCGATATGTATTTCTTCTTTCACCAAATAACTTGCAATCAAGTTTTCCGATATGTATTTTTTCTTCACCATATAATTTACAATCAAGTTTTCCGGTATGTATTTTTTCTTCATCAAATAACTTGCAATCAAATTTTCCGGTATGTAATTTAAGCGATGAAGAAAAATTACACACCAGAAAACTTGACTGTAAGTTATTTGGTGAAGAAAAAATATATACAAGAAAACTTGATTAAAAGTTATTTGGTAAAGAAAAATAGAATCGAAAAACTTGATTCCAAGTTATTTGGTGAAGAAGAAAATACATACTGAAAAATAATAAACATTAAATAATAAAATTATTTGATAAATAAAAATGGTAGAATTGGAATTTTTTTTGAAAAAAATATAGGGGTAGAGAAATAATAATAGAGGTATGAAGTAAAATATTTCAATTTATACAAAATAGGCCCAGCAGTACACAATAGGTTCAGTACTATCAAACTAAACCCAATAAAATAGAAAATGTTAGCTAAAACAAAAGAAACAAACTTAAAACAACAAACATAAGAGGTTAATTAAAAGATTTTTATTATAGCTTACATTTCTTTTCAAAATATAAATATTTATATTAAAAGTGTTTACACTAAAAAATCTTAATTAAATTCTTACGAAAAGAGAATATGTATTATAACATATATGATTTTATGAATAAATTTAATTTTTATGCACCACGAATGTAAATAGTTTCACATCCACGGTGCATCAATAACTTTCTAGGTGTTAGTTTAAAATGAGTTAAAGTAAAAATCAAATATTACAATAGAAAAAGTTTAACAATTCTAGTTAATTAATGGTATAATTATTTTTATATGTAGAATATATATCAATTAAATTTTACTTTGACAATAAAAGATATAACTGGATTAAAATTAATTTTATATATACGGTTTTCATAGGCCATTTTAAATAATTTATTAGAAAAGATTGAAAAGGTTAATAAAATATTATAAATTAGTTTTATAAATCATTTCAAAAAAATACTTTAAAACAAATTATATATATCTTTGTGCAAATATATATCTTTGAACCACATCCTAGCAAATCTTGTTAAGTTAGTGCAAATATTTTTCATTTGAAAGCTTTGTTGATGTGGAAATAATTCAAACTCTCATTGACGAGTTTTATGTGTTTGTTAGGATCTCCTTTTCCGTTGTATTCATTTAACTTATGAGGCTTCTCCATCTATTATGGTATCCTACTTTCTAAGATGCAGGGGCAAATAAGGTGTTTATGTGGGATCTTTGTTAGTGGTTTCTCGTTATGCTCCAATGTAGGAGCATGGCTACCTCGGTCTCCCTTGGGGCTTTGAGTAGGAGTCCGACACTTCTTACTCTTTTTGAGGATTATGCGACTTCAGAGCTTCATCTCTTCACATCTTTTCACGATGCGGCCAACTCAGGAATGACAACTTTGTTTCTCTTTGAAAGGGCTTCTTGCGCAGTGTTTTCCCTTGGAGGTGCACTGTGTAGGATTTTCTTAAGGGAAAGCAACCTCTCCTTTATCATTTGTTAATTCTGTTGTCGAACGATGTTATACATGATTTCAACAACTCATTAGCTTCTTGTATTCATATATTGGTTCACAAAAATAGGAAACCACATAATGTTACATGTTATGAAGATGACGGTGATACCAGAGGTATGAGTAGAGGTATTGGAGTAGATCATGCGATATGAAGGGGTTGGAATATGCCTGGATGCAACTGGGTATCTATTATGACTTGATTTGCAATACCTTAAGGAGGACGATGCAATTGAGTTCTCGTAATTTGAGAGGCAGCTGCTTTGCACAGCGCGACAAAATGAGTAACTTTAGATTCAACCATTTTTGAAAGGCTCGAAAGTCAGGAATTTGTAAAATAAAAAAAATAGATGTTGATCCACTATTTGACTTGGTAGAATGCGATAGATCTAATATCAATTTCTATAACTCTGATATGATAAATGGAGGAAGTTTCCAATCAATAGGTCAAGTAGAGAATGTGCCATTGTGCAAAACGCAGGAATCAAAAAGTTGATTCCTGCAGACAGAGCCACTATTCCGTTATGAAACTAGAATTGGTTGAAGAATTAGTGGTTGCAGAGGACTATAATGGATATAAGTTTCCAATGCAGAAGAGGAGAGACTTGTTGAAAATTAATGGACAATCAATTCCCATGGATGTGTTTAAATATGACAAAGTTAAAGAGGATAAAAATTCCCCATAAACAAATGAAGAACCTTGCCTTCAAACCTATCTGAAGAAATTTTGGTCAGTTTTTGCACTAAACATCCACTCGTGGAATTTTCCTTCAAATAATTTGAAGGATTTTTGATCAGTTTTTACACTAAACATCCAACAGTGAAAGTTGTTGTTAAATTTATCTCAGACTACTGAAAGTTTGAATTTCAAATTCTAAATATACAACACTTCATGAAGTGGTGCATAATGTAACTATAAATTCGTCATTCTGGAATTCAGAAAATACAATACAAACCAAATATCCTCTTGTACAAAAATTCCAAACATTCTTCGCTACATAATCGAATTTCCGTCGGTCTTGCACATATTCGATATAAGGCTGAATTATTCTGGGTATTCTTATGTTTCAAACTCTAAGACATAAAGAGAGTGTTCGAAATACTTTTAAGAAAAATGACATAATTCACAATTCACTTCTGGATCCATCCAACTTTATATAATTTTTCAACAATCTTAAAAGTATTTTAAATAATGACATCCAAGGCTTTCACTTCAAAAATCAAAGGAAAGAATGAAAAAGAAACAATTACATGTTTAGTCTTCTTGATAGCAAATATCAAGTATATATGGTGATACTTTTGGCACGGATAAACATGTTGATTCATTCTAGATTTATTATATCTTTGTCATTGAATTGATATATATATATATATATATATATATATATATATATATATATATATATATATATATATATATATATATATATATATATATATATATATATATATATATATATATATATATGGATACAACTTTTTGGAGTGATATATTTTCATTCCATTTTACCCTTTAAAATACAATTTAATTAATTTAAAAAATTAAAATACTAATAAAAAATATAGTTTTTATTTATAGGATGGTAGTTATTTTGAATTGTGGCAACTCAATAACTACTTAGAGTTGTTTATTTATTTATTTTTATAAACCTCTTACAGTGTAATGCATAATATAAATACAAATTGATAGAAAACAAATAAAAACATGTTCATTTAATGATTCTTCATAATTTATTGTTTGTAGGAGGTTAATAGTTTTCTTCTTTGTCATTGTTTGTATTATTGAAGTTCCAATATTTGCTTATGTATTCTTTTTGTATTTGAGAGCAACATCAAGAGTGAAATTGATTCATGCGAACATTGTTTGGTTATTACTCCAACATCCCACCATCAAAAGAGGCAACTTTGAGTTTCAAAGATAACTATTACAAATAAGATAATTGTTTGTGCATTATATAAATGATAGTTTTTCATTGAAAATACGGAATCTAAATTTAAATTTTCGTTTTAATTTAAATGAAATAAATAGTAACGTCATTGAATCATCCATACTTGATATATAGTATGCTTAATTCATTAATTGATGATTGATTTTTGTAAATATCATATATTTAAACTTAAAAACAATATAGAATATAATACAGGGGCATTATTCTGAAGGAAAAAAAAATCTAAATTTAACTAGCAATTCATTAAAATTGTTTATAGTCACGTTTATTTGAAGGAAAATGAAGGTTATGTTCTCTAATTTCAATGGACTTTAATAACATTGTTGTTTTCATTTCTCTATTTCAAACCTGAAAGAAAAAAATTAATTTCAAATAATGTGCTACAACAATTAAAATCAACTAATGAATTTAAATAGTACCATTACAATTACAACTTAGAGTTTTTATTCATTCTGTGATGTGTTTTATTCGACACAGAAATTGAATCACTGGCTAAATACTATTTTTGGATGAAAACTAAACTTAATTTGCATAAACACTAAGTAATCATGATTAGTGTTGTATTTTTTTTAGAAAACACTGTAAATTCCTGCACGGTAAAAAGTAAGAAGATATTTATTTACTTTAAATAAATAAATAAATATAATTTTAATTAAATTATTACAACCATTTTAGTTTCTTTTATGAGAAAATGGGTGATGCAGTGTAATTTTTTTTTACACTATCAACCAATCACGACTATGAATCTCGCAAAGTCAGACTGTAATTTTTTTTATAAAAAAATATGAATATGCAAAATGATATTTTTTTTGGATGAATATGTAAAACTTTTTTGCACTGTCAGTGCATTTCCGTTAACCTTTTCTTTTATATGTTTCTGTTATAATTTATATCATTTTTCACTTATCTATTGTAACACCCTTTCCTACCCCATCACGAGTTAAGCAATTTAAATCATATATCAGAGTACAACTCATTAAAAGGGCATCACAATACTTCTTAAATCAAAAATCATAAACATCACATAGAGTCCTGTCCCGCAACACGAGTTCATAAAATCATGAAAAACACTATAAATCTTTTCTCAATAAATATGCAACGGAAAACAATAAGTCATAAATTCCTCTTTAATAAAACAAAACTCATAATTTATTCCAAATATCATTTTATCAAAGTATTTAAACAAAATTTAACATCTTAATCTAAATAAAACATAAACACTCAAGCGAAACTCATCCCAATGTTACTAGACACATAGTAGGACTCCACTTCTAACAAACTCGACAACTCGCTACCTCTGAGTTAAGCACGCACCAAGCTAACCTTTATTATCTGCAGAATAACATAATAGACCATCACCAGAAGGCAGACAGGGTGAGTAAATTCACATTCAATAAAATAATATAGAAATGAGAATTTAAAAACATAACAACAATCTCAATCTATCATCCCTAGCTCAATTATACATATCATCCTTTTCATCACATCATAAACATTCATCATACTCATTTATACACAACATCAAATACATCTCATCATTACACAAAATCAATGCAACTCATGCTATGTCACTTAAAATGAAATGCAACCTCTTAATAATGCATGTGGTACTGAAACATCCTCATGGATGAACACTGGACCATCAACCCTCCCCTAAGGGAGCACATCATAACATCATATCACTTCAATCCACACAATGGGATTGAAGCTACCAACGGACCGAAGTCCCCTTATAATTCAATGCCATGAATGCAAGACACAATATACATACACCATCCTCAAAACATCATAACATTGCATCTGCATTAATTATTAATCAATCATTTCTCATACTCATTCATATCATCGTATGCATACTCATGGAACATCATACGACACACTCATCCAACATCCTATTTCTACATCATGAAATTATACCTCATAACTCGAAGAAAATCAAATAATTCATCATACATCACTTAATTACTAATTCTACTCATATAGCCTCCAAAACACATCATGTGACAACCCTACAACATCATAGCAACCTAGGACATACCACCTCAGAAACAGTTTTCGGAAAAAGAACATTTTTCAAAACTTTCCAGGGCTCGCTAAGCGAGACATCCCGCTTGCTTAGCGCCCAACTCCTTATTTGTGCTCGTTAAGCGAGCTTCGCGAATTCTGCAGATTTTCTGCGATTCCAGAATTCCTCTTCTACGATAACCTCAACAAAAGCCCACTTTTCACATCAGCATAACAACAGAATCACAATTAACATCAATATTCTTTACCATAACATCAAATACATTATCAAACATCACTATATTAATTAATTATCATGTAATCATCATCAAAAACACAAAATCATCAATCAAAACCCTATTCCCTAAACTACACCACAAAACCCCCAATTTGATTCCCACATTATAATACCGAAAGGAAAATACTCCCCATACCTTAAGTTCCATAATTTTTCCAATGATTTCCTCAAAAACCTCTCTAACCTTCAAGCCCTAGATTCTCTTCTTCTCCAGAGCTCTTCTCCCAAAAGTGAGATCGTTCCAAATGATCGTACTCTGCAACTTTCTCTCTTTTGTCACTCTTTCCCCTAAGACCTCATAAGACATTACCCATTATACCCTCACTAATCCTTCATCAAATGACCACTTTGCCCTTATACTCTAATTCCTCTTATTTTATTTTATTTTATTTTATCTCAAATAATAAATTAAACCCACTAAACTTAATATTTCTAATATTAATAATATATTAAGTCATTCCCCAAAACTCCACAATACATCAATTAACATCATAAACATCAAAGTTCACAATAAAACACATTAATAAAATTAAAACCAACTTTGGGGTGTTACATCTATCATAACAATATGTGATGTAAGAGAAGTTGTGTTTGTATTAAGTGGAGCATATAAGGAGATAGATCTAATAAGAAGAGAAGAAAATGATAGAAAAAAATATTAAAATCAAAATGAAATGAGAATAAGAAAATGATAAAAAAAAAATATTAAAATCAAAATGAAATGAGAATAAACATGAAAAAATATTTTTAAAGGTAATGCATTGATAATGTAAAGTAGTTATTACATTATCATTCAATAGAAATTCATTAATTTGTCATGTCATCAATTTAATTTTAAAATTAAAGCGTAATGTGATAGGATGCACGTTGTTGTTTGGTTGACAACATCCTTCGTGCATATTATTTTTTCCCTAAACTTAAAATTAAAATTATGAAAAATAGTACTTATATTTTAAATTATACAAGAGAGTGTATGTTATAAAATTTATTATATAAATAATTAAAATTAGATAAAAATATATCAATTTATATAAAAATCTATTTATGTATTGAAAAAAGCGGACAAACGGACAGGACGCTATTATATATAACGCATATTGCTTTCTTTTTATTTTGACATATATGTAACTGTTGAGAAATTCTACACAACAAAATATGGAAAATTAAATGCATGCATTTTAGTTTTAGTGATATTATATTAATTAATTTGTGATTGTACCGATGCCATTACCTCATGAATTATTGCAACACCCGATCAACAGTTTCAATGTTATCATAATATAATACAAAAGGTACACAATTAAATTCATGTGATTTTAAATTATGATTTTTGTGAATAATTTGTGGATATAATTTTGTTAGAAAGATAAACATTAATGTTTGTTTATTCATAATCATGATAAAAGGTACATATTTAATATTTTATTATTTTTTCATTAAATAATTTTATTGGTTATTAATTATTTCTATGTAAGATAATATTGATATTAAAATTATTATGTTTTTATTATGATACTAGTTCTAAGTGAATAACATGTTTGTATTCAACAAGACTCATTACTAAGACATATAAAGACCATCCAAAGATGAATCATGATTTATATAAATGTCTGAATTTGGATTCTAATGTAACTATTGAATATTGAGATGTGGAACTTTGAGATCCTTATCACGGAGGATAAAAAATTCGAGATTTCCACAAATTAAGAACCTCGCGAGGAAAGTTCTCTGCGGATTATTGAAAAACAACTCGATTGTCGACATATTTATTTTATCTAGTAGAAGAAAATAGTGATAATTTGTTCGTAAGATTCCCATTATTCTTCAAGTGGAAGATGATTCTAAGATTTATAAAGAAGCAATAACCTCAAGGGACTCCTCTTGTTTAGAAGGAAGTATCATAGTGTGATGCTACACTAAACACCTACAAGTCTAGATTAATGACCAAAGGTGTTTTAAATGAAAGGAATGTGTTGATATTTCAACACATATGCACCAATAGTAAGGGCGACGATAATGAGAAGTATTGTTTGCATTAGTTCCTTTGCATGACCTTATAGTTAATCAAATACATTCCAAAATTTAGATGTCAATGAGGATATTTACATGAAGAAATCAAAAGGCTATGTGCTTCTTGGTAATGAACAAAAGGCGTACAAACTTATCAAATCCTTGTATGGATTAAAACAAGAACCAAAACAATGAGATCAAAAATTTAACTTTGTCATTGCAAGATTCACTAATTAAGGGGGAGCCACACAACTAATGGGGAAACAATATTTTGTCATCATCAAAAGGGGCAGATCATGAGGAATACATCTTATATCTAGTTTAATTTTGATAAAGACAAAGATATCAAAGAAGAAAAGGTCAAAAGTGTCATGCACATCAATGATGAAGTTTATCAAGAAGGTTTAGCATAAAAGTTCAAGTGAACATAAATAAGGTGCTCATTGAAATTTATACTAAACTACTTTAAATTTCTTATAATTTCATCTCACACTTCATCTAAAAACCTTATTGCATCATCATGCATGATTATCTAAAAAACCTTTTTCATCTAATTCTTGTTACAAGTGTTTGTACACAAAGTTGTGTGAGCACATTGTGATATTTCTTTGTGTCTATGTTGATTGCATGTTAATCATCAATAATAAGATGAATGAAAATTTAGAAACAAAGAGGTTTCTAACTTACATATTCAAGATGAATGATCTTGGACTAATTGACACACTTTTGGGGATCAAAGTAAAACGAAATAGCGGGGTTATGAACTTAGTCAAACAAATTATATTGAGAAAATGCTTGATAAGTTCAAAATCATCAGTAATGAGATGAATGAAATTTTAGAAACACTTATATTTATAATTTCCACATTCAAGATGAATGATCTTGGACTAGTTGACACACTTTTGGGGGTCAAAGTAAAGCGAAATAACGAGGTTATGAACTTACTCAAACATACAGTGTTGAGAAAGTGTTTAATAAGTTGAAACACTTACACTTTAAGAAAGTTACCACTCTATTTGATTCTAGTGTCAAACTTAAAAAGAATGATGGAAGAATTGTGACTCAATTGGAATATGAAAGTGCATTCAATGTACTAAAACTGACATAACATTTACAATTAGTAAAATGAGTAGATTTTACTAGATTTCCTACCATATTTAAAGGATATACCGATGCAAGTTGGATATTGAGTGAGGAATATCATAAATTTGCATTTAGATTGATATTTACACTAGTCAAGGGTGAAATTTCTTAGAAGCGCAAGAAATAAATGTGGATCACTTTCTAAACTATTGAATTAGAGTTCGATGCTCTTACTTTCGCTAATAAAAAAGTTGAATGATTGAAGGATCTTCTGTTGGAAGTTCCATTGGCTAAAGAAAACATTTCAAAGGTGTTGATACATTGCGGTAGTCAAACCACTTTAAGTAAAGCATAAAAAAGTGGATAATAGAAAGTCTAGGCAAGTAGGACTTATACATTTTTTCGTGAGAAATTTGATTGAGGTTGTAATCATTCACATATATATGATAAAGCTATACTGTTCTTGACCCATTTACTAAGTCATTGGCCAGAAGCTTAGTAAAAACAACCTCAAGAGGCATGAGGTTGAAACTCATTGAGTAAGAGTTCTGACAACGACGACAACCCAATCTTACGTTAGTAGAATATTAACCTCAAGATCCAATGGGTAACAATATGTCATTGATTCAGATGTTTGTCAAATATTTCGTGATAATATTGACCTTTAAAATGAGGATTGAGTTTTTATTTAAACTCTTAATGAGGTTCAATACTGAGGGTATGTATCTCGTGGAAAAATATACAATATGAATTTCACCTATGTGAATTTCGAGATGATGCCATCTCAAAATTCATGAAAAAAAGAGAAGTATATGACCATAAATAGTGTTAGGCGAGAGATGTAGGCGTAGAACCATTAAAGAGTGTGTGTAAGGTAATGTCGGTATAATCACATGGGATAACGGTTCAAAGCATTGATATGTAACATTCCTATTAGACTTTGCGTTATACTTACTAAGATTAAGTTCAAATCGAAAGATACTTAACTTTTTAGCATTCTTTGTTTTTCTTTTTTGGATTTGGTCTTGTCATTATTAGAACAAGTGGATGATTATTGGAAATTAATAGACAGTCTATGTCCATGGATGTGTTCAAATATGACAAAGTTAAAGAGGATAAAAATGTCCCATAGACAAATGAAGAATATTTTCTTCAAATCAGTCTGACGGAATTTTGGTCAGTTTTTACACTAAACATCCACCAGTGGAAGTTGCTGTTAAATTTGTCTCGGGCTACTGAAAGTTTGAATTTCGAATTCAAAATATACAACGCTTCATGAAGTGGTGCATAATGTAACTATAGGCGAACCATTGCAATCTTATACTAAAAATGTGTTGTTTCATCAAAAGTTGCAAAATTATGAAACAACACATACATGACCCATAAATTTGTCATTCTGGAATTCAGAAAATACAATACAAACAGAATATCCTCTTGTATAGAATTTCAAACACTCTTCACTACATAATCAATTTTTTGTCGTTCTTGCGCACATTCGATATAAGGCTGAATTATCTTGGATATTCTTGCGTTCCAAACTCTAAGACATAAAGAGAGTGCTCGAAATACTTTTAAGGAAAGTGAAATTATTCACAATTCAGTCATGGATCCATTCAGCTTAACAAAATTTTCCAACAAGACTGGTCTGCAAAGTTAGCACTCAAATGTCAAAGTCGTACATGGAGGAGAAAATAATGAATTTGAATTTGAAATTCCATATCCGAACTCTTCATGCGTATCTTTTATATAATAGGGTGGTTATAACAATTCACTATTTCTTAGGTGTATAATACGGAGAGTCATTGGATATATTTTTAATTTGGATTGCATGTCCTTTCTATAGGGTAGCTCCCCTACACCATGAACAATCTAGACGAATTGTAATTCCCTTTAAATGATAAGTCGATGACCTTTCCAATTGGATATATATATATATATATATATATATATATATATATATATATATATATATATATATATATATATATATATATATATATATATATATAACTTAATTTCTTTTTACTGCACGTCGACATAAACACGTATTGATAATATAAAGAAACTACCCTGTTGTTTTCCTTAACAATCATTGATCTCTTTCTAGTTAAAAATAAAGTATTGATATTTAGTTATTTTTTTGTGCAAAATTAATCAACTTTAAGAGATATTTCTACTCTATCCATATATAATATATATTCATTAGATGTCGGAGAGGAAAAAGATATGGAATTGACTGTGTAACAAATTTCTTGAGTGATTTCCTGACACTTACGATAGATATACTTTCTTTACATAAAAAGTAAAACTAGTTTTTGAGAAGAGTGGGAGAGTTACCGACTTTACTCATACATATATGCTTTATTTTATAAAACAGTTAAATAACACAATAAAGATAGACTATGAATATTTTACAATTTTGAGCTTTTATCTCAATTTCAACTTACAACTTTTATAATCATATTAGAGTTTACAAGATAATTACTATATCTTTATTTACAGTTACAACTCAAACATTAATCAATAATTACACATAAACACATTTTAGTAAGTGTTTTGTTTTCTCATAATTAAAATAGTTCTAAGTGAATATGAAATTTTCAAGAAGAGAAAGAGTAGTATTCAGATTTCTTGTGTATTTTTCAACTAAACACAAGTCCATTTTATATAGTAAAAAAATTGGGCATGAAAGAAAAATATTTTAGGTTGGATTCATATCATAATCGATTAGAAAGATTTCTTAATAAGTTATTGGATGACTTTTTTCCCATAACAACTTACACAATTGTCATAATTAATTAACTAAGCTCCATAATCAAATGTGCGTATTTATCGTAGTAATTTGTTTTTCTTTCATTTCCTATAATTATCTTTACATTTTTTCTTCATATTTTCCTTTAAAGATATTTACCATTAAAGTGATAATGGTAATGCAGCCATTATATAAGATGGTTATGAATCATCTGATGTCGTGGTGGTTTCAAGCAACGACTATAGAAAGGAGTGGATTATGGATTCATGTTGTACTTGACACATGACTCCAAACAAATACGTGTTTGAGAAATTATGTGATCAAGATAGTGGATTAGTGCTGTTTAGAAACAATAAAGCTTGCAAGATGACAAAAATTTGATTTGTCAAATTCAAGCTCCATGATAAGTCAATAAGGCTATTGACTGATGTTAGGTATGTACATGATCTTAAGAGGAATCTGATTTCTCTTGGTGAATTCGACAAGAAAGAATAGGTTTTAAGAGGAGAAAAGTATCCTAATGGTAATGAAAGGGTCGAAGGAAGTCTTGGGATGCATGAATGAAACAAGACTCATATAACCTTGAGGTTGAGGTTGTAAGTGGTCCAGCAGATGTGGCATCCACAAAACCCATTTCGAAGACCGAACTATGACACAAGAGACTTGACCATATTAGTGAAAGAGGCTTGGTCAAATTGTCGAAACAAAATCTGTTGTGTGGTGACAAGGTAGAAAAACTAGAGTTTTGTGAACCTTGTGTATTTGGTAAATCATGTAGGTAAAATTTAACAAAGGTAAACAAAGAATACATGAATCCATTTATTATATTCATGCTTGTCTTTAGGGGTCTGCAATGAATCATTCATACTCAGATGCAAAGTATTTCCTATCCAAAGTTGATGATTATTCTAGAAACTTATGAGTATTCATCAAGAAGACTAAGGATGAAACTTTTGAAAATTTCAAAAGTTAGAAGACCCTAGTCAAAAACCAAATTGGCAGGAAGATCAAAAGGTTAAGGACCGACAATGGTCTTGAATTTTTCAATGAGACTTTCGACAACTATTATGATGAGTCTAGTATTGCAAGACACATAACTACTGCAGGAACTCCCCAATAAATTGGTTTGGACAAAAGATTTAATCGAACAATTCTGGAAAGGGTTTGATGCATGTTGGTCTGTGCATGATTGAAAAAGGTGTTCTGGGTAAAAGCTATTATGACTATATCATACTTGATAAATAAATGTCCTTAGACTACCTTGGGAATGAAGTCAACTAAAGAAGTCTGGTCGAGACATCCACTTAATCTCGACAAACTTAGAGTATTTGGTTTCTTAGCACATGCTCACATTAGGCAAGACAAAGTTGAACCTAGAGCTCTGAGATGTATGTTTCTTGGATACCCTGAAGAAGTCAAAGCTTATAGGTTGTGGTGCCTAAAGCTAGATTACATGAGGTGTATCATAAGTCGAGATGTAGTTTTCAATGTACTTCAGATTTCCATCTGGAAATTCACTTGTTATTTTGTTGTTTTATGTGGATGACATCCTCATAGCAAGTAACAATGTCGAAGATGTTATAGAGGTGAAGGCTGAACTCGATAATGAGTTAGACATGAAGGATCTGGGAGCTATCTCGGGAATTCTTGGGATTGATATATGAAGAGATATAAAGTAATTGAGATTATGCTTATCTCAAGAGACATACCCGAAGAAGATTCTCGACAAGTTTGGTATATCGAATTCAAAGTATGTTCTAACACCAACTAATTGTCAGTACAAACTAAGCTCGACTCAAATTCCTATTACTGGAGTCAAAAGATCCTATATGAATAACATTCCATATGCTAGTATAGTATGTCCTTTGATGTTTGTTTGGTATATATGAGGCTAGACATATCGTACGGAGTGAGCATTGCAAGCAGGTATATAGCCAATCCTGGGAAGGCGCACTGACAATCATTAAAATGGATTATAAGGTACATCAATGAATCTCTGATCAGAGTCTTGATTTATGGTGGAGAAATGTGAAAAATTAAATTTCTATGATATGATGGTAAGAAAAAGAAATGTGAAAAACTAAACTTTGAAAATATTAAAATATAGGCAAAATACCCAAAATAGTCCTTTAACTCAATCACTGGGTCCAATATGGTCCCTTATCTCTTAAAAGTGACAAAAAGATCCTTTAATTTGTTAAATTGTACCAAATAGATCCTTTCCGTCCATCACCCCCTAACAGACGTTAACTATGGTATAGGTGGCAGCTGACATGGCATCATCTTCTTCCTTTAAACTGAGAATCTTCATCTTCCTCCATTTCTAGGGTTTATGCGAAAATTTCTCTTCATCCATTCCCAAATTGATTCAAGAACCAAGAAAATCATAGAGTGACGAAGATGAAATCCAGTGGGTGTTCTTCGAAAGCAAAACACGGTTATGGTGGGTGTTCTTCGAAGGAAGAATCGAATGTTAACACAAGCACAACTTGGAAACCTATATGTCACTGTGGGGATTTAGCTGTTCTTCGTATGGCCACAACATTCAAGAACTATGGGAAACATTTTTGGGGATGCCCTAATTTTAAGGTATGTCATATGTATGTGTTTAAAATCTGTAGCTGTATTTGTGTTTTAAAATGGTTGATGTTGAAGATGCTATTTTGCAGGGATCAAGCAATGCCGGTTGTGGGTACTTTGGATGGTATTTTGAAGAGGTCAGAGATGAGAAGGAGCAATATTTGATGGATAGAATTGAGAAGCTCTCAAAGTCATTGGCAAAGGCTCAAGTGACTATTGAAGAACATGGGAAACAAATAAGCAAAATGGAAAATGACATGAAGAAGCTCATGAAGTTGATAAAAATCTGGAAATTGATTTGGTTCATAGGCCTTGTTGTAGTTGTTTTTAGAATCCTTTAGGATGTTGTTGAATCATTTTGGTCTCACTGTTTTTAGAATGATTTAGGGAATTGATGTTGAATTAAGGCAATTTGTTGTCAAATTGTTGTTGTTGTTGTCAAATGTAATGGATTATTTGTGATCAATGGTAGTTACTATTGTTATGTTGACAGTACCATAATGTTAGCATTTTACACAACAGAAATGTTAATTGCTACAGATTAGTTACATTGATAGAACTAATTGAAATAATTGAGATAATTGCCACAGAACAATAGTTGACAAAACAGAATTGACAAAAGCATATGTCTCCATCATTGACAAAACAGAATTCTAACATTGACAAAACCATATGTCTTACATTGACAAAACATTGACAAAACAGAATTTTAACATTTACACAATTGTCTTAACATTGAAAAAACATTGACACAATTGTCTTAACTAAACTTAACATTGACAGAATTGTCTTAACATTGATCCTAAGGTTTCCAAGTCTTGGTTGATCTCTTTGTTGGTGTACTTCTCCTTGTTGTTGGGCCTACAGCAGTCTTGGCTGCACTCATCCTGGTGGTTGGGCCTGGGGGCATGAAAGGCTTAGCTGGCCTTCTGTAAGACAGCTTGTTTGGCCTTCCTTGAGCTTGCTTGGTTTTGCTTGGCTGAGACTGTGTTGGTTCCTGTGATGGCTGGCCTTGTGACTGTGTTGGTTCCTTTGATGGCTGGCCTTGTGACTGAGTTGGTTGCTTTGATGGCTGGCCTTGTGACTGTGTTGGTTGCTGTGATGTCTGGCCTTGTGACTGTGTTGGCTGCTGAGTCTGTGTTGGTTGCTGTGATGGTTGCTGAACAGATGCTTCAGATGGCTGGCCTTGTGATACCTGCTGACTGGTGTGGTCCTTGCAGGTCAGTTTATTATGACCTGCTTTTTTGCACCTGCTACACCTAACATTAAACCCTGTCCTTCTCATCTTCTTGTCAGAACCATCAATCTCACCTTGCTCTAAATTTCTTCTTTTCTTTGGCCTTCCAGGCATCTTCCTATACTTAGGAGGCTGCACATCTGGATATTCAGTTCTGGCCCACAAATTAGAACCATTAACTGGAAATATCACAAAGTTATAGACCTCCATGTATCTCTCCTTTCTATAATATTTTGGAATGTAGTCAGCAATGTTGTAGTTTCTACTCTTCATAGCTGATAAGGCATGCACACAAGGTAGCCCTGTCAGCTCCCATCTTCTACATGAACAACTTTGCTCCTTAAGGTCTATACTGAATTTATCTGCTTGGTTTTCTAGATGCCTCACCTCAAAAATATATTCAGATGCCATCCTATAAGCACAAAACAGAAATATGTTCAGAAGCCATGCCTCACCATCAAAACAAATCATAAATCATAAATCATATACCACTATAAGCAACTACAGAAATATGTTCAGAAGCCATGCCACTATAAGCAACAGAATTCAGAAATCATATACCACTATAAGCAACTATAAGCAACTATAAGCAACTACAGAAATATGCAACAAATCATAATTCAGATACCTGCCAATCCACTATATGCAACAAATCATGAATCATATACCTGCCAATCCACTATATGCAACAAATCATAAATCATATACCTGCCAATCCACTATATGCAACTATATGCAACAAAACAGAATCATAAACCTGCCAATCCACTATAAGCAACTATATGCAACAAAACAGAATTCAGACTTCATTTACCAATCACTAATAAGCAACAGAATTCAGATTGTCACTTATTAGCAATTAAGCAACAAAACAGAAATCATATACCTGCCAATCCACTACAAGCAACAAAACAGAATTCAGACCAATCAATAATAAGCAACTATAAGCAACAGAATTCAGACTTCATTTACCAATCACTAATAAGCAACAGAATTCAGAATTCACTAATAAGCAACTAAGCAACAAAACAGAATTCATATACCTGACAATCCAAAGGTTGGTGTAAGAACTTGTTTTTTCAACTTTCTTTCTTATGTTTGGTAGCACTTCCCCATCAGCCAGATTCTGATACCTCATCCTATTGTTTGCCCATCTTTCCATCATATATATCCTTATTTCTTCCACCATAGTAATTAGTGGTTTAGCTCTTGAATCCAGAATAACACTATTGAATGCCTCAGACATATTGTTGAGGACTGCATCACATTTGTTATGAGTCTTGAAATATGATCTGCTCCAATATCTTGGTGGAGTGCTGATCATGTGCTTGTATGCTTCCACATTGATATCCTTCATCACTTTCATCTCTCTTTCCCAAGCTTGGTAATATGTGGACTTTGCAGCTTTCCAGATTATTTCCTTGAGTTTCTTGCCTGGATATTTTTTCCTGAAATTATTATAAAGATGTCTGACACAATCTTTGCTCCACTCCTGGCAGCAACTCATCCATGGCAGGTAATAAACCCTTAGTGCAACAAAAATTACATAAGTTAGTACAAATAACATAAGGGCCTATAAGTGAACATAACTACAAAATTACATAAGTACCATATTTACCTTTTGTTGATCAGATATATAGGTGTATGTGAGACACCTTTCTCTCCCACCTAGATCATCAATAAGAAGCTCCAAGAACCAAGTCCAGCTATCTTTATTTTCACTTTCAACCACAGCAAATGCTATTGGTAGCATTTGGTCATTTGGATCTCTACCAATTGCTGCCAAGATTTGCCCTCCACACAACCCTTTCAAAAAACAGCCATCTAGCCCAATGAAATGTCTACATAATTTAAAACTCTCCTTACAAGCAGCCAAGCAAATGTACAACCTCTTAAAATATGGTCTCTGATCAGCTGAACCCTCTAGTACAGGATGCACATTGACTTTCACAGTAGAACCTGGGTTAGATCTCAAAAGTTCATGACAATAGTCATAGATCCTTGTATAGTCCCCAAGAAAAGAACCATCTACCATGTCTCTAGCAGCAAATCTTGCTCTTATGGCCTTTTGCTTGCTAACACCTACATTCCATTTTTTTTGTGCCTTTTCCTTTATGTCCCTAAGCTTCAATCTTGGATTGGATTTCAGTGAATTCTGTAGCCTCTTACTTAACCATTTTGTACTCATCAGCTTTACATTGTACTCTCTACTACAACTATGGTTGTCTATGATCTTCCTTAGTTGCCAAGAATCCTCATTAGGTAACTTTGCACAGTAGGCTTCCCAATCACATCCTTCCTTGCATCTAACCCTCACCCTTACCTTGTCATTCTTAATGTACCTAAGACCTCTGCCAGATTGCACAGCATATGATGCTATAGCTTCTTTAAAATCATCCTTGGTTGTGAAATACATCCCAATCTCCCATTTGAATTTGGACATGTCTTTCTGTAATCTAAAAATAGGGTACTTTTTCCTAACAACATCACTAGTATCATCACTTTCACACCCACTTTGTAAATCATCACTTTCATTATCACTAACTTTATCATCACACTTTTCTTTACCCTTATTCATCTTCCCCTCTTGATCATTTACAGATTCCATCACATCACCCTCCTCATCATAAAACTCATCTGATTCATCATCAAAACCAACTTCCATTGCACTGTCATAATTGAAGTTTTCATCATCACTATCATCATCACTGACATCAGTATTATCCCCTTCATTCTGATTCAAAACTTCCTCTTCCATCCTCGGATTCACAGGATCAGAGCTATTAACCTCAGCATTATTCACAGGACCAGAGCTATTAACCTCAGCATTATTCACAGGACCAGTTTCAGAATTATTCACAGGATCAATGTTATTATTCAGCTCAGCATTAACTTCCTCAATCATTGCAGCAAGCACTTTTTCAGTGTCATCCTCTTCCATCACATCTGCTTCCACTTCATCAATTGGACCATCATAAAAAGCAGGTTGTGACAAAATGTGTGTGATGTATATGTCAACCCTGAGGTGAACCCTAAACAAATCAGCAATCTCTAAAGCTCCTTTGTCATCAACCAAGGTGCTCATCCCAAATTGTGGATCCTTATAGTAAATTTTCCCAATACATGTGTAACCTAGATCCTTAAAACAACCTAGAAGTTCAAAATAGCTCCATCTATCAACATCTACTTTCAATTCTGCAATCTCTCCCCCTTCGTATACACTCAGCTCGTCATCCACAAATGCACCACTGTGGTGAATAGTAAGACTCAAGAACTCACTCATCTCAACTGAAGTCAAATAACCCTAAATAGTCAATTAACCCTAAATCAGTAACTATTACGAAAAACCCTAAAACATATCAAATTGCAATCGAATAACTATTACGAAAAACCCTAAACTATTACGAAAAACCCTAAATTAAACAGTAACGGAAATCGAATAACATAGTAAACTAGAATACCTGGTGGATTATGCTTCACGAATGGCTTCTGCTTCACGAATGGCTTCTGCTTCAATGCTTCATGCTTCAATGGCTGCGCTAGGGTTCTTCTTACTAATTTTCACCAACATTCGTAATGACAGTCCTTGGTAGCATTTCCCTTCCTTATGCAAACACATCATACATGGCAGCTGAGTCACCCAATCATGGCAGCTGAGTCACCCAATCTAACCTCCACATGTGTATGCTAAGTTGACTTTGACTAACGGTTGCTGACGGAAGGACAAACGTGGTACAATTTAACAAATTAAAGGATCTTTTTGTCACTTTTTAGAGATAAGGGACCATATTGGACCCAGTGATGGAGTTAAGGGACCAATATGGGTATTTAGCCTAAAATATACTACCACTCTTACAACTTTTTTTAGTTACTTTGCATTAGAAGAAATTCTGTTGTGCTTACAATAAAATTTAAATCTATAACTTGTGAGTGAAGTATCACATTAATCAATACTTGCCGACCTATACTCAATTATTCCCAAAATGTATTCAAGTCAAATGAAACTTTTAACTTTTTTTTATTTGTTTTTTAGTTCAATTGGTTAGTTAAAGGTGAAGTAAAAATCCTCTACGTACGTATAATCAACATAAGAATCTATCTTAGGGAAAGATTCAAAGCAACATAAGATTCAAAGCGAATTCCAAAATGAAGTGTACGATCAAATAATGCATGCATGTTGGACAATTACGTACCACATATTACACCATCTTTTTATCAAATAATGCATGCATGTTGGGCAATTACGTACCACATACTACACCATCTTTTGATTTACAACTAGCTAGCAAGAAATAATGTATCCTTATTGTATCTTAACATATAATTTATGTCCAATGAATGCATTGACAAGACTAAAATTGCTTGATCTGATTAGATTTGCATGCAACTTATGAAAAAGTATAATTTATATTCATTTTAAAATAATCGAAACAAGATATATTAATTCATAGTTAGGTTCGAAAGTATATACCATGAAGAAGAGCTATTACAAATTAAAGCATAACATTGAATGACTCATATGGAGGCTGACTCTCACTTTTTTTTTCATGTACACCATAGTGGGAGCTAATCTTAGAAAATATTCGAAGTGGATCTCAATATATAGGAATAACTGAAGAATATACTATATTTTAGGAAAAGGTCAATAATATATATACCAATAAATGATTAAAATGAATATTCTTTTATCATTATACTAATAAATGATAATTCGACCAAACCTCTTTCACTGACATGGCCAAATCTCTTTGCCAAAGTTCAGTCTTCGACACAGGCTTTATGGATGCCACATCTACAAAATCACTTACAACCTCATCCTCAAAGGTATACAAGCCTTGTTTCTTCACGCATCTCAAGACTTCCCTTAAACCTTTCATTACCCTTAAGAAACTTTTCTCTTCTTTTAAAACATATCCCTTCCGGTCAAATTCACCAAGAGAAATCAAATTCCTCAGTCAATAGTCATTGACTCATCATAGAGCTTGAATATAACATATCCAGTTTTTGTAATCTTGCACGCTTTATTATTTCCCAACAACATTGATCCCCCATCTTGATTACATAATTCCTCAAACACGCCTTTATTTGGAGTCATGTGAAAAGTACAACATGAATCCATAATTCACTCCTTGCTAAAGTCGCTGTTTGAAATCACAAAGACATCTGATGATTCATCACCATCTTGCACAATGGATGTGTAACACCCCATTTTCTAACCGCGATTATAACTGAAATCAGAGTTTATAAAAACTTTCCACAAAACGGGATATCACATTTTCAACTATAAACAAATTTCAACTTAAAGAAGTCATACTTAATACATAGTACTTTTCATAATAACATAAAACAACTTTAGTTTACTCAATTAAATCAACTTCATAAAACCTTACGCAGCGGATTCACATCACAACTCATAGCATTTTTGTTCAACCTAATAACAACTTTAAAATAAGAAATAAGCAACTTTAAGTTCTTCAACTAAATAAAATTTAGCAATAATGAAAACACGCGTCAATTCCCCCCCGAGTGCTACGTATCAGAGCGACTGACCACCGACTCGACTAATGGTAACTGGCTACTCCTTAGGGTTACCTGCACGTTGCCCCACAAGGACAACATTCAACAGAAGGGGTGAGTTACGATAATTATAAGCAGTATATGAAAAACAATACAATGAATAAGGATCATAAACGAACACCACTTCACAACTCCAACCAACATCAATACAAATAACTCAACAAGAATGCAACTTTAATGCGACTCGACTAATTATGCATGTGGTACCAATCGGAGTAAAAATCCCAACTTAATAATTGCCAGGTTATCGAGGCATCAAGGCATAAGCCTTCAACAGTCAACTTAACTTGTCAATCCAGGCCAACGTGGTGTGAGCAACGGCTCCGACAAATGCAAATGACTTAAATGACATGCACGACTTTACAACATCCGACAACTTAATAATAATAGCAACACAACAACGTTTACAACATATTCAACTTATATTCAACTTTGGCTTATCAAGCCTACAACTTAGCAACTTTAATATTTTCCGTAACCGGAACAACTTAACAACTCAGTTGTACCTGTAGCAACATTTTTGCAGCATAATTTCCAGCAAAACAACTCATCAAAATCAACTGTCATGTTACTCGACTTACTCCGACGAATCTCATTAAATTCCAAGCAACTTCGTTTCTCGCCTAATCCGGCTAAACCGACTAAACCGATATTGTTTTCCAACTTTCTGCGATTAGCATGATTTTATTACAAAACTTGAATTTTCTACGTTCTGTTAAAATTATCTGTCATGGAAGATTTGCTACTACTATTGTGTCTGTCAAATTTCAAAACCTATAACTTTTTGCTAAATTTACATAACACAATGCTAATTTTAAATACATGTTTTCCTACTGTTCGTGCTCTATGTAATTACAATACTAATCCTCATTACCCATTTTATTTCTCCTTAAAATCTACTAATGTATAATTTAAAGTATTATATCATTTAGATTTAATAAACTAATTGGAAATGAGAATTTAATTAAATAAAAGAATTCTTCTCCCAAATGACAGGGTGGCCTGCGCCATCCTTGTCTCTCACCATGCATGCCCTGCGCCAGAGCAGGTGGCCACCAAGGCCTTTTGCTATGGCCTGCGCCATAAATAATCATGGCCACCACATGGAAATGGTATGGCCTGCGCCATACATGATCATGGCCACCACATGGAAATGGTATGGCCTACGCCATACATGATCATCTACACATATGGCCTGCGTCATATGCTATGTATGGTGTACATGGCATGCGCTATATGCCACCCATACAGTTGTGGCCTGCGCCACAGTCCATAATTTTCCACTACCGGTCCTTCTGTTCGTCGTCCCCCAAACCAACAATTTTTCCAGAATCAAATACAACACAGTAATAACAACAACCAGCAACATAAATAAAACAACTTTTTAAATCAACAAAATCGACAATCGGATAACTAAATTTACAATCAACATTTCAATCTGAATATATAGATTTTTCACACAACATCAATAATAATAGATGAACACAACAACCTAAATTTCCAAATCACCGTATCGAAATTCATACCCGATTATAAGAGTCGAACCCATCCTTACCTTATATTGGATTGAAGGTTGCTCTTACGATCGGATTCCGGAAACCGCTTTCGATTGAAGTTATCCTCTCACGACTCCTCTCCCACGTTCTTGCACTTTCAGTTTTCTAAATTTCCTCCACTGATACAACCTAACTCATGTTTCTTATTATTTGTTTTTATTAAAATTAAACTAATATTATCACTACTAATGGGTTTAACAATAACACCTCCCATATTACTAATCCAAACGCGAATTCTAGCCCACTTAACCAATTAACACCACAACTATATAATTAATTCTACTAATTAATTCTACGGCTTTCGACTTATTTTTCCGACTTAACGACTCAATTTACCATAATGTCAAATCAACCGAATAATAATTAATGACTAAATACTTAATCCCGATTTAATCGATTAAATTTCAATTATCAACCAAATGGTTCACACAATTCCGACAACATATCTAACAATACCTGAAGAATATTATATATCGTATTCCACAACTTATATCAACTTAATTAATCAAATTCGACATAAACCAACTTATAATTATCAACGTAATATTCCGATATTTTGGAAATCAAATTAAATCAATGCGACTTAACACCACATACCACAATTATATTTAATTAAATAATTAATTAAATAAACGGGCGTTACAACTCTCCCCCACTTAGAATATTTTCGTCCTCGAAAATTTATCCGATTTAAATGCTCCAACTACTTATTTCATCCAACTAATCAACTCTCATATTCAAAGGCAACCCACATATACCACAAACAATAATACATAACTTCGATGTCAAGCACGAAACGAAGAACTCTCAAGGAATACGCTCAACAACAATCAACACGATACAACGAGTAACCAACTTACAACTTAGGACACATCAACACAAGAACACACAACTTAAACATAACATATAATACAACCAAGCTACCAACCTTGTTGTCATTCGTGTACAATGACGACACCACACCACGCGCTCGCTGCGCACTCTGATTAAGTTTACCAATTTTAACCCCCCGCTTACAATCACCAAAATCAATATATTAACAAAGCCTCCAACTTATTCCTCAGAATTTTCATCCTAATAAGTATTCTAACTCTTTCGTAGTTACCGAATACTTCCAAATTAGACTCATAAGACATACCTCTTAACGTCCAACACACCTACCACCACGACTACTTCCAAATCTTAGATAAGATATACTTCTACTTCTCAGTCATCCTCAACATAATTACAACTTTGCCAACATGCCTGTCAAATCATGGTCTTGCATTTTCATAGACTTTCCTCTTAAATACACAACATCATTACAACAACATAAGGTATTTGGTTCCCACGAATTCTCACAAGATAACTCATACCCTTCACTTCCGACTAAATCAATCCACCGAATACTCGATTTCGTGCTCATACCGACACAATCTTTCATAATTCTTATCCGAGTCAATACAACCAAACAACTCTTCTTATTCCAATAAAAAAAATCGTATTATAATAGTCCAACTTAAAATTTCGCTTCTTCTAATACTTTGCAACTTAACCTTGTCTGACATTCTTATCAAATCATCTTCTTACATATCCACATACTTCCCTTTCTAATCATCTTAAGAAAACTTCAAATCTTAAGCGAATTACTCCCTCACTAACCAACATTCCAATTATTCAGAGTTCAACTATGAGTTTCCTTATTACGGCTCAATCCAAATGCAACTTCATACTTCCCTCTTAAATTCCAACTAATACTATCATATAATAACTTGCATCAACAAAATAAACAATACTAAAGCACTCAGCTTGACTCCAATCAATTCGACGTACATACTATACTAGTTGGCATGACACATCTATCCATCAATTATGATTCCGCCTACTATCAACAATAGATTAAGGGTGATCAGTTCCTTAATTTGTTGATAGACATCCGGCAACCATAACAGAGGCATCAATCATCATTACCCAACGACATAGCGTACTTCAACTTGTGCCCAGAGTCCGTACGTATAATACTCCGCCATCTCTCTACAACTTATCAACTCCTTCTTAGTCTCCTTAATTCCAACTTCATCAACGATACAAAACATTCAAAAATCCAATACACATTCTCTTATGTACACACATAGTACCACATGACTTTCAATATCCATCTAACACCGGAGTCGTTACAACAAGTACCATCCAAAACTGTCTGTTCCAATTACCACTTTCATCCAAGTTAAAATATTTAACAACACAATTCAAACATCTGCCTTCCTCTCGACATTACTTCTATCTAACATCAGCACTTTAATCATCCTCATTACATATTTATTCATTCTCCGAATACTTATGCATTCCCTATAATACCAATATCTTATTAGTTTTCCAAAATTTTCATCTTTCTAGAATTTCCAAGATCAGCAGCAGACCCAACTATTAAAACCTACTAATCTCCCTCATTACAAACCTCCTGAATGCAAATCTTATATGCAAACTGTAGGGAATTTCGTAAGCTTTCCAAAAATTCTAGAACCGCTTCTATCCGAATCATGGTTAAAAAGTTATGCCACTTCTCGTGACAGCTGCTCCCAGATTGCAAAAACCAGAATTTTTGAGATTGATGAATGTAAATTCCACCTCTCTCCCTCTTAATTCCATGTTCTACCAAAAATATTTCTCTACACCTAACTTCGAAATTTACTCGACTTTAATCCACTACACTCAAGGCATAGCAATCTACCGACTTGATCCTTCAACTTAATTCATCAACTTGTCTTTTTATTTGGAATAATCCTTCTTTCTTAAACAATCTCCATCCATAAATCCACGCACTTCGCAACCCGACCGATACGAATCCATGCTCTCACCGGTCCGCAACAACGTCTCTTCAACCACTTTGCACTCTTGCAATCAACATCATTTTCGAACCAACTTCGACTTTCCAACACAGTCTGGGAGTCAAACCCCTCCCCCACTATTTTCCAAACCAACATCTGCAGACATTGACTAGAAACTAACAACAAGTACCGACAATGTTTCACACACATATCGCGTACTAAGGAATTAACAACATTAAACAACATTGGTCGGACGGACCAACCAGGCTCTGATACCACTAATGTAACACCCCATTTTCTAACCGCGATTATAACTGAAATCAGAGTTTATAAAAACTTTCCACAAAACGGGATATCACATTTTCAACTATAAACAAATTTCAACTTAAAGAAGTCATACTTAATACATAGTACTTTTCATAATAACATAAAACAACTTTAGTTTACTCAATTAAATCAACTTCATAAAACCTTACGTAGTGGATTCACATCACAACTCATAGCATTTTTGTTCAACCTAATAACAACTTTAAAATAATAAATAAGCAACTTTAAGTTCTTCAACTAAATAAAATTTAGCCAATAATAAAAACACGCGTCAATTCCCCCCCGAGTGCTACGTATCAGAGCGACTGACCACCGACTCGACTAATGGTAATTGGCTACTCCTCAGGGTTACCTGCATGTTGCCCCACAAGGACAACATTCAACAGAAGGGGTGAGTTACGATAATTATAAGCAGTATATGAATAAGGATCATAAACGAACACCACTTCACAATTCCAACCAACATCAATATAAATAACTCAACAAGAATGCAACTTTAATGCGACTCAACTAATTATGCATGTGGTACCAATCAGAGTAAAACTCCCAAATTAATAATTGCCAGGTTATCGAGGCATCAAGGCATAAGCCTTCAACAGTCAACTTAACTTGTCAATCCAGGCCAACGTGGTGTGAGCAACGGCTCCGACAAATGCAAATGACTTAAATGGCATGCACGACTTTACAACATCCGACAACATAACAATAATAGCAACATAACAACGTTTACAACATATTCAACTTATATTCAACTTTGGCTTATCAAGCCTACAACTTAGCAACTTTAATATTTTCCGTAACCGGAACAACTTAACAACTCAGTTGTACCTGTAGCAACATTTTTGCAGCATAATTTCCAGCAAAACAACTCATTAAAATCAACTGTCATGTTACTCGACTTACTCCGACGAATCTCATTAAATTCCAAGCAACTCCGTTTCTCGCCTAATCCGGCTAAACCGACTAAACCGATATTGTTTTCCAACTTTCTGCGATTAGCATGATTTTATTACAAAACTTGAATTTTCTACGTTCTGTTAAAATTATCTGTCATGGAAGATTTGCTACTACTACTGTTTCTGTCAAATTTCTAAACCTATAACTTTTTGCTAAATTTACATAACACAATGCTAATTTTAAATACATGTTTTCCTACTGTTCGTGCTCTATGTAATTACAATACTAATCCTCATTACCCATTTTATTTCTCCTTAAAATCTACTAATTTATAATTTAAAGTATTATATCATTTAGGTTTAATAAACTAATTGGAAATGAGAATTTAATTAAATAAAAGAATTCTTCTCCCAAATGACAGGGTGGCCTGCGCCACCCTTGTCTCTCACCATGCAAGCCCTGCGCCAGAGCAGGTGGCCACCAAGGCCTTTTGCTATGGCCTGCGCCATACATGATCATGGCCACCACATGGAAATGGTATAGCCTGCGCCATACATGATCATCTACACATATGGCCTGCGCCATATGCTATGTATGGTGTACATGGCATGCGTTATATGCCACCCATACAGTTGTGGCCTGCGCCACAGTCCATAATTTTCCACTACCGGTCCTTCTGTTCGTCGTCCCCCAAACCAACAATTTTTCCATAATCAAATACAACACAGTAACAACAACAACCAACAACATAAATAAAACAACTTTTTAAATCAACAAAATCGACAATCGGATAACTAAATTTACAATCAACATTTCAATCTGAATATATAGATTTTTCACACAACATCAATAATAATAGATGAACACCACAACCTAAATTCCAAATCACCGTATCGAAATTCATACCCGATTATAAGAGTCGAACCCACCCTTACCTTATATTGGATTGAAGGTTGCTCTTACGATCGGATTCCGGAAACCGCTTCCGATTGAAGTTCTCCTCTCACGACTCCTCTCCCACGTTCTTGCACTTTCAGTTTTCTAAATTTCCTCCACTGATACAACCTAACTCATATGTTTCTTATTATTTGTTTTTATTAAAATTAAACTAATATTATCACTACTAATGGGCTTAACAATAACACCTCCCATATTACTAATCCAAACGCGAATTCTAGCCCACTTAACCAATTAACACCACAACTATATAATTAATTCTACTAATTAATTCTACGGCTTTCGACTTATTTTTCCGACTTAACGACTTAATTTACCATAATGTCAAATCAACCGAATAATAATTAATGACTAAATACTTATTCCCGATTTAATCGATTAAATTCCAATTATCAACCAAATGGTTCACACAATTCCGACAACATATCTAACAATGCCTGAAGAATATTATATATCGTATTCCACAACTTATATCAACTTAATTAATCAAATTCGACTTAAACCAACTTATAATTATCAACGTAATATTCCGATATTTTGGAAATCAAATTAAATCAATGCGACTTAACACCACATACCACAATTATATTTAATTAAATAATTAATTAAATAAACGGGCGTTACATCATGTGAAAAGTACAACATGAATCCATAAACGTCTTTATTTGGAGTCATGTGAAAAGTACAACATGAATCCATAATTCACTCCTTGCTAAAGTCGTTGTTTGAAACCACAAAGACATCTGATGATTCATCACCATCTTGCACAATGGATGCATTACCATTATCCTTTACACCATGATTATTTGATCGATCAGGGTACACCATTCTTGTATGACCCTTCTTCTTACAATGATAACACCTAATTACCAAATTGCAAGAATATCACCACCATAAGAATTATGTATAACTTTACTCTTATTCTTCTTCTCAAACCTACCATCTTTATTTAAGAATTGCCCTTAACGAACAAAACTTCACAAGCAAAATAAGGTTTATGCTTCTTTCTTTCATTCAGTTCCTTAGAGTATAGGGCTGATTTAACTTTTTCAAAGGTCAACGAATTTCATCTATACAAGATAATTTCTTTGAAATGAGCATGAGACTTAGGTTAACCACAAAACAACAACAATGCTTGATCTTCATCATCAATCTTGACCTCGATATTTCAAGATTAAGAATTAACTTGTTCAACATATCCAACTGCTCATCTAAGACTTTGTCTTCATTCGTCTTGAATGAATATAAATCTTTCTTCAGGTAGAGAAATTTGACCAAGATTTTCATCAAGTACAAACCTTCAAGTTTTGTCCACACACTCGTGGTCGTCTTCTCCTTCCAAACCTATTGGATAACCTTATCACTAAGGCTAAATATGATGGAATTGTGAGATTTCTCGATCATCTTCGTCTTCTCGGAAGCATACATCTTCTTTGGTCCTTTCAACGCTTCTAACAAACCCTATTAAACAAGTAGAGCTTTCATCTTCAAGCTCCATAAACCAAAATCATTCACACTGATGAATTTCTCAATCTCATACTTAGTTGGAAACATCTTCTCTTCCACGTTCATCGCACCAGTTTGTTGTGAATCGATGTCGTCGAGAGCAAACCAAAATATGATAAAGATTTAGTTTCTTGAACAAACACAAGAAACCCTATTAGGTTTTACAAAAGAGAGAGAAGAAGGAAGAAGGAGAATCTGAATTGGTTAAAACTGTTTTACTATTTACTTTCTCAATAAGGGTTCAAAGATTACAAGTGAATAACAACAATTAACCTCACTCTCAATAACTTGAGAGAACTAGTCTATTTATAGACTACTAAACTAACTTAAGCAACAAGCTAAATTAAAAAATTGGCCTAACAGGCTGGCCCAATTCAGCATGCTAACTTAAACAACAAGGTAACATAATTCTGCATGCAAGAACAACCTTCGACTACGACAAGTATATCTTTGACTTTGACAGAGTTTGTTACAACACTAGCTTATAACCCATAAGCTACACAAATTATTCAAGTCTTAAGGAACCAATAGGGTTAAGTAAAGGTTGTTGCATAACGAAATCTTGGAGTAACATTATTGAAGCTGAAAGATAGAGGTCGAAGTCGAGTAAAGATATTTGCAAAATTCAGTGTTAGGCGTTGCGTACAATCAAAGATGATTCATATTAAAGATATTTATTTTAAAAAAATTTCGAATCATGATTGTGTTAAAATAATTTGTGTAATATTGTTAAAATCTTAGTGGAAGTACAACAAATTTTCAATGGGAAACCATTGGAGAATGGATCGAGTAGGCATAAGCAAAGATGAAGTGTTGAACCACTATAAATTTGACGTATTATCTCTCTTTCCTTCTATTTATATTTTAGTTAGGATTGCATGTTTAGATTTAGTTATTGCTTAGAATAACGTGATATTAGGGTTTATAATATTGGTAGTGATTTCGTATGTAAGTTTTATGTCGTTAGATTGAGATCCTAAAAGATTCTAACTTTTTACTATCTCTAAAAAGATCCATTTTACACATCTTGTGTAAAATTGGCTTTTGGTCAGTTGAAATGTTAGTTGATTTGATATTTTCATCTATCACTCATTTTGTGTTTAAGGTTAAGTGTATATTATAATCAATCCAAAAAAGCATATATTTTGTATGAAAATTTGGCTATGTTGAACAATTTTTTTTATCGAACTTTGATTTTCAAAAGTAATATTTTTTAAATTGGTTTTTTGGGAAAGGTCTATTCAACTCCTCCCTTCTAGACCATTTGAGTCCATAGTATCCCCCAAATATTGGCCTCATAGTTGGTCTTTTGATAAGTTATAACGACTAAAAAATTTGAGAATATGTGTAACGATGATCCAAAAAGGAGTGTCCAATAGAACCCTAATTTTTTAAAGTTGAAAACTAGGCTTATTGGAAGGATAATATGTACGTTCTGTTAATGTCATTAAAAAAAAATTTGTTTTTGGGTAGCTATCACGGACAAACTTTTTATCCCTAAAAGTGATGGTGTATCCATTGTAAAATTCCCTAAGGATTGGACAAATGCCGAAACTAAAAAGGAACCTTATGAATATAAGGCGAGAAACATACTCATTTCTGTATTAAACGCAGAAGTGTATTACTCAATTTCACAATATAAGATTGTGCAGTCAATGTGGAATTCTTTTTAAGTGCTCTACGAGGGTACTTAAGACATAAAGGAATCTAAAATTAACATGTTGGTAGAGGAGTATGAACTATTTCATATGAAACCTGGTGAAACTGTGGAATCCATGCATTTGTGTTTCTCCACTTAATCAACAAGCTAGAAAATTTTGGACAAATATCTATCTAACTAAGATTGTGCTAACAATACTTTGAGATTAATGTGCAAGGAATGGAAACCTAAGGTAACCACCATTAAGTAATTAATTGATCTAAAAATTTTGGATGTCTCAACCTTGTTTGGAAAACTAACTGAGCATGAGAATGAATTGATAAGGCTTGTTGTACATGAAGTCAATGCTAAAATGAAAGAGAAATCAAAATTAGAGAATAAGGACATCTCTTTGAAAGCCTCCTCTTACAAAGCAAGGAAAGTAAAGAAAGATCATGAAAGTTCTAATGAAGATTCTTCCGAAGAGGAAAATGAGTTTATTCGTAAAGCGCTTTAATAGATATATAAAGAAACATCGACTCAAGCACTCTGAAAAATATGATTAACTTTAAGAAATCTCATCCACTTAAGAAAGAAGAAAAGAAAAAAGAAGATAATTTTACTTGTTATGAATGTGGAAAAAGTAGGTCATTATCATACAACATGTCCAATCCTTAGCAAGTGCATCAACAAAAAAGATAATGACTCTTACAAGATGAAAGGTAATCATACTAAAGGTTATGGAGCTTGTATCGCTTAGGAATATGAAGATGAAATGACTTATTATTCTTCTAGTTCGAGCTCAGATGATAATGAATATGCAATTTTTTTCTTAGTGGCACATTAAAAGGTTAAAGGTTTAGAGGTATATGATTTTGATTATGATTTTAAATTGTCTTATAGTCAGTTGTCAAAACCATTTAGAAAAATGAATGCTGATGCTTTAGACATATTTAATAAAATTTATGATCAACGAAAAATAATTTCAAAACTTGAAGAGAAATTACAGTTTTTAATAGTTCCTTAAAATTTACTATGAGGAGACTTACTCTTGTAATCCCTCTTGAGAAGATTGCACTCTTTTTAGCATTTTCATCTTGCCTGGATTTTAAGTTGTATCAGATGGATGTAAAATTAACATTTCTTAATGGATTATAAAAAAGAAGCTTATTTTCTCAACCTCCGGGTTTTGAGGACCATGAGAATGTTGATTTTTATAAAATATATAAATGAGCACTTTATGGTCTCAAACAAGCTCACAGAGCTTGGTATGAGCCCTTAGTGGTTTTTTTTATTAAGAAAAGATTTAATCAGGTATGAGCCCTTAGCGTGTGCATGTGAGCTCGATTTCAGGCGCCGCCAAGGAATCTCATTTTAAGATTGTTAAAAAAAATTGAGATATCTTAACGAAACCTTACATCCTGGCCTTTGATTTCTTAAGAAAAGTGAATATAACTTAATAGGATTCTCCGATTATGAATACTCTGCTAAATTAAAATCAAATAAGAAGAGTACTATTATTACTTGTCATTTGTTTAGAAATTATTTAGTTTCTTAACACAATAAAAAGAAATATTGTGTTGCCCTTTCTACCCTAAAGAAGAATAGAATTTAATATCTCTTTAATCTTTTATAGAAATACATTTATTAGTTCTTAAAAAATCAATCAATCATATCCACAATCATATTGCAAACAAGAAAGTTGTACACAAATCTCTTTTAGTTACTATAATATTAATATATATACATATATATATATATATATATATATATATATATATATATATATATATATATATATATATATATATATATAATTAAAACCTCATCCTCCTATATATGGAAGAAAATCAATATTTAATTTGTTGCATATGGATTTGATATTTTCCAAATTAAGCCAAATATTTGGACTCATTCAAATTAGAAAATCCTATTAATTATCCAATTAGGAAGTTTCCAAAAGCATTTATATACATAGAACTGTGGATGAACCCAGAAAAAGTTGTGACAACCACACACAAGAATTCTAAGCAATGACACGCATGTATCGCACTACTTTATATGATGGATTCATATCTAATATAATATGACATTTCAATAAGAAAATATTACATTCCAACTCATACACAGGTGGATATATAGCTCTTAATATCCATTTGTTCTTGCTTTTAGTTTTCATTTCAAAGTTTTTCAACAAAGAGGGACTTTTTAAATTTATTTATTTCATTCTTGAAATGAGTTGCTATAAGTAATTTCTTGGCAGCAACCTCAGCAGTACATTCTTGATATTTCATTTTATGCATCTCATACGTCGGATTGGAGACTATTTTTTTTTTTTTTCATATTTAAATTTGAATATTTTGACCTATCAATATTTTTAATTTTTCATTCATATTTAAATTTAAGTATTCGGACTATTTAATAATCTGAAGCCCTCCTTGATCATAACTTCTAATACAGAGGTTATTTTAATTATATAGTATTTTTAATCTGAAGACACTATTTAATATAGAGGTTATTTTTTTCAGATTATTAATTCAAAAACACTATATAATACAAGGTGATCCTAAGATTCAACCAACAAAAATGACTAAACTATTCTTCGAAAAGAATTTTAGCTATGTGATTTCTCAACTTGAGAACCCCCATCCTCAATGCACTATATTTTCTTTAATTTTATTCTCTATACATCCTATATTATTTATGCATGTAAAACATATACTATTCCTCAAGGTCCAAATATAGTATACAGTCTCAACTATGGCCATTTTCACCAAGGTAGCTCTCCACCCCTTATCTCTAGTCTGACCTATTAATCAATTAACTTCATTGTCCTATTGATGCGGAATATGCCTAATACTAAAACATGAATCCATATAGGACCAGCAACAACGTACATTTAAACAAAAGATGATTGATAGATTCATCTTCCTGTTTACACAAAACACACATACTGTCATGAATGACTCTGAACCTCATCAGCCAAAGACAAAAAAACAACTCAAGGTCTTGCCTTGTTAAACTTAATCAGCCTGCTTCAATTCTCTTGATTGCCATCTTCATTCATGAGATTATAGAATAGTGTGATTCTGAAATGCCTCTTCTACAGAACCATATCCACTCAGTCTGCGTATTCTGTACTTTATCTCTTTGCTTCAGAATGCCTTTAAACATCCAACTCTTATGGATCTTTAACTCATAATCCATAATATTCACATCCTTCAAGTAATAGCAATGCATCCATCTAACCCAGAGAGTATCAGTCTTCCTATTAATATTCCATAAGCATTTTAACAGCAAAGCATCATTCCAGGTTTTGAGATTAATAATCTGAAGCCCTCCTTGATCATAACTTCTGCAAACTGTCTTCCAAGCCACATGATTTATCCTACTTTTCTCAATTGTGCCAAACCAAATAAACCCTCCACAAATGACTTCAATCTTCTTTATAACATCTTTAGGCAGAAGAAACACTTGCATCCAATACTGAGCTATAACTCTGATAATGCTCTTGACCAACTGCACTCTCCCTGCATAACTAAGCATCTTGGTAGTCCAGTGGTGCATTCTCCCTACAATTTTATCAATGAGAGGCAGGTAATTCTGAACAACTAGTTTCTTACTAGTGAGAGGTACTCCAAGGTATCTAACAAGTAGACTCCTTTCATGGTACCCTGTAAGATTCTTCAAAATGCTCTTAAGACTGTCTTCAATACCACCAAAGTATATCTTACTCTTTGCAGGATTAGTTATAAGCCCAGTAGAGTGAGTAAACACCTTAAAATCACCCTACATTATGTCAACTGATACATGATCCCCTCTGCAGAACAACAAAACATCATCAGCAAAAATCAAATTAATTAAGTTCAACTTTTCACACTTTGTATGATGATTGAAGTTATCATGCATCTGCATTTTAAACATAATCATGTTCAGATATTCCATCACTATCACAAAAAGCATAAGTGATAATGGATCACCTTGCCTGATCCCCCTCTTGGCTTGCAAGAACTCAGCGTGCTCACCATTTACATTAAACTTGTAAGTTATTGTGTTGACACAAGCCATAATCCAACCAATGAATTGCCTAGGCATCCCAATCTCTTTAATAATACTTTCCAAAGCCTCCCAATTGACCATATCATAAGCCTTCTGCAAACCCAGTTGCATCATAATCCTAGGAGTTCCATTCTTCCTATTATAGCCCTTCAACAACTCATAAGCCATCAAGATATGATTATGGATATTCTTGCATGGCACAAAGGCAACTTGATTACTATTAATGATACTAGGTAACACCTTCCCAAGTCTAGCAATCATCACCTTAGAAGAATGAAAACTCAAACTCGTTCTAAATAGTTACGAGTTAAATTTTGATATTCTCGTATTAATTTTAATTAGAAATATTCATTTTTTCAAACATCAAATTATATTATAAATAATAAAATAAAACAATGTTAAAAATTTCTTCTATTTAGATTATTGAGAACAATGCTTAGTTGATTATTAGGACTTCTTTCCCCTAGAAACAAGAGGATGATCTCGATCGTAGTTGCGGGGGATCAAACTGTGGTCTTTCCTATCAAATCTAACACCAATCACCACTGAACCAACAGACGATTGATTGAAATATAGTATTTGATCTAATAATATTAATATTTTTATTTTAGTTACTATTCAATGCTCCCAAATAATTATAATTATCAAGAGTCAAACCACATTATTGTCAAACCACATTATTGTAACATTGAAGATTTGTTAATTGAGTTATCCATTAAGATTTGATTATATTTTTTATTTAAAAAACTATTACTTCTATTTAATTTTTTCCTCGAAACAAATTTTAAATAATTTTTTTTGTTAGATAATGAGCTTCTTTTGTTGAAATCTCCCTGCTAAAATAGTAGAACATAAAGGGTTAAAGGTATTGTGTGCTAAAAAAATAGATTAAAGGTAAGATAAGAACATGTACATCTCATCACCTTCACTCAAAACTATTCCTTATCCATTCACCAAAAACATCTTTTTGCTTGTCTCTTTGGCCCTAATACATCAGCATATTCTTCAACATTCATAAACCAATTGCGCATGTTGCACATTTTGTTTGTCTTCTTTGGACCTTATAGTGACTCCTTTTTGTTGCACCTTTTCCTTAGTTGAATTAGCTCTCCTGTTGAGGCTAATTTACAGCTAAACCAACTTTATCTGTCGGTTTTGTCCAAAAGAAGTAAATTAGAAGATTATAGTATCTTATACTCCTTATCCACAAATATACATATTCGAAAGAGTTTTTTGCTAGCAAACTATAGAGATATTTGAAGAGAATAAGTAAATCAATTTCGAAGAAATAACAAGTTAGTTTTAAAGGAAGATGCATTAAAAGAACAAATTATTTTAAAGGAAGATGTATTAAAAAAAATGGTTTGAAATATTAAGCTCTTTAATTTAGTTTTGATGATCAAACAATGTAAAAATGTTAAAGTAATTCATTTTCAATTGTAGTATTAATTTTGTTAAGTTAACCTAGTTAGTGTAGATTAGTAATTTGTTTATGTGGCAATTTTATTTGTGTATATAAATAAAGTGTGTAATAGAATTTCACCATTTTGCAAGAATATTAGAAGTTTGTTATTTTCTCTCATTCCATCTTCATCATTTTCATCTTGTACAACAACAATTGATAAGCTCATATTTCTGAATTGTTCAATCATTTCCAGTTCTCTCACCATAAGCATCGAAATATGCAACGACTTCCTACTCAAAGCATCAACTACTATATTTGCCTTACCAGGATGGTAATTCAAATCAAAATCAAAATATTTTAATAATTCAAGCCACCGCCTCTGCCTCATATTCAATTCTTTCTGATCAAACAAGTACTTTAAACTTTTGTGATCACTGAATACTTCAATTTCGAACCAAACAAATAGTGCCTCCAAATCTTAAGCACAAATACCACAGCCGCCAACTCTAAGTCGTGAGTAGGATAGTTCCTCTCATGAACTCTTAACTACCTAGAAGCACAAGCAACCACTTTATTATTCTGCATCAAAACTCCATCAAGACTCATATTGGAAGCATCACAATAAACTACGAAGGAATCATCTGGATTCAGCAAAACCAACACCGATGCAGTTGTCAACTTCTTCTTTAGTTCCACAAAACTCTCTTCACAAGCGACATCCCACACATACGTCTGTCTCTTCCTAGTCAATTGCGTCAACGGTAAAGCTATCTTAGAAAAACCTCCTATTGTAATACCGCATCAATCTTTGAAGGATCCACATAAATTCCACCACTTGAAATTACATGGCTGAGGAAACTCACTTCCTTCAACCAGAACTCACACTTGGACAACTTAGCATACAGTTTCTTTTCCCTCAATACCTGCAACACAATCTTCAAATGCTCAGCATGTTCCTCTTCTGATTTAGAATATACCAAGATATCATCTATGAAAACCACCACGAATTTATCAAGATACTCATGAAAGATCATGTTCATATATTCTATAAACACACCAGGCGCATTAGAAATTACAAACGACATCACAATATACTCGTAATGACCATATCTCGTCCTGAAAGCTGTCTTAGGAATATCATCAGCTTTAACTCGAATCTGATGATAACCAGACCTCAGATCAATCTTGCTAAATACACAAACACCTACTAGTTGATCCATCAAATCATCAATCCTCGGAAGTGGGTACTTATTTTTTATAGTTACTTTATTCAACTGTCGATAATCGACACACAACCTCATGCTACCATCTTTCTTCTTAACAAGCAACACCAGAGCACCCCATAGAGAAACATTGGGTCTAATGAATTTCTTCTCTAAAAATTCTTCTAATTGCTTATTCAATTCATTCAAATCAGAAACAGACATTCTATAAGGAGCCATCAAGACAAGACTCGTACCCGGTACTAAGTCCACAGAAAAATCAATTACACGTTTGGGAGGTAAGTCATTTATATTATCAGGAAACACATCTTCAAATTCACAAACCACAGGTAACTTTGCACTAACGGTTTTATCCTCAACTTGCAACCTTACAAACACCGCAAACATCAAAGCTTCATATAATAAAAGTCCACCCACTTGCTTAGCAGATAAGAACATTAACTCACCATTCTCACACAATTCCGGGAACCTCACAGTCTTACTATAACAATTAATATGAATATAATTTAATTCCAACCAGTTCATACCAAGAATAACATTAATTTGGTGCAAAGGTAGGCACACCAAATCCATCACAAAATTCTTCTAAAAAATTGTCAGAGGACACTTCAAACAAACAAGCATGGTAGTCACATAACCATTAACAGGAGTTTCTATTATCATACTACCATTCATATTAGACAACTTTAAACCCAATCTATTAGTACACTCAAGAGAGATAAATGAATGTGTAGCTCCAGTGTCAATAATAGCAATCAACTCAACATTATTAATAAAACAAGTACCTCTAATCAAGTTGTCTTTATTCAGAGCCTTTGAACCAGCTAAAGCAAAAACTCTCCCAACATCCTGAGTAGTAGCAGCAGTCTTCTTTGGTTTCTGGCATTGAGCACTGATATGTCCCTGCTCACCACAATTATAACAGGTTGGACCCTCATTAGGAAAATCGTCAATCTTATGCCCAAGTTTACCACAACGATAACATTCAAGAACTCTGGTGGTGCACACATCAGCCTTATGACCTGCCTCTCCACATTTGTAACACTTAAAAGTTACATTAGCAGCTCCCCTACTTTGCTTCTTCTCATCTGATGTCTTCTGTTTCCCTTAATCACCGGTGGTCACATAAGGTTTCCCTCTAAACTGACCTTTGTCTTTCTTCTCGCTCAGTTGCTTATAGTGAGCAGATCGAGCTCGATTGTCCTCATCATAAATACGACTCTTATCTACCAACTCCGTATATCTGTGAATCTGTTGGCATCCAATTCCCTGTTTGATTTCAGGTCTCATCCCATTATCGAACTTAAGGCACTTGGAAAGTTCAGCATCTGCCCTGTTGTAGTGAGGATAAAACTTCACTAGCCTCTCAAATTTGGCAGCATACTCCGCCACCGTCATGTTTCCTTGCTTCAGTTCAAGGAACTCTACCTCCAACTTACCACGAGCATCCTCAGGAAAATACTTCTTAAGGAACTCTGTCTTAAACACAGTCCAAGTCACCACAACACCATCATCCTCCAAACGCCGACGAGTATTATCCCATTAGTCTTCAGCTTCCTCAGACAACATATGAGTTCCAAATTTCACCTTCTGCGCGTCAGCACATGCCATCACCATTAAAATCTTCTCAATCGCCTTGAGCCACGCGCTCTCCAGTTCATGAGTTCCTTCAAACACAGGTGGGTTATTCCTCTAAAACTTCTCCAAGGCATGAAACTCATCATGCGCATTGTTTCGAGCAATAGTTTGAGCAAGGACTGCAATAGCGTTAGCGAGAGCATGTGTGTTGTTTCCAGCCATTCTGCACAACACTCACCACATCAGAAAAAGAATAATCGTTAATAAATAACGACCTAACAACAGACTGACAATAACAAGACTTGGCCGGACAAACCGACCTACTATGATACCACTAATGTAACACCCTTCTACCCCAAAGCAATTTATTTAGATTAATATCAGAGTACAACAACAAGAAGGGCATCACATGTCTATCGAAAACATCAATTATTCAATGTCTTGTCCCGTACATGGGTTAATCATCAACATAAATAAGTATAGATTTATTTCGCAGCGGAATCAACTTAATATTCAATTCACCAATATTCTTCTTAAAATAAACATCAATCCATCAAAAGTTAACATCATAAAGCAAAAGAAAATCCTCCTCAATAACATAATAATAATAAAAAAAGGTTTAATAACTAAAGCCCCAACCCGGTGTTACATGACACATAGCGGAACACAAACTCCAAAAATCACTCCTAAGTAATAACAGACACGCTCCGAGACTCTGAAAAACTCCTCTTGCATTGCAAAACTATTATTTATCATCTGCAAGTTACCCATATAAGAGGCAACATTTCCAAGCAGGCAGGGTGAGTAATCATAATTCATTATAAATATACGAGAACATGGAATATAAATAAATCAACATAAATAATATCATAACAACATCAACAATAAAATTCAACAACAACCACCATCATAAACACATTCCAAAGAAAATGCAAATTCAACCGTCATGATATGCACAATATGCATGTGGTACCAATTTCTTAGTGAGATGGATATATGACCATCAACTCTCAACAAGGGAGCACACTGTAATCACCGAATCACTTCAATCCACACAACGGGATTGAAGCTACAAAATAGGCCGAAGCCCCACCGTAAATGTCATTAAATGCAATGATGTGTTACTCTGTAAATATCACCAAAAATTCAATAGTGCATCATTCATTTCATATTCAACAATTCAATCATCAATAGTCATACATTTCAATACAACAATACATCAAAACCTACATTCATCAACAACACCAATTCGTCAAAACATAAGCCACTTGCGGTATAATTTTAAGGCAATTTTAATCGTTTTTCTAAATAATTCAGTTCTGAAAAATATCTCACTTTACTCATTTTCATTCATCAAAATAAAGTTCATTTTATACTCTTTTCGACGCTTCAAACGGAACTCAAATCGGAATTACGATTTAAAAGTTATGAGTTTTTAAAAATAAAAAATCTGCCACCAATATAGTGTTAACCGGTTAACCCATAGCGTTAACCGGTTAACGTCTGCGTTACTTCAGAAAATTCCAAATTTCACACTGGTTAATCGGTTAACCCATAGCATTAACCGGTTAACACACGTATATCAACAAACTCCTGCTGTTTTATGCGGATTGCACCAAAAATTCCCAAAATCCCCATTACGGGTTCTACTTCATTATACCCCAAAACTCCTCTAATTCACTCAACAATTACATACAACAACAAAACAACAATTCATACATCAATCATATAATTCTAACTCATCTTATCTACTTCAATTCATCAATTTATAGTCTAAATTCAAATTAAGTCAAAATCCTAAAACTCCTAAAATTCATACAAACATAATCTACTCATATACCAATTTCTATATAATTATAATAGATTATGAAAACTCCCCACACCTTAGAGAATTTCGCTGATTAATACTCTTCTCCAAGGTTCTTCATCACTTCCTGACTCTGAGCTTCCTCTCCTTCCTTTCTTCAGAGCTCTTTACCAAAAACACGATAGAATGAGATTTTGATCGTGTAATCCTTTTTGATAGAACTATCCCAGTTTATGTTTTTCCCAACTTAACCTAAACTTTTCACATAAAGACCACCTTACCCTTTTCTTTAAAATGTTTTTAATAATAATAACAAAATAGAATAATAATACACTATTTATTTTTATTATGTAAAAATACTCTTTTTCTCCCAAAATTCTCCATATTTACCAAAAACCTCCATTCCCCTCTAAATCAATTAAATAAATAAATAAATTTAGATTTTCGGGGCGTTACAGTCTTCTAGTCTTCAAACTTCTCCCATCCTAGGCCTCCTGACACGGGCCGTATTAGGTGACACGAGCACCCGTGTCAGGCCTCTAGACCTTCACCATTTTTCACTTTTTGCACTCCGAAAATCCCTTTCGCGCGTGTTTGATCAACGACTTTACTGTGCACTTGAAAACACAACAGAAAACAACCTAATCAAAGCACAAATAACTAAAATTAAGATAACATCCAAAGAAGAACTAGCTTAAATAAAACATGAAAACTAAGTGAAAATGCAACCAAATGAACTCAACTACCGAAGATAACACGGAAAAGAAAGACACTAACAACTGAAAAACCCATAAGTGAAAACCACTGATCACATCATCTCAATTATGATTCCTCAAATGTCTATATCTCTATTTTCTAATACCCTAGGTGATGGTTGGGTCTAAAGATACTTGATCCTTTGTGATGCATGAAACTGCCTATGTGCACAAAGTTGTTGTTGATTTTCTAATGACAATCAATCAACCACCTCTGCTTCCTTTGCAACGCATCGCAAATACTAGAACACAAATTCCTTTGCATCCAGATTTTGTATAGGTTCCACAAATAGCCAAAACTATTCAAGTTACTTTGGAAAATCCTTTGGTTTTGCAACCAGAAGCCTTGCCCGACCTACAAGTGTTGCAAGAAAACCTAGGATTTCAAGGTACCAACGAAGTGTTGAATAATGTGTACAACATCATTCGACAGTAAAACTCAAACTCACTCGAAGGAATGCTGCAACACCTTGAAGAAAACCTCTACAATGCACCACCTCGTGGAAACACCATCCAAAAGGCTGCATATAGGAGGACTCGTATTGCATTATTGGAGCCATCCAGGAATAAAGGAGACAAAACATCTTGGTTGAGATACTAACGTAAGATTATGAATAAGTAGACTCCTTCTAGAGCCCTTGAGGACCGGGGTAGCCATGATCATTCACCGACTCAAGCAAAAAGTTGGCTCGGAAAAATGAAGTCGAAGCATCCATTGGTTGTTAGGAATTTGGAAAGAAAGGTGCCAAAATCCATGGAGAAGACCCCAAAGTTGAGAAAATATGATGGGAAGGAAGATCTTGACAAACACGTACAACTTGTAAATGACTGGCTAAATTACTTCATCATGATGAAGCATCGAAGTGCAAGCTATTTTCCTTAACTCTGATTGGACTAACCCATATGTGGTTTAATGGCTTTCCAGACGGGCGATTTACATCCTAGACAAATTTCTATGATACGATTCATGATCGGAAAATAGCAAGTGTACTATTTTTACCGATGTAGTAATAGAAGGGATTAACCCCAAATATCGATCTCAAGGACTGCGTACTAAAATAAGTTCTTAGTGATTAATTTCAATTGGACAAAATTCATGGTTTAAAGGTTTGGAATTAAATTAAATAAACTCAAGAGAATAAAACGTATACTAACACAAATAGTTTCACTAATATGAAAGTAATGCCAGGGACGGTGTATGATTCGCAGTGCAATGACTCAAATATTCCTTAATTTTAGAGATATGCTTTAGAAAGTGTCTTTCCTAAGTTTATAATGTTTTTCCAAAATTCCTTCAAAGAAAAACCTTTGGTATTCTTCATTGACCGTGATTCCTCAATGGTCAAAGAAGAATATCAAGCAATAATTCTGACATAAAAAGGTTTTCACAAAAATATCCCAATTCCTCAGTAATATTTTTCGCGATAAAATTTATGCAACAAGGTTAGGATGGTTGGTCAGACCAAATCCTAACCACGATCAATTATCCCATTTTCCAACAAAGATAAAGCATTAAGGACGTTGCAATAAAATAAAGAAACGAAACTAATAACATAATCCCAAATTGAAGAATTCAAATAGTCATTACATAAAGCAAATCAGGGACACCCCCTGGCATTGGGGGGTTTAGCCACTCATGTTCATACTGGAAATAAAAACAGAGCAAGAAAATTGAGACATTACAATTAACGTCGGATTCGTTGGATCGTCAATCGCTTCCGCTCTTGATCAATCCTTCTTCTCCCGTATTCGTTCAATCCCCAAAATCCCCAAATCAAAAAAAGTCCTTTCTAACAGTAATAATTGTCAAATATAAATCAGTCTTCAAAAACACCGCGAAAAGTCCGGAATACCCTTGAATAGCAAAACATAAGATTTTTCTCTGGTCTTCACAACACGGGCCGTGTTGTGTAACACGGGCACCCGTGTTGTGCCTCTGGTTCACCACAAAACCTCTTCTTCAACAGCTGTCATGACACGGGCCGTGTTGTACAACACGGGCACCCGTGTCACAACTCTGACTTCTTTTTCTTTGCAAATCTCAGTTTCTTCTGGTATTCACAACACGGGCCGTGTTGTGTAACACTGGCACCCGTGTTATGCCTCTGAAATCCCATTTTTCTGTCGTTTTTTCATGCTTGGATCATCTCTCGGACGCCTCGAACAACCGATTACATATTTACCTGAAACACAACAAAGAAAACAACCACATAACCCATTCCACGGATAAAAACAAAGTAAAACGATTAAAACTAACTTGCACGCAATATTGAGAAAACTATGACAAAACATGAACGAGATACTACAAACGAACCTAATTAGACTCAAAAGACGCTGAAAACTGGCTTGAACATTACCACTAAATATCACTGATCAAACTCCCCCAAACTTGAATTCTTGCTTGCCCTCAAGCAAAAATCCTGTATTTATACCTTAAAAACTAGCAAGATGAATTATGATACTCATATGTGGATCCTTCATTCCAAGTCACCCATTGATTTCTTTTTGGTACTTTTCTCTCAGTATAGATATCACACAAACCTACACCGTGGACAACCACGGATCTGAATCTCCTTTTCGGTAACCTCTCCGACTATGCTTCGGGCTTAGGTCTTATTTTTTCCGATTTTCAACCCTTTTCATTCGGACAATCACTTTTAAGGCTTTTAATGATTTTCACTATGTGTACAAGATTGATCCCCTTTTTAATTGTTGGCACCGATTTTTTCTTTGTCCCTTAGGGAAACATTTATGTTCAACCGCCGTTAGGTTGAATAACCTTGTGAGGGTTACCCAACTTAGAAGGATCGATCGTTCTAATGTTTTTATTCATTTTTTTTTCCGGTGCCTTCAAGCCTTTTTCTCTTTTGGATCAAATCTGTACACACAATTATTATAGATAAAGCCAGATATATCAATAGAAACTACTTCGGGTTTACTTCTCAGATCAAAGTACCATGGCACGAATCTACATGTCGAACTCGTTCCTAATTCCGAAGACTCAGTGTGTTCATGTGGTACCTATACATCAAAATTTTTCCATATTTTCTCATCGGGTTTCTTTTCACTCACATCCTATATACTTTCTCATAATTCACTTGCAACACACAACAGGTTAACTCAGGGGTGTTTTTTTTTCCAGATAACACATAATTATAATCTTCAAGCCGACACTACGATACTATTAAAAATAAACAAAGATTAAAATAAAACAAACGAAAACATGAAAACTAAACCCCCCCACACTTGAACTCAACAGTGTCCTCATTGTTGAAGAACCAATGTCGGAGGGGACTCACAACTATCACTGCTCAGGAGGAAATCCATGAAGCTTCATCTGCTGCATCCATGCATGCAGCTCATCGATGAGGTCCCCTTGCCGGGTCTGCTCGCTGATCATTTCGTCCCACTATTCCTTGGACACATTCCACTGATCGGTTGCTTGGTTTGATGATCCACCAGCAGTTTGCACCGGGACCTCTTCAGCTTGGTCCCCTTCATCCTCCTCATCTGAAAAATACTCATCAAACTGATCGGAACCACCCTGCATAGGGTCCTCATACAGCCAGTTAGCTCTATTGTCTATAGTAATCATATTAGGCGCAGGTAAAGAAATCAAATGCTTGTTACGAGTCATCACAACATAATAATTATGACCGGTTTTTATCATACCTTGGTTGATCAATGTTTCAAGATCAATTTTGGTCTTACCTGCCACTGCAGGCACTTCAAGCAACCTCTCATTATACCCAAGATGCTCAGCAATTTGCGTAATCATCCCACCAACAGAAATCTCACCCGAGGCAGCATTGGCTACCCGCTTCAGGTGGTCTGCTGCGAAGGCCGCAACGTTGATCAGCTCATTGTTTGCCATTCCATACAGGAAGTACAACTCTCGCAGTGTTGCGACTCCTGTGCTATCGCCTCGGCAGAAAAGGGTATAAGCTAACCCTTTTTGAGCATACCAGAAGCAAGGGTTATGAATACAAGAGGCTTTTGCTGCCGACGCGGCATACTCGGTATTGCCGGTGATATCCTTCCAGAATGATCCTGCCACGAAAGTACTCGGCGGTGCACCAGGCCCGTAAACTGGGAGATCTAAAATCTTCCCCAGATCAGCCACCGACATCACATAATCATTGTCAAATAGGCGGAACTTCAAAGTACCGAAGTACTCTGTGTCGGATCCGGTCCATGTATGCTTGAGCTGAAACTGTAAAGAACTCAAAAATTCCAAGGTTATGCGCTCAAAAGTTGGCGCTTCATACTGCATAAAATTTAACATACCGATACTGTGAAACATTCTATGAACTTCAAATTTAAGCCCTAGATTTTCAAGAGTTTCATTACACATGTACCGGGCCGGTATCAACTTACGCCTTACCAACTTTGCATATTTGGCTTGATGCTCCGGGTCCTCAAACAAAATGCCATGAGCATTCGGCATTCGGTGTGCTCTCTTACGAGGACGAGAAGATTCAGCAACATTCTTACCGGTATCCCTTCGAGGAGGCATTGTTCTCACCTGCACAAATTAAACACACGAAAAAAACATGAAAGATTAGAGAAATCGGTCACTGTAGAAGTGACAATGGAGGGATGGGGAACAATTTTTGTGAGCGGGGTAGTTGGTTTTGGTGAGTGGGTGATTGAGAAAATGGAGGTTTTGTGAAGGATGAAAATGGGGTTAGGGTTCTTGAAAGAAAATGGAGGTTGGAGAAGATGAAGGATAATGATAATTGAGTGGTTAATGAGCCACTAATTAGAAGTTATGAGAATAAACACGCGGGGCCCACAGAAAAAAATTGGGAAACTTAATTTTTTTTTGAAATTTTGGCTTCCCGCATGCGCAACACGGGCACCCGTGTTGCCTCCTTGGTTCTTCTAATCAATTTCAATTGATAATCACTCTCCTTCAGTACTTGCAACACGGGTCGTGTTGCACAACACGGGCACCCGTGTTGCCCCCCTGGTTTCCCTCACAAACACCATGCAAAAGAACTCCCTTCCAGACATTGCAACACGGGCCGTGTTGCACAACACGGGCACCCGTGTTGCCTCACTGAAAATCATTCAGATTAACACAGATACTGGATTTTTCTGAACTCTGCAACACGGGCCGTGTTGTCCAACACGGGCACCCGTGTTGCACCCTTGAATTTTCACTTTTCCATCATTTTCTATCTTCTTTGCCCGACTTCAAACCTCGTTCTTTCCTTCTCAGAACCAGTGATACACAAGACCTGCAAAACTGAAACAAACAAACGTAAGAATGAAAAACTCGTGGGTTGCCTCCCACGTAGCGCTGCGTTTAACGTCGCATGGCTCGACGGTCCATCATACTACTGAGTAAGACGAGTGACATGCATATCACCAGTGGTCTGGCCTTTGAAGTAATGCTTTAATCTCTGCCCGTTCACTTTGAAAATATCTCCATTGGTCGGATTTTTAATTTCAACGGCTCCGTGGGGAAATACCTTGTGAACTACAAAAGGTCCCGACCATTTAGACCTTAATTTGCCTGGGAATAGCTTCAGCCTTGAATTGTACAGAAGGACCATTTGTCCTTCCCAAAACTCTTTTTTTTGAATCCTTTTATCATGCCGTTTTTTCGTTTGCTCTTTGTAAACTTTAGCATTCTCATACGCCCGATTCCTGAATTCTTCTAACTCATGAAGTTGAAGAATCCTCGAACTTCCAGCTTTTGACAAATCCATATTAAGATACTTAGACGCCCAAAAAGCTTTATGTTCAAGTTCCAAAGGTAGGTGACATGCCTTTCCATAAACCAGTTGATATGGTGACATACCGATAGGCGTTTTGAAAGCCGTTTGGTACGCCCATAAAGCGTTATCCAACTTAATAGACCAATCCTTTCTAGATGAATTCACTGTCTTTTCCAAGATTTGTTTCAGTTATCTATTTGACACCTCAACTTGGCCGCTCGTTTGGGGATGGTATGAAGTAGCTATCCGGTGTTTAACATTGTACTTTTGCAGCAGCTTCTCCATAAGGTGGTTCAAGAAATGTGTCCCTTCGTCACTTATTAATGCTCTCGGGACACCGAACCTTGCAAAGATGTTCTCTTTTAAGAATCTCACCACAACCTTAGCATCATTGGTGGGCAATGCAACAGCTTCCACCCATTTGGACACATAATCCACTGCTACCAAAATATAGTTTTTTCCGAACGACGGTGGAAACGGCCCCATGAAGTCTATCGCCCATACATCGAATAACTCAACCTCGAGCATAGAGTTTTGGGGCATCTGGTTTATTTTTGATATATTCCCAGTCCTCTGACATCTGTCACACTCTTTCACTACTTCTTGAGCATCCTTAAATGACGATGGCCAGTAAAGTCCTGATTGAAGGACTTTAGATGCTGTTCGATCACCACTGAAATGTCCACCATACTCAGAGTCGTGACATGCTTTCAACACATCTTTTTGTTCTTCGTCAGGTACACATCTTCTCACAAGGCCATCCACCCCTCTTTTGTAGAGAAACGGATCGTCCCATAAACAAAACCTGCAGTCATGAACAAACTTTTTTCTCTTGTTAGAATCAAAATCGTCGGGTATAATACCGCCAACGAGGTAGTTTGCATAATCTACAAACCAAGGCACCCCAATAACAGCTAGGATGTGTTCGTCAGCGAACTCATCCTTTATAGGGCGTTGCTCTTCCGTCTCCTCAATTGGTGACATCCGAGAAAGATGATCTGCAACAGTGTTTTCACACCCTTTCTTGTCACGGATCTCCACATCAAATTCCTGGAGGAGTAAAATCCACCTCAACAGCCTGGGCTTTGAATTCTGCTTAGCAAAAAGATATTTCAAAGCAGCATGGTCAGTGTAAACAATCACTTTTGAACCCAACAGATATTGCCTGAATTTATCGAAGGCATACACAACCGCTAGCAACTCCTTCTCGGTAGTTGCATAGTTTATCTGTGCAGGGTTCAAAACATGACTAGCATAGTAAATCACATGAAGCAATTTCTCTCATCGCTGTCCAAGAACAGCCCCTACCGCAATGTCACTAGCATCGCACATAATCTCAAAGGGTAGGGACCAATCAGGGGCAATGACAATAGGTGCAGACACTAATTCTTTTTTTAGTGTTTCAAAAGCGTCGCTGCATTCCTTATTGAAAACAAAAGCCTTATCTTTAATCAACAGGGTGGTTAAAGGTTTGGCTATCTTCGAGAAGTCTCTTATGAACCTGCGGTAAAAACCCGCATGTCCCAAGAAGCTTCTTATGCCCCTCTCGTTGATTGGCGGAGGTAACTTAGAGATCACTTCCACTTTGGCTTGATCAACTTCGATCCCTTTTTGTGAGATCTTGTGACCAAGAACAATGCCTTCTCGCACCATGAAATGACATTTTTCCCAGTTCAATATTAAGTTGCTTTCTTGACATCGCTGCAAAACAAGTGAAAGGTTAGATAAACAATGATCAAATGAGGATCCGAACACGGAGAAATCGTCCATGAACACTTCCATGTGTTTTTCTAGCATATCCGCAAAAATGGATGTCATGCATCTTTGGAATGTAGCGGGGGCATTACATAGCCCAAATGGCATCCTTCTATAAGCAAAAATGCCATAGGGGCATGTAAACGCCGTTTTCTCTTGGTCTTCCGGTGCAACAGCAATTTGATTGTACCCGGAATAACCATCAAGAAAACAATAGTAATCATGTCCCGCTAGTCTTTCCAACATTTGGTCAATGAATGGCAACGGAAAATGGTCCTTTCTCGTAGCCAAATTCAATCTTCTATAATCAATGCACACTCTCCACCCAGTAACAGTTCTAGTAGGAATCAACTCATTCTTTTCATTTGTTATAACAGTTGTTCCCCCCTTTTTGGGCACCACATGCACCGGACTAACCCAAGCACTATCAGATATAGGATAAATTAATCCCGCATCCAATAGCTTCACCACTTCTTTTCGCACTACCTCCTTCATCACCGGATTCAATCTCCTTTGGGGTTGCACAACCGGTTTGTGATCTTCTTCCATAAGTATTTTATGCATACACACCGTGGGACTTATACCTTTAAGGTCTTCAATCTTCCACCCAATTGCTCCCTTGAATTTTTTAAGAACTTCAATTAACTTGCCTTCTTGCATGTCTTTCAAATTAGCGCTAATAATAGCGGGACATTTTTCTTCCGTGTCAAGAAACACATATTTGAGATTCTCGGGAAGTTGCTTCAATTCAGATATTTTCGGCTTGTCTTTGCCTCCATCAACCGTTATAGGCTGTCACAACTCTTCCCACCGGTGCATTCTAACTCTTTTAAAGATAGGTTGAGTTTCAAGTATAGCTACCACTTCCATATCATTATCTCCAACTTCCTTATCACCTTCAAAAATGGACATACTCAGCACCCTCTCTAAAGGTAATTTGGATACACTTTCTAAATTCTCACTAGCTTCCATTTGTTCTAACACTTGTATGTTACTACTAGTGCCCACATCATCTTTATACTTCAAAGTGTTCCTAACATCAATTTTCAACTCTTCATCATACACCTTCAACGTTAGTGTTCCACCTTCCATGTCTATCATGACTCTCCCGGTTTCTAGGAAAGGTCTTCCCAAAATCAAGGGGATTTCTTCATCTTCTGGCATTTCAAGGATCACAAAGTCAACCGGGAACACAAATTTGTCCACTCTAACCAAGACATCATGGACAACTCCATACGGCCGCTTCACATAATGGTCAGCGAATTGGAGAGTCATCCTAGTGTCTTGAACTGCACCAATACCCAACTTTTTGTAGATGGATAAAGGCATTAAACTGATGCTCGCTCCCAAGTCAATGAGAGCTCTCTTGAATGATCGGTCACCGATAGTGCAAGGAATGGTGACAGCTCCTCTATCTTTTTTCTTCACCGGAATCTTTAGTCCCTGCAAAATAGCACTACAAGTTTCGGTTAGAATAATAGGTTCAGCTCCCATAGTCCTCTTTTTAGCAATTATATCTTTCATGAACTTGGCATAAGTGGGCATTTGTTCAAGTGCTTCAAGCAATGGGATATTCAACTCCAGCTTTTTGAACAAGTCAAGAAATTTCTCAAAATTCTTCTCTTGCTGCCCTTTCTTCTTGTTTCTTGTAGGATATGGAAGTTTGACCACCGGTTTCGGTTCAACCGCTTTTTCTTTGATAACCGGTGCTGGGGTGACTTCTTTTTCTTTACCAACCTCTTCATTTTCTTTGATTTCTAGCTCAACCTCAATCAATTGACTTTCACCTTCAGAATTTTCTTGAACCTCTTCACTAACTTTACCTCTTCGCGTTGTGACTGCATTTACTTTGTGATTATCTCTAGGATTTGTTACAGTAGCACTAGGAAGAGTCCCTGGAGTTTGTGGAATAGCAAGGTGTTGGGCAATTTGGCTCATTTGCACTTCAAGATTCTTTATAGAGGCTCCAGTGTTCTTGAAGTTACTTCTTGTTTCTTCTTGAAATTGACAATTGTGAGCTGCCATCTTTTCAATGGCAATCTCCCAATCAGCTTTTCTTGACACTGGAGGCTGATATGGTTGTTGCTGGGACTGATACTGTTGTTGGCCTTGAACCGGTTTTTGGATGTTCCCTTGATGATCTTTCCAAGAGAAATTTGGGTGATTTTTCCACCCCGGATTATATGTGTTGGCATATGGATTGTTCTGCCTCAACATATTAATCTGCTCAACCTGCTCTTGAGTTGCCAAACAGTGCATGGCAAAGTGAGGTCCACAACATATCTCGCAAATCACCGCTTGAACGGGTTCAACCTGAGCAACTGTGTGAGTTCCCAGATTCATCTTCTTTAACCTTCTTTCAACTTCTGCGGTAATTTGATCTTCCATTTTTACAACCTGCTCTGTCAGCTTAAGATCGATTTTCCCATCTGGTTGACTCACGGTGCGATCATATAACTCAAGGTGTTCATTGGCAGCAATAGATTCTATGATTCTTTTAATACCTGTGGCTGTTGAAAAGTTTGTTGAGCCACCTGCAGCAGTATCAATAAGTTGCTTTGTCTTGAGTCGCAACCCATTAACAAAGTTTTGCATCTGCTCGGTTGCGTCCATATTATGAGTAGGACACGAAGTCAAACACCTTTTGAATCTTTTATAAGCATCTCCAAGTGATTCACCCTCTTTTTGTTTAAAATTGACTATATCATATCTTTTCCGGATGAACACTGAAGCAGGAAAGTATTCGTTTAGGAAAGCTGTTTCCATCTCTTGCCATGTTGTGATACTTGCTGCGGGAAGAGAGTAGAACCACTCTTCAGCATCGTCAGTAAGTGTGAATGGAAACATCACCAGTCGTTTTGCCTCCTCTGAATGACCTTCGATCTTCAAAGAAGTTGTGGTAGTAAGAAATCTCTGCAGATGCTTATTTGCATCCTCATTGATTCTTCCGGAGAAAGGTTTGCTCTCTAACTGGCGGATAGTAGATGGATGCAACTGAAAGTGTGCTACATTCACCGGTTGATTAACAATCGTCATCCTGTTAGGTTGAGCATTTGCCCATCCGTAGTCACCTAAGAGTTTCTCTGCAGCAGGTTGATTCCCTGCCATGTCGTTGAATTCTGGGTCAGTTTCTCTGTCTGAATCAGAGTCACTGTGCTCCGAGTGAACGAATATATAGTCCTCAGTTTCCTGATACGGGACACTTGAACCAGTCTTAGCCAGACTATCAATTCTTGCCTTGCGGCGTCTCTCGTGCAAAGCTCTTTCTGGTTCTGTGTCAAAAGAAAATTTAGCTGAGGCCTGACCTCGCATAAACAGTTAGACACGAGTTAGAAAACAAAATTTCAATAACACTAAAATGATATACAGAGAGAAAAGTAAAATTTTAGTCGCAGAGCAACAAAATTCCAATTGATATAACACGAACAACTTAATTCTTTGGCAGTCCCCGGCAACGGCGCCAAAAACTTGATCGGAAAATAGCAAGTGTACTATTTTTACCGATGTAGTAATAGAAGGGATTAACCCCAAATATCGATCTCAAGGATTGCGTACTAAAATAAGTTCTTAGTGATTAATTTCAATTGGACAAAATTCATGGTTTAAAGGTTTGGAATTAAATTAAATAAACTCAAGAGAATAAAACGTATACTAACACAAATAGTTTCACTAATATGAAAGTAATGCCAGGGACAGTGTATGATTCGCAGTGCAATGACTCAAATGTTCCTTAATTTTAGAGATATGCTTTAGAAAGTGTCTTTCCTAAGTTTATAATGTTTTTCCAAAATTCCTTCAAAGAAAAACCTTTGGTATTCTTCATTGACCGTGATTCCTCAATGGTCAAAGAAGAATATCAAGCAATAATTCTGACATAAAAAGGTTTTCACAAAAATATCCCAATTCCTCAGTAATATTTTTCGCGATAAAATTTATGCAACAAGGTTAGGATGGTTGGTCAGACCAAATCCTAACCACGATCAATTATCCCATTTTCCAACAAAGATAAAGCATTAAGGACGTTGCAATAAAATAAAGAAACGAAACTAAAAACATAATCCCAAATTGAAGAATTCAAATAGTCATTACATAAAGCAAATCAGGGACAACCCCCTGGCATTTGGGGGTTTAGCCACTCATGTTCATACTGGAAATAAAAACAGAGCAAGCAAATTGAGACATTACAATTAACGTCGGATTCGTTGGATCGTCAATCGCTTCCGCTCTTGATCAATCCTTCTTCTCCCGTATTCGTTCAATCCCCAAAATCCCCAAATCAAAAAAAGTCCTTTCTAACAGTAATAATTATCAAATATAAATCAGTCTTCAAAAACACCGCGAAAAGTCCGGAATACCCTTGAAGCAGCAAAACATAAGATTTTTCTCTGGTCTTCACAACACGGGCCGTGTTGTGTAACACGGGCACCCGTGTTGTGCCTCTGGTTCACCACAAAACCTCTTCTTCAACAGCTGTCATGACACGGGCCGTGTTGTACAACACGGGCACCCGTGTCACAACTCTGACTTCTTTTTCTTTGCAAATCTCAGTTTCTTCTGGTATTCACAACACGGGCCGTGTTGTGTAACACTGACACCCGTGTTGTGCCTCTGAAATCCCATTTTTCTGTCGTTTTTTCATGCTTGGATCATCTCTCGGACGCCTCGAACAACCGATTACATATTTACCTGAAACACAACAAAGAAAACAACCACATAACCCATTCCACAGATAAAAACAAAGTAAAACGATTAAAACTAACTTGCACGCAATATTGAGAAAACTATGACAAAACATGAACGAGATACTACAAACGAACCAAATTAGACTCAAAAGACGCTGAAAACCGGCTTGAACATTACCACTAAATATCACTAATCAATTCACAACTCGGAAGAGACGATCAATAATTGAGGTCGCCCTAAGCGAGATCGTCTAGGGAAAGAAAGAAAACTTGCGGTCTTACATAGACTGGTTTGCACAAGTTACAATCGAAGTCGAGGGAGCTGGATATAAACTTCAATGTTGGACCTTAGAGAATGGCATCATGAGGGATCATCCCATTAAGTCAAAAATAGGGAGGAAGAAAATGGAGACTTTCTAGGAGGTGCATACCATGGCTGATTCATACATGCTATTGGAGGAGAGGTTGAGTACATGTTTTGAAAATCCTACATCGGTTAAAACCCACTCTAGTTATCTAGCCTGGAAGGAGTCCCACCGGCGCTAAGGTGGGCCTGATTGAGGTATGCAAGGAAGGTATGACAAGTACATCCCCTGACTGTTTTCAGGGAGAAGATCTAACAGGACTGCGCCAACACTAATTTTTGGAAGGTCAGAGTCTGATATACTTACCCAGTCTGAGAAATATTTCGTACGGTTAAATCAAACTATATTTTTCGCTTCCAAAAAAGTGACAACCATAACATTGATGATTGTGTCCAGTTGAAGGATGTCGTCAAATGGATGATTAAGAAGGGTTGGCGGGCTTAATACGTCAAAGGCGATGAAAGAGATATGGATGAATCTTTTAGAAACGAATCCCCACCAAAGACTGCATATGTCGGGACCAGCGGCAAAAGGAAGGAACCTAACAAAGGAAAGTGTTTGTACATCTGCCACCATCACAGGAGACACACCCCAAGCAAACCCTCATACCAAAGGAACTATGACGAGGAAGACCGTCGAGATCATGATCGTCTATAGAAACGATGTAAGCACGTTAGTAAAGGTCCCTAATTGACCCATGTTAAGGTTCTAGGACTAGGAGAAGGTCTGCGGCATCCCTAACAAAATTTGTCTCCTGGTTATCACCGCCATGGTAGGATAGTTTGATGCCTCCCGAATCCTCATCGATGATGGAAGCTCTTGCGACATAATATACTTTGAATTGTTCGAGAAGATGAGCCTAAAAAAGGGGAGCTTATGGTCGTACGATGGCTTTGACCTCTAGAAATTCAATGGAACAACTACATGTCATAAGTTGTACAAGATAAAAGTTTTATTATGGTATTTTATTTCAAAGTACAAAATACTATTAATAATAATAAAAAATTATATATCTATTTAAATAGGTCGACATGATAAACTTAAAAAAAAAATTTATAGTCGGATGACTAGCGTTTTTATTTAAATAGACCAGTAAAAAACTTAGTATTTTCTATTTATTTTTTATAAATCTAGCCTAGTTTGTGCATGCTAGGTTGGTATTAAAACAAAGCTATGAGCCCATAAAAGAATATTTATAAAGCTTTTATAAAATATCTCAATATTTTTTCAATAGCTATAAAGGTTACATTAAAAAAAATTATATTTAATTCATCTAATTTTGAAACTTTTGTTGATAAATTATTTATAATTTTTTAATTATACTTTAAAAAGTCATTTAAAATATACTTTGACTTAATTGCAAAGAATAAAACTATTTATTTTATTGAAAATAAAAAAGTAAGCAAAAAATCGTGTGTTTGAAAATAAACATTTTAAATTTTATAAGAATTAAATCATACTTAACTTATATTCTTATTTAACATTATGTTCCAATGCATTAGATAATCATATTGTTACGAGGAACCAAATAGTAAGTTATATTCTTTTTGTAAATATCAAAATGCAGAGATGTGGGGAACTGAGCTCCATCTTATTAAACATTCATGTAGCATGTAATATTTGAGTTATATTTAAGAAATTTAATATTCTTTATTGGTGAGATAACTATGAATATATTTATGCATCAAGTTGTTAGGTTTTGGATGAAGTGAGACATAGAATAAAATTGAGTTCCGACGTGGCTCGAATTTTTCATGAAGACTGCCATTGTCAAGTCAAGAAAAATAATTCAGTTCCGACGGCATGTCACTAAGAAGATTGTCTGCTTACACGTTTCTTTGCCGCCGGCATATACCTGTCTCTTTTTTTATAAACAACTAACATGGAAAATATATATATATATATATATATATATATATATATATATATATATATATATATATATATATATATATATATATATATATATATATATATATATATATATATATATATATATATATTATGAAAGAGATTTAGCCATTATGTAGTATGATTTCCTAAAAATAATAGCACAAAATTAAAATATAAAGTCGACTTTTTTTTTAATAAGCAGATTTGAATTAAGAGATGTTGTGGGTATTCTAACTCAATTACAATAAATGAATAAAATCAACCACAGGTCAAAAACAGATTTGAGACACTACACCAATCTACCCAGAGTACACTGATGTATAGTGGTTTGATTCTATCGTCCTCGTAGGAGCCTAATCCACTCCTTAGTGGATTTTTATTGAAAGTTGTTCTTCCACTATTTTTTGACAAATATTAAACGAGTTCATATAATCCCCAATCTACAAAAATGTTAAGAAAAAAAAACTCCTATTTGGATCATGACTTGCACACAACCTTTCTGCTGAACTCTCTATAAAATCTTTACTCGATTCTTGCTTCTTGAATCTTCTAGCTTCACCAATCAGTTCAAAATATCCCACCAATTTCTAGAGCGATGAAATGTTCAAAGATCGAGAAAAACTAATATCTTGTTCGTAGACTTCCACACACCCTATCAAGGTCAGTCTAGAGTGAATAACCTCCTTATATTCATTAGAATTTGCCACCACCCGTCATAACAATCCCAATCTTGCAAACCTCCTGAAAATATTTACCAAGTTTTTAAGAAATTTTAGTTTCAAGACACGTCTCTCTCAACAATTACAAATCTTTATAATCAAGATCTGAATTCTCGCTAGACGTTGAAGATGAAAGAAATTTCGCATGCAAGAGTTTTTTAATTTTCAAAAGTTGGAAGTTGTTGTTATTGTTGTTGTTGTTGTTGTTATGTTCTTTTTTTTTTTATGAAATAAGATGACATATGAAGTTATATATGTTGGAGATTAAGCCCAAAAATAGGTGAAAATGAGTGTAAGATTTGAGTCAAATAAACAAGTAGAGTGGAACAAGATTAATATAAAGAAAAGTGACACATTTCCTATGATTTGAGTCATGTTGTATCTCTCATTCAAGTAATGAAAGGTTATGATTTGATTCATGTACAAAGCCTGATTTGAATCAATTTAGACATAACCAAATAAGAAAACGTGAAAAATTTGTGATTTGAGTAATGTAGAAAGTGTGATTCAAATTGGGCAGTGGCTAACAAGACTTATGTGATTTGAATTAAGTGTAAATTGTGCAAGTAACAGACACCAAAAATTTCCTGTTCATCTCTGTTTGATTTGATTCAGGTCATAGATTGTGACTGATTCGCGTTGCACACAATAAAACTCAATTTTTCAAAATTTTAATAAATATTTGAGATTTCACTTTCCACGTACCTTAAACCAACATCAAATATGGTTCTTGTTCCATTAACTAAACTCATTGACTTAAAACACAATGATCTACTCAAATATAAATAATGAATTCTGCATGTCAAACCAAACAGATTCAAAACTTAATCCAAATATGAGCAATTGAAGAATAAGATTCAATAAACAATATTAACGAAACAAAGCAAAACAAAATCTTAAGAGGAACTTTATATAAAGCCTTTTCAAATTTATTGTGCATGAATATAAATTGTGTATGTCCCGTGGTACGCTCGATAGAAGTTGATATTTTTCCATCTCCAAAGACCCAATACGATATGGTCCACTTACTATGTACAAAGTATAAATACATTCACAAAGGATTTTCAGGTACACAATCTATAATCTCCACTTTCACTACAACTATCTTAAATCTTAACTAACTTGGGTGTTGGAATGCTAATCATGCAGGTATACTTTAAGTCCATCGTACCAGAGATAAAGCACGCAGATTCAAGATCGACCTCTCTGATTTTAGAAGATTCAAGATCATAACCTCTAATCCAAAGTGCTAGATCACTTAATTGTCTAAGAAATTTCGCTCCACCTTAGTTTCCGCAATCTCATTCATTTTTAGTTTCACAACGAAACATATACTATATTATCATTAAAATTTGATTATAAAAGATAACACTTTATATACCGTCTTTTCAATCTCAATCTCTAATCAATATAATATTTAACCAATATAATATTTGAAATCCTTCTATTATTATTATTATTATTATTATTATTATTATTATTATTATTATTATTATTATTATTATTATAATTTGGAATTTGGATTTAAGAAAAAGTCAAATAAAAAAATTAAATATTCTAGTGTCTAGATTCACACATCTTTAAGTGTGAAAGACTCTAAATTCGAAAAGTGACTTTTGTATAGACGTCTATCTAGCAACCAACGGTATTATAGAGTGAATATTAAAGAGTAAATACATATATTTTGTGTATACTTTATACGGTGTATATGTAAGGAGAAATATTATTTTTACACCAAATTATAACACCTACATCGTATTATTATACGGATTTTGGTTTCTTTTAATTATTTAATACTTATTTTTTCCTGTTCATACACAAACAAATATATGGCCTTGCTTTATTTCATTTGGTGTAAACATACGGTGTTAAATGTTGGGTGTAACGGTGTTAAATGTTGGGTGTAAATATAACAACCCTCATATGTAAAACTAATGTAAGTATATCATTTCTGATCTTAAAAATAGACCCTATAAAAATTTAGACATTTCACTCCATAACAGAATGAATACTGAAGAGAGACTTATCTTATAATTTTGTCTATAAGTTGTTATAATATTAAAATACAATCGTACATATTTGAAAAGAAATTGTATTTTTTCCCTCCTCTTGGCGCCATATATCTGCATCTATCACTTTTCATAAAAAAAATTGTTTTCCATTATTCAAATATGACCAGAATAGTAAATGAAATCCAATTATATAATAACGTGTCTCCCCTCCAATATTTGACCGACTAAAAATCTCTCTGCTTTTGATAGTGACTTAGTGAAAGGGTTTTTACATAAATAAACAAAATAAATTCAAGGTTGGTGAGTGGAAATTTGTAAAAGACTAAAGTCACATACAAATATTATAAATATAACACCAAACAAACATACCATTTAGTACCACATTACTTACTTCTAAGGCAATCCATTTCAAATCTCATAGCCTCCATTTTTCAAACTACAAAATTCATTTCTCACAATGCCATCATTTTCTCCAAGAATCAAATTTTATTTTCTTCTTTTACCATTTCTTCACCTTGCAGGTTTGTTCTATTTTTTTAATTGCTTGTAATCAGGTTTGAGTATCCTAATATTCCGTATTAAAATATATTTGTTTATAAAAAAAATGTTATTTGAATTATTTTTTATAATTAACTTGATTATTGAAATTATTGAAATTACAGATCCTGGAATTTTGGTAGCATCATTTGGAATCAACTATGGACAAGTAGCAAACAATTTGCCACCACCAACCAAAGTCCTTGAGCTTCTCAGCAATTTAAAGATCACGAAAACAAGAATCTACGACACGAATCCGGAGATTCTGAAAGCGTTTGCGAATTCGAATGTGGAGATAATTGTAACGGTCGAGAATCAGATACTAAACCTGTTGAATGATCCGCAACAAGCACTTGAATGGGTGAATACTAATATAAAACCATATGTTCCTGAAACAAAGATAACTGGAATTCAAGTAGGAAATGAGGTGTTCACCGAAATCGACTCGAGTTTAATTCAATATCTTGTTCCGGCAATGATCAACATTCATAATGGTTTAGTTCAATTAGGTTTAGACACAAACATTCATGTGTCAACACCTAGTTCATTAGAAGTTCTTGAAGAATCTTACCCTCCTTCAGCTGGTAGTTTCAGAAGTGAAATCTCAGGAATCATGTATCCATTATTGAACTTTTTGTCTAAAACAAAATCACCCTTTTGGATCAATGCATATCCTTATTTTGCTTATAAGAATGACCCTAATCAAATATCATTAGATTATGTATTGTTTAAGCCTAATCAAGGAATGGTTGATCCTAATACAAATTTACATTATGATAACATGCTATATGCTATGGTAGATGCAGTTACATTTGCAATATCTAAATTAGGGTTTAATGGGATAGAAGTTAGGGTTTCTGAGACAGGTTGGCCTTCTAAAGGTGATTCTGATGAAATTGGTGCATCATTGGAAAATGCTGAAATTTATAACAAGAATTTGTTGAAAAGACAAATGGCAAATGAAGGAACACCTTTGAGTCATAGAATGAGATTGGAATCATATTTGTTTGCATTGTTTAATGAAGATCTCAAGAATGGACCAACTTCAGAAAGAAACTATGGATTGTTTGAGCCTGATGAATCTATGACATACAATGTTGGATTGTCTTCTTTTGCTAAATCATCAAATCCATCTACTTCAATTTCTCTTACCTCCTCTGCCTCTAGAACAAAGGTAAATAAAAAGTGTCAAAATATTGCACTTTTTCTTTTTCAATAAATAATGCTTAACCAGATTAAACGGTCAAATGGATCGGATACTGGTAGTGAAAACAAAAAAATACTTAAATTTTATTTAGCTTATCGTATAGTTTTGAAATTGATTTCACGTATCATTTGTGATCAAACGGTTTGAAACAAAAATATATTTTACTTTTATTTTATACCAAATTAAAATTTGAACTGATTGATTTGATCGCCGATCGTCGGTCCACCGCAATTTACTAAATGCGTGAAATCTTTTAGTATAATTTTTGCTATAGAAAATCAAAGTGTGTTAATTTGATAAATATCAATCTAATTATTACTTTTTAAATGAAAATTTACTTTGAATCAGGCAGCACAAAAGGAATACCAAAGCATGTTCAACAGGGTGTTTGTGTATTTGCTGATTTCATCACTTTGTGCCTTTGTTTGAGAAGACTATTATAACACTGTGGAGTGATTCATGTGTACATACATATATTTTTAAAAAGTGTGGCATTTTTATATCTTGCAAAATGGAGACCCTTTAAAGTATATATTATCAACCATATGATATATATTATTAAAAGGTAACCTATTCTGCAGAATCAACAATAAAAGGAAAAGACGCAGCAATTCAATCAAGACTACTACTTACTATCGTTACTGATGTATGTTTGATATTACATTGAATTTATCGGAATCACAAATCACAATGAGACGCGACGCACACGTCTCATTGTAATGAGTAAGAAAAATTCAGTGTAATACCAAACATGCATTTAAATTGATAAATTGATCAAGTGGCAATTTATTTACTTCAACAAGAAGTCACTTTACCCCCACCATTAGTCACAATCCAGCAAGAAGCATGTGGTGGTGACGTTAGATTGTGGTTATTTTAGGGTAGATAAGGACCAAATGACACCTCATTCTTTTATTGTAGAAGAATGTTTTATTTTTGAATTAATTTATTGTCAAAAAGGGAATATGTTGTTTTGTATATTGTTGATTTTGTTGTAGAATTAATTAATTAATTAATCTCATAGTAAAAATAAATAAGTTGTTGTTTCTTGTTTACCATATGCATCATGTTATTGGATGTAATGAAAAGCCCCTCTTTTATAGGACGTGGATTCCATTCATTATTATTATTTTTTTGTGTGTATTTTATATATACCAATCTTCCTTCTCTACTTGACTATATTTTAATTTTAGTAGAAAAATTCAATCAAAATATGTGTATATAATGAAAAGAGATTAATTGTTATACGTTGATATATTGATATATTGATCCAGTGTAAAAGTTGTATATTCTCAATTCATCAATATCATTCATTTGTATTATTTTATAAGATTTTAAAATAAAAGTCAAGCTTATTTTAATATTTAACAGCTATGATTTTACTCACAGTCTAAAATTTCAATATATTACGAGAGTAAAGTGCATATAAAGTTAAGACTTTGTTTGTTACTTTTTATTATCCTTAAGGAGACAATAGGACGATATTGCTTTATTTTGTGGCCAAATAACCGTCAGCAAAGGGTCATAGCACACCCTTTCCCAAAGGTGGAGGTGCCTTTATCAAATTTTATTCAACAAAATTTCTATTTTTCTTCTGTTTTTAAGGGGACAATCACACATCAGCCTTATTAGAGCATGATGTGGATTGGCTTAACAATGTGGTGCACATGAGCCCCTCAATTTCTAAAGCTGAGACCCACCCCCTTCAAAAATTAGTAATACTTTTTTTAGAAAATATTTCTTAGGGTTTTTAATAATTATAAAGGTGATTTGCAATTGTATACCTCACCAAGAACTTTGTCAGCAATTAGTATACTCTTAAGCAACTAAACCTTGTGATTTGAAATTTTTAATCATTTTAGACTAGCAAAATGATATAGAAAGAAGCATTGTCTGCAAAGTTGCAAATACTATCCCGGAAGCAAGACATCAAACACATGTGAGAGTATAGCAAAGTACCTAACCCACATATAATCTAAATCTTAGACTAACCAAGCATGCATGAGAGAGTTCTTCTCCATTCAAACCATATAAAACATATGCTAGCTAACAAAAATAATTACTTTATACCCTAGAACATCCAAATAACCATCCACGATCACACCAATAAAAGATATACAAAGCATATTTCATGTAAAATTCAGGATATAATGCAAAAATAAGAGAGAACCCGACCGTCTTTGAGAGTTTGGAAGACAGACTATAGTATAAAGGCTAAATTTTGATATTATGTTTAAACTGCGACTAAATAGGACTTCATAAAATATTTGTAATAATTAAACTTACATATTGTCACATTTAAACCTGACAAATCTACAAAGGGTCTCTCAAATCTTAAACGACCATAGTGAGAATCAAATGCATTGAAGGAACTCAATCAAATTGCACAAATGACATGAAAAGACAAAAATGAAGATGAAAAAGTTAAAGAATCGTTACCACAGGTCCATGAACAAGATCAAAAGCGACGAATTCCTCAACTTTAGTGTTCAACCAAGAAGTGAGGGATTTATCACGCTTGATGTAGTATTTTTATGGTAGGTCAATTCTGTATAAATATTATCCCTAATGTTTATACCTATATGAAGACTTGATACTTATGTTTAATGAGATCTCATGATTAAATCACATTTAATGTTTAATTAAACAAACTAGTTATTATAAGGAGATCTCATGATTAAATCACATTTTATGTTTAATTAAACAAACTATTTATTATAAGGATTTTATTATTTTGTATTCTGGACCGGCCAAAGACCTAAATAACTAAGGTTGAATCCATCTCAAATCCACTCTACTTGACTCAAAGTATAAAACAGTTCACATGATAATAGCAATGTACAATCTCTGATCCTCACTTTAATTATACACATCTTGATTCTTGAATTGACTTACGCGTTGTAGTTTTAACCATGCAGACCCACCCTGTGCCACCGTAAAGGAGATCAGAGCCACCGTTCAAGATCACCAGTTATCCAACTATCTTTATTTATGGTTCCTAAGCAGAGTTAGAACATCCATTTCTGGTTCTCGAACGGAACAGTGACGTTGTCTATGAGAATCGACTTCTGATTCCTACGATTTTCACGAAAATGATGTTCGCTTTATAATATCATTGAACAAACTCAGAAGTTCTAGATCTAAATTCTTGCGATTCATATCCAAATCTTCAATTTATCAGTTCACAACCTCCTCATATCATCGAATCAAGAACATTTAGAGTCGAATGCGGAAATTTGTCGCATTCGATCCAGACATTTATTGTTTCAGCGACGACTTGCTAGTTCTCCAAACCTCTGATCTTCCTTGGGTGCTCTGGGAAGAAGAAGAATAAGTAAGAATCTCATATCTAAATTTAGGTTTACGTCGGAGTCTAAAGGTGATTTCCATAAAGGCTAGGTCGGAGGTTTGCAATCCATTTCTCGATCTAACATCGTCTTCATCTTCCCCCATACAGGGAGGCCTACCAAGGCGGTGTAGTCAGATACGACAAGTTCATAGTTAACGTCGGACATGGATCCAGAACAAAAACACATTTTATTGGTACCAAAGGATAACCTTCCTCTAAAAAAATATGATATTTGTAACACCCCAGTTTTCGTAATTAATTATTTATTAATTAATTGTGTGATTTTGTGTCTAATTGATTTTATTGATTTATTGGAATTATTTAATTTATTTGATTTATTTGAATTAATTGATTTAATTGGATTATTGGATATAATTGAATAATGAGATTTAATTGAGTTATGTGATTTAATTTAATTATTTGAATTAATTAATTTAATTGAAGTATTTGATCTAATTTAATTATTTGATTTATTGATTTATTTTATTTTTGTGGAATAAAATAGATTTAGTATGAATAATAGATTGAGTCTAAATGAGTGTGTGATTAGAAAGTGTGAGAGTGAGTTAGTAAGCCCAATAGAAATTAGAGTTGTTATTATGACAATTGTTAGGGTAAGAAGAGATAGAATAGAGAGGAGGAAGAGGCTAAGAGAGAAGTGGAGAAGAGGAGAAAACTCAAAAGAAGAAGAAACTCTAGAAACTCAAGAAATCCAAGGTAAAAGTGAGTTTTTATTAAATTATTTGATATTGTTGGATAATATAGAATGAGTAGGAATGTGGTTAGAGTAAAATCTTCATTTTCCATGAATTTAGAATTTTTAGATTTTACTAAATTTTTTTATTTGATTTGTGTTATTTGATTATGTTGGAAGTAAGTTTTATGGTATACAATATAGATCATTTGTAAGACCATTTGTAATTGGGAGAAAGTTAATTGATATTAACTTTCTACATAAAAATGAATGATAGAGTAACTCTTTGAATGCCTCTCATACTATTGTAGATGGTAGCAATTTTTCTGCTCTCTTACATAAATTTATGGGCTGACTAATTTACTTTAGAAATAAATCATGATATGTGGTGGTATAATAAATATAGTCGATAGCATTGGTTGTCTGCAACACATGTTAGAGTGAGAATTAGTTCATTATCTTGTAGAAAACAAGTATATATATTACTGTGATGCCTTTTTGTATTTAATAGAGAATGAGTTTAGATAATTAAGTTGAGAAAATAAAAGTGATATTCCAATTTTTAATGAAAAGTGATGTTTTAATTGATAGAGAAATTGGTTCTTTATAGAAACTGGATAACAGACAAACAGAGAGGTTTAAACAAGAGTCTAGGGCATTTCAAGTTTAAATATTTATTCAAAATATTAGGAAGTGTAAATGGTTTTAAATTATTTAGGAAGTAAATGTAAATAATTAAAAGGAAGTAGTAGCGTTCTTTTGGTCAAATAAAAATGTATTAGTTTCACTATATCATGTACAATAACACATATGTTCTTATAAACCAAAATAAAATATATGAATTTCATGGCAATATGTAGAGTGACGCATATTACTACGTAGCTAAACAAGATTTAATAGATTCTATAGAATTAGGATAGCAGTATAATTTTGTTTTCAATGAAGTATTATATTTTTGTTAGAGTTTTCGAGTTTAAGATTAACATTCGAATTAATTGATCAAATTAAGTTATTTTTAATTTTATTAGAGTTGTCCATAAAATTGTTAGAGTATTTTGGAAACTATCTCGAATTATAATTTTGAATGGTAATTTAATTATACGCTTAAGGATTAATTTGATGGTTAATTTGATGATTAATTTGGTGATTATTTTGGTGATTGTTTTGATAGACCGATTATTCTAGATTTAATCGGTATCGTGTGTTTTGCGAATTGAGATTGAATTGTGATACCTTGCGTAATATTTGTTAAGTGTAGTGACAATATTTGAGCAATGAATATTGTGATTTGAAAATGTGTTGTATACCGTTTAAAAATGATTTGTGTGTGAATGATGCATAAATATATGCAAGTATGTGTAATTGTATGGTAATTCAAATATGATGAATTATTAAAGATATGCAAGAATATTAAGATTAGAGGACTGTCTTAATTGTATATGGTTGTTGAACTTGCACATGCAATATTTTGTCAAGAGACAATGCTTGCTAGTTTCGTGGGAGCTAGTGACTTGTCCCAAACCTAGAGGACGAGTTCGAAAGCTTAGAGAATGGGTTTTTTTGTGTGTGTATTATCGGTCTAGGGAACGAACTCAGTTTATTATAAAAACTGAAAAATGATAACAAGAGATTGATGCCACATGCATGAGTTGCATTTGAGTCTTGCATTGAGTCTCATTGTGTCTATGGTTACAATATGAGACTATGTGGATTATGTGAATTGTTGGATTGGTAAAATTATGAATTGTGTGTGTATATACTTGTGAATAATATGTTTACTTGATTGATAACTTATTGATGAAGTTTTGAAGTGTGAGATTAGTTATGTATGCTTGTATGATTCCTATTATATATCATCTTATGATTTCGATAATTATATGAATTCATTCTCACCCTTATGTTAGAGTTTCTTCTAGCGCGAGGTAGCCGTTGTAGTAGCTTGTCTTAGTTGTTTATTTATTTTGGGTCGAGTCGTGCTCTGATTATGTAACATTGAGGAACGTTTCGATTCATGTTTTGAGAGATACTTTATGTATTCTACTTTATTTCGCTATTGTTATTTGAATTACATGAAGTATTGACTTTTATGCCTAAGTGATGATTATGAAATGAGTTGATAATGAGATTTTCATTATGTCTATTATGACTGAAGTATATTCGCTGCTACATGCTAATGTGAAAGTATATGAAAAACACAAATATATTTCAAGTGTTATTGAGCATAACAGGTGTTTATATGATGTTTTGAAAAATATGTGACATCCTTATTTGAGATGCATGATAATTTACTCTGATTATTTGTATATTTTTCTGCGGGGTTTAAAAGGGGGTTACAACATTTACCTTATTACTTGGTCCAGTCCTTACCAAAAAGGATGGAACGAGGAACCATTTAAAGGATAGGAGTATCCGAGGAGCTCAAATATCGATTCCCGAGTGAACGCAAAAATTCCATCAAGGTCGGGGTCCATACAAGGATGATCAAATGAAATATCCACCGAACGACATTACCCTACTTGAATAAACTAACTATATAGTCATAAAATCCAGGTTAACGAAAGCAAAGGGAAATCACCGACCATGCGATCGGAGAAAAGGCACCATGGATTCTATCCATAAGGGGATCGGTTGACCATAATCCCAAACTCTCGACTGACATCGGTGTCCCAAAGAAAATATTAGGAGAAAAGGCAGACCTATCAAGGAATGTCACCAACGTTCAACCATAATTTTGGGTCTGAGACAAGCCAATCAGTAGGTTGGATCAACTTTAGGTAGACCCCAGCCTCCGTATCCAGAAAGAAGTCGAAAGTTCTTCGCCCTGGTGATAAAGAAACGCACTACCGAAGCATCAGACAAAACAATTCGACGATCCCAAAGTTCCAACGACCATCCTCAAGCTGCACCTCCGAAGTAGCCAAGTGTGCAAACATATATCAGGAAAGGACAACAACCAAAGATCCCAAATATCGTCCATCCATGTCAAAGTCACCATAGAAAGTTATCTACCACGTTGTTTCATTATTTATTTGTAACAAATTCAATTCATTATATATATATATATATATATATATATATATATATATATATATATATTCTTTATTGTATGCTTCTTTTATCTCTCTCTTTTTGCTATAGTACTAGACACATGAACGAATACATAACATATGAGTGTGTGTCTGATACAAACTTAATGCATATTTGCGATTTTGAGACGACTCAAACACTCTATGCCTGATTATGTATCCGATACAGATTTAACTCGTCAATGTGATTCTGATAATACTTAAACACACCACATGCATGAATGCGTATCCGATACAGACTTAACATATCTATGCGAGTATGATACAACATAAAAGCACCGCCCACATGAATGCATATCCGATACAGACTTAACACACCTATGTGATTCTGATACGACTTAAACGCACCACCTGCATATGTACCCGATACAGACTTAACAAATTTATGCGATTATGATATAGCCTAAACACATTCCATGCTCTATTACGTATCTGATATAAACTTAACATACTTCTATGATTTAGATACAACTCAAAGGCACACATCACAAACTTCTCATCCGAGACATATTAAACACATTTCTATGTAGTTGAAACACCCCTTTCTCAGATCTAGTAAATCTAATGGCATAGGCGGTGAAGCCCAAACACTTCCAACTTGATTCGAGCCAAGTCTCGGGGCATAGACGGGGATCCTATCCTTAGTCGGAGAATGATCCTCTATGACACAAAGTATGACTACATAGCAGATGTTTTTCATCTCATGGAACTATGGAACTATTCTAATGCTTGAACTGTTTTATTTATTTATCGTTATCTTCAATATTATTGATCGTCTATGTCTAATTTTTTAAGATGTATGTCATGTGATAAATGTTCCCAAATAGAATGCATCATCATTAACACATTGAAACATTTTGAAGAATCTTTCAACTTCAAAAACATGTTTGATACACTCAATAAACTAACTCAAATTACTATTTATAGGTTTGATTTTCTACAAAAAGAAATGTTGGATCAAATCAAATTTACTCTTTTACATTGGTTAAAATAATTGTCTTTTTTAAAATAACCGAACTAAATCAATGGTTAGACAATAACGGTTTTGTCTTTAAAAAAACATAACAGTTTTGTAGAAGAAAAAAAAACTACTTTCTAAAATAGGAAATGACAATAAGGCCCATGTTTGACCAAAAGAACCCTAACTTAGAGTGAGAATACCCACTCTACCCTCTCTCTCTCTCTCTCTCTCTCTCTCTGGTTCCTGCCATTGGATCTCACTCTCTCTCTCTCTCAACACCTTCTTCCTCCTCCTCGCATTTTCAGGTAACCAACTCCCTCTCTTTTTTTCTATTGCACTCCACTCATTTTCTTTGAACCCTAATTTCTTCCTATATTATTCATATACTGTTTATTGTTTTTTAGATTTATATGTAATTACTTGAATACTCTTACAAAATTGAACCTTTTTGGGGATTTAGGTTCTTACTAAAGTCTATTTTTGTTTATGATTAGAAAGGATTAGAGTATAATCATGGTTCAGATTGGCATACTAATTGCAGACTATTGAATGTGATAGAGAAAATGGTGCTGTTACTAATTTATTACAGGTTTGAGTTGTTGACTATTACTGCATACAAGTTAAAACCTTAAACCAGTTAACTCTATGGAGGACCACAATTTTGTTGTTGGTCAAGAATTCCCTGATGTCAAGACATTTCGGAATGCTATTAAAGAAGCTGCTATTGCACAACATTTTGAGCTTCGAATTATCAAAAGCGACTTGATTCGATACTTTGCTAAATGTGCCTCCGACGGATGTCCGTGGCGGATCCGTGCTGTTAAGCTCCCCAATGCCGCTACGTTTACTATAAGAAGTCTTGAAGGGACGCATACTTGTGGAAGAAACGCTCTCAATGGGCACCACCAGGCTTCTGTTGATTGGATTGTGAGTTTTATAGAAGAACGGTTACGAGATAACATCAATTATAAACCGAAAGATATTTTACATGACATCCATAAGCAATATGGGATAACGATACCGTATAAGCAAGCTTGGCGTGCTAAGGAACGGGGGCTTGCGGCAATATATGGGTCTTCTGAAGAAGGGTTTTATCTACTTCCTTCGTATTGTGAAGAAATAAAGAAAACAAATCCGGGAAGTGTTGCGGAGGTGTTTACCACTTGTGCAGATAACCGTTTTCAGAGACTTTTTGTTTCCTTTTATGCATCGATTCATGGTTTTGTTAATGGTTGTTTGCCCGTTGTTGCTCTTGGTGGAATTCAGCTGAAAAGCAAATATCTTAGCACATTCCTTTCAGCAACTTCTTTTGATGCGGATGGTGGGTTGTTTCCACTTGCTTTCGCCGTTGTCGATGTAGAAAATGATGAAAGCTGGACATGGTTCCTGTCTGAGTTGCATAAGGCACTAGAGGTGAATATTGAATGCATGCTTAAGATTATATTTTTATCAGATGGGCATAAGGGTATTGTGGATGCAATAAGAAGGAAGTTTCCGAAATCTTCGCATGCATTCTGCATGCGTTACTTAAGCGAAAGCATTGGCAAAGAGTTCAAGAACTCTAGGCTTATCCATCTTCTATGGAAGGCTGCATATGCTACTACAACTATTGCTTTCAAAGAAAAAATGGCGGAAATAGAAGAGCTCTCTCCCGAAGCCGCCAATTGGTTACAGCAATTTCATCCTTCCCAATGGGCTCTAGCATATTTCGAAGGGACGAGATATGGTCATTTGTCCTCTAATATTGAAGAGTTCAATAAATGGATTCTTGAAGCCCGGGAGTTGCCAATTATCCAAGTGATCGAGCGGATTCATAGCAAACTTAAAACTGAGTTTGATGACCGGTGTTTGAAAAGCAGTTCATGGTGTTCTGTACTTGCTCCATCTGCCGAGAGGCGAATGGTCGAAGCCATTAATCATGCATCCACATATCAAGTCCTTAGATCAGACGAGGTAGAGTTTGAGGTTATTTCAGCTGATCGATCTGATATTGTAAATATTGGCAGTCATAGCTGTTCCTGCCGTGATTGGCAGCTATATGGGATACCTTGTTCCCATGCTGTTGCTGCTCTTATCTCATCTCGTAAGGATGTCTACGCATATACGTCAAAGTGTTTTACTGCTGCAAGTTACAGGGATACTTATGCAGAGGTGTTACACCCCATCCCTGAAAAAATTGAATGGAGGAAAACAGATGAATCTTCCTTTGATAACGATATCGTAGTTGTGCGGCCGCCAAAATTTCGGCGACCTCCAGGGAGACCGGAAAAGAAACGGATTTGTGTGGAGGACCATAATCGCGACAAACATACAGTGCATTGTAGTCGATGTAATCAAACTGGACATTACAAGACAACATGCAAAGCAGAGATGATTAGTAGCATACAACAGTTTTAGTTGTCTGATTTTGTACTATGTAGTAGTTTAACTAAAGATTTAGTCTCTAAAGAACTCATGTTTAGGCCACACATGTCATTAAGACCATGTAAGATAGTATAAATCACTCTTAAATCCGTTTGTATAATGAAGAGTGTTTGAAACTTTGAAGTGTGGATTTAGCAAGGTTGAAAACTAATCATACAAGCAATGCATGTATTGAATATCATTATGTAAATTGGAGAATCTTCAATTTGTATAACCTTTAAAGATTAATTTTGAACAATGTGATTCTATTGCCCTTTGAGTAGGCATTGAATTTCTGCATTTTGACAGTTACCAATAGAAGCATACAAGACATTGAAGCTGAAAATGTGTTGCTACATTTTCAGTTTGAGACAATGATAAAGCTGAAAATGGCACCAGAGTAAACACTGATATCCAGTCTCAAGAATACAGTATAAATTTTATTCTCATGAAAATTATTCAAAAGACATTCAATTGAGATATTCTAAATTTCTTCACTTGTATAGCTGCTTGAATCTTCTGCAGGCCTCCAAGACATTTTCCCTGTGACCAAAAGCACTGACCCTCACAAAACCTTCACCGCCGGGTCCGAAACCACTCCCAGGAGTTGTAACCACGTGCGTCTTCTCAAGAATCTCACTGAACACATCCCATGAACTTTGGCCTGGGAAGTGAACCCACACATACGGTGCATTTTTCCCTCCGTATACTTTAAACCCAAGAGATTCAAATGTCTCCATTATTATGCTGGTATTTTCTTTGTAGTATCCGATTACCCCGCGCATAGCCTACATTCAAATGCATCAAGCCTATTATGTAACTTAGTTCATTGAAAAACACAACTTCATCAATATTAGACCAAAAGAACCAACCTTAAGGCCATCTGGTGAAAGGCATGCAACACCACCAGCCTGTGAAATATTTGATGCACCATTGAAACAAGTATTTACGATACGGCTGAAGTCCTTGGCAACGGGAAATCCATCAGAAAAGAGTAATTGTTTTGGAACCACAGTCCAACCCAATCGGACTCCAGTGAACCCAGCATACTTGCTAAATGATGAGGTTTCAATGGCAACCTGCAAAAGGCCATAACATGTCATTCACAATCGTATTTGAAGGAATTCACCAAGCATCAAAAGCAGATTCCTGAGACTAATTATAATCAAAATAATAAAATCTTGAATGCGTGAGACAGGTTGCATAGTAAATTGAAGTATAATGACACAAACAAGTTATACATACCTCATTGGCTCCAGGAATCTCAAAGATCGAGCGCGGGTTGTCACCAGACATATACATAGCATATGCTGAATCATGTATAATTATAGATCCATTGTCCTTAGCATACCGAACTAGTTGGACCAGTTGTTCTCTTGTTGCTGCAGCGCCAGTAGGATTGTTTGGAGAACAGAAAAATATTATATCCGGTCGAGAAATAGAAGATAAATCAGGGAAGAAACCATTTTCCGGATTACACCTCATATATTCAATGTTTGCAAACTTCTGAACATCCTTCTGGTACGAACCAGTCTGGCCCATAATTACACTTGAGTCTACATAGGCCTGCATATAAAATACTATCAGTCATTTACAGAGAAGCTACAAGAAACAAAAGGCCATTTAAGTGTTCAAGCAAATGATGAAAATATAATTATTAACAAAGGGCATAGATTTGAATTACCGGGTATGATGGATCCTGCACAGCCATTTTCACATTTGAACCAAAGACAATCTGCCACCAAATGAAATCAAATAACAGTAAGTGGACCGGGAGAAGAACAAAATAAGTAGAATAGGTGACTTGAGAAGAACATAATCTATTTAAAGAAAAAATACAATAATGAACCTGAAGACGAGATATATCGCACTTTGCTCCATCTGAGACAAATATATCATCATCTTCTATGCCAAGATCAGGGTAAAATGCTGAAACAATTGCACTTCTTAGTGGCTGCATCGATTAGGAACGCCTCTTAATCTTCCAAGCATCATTAACTTATGTAAAAAGATGGCAGCAAAAAGCTTAAAAAATGCATACTTAGACTATAAGATATTGATATGACATACCTTTTCACCTTGCCCAGCTCCATAACCAGTGTATCCTTCCAAGGTTGACAATGCAAGTGACTTCTGAATAAATGAAAGAAAAAAAAAACATTTTCAAATGCCCGGTTAACAAAACGTTGAGCATTACGTCTTTACTACGACGAATAAAAGACAAACTTAAACAGAAGGAACTAGACACACAATGTGAGATGACAACATCAGAATAAGGCATCAGAAGCAGTACTATAACAAAATTCACCAATAAAAAAAGATAAACAAAACGGATAATTTTCTACTGTCGAAAGTGCAAACATGAAAAACACATACCTTTGCCAATGCAGAACTTATGACTTGAGGAATGGGTTCAGTAGTATCACCAATCCCAAGACTTATCATTTTTGCATCAGGGTACTTGAGCAAGTGTGCAGACTTTCTTCTAGCAACCTAATTTTATGCAATAAAATGGCAAAACAAAACAAGATCAGTGAAGAGGAAGGAAGATATTAACCAGAGAATGATTTTTTAACAGATAAACAAAAGCATATATATGAAGCAAAATCACATACCTCGGGAAAGAGATAACCAGCTTGAAGTTTACACAAGTTTTCATTGCGAGAGACATTTGTCTTGTAGCCTTCAAAACAAAAAAGGAATGAAAAAAAATGCAATTTTGTTAAGACTAATATCAAGACTAATATCAGCTATAAGTGAAACACATCGACCCGATCAGAAAAATTGATTTTGATATTCAATACTCCCTCCGTCCAAAAAAATATATCATAGATGACAGTTTCACGCATATTAAGAAAATATGATAAATAAAAGAGAAGAGAATGACAATTTTACAAAAAATATCTTTATAATCATTGATGTAATGCGAGAGAAATAGTAAATTATAAATACTAATTATATCGAAAAACACGTTATTTTGGAAAAATGATAACATGTAAAATCATAAATGTAAATATCCGAGTACGAACCAGTATCAGTATCAGGTTGTTGAGGTGTTGCGATGCATTTACAAATGGTGGATCTCTTAGAATGCAAAGAAACCTGACTCCTGCAAACAAATCAATATACGAAATTCTAAACAGAAAAAAAATACAATTTTTTTTTGCAATAATGGCGTAAAAAAGCATCGATAGAAAGAGCGTTAAGAGAAATGAAAGTACCTGGAATTGAAATTGGATGGAGCTAAGAAAGAAGAGATTGAAAAGGTTATAGACATTTTGTATGGGAAAAAAGGAGAGTGTAATTATAATTAGTGAATTCAGGTTTGATAAACATCTTTCACTTACATTAATCGTATCATATTATAAGTTAGTTAGTTAGTTACCACCATTATTACATTAAAACCATGATCAAGGTTAATATAACAGCTTTTTTCATGTCCTTAAGTGTAATTTCCGACCTCTAAAGGTTAAGAAAATTAGATAGGTATTTACGGATAAGTTTTTCTAAACCCTAAATACAAAGATCCATCGATGTCTTCTACCATCATTTGTAGTTTTAATCATCCATTTTCTTACTTGAAAGTATCCTTCATTCTTTCCCAAAATTCTTCCATTATTTTCGATTTGCAACTCTAAAGGTATGTGGTTTAATCTCTATTTCTAACAATCAATGCATAATTTTGTTTGTTCCAATTATATAATTTGTATTATTTGAAGTATTTGTTGCATCATACAACTTGTGACCACATGTAGAATGATACCCTACAAGTATCATCAATTCTCCTTCATCATCCAACTTCTTTCTAAGCTCGATATGCTAAAGAACAAAAAACTCTTAAGTGATTCAGGTTCAAATTAAATCCAAACCATGCTTCCTTTGGTGTTATCCTCTCGAGCTTCTTTGTTGGACGCCTATTCAACAAATACGTAGTTATGGGCATCGCTTCTTCCCATAACTCTTTCGGCAAGTTATTCCCCTTCAACATGTCTCTCACCATGTTCATGATCAATCGATTCTTCATTTTGAAAATACCTTTTTGTTGCGGTGTATAAGGTGGTACAACCTCATGTATTATCCTTTCTTGATCACAAAACTTTCTAAAGTCATTTGAGGCATATTCGCCTCCACCATCCAATTTGAGCACTTTGAACTTGTGACTGCTTTGCCTCTCAACCATGGACTTAAACTTGTGACTGCTTTGCCTCTCAACCATGGACTTGAACTTTTTAAACACTTCAAATACCTCATCCTTTCTCTTGATTCAGTATTGACTATAGCTTTGATCATTGATGAATGTGACAAAATATTTATTACCACCGATCGAACCAACTTGCATTAGTTAACACACATTTGAATACACCACTTCAAGGCGATGCTTGGTTCTACAACCTGAATCCTTGCTGAATTACCCTTATGTTGCTTCGCTGGCACATATTCATTACAAATTTCAGTCGGTATGTTGATCAATGGAAGTCCCGTTACCATTATGTTCTTTTGCAAGACATTGAGATCTCTAAAGTTGAGATGCTCAAGCCTATAATGACATATCCATTATTCTCGACTAGCCGCTATAGCAAGACACCTATGCTACAAAACATTTAACTCAACCTTTACAGTTCTATTGGCAGCCACAAGAGCTTTTAGGACCAAAACCCTGTTGCATCCATAACGCGTAACACCTTGGTCCCTATGTTAATCTTGTAACTCTTCTCAAGCAATTGGACAATACTTAGAAGGCTACAATTGATTAGTGGAAAATACCACACATTTTTGATCAAGGAATATCCATTATCCATTCTCATGATCAAAACATCACCGATCCCATCAACAACTAAAGTGGCATCATTCGCGAACTTCACGTTTTTCTTCATGGCACGATTGATTTTAACAAACCAATCTTGCCTCCTGGCCATATGAGTAGAACATTCGGAATCCAAATAAAAATGATCTCTACATTGAATTTTCTTTTTCGTAGTCACCATTACGTTTTCTTCTACATGTAACTGGTTATAACTTTTACGTAACTATTTGCAACATGGTTCTACAACGTTTATAAAACTACTGGTGGTGTTGTTGCATTCCCCATATGTGATCATGACCAAGAGTGTGTTCTGCTCATCAAACTCTTGTCTTGCAACTTTGGCTTCATCCACTTGAGGTTCCTTCTTGTTCGCATTGAACTCTCTTGCGAAATGACCAAACTTTTGACAAATAAAGCATTACATCTTGCTCTTGTCAGTCCTCCTCCTTTCACATCTAAAGTTGCCTTGATCATCATTTTTGTTGCAACTGCTCTCACCCTTTTGAAAATTCAAATTCTTTGAATTTTGGGATTCTCTTCCACCAAAATTTTGAAAATTGCCTTTACTCTTTATGGGACATTTTCCTTTCAATTACTAGTTTTTCTCGTTGAAATGAGTTTGCAAAGCAATCCACACCTTTAACTTATCAAAATTCCTCTCCCCCATTCTTTGCTCATGTGCCTCAAGAGAGATTTGTAGCTATTCTTAACTCATCGTTACAAGATTCTTTGATTCCTCAATCGCAATGACCATATTGTCAAATATTGGCATTAAATAACACAAAATTTTCACGGAAACATACTACTTTATGACTGTTTCTCCACATGCTTTTATTTGGTTCACCAACTGAATAATTCTCGTTGTGATATCATTGATGGTCTTTTTCTCCTCCATTTGAATCAATTTAAGTTGAGTTTGTGAGTTTATAACCTCACCACCTTTGTCTTGTCAGCCCCTGCATATGCATTCTCTAATATTTCCAACACTTGCTTCACTACTACAAAATATGCCTAAGGTAACATCATCTTACTACGATCGTTTAAACAGCCGTAGTAATATCTCATTTTCACGCGCCTGGATGTTTTATTATTTTATTGAAAGACATTTCATCACGATCCTTAGTAACAACCTCTGTGATAGATGAAAGGTTATTTGTTTCGAATCCTAGCACCAACGTTTATTTTTATTTTTTTCATTACAAAAAGAGTGTGTCCTTATAATCTTATAAATATATTAATATTAAAATACCTGTTACCACGGTTATTACTAGAAACTGTTATGAATAATACTTACATTTTATTATGGGTTTTTTTTAACATCCGTGTTGATAGGCGAAGTTAACAAGCTTTCGCATAAAATAGTTGCCACTCTCAAAACAAAACCCTAAAATTGCTCTCTTCCACATGCAACGAACTCGTCCTTAAAGCTTCTTCCTCTCAACATGAATCAAAATTCTGAAGATTTATATAACCAATCTAGTGGGAGCGTACCTATCAAAAACATTAAGGTTCCTAAGGATGTTAGTGATATGATGGTGTCTTAGTTAAATAAGGTCAATGAAGCAAGAGATATTAATAGTAATATCATCATTGTTGAACCTTATAGTGGGACACATGGCACTAAGAAGATATTGATCACCAATTTTAATCCTGAGAAGATAAGAAAGATAAAGATCGTTGTTGAAGAGCTAATGGAATCAAGTTACTCCAAGTCAAATGAATATTGGGATAACTTCTTGGATTCAATTAGGAATGAATATTGAAGGTGTAACACCTCATTTCTACCCGACGATTATAATGAAAATCAGAGTATTAAAATTCAATCAACAAGTACACATAAACAGGATGCTACATTTTTCAACTTTATAAAAACTTCATTTATTTTCATGAGAATTGATACATAACACTTTCGGTTCGTAAGAAACTAAAACAACAACTTTTATTCATTTATGAAACCAATTTCAACTTTTACAACTACGCAACGAATTTTCAAATTATTCAACTAAACATGGTATAACATATTATTCAACTTAAAACAACCTAGTAACAACATATTTAAACTAAAACAACTTGAAAACAACACAAAACAACTAAGTGTCCATTCCTCGAGTGTTATGTATCAGAGCATCGACACCGACTCGAACTAATGAAGATAACCATCTTCCTGCAAGCTACCTGCACGATACCAACATAGGGGTAACATTCAAACAGAAGAGGTGAGATATCGATAGTTATAAATGATATATGATACAATACTTAGATAAGGATCACAAACAATTCACCACTTCACAACATCAACCAAAACAACAACTTAACAATCATCCACCTTTTATCAACTTATTTTACTACTATTATATCCATCAAAATTTTCTACATAAACCACATAATCATATATTCAACATGAACTACTTAATCAGCCTAATCAACACAATTCACTTAATCAACTCGAAAATAACATAACAACCTATCAACTTGAACGACATACACAACTTATCAACTTGACCAATATAAACAACTTATCAACTTAAACGACATAAACAACATAACTAACATAAATAATGCAACACAAATGCGACTCAACTATGCATATGCATGTGGTACAATTGGAGTAAAACTCCAAACTTAAAATTATTGCCAGGTTATCGAGGAAATCAAGGCATAAGCCTTCAACTTTCAACTTAGTGCCAATCTAGGCCAACGTGGTGTAAGCAACACTCCGACATAATATGCAAATGTTCAATATGGCATACACGACTTTACAATACAAACAACATAACAACATAACAACATCAGCAACATAACAACTTATACAACATGAACAACTTAGTATCAACGTTGGCTATTAAGCCTCCAACTTGAACAACTTACAACTTCGTCAACACGAAACAACTTAGACAACACAAGCAACTTAAATGACTTAAGAAAGCAATACAAACAACTTATACGACATAGGAAAATTAAAATCAACATTGTCTTATAAAGCCTCCAACATAAACAACTTTAGAATTTTCTGTAAACCGGAACCACTTACCAACTCAACTTGTACCTGCAACTCGACTTTACAACATCTTTTCAACAAAACGACACAACAAAAATCAACCATTAAACTACCCGACTTACCCCAACGATTTTCGTAAAATTCTGGGCAACTAAGTTTTTCGCCTAATTTGGCTAAATCGACTAAACCGACACTGTTCTTGACATCCTGCTATTATTACGAGTTTATTACAAAACCTGCTAATTTTATCTTTTCTGACAAATTCTATCTGTCATGAAAAATATAAGCTTACTGGTCTGTTTCTGTTTTCTGTCAAATCTACAAAATTATTTCACTGTCAAAACCAACACAATTTTATTTCCAAACTCATTTTCATCCGTTACAGGCTAATAATTTTGTTTGTTTTTGAATTCTAAATTTTTAATACTCATTCTGATTTTCAACAAAACATTATTCATAAAAGTAATATTTGTTTATAATTAAATGAACAAAATAATGAAACATGTTTAACTGGCTTATTATATTGAAATACTACATAGTGAAAATTTGGGGTCACTTTCCAGTTATAGGGTGGCTTGCGTCACCCATAAAGTAACTACCTAAAGTGGCCAGCGCCACTCTCTAATATGTGGTGGCCACCAAATGTGGCACCAACCACATTTTATGATGGCTTGCGCCATGGTTTATGTGTGGCTCTCGCCACTTTCCCATGTGGCACCCGACATATGGTTGCTCCTTCCTTTGGGTGGCCGACGCCATCATCAATTGGGTGGCCTGCGCCACCCGTGCACTTATGCACCAGGTTCAACGTCCCCAATTCGGATTTTCCAGAATCGATAAAACTAACAACAACAACATAAAATCAACTCAGCAACCAATTTCACAAAAATCGACAAGTTAATATATTTCACATAATTAACCAATACGATTCCATCGACAGCACAACATCATGATCAACTAAATACATCAAAAAAATAAACAACATACAACACAATACAACCACCCAAACCTAGTACTGTTTACCATACCCAGTTATAAGGATCGAACCCCACCCTTACCTTAATCGATGGTCGCTCGAATCTCCGATCGACTTTCCAATTTGACTTTCCCGAGGACAACTTCTCGTAACCGTGTTCTCCCAATTTTCCTCGTTCTACCTTTTCCACGTTCCACTTTCTCCTCTTACTGATATTTTTATTTTTCTTTTTGACTAATTCTTCTTTTTATTAAAATATTAATTATCCATTATAAAAACCAATGAGCCTAAGTCATACACCCCCTTAATTGCTAATTCTAACGCAATCAAAGCCCATTAACCAACATGCTCCAATAATCCATAATATCACTGATAATATTATTTCATCGACTTTCCGACTTAATATTCCGACTTAACGACTTAATTCTTCGTAACATAAAATCAACCGAATAATAATTCGCAACCAACTACTTACTCCCGACTTAATAGATTAAATTCTGATTATCAACCAAATGGTCCAACGGACCAATCCACATAATCGACAATAAAGGAAAAATACTTCATATCATCTTCTACAACTTATATCGACTTATATAATCAAACTCAACTTAAACCAACTTATAACCATCAACAAACATATATAAATGATCTGAAAAGTTTCGTATCATTTGGAACAGTCCTCGATTTAATTTGATTCTTTGACCGAAATAAGTATAAACTAGTGTATAATATACTATAGTTTTTTGACCGAAACATGCATTTCAAAAAGTTTAATAGAAGCGAATTTTCAGATGATTTTTTTTGCATGGAATTCTATCATAACCTTATTTTGTAACATATATAAATGATATGAAAAGTTCCGTATCATTTGGAACAGTCCTCGATTTAATTTGAATTTTTGATTGAAACTAGTGTATAATATACTATAGTTTTTTTAACCGAAACTTGCATTTTGAAAAGTTTTATAGAAGCTAATTTCCATATGATTTTTTTAATGGACTTCTATCATAACCTTCCTTTGTAACATATATAAATGATCTGAAAAGTTTCATATCATTTGGAACAGTCCTCGATTTAGTTTGAAATTTTGACCGAAACTAGTGTATAATATACTATGGTTATTTTGACCGAAACTTGCATTTCGAAAAGTTTCATAGAATCTAATTTTCAGATGATTTTTTTCATGGACTTCCATAATAACCTTCCCTCGTAAAATATAAAAATTATCTTAAAAGTTTCATATCATTTCGAGCAGTCCTCGATTTAATATGATTCTTTGACATAAATTAGTATAAACTAGTGTATAATATACTAGAGTTTTTTGACAGAAACTTGCATTTCGAAAAGTTTCATAGAAGCTAATTTTCAGATGATTTTTTTCATGGAATACCATCATAACCCCCCTTTGTAACATATATAAATGATCTGAAAAGTTTTGAATCATTTAGAACAGTCCTCGATTTAATTTGACTTTTTGACCGAAACTAGTGTATAATATACTATGGTTTTCTGACCGAAACTTGCATTTCGAAAAGTTTCATAGAATCTAATTTTCAGATGATTTTTTGCATGGACTTCCATCATAACCTTCCCTCGTAAAATATAAAAATAATCTGAAAAGTTTCGTATCATTTCGAGCAGTCCTCGATTTAATTTTATTCTTTGACCGAAATTAGTATAAACTAGTGTATAATATACAATAGTTTTTTGACCGAAACTTGCATTTCAAAAAGTTTTATAGAAACTAATTTCAAATTATTTTTTGCATGGACTTTTATCATAACCTTCCTTTATAACATATATAAATGATCTGAAAAGTTCCGTATCATTTGGAACAGTCCTGGATTTAATTTGACTTTTTGGCTGAAACTAGTGTATAATATACTATAGTTTTTTAACCGAATCTTGCATTTCGAAAAGTTTTATAGAAGCTAATTTTCAGATGATTTTTTGGATGGACTTATATCATAACCTTCCTTTGTAACATATATAAATGATCTGAAAAGTTTCGTATCATTTGGAACAGTCCTTTATTTAATTTGAATTTTTGAACGAAACTAGTGTATAATATAAAATGGATTTTTGGCCGAAACTTGCATTTCGAAAAGTTTCATAGAATCTAATTTTCAGATGATTTTTTGCATGGACTTCCATCATAACCTTCCCTCGTAAAACATAAAAATTATCTGAAAAGTTTCGTATCATTTCGAGCAGTCTTCGATTTAATTTGATTCTTTGACAGAAATTAGTATAAACTAGTGTATAATATTCTATAGTTTTTTTGACCGAAACTTGCATTTCGAAAAGTTTCATCGAAGCTAATTTTCAGATGATTTTTTTCATGGACTACCATCATAACCCCCCTTTGTAAGATATATAAATGATCTGAAAAGTTTCGTATCATTTGGAACAGTCCTCGATTAAATTTGACTTTTTGACAGAAACTAGTGTATAATATACTATGGTTTTCTGACCGAAACTTGCATTTCAAAAAGTTTCATAGAATCTAATTTTCAGATGATTTTTTGCATGGACTTCCATCATAACCTTCCCTCTTAAAATATAAAAATGATCTGAAAAGTTTCGTAGCATTTCGAGCAGTCCTCGATTTAATTTGATTCTTTGACCGAAATTAGTATAAACTAGGGTATAATATACTATGGTTTTTTGACCGAAACTTGAATTTAATAAAGTTTTATAGAAGCTAAATTTCAGATGATTTTTTGCATGGACTTCCATCATAACCTTCCTTTGTAACATATATAAATGATACGAAAAGTTTCGTATCATTTGGAACAGTCCTCGATTTAATTTGACTTTTTGACTGATACTAGTGTATAATATACTATGGTTTTCTGACCGAATCTTGCATTTCGAAAAGTTTCATATAATCTAATTTTAAGATGATTTTTTGCATGGATTTCCATCATAACCTTCCCTTGTAAAATAAAAAAATGATCTGAAATTTTTCGTATCATTTCGAGCAGTGCTCGATTTAATTTGATTTTTTTGACTTATATTAGTATAAACTAATGTATAATATACTATAGTTTTTTGACCACAAATTGCATTTAGAAAAGTTTTATAGAAACGAATTTTCAGATGATTTTTTGGATGGACTTCCATCATAACCTTCCTCGTAAAATATAAAAATTATCTGAAAATTTTCGTATCATTTCGAGCAGTCCTCAATTTAACTTGATTCTTTGACCAAAATTAGTTTAAACTAGTGTATAATATACTATAGTTTTTTGACCGAAACTTGCATTTCTAAAAGTTTTATAGAAGCTAATTTCAGATATTTTTTTCATGGACTTCTATCATAACCTTCCTTTGTAACGTATATAAATGATCTGAAAAGTTCCGTATCATTTGGAACAGTCCTCAATTTAATTTGACTTTTTAGCTGAAACTATTATATATTATACTATAGTTTTTTTAACCGAATCTTGCATTTCGAAAAGTTTCATAGAAGCTAATTTTCATATGATTTTTTTCATGGAATTCTATCATAACCTTCCTTTGTAACATATATAAATGATTGAAAAGTTACGTATCATTTGGAACAGTACTCGATTTAATTTGAATGGACTTCCAACATAACCTTCCCTTGTAAAATAAAAAAATGATCTAAAATGTTTCGTATCATTTCGAGCAGTGCTCGATTTAATTTGATTTTTTGACTTATATTAGTATAAACTAATGTATAATATACTATAGTTTTTTGACCAAAAATTGCATTTAGAAAAGTTTTATAGATATGAATTTTCAGATGATTTTTTGCATGGACTTCCATCATAACCTTCCCTCATAAAATATAAAAATTATCTGAAAATTTACGTATCATTTCAAGCAGTCCTCAATTTAATTTGATTCTTTGACCAAAATTAGTTTAAACTAGTGTATAATATATTATAGTTTTTTGACCGAAATTTGCATTTCTAAAAGTTTTCTAAAAGCTAATTTCAGATGATTTTTTGCATGGACTTCTATCATAACCTTCCTATGTAACATGTATAAATGATCTGAAAAGTTCCGTATCATTTGGAACAGTCCTCGATTTAATTTGTCTTTTTAACTGAAACTATTGTATAATATACTATAGTTTTTTGACCGAATCTTGCATTTCGAAAAGTTTCATAGATGCTAATTTTCATATGATTTTTTTCATGGACTTCTATCATAACCTTCCTTTGTAACATATATAAATGATCAAAAAAGTTACGTATCATTTGGAACAGTCCTCGATTTAATTTGAATTTTTGAACGAAACTAGTGTATAATATACTATGGTTTTTTGGCCGAAACTTGCATTTCGAAAGGTTTCATAGAATCTAATTTTCAGATGATTTTTTGCATGGACAACCTTCCCTCGTAAAATATATAAATAATCTGAAAAGTTTCGTATCATTTCGAGCAGTCCTCGATTTAATTTGATTCTTTGACCGAAATTAGTATAAACTAGTGTATAATATACTATTGTTTTTTGAACGAAACTTGAATTTTATAAAGTTTTATAGAAGCTAATTTTCAGATGATTTTTTGCATGGACTTCCATCATAACCTTCCTTTGTAACATATATAAATCATACGAAACGTTTCGTATCATTTGGAACAGTCCTCGATTTAATTTGACTTTTTGACTGATACTAGTGTATAATATACTAAGGTTTTCTGACCGAATCTTGCATTTCGAAAAGTTTCATATAATCTAATTTTCAGATGGTTTTTTTGCATGGACTTCCATCATAACCTTCCCTCGTAAAATAAAAAAATGATCTGAAATGTTTCGTATCATTTCGAGCAGTGCTCGATTTAATTTGATTTTTTGACTTATATTAGTATAAACTAATGTATAATATACTATAGTGTTTTGACCAAAAATTGCATTTAGAAACGTTTTATAGAAACGAATTTTCAGATGATTTTTTGCATGGACTTCCATCATAACCTTCCCTCGTAAAATATAAAAATTATCTGAAAATTTTCGTATCATTTCGAGCAGTCCTCAATTTAATTTGATTCTTTGACCAAAATTAGTTTAAACTAGTGTATAATATATTATAGTTTTTTGACCGAAATTTTCATTACTAAAAGTTTTCTAAAAGCTAATTTCAGATGATTTTTTGCATGGACTTCTATCATAACCTTCCTATGTAACATGTATAAATGATCTGAAAAGTTCCGTATCATTTGGAACAGTCCTCGATTTAATTTGTCTTTTTAACTGAAACTATTGTATAATATACTATAGTTTTTTGACCGAATCTTGCATTTCGAAAAGTTTCATAGATGCTAATTTTCATATGATTTTTTTCATGGACTTCTATCATAACCTTCCTTTGTAACATATATAAATGATTAAAAAAGTTACGTATCATTTGGAACAGTCCTCGATTTAATTTGAATTTTTGAACGAAACTAGTGTATAATATACTATGGTTTTTTGGCCGAAACTTGCATTTCGAAAGGTTTCATAGAATCTAATTTTCAGATGATTTTTTGCATGGACAACCTTCCCTCGTAAAATATATAAATAATCTGAAAAGTTTCGTATCATTTCGAGCAGTCCTCGATTTAATTTGATTCTTTGACCGAAATTAGTATAAACTAGTGTATAATATACTATTGTTTTTTGAACGAAACTTGAATTTAATAAAGTTTTATAGAAGCTAATTTTCAGATGATTTTTTGCATGGACTTCCATCATAACCTTCCTTTGTAACATATATAAATCATACGAAATGTTTCGTATCATTTGGAACAATCCTCGATTTAATTTGACTTTTTGACTGATACTAGTGTATAATATACTAAGGTTTTCTGACCGAATCTTGCATTTCGAAAAGTTTCATATAATCTAATTTTCAGATGATTTTTTTGCATGAACTTCCATCATAACCTTCCCTTGTAAAATAAAAAAATGATCTGAAATGTTTCGTATCATTTCGAGCAGTGCTCGATTTAATTTGATTTTTTGACTTATATTAGTATAAACTAATGTATAATATACTATAGTGTTTTGACCAAAAATTGCATTTAGAAACGTTTTATAGAAACGAATTTTCAGATGATTTTTTGCATGGACTTCCATCATAACCTTCCCTCGTAAAATATAAAAATTATCTGAAAATTTTCGTATCATTTCGAGCAGTCCTCAATTTAATTTGATTCTTTGACCAAAATTAGTTTAAACTAGTGTATAATATATTATAGTTTTTTGACCGAAATTTTCATAACTAAAAGTTTTCTAAAAGCTAATTTCAGATGATTTTTTGCATGGACTTCTATCATAACCTTCCTATGTAACATGTATAAATGATCTGAAAAGTTCCGTATCATTTGGAACAGTCCTCGATTTAATTTACTTTTTAACTGAAACTATTGTATAATATACTATAGTTTTTTGACCGAATCTTGCATTTCGAAAAGTTTCATAGATGCTAATTTTCATATGATTTTTTTCATGGACTTCTATCATAACCTTCCTTTGTAACATATATAAATGATCAAAAAAGTTACGTATCATTTGGAACAGTCCTCGATTTAATTTGAATTTTTGAACGAAACTAGTGTATAATATACTATGGTTTTTTGGCCGAAACTTGCATTTCGAAAGGTTTCATAGAATCTAATTTTCAGATGATTTTTTGCATGGACAACCTTCCCTCGTAAAATATATAAATAATCTGAAAAGTTTCGTATCATTTCGAGCAGTCCTCGATTTAATTTGATTCTTTGACCGAAATTAGTATAAACTAGTGTATAATATACTATTGTTTTTTGAACGAAACTTGAATTTAATAAAGTTTTATAGAAGCTAATTTTCAGATGATTTTTTGCATGGACTTCCATCATAACCTTCCTTTGTAACATATATAAATCATACGAAACGTTTCGTATCATTTGGAACAGTCCTCGATTTAATTTGACTTTTTGACTGATACTAGTGTATAATATACTAAGGTTTTCTGACCGAATCTTGCATTTCGAAAAGTTTCATATAATCTAATTTTCAGATGATTTTTTTGCATGGACTTCCATCATAACCTTCCCTCGTAAAATAAAAAAATGATCTGAAATGTTTCGTATCATTTCGAGCAGTGCTCGATTTAATTTGATTTTTTGACTTATATTAGTATAAACTAATGTATAATATACTATAGTGTTTTGACCAAAAATTGCATTTAGAAACGTTTTATAGAAACGAATTTTCAGATGATTTTTTGCATGGACTTCCATCATAACCTTCCCTCGTAAAATATAAAAATTATCTGAAAATTTTCGTATCATTTCGAGCAGTCCTCAATTTAATTTGATTCTTTGACCAAAATTAGTTTAAACTAGTGTATAATATATTATAGTTTTTTGTCCGAAATTTTCATAACTAAAAGTTTTCTAAAAGCTAATTTCAGATGATTTTTTGCATGGACTTCTATCATAACCTTCCTATGTAACATGTATAAATGATCTGAAAAGTTCCGTATCATTTGGAACAGTCCTCGATTTAATTTGTCTTTTTAACTGAAACTATTGTATAATATACTATAGTTTTTTGACCGAATCTTGCATTTCGAAAAGTTTCATAGATGCTAATTTTCATATGATTTTTTTCATGGACTTCTATCATAACCTTCCTTTGTAACATATATAAATGATCAAAAAAGTTACGTATCATTTGGAACAGTCCTCGATTTAATTTGAATTTTTGAACGAAACTAGTGTATAATATACTATGCTTTTTTGGCCGAAACTTGCATTTCGAAAGGTTTCATAGAATCTAATTTTCAGATGATTTTTTGCATGGACAACCTTCCCTCGTAAAATATATAAATAATCTGAAAAGTTTCGTATCATTTCGAGCAGTCCTCGATTTAATTTGATTCTTTGACCGAAATTAGTATAAACTAGTGTATAATATACTATTGTTTTTTGAACGAAACTTGAATTTAATTTCAGTTTTATAGAAGCTAATTTTCATATGATATTTTGCATGGACTTCCATCATAACCTTCCTTTGTAACATATATAAATCATACGAAACGTTTCGTATCATTTGGAACAGTCCTCGATTTAATTTGACTTTTTGACTGATACTAGTGTATAATATACTAAGGTTTTCTGACCGAATCTTGCATTTCGAAAAGTTTCATATAATCTAATTTTCAGATGATTTTTTTGCATGGACTTCCATCATAACCTTCCCTCGTAAAATAAAAAAATGATCTGAAATGTTTCGTATCATTTCGAGCAGTGCTCGATTTAATTTGATTTTTTGACTTATATTAGTATAAACTAATGTATAATATACTATAGTGTTTTGACCAAAAATTGCATTTAGAAACGTTTTATAGAAACGAATTTTCAGATGATTTTTTGCATGGACTTCCATCATAACCTTCCCTCGTAAAATATAAAAATTATCTGAAAATTTTCGTATCATTTCGAGCAGTCCTCAATTTAATTTGATTCTTTGACCAAAATTAGTTTAAACTAGTGTATAATATATTATAGTTTTTTGACCGAAATTTTCATAACTAAAAGTTTTCTAAAAGCTAATTTCAGATGATTTTTTGCATGGACTTCTATCATAACCTTCCTATGTAACATGTATAAATGATCTGAAAAGTTCCGTATCATTTGGAACAGTCCTCGATTTAATTTACTTTTTAACTGAAACTATTGTATAATATACTATAGTTTTTTGACCGAATCTTGCATTTCGAAAAGTTTCATAGATGCTAATTTTCATATGATTTTTTTCATGGACTTCTATCATAACCTTCCTTTGTAACATATATAAATGATCAAAAAAGTTACGTATCATTTGGAACAGTCCTCGATTTAATTTGAATTTTTGAACGAAACTAGTGTATAATATACTATGGTTTTTTGGCCGAAACTTGCATTTCGAAAGGTTTCATAGAATCTAATTTTCAGATGATTTTTTGCATGGACAACCTTCCCTCGTAAAATATATAAATAATCTGAAAAGTTTCGTATCATTTCGAGCAGTCCTCGATTTAATTTGATTCTTTGACCGAAATTAGTATAAACTAGTGTATAATATACTATTGTTTTTTGAACGAAACTTGAATTTAATAAAGTTTTATAGAAGCTAATTTTCAGATGATTTTTTGCATGGACTTCCATCATAACCTTCCTTTGTAACATATATAAATCATACGAAACGTTTCGTATCATTTGGAACAGTCCTCGATTTAATTTGACTTTTTGACTGATACTAGTGTATAATATACTAAGGTTTTCTGACCGAATCTTGCATTTCGAAAAGTTTCATATAATCTAATTTTCAGATGATTTTTTTGCATGGACTTCCATCATAACCTTCCCTCGTAAAATAAAAAAATGATCTGAAATGTTTCGTATCATTTCGAGCAGTGCTCGATTTAATTTGATTTTTTGACTTATATTAGTATAAACTAATGTATAATATACTATAGTGTTTTGACCAAAAATTGCATTTAGAAACGTTTTATAGAAACGAATTTTCAGATGATTTTTTGCATGGACTTCCATCATAACCTTCCCTCGTAAAATATAAAAATTATCTGAAAATTTTCGTATCATTTCGAGCAGTCCTCAATTTAATTTGATTCTTTGACCAAAATTAGTTAAAACTAGTGTATAATATATTATAGTTTTTTGACCGAAATTTTCATTACTAAAAGTTTTCTAAAAGCTAATTTCAGATGATTTTTTGCATGGACTTCTATCATAACCTTCCTATGTAACATGTATAAATGATCTGAAAAGTTCCGTATCATTTGGAACAGTCCTCGATTTAATTTGTCTTTTTAACTGAAACTATTGTATAATATACTATAGTTTTTTGACCGAATCTTGCATTTCGAAAAGTTTCATAGATGCTAATTTTCATATGATTTTTTTCATGGACTTCTATCATAACCTTCCTTTGTAACATATATAAATGATCAAAAAAGTTACGTATCATTTGGAACAGTCCTCGATTTAATTTGAATTTTTGAACGAAACTAGTGTATAATATACTATGGTTTTTTGGCCGAAACTTGCATTTCGAAAGGTTTCATAGAATCTAATTTTCAGATGATTTTTTGCATGGACAACCTTCCCTCGTAAAATATATAAATAATCTGAAAAGTTTCGTATCATTTCGAGCAGTCCTCGATTTAATTTGATTCTTTGACCGAAATTAGTATAAACTAGTGTATAATATACTATTGTTTTTTGAACGAAACTTGAATTTAATAAAGTTTTATAGAAGCTAATTTTCAGATGATTTTTTGCATGGACTTCCATCATAACCTTCCTTTGTAACATATATAAATCATACGAAACGTTTCGTATCATTTGGAACAGTCCTCGATTTAATTTGACTTTTTGACTGATACTAGTGTATAATATACTAAGGTTTTCTGACCGAATCTTGCATTTCGAAAAGTTTCATATAATCTAATTTTCAGATGATTTTTTTGCATGGACTTCCATCATAACCTTCCCTCGTAAAATAAAAAAATGATCTGAAATGTTTCGTATCATTTCGAGCAGTGCTCGATTTAATTTGATTTTTTGACTTATATTAGTATAAACTAATGTATAATATACTATAGTGTTTTGACCAAAAATTGCATTTAGAAACGTTTTATAGAAACGAATTTTCAGATGATTTTTTGCATGGACTTCCATCATAACCTTCCCTCGTAAAATATAAAAATTATCTGAAAATTTTCGTATCATTTCGAGCAGTCCTCAATTTAATTTGATTCTTTGACCAAAATTAGTTTAAACTAGTGTATAATATATTATAGTTTTTTGTCCGAAATTTTCATAACTAAAAGTTTTCTAAAAGCTAATTTCAGATGATTTTTTGCATGGACTTCTATCATAACCTTCCTATGTAACATGTATAAATGATCTGAAAAGTTCCGTATCATTTGGAACAGTCCTCGATTTAATTTGTCTTTTTAACTGAAACTATTGTATAATATACTATAGTTTTTTGACCGAATCTTGCATTTCGAAAAGTTTCATAGATGCTAATTTTCATATGATTTTTTTCATGGACTTCTATCATAACCTTCCTTTGTAACATATATAAATGATCAAAAAAGTTACGTATCATTTGGAACAGTCCTCGATTTAATTTGAATTTTTGAACGAAACTAGTGTATAATATACTATGCTTTTTTGGCCGAAACTTGCATTTCGAAAGGTTTCATAGAATCTAATTTTCAGATGATTTTTTGCATGGACAACCTTCCCTCGTAAAATATATAAATAATCTGAAAAGTTTCGTATCATTTCGAGCAGTCCTCGATTTAATTTGATTCTTTGACCGAAATTAGTATAAACTAGTGTATAATATACTATTGTTTTTTGAACGAAACTTGAATTTAATTTCAGTTTTATAGAAGCTAATTTTCATATGATATTTTGCATGGACTTCCATCATAACCTTCCTTTGTAACATATATAAATCATACGAAACGTTTCGTATCATTTGGAACAGTCCTCGATTTAATTTGACTTTTTGACTGATACTAGTGTATAATATACTAAGGTTTTCTGACCGAATCTTGCATTTCGAAAAGTTTCATATAATCTAATTTTCAGATGATTTTTTTGCATGGACTTCCATCATAACCTTCCCTCGTAAAATAAAAAAATGATCTGAAATGTTTCGTATCATTTCGAGCAGTGCTCGATTTAATTTGATTTTTTGACTTATATTAGTATAAACTAATGTATAATATACTATAGTGTTTTGACCAAAAATTGCATTTAGAAACGTTTTATAGAAACGAATTTTCAGATGATTTTTTGCATGGACTTCCATCATAACCTTCCCTCGTAAAATATAAAAATTATCTGAAAATTTTCGTATCATTTCGAGCAGTCCTCAATTTAATTTGATTCTTTGACCAAAATTAGTTTAAACTAGTGTATAATATATTATAGTTTTTTGACCGAAATTTTCATAACTAAAAGTTTTCTAAAAGCTAATTTCAGATGATTTTTTGCATGGACTTCTATCATAACCTTCCTATGTAACATGTATAAATGATCTGAAAAGTTCCGTATCATTTGGAACAGTCCTCGATTTAATTTACTTTTTAACTGAAACTATTGTATAATATACTATAGTTTTTTGACCGAATCTTGCATTTCGAAAAGTTTCATAGATGCTAATTTTCATATGATTTTTTTCATGGACTTCTATCATAACCTTCCTTTGTAACATATATAAATGATCAAAAAAGTTACGTATCATTTGGAACAGTCCTCGATTTAATTTGAATTTTTGAACGAAACTAGTGTATAATATACTATGGTTTTTTGGCCGAAACTTGCATTTCGAAAGGTTTCATAGAATCTAATTTTCAGATGATTTTTTGCATGGACAACCTTCCCTCGTAAAATATATAAATAATCTGAAAAGTTTCGTATCATTTCGAGCAGTCCTCGATTTAATTTGATTCTTTGACCGAAATTAGTATAAACTAGTGTATAATATACTATTGTTTTTTGAACGAAACTTGAATTTAATAAAGTTTTATAGAAGCTAATTTTCAGATGATTTTTTGCATGGACTTCCATCATAACCTTCCTTTGTAACATATATAAATCATACGAAACGTTTCGTATCATTTGGAACAGTCCTCGATTTAATTTGACTTTTTGACTGATACTAGTGTATAATATACTAAGGTTTTCTGACCGAATCTTGCATTTCGAAAAGTTTCATATAATCTAATTTTCAGATGATTTTTTTGCATGGACTTCCATCATAACCTTCCCTCGTAAAATAAAAAAATGATCTGAAATGTTTCGTATCATTTCGAGCAGTGCTCGATTTAATTTGATTTTTTGACTTATATTAGTATAAACTAATGTATAATATACTATAGTGTTTTGACCAAAAATTGCATTTAGAAACGTTTTATAGAAACGAATTTTCAGATGATTTTTTGCATGGACTTCCATCATAACCTTCCCTCGTAAAATATAAAAATTATCTGAAAATTTTCGTATCATTTCGAGCAGTCCTCAATTTAATTTGATTCTTTGACCAAAATTAGTTTAAACTAGTGTATAATATATTATAGTTTTTTGACCGAAATTTTCATTACTAAAAGTTTTCTAAAAGCTAATTTCAGATGATTTTTTGCATGGACTTCTATCATAACTTCCTATGTAACATGTATAAATGATATGAAAAGTTCCGTATCATTTGGAACAGTCCTCGATTTAATTTGTCTTTTTAACTGAAACTATTGTATAATATACTATAGTTTTTTGACCGAATCTTGCATTTCGAAAAGTTTCATAGATGCTAATTTTCATTTGATTTTTTTCATGGACTTCTATCATAACCTTCCTTTGTAACATATATAAATGATCAAAAAAGTTACGTATCATTTGGAACAGTCCTCGATTTAATTTGAATTTTTGAACGAAACTAGTGTATAATATACTATGGTTTTTTGGCCGAAACATGCATTTCGAAAGGTTTCATAGAATCTAATTTTCAGATGATTTTTTGCATGGACAACCTTCCCTCGTAAAATATTTAAATAATCTGAAAAGTGTCGTATCATTTCGAGCAGTCCTCGATTTAATTTGATTCTTTGACCGAAATTAGTATAAACTAGTGTATAATATACTATTGTTTTTTGAACGAAACTTGAATTTAATTTCAGTTTTATAGAAGCTAATTTTCATATGATTTTTTGCATGGACTTCCATCATAACCTTCCTTTGTAACATATATAAATCATACGAAACGTTTCGTATCATTTGGAACAGTCCTCGATTTAATTTGACTTTTTGACTGATACTAGTGTATAATATACTAAGGTTTTCTGACCGAATCTTGCATTTCGAAAAGTTTCATATAATCTAATTTTCAGATGATTTTTTTGCATGGACTTCCATCATAACCTTCCCTCGTAAAATAAAAAAATGATCTGAAATGTTTCGTATCATTTCGAGCAGTGCTCGATTTAATTTGATTTTTTGACTTATATTAGTATAAACTAATGTATAATATACTATAGTGTTTTGACCAAAAATTGCATTTAGAAACGTTTTATAGAAACGAATTTTCAGATGATTTTTTGCATGGACTTCCATCATAACCTTCCCTCGTAAAATATAAAAATTATCTGAAAATTTTCGTATCATTTCGAGCAGTCCTCAATTTAATTTGATTCTTTGACCAAAATTAGTTTAAACTAGTGTATAATATATTATAGTTTTTTGACCGAAATTTTCATTACTAAAAGTTTTCTAAAAGCTAATTTCAGATGATTTTTTGCATGGACTTCTATCATAACCTTCCTATGTAACATGTATAAATGATCTGAAAAGTTCCGTATCATTTGGAACAGTCCTCGATTTAATTTACTTTTTAACTGAAACTATTGTATAATATACTATAGTTTTTTGACCGAATCTTGCATTTCGAAAAGTTTCATAGATGCTAATTTTCATATGATTTTTTTCATGGACTTCTATCATAACCTTCCTTTGTAACATATATAAATGATCAAAAAAGTTACGTATCATTTGGAACAGTCCTCGATTTAATTTGAATTTTTGAACGAAACTAGTGTATAATATACTATGGTTTTTTGGCCGAAACTTGCATTTCGAAAGGTTTCATAGAATCTAATTTTCAGATGATTTTTTGCATGGACAACCTTCCCTCGTAAAATATATAAATAATCTGAAAAGTTTCGTATCATTTCGAGCAGTCCTCGATTTAATTTGATTCTTTGACCGAAATTAGTATAAACTAGTGTATAATATACTATTGTTTTTTGAACGAAACTTGAATTTAATAAAGTTTTATAGAAGCTAATTTTCAGATGATTTTTTGCATGGACTTCCATCATAACCTTCCTTTGTAACATATATAAATCATACGAAACGTTTCGTATCATTTGGAACAGTCTTCGATTTAATTTGACTTTTTGACTGATACTAGTGTATAATATACTAAGGTTTTCTGACCGAATCTTGCATTTCGAAAAGTTTCATATAATCTAATTTTCAGATGATTTTTTTGCATGGACTTCCATCATAACCTTCCCTCGTAAAATAAAAAAATGATCTGAAATGTTTCGTATCATTTCGAGCAGTGCTCGATTTAATTTGATTTTTTGACTTATATTAGTATAAACTAATGTATAATATACTATAGTGTTTTGACCAAAAATTGCATTTAGAAACGTTTTATAGAAACGAATTTTCAGATGATTTTTTGCATGGACTTCCATCATAACCTTCCCTCGTAAAATATAAAAATTATCTGAAAATTTTCGTATCATTTCGAGCAATCCTCAATTTAATTTGATTCTTTGACCAAAATTAGTTTAAACTAGTGTATAATATATTATAGTTTTTTGACCGAAATTTTCATTACTAAAAGTTTTCTAAAAGCTAATTTCAGATGATTTTTTGCATGGACTTCTATCATAACCTTCCTATGTAACATGTATAAATGATCTGAAAAGTTCCGTATCATTTGGAACAGTCCTCGATTTAATTTGTCTTTTTAACTGAAACTATTGTATAATATACTATAGTTTTTTGACCGAATCTTGCATTTCGAAAAGTTTCATAGATGCTAATTTTCATTTGATTTTTTTCATGGACTTCTATCATAACCTTCCTTTGTAACATATATAAATGATCAAAAAAGTTACGTATCATTTGGAACAGTCCTCGATTTAATTTGAATTTTTGAACGAAACTAGTGTATAATATACTATGGTTTTTTGGCCGAAACATGCATTTCGAAAGGTTTCATAGAATCTAATTTTCAGATGATTTTTTGCATGGACAACCTTCCCTCGTAAAATATTTAAATAATCTGAAAAGTGTCGTATCATTTCGAGCAGTCCTCGATTTAATTTGATTCTTTGACCGAAATTAGTATAAACTAGTGTATAATATACTATTGTTTTTTGAACGAAACTTGAATTTAATAAAGTTTTATAGAAGCTAATTTTCAGATGATTTTTTGCATGGACTTCCATCATAACCTTCCTTTGTAACATATATAAATCATACGAAACGTTTCGTATCATTTGGAACAGTCCTCGATTTAATTTGACTTTTTGACTGATACTAGTGTATAATATACTAAGGTTTTCTGACCGAATCTTGCATTTCGAAAAGTTTCATATAATCTAATTTTCAGATGATTTTTTTGCATGGACTTCCATCATAACCTTCCCTCGTAAAATAAAAAAATGATCTGAAATGTTTCGTATCATTTCGAGCAGTGCTCGATTTAATTTGATTTTTTGACTTATATTAGTATAAACTAATGTATAATATACTATAGTGTTTTGACCAAAAATTGCATTTAGAAACGTTTTATAGAAACGAATTTTCAGATGATTTTTTGCATGGACTTCCATCATAAACTTCCCTCGTAAAATATAAAAATTATCTGAAAATTTTCGTATCATTTCGAGCAGTCCTCAATTTAATTTGATTCTTTGACCAAAATTAGTTTAAACTAGTGTATAATATATTATAGTTTTTTGACCGAAATTTTCATTACTAAAAGTTTTCTAAAAGCTAATTTCAGATGATTTTTTGCATGGACTTCTATCATAACCTTCCTATGTAACATGTATAAATGATCTGAAAAGTTCCGTATCATTTGGAACAGTCCTCGATTTAATTTGTCTTTTTAACTGAAACTATTGTATAATATACTATAGTTTTTTGACCGAATCTTGCATTTCGAAAAGTTTCATAGATGCTAATTTTCATTTGATTTTTTTCATGGACTTCTATCATAACCTTCCTTTGTAACATATATAAATGATCAAAAAAGTTACGTATCATTTGGAACAGTCCTCGATTTAATTTGAATTTTTGAACGAAACTAGTGTATAATATACTATGGTTTTTTGGCCGAAACATGCATTTCGAAAGGTTTCATAGAATCTAATTTTCAGATGATTTTTTGCATGGACAACCTTCCCTCGTAAAATATTTAAATAATCTGAAAAGTGTCGTATCATTTCGAGCAGTCCTCGATTTAATTTGATTCTTTGACCGAAATTAGTATAAACTAGTGTATAATATACTATTGTTTTTTGAACGAAACTTGAATTTAATAAAGTTTTATAGAAGCTAATTTTCAGATGATTTTTTGCATGGACTTCCATCATAACCTTCCTTTGTAACATATATAAATCATACGAAACGTTTCGTATCATTTGGAACAGTCCTCGATTTAATTTGACTTTTTGACTGATACTAGTGTATAATATACTAAGGTTTTCTGACCGAATCTTGCATTTCGAAAAGTTTCATATAATCTAATTTTCAGATGATTTTTTTGCATGGACTTCCATCATAACCTTCCCTCGTAAAATAAAAAAATGATCTGAAATGTTTCGTATCATTTCGAGCAGTGCTCGATTTAATTTGATTTTTTGACTTATATTAGTATAAACTAATGTATAATATACTATAGTGTTTTGACCAAAAATTGCATTTAGAAACGTTTTATAGAAACGAATTTTCAGATGATTTTTTGCATGGACTTCCATCATAAACTTCCCTCGTAAAATATAAAAATTATCTGAAAATTTTCGTATCATTTCGAGCAGTCCTCAATTTAATTTGATTCTTTGACCAAAATTAGTTTAAACTAGTGTATAATATATTATAGTTTTTTGACCGAAATTTTCATTACTAAAAGTTTTCTAAATGCTAATTTCAGATGATTTTTTGCATGGACTTCTATCATAACCTTCCTATGTAACATGTATAAATGATCTGAAAAGTTCCGTATCATTTGGAACAGTCCTCGATTTAATTTGTCTTTTTAACTGAAACTATTGTATAATATACTATAGTTTTTTGACCGAATCTTGCATTTCGAAAAGTTTCATAGATGCTAATTTTCATTTGATTTTTTTCATGGACTTCTATCATAACCTTCCTTTGTAACATATATAAATGATCAAAAAAGTTACGTATCATTTGGAACAGTCCTCGATTTAATTTGAATTTTTGAACGAAACTAGTGTATAATATACTATGGTTTTTTGGCCGAAACATGCATTTCGAAAGGTTTCATAGAATCTAATTTTCAGATGATTTTTTGCATGGACAACCTTCCCTCGTAAAATATTTAAATAATCTGAAAAGTGTCGTATCATTTCGAGCAGTCCTCGATTTAATTTGATTCTTTGACCGAAATTAGTATAAACTAGTGTATAATATACTATTGTTTTTTTGAACGAAACTTGAATTTAATTTCAGTTTTATAGAAGCTAATTTTCATATGATTTTTTGCATGGACTTCCATCATAACCTTCCTTTGTAACATATATAAATCATACGAAACGTTTCGTATCATTTGGAACAGTCCTCGATTTAATTTGACTTTTTGACTGATACTAGTGTATAATATACTAAGGTTTTCTGACCGAATCTTGCATTTCAAAAAGTTTCATATAATCTAATTTTCAGATGATTTTTCTGCATGGACTTCCATCATAACCTTCCCTCGTAAAATAAAAAAATGATCTGAAATGTTTCGTATCATTTCGAGCAGTGCTCGATTTAATTTGAATTTTTGACTTATATTAGTATAAACTAATGTATAATCTACTAAAGTGTTTTGACCAAAAATTGCATTTAGAAACGTTTTATAGAAACGAATTTTCAGATGATTTTTTGCATGGACTTCCATCATAACCTTCCCTCGTAAAATATAAAAATTATCTGAAAATTTTCGTATCATTTCGAGCAGTCCTCAATTTAATTTGATTCTTTGACCAAAATTAGTTTAAACTAGTGTATAATATATTATAGTTTTTTGACCGAAATTTTCATTTCTAAAAGTTTTCTAAAAGCTAATTTCAGATGATTTTTTGCATGGACTTCTATCATAACCTTCCTATGTAACATGTATAAATGATCTGAAAAGTTCCGTATCATTTGGAACAGTCCTCGATTTAATTTGACTTTTTAACTGAAACTATTGTATAATATACTATAGTTTTTTGACCGAATCTTGCATTTCGAAAATTTTCATAGATGCTAATTTTCATATGATTTTTTTCATGGACTTCTATCATAACCTTCCTTTGTAACATATATAAATGATCAAAAAAGTTACGTATCATTTGGAACAGTCCTCGATTTAATTTGAATTTTTGAACGAAACTAGTGTATAATATACTATGGTTTTTTGGCCGAAACTTGCATTTCGAAAGGTTTCATAGAATCTAATTTTCAGATGATTTTTTGCATGGACAACCTTCCCTCGTAAAATATATAAATAATCTGAAAAGTTTCGTATCATTTCGAGCAGTCCTCGATTTAATTTGATTCTTTGACCGAAATTAGTATAAACTAGTGTATAATATACTATTGTTTTTTGAACGAAACTTGAATTTAATAAAGTTTTATAGAAGCTAATTTTCAGATGATTTTTTGCATGGACTTCCATCATAACCTTCCTTTGTAACATATATAAATCATACGAAACGTTTCGTATCATTTGGAACAGTCCTCGATTTAATTTGACTTTTTGACTGATACTAGTGTATAATATACTAAGGTTTTCTGACCGAATCTTGCATTTCGAAAAGTTTCATATAATCTAATTTTCAGATGATTTTTTTGCATGGACTTCCATCATAACCTTCCCTCGTAAAATAAAAAAATGATCTGAAATGTTTCGTATCATTTCGAGCAGTGCTCGATTTAATTTGATTTTTTGACTTATATTAGTATAAACTAATGTATAATATACTATAGTGTTTTGACCAAAAATTGCATTTAGAAACGTTTTATAGAAACGAATTTTCAGATGATTTTTTGCATGGACTTCCATCATAACCTTCCCTCGTAAAATATAAAAATTATCTGAAAATTTTCGTATCATTTCGAGCAGTCCTCAATTTAATTTGATTCTTTGACCAAAATTAGTTTAAACTAGTGTATAATATATTATAGTTTTTTGACCGAAATTTTCATTACTAAAAGTTTTCTAAAAGCTAATTTCAGATGATTTTTTGCATGGACTTCTATCATAACCTTCCTATGTAACATGTATAAATGATCTGAAAAGTTCCGTATCATTTGGAACAGTCCTCGATTTAATTTACTTTTTAACTGAAACTATTGTATAATATACTATAGTTTTTTGACCGAATCTTGCATTTCGAAAAGTTTCATAGATGCTAATTTTCATATGATTTTTTTCATGGACTTCTATCATAACCTTCCTTTGTAACATATATAAATGATCAAAAAAGTTACGTATCATTTGGAACAGTCCTCGATTTAATTTGAATTTTTGAACGAAACTAGTGTATAATATACTATGGTTTTTTGGCCGAAACTTGCATTTCGAAAGGTTTCATAGAATCTAATTTTCAGATGATTTTTTGCATGGACAACCTTCCCTCGTAAAATATATAAATAATCTGAAAAGTTTCGTATCATTTCGAGCAGTCCTCGATTTAATTTGATTCTTTGACCGAAATTAGTATAAACTAGTGTATAATATACTATTGTTTTTTGAACGAAACTTGAATTTAATAAAGTTTTATAGAAGCTAATTTTCAGATGATTTTTTGCATGGACTTCCATCATAACCTTCCTTTGTAACATATATAAATCATACGAAACGTTTCGTATCATTTGGAACAGTCTTCGATTTAATTTGACTTTTTGACTGATACTAGTGTATAATATACTAAGGTTTTCTGACCGAATCTTGCATTTCGAAAAGTTTCATATAATCTAATTTTCAGATGATTTTTTTGCATGGACTTCCATCATAACCTTCCCTCGTAAAATAAAAAAATGATCTGAAATGTTTCGTATCATTTCGAGCAGTGCTCGATTTAATTTGATTTTTTGACTTATATTAGTATAAACTAATGTATAATATACTATAGTGTTTTGACCAAAAATTGCATTTAGAAACGTTTTATAGAAACGAATTTTCAGATGATTTTTTGCATGGACTTCCATCATAACCTTCCCTCGTAAAATATAAAAATTATCTGAAAATTTTCGTATCATTTCGAGCAATCCTCAATTTAATTTGATTCTTTGACCAAAATTAGTTTAAACTAGTGTATAATATATTATAGTTTTTTGACCGAAATTTTCATTACTAAAAGTTTTCTAAAAGCTAATTTCAGATGATTTTTTGCATGGACTTCTATCATAACCTTCCTATGTAACATGTATAAATGATCTGAAAAGTTCCGTATCATTTGGAACAGTCCTCGATTTAATTTGTCTTTTTAACTGAAACTATTGTATAATATACTATAGTTTTTTGACCGAATCTTGCATTTCGAAAAGTTTCATAGATGCTAATTTTCATTTGATTTTTTTCATGGACTTCTATCATAACCTTCCTTTGTAACATATATAAATGATCAAAAAAGTTACGTATCATTTGGAACAGTCCTCGATTTAATTTGAATTTTTGAACGAAACTAGTGTATAATATACTATGGTTTTTTGGCCGAAACATGCATTTCGAAAGGTTTCATAGAATCTAATTTTCAGATGATTTTTTGCATGGACAACCTTCCCTCGTAAAATATTTAAATAATCTGAAAAGTGTCGTATCATTTCGAGCAGTCCTCGATTTAATTTGATTCTTTGACCGAAATTAGTATAAACTAGTGTATAATATACTATTGTTTTTTGAACGAAACTTGAATTTAATAAAGTTTTATAGAAGCTAATTTTCAGATGATTTTTTGCATGGACTTCCATCATAACCTTCCTTTGTAACATATATAAATCATACGAAACGTTTCGTATCATTTGGAACAGTCCTCGATTTAATTTGACTTTTTGACTGATACTAGTGTATAATATACTAAGGTTTTCTGACCGAATCTTGCATTTCGAAAAGTTTCATATAATCTAATTTTCAGATGATTTTTTTGCATGGACTTCCATCATAACCTTCCCTCGTAAAATAAAAAAATGATCTGAAATGTTTCGTATCATTTCGAGCAGTGCTCGATTTAATTTGATTTTTTGACTTATATTAGTATAAACTAATGTATAATATACTATAGTGTTTTGACCAAAAATTGCATTTAGAAACGTTTTATAGAAACGAATTTTCAGATGATTTTTTGCATGGACTTCCATCATAAACTTCCCTCGTAAAATATAAAAATTATCTGAAAATTTTCGTATCATTTCGAGCAGTCCTCAATTTAATTTGATTCTTTGACCAAAATTAGTTTAAACTAGTGTATAATATATTATAGTTTTTTGACCGAAATTTTCATTACTAAAAGTTTTCTAAAAGCTAATTTCAGATGATTTTTTGCATGGACTTCTATCATAACCTTCCTATGTAACATGTATAAATGATCTGAAAAGTTCCGTATCATTTGGAACAGTCCTCGATTTAATTTGTCTTTTTAACTGAAACTATTGTATAATATACTATAGTTTTTTGACCGAATCTTGCATTTCGAAAAGTTTCATAGATGCTAATTTTCATTTGATTTTTTTCATGGACTTCTATCATAACCTTCCTTTGTAACATATATAAATGATCAAAAAAGTTACGTATCATTTGGAACAGTCCTCGATTTAATTTGAATTTTTGAACGAAACTAGTGTATAATATACTATGGTTTTTTGGCCGAAACATGCATTTCGAAAGGTTTCATAGAATCTAATTTTCAGATGATTTTTTGCATGGACAACCTTCCCTCGTAAAATATTTAAATAATCTGAAAAGTGTCGTCTCATTTCGAGCAGTCCTCGATTTAATTTGATTCTTTGACCGAAATTAGTATAAACTAGTGTATAATATACTATTGTTTTTTTGAACGAAACTTGAATTTAATACAGTTTTATAGAAGCTAATTTTCATATGATTTTTTGCATGGACTTCCATCATAACCTTCCTTTGTAACATATATAAATCATACGAAACGTTTCGTATCATTTGGAACAGTCCTCGATTTAATTTGACTTTTTGACTGATACTAGTGTATAATATACTAAGGTTTTCTGACCGAATCTTGCATTTCAAAAAGTTTCATATAATCTAATTTTCAGATGATTTTTCTGCATGGACTTCCATCATAACCTTCCCTCGTAAAATAAAAAAATGATCTGAAATGTTTCGTATCATTTCGAGCAGTGCTCGATTTAATTTGAATTTTTGACTTATATTAGTATAAACTAATGTATAATCTACTATAGTGTTTTGACCAAAAATTGCATTTAGAAACGTTTTATAGAAACGAATTTTCAGATGATTTTTTGCATGGACTTCCATCATAACCTTCCCTCGTAAAATATAAAAATTATCTGAAAATTTTCGTATCATTTCGAGCTGTCCTCAATTTAATTTGATTCTTTGACCAAAATTAGTTTAAACTAGTGTATAATATATTATAGTTTTTTGACCGAAATTTTCATTTCTAAAAGTTTTCTAAAAGCTAATTTCAGATGATTTTTTGCATGGACTTCTATCATAACCTTCCTATGTAACATGTATAAATGATCTGAAAAGTTCCGTATCATTTGGAACAGTCCTCGATTTAATTTGACTTTTTAACTGAAACTATTGTATAATATACTATAGTTTTTTGACCGAATCTTGTATTTCGAAAAGTTTCATAGATGCTAATTTTCATATGATTTTTTTCATGGACTTCTATCATAACCTTCCTTTGTAACATATATAAATGATCAAAAAAGTTACGTATCATTTGGAACAGTCCTCGATTTAATTTGAATTTTTGAACGAAACTAGTGTATAATATACTATGGTTTTTTGGCCGAAACTTGCATTTCGAAAGGTTTCATAGAATCTAATTTTCAGATGATTTTTTGCATGGAAAACCTTCCCTCGTAAAATATATAAATAATCTGAAAAGTTTCGTATCATTTCGAGCAGTCCTCGATTTAATTTGATTCTTTGACCGAAATTAGTATAAACTAGTGTATAATATACTATTGTTTTTTGAACGAAACTTGAATTTAATAAAGTTTTATAGAAGCTAATTTTCAGATGATTTTTTGCATGGACTTCCATCATAACCTTCCTTTGTAACATATATAAATCATACGAAACGTTTCGTATCATTTGGAACAGTCCTCGATTTAATTTGACTTTTTGACTGATACTAGTGTATAATATACTAAGGTTTTCTGACCGAATCTTGCATTTCGAAAAGTTTCATATAATCTAATTTTCAGATGGTTTTTTTGCATGGACTTCCATCATAACCTTCCCTCGTAAAATAAAAAAATGATATGAAATGTTTCGTATCATTTCGAGCAGTGCTCGATTTAATTTGATTTTTTGACTTATATTAGTATAAACTAATGTATAATATACTATAGTGTTTTGACCAAAAATTGCATTTAGAAACGTTTTATAGAAACGAATTTTCAGATGATTTTTTGCATGGACTTCCATCATAACCTTCCCTCGTAAAATATAAAAATTATCTGAAAATTTTCGTATCATTTCGAGCAGTCCTCAATTTAATTTGATTCTTTGACCAAAATTAGTTTAAACTAGTGTATAATATATTATAGTTTTTTGACCGAAATTTTCATTACTAAAAGTTTTCTAAAAGCTAATTTCAGATGATTTTTTGCATTATGTAACATGTATAAATGATCTGAAAAGTTCCGTATCATTTGGAACAGTCCTCGATTTAATTTGTCTTTTTAACTGAAACTATTGTATAATATACTATAGTTTTTTGACCGAATCTTGCATTTCGAAAAGTTTCATAGATGCTAATTTTCATATGATTTTTTTCATGGACTTCTATCATAACCTTCCTTTGTAACATATATAAATGATCAAAAAAGTTACGTATCATTTGGAACAGTCCTCGATTTAATTTGAATTTTTGAACGAAACTAGTGTATAATATACTATGGTTTTTTGGCCGAAACTTGCATTTCGAAAGGTTTCATAGAATCTAATTTTCAGATGATTTTTTGCATGGACAACCTTCCCTCGTAAAATATATAAATAATCTGAAAAGTTTCGTATCATTTCGAGCAGTCCTCGATTTAATTTGTTTCTTTGACCGAAATTAGTATAAACTAGTGTATAATATACTATTGTTTTTTGAACGAAACTTGAATTTAATAAAGTTTTATAGAAGCTAATTTTCAGATGATTTTTTTGCATGGACTTCCATCATAACCTTCCTTTGTAACATATATAAATCATACGAAACGTTTCGTATCATTTGGAACAGTCCTCGATTTAATTTGACTTTTTGACTGATACTAGTGTATAATATACTAAGGTTTTCTGACCGAATCTTGCATTTCGAAAAGTTTCATATAATCTAATTTTCAGATGATTTTTTTGCATGGACTTCCATCATAACCTTCCCTCGTAAAATAAAAAAATGATCTGAAATGTTTCGTATCATTTCGAGCAGTGCTCGATTTAATTTGATTTTTTGACTTATATTAGTATAAACTAATGTATAATATACTATAGTGTTTTGACCAAAAATTGCATTTAGAAACGTTTTATAGAAACGAATTTTCAGATGATTTTTTGCATGGACTTCCATCATAACCTTCCCTCGTAAAATATAAAAATTATCTGAAAATTTTCGTATCATTTCGAGCAGTCCTCAATTTAACTTGATTCTTTGACCAAAATTAGTTTAAACTAGTGTATAATATATTATAGTTTTTTGACCGAAATTTTCATTACTAAAAGTTTTCTAAAAGCTAATTTCAGATGATTTTTTGCATGGACTTCTATCATAACCTTCCTATGTAACATGTATAAATGATCTGAAAAGTTCCGTATCATTTGGAACAGTCCTCGATTTAATTTGTCTTTTTAACTGAAACTATTGTATAATATACTATAGTTTTTTGACCGAATCTTGCATTTCGAAAAGTTTCATAGATGCTAATTTTCATATGATTTTTTTCATGGACTTCTATCATAACCTTCCTTTGTAACATATATAAATGATCAAAAAAGTTACGTATCATTTGGAACAGTCCTCGATTTAATTTGAATTTTTGAACGAAACTAGTGTATAATATACTATGGTTTTTTGGCCGAAACTTGCATTTCGAAAGGTTTCATAGAATCTAATTTTCAGATGATTTTTTGCATGGACAACCTTCCCTCGTAAAATATATAAATAATCTGAAAAGTTTCGTATCATTTCGAGCAGTCCTCGATTTAATTTGATTCTTTGACCGAAATTAGTATAAACTAGTGTATAATATACAATTGTTTTTTGAACGAAACTTGAATTTAATAAAGTTTTATAGAAGCTAATTTTCAGATGATTTTTTGCATGGACTTCCATCATAACCTTCCTTTGTAACATATATAAATCATACGAAACGTTTCGTATCATTTGGAACAGTCCTCGATTTAATTTGACTTTTTGACTGATACTAGTGTATAATATACTAAGGTTTTCTGACCGAATCTTGCATTTCGAAAAGTTTCATATAATCTAATTTTCAGATGATTTTTTTGCATGGACTTCCATCATAACCTTCCCTCGTAAAATAAAAAAATGATCTGAAATGTTTCGTATCATTTCGAGCAGTGCTCGATTTAATTTGATTTTTTGACTTATATTAGTATAAACTAATGTATAATATACTATAGTGTTTTGACCAAAAATTGCATTTAGAAACGTTTTATAGAAACGAATTTTCAGATGATTTTTTGCATGGACTTCCATCATAACCTTCCCTCGTAAAATATAAAAATTATCTGAAAATTTTCGTATCATTTCGAGCAATCCTCAATTTAATTTGATTCTTTGACCAAAATTAGTTTAAACTAGTGTATAATATATTATAGTTTTTTGACCGAAATTTTCATTACTAAAAGTTTTCTAAAAGCTAATTTCAGATGATTTTTTGCATGGACTTCTATCATAACCTTCCTATGTAACATGTATAAATGATCTGAAAAGTTCCGTATCATTTGGAACAGTCCTCGATTTAATTTGTCTTTTTAACTGAAACTATTGTATAATATACTATAGTTTTTTGACCGAATCTTGCATTTCGAAAAGTTTCATAGATGCTAATTTTCATTTGATTTTTTTCATGGACTTCTATCATAACCTTCCTTTGTAACATATATAAATGATCAAAAAAGTTACGTATCATTTGGAACAGTCCTCGATTTAATTTGAATTTTTGAACGAAACTAGTGTATAATATACTATGGTTTTTTGGCCGAAACATGCATTTCGAAAGGTTTCATAGAATCTAATTTTCAGATGATTTTTTGCATGGACAACCTTCCCTCGTAAAATATTTAAATAATCTGAAAAGTGTCGTATCATTTCGAGCAGTCCTCGATTTAATTTGATTCTTTGACCGAAATTAGTATAAACTAGTGTATAATATACTATTGTTTTTTTGAACGAAACTTGAATTTAATACAGTTTTATAGAAGCTAATTTTCATATGATTTTTTGCATGGACTTCCATCATAACCTTCCTTTGTAACATATATAAATCATACGAAATGTTTCGTATCATTTGGAACAGTCCTCGATTTAATTTGACTTTTTGACTGATACTAGTGTATAATATACTAAGGTTTTCTGACCGAATCTTGCATTTCAAAAAGTTTCATATAATCTAATTTTCAGATGATTTTTCTGCATGGACTTCCATCATAACCTTCCCTCGTAAAATAAAAAAATGATCTGAAATGTTTCGTATCATTTCGAGCAGTGCTCGATTTAATTTGAATTTTTGACTTATATTAGTATAAACTAATGTATAATCTACTATAGTGTTTTGACCAAAAATTGCATTTAGAAACGTTTTATAGAAACGAATTTTCAGATGATTTTTTGCATGGACTTCCATCATAACCTTCCCTCGTAAAATATAAAAATTATCTGAAAATTTTCGTATCATTTCGAGCAATCCTCAATTTAATTTGATTCTTTGACCAAAATTAGTTTAAACTAGTGTATAATATATTATAGTTTTTTGACCGAAATTTTCATTACTAAAAGTTTTCTAAAAGCTAATTTCAGATGATTTTTTGCATGGACTTCTATCATAACCTTCCTATGTAACATGTATAAATGATCTGAAAAGTTCCGTATCATTTGGAACAGTCCTCGATTTAATTTGTCTTTTTAACTGAAACTATTGTATAATATACTATAGTTTTTTGACCGAATCTTGCATTTCGAAAAGTTTCATAGATGCTAATTTTCATTTGATTTTTTTCATGGACTTCTATCATAACCTTCCTTTGTAACATATATAAATGATCAAAAAAGTTACGTATCATTTGGAACAGTCCTCGATTTAATTTGAATTTTTGAACGAAACTAGTGTATAATATACTATGGTTTTTTGGCCGAAACATGCATTTCGAAAGGTTTCATAGAATCTAATTTTCAGATGATTTTTTGCATGGACAACCTTCCCTCGTAAAATATTTAAATAATCTGAAAAGTGTCGTATCATTTCGAGCAGTCCTCGATTTAATTTGATTCTTTGACCGAAATTAGTATAAACTAGTGTATAATATACTATTGTTTTTTTGAACGAAACTTGAATTTAATACAGTTTTATAGAAGCTAATTTTCATATGATTTTTTGCATGGACTTCCATCATAACCTTCCTTTGTAACATATATAAATCATACGAAACGTTTCGTATCATTTGGAACAGTCCTCGATTTAATTTGACTTTTTGACTGATACTAGTGTATAATATACTAAGGTTTTCTGACCGAATCTTGCATTTCAAAAAGTTTCATATAATCTAATTTTCAGATGATTTTTCTGCATGGACTTCCATCATAACCTTCCCTCGTAAAATAAAAAAATGATCTGAAATGTTTCGTATCATTTCGAGCAGTGCTCGATTTAATTTGAATTTTTGACTTATATTAGTATAAACTAATGTATAATCTACTATAGTGTTTTGATCAAAAATTGCATTTAGAAACGTTTTATAGAAACGAATTTTCAGATGATTTTTTGCATGGACTTCCATCATAACCTTCCCTCGTAAAATATAAAAATTATCTGAAAATTTTCGTATCATTTCGAGCAGTCCTCAATTTAACTTGATTCTTTGACCAAAATTAGTTTAAACTAGTGTATAATATATTATAGTTTTTTGACCGAAATTTTCATTACTAAAAGTTTTCTAAAAGCTAATTTCAGATGATTTTTTGCATGGACTTCTATCATAACCTTCCTATGTAACATGTATAAATGATCTGAAAAGTTCCGTATCATTTGGAACAGTCCTCGATTTAATTTGTCTTTTTAACTGAAACTATTGTATAATATACTATAGTTTTTTGACCGAATCTTGCATTTCGAAAAGTTTCATAGATGCTAATTTTCATATGATTTTTTTCATGGACTTCTATCATAACCTTCCTTTGTAACATATATAAATGATCAAAAAAGTTACGTATCATTTGGAACAGTCCTCGATTTAATTTGAATTTTTGAACGAAACTAGTGTATAATATACTATGGTTTTTTGGCCGAAACTTGCATTTCGAAAGGTTTCATAGAATCTAATTTTCAGATGATTTTTTGCATGGACAACCTTCCCTCGTAAAATATATAAATAATCTGAAAAGTTTCGTATCATTTCGAGCAGTCCTCGATTTAATTTGATTCTTTGACCGAAATTAGTATAAACTAGTGTATAATATACAATTGTTTTTTGAACGAAACTTGAATTTAATAAAGTTTTATAGAAGCTAATTTTCAGATGATTTTTTGCATGGACTTCCATCATAACCTTCCTTTGTAACATATATAAATCATACGAAACGTTTCGTATCATTTGGAACAGTCCTCGATTTAATTTGACTTTTTGACTGATACTAGTGTATAATATACTAAGGTTTTCTGACCGAATCTTGCATTTCGAAAAGTTTCATATAATCTAATTTTCAGATGATTTTTTTGCATGGACTTCCATCATAACCTTCCCTCGTAAAATAAAAAAATGATCTGAAATGTTTCGTATCATTTCGAGCAGTGCTCGATTTAATTTGATTTTTTGACTTATATTAGTATAAACTAATGTATAATATACTATAGTGTTTTGACCAAAAATTGCATTTAGAAACGTTTTATAGAAACGAATTTTCAGATGATTTTTTGCATGGACTTCCATCATAACCTTCCCTCGTAAAATATAAAAATTATCTGAAAATTTTCGTATCATTTCGAGCAATCCTCAATTTAATTTGATTCTTTGACCAAAATTAGTTTAAACTAGTGTATAATATATTATAGTTTTTTGACCGAAATTTTCATTACTAAAAGTTTTCTAAAAGCTAATTTCAGATGATTTTTTGCATGGACTTCTATCATAACCTTCCTATGTAACATGTATAAATGATCTGAAAAGTTCCGTATCATTTGGAACAGTCCTCGATTTAATTTGTCTTTTTAACTGAAACTATTGTATAATATACTATAGTTTTTTGACCGAATCTTGCATTTCGAAAAGTTTCATAGATGCTAATTTTCATTTGATTTTTTTCATGGACTTCTATCATAACCTTCCTTTGTAACATATATAAATGATCAAAAAAGTTACGTATCATTTGGAACAGTCCTCGATTTAATTTGAATTTTTGAACGAAACTAGTGTATAATATACTATGGTTTTTTGGCCGAAACATGCATTTCGAAAGGTTTCATAGAATCTAATTTTCAGATGATTTTTTGCATGGACAACCTTCCCTCGTAAAATATTTAAATAATCTGAAAAGTGTCGTATCATTTCGAGCAGTCCTCGATTTAATTTGATTCTTTGACCGAAATTAGTATAAACTAGTGTATAATATACTATTGTTTTTTTGAACGAAACTTGAATTTAATACAGTTTTATAGAAGCTAATTTTCATATGATTTTTTGCATGGACTTCCATCATAACCTTCCTTTGTAACATATATAAATCATACGAAATGTTTCGTATCATTTGGAACAGTCCTCGATTTAATTTGACTTTTTGACTGATACTAGTGTATAATATACTAAGGTTTTCTGACCGAATCTTGCATTTCAAAAAGTTTCATATAATCTAATTTTCAGATGATTTTTCTGCATGGACTTCCATCATAACCTTCCCTCGTAAAATAAAAAAATGATCTGAAATGTTTCGTATCATTTCGAGCAGTGCTCGATTTAATTTGAATTTTTGACTTATATTAGTATAAACTAATGTATAATCTACTATAGTGTTTTGACCAAAAATTGCATTTAGAAACGTTTTATAGAAACGAATTTTCAGATGATTTTTTGCATGGACTTCCATCATAACCTTCCCTCGTAAAATATAAAAATTATCTGAAAATTTTCGTATCATTTCGAGCAATCCTCAATTTAATTTGATTCTTTGACCAAAATTAGTTTAAACTAGTGTATAATATATTATAGTTTTTTGACCGAAATTTTCATTACTAAAAGTTTTCTAAAAGCTAATTTCAGATGATTTTTTGCATGGACTTCTATCATAACCTTCCTATGTAACATGTATAAATGATCTGAAAAGTTCCGTATCATTTGGAACAGTCCTCGATTTAATTTGTCTTTTTAACTGAAACTATTGTATAATATACTATAGTTTTTTGACCGAATCTTGCATTTCGAAAAGTTTCATAGATGCTAATTTTCATTTGATTTTTTTCATGGACTTCTATCATAACCTTCCTTTGTAACATATATAAATGATCAAAAAAGTTACGTATCATTTGGAACAGTCCTCGATTTAATTTGAATTTTTGAACGAAACTAGTGTATAATATACTATGGTTTTTTGGCCGAAACATGCATTTCGAAAGGTTTCATAGAATCTAATTTTCAGATGATTTTTTGCATGGACAACCTTCCCTCGTAAAATATTTAAATAATCTGAAAAGTGTCGTATCATTTCGAGCAGTCCTCGATTTAATTTGATTCTTTGACCGAAATTAGTATAAACTAGTGTATAATATACTATTGTTTTTTTGAACGAAACTTGAATTTAATACAGTTTTATAGAAGCTAATTTTCATATGATTTTTTGCATGGACTTCCATCATAACCTTCCTTTGTAACATATATAAATCATACGAAACGTTTCGTATCATTTGGAACAGTCCTCGATTTAATTTGACTTTTTGACTGATACTAGTGTATAATATACTAAGGTTTTCTGACCGAATATTGCATTTCAAAAAGTTTCATATAATCTAATTTTCAGATGATTTTTCTGCATGGACTTCCATCATAACCTTCCCTCGTAAAATAAAAAAATGATCTGAAATGTTTCGTATCATTTCGAGCAGTGCTCGATTTAATTTGAATTTTTGACTTATATTAGTATAAACTAATGTATAATCTACTATAGTGTTTTGATCAAAAATTGCATTTAGAAACGTTTTATAGAAACGAATTTTCAGATGATTTTTTGCATGGACTTCCATCATAACCTTCCCTCGTAAAATATAAAAATTATCTGAAAATTTTCGTATCATTTCGAGCTGTCCTCAATTTAATTTGATTCTTTGACCAAAATTAGTTTAAACTAGTGTATAATATATTATAGTTTTTTGACCGAAATTTTCATTTCTAAAAGTTTTCTAAAAGCTAATTTCAGATGATTTTTTGCATGGACTTCTATCATAACCTTCCTATGTAACATGTATAAATGATCTGAAAAGTTCCGTATCATTTGGAACAGTCCTCGATTTAATTTGACTTTTTAACTGAAACTATTGTATAATATACTATAGTTTTTTGACCGAATCTTGTATTTCGAAAAGTTTCATAGATGCTAATTTTCATATGATTTTTTTCATGGACTTCTATCATAACCTTCCTTTGTAACATATATAAATGATCAAAAAAGTTACGTATCATTTGGAACAGTCCTCGATTTAATTTGAATTTTTGAACGAAACTAGTGTATAATATACTATGGTTTTTTGGCCGAAACTTGCATTTCGAAAGGTTTCATAGAATCTAATTTTCAGATGATTTTTTGCATGGAAAACCTTCCCTCGTAAAATATATAAATAATCTGAAAAGTTTCGTATCATTTCGAGCAGTCCTCGATTTAATTTGATTCTTTGACCGAAATTAGTATAAACTAGTGTATAATATACTATTGTTTTTTGAACGAAACTTGAATTTAATAAAGTTTTATAGAAGCTAATTTTCAGATGATTTTTTGCATGGACTTCCATCATAACCTTCCTTTGTAACATATATAAATCATACGAAATGTTTCGTATCATTTGGAACAGTCCTCGATTTAATTTGACTTTTTGACTGATACTAGTGTATAATATACTAAGGTTTTCTGACCGAATCTTGCATTTCGAAAAGTTTCATATAATCTAATTTTCAGATGGTTTTTTTGCATGGACTTCCATCATAACCTTCCCTCGTAAAATAAAAAAATGATCTGAAATGTTTCGTATCATTTCGAGCAGTGCTCGATTTAATTTGATTTTTTGACTTATATTAGTATAAACTAATGTATAATATACTATAGTGTTTTGACCAAAAATTGCATTTAGAAACGTTTTATAGAAACGAATTTTCAGATGATTTTTTGCATGGACTTCCATCATAACCTTCCCTCGTAAAATATAAAAATTATCTGAAAATTTTCGTATCATTTCGAGCAGTCCTCAATTTAATTTGATTCTTTGACCAAAATTAGTTTAAACTAGTGTATAATATATTATAGTTTTTTGACCGAAATTTTCATTACTAAAAGTTTTCTAAAAGCTAATTTCAGATGATTTTTTGCATGGACTTCTATCATAACCTTCCTATGTAACATGTATAAATGATCTGAAAAGTTCCGTATCATTTGGAACAGTCCTCGATTTAATTTGTCTTTTTAACTGAAACTATTGTATAATATACTATAGTTTTTTGACCGAATCTTGCATTTCGAAAAGTTTCATAGATGCTAATTTTCATTTGATTTTTTTCATGGACTTCTATCATAACCTTCCTTTGTAACATATATAAATGATCAAAAAAGTTACGTATCATTTGGAACAGTCCTCGATTTAATTTGAATTTTTGAACGAAACTAGTGTATAATATACTATGGTTTTTTGGCCGAAACATGCATTTCGAAAGGTTTCATAGAATCTAATTTTCAGATGATTTTTTGCATGGACAACCTTCCCTCGTAAAATATTTAAATAATCTGAAAAGTGTCGTATCATTTCGAGCAGTCCTCGATTTAATTTGATTCTTTGACCGAAATTAGTATAAACTAGTGTATAATATACTATTGTTTTTTTGAACGAAACTTAAATTTAATACAGTTTTATAGAAGCTAATTTTCATATGATTTTTTGCATGGACTTCCATCATAACCTTCCTTTGTAACATATATAAATCATACGAAACGTTTCGTATCATTTGGAACAGTCCTCGATTTAATTTGATTTTTATACTGATACTAGTGTATAATATACTAAGGTTTTCTGACCGAATCTTGCATTTCGAAAAGTTTCATATAATCTAATTTTCAGATGATTTTTTTGCATGGACTTCCATCATAACCTTCCCTCGTAAAATAAAAAAATGATCTGAAATGTTTCGTATCATTTCGAGCAGTGCTCGATTTAATTTGATTTTTTGACTTATATTAGTATAAACTAATGTATAATATACTATAGTGTTTTGACCAAAAATTGCATTTAGAAACGTTTTATAGAAACGAATTTTCAGATGATTTTTTGCATGGACTTCCATCATAACCTTCCCTCGTAAAATATAAAAATTATCTGAAAATTTTCGTATCATTTCGAGCAGTCCTCAATTTAATTTGATTCTTTGACCAAAATTAGTTTAAACTAGTGTATAATATATTATAGTTTTTTGACCGAAATTTTCATTACTAAAAGTATTCTAAAAGCTAATTTCAGATGATTTTTTGCATGGACTTCTATCATAACCTTCCTATGTAACATGTATAAATGATCTGAAAAGTTCCGTATCATTTGGAACAGTCCTCGATTTAATTTGTCTTTTTAACTGAAACTATTGTATAATATACTATAGTTTTTTGACCGAATCTTGCATTTCGAAAAGTTTCATAGATGCTAATTTTCATATGATTTTTTTCATGGACTTCTATCATAACCTTCCTTTGTAACATATATAAATGATCAAAAAAGTTACGTATCATTTGGAACAGTCCTCGATTTAATTTGAATTTTTGAACGAAACTAGTGTATAATATACTATGGTTTTTTGGCCGAAACTTGCATTTCGAAAGGTTTCATAGAATCTAATTTTTAGATGATTTTTTGCATGGACAACCTTCCCTCGTAAAATATATAAATAATCTGAAAAGTTTCGTATCATTTCGAGCAGTCCTCGATTTAATTTGTTTCTTTGACCGAAATTAGTATAAACTAGTGTATAATATACTATTGTTTTTTGAACGAAACTTGAATTTAATAAAGTTTTATAGAAGCTAATTTTCAGATGATTTTTTTGCATGGACTTCCATCATAACCTTCCTTTGTAACATATATAAATCATACGAAACGTTTCGTATCATTTGGAACAGTCCTCGATTTAATTTGACTTTTTGACTGATACTAGTGTATAATATACTAAGGTTTTCTGACCGAATCTTGCATTTCGAAAAGTTTCATATAATCTAATTTTCAGATGATTTTTTTGCATGGACTTCCATCATAACCTTCCCTCGTAAAATAAAAAAATGATCTGAAATGTTTCGTATCATTTCGAGCAGTGCTCGATTTAATTTGATTTTTTGACTTATATTAGTATAAACTAATGTATAATATACTATAGTGTTTTGACCAAAAATTGCATTTAGAAACGTTTTATAGAAACGAATTTTCAGATGATTTTTTGCATGGACTTCCATCATAACCTTCCCTCGTAAAATATAAAAATTATCTGAAAATTTTCGTATCATTTCGAGCAGTCCTCAATTTAACTTGATTCTTTGACCAAAATTAGTTTAAACTAGTGTATAATATATTATAGTTTTTTGACCGAAATTTTCATTACTAAAAGTTTTCTAAAAGCTAATTTCAGATGATTTTTTGCATGGACTTCTATCATAACCTTCCTATGTAACATGTATAAATGATCTGAAAAGTTCCGTATCATTTGGAACAGTCCTCGATTTAATTTGTCTTTTTAACTGAAACTATTGTATAATATACTATAGTTTTTTGACCGAATCTTGCATTTCGAAAAGTTTCATAGATGCTAATTTTCATTTGATTTTTTTCATGGACTTCTATCATAACCTTCCTTTGTAACATATATAAATGATCAAAAAAGTTACGTATCATTTGGAACAGTCCTCGATTTAATTTGAATTTTTGAACGAAACTAGTGTATAATATACTATGGTTTTTTGGCCGAAACATGCATTTCGAAAGGTTTCATAGAATCTAATTTTCAGATGATTTTTTGCATGGACAACCTTCCCTCGTAAAATATTTAAATAATCTGAAAAGTGTCGTATCATTTCGAGCAGTCCTCGATTTAATTTGATTCTTTGACCGAAATTAGTATAAACTAGTGTATAATATACTATTGTTTTTTTGAACGAAACTTAAATTTAATACAGTTTTATAGAAGCTAATTTTCATATGATTTTTTGCATGGACTTCCATCATAACCTTCCTTTGTAACATATATAAATCATACGAAACGTTTCGTATCATTTGGAACAGTCCTCGATTTAATTTGATTTTTATACTGATACTAGTGTATAATATACTAAGGTTTTCTGACCGAATCTTGCATTTCGAAAAGTTTCATATAATCTAATTTTCAGATGATTTTTTTGCATGGACTTCCATCATAACCTTCCCTCGTAAAATAAAAAAATGATCTGAAATGTTTCGTATCATTTCGAGCAGTGCTCGATTTAATTTGATTTTTTGACTTATATTAGTATAAACTAATGTATAATATACTATAGTGTTTTGACCAAAAATTGCATTTAGAAACGTTTTATAGAAACGAATTTTCAGATGATTTTTTGCATGGACTTCCATCATAACCTTCCCTCGTAAAATATAAAAATTATCTGAAAATTTTCGTATCATTTCGAGCAGTCCTCAATTTAATTTGATTCTTTGACCAAAATTAGTTTAAACTAGTGTATAATATATTATAGTTTTTTGACCGAAATTTTCATTACTAAAAGTATTCTAAAAGCTAATTTCAGATGATTTTTTGCATGGACTTCTATCATAACCTTCCTATGTAACATGTATAAATGATCTGAAAAGTTCCGTATCATTTGGAACAGTCCTCGATTTAATTTGTCTTTTTAACTGAAACTATTGTATAATATACTATAGTTTTTTGACCGAATCTTGCATTTCGAAAAGTTTCATAGATGCTAATTTTCATATGATTTTTTTCATGGACTTCTATCATAACCTTCCTTTGTAACATATATAAATGATCAAAAAAGTTACGTATCATTTGGAACAGTCCTCGATTTAATTTGAATTTTTGAACGAAACTAGTGTATAATATACTATGGTTTTTTGGCCGAAACTTGCATTTCGAAAGGTTTCATAGAATCTAATTTTTCAGATGATTTTTTGCATGGACAACCTTCCCTCGTAAAATATATAAATAATCTGAAAAGTTTCGTATCATTTCGAGCAGTCCTCGATTTAATTTGTTTCTTTGACCGAAATTAGTATAAACTAGTGTATAATATACTATTGTTTTTTGAACGAAACTTGAATTTAATAAAGTTTTATAGAAGCTAATTTTCAGATGATTTTTTTGCATGGACTTCCATCATAACCTTCCTTTGTAACATATATAAATCATACGAAACGTTTCGTATCATTTGGAACAGTCCTCGATTTAATTTGACTTTTTGACTGATACTAGTGTATAATATACTAAGGTTTTCTGACCGAATCTTGCATTTCGAAAAGTTTCATATAATCTAATTTTCAGATGATTTTTTTGCATGGACTTCCATCATAACCTTCCCTCGTAAAATAAAAAAATGATCTGAAATGTTTCGTATCATTTCGAGCAGTGCTCGATTTAATTTGATTTTTTGACTTATATTAGTATAAACTAATGTATAATATACTATAGTGTTTTGACCAAAAATTGCATTTAGAAACGTTTTATAGAAACGAATTTTCAGATGATTTTTTGCATGGACTTCCATCATAACCTTCCCTCGTAAAATATAAAAATTATCTGAAAATTTTCGTATCATTTCGAGCAGTCCTCAATTTAACTTGATTCTTTGACCAAAATTAGTTTAAACTAGTGTATAATATATTATAGTTTTTTGACCGAAATTTTCATTACTAAAAGTTTTCTAAAAGCTAATTTCAGATGATTTTTTGCATGGACTTCTATCATAACCTTCCTATGTAACATGTATAAATGATCTGAAAAGTTCCGTATCATTTGGAACAGTCCTCGATTTAATTTGTCTTTTTAACTGAAACTATTGTATAATATACTATAGTTTTTTGACCGAATCTTGCATTTCGAAAAGTTTCATAGATGCTAATTTTCATTTGATTTTTTTCATGGACTTCTATCATAACCTTCCTTTGTAACATATATAAATGATCAAAAAAGTTACGTATCATTTGGAACAGTCCTCGATTTAATTTGAATTTTTGAACGAAACTAGTGTATAATATACTATGGTTTTTTGGCCGAAACATGCATTTCGAAAGGTTTCATAGAATCTAATTTTCAGATGATTTTTTGCATGGACAACCTTCCCTCGTAAAATATTTAAATAATCTGAAAAGTGTCGTATCATTTCGAGCAGTCCTCGATTTAATTTGATTCTTTGACCGAAATTAGTATAAACTAGTGTATAATATACTATTGTTTTTTTGAACGAAACTTAAATTTAATACAGTTTTATAGAAGCTAATTTTCATATGATTTTTTGCATGGACTTCCATCATAACCTTCCTTTGTAACATATATAAATCATACGAAACGTTTCGTATCATTTGGAACAGTCCTCGATTTAATTTGATTTTTATACTGATACTAGCGTATAATATACTAAGGTTTTCTGACCGAATCTTGCATTTCGAAAAGTTTCATATAATCTAATTTTCAGATGATTTTTTTGCATGGACTTCCATCATAACCTTCCCTCGTAAAATAAAAAAATGATCTGAAATGTTTCGTATCATTTCGAGCAGTGCTCGATTTAATTTGATTTTTTGACTTATATTAGTATAAACTAATGTATAATATACTATAGTGTTTTGACCAAAAATTGCATTTAGAAACGTTTTATAGAAACGAATTTTCAGATGATTTTTTGCATGGACTTCCATCATAACCTTCCCTCGTAAAATATAAAAATTATCTGAAAATTTTCGTATCATTTCGAGCAGTCCTCAATTTAATTTGATTCTTTGACCAAAATTAGTTTAAACTAGTGTATAATATATTATAGTTTTTTGACCGAAATTTTCATTACTAAAAGTATTCTAAAAGCTAATTTCAGATGATTTTTTGCATGGACTTCTATCATAACCTTCCTATGTAACATGTATAAATGATCTGAAAAGTTCCGTATCATTTGGAACAGTCCTCGATTTAATTTGTCTTTTTAACTGAAACTATTGTATAATATACTATAGTTTTTTGACCGAATCTTGCATTTCGAAAAGTTTCATAGATGCTAATTTTCATATGATTTTTTTCATGGACTTCTATCATAACCTTCCTTTGTAACATATATAAATGATCAAAAAAGTTACGTATCATTTGGAACAGTCCTCGATTTAATTTGAATTTTTGAACGAAACTAGTGTATAATATACTATGGTTTTTTGGCCGAAACTTGCATTTCGAAAGGTTTCATAGAATCTAATTTTTAGATGATTTTTTGCATGGACAACCTTCCCTCGTAAAATATATAAATAATCTGAAAAGTTTCGTATCATTTCGAGCAGTCCTCGATTTAATTTGTTTCTTTGACCGAAATTAGTATAAACTAGTGTATAATATACTATTGTTTTTTGAACGAAACTTGAATTTAATAAAGTTTTATAGAAGCTAATTTTCAGATGATTTTTTTGCATGGACTTCCATCATAACCTTCCTTTGTAACATATATAAATCATACGAAACGTTTCGTATCATTTGGAACAGTCCTCGATTTAATTTGACTTTTTGACTGATACTAGTGTATAATATACTAAGGTTTTCTGACCGAATCTTGCATTTCGAAAAGTTTCATATAATCTAATTTTCAGATGATTTTTTTGCATGGACTTCCATCATAACCTTCCCTCGTAAAATAAAAAAATGATCTGAAATGTTTCGTATCATTTCGAGCAGTGCTCGATTTAATTTGATTTTTTGACTTATATTAGTATAAACTAATGTATAATATACTATAGTGTTTTGACCAAAAATTGCATTTAGAAACGTTTTATAGAAACGAATTTTCAGATGATTTTTTGCATGGACTTCCATCATAACCTTCCCTCGTAAAATATAAAAATTATCTGAAAATTTTCGTATCATTTCGAGCAGTCCTCAATTTAACTTGATTCTTTGACCAAAATTAGTTTAAACTAGTGTATAATATATTATAGTTTTTTGACCGAAATTTTCATTACTAAAAGTTTTCTAAAAGCTAATTTCAGATGATTTTTTGCATGGACTTCTATCATAACCTTCCTATGTAACATGTATAAATGATCTGAAAAGTTCCGTATCATTTGGAACAGTCCTCGATTTAATTTGTCTTTTTAACTGAAACTATTGTATAATATACTATAGTTTTTTGACCGAATCTTGCATTTCGAAAAGTTTCATAGATGCTAATTTTCATTTGATTTTTTTCATGGACTTCTATCATAACCTTCCTTTGTAACATATATAAATGATCAAAAAAGTTACGTATCATTTGGAACAGTCCTCGATTTAATTTGAATTTTTGAACGAAACTAGTGTATAATATACTATGGTTTTTTGGCCGAAACATGCATTTCGAAAGGTTTCATAGAATCTAATTTTCAGATGATTTTTTGCATGGACAACCTTCCCTCGTAAAATATTTAAATAATCTGAAAAGTGTCGTATCATTTCGAGCAGTCCTCGATTTAATTTGATTCTTTGACCGAAATTAGTATAAACTAGTGTATAATATACTATTGTTTTTTTGAACGAAACTTAAATTTAATACAGTTTTATAGAAGCTAATTTTCATATGATTTTTTGCATGGACTTCCATCATAACCTTCCTTTGTAACATATATAAATCATACGAAACGTTTCGTATCATTTGGAACAGTCCTCGATTTAATTTGATTTTTATACTGATACTAGTGTATAATATACTAAGGTTTTCTGACCGAATCTTGCATTTCGAAAAGTTTCATATAATCTAATTTTCAGATGATTTTTTTGCATGGACTTCCATCATAACCTTCCCTCGTAAAATAAAAAAATGATCTGAAATGTTTCGTATCATTTCGAGCAGTGCTCGATTTAATTTGATTTTTTGACTTATATTAGTATAAACTAATGTATAATATACTATAGTGTTTTGACCAAAAATTGCATTTAGAAACGTTTTATAGAAACGAATTTTCAGATGATTTTTTGCATGGACTTCCATCATAACCTTCCCTCGTAAAATATAAAAATTATCTGAAAATTTTCGTATCATTTCGAGCAGTCCTCAATTTAATTTGATTCTTTGACCAAAATTAGTTTAAACTAGTGTATAATATATTATAGTTTTTTGACCGAAATTTTCATTACTAAAAGTATTCTAAAAGCTAATTTCAGATGATTTTTTGCATGGACTTCTATCATAACCTTCCTATGTAACATGTATAAATGATCTGAAAAGTTCCGTATCATTTGGAACAGTCCTCGATTTAATTTGTCTTTTTAACTGAAACTATTGTATAATATACTATAGTTTTTTGACCGAATCTTGCATTTCGAAAAGTTTCATAGATGCTAATTTTCATATGATTTTTTTCATGGACTTCTATCATAACCTTCCTTTGTAACATATATAAATGATCAAAAAAGTTACGTATCATTTGGAACAGTCCTCGATTTAATTTGAATTTTTGAACGAAACTAGTGTATAATATACTATGGTTTTTTGGCCGAAACTTGCATTTCGAAAGGTTTCATAGAATCTAATTTTCAGATGATTTTTTGCATGGACAACCTTCCCTCGTAAAATATATAAATAATCTGAAAAGTTTCGTATCATTTCGAGCAGTCCTCGATTTAATTTGATTCTTTGACCGAAATTAGTATAAACTAGTGTATAATATACTATTGTTTTTTGAACGAAACTTGAATTTAATAAAGTTTTATAGAAGCTAATTTTCAGATGATTTTTTGCATGGACTTCCATCATAACCTTCCTTTGTAACATATATAAATCATACGAAACGTTTCGTATCATTTGGAACAGTCCTCGATTTAATTTGACTTTTTGACTGATACTAGTGTATAATATACTAAGGTTTTCTGACCGAATCTTGCATTTCGAAAAGTTTCATATAATCTAATTTTCAGATGATTTTTTTGCATGGACTTCCATCATAACCTTCCCTCGTAAAATAAAAAAATGATCTGAAATGTTTCGTATCATTTCGAGCAGTGCTCGATTTAATTTGATTTTTTGACTTATATTAGTATAAACTAATGTATAATATACTATAGTGTTTTGACCAAAAATTGCATTTAGAAACGTTTTATAGAAACGAATTTTCAGATGATTTTTTGCATGGACTTCCATCATAACCTTCCCTCGTAAAATATAAAAATTATCTGAAAATTTTCGTATCATTTCGAGCAATCCTCAATTTAATTTGATTCTTTGACCAAAATTAGTTTAAACTAGTGTATAATATATTATAGTTTTTTGACCGAAATTTTCATTACTAAAAGTTTTCTAAAAGCTAATTTCAGATGATTTTTTGCATGGACTTCTATCATAACCTTCCTATGTAACATGTATAAATGATCTGAAAAGTTCCGTATCATTTGGAACAGTCCTCGATTTAATTTGTCTTTTTAACTGAAACTATTGTATAATATACTATAGTTTTTTGACCGAATCTTGCATTTCGAAAAGTTTCATAGATGCTAATTTTCATTTGATTTTTTTCATGGACTTCTATCATAACCTTCCTTTGTAACATATATAAATGATCAAAAAAGTTACGTATCATTTGGAACAGTCCTCGATTTAATTTGAATTTTTGAACGAAACTAGTGTATAATATACTATGGTTTTTTGGCCGAAACATGCATTTCGAAAGGTTTCATAGAATCTAATTTTCAGATGATTTTTTGCATGGACAACCTTCCCTCGTAAAATATTTAAATAATCTGAAAAGTGTCGTATCATTTCGAGCAGTCCTCGATTTAATTTGATTCTTTGACCGAAATTAGTATAAACTAGTGTATAATATACTATTGTTTTTTGAACGAAACTTGAATTTAATAAAGTTTTATAGAAGCTAATTTTCAGATGATTTTTTGCATGGACTTCCATCATAACCTTCCTTTGTAACATATATAAATCATACGAAACATTTCGTATCATTTGGAACAGTCCTCGATTTAATTTGACTTTTTGACTGATACTAGTGTATAATATACTAAGGTTTTCTGACCGAATCTTGCATTTCGAAAAGTTTCATATAATCTAATTTTCAGATGATTTTTTTGCATGGACTTCCATCATAACCTTCCCTCGTAAAATAAAAAAATGATCTGAAATGTTTCGTATCATTTCGAGCAGTGCTCGATTTAATTTGATTTTTTGACTTATATTAGTATAAACTAATGTATAATATACTATAGTGTTTTGACCAAAAATTGCATTTAGAAACGTTTTATAGAAACGAATTTTCAGATGATTTTTTGCATGGACTTCCATCATAACCTTCCCTCGTAAAATATAAAAATTATCTGAAAATTTTCGTATCATTTCGAGCAATCCTCAATTTAATTTGATTCTTTGACCAAAATTAGTTTAAACTAGTGTATAATATATTCTAGTTTTTTGACCGAAATTTTCATTACTAAAAGTTCTCTAAAAGCTAATTTCAGATGATTTTTTGCATGGACTTCTATCATAACCTTCCTATGTAACATGTATAAATGATCTGAAAAGTTCCGTATCATTTGGAACAGTCCTCGATTTAATTTGTCTTTTTAACTGAAACTATTGTATAATATACTATAGTTTTTTGACCGAATCTTGCATTTCGAAAAGTTTCATAGATGCTAATTTTCATTTGATTTTTTTCATGGACTTCTATCATAACCTTCCTTTGTAACATATATAAATGATCAAAAAAGTTACGTATCATTTGGAACAGTCCTCGATTTAATTTGAATTTTTGAACGAAACTAGTGTATAATATACTATGGTTTTTTGGCCGAAACATGCATTTCGAAAGGTTTCATAGAATCTAATTTTCAGATGATTTTTTGCATGGACAACCTTCCCTCGTAAAATATTTAAATAATCTGAAAAGTGTCGTATCATTTCGAGCAGTCCTCGATTTAATTTGATTCTTTGACCGAAATTAGTATAAACTAGTGTATAATATACTATTGTTTTTTTGAACGAAACTTGAATTTAATACAGTTTTATAGAAGCTAATTTTCATATGATTTTTTGCATGGACTTCCATCATAACCTTCCTTTGTAACATATATAAATCATACGAAACGTTTCGTATCATTTGGAACAGTCCTCGATTTAATTTGACTTTTTGACTGATACTAGTGTATAATATACTAAGGTTTTCTGACCGAATCTTGCATTTCAAAAAGTTTCATATAATCTAATTTTCAGATGATTTTTCTGCATGGACTTCCATCATAACCTTCCCTCGTAAAATAAAAAAATGATCTGAAATGTTTCGTATCATTTCGAGCAGTGCTCGATTTAATTTGAATTTTTGACTTATATTAGTATAAACTAATGTATAATCTACTATAGTGTTTTGACCAAAAATTGCATTTAGAAACGTTTTATAGAAACGAATTTTCAGATGATTTTTTGCATGGACTTCCATCATAACCTTCCCTCGTAAAATATAAAAATTATCTGAAAATTTTCGTATCATTTCGAGCTGTCCTCAATTTAATTTGATTCTTTGACCAAAATTAGTTTAAACTAGTGTATAATATATTATAGTTTTTTGACCGAAATTTTCATTTCTAAAAGTTTTCTAAAAGCTAATTTCAGATGATTTTTTGCATGGACTTCTATCATAACCTTCCTATGTAACATGTATAAATGATCTGAAAAGTTCCGTATCATTTGGAACAGTCCTCGATTTAATTTGACTTTTTAACTGAAACTATTGTATAATATACTATAGTTTTTTGACCGAATCTTGTATTTCGAAGAGTTTCATAGATGCTAATTTTCATATGATTTTTTTCATGGACTTCTATCATAACCTTCCTTTGTAACATATATAAATGATCAAAAAAGTTACGTATCATTTGGAACAGTCCTCGATTTAATTTGAATTTTTGAACGAAACTAGTGTATAATATACTATGGTTTTTTGGCCGAAACTTGCATTTCGAAAGGTTTCATAGAATCTAATTTTTAGATGATTTTTTGCATGGACAACCTTCCCTCGTAAAATATATAAATAATCTGAAAAGTTTCGTATCATTTCGAGCAGTCCTCGATTTAATTTGTTTCTTTGACCGAAATTAGTATAAACTAGTGTATAATATACTATTGTTTTTTGAACGAAACTTGAATTTAATAAAGTTTTATAGAAGCTAATTTTCAGATGATTTTTTTGCATGGACTTCCATCATAACCTTCCTTTGTAACATATATAAATCATACGAAACGTTTCGTATCATTTGGAACAGTCCTCGATTTAATTTGACTTTTTGACTGATACTAGTGTATAATATACTAAGGTTTTCTGACCGAATCTTGCATTTCGAAAAGTTTCATATAATCTAATTTTCAGATGATTTTTTTGCATGGACTTCCATCATAACCTTCCCTCGTAAAATAAAAAAATGATCTGAAATGTTTCGTATCATTTCGAGCAGTGCTCGATTTAATTTGATTTTTTGACTTATATTAGTATAAACTAATGTATAATATACTATAGTGTTTTGACCAAAAATTGCATTTAGAAACGTTTTATAGAAACGAATTTTCAGATGATTTTTTGCATGGACTTCCATCATAACCTTCCCTCGTAAAATATAAAAATTATCTGAAAATTTTCGTATCATTTCGAGCAGTCCTCAATTTAACTTGATTCTTTGACCAAAATTAGTTTAAACTAGTGTATAATATATTATAGTTTTTTGACCGAAATTTTCATTACTAAAAGTTTTCTAAAAGCTAATTTCAGATGATTTTTTGCATGGACTTCTATCATAACCTTCCTATGTAACATGTATAAATGATCTGAAAAGTTCCGTATCATTTGGAACAGTCCTCGATTTAATTTGTCTTTTTAACTGAAACTATTGTATAATATACTATAGTTTTTTGACCGAATCTTGCATTTCGAAAAGTTTCATAGATGCTAATTTTCATTTGATTTTTTTCATGGACTTCTATCATAACCTTCCTTTGTAACATATATAAATGATCAAAAAAGTTACGTATCATTTGGAACAGTCCTCGATTTAATTTGAATTTTTGAACGAAACTAGTGTATAATATACTATGGTTTTTTGGCCGAAACATGCATTTCGAAAGGTTTCATAGAATCTAATTTTCAGATGATTTTTTGCATGGACAACCTTCCCTCGTAAAATATTTAAATAATCTGAAAAGTGTCGTATCATTTCGAGCAGTCCTCGATTTAATTTGATTCTTTGACCGAAATTAGTATAAACTAGTGTATAATATACTATTGTTTTTTTGAACGAAACTTAAATTTAATACAGTTTTATAGAAGCTAATTTTCATATGATTTTTTGCATGGACTTCCATCATAACCTTCCTTTGTAACATATATAAATCATACGAAACGTTTCGTATCATTTGGAACAGTCCTCGATTTAATTTGATTTTTATACTGATACTAGTGTATAATATACTAAGGTTTTCTGACCGAATCTTGCATTTCGAAAAGTTTCATATAATCTAATTTTCAGATGATTTTTTTGCATGGACTTCCATCATAACCTTCCCTCGTAAAATAAAAAAATGATCTGAAATGTTTCGTATCATTTCGAGCAGTGCTCGATTTAATTTGATTTTTTGACTTATATTAGTATAAACTAATGTATAATATACTATAGTGTTTTGACCAAAAATTGCATTTAGAAACGTTTTATAGAAACGAATTTTCAGATGATTTTTTGCATGGACTTCCATCATAACCTTCCCTCGTAAAATATAAAAATTATCTGAAAATTTTCGTATCATTTCGAGCAGTCCTCAATTTAATTTGATTCTTTGACCAAAATTAGTTTAAACTAGTGTATAATATATTATAGTTTTTTGACCGAAATTTTCATTACTAAAAGTATTCTAAAAGCTAATTTCAGATGATTTTTTGCATGGACTTCTATCATAACCTTCCTATGTAACATGTATAAATGATCTGAAAAGTTCCGTATCATTTGGAACAGTCCTCGATTTAATTTGTCTTTTTAACTGAAACTATTGTATAATATACTATAGTTTTTTGACCGAATCTTGCATTTCGAAAAGTTTCATAGATGCTAATTTTCATATGATTTTTTTCATGGACTTCTATCATAACCTTCCTTTGTAACATATATAAATGATCAAAAAAGTTACGTATCATTTGGAACAGTCCTCGATTTAATTTGAATTTTTGAACGAAACTAGTGTATAATATACTATGGTTTTTTGGCCGAAACTTGCATTTCGAAAGGTTTCATAGAATCTAATTTTTCAGATGATTTTTTGCATGGACAACCTTCCCTCGTAAAATATATAAATAATCTGAAAAGTTTCGTATCATTTCGAGCAGTCCTCGATTTAATTTGTTTCTTTGACCGAAATTAGTATAAACTAGTGTATAATATACTATTGTTTTTTGAACGAAACTTGAATTTAATAAAGTTTTATAGAAGCTAATTTTCAGATGATTTTTTTGCATGGACTTCCATCATAACCTTCCTTTGTAACATATATAAATCATACGAAACGTTTCGTATCATTTGGAACAGTCCTCGATTTAATTTGACTTTTTGACTGATACTAGTGTATAATATACTAAGGTTTTCTGACCGAATCTTGCATTTCGAAAAGTTTCATATAATCTAATTTTCAGATGATTTTTTTGCATGGACTTCCATCATAACCTTCCCTCGTAAAATAAAAAAATGATCTGAAATGTTTCGTATCATTTCGAGCAGTGCTCGATTTAATTTGATTTTTTGACTTATATTAGTATAAACTAATGTATAATATACTATAGTGTTTTGACCAAAAATTGCATTTAGAAACGTTTTATAGAAACGAATTTTCAGATGATTTTTTGCATGGACTTCCATCATAACCTTCCCTCGTAAAATATAAAAATTATCTGAAAATTTTCGTATCATTTCGAGCAGTCCTCAATTTAACTTGATTCTTTGACCAAAATTAGTTTAAACTAGTGTATAATATATTATAGTTTTTTGACCGAAATTTTCATTACTAAAAGTTTTCTAAAAGCTAATTTCAGATGATTTTTTGCATGGACTTCTATCATAACCTTCCTATGTAACATGTATAAATGATCTGAAAAGTTCCGTATCATTTGGAACAGTCCTCGATTTAATTTGTCTTTTTAACTGAAACTATTGTATAATATACTATAGTTTTTTGACCGAATCTTGCATTTCGAAAAGTTTCATAGATGCTAATTTTCATTTGATTTTTTTCATGGACTTCTATCATAACCTTCCTTTGTAACATATATAAATGATCAAAAAAGTTACGTATCATTTGGAACAGTCCTCGATTTAATTTGAATTTTTGAACGAAACTAGTGTATAATATACTATGGTTTTTTGGCCGAAACATGCATTTCGAAAGGTTTCATAGAATCTAATTTTCAGATGATTTTTTGCATGGACAACCTTCCCTCGTAAAATATTTAAATAATCTGAAAAGTGTCGTATCATTTCGAGCAGTCCTCGATTTAATTTGATTCTTTGACCGAAATTAGTATAAACTAGTGTATAATATACTATTGTTTTTTTGAACGAAACTTAAATTTAATACAGTTTTATAGAAGCTAATTTTCATATGATTTTTTGCATGGACTTCCATCATAACCTTCCTTTGTAACATATATAAATCATACGAAACGTTTCGTATCATTTGGAACAGTCCTCGATTTAATTTGATTTTTATACTGATACTAGCGTATAATATACTAAGGTTTTCTGACCGAATCTTGCATTTCGAAAAGTTTCATATAATCTAATTTTCAGATGATTTTTTTGCATGGACTTCCATCATAACCTTCCCTCGTAAAATAAAAAAATGATCTGAAATGTTTCGTATCATTTCGAGCAGTGCTCGATTTAATTTGATTTTTTGACTTATATTAGTATAAACTAATGTATAATATACTATAGTGTTTTGACCAAAAATTGCATTTAGAAACGTTTTATAGAAACGAATTTTCAGATGATTTTTTGCATGGACTTCCATCATAACCTTCCCTCGTAAAATATAAAAATTATCTGAAAATTTTCGTATCATTTCGAGCAGTCCTCAATTTAATTTGATTCTTTGACCAAAATTAGTTTAAACTAGTGTATAATATATTATAGTTTTTTGACCGAAATTTTCATTACTAAAAGTATTCTAAAAGCTAATTTCAGATGATTTTTTGCATGGACTTCTATCATAACCTTCCTATGTAACATGTATAAATGATCTGAAAAGTTCCGTATCATTTGGAACAGTCCTCGATTTAATTTGTCTTTTTAACTGAAACTATTGTATAATATACTATAGTTTTTTGACCGAATCTTGCATTTCGAAAAGTTTCATAGATGCTAATTTTCATATGATTTTTTTCATGGACTTCTATCATAACCTTCCTTTGTAACATATATAAATGATCAAAAAAGTTACGTATCATTTGGAACAGTCCTCGATTTAATTTGAATTTTTGAACGAAACTAGTGTATAATATACTATGGTTTTTTGGCCGAAACTTGCATTTCGAAAGGTTTCATAGAATCTAATTTTTAGATGATTTTTTGCATGGACAACCTTCCCTCGTAAAATATATAAATAATCTGAAAAGTTTCGTATCATTTCGAGCAGTCCTCGATTTAATTTGTTTCTTTGACCGAAATTAGTATAAACTAGTGTATAATATACTATTGTTTTTTGAACGAAACTTGAATTTAATAAAGTTTTATAGAAGCTAATTTTCAGATGATTTTTTTGCATGGACTTCCATCATAACCTTCCTTTGTAACATATATAAATCATACGAAACGTTTCGTATCATTTGGAACAGTCCTCGATTTAATTTGACTTTTTGACTGATACTAGTGTATAATATACTAAGGTTTTCTGACCGAATCTTGCATTTCGAAAAGTTTCATATAATCTAATTTTCAGATGATTTTTTTGCATGGACTTCCATCATAACCTTCCCTCGTAAAATAAAAAAATGATCTGAAATGTTTCGTATCATTTCGAGCAGTGCTCGATTTAATTTGATTTTTTGACTTATATTAGTATAAACTAATGTATAATATACTATAGTGTTTTGACCAAAAATTGCATTTAGAAACGTTTTATAGAAACGAATTTTCAGATGATTTTTTGCATGGACTTCCATCATAACCTTCCCTCGTAAAATATAAAAATTATCTGAAAATTTTCGTATCATTTCGAGCAGTCCTCAATTTAACTTGATTCTTTGACCAAAATTAGTTTAAACTAGTGTATAATATATTATAGTTTTTTGACCGAAATTTTCATTACTAAAAGTTTTCTAAAAGCTAATTTCAGATGATTTTTTGCATGGACTTCTATCATAACCTTCCTATGTAACATGTATAAATGATCTGAAAAGTTCCGTATCATTTGGAACAGTCCTCGATTTAATTTGTCTTTTTAACTGAAACTATTGTATAATATACTATAGTTTTTTGACCGAATCTTGCATTTCGAAAAGTTTCATAGATGCTAATTTTCATTTGATTTTTTTCATGGACTTCTATCATAACCTTCCTTTGTAACATATATAAATGATCAAAAAAGTTACGTATCATTTGGAACAGTCCTCGATTTAATTTGAATTTTTGAACGAAACTAGTGTATAATATACTATGGTTTTTTGGCCGAAACATGCATTTCGAAAGGTTTCATAGAATCTAATTTTCAGATGATTTTTTGCATGGACAACCTTCCCTCGTAAAATATTTAAATAATCTGAAAAGTGTCGTATCATTTCGAGCAGTCCTCGATTTAATTTGATTCTTTGACCGAAATTAGTATAAACTAGTGTATAATATACTATTGTTTTTTTGAACGAAACTTAAATTTAATACAGTTTTATAGAAGCTAATTTTCATATGATTTTTTGCATGGACTTCCATCATAACCTTCCTTTGTAACATATATAAATCATACGAAACGTTTCGTATCATTTGGAACAGTCCTCGATTTAATTTGATTTTTATACTGATACTAGTGTATAATATACTAAGGTTTTCTGACCGAATCTTGCATTTCGAAAAGTTTCATATAATCTAATTTTCAGATGATTTTTTTGCATGGACTTCCATCATAACCTTCCCTCGTAAAATAAAAAAATGATCTGAAATGTTTCGTATCATTTCGAGCAGTGCTCGATTTAATTTGATTTTTTGACTTATATTAGTATAAACTAATGTATAATATACTATAGTGTTTTGACCAAAAATTGCATTTAGAAACGTTTTATAGAAACGAATTTTCAGATGATTTTTTGCATGGACTTCCATCATAACCTTCCCTCGTAAAATATAAAAATTATCTGAAAATTTTCGTATCATTTCGAGCAGTCCTCAATTTAATTTGATTCTTTGACCAAAATTAGTTTAAACTAGTGTATAATATATTATAGTTTTTTGACCGAAATTTTCATTACTAAAAGTATTCTAAAAGCTAATTTCAGATGATTTTTTGCATGGACTTCTATCATAACCTTCCTATGTAACATGTATAAATGATCTGAAAAGTTCCGTATCATTTGGAACAGTCCTCGATTTAATTTGTCTTTTTAACTGAAACTATTGTATAATATACTATAGTTTTTTGACCGAATCTTGCATTTCGAAAAGTTTCATAGATGCTAATTTTCATATGATTTTTTTCATGGACTTCTATCATAACCTTCCTTTGTAACATATATAAATGATCAAAAAAGTTACGTATCATTTGGAACAGTCCTCGATTTAATTTGAATTTTTGAACGAAACTAGTGTATAATATACTATGGTTTTTTGGCCGAAACTTGCATTTCGAAAGGTTTCATAGAATCTAATTTTCAGATGATTTTTTGCATGGACAACCTTCCCTCGTAAAATATATAAATAATCTGAAAAGTTTCGTATCATTTCGAGCAGTCCTCGATTTAATTTGATTCTTTGACCGAAATTAGTATAAACTAGTGTATAATATACTATTGTTTTTTGAACGAAACTTGAATTTAATAAAGTTTTATAGAAGCTAATTTTCAGATGATTTTTTGCATGGACTTCCATCATAACCTTCCTTTGTAACATATATAAATCATACGAAACGTTTCGTATCATTTGGAACAGTCCTCGATTTAATTTGACTTTTTGACTGATACTAGTGTATAATATACTAAGGTTTTCTGACCGAATCTTGCATTTCGAAAAGTTTCATATAATCTAATTTTCAGATGATTTTTTTGCATGGACTTCCATCATAACCTTCCCTCGTAAAATAAAAAAATGATCTGAAATGTTTCGTATCATTTCGAGCAGTGCTCGATTTAATTTGATTTTTTGACTTATATTAGTATAAACTAATGTATAATATACTATAGTGTTTTGACCAAAAATTGCATTTAGAAACGTTTTATAGAAACGAATTTTCAGATGATTTTTTGCATGGACTTCCATCATAACCTTCCCTCGTAAAATATAAAAATTATCTGAAAATTTTCGTATCATTTCGAGCAATCCTCAATTTAATTTGATTCTTTGACCAAAATTAGTTTAAACTAGTGTATAATATATTATAGTTTTTTGACCGAAATTTTCATTACTAAAAGTTTTCTAAAAGCTAATTTCAGATGATTTTTTGCATGGACTTCTATCATAACCTTCCTATGTAACATGTATAAATGATCTGAAAAGTTCCGTATCATTTGGAACAGTCCTCGATTTAATTTGTCTTTTTAACTGAAACTATTGTATAATATACTATAGTTTTTTGACCGAATCTTGCATTTCGAAAAGTTTCATAGATGCTAATTTTCATTTGATTTTTTTCATGGACTTCTATCATAACCTTCCTTTGTAACATATATAAATGATCAAAAAAGTTACGTATCATTTGGAACAGTCCTCGATTTAATTTGAATTTTTGAACGAAACTAGTGTATAATATACTATGGTTTTTTGGCCGAAACATGCATTTCGAAAGGTTTCATAGAATCTAATTTTCAGATGATTTTTTGCATGGACAACCTTCCCTCGTAAAATATTTAAATAATCTGAAAAGTGTCGTATCATTTCGAGCAGTCCTCGATTTAATTTGATTCTTTGACCGAAATTAGTATAAACTAGTGTATAATATACTATTGTTTTTTGAACGAAACTTGAATTTAATAAAGTTTTATAGAAGCTAATTTTCAGATGATTTTTTGCATGGACTTCCATCATAACCTTCCTTTGTAACATATATAAATCATACGAAACATTTCGTATCATTTGGAACAGTCCTCGATTTAATTTGACTTTTTGACTGATACTAGTGTATAATATACTAAGGTTTTCTGACCGAATCTTGCATTTCGAAAAGTTTCATATAATCTAATTTTCAGATGATTTTTTTGCATGGACTTCCATCATAACCTTCCCTCGTAAAATAAAAAAATGATCTGAAATGTTTCGTATCATTTCGAGCAGTGCTCGATTTAATTTGATTTTTTGACTTATATTAGTATAAACTAATGTATAATATACTATAGTGTTTTGACCAAAAATTGCATTTAGAAACGTTTTATAGAAACGAATTTTCAGATGATTTTTTGCATGGACTTCCATCATAACCTTCCCTCGTAAAATATAAAAATTATCTGAAAATTTTCGTATCATTTCGAGCAATCCTCAATTTAATTTGATTCTTTGACCAAAATTAGTTTAAACTAGTGTATAATATATTCTAGTTTTTTGACCGAAATTTTCATTACTAAAAGTTCTCTAAAAGCTAATTTCAGATGATTTTTTGCATGGACTTCTATCATAACCTTCCTATGTAACATGTATAAATGATCTGAAAAGTTCCGTATCATTTGGAACAGTCCTCGATTTAATTTGTCTTTTTAACTGAAACTATTGTATAATATACTATAGTTTTTTGACCGAATCTTGCATTTCGAAAAGTTTCATAGATGCTAATTTTCATTTGATTTTTTTCATGGACTTCTATCATAACCTTCCTTTGTAACATATATAAATGATCAAAAAAGTTACGTATCATTTGGAACAGTCCTCGATTTAATTTGAATTTTTGAACGAAACTAGTGTATAATATACTATGGTTTTTTGGCCGAAACATGCATTTCGAAAGGTTTCATAGAATCTAATTTTCAGATGATTTTTTGCATGGACAACCTTCCCTCGTAAAATATTTAAATAATCTGAAAAGTGTCGTATCATTTCGAGCAGTCCTCGATTTAATTTGATTCTTTGACCGAAATTAGTATAAACTAGTGTATAATATACTATTGTTTTTTTGAACGAAACTTGAATTTAATACAGTTTTATAGAAGCTAATTTTCATATGATTTTTTGCATGGACTTCCATCATAACCTTCCTTTGTAACATATATAAATCATACGAAACGTTTCGTATCATTTGGAACAGTCCTCGATTTAATTTGACTTTTTGACTGATACTAGTGTATAATATACTAAGGTTTTCTGACCGAATCTTGCATTTCAAAAAGTTTCATATAATCTAATTTTCAGATGATTTTTCTGCATGGACTTCCATCATAACCTTCCCTCGTAAAATAAAAAAATGATCTGAAATGTTTCGTATCATTTCGAGCAGTGCTCGATTTAATTTGAATTTTTGACTTATATTAGTATAAACTAATGTATAATCTACTATAGTGTTTTGACCAAAAATTGCATTTAGAAACGTTTTATAGAAACGAATTTTCAGATGATTTTTTGCATGGACTTCCATCATAACCTTCCCTCGTAAAATATAAAAATTATCTGAAAATTTTCGTATCATTTCGAGCTGTCCTCAATTTAATTTGATTCTTTGACCAAAATTAGTTTAAACTAGTGTATAATATATTATAGTTTTTTGACCGAAATTTTCATTTCTAAAAGTTTTCTAAAAGCTAATTTCAGATGATTTTTTGCATGGACTTCTATCATAACCTTCCTATGTAACATGTATAAATGATCTGAAAAGTTCCGTATCATTTGGAACAGTCCTCGATTTAATTTGACTTTTTAACTGAAACTATTGTATAATATACTATAGTTTTTTGACCGAATCTTGTATTTCGAAGAGTTTCATAGATGCTAATTTTCATATGATTTTTTTCATGGACTTCTATCATAACCTTCCTTTGTAACATATATAAATGATCAAAAAAGTTACGTATCATTTGGAACAGTCCTCGATTTAATTTGAATTTTTGAACGAAACTAGTGTATAATATACTATGGTTTTTTGGCCGAAACTTGCATTTCGAAAGGTTTCATAGAATCTAATTTTCAGATGATTTTTTGCATGGAAAACCTTCCCTCGTAAAATATATAAATAATCTGAAAAGTTTCGTATCATTTCGAGCAGTCCTCGATTTAATTTGATTCTTTGACCGAAATTAGTATAAACTAGTGTATAATATACTATTGTTTTTTGAACGAAACTTGAATTTAATAAAGTTTTATAGAAGCTAATTTTCAGATGATTTTTTGCATGGACTTCCATCATAACCTTCCTTTGTAACATATATAAATCATACGAAATGTTTCGTATCATTTGGAACAGTCCTCGATTTAATTTGACTTTTTGACTGATACTAGTGTATAATATACTAAGGTTTTCTGACCGAATCTTGCATTTCGAAAAGTTTCATATAATCTAATTTTCAGATGGTTTTTTTGCATGGACTTCCATCATAACCTTCCCTCGTAAAATAAAAAAATGATCTGAAATGTTTCGTATCATTTCGAGCAGTGCTCGATTTAATTTGATTTTTTGACTTATATTAGTATAAACTAATGTATAATATACTATAGTGTTTTGACCAAAAATTGCATTTAGAAACGTTTTATAGAAACGAATTTTCAGATGATTTTTTGCATGGACTTCCATCATAACCTTCCCTCGTAAAATATAAAAATTATCTGAAAATTTTCGTATCATTTCGAGCTGTCCTCAATTTAATTTGATTCTTTGACCAAAATTAGTTTAAACTAGTGTATAATATATTATAGTTTTTTGACCGAAATTTTCATTTCTAAAAGTTTTCTAAAAGCTAATTTCAGATGATTTTTTGCATGGACTTCTATCATAACCTTCCTATGTAACATGTATAAATGATCTGAAAAGTTCCGTATCATTTGGAACAGTCCTCGATTTAATTTGACTTTTTAACTGAAACTATTGTATAATATACTATAGTTTTTTGACCGAATCTTGTATTTCGAAAAGTTTCATAGATGCTAATTTTCATATGATTTTTTTCATGGACTTCTATCATAACCTTCCTTTGTAACATATATAAATGATCAAAAAAGTTACGTATCATTTGGAACAGTCCTCGATTTAATTTGAATTTTTGAACGAAACTAGTGTATAATATACTATGGTTTTTTGGCCGAAACTTGCATTTCGAAAGGTTTCATAGAATCTAATTTTCAGATGATTTTTTGCATGGAAAACCTTCCCTCGTAAAATATATAAATAATCTGAAAAGTTTCGTATCATTTCGAGCAGTCCTCGATTTAATTTGATTCTTTGACCGAAATTAGTATAAACTAGTGTATAATATACTATTGTTTTTTGAACGAAACTTGAATTTAATAAAGTTTTATAGAAGCTAATTTTCAGATGATTTTTTGCATGGACTTCCATCATAACCTTCCTTTGTAACATATATAAATCATACGAAATGTTTCGTATCATTTGGAACAGTCCTCGATTTAATTTGACTTTTTGACTGATACTAGTGTATAATATACTAAGGTTTTCTGACCGAATCTTGCATTTCGAAAAGTTTCATATAATCTAATTTTCAGATGGTTTTTTTGCATGGACTTCCATCATAACCTTCCCTCGTAAAATAAAAAAATGATCTGAAATGTTTCGTATCATTTCGAGCAGTGCTCGATTTAATTTGATTTTTTGACTTATATTAGTATAAACTAATGTATAATATACTATAGTGTTTTGACCAAAAATTGCATTTAGAAACGTTTTATAGAAACGAATTTTCAGATGATTTTTTGCATGGACTTCCATCATAACCTTCCCTCGTAAAATATAAAAATTATCTGAAAATTTTCGTATCATTTCGAGCAGTCCTCAATTTAATTTGATTCTTTGACCAAAATTAGTTTAAACTAGTGTATAATATATTATAGTTTTTTGACCGAAATTTTCATTACTAAAAGTTTTCTAAAAGCTAATTTCAGATGATTTTTTGCATGGACTTCTATCATAACCTTCCTATGTAACATGTATAAATGATCTGAAAAGTTCCGTATCATTTGGAACAGTCCTCGATTTAATTTGTCTTTTTAACTGAAACTATTGTATAATATACTATAGTTTTTTGACCGAATCTTGCATTTCGAAAAGTTTCATAGATGCTAATTTTCATATGATTTTTTTCATGGACTTCTATCATAACCTTCCTTTGTAACATATATAAATGATCAAAAAAGTTACGTATCATTTGGAACAGTCCTCGATTTAATTTGAATTTTTGAACGAAACTAGTGTATAATATACTATGGTTTTTTGGCCGAAACTTGCATTTCGAAAGGTTTCATAGAATCTAATTTTCAGATGATTTTTTGCATGGACAACCTTCCCTCGTAAAATATATAAATAATCTGAAAAGTTTCGTATCATTTCGAGCAGTCCTCGATTTAATTTGATTCTTTGACCGAAATTAGTATAAACTAGTGTATAATATACTATTGTTTTTTGAACGAAACTTGAATTTAATAAAGTTTTATAGAAGCTAATTTTCAGATGATTTTTTGCATGGACTTCCATCATAACCTTCCTTTGTAACATATATAAATCATACGAAACGTTTCGTATCATTTGGAACAGTCCTCGATTTAATTTGACTTTTTGACTGATACTAGTGTATAATATACTAAGGTTTTCTGACCGAATCTTGCATTTCGAAAAGTTTCATATAATCTAATTTTCAGATGATTTTTTTGCATGGACTTCCATCATAACCTTCCCTCGTAAAATAAAAAAATGATCTGAAATGTTTCGTATCATTTCGAGCAGTGCTCGATTTAATTTGATTTTTTGACTTATATTAGTATAAACTAATGTATAATATACTATAGTGTTTTGACCAAAAATTGCATTTAGAAACGTTTTATAGAAACGAATTTTCAGATGATTTTTTGCATGGACTTCCATCATAACCTTCCCTCGTAAAATATAAAAATTATCTGAAAATTTTCGTATCATTTCGAGCAGTCCTCAATTTAATTTGATTCTTTGACCAAAATTAGTTTAAACTAGTGTATAATATATTATAGTTTTTTGACCGAAATTTTCATTACTAAAAGTTTTCTAAAAGCTAATTTCAGATGATTTTTTGCATGGACTTCTATCATAACCTTCCTATGTAACATGTATAAATGATCTGAAAAGTTCCGTATCATTTGGAACAGTCCTCGATTTAATTTGTCTTTTTAACTGAAACTATTGTATAATATACTATAGTTTTTTGACCGAATCTTGCATTTCGAAAAGTTTCATAGATGCTAATTTTCATTTGATTTTTTTCATGGACTTCTATCATAACCTTCCTTTGTAACATATATAAATGATCAAAAAAGTTACGTATCATTTGGAACAGTCCTCGATTTAATTTGAATTTTTGAACGAAACTAGTGTATAATATACTATGGTTTTTTGGCCGAAACATGCATTTCGAAAGGTTTCATAGAATCTAATTTTCAGATGATTTTTTGCATGGACAACCTTCCCTCGTAAAATATTTAAATAATCTGAAAAGTGTCGTATCATTTCGAGCAGTCCTCGATTTAATTTGATTCTTTGACCGAAATTAGTATAAACTAGTGTATAATATACTATTGTTTTTTTGAACGAAACTTGAATTTAATACAGTTTTATAGAAGCTAATTTTCATATGATTTTTTGCATGGACTTCCATCATAACCTTCCTTTGTAACATATATAAATCATACGAAACGTTTCGTATCATTTGGAACAGTCCTCGATTTAATTTGACTTTTTGACTGATACTAGTGTATAATATACTAAGGTTTTCTGACCGAATCTTGCATTTCAAAAAGTTTCATATAATCTAATTTTCAGATGATTTTTCTGCATGGACTTCCATCATAACCTTCCCTCGTAAAATAAAAAAATGATCTGAAATGTTTCGTATCATTTCGAGCAGTGCTCGATTTAATTTGAATTTTTGACTTATATTAGTATAAACTAATGTATAATCTACTATAGTGTTTTGACCAAAAATTGCATTTAGAAACGTTTTATAGAAACGAATTTTCAGATGATTTTTTGCATGGACTTCCATCATAACCTTCCCTCGTAAAATATAAAAATTATCTGAAAATTTTCGTATCATTTCGAGCTGTCCTCAATTTAATTTGATTCTTTGACCAAAATTAGTTTAAACTAGTGTATAATATATTATAGTTTTTTGACCGAAATTTTCATTTCTAAAAGTTTTCTAAAAGCTAATTTCAGATGATTTTTTGCATGGACTTCTATCATAACCTTCCTATGTAACATGTATAAATGATCTGAAAAGTTCCGTATCATTTGGAACAGTCCTCGATTTAATTTGACTTTTTAACTGAAACTATTGTATAATATACTATAGTTTTTTGACCGAATCTTGTATTTCGAAAAGTTTCATAGATGCTAATTTTCATATGATTTTTTTCATGGACTTCTATCATAACCTTCCTTTGTAACATATATAAAAGTTACGTATCATTTGGAACAGTCCTCGATTTAATTTGAATTTTTGAACGAAACTAGTGTATAATATACTATGGTTTTTTGGCCGAAACTTGCATTTCGAAAGGTTTCATAGAATCTAATTTTCAGATGATTTTTTGCATGGAAAACCTTCCCTCGTAAAATATATAAATAATCTAAAAAGTTTCGTATCATTTCGAGCAGTCCTCGATTTAATTTGATTCTTTGACCGAAATTAGTATAAACTAGTGTATAATATACTATTGTTTTTTGAACGAAACTTGAATTTAATAAAGTTTTATAGAAGCTAATTTTCAGATGATTTTTTGCATGGACTTCCATCATAACCTTCCTTTGTAACATATATAAATCATACGAAACGTTTCGTATCATTTGGAACAGTCCTCGATTTAATTTGACTTTTTGACTGATACTAGTGTATAATATACTAAGGTTTTCTGACCGAATCTTGCATTTCGAAAAGTTTCATATAATCTAATTTTCAGATGGTTTTTTTGCATGGACTTCCATCATAACCTTCCCTCCTAAAATAAAAAAATGATCTGAAATGTTTCGTATCATTTCGAGCAGTGCTCGATTTAATTTGATTTTTTGACTTATATTAGTATAAACTAATGTATAATATACTATAGTGTTTTGACCAAAAATTGCATTTAGAAACGTTTTATAGAAACGAATTTTCAGATGATTTTTTGCATGGACTTCCATCATAACCTTCCCTCGTAAAATATAAAAATTATCTGAAAATTTTCGTATCATTTCGAGCAGTCCTCAATTTAATTTGATTCTTTGACCAAAATTAGTTTAAACTAGTGTATAATATATTATAGTTTTTTGACCGAAATTTTCATTACTAAAAGTTTTCTAAAAGCTAATTTCAGATGATTTTTTGCATGGACTTCTATCATAACCTTCATATGTAACATGTATAAATGATCTGAAAAGTTCCGTATCATTTTGAACATCCTCGATTTAATTTGTCTTTTTAACTGAAACTATTGTATAATATACTATAGTTTTTTGACCGAATCTTGCATTTCGAAAAGTTTCATAGATGCTAATTTTCATATGATTTTTTTCATGGACTTCTATCATAACCTTCCTTTGTAACATATATAAATGATTAAAAAAGTTACGTATCATTTGGAACAGTCCTCGATTTAATTTGAATTTTTGAACGAAACTAGTGTATAATATACTATGGTTTTTTGGCCGAAACTTGCATTTTGAAAGGTTTCATAGAATCTAATTTTCAGATGATTTTTTGCATGGACAACCTTCCCTCGTAAAATATATAAATAATCTGAAAAGTTTCGTATCATTTCGAGCAGTCCTCGATTTAATTTGATTCTTTGACCGAAATTAGTATAAACTAGTGTATAATATACTATTGTTTTTTGAACGAAACTTGAATTTAATAAAGTTTTATAGAAGCTAATTTTCAGATGATTTTTTGCATGGACTTCCATCATAACCTTCCTTTGTAACATATATAAATCATACGAAACGTTTCGTATCATTTGGAACAGTCCTCGATTTAATTTGACTTTTTGACTGATACTAGTGTATAATATACTAAGGTTTTCTGACCGAATCTTGCATTTCGAAAAGTTTCATATAATCTAATTTTCAGATGATTTTTTTGCATGGACTTCCATCATAACCTTCCCTCGTAAAATAAAAAAATGATCTGAAATGTTTCGTATCATTTCGAGCAGTGCTCGATTTAATTTGATTTTTTGACTTATATTAGTATAAACTAATGTATAATATACTATAGTGTTTTGACCAAAAATTGCATTTAGAAACGTTTTATAGAAACGAATTTTCAGATGATTTTTTGCATGGACTTCCATCATAACCTTCCCTCGTAAAATATAAAAATTATCTGAAAATTTTCGTATCATTTCGAGCAGTCCTCAATTTAATTTGATTCTTTGACCAAAATTAGTTTAAACTAGTGTATAATATATTATAGTTTTTTGACCGAAATTTTCATTACTAAAAGTTTTCTAAAAGCTAATTTCAGATGATTTTTTGCATGGACTTCTATCATAACCTTCCTATGTAACATGTATAAATGATCTGAAAAGTTCCGTATCATTTGGAACAGTCCTCGATTTAATTTGTCTTTTTAACTGAAACTATTGTATAATATACTATAGTTTTTTGACCGAATCTTGCATTTCGAAAAGTTTCATAGATGCTAATTTTCATATGATTTTTTTCATGGACTTCTATCATAACCTTCCTTTGTAACATATATAAATGATCAAAAAAGTTACGTATCATTTGGAACAGTCCTCGATTTAATTTGAATTTTTGAACGAAACTAGTGTATAATATACTATGGTTTTTTGGCCGAAACTTGCATTTCGAAAGGTTTCATAGAATCTAATTTTCAGATGATTTTTTGCATGGACAACCTTCCCTCGTAAAATATATAAATAATCTGAAAAGTTTCGTATCATTTCGAGCAGTCCTCGATTTAATTTGATTCTTTGACCGAAATTAGTATAAACTAGTGTATAATATACTATTGATTTTTGAACGAAACTTGAATTTAATAAAGTTTTATAGAAGCTAATTTTCAGATGATTTTTTGCATGGACTTCCATCATAACCTTCCTTTGTAACATATATAAATCATACGAAACGTTTCGTATCATTTGGAACAGTCCTCTATTTAATTTGACTTTTTGACTGATACTAGTGTATAATATACTAAGGTTTTCTGACCGAATCTTGCATTTCGAAAAGTTTCATATAATCTAATTTTCAGATGATTTTTTTGCATGGACTTCCATCATAACCTTCCCTCGTAAAATAAAAAAATGATCTGAAATGTTTCGTATCATTTCGAGCAGTGCTCGATTTAATTTGATTTTTTGACTTATATTAGTATAAACTAATGTATAATATACTATAGTGTTTTGACCAAAAATTGCATTTAGAAACGTTTTATAGAAACGAATTTTCAGATGATTTTTTGCATGGACTTCCATCATAACCTTCCCTCGTAAAATATAAAAATTATCTGAAAATTTTCGTATCATTTCGAGCAGTCCTCAATTTAATTTGATTCTTTGACCAAAATTAGTTTAAACTAGTGTATAATATATTATAGTTTTTTGACCGAAATTTTCATTACTAAAAGTTTTCTAAAAGCTAATTTCAGATGATTTTTTGCATGGACTTCTATCATAACCTTCCTATGTAACATGTATAAATGATCTGAAAAGTTCCGTATCATTTGGAACAGTCCTCGATTTAATTTGTCTTTTTAACTGAAACTATTGTATAATATACTATAGTTTTTTGACCGAATCTTGCATTTCGAAAAGTTTCATAGATGCTAATTTTCATATGATTTTTTTCATGGACTTCTATCATAACCTTCCTTTGTAACATATATAAATGATCAAAAAAGTTACGTATCATTTGGAACAGTCCTCGATTTAATTTGAATTTTTGAACGAAACTAGTGTATAATATACTATGGTTTTTTGGCCGAAACTTGCATTTCGAAAGGTTTCATAGAATCTAATTTTCAGATGATTTTTTGCATGGACAACCTTCCCTCGTAAAATATATAAATAATCTGAAAAGTTTCGTATCATTTCGAGCAGTCCTCGATTTAATTTGATTCTTTGACCGAAATTAGTATAAACTAGTGTATAATATACTATTGATTTTTGAACGAAACTTGAATTTAATAAAGTTTTATAGAAGCTAATTTTCAGATGATTTTTTGCATGGACTTCCATCATAACCTTCCTTTGTAACATATATAAATCATACGAAACGTTTCGTATCATTTGGAACAGTCCTCTATTTAATTTGACTTTTTGACTGATACTAGTGTATAATATACTAAGGTTTTCTGACCGAATCTTGCATTTCGAAAAGTTTCATATAATCTAATTTTCAGATGATTTTTTTGCATGGACTTCCATCATAACCTTCCCTCGTAAAATAAAAAAATGATCTGAAATGTTTCGTATCATTTCGAGCAGTGCTCGATTTAATTTGATTTTTTGACTTATATTAGTATAAACTAATGTATAATATACTATAGTGTTTTGACCAAAAATTGCATTTAGAAACGTTTTATAGAAACGAATTTTCAGATGATTTTTTGCATGGACTTCCATCATAACCTTCCCTCGTAAAATATAAAAATTATCTGAAAATTTTCGTATCATTTCGAGCAGTCCTCAATTTAATTTGATTCTTTGACCAAAATTAGTTTAAACTAGTGTATAATATATTATAGTTTTTTGACCGAAATTTTCATTACTAAAAGTTTTCTAAAAGCTAATTTCAGATGATTTTTTGCATGGACTTCTATCATAACCTTCCTATGTAACATGTATAAATGATATGAAAAGTTCCGTATCATTTGGAACATCCTCGATTTAATTTGTCTTTTAAACTGAAACTATTGTATAATATACTATAGTTTTTTGACCGAATCTTGCATTTCGAAAAGTTTCATAGATGCTAATTTTCATATGATTTTTTTCATGGACTTCTATCATAACCTTCCTTTGTAACATATATAAATGATCAAAAAAGTTACGTATCATTTGGAACAGTCCTCGATTTAATTTGAATTTTTGAACGAAACTAGTGTATAATATACTATGGTTTTGCCGAAACTTGCATTTTGAAAGGTTTCATAGAATCTAATTTTCAGATGATTTTTTGCATGGACAACCTTCCCTCGTAAAATATATAAATAATCTGAAAAGTTTCGTATCATTTCGAGCAGTCCTCGATTTAATTTGATTCTTTGACCGAAATTAGTATAAACTAGTGTATAATATACTATTGTTTTTTGAACGAAACTTGAATTTAATAAAGTTTTATAGAAGCTAATTTTCAGATGATTTTTTGCATGGACTTCCATCATAACTTTCCTTTGTAACATATATAAATCATACGAAACGTTTCGTATCATTTGGAACAGTCCTCGATTTAATTTGACTTTTTGACTGATACTAGTGTATAATATACTAAGGTTTTCTGACCGAATCTTGCATTTCGAAAAGTTTCATATAATCTAATTTTCAGATGATTTTTTTGCATGGACTTCCATCATAACCTTCCCTCGTAAAATAAAAAAATGATCTGAAATGTTTCGTATCATTTCGAGCAGTGCTCGATTTAATTTGATTTTTTGACTTATATTAGTATAAACTAATGTATAATATACTATAGTGTTTTGACCAAAAATTGCATTTAGAAACGTTTTATAGAAACGAATTTTCAGATGATTTTTTGCATGGACTTCCATCATAACCTTCCCTCGTAAAATATAAAAATTATCTGAAAATTTTCGTATCATTTCGAGCAGTCCTCAATTTAATTTGATTCTTTGACCAAAATTAGTTTAAACTAGTGTATAATATATTATAGTTTTTTGACCGAAATTTTCATTACTAAAAGTTTTCTAAAAGCTAATTTCAGATGATTTTTTGCATGGACTTCTATCATAACCTTCCTATGTAACATGTATAAATGATCTGAAAAGTTCCGTATCATTTGGAACAGTCCTCGATTTAATTTGTCTTTTTAACTGAAACTATTGTATAATATACTATAGTTTTTTGACCGAATCTTGCATTTCGAAAAGTTTCATAGATGCTAATTTTCATATGATTTTTTTCATGGACTTCTATCATAACCTTCCTTTGTAACATATATAAATGATCAAAAAAGTTACGTATCATTTGGAACATTCCTCGATTTAATTTGAATTTTTGAACGAAACTAGTGTATAATATACTATGGTTTTTTGGCCGAAACTTGCATTTCGAAAGGTTTCATAGAATCTAATTTTCAGATGATTTTTTGCATGGACAACCTTCCCTCGTAAAATATATAAATAATCTGAAAAGTTTCGTATCATTTCGAGCAGTCCTCGATTTAATTTGATTCTTTGACCGAAATTAGTATAAACTAGTGTATAATATACTATTGTTTTTTGAACGAAACTTGAATTTAATAAAGTTTTATAGAAGCTAATTTTCAGATGATTTTTTGCATGGACTTCCATCATAACCTTCCTTTGTAACATATATAAATCATACGAAACGTTTCGTATCATTTGGAACAGTCCTCGATTTAATTTGACTTTTTGACTGATACTAGTGTATAATATACTAAGGTTTTCTGACCGAATCTTGCATTTCGAAAAGTTTCATATAATCTAATTTTCAGATGATTTTTTTGCATGGACTTCCATCATAACCTTCCCTCGTAAAATAAAAAAATGATCTGAAATGTTTCGTATCATTTCGAGCAGTGCTCGATTTAATTTGATTTTTTGACTTATATTAGTATAAACTAATGTATAATATACTATAGTGTTTTGACCAAAAATTGCATTTAGAAACGTTTTATAGAAACGAATTTTCAGATGATTTTTTGCATGGACTTCCATCATAACCTTCCCTCGTAAAATATAAAAATTATCTGAAAATTTTCGTATCATTTCGAGCAGTCCTCAATTTAATTTGATTCTTTGACCAAAATTAGTTTAAACTAGTGTATAATATATTATAGTTTTTTGACCGAAATTTTCATTACTAAAAGTTTTCTAAAAGCTAATTTCAGATGATTTTTTGCATGGACTTCTATCATAACCTTCCTATGTAACATGTATAAATGATCTGAAAAGTTCCGTATCATTTGGAACAGTCCTCGATTTAATTTGTCTTTTTAACTGAAACTATTGTATAATATACTATAGTTTTTTGACCGAATCTTGCATTTCGAAAAGTTTCATAGATGCTAATTTTCATTTGATTTTTTTCATGGACTTCTATCATAACCTTCCTTTGTAACATATATAAATGATCAAAAAAGTTACGTATCATTTGGAACAGTCCTCGATTTAATTTGAATTTTTGAACGAAACTAGTGTATAATATACTATGGTTTTTTGGCCGAAACATGCATTTCGAAAGGTTTCATAGAATCTAATTTTCAGATGATTTTTTGCATGGACAACCTTCCCTCGTAAAATATTTAAATAATCTGAAAAGTGTCGTATCATTTCGAGCAGTCCTCGATTTAATTTGATTCTTTGACCGAAATTAGTATAAACTAGTGTATAATATACTATTGTTTTTTTGAACGAAACTTGAATTTAATACAGTTTTATAGAAGCTAATTTTCATATGATTTTTTGCATGGACTTCCATCATAACCTTCCTTTGTAACATATATAAATCATACGAAACGTTTCGTATCATTTGGAACAGTCCTCGATTTAATTTGACTTTTTGACTGATACTAGTGTATAATATACTAAGGTTTTCTGACCGAATCTTGCATTTCAAAAAGTTTCATATAATCTAATTTTCAGATGATTTTTCTGCATGGACTTCCATCATAACCTTCCCTCGTAAAATAAAAAAATGATCTGAAATGTTTCGTATCATTTCGAGCAGTGCTCGATTTAATTTGAATTTTTGACTTATATTAGTATAAACTAATGTATAATCTACTATAGTGTTTTGACCAAAAATTGCATTTAGAAACGTTTTATAGAAACGAATTTTCAGATGATTTTTTGCATGGACTTCCATCATAACCTTCCCTCGTAAAATATAAAAATTATCTGAAAATTTTCGTATCATTTCGAGCTGTCCTCAATTTAATTTGATTATTTGACCAAAATTAGTTTAAACTAGTGTATAATATATTATAGTTTTTTGACCGAAATTTTCATTTCTAAAAGTTTTCTAAAAGCTAATTTCAGATGATTTTTTGCATGGACTTCTATCATAACCTTCCTATGTAACATGTATAAATGATCTGAAAAGTTCCGTATCATTTGGAACAGTCCTCGATTTAATTTGTCTTTTTAACTGAAACTATTGTATAATATACTATAGTTTTTTGACCGAATCTTGCATTTCGAAAAGTTTCATAGATGCTAATTTTCATATGATTTTTTTCATGGACTTCTATCATAACCTTCCTTTGTAACATATATAAATGATCAAAAAAGTTACGTATCATTTGGAACATTCCTCGATTTAATTTGAATTTTTGAACGAAACTAGTGTATAATATACTATGGTTTTTTGGCCGAAACTTGCATTTCGAAAGGTTTCATAGAATCTAATTTTCAGATGATTTTTTGCATGGACAACCTTCCCTCGTAAAATATATAAATAATCTGAAAAGTTTCGTATCATTTCGAGCAGTCCTCGATTTAATTTGATTCTTTGACCGAAATTAGTATAAACTAGTGTATAATATACTATTGTTTTTTGAACGAAACTTGAATTTAATAAAGTTTTATAGAAGCTAATTTTCAGATGATTTTTTGCATGGACTTCCATCATAACCTTCCTTTGTAACATATATAAATCATACGAAACGTTTCGTATCATTTGGAACAGTCCTCGATTTAATTTGACTTTTTGACTGATACTAGTGTATAATATACTAAGGTTTTCTGACCGAATCTTGCATTTCGAAAAGTTTCATATAATCTAATTTTCAGATGATTTTTTTGCATGGACTTCCATCATAACCTTCCCTCGTAAAATAAAAAAATGATCTGAAATGTTTCGTATCATTTCGAGCAGTGCTCGATTTAATTTGATTTTTTGACTTATATTAGTATAAACTAATGTATAATATACTATAGTGTTTTGACCAAAAATTGCATTTAGAAACGTTTTATAGAAACGAATTTTCAGATGATTTTTTGCATGGACTTCCATCATAACCTTCCCTCGTAAAATATAAAAATTATCTGAAAATTTTCGTATCATTTCGAGCAGTCCTCAATTTAATTTGATTCTTTGACCAAAATTAGTTTAAACTAGTGTATAATATATTATAGTTTTTTGACCGAAATTTTCATTACTAAAAGTTTTCTAAAAGCTAATTTCAGATGATTTTTTGCATGGACTTCTATCATAACCTTCCTATGTAACATGTATAAATGATCTGAAAAGTTCCGTATCATTTGGAACAGTCCTCGATTTAATTTGTCTTTTTAACTGAAACTATTGTATAATATACTATAGTTTTTTGACCGAATCTTGCATTTCGAAAAGTTTCATAGATGCTAATTTTCATTTGATTTTTTTCATGGACTTCTATCATAACCTTCCTTTGTAACATATATAAATGATCAAAAAAGTTACGTATCATTTGGAACAGTCCTCGATTTAATTTGAATTTTTGAACGAAACTAGTGTATAATATACTATGGTTTTTTGGCCGAAACTTGCATTTCGAAAGGTTTCATAGAATCTAATTTTCAGATGATTTTTTGCATGGACAACCTTCCCTCGTAAAATATATAAATAATCTGAAAAGTTTCGTATCATTTCGAGCAGTCCTCGATTTAATTTGATTCTTTGACCGAAATTAGTATAAACTAGTGTATAATATACTATTGTTTTTTGAACGAAACTTGAATTTAATAAAGTTTTATAGAAGCTAATTTTCAGATGATTTTTTGCATGGACTTCCATCATAACCTTCCTTTGTAACATATATAAATCATACGAAACGTTTCGTATCATTTGGAACAGTCCTCGATTTAATTTGACTTTTTGACTGATACTAGTGTATAATATACTAAGGTTTTCTGACCGAATCTTGCATTTCGAAAAGTTTCATATAATCTAATTTTCAGATGATTTTTTTGCATGGACTTCCATCATAACCTTCCCTCGTAAAATAAAAAAATGATCTGAAATGTTTCGTATCATTTCGAGCAGTGCTCGATTTAATTTGATTTTTTGACTTATATTAGTATAAACTAATGTATAATATACTATAGTGTTTTGACCAAAAATTGCATTTAGAAACGTTTTATAGAAACGAATTTTCAGATGATTTTTTGCATGGACTTCCATCATAACCTTCCCTCGTAAAATATAAAAATTATCTGAAAATTTTCGTATCATTTCGAGCAGTCCTCAATTTAATTTGATTCTTTGACCAAAATTAGTTTAAACTAGTGTATAATATATTATAGTTTTTTGACCGAAATTTTCATTACTAAAAGTTTTCTAAAAGCTAATTTCAGATGATTTTTTGCATGGACTTCTATCATAACCTTCCTATGTAACATGTATAAATGATCTGAAAAGTTCCGTATCATTTGGAACAGTCCTCGATTTAATTTGTCTTTTTAACTGAAACTATTGTATAATATACTATAGTTTTTTGACCGAATCTTGCATTTCGAAAAGTTTCATAGATGCTAATTTTCATTTGATTTTTTTCATGGACTTCTATCATAACCTTCCTTTGTAACATATATAAATGATCAAAAAAGTTACGTATCATTTGGAACAGTCCTCGATTTAATTTGAATTTTTGAACGAAACTAGTGTATAATATACTATGGTTTTTTGGCCGAAACATGCATTTCGAAAGGTTTCATAGAATCTAATTTTCAGATGATTTTTTGCATGGACAACCTTCCCTCGTAAAATATTTAAATAATCTGAAAAGTGTCGTATCATTTCGAGCAGTCCTCGATTTAATTTGATTCTTTGACCGAAATTAGTATAAACTAGTGTATAATATACTATTGTTTTTTTGAACGAAACTTGAATTTAATACAGTTTTATAGAAGCTAATTTTCATATGATTTTTTGCATGGACTTCCATCATAACCTTCCTTTGTAACATATATAAATCATACGAAACGTTTCGTATCATTTGGAACAGTCCTCGATTTAATTTGACTTTTTGACTGATACTAGTGTATAATATACTAAGGTTTTCTGACCGAATCTTGCATTTCAAAAAGTTTCATATAATCTAATTTTCAGATGATTTTTCTGCATGGACTTCCATCATAACCTTCCCTCGTAAAATAAAAAAATGATCTGAAATGTTTCGTATCATTTCGAGCAGTGCTCGATTTAATTTGAATTTTTGACTTATATTAGTATAAACTAATGTATAATCTACTATAGTGTTTTGACCAAAAATTGCATTTAGAAACGTTTTATAGAAACGAATTTTCAGATGATTTTTTGCATGGACTTCCATCATAACCTTCCCTCGTAAAATATAAAAATTATCTGAAAATTTTCGTATCATTTCGAGCAGTCCTCAATTTAATTTGATTCTTTGACCAAAATTAGTTTAAACTAGTGTATAATATATTATAGTTTTTTGACCGAAATTTTCATTTCTAAAAGTTTTCTAAAAGCTAATTTCAGATGATTTTTTGCATGGACTTCTATCATAACCTTCCTATGTAACATGTATAAATGATCTGAAAAGTTCCGTATCATTTGGAACAGTCCTCGATTTAATTTGACTTTTTAACTGAAACTATTGTATAATATACTATAGTTTTTTGACCGAATCTTGTATTTCGAAAAGTTTCATAGATGCTAATTTTCATATGATTTTTTTCATGGACTTCTATCATAACCTTCCTTTGTAACATATATAAATGATCAAAAAAGTTACGTATCATTTGGAACAGTCCTCGATTTAATTTGAATTTTTGAACGAAACTAGTGTATAATATACTATGGTTTTTTGGCCGAAACTTGCATTTCGAAAGGTTTCATAGAATCTAATTTTCAGATGATTTTTTGCATGGAAAACCTTCCCTCGTAAAATATATAAATAATCTGAAAAGTTTCGTATCATTTCGAGCAGTCCTCGATTTAATTTGATTCTTTGACCGAAATTAGTATAAACTAGTGTATAATATACTATTGTTTTTTGAACGAAACTTGAATTTAATAAAGTTTTATAGAAGCTAATTTTCAGATGATTTTTTGCATGGACTTCCATCATAACCTTCCTTTGTAACATATATAAATCATACGAAACGTTTCGTATCATTTGGAACAGTCCTCGATTTAATTTGACTTTTTGACTGATACTAGTGTATAATATACTAAGGTTTTCTGACCGAATCTTGCATTTCGAAAAGTTTCATATAATCTAATTTTCAGATGGTTTTTTTGCATGGACTTCCATCATAACCTTCCCTCGTAAAATAAAAAAATGATATGAAATGTTTCGTATCATTTCGAGCAGTGCTCGATTTAATTTGATTTTTTGACTTATATTAGTATAAACTAATGTATAATATACTATAGTGTTTTGACCAAAAATTGCATTTAGAAACGTTTTATAGAAGCGAATTTTCAGATGATTTTTTGCATGGACTTCCATCATAACCTTCCCTCGTAAAATATAAAAATTATCTGAAAATTTTCGTATCATTTCGAGCAGTCCTCAATTTAATTTGATTCTTTGACCAAAATTAGTTTAAACTAGTGTATAATATATTATAGTTTTTTGACCGAAATTTTCATTACTAAAAGTTTTCTAAAAGCTAATTTCAGATGATTTTTTGCATGGACTTCTATCATAACCTTCCTATGTAACATGTATAAATGATCTGAAAAGTTCCGTATCATTTGGAACAGTCCTCGATTTAATTTGTCTTTTTAACTGAAACTATTGTATAATATACTATAGTTTTTTGACCGAATCTTGCATTTCGAAAAGTTTCATAGATGCTAATTTTCATATGATTTTTTTCATGGACTTCTATCATAACCTTCCTTTGTAACATATATAAATGATCAAAAAAGTTACGTATCATTTGGAACAGTCCTCGATTTAATTTGAATTTTTGAACGAAACTAGTGTATAATATACTATGGTTTTTTGGCCGAAACTTGCATTTCAAAAGGTTTCATAGAATCTAATTTTCAGATGATTTTTTGCATGGACTTCCATCACAACCTTACCTCTTAAAATATAAAAATGATCTGAAAAGTATCGTATCATTTCGAGCAGTCCTCGTTTTAATTTGATTCTTTGACCGAAATTAGTATAAACTAGTGTATAATATACTATGATTTTTTGAACGAAACTTGAATTTAATAAAGTTTTATAGAAGCTAATTTTCAGATGATTTTTTGCATGGACTTCCATCATAACCTTCCTTTGTAACATATATAAATGATACGAAAAGTTTCGTATCATTTGGAACAGTCCTCGATTTAATTTGACTTTTTGACTGATACTAGTGTATAATATACTGAGGTTTTCTGCCGAATCTTGCATTTCGAAAAGTTTCATATAATCTAATTTTCAGATGATTTTTTTGCATGGACTTCCATCATAACCTTCCCTCGTAAAATAAAAAAATGATCTGAAATGTTTCGTATCATTTCGAGCAGTGCTCGATTTAATTTGATTTTTTGACTTATATTAGTATAAACTAATGTATAATATACTATAGTTTTTCGACCAAAAATTGCATTTAGAAAAGTTTTATAGAAACGAATTTTCAGATGATTTTTTGCATGGACTTCCATCGTTACCTTCCCTCGTAAAATGTAAAAATTATCTGAAAATTTTCGTATCATTTCGAGTAGTCCTCAATTTAATTTGATTCTTTGACCAAAATTAGTTTAAACTAGTGTATAATATACTATAGTTTTTTGACCGAAACTTGCATTTCTAAAAGTTTTATAGAAGCTAATTTCAGATGATTTTTTGCATGGACTTCTATCATAACCTTCCTTTGTAACATGTGTAAATGATCTGAAAAGTTCCGTATCATTTGGAACAGTCCTCGATTTAATTTGACTTTTTAACTGAAACTGTTGTATAATATACTATAGTTTTTTGACCGAAAGTTGCATTTCGAAAAGTTTCATATAAGCTAATTTTCATATGATTTTTTTCATGGACTTCTATCATAACCTTCCTTTGTAACATATATAAATGATCTGAAAAGTTACGTATCATTTGGAACAGTCCTCGATTTAATTTGAATTTTTGAACGAAACTAGTGTATAATATACTATGGTTTTTGTCTGAAACTTGCATATCAAAAAGTTTCATAGAATCTAATTTTAAGATGATTTTTTGCATGGACTTCCATCACAACCTTCCCTCTTAAAATATAAAAATGATCTGAAAAAGTATCGTATCATTTCGAGCAGTCCTCGATTTAATTTGATTCTTTGACCGAAATTAGTATAAACTAGTGTATAATATACTATGGTTTTTTGAACGAAACATGAATTTATTAAAGTTTTATAGAAGCTAAATTTCAGATGATTTTTTTCATGGACTTCCATCATAACCTTCCTTTGTAACATATATAAATGATACGAAAAGTTTCGTATCATTTGGAACAGTCCTCGATTTAATTTGACTTTTTGACTGATACTAGTGTATAATATACTATGGTTTTCTGACCGAATCTTGCATTTCAAAAAGTTTCATATAATCTAATTTTCAGATGATTTTTCTGCATGGAATTCCATTATAACCTTCCCTCGTAAAATAAAAAAAGATCTGAAATGTTTCGTATCGTTTCGAGCAGTCCTCGATTTAATTTGATTTTTTTGACTTATATTAGTATAAACTAATGTATAATATACTATAGTTTTTTGACCAAAAATTGCATTTAGAAAAGTTTTATAGAAACAAATTTTTAGATAATATTTTGCATGGACTTCCATCATAACCTTCCCTCTTAAAATATAAAAATTATCTGACAATTTTCGTATCATTTTGAGCAGTCCTCAATTTAATTTGATTCTTTGACCAAAATTAGTTTAAACTAGTGTATAATATACTATAGTTTTTGACTGAAACTTGCATTTCGAAACGTTTTATAGAAGCTAATTTCAGATGATTTTTTGCATGTACTTTTATCAAAACCTTCCTTTGTAACATATATAAATGATCTGAAAAGTTCCGTATCATTTGGAACAGTCCTCGATTTAATTTGACTTTTTAACTGAAACTATTGTATAATATACTATACTTTTTTGACCGAATCTTGCATTTCGAAAAGTTTCATTGAAGCTAATTTTCATATGATTTTTTTCATGAACTTCTATCATAACCTTCCTTTGTAACATATATAACTGATCTGAAAAGTTACGTATCATTTGGAACAATCCTCGATTTAATTTGAATTTTTGAACGAAACTAGTGTATAATATACTATGGTTTTTTGGCCGAAACTTGCATTTCGAAAAGTTTCATAGCATCTAATTTTCAGATGATTTTTTGCATGGACTTCCATCATAACCTTCCCTCTTAAAATATAAAAATGATCTAAAAAGTATCGTATCATTTCGAGCAGTCCTCGATTTAATTTGATTATTTGACCGAAATTAGTATAAACTAGTGTATAATATACTATGGTTTTTTGAACGAAACTTGAGTTTAATAAAGTTTTATAGAAGCTAATTTTCAGATGATTTTTTGCATGAACTTCAATCATAACCTTCCTTTGTAACATATATAATTGATACGAAAAGTTTCGTATCATTTGGAACAGTCATCGTTTTAATTTGACTTTTTGACTGATACTAGTGTATAATATACAATGGTTTTCTGACCGAATCTTGCATTTCGAAAAGTTTCATATAATCTAATTTTCAGATGATTTTTCTGCATGGAATTCCATCATAACCTTCCCTTGTAAAATAAAAAAATGATCTGAAATGTTTCGTATCGTTTCGAGCAGTCCTCGATTTAATTTGATTTTTTGACTTATATTAGTATAAACTAATGTATAATGTACTATAGTTTTTTGACCAAAAATTGCATTTAGAAAAGTTTTATAGAAACAAATTTTCAGATGATTTTTTGCATGGACTTCCATCATAACCTTCCATCAAAAAATATACAAATTATCTGAAAATTTTCGTATCATTTTAAGCAGTCCTCAATTTAATTTGATTCTTTGACCAAAATTAGTTTTAACTAGTGTATAATATACTATAGTTTTTGACTGAAACATGCATTTCTAAACGTTTTATAGAAGCTAATTTCAGATGATTTTTTGCATGTACTTCTATCAAAACCTTCCTTTGTAACATATATAAATGATCTGAAAAGTTCCGTAACATTTGGAACAGTCCTCGATTTAATTTGACTTTTTAACTGAAACTATTGTATAATATACTATAGTTTTTTGACCGAATCTTGCATTTCGAAAAGTTTCATAGAAGCTAATTTTCATATGATTTTTTTCATGAACATCTATCATAACCTTCCTTTGTAACATATATAACTGATTTGAAAAGTTACGTATCATTTGGAACATTCCTCGATTTAATTTGAATTTTTGAACGAAACTAGTGTATAATATACTATTGTTTTTTGGCTGAAACTTGCATTTCGAAAAGTTTCATAGAATCTAATTTTCAGATGATTTTTTGCATGGACTTCCATCATAACCTTCCCTCTTAAAATATAAAAATGATTTGAAAAGTATCGTATCATTTCGAGCAGTCCTCGATTTAATTTGATTCTTTGACCGTAATTAGTATAAACTAGTGTATAATATACTATGGTTTTTTGTACGAAACTTGAATTTAATAATGTTTTATAGAAGCTAATTTTCAGATGATATTTTGCAAGGACTTCCATCATAACCTTCCTTTGTAACATATATAAATGAGACGAAAAGTTTCGTATCATTTGGAAAAGTCCTCGTTTTAATTTGACTTTTTGACTGATACTAGTGTATAATATACTATGGTTTTCTGACCGAAACTTGCATTTCGAAAATTTTCATAGAATCTAATTTTCAGATGATTTTTTTGCATGGAATTCCATCATAACCTTCCCTCGTAAAATATAAAAATGATCTGAAAAGTTTCGTATCATTTTGAACAGTCCTCGATTTAATTTGATTCTTTGACCGAAATTAATATAAACTAGTGTATAATATACTATAGTTTTTTGACCAAAACTTGCATTTCAAAAAGTTTTATAGAAGCTAATTTTCAGATGATTTTTTGCATGGACTTCCATCATAACCTTCCCTCGTAAAATATAAAAATTATCTGAAAATTTTCGTATCATTTTGAGCAGTCCTTAATTTAATTTGATTCTTTGACCAAAATTAGTTTAAACTAGTGTATAATATACTATAGTTTTTTAACCGAAACTTGCATTTCTAAAATTTTTATAGAAGCTAATTTCAGATGATTTTTTGCATGGACTTCTATCATAACCTTCCTTTGTAACATATATAAATGATCTAAAAAGGTCCGTATCATTTGGAACAGTCCTAGATTTAATTTGACTTTTTGAACGAAACTAGTGTATAATATACTACGGAGTTTTGGCCGAAACTTGCATTTCGAAAAGTTTCATAGAATCTAATTTTCAGATGATTTTTTGCATTGATTTCCATCATAACCTTCACTCTTAAAATATAAAAATGATCTGAAAAGTATCGTATCATTTCGAGCAGTCCTCGATTTAATTTGATTCTTTTACCGAAATTAGTATAAACTAGTGTATAGTATACTATTGTTTATTGACCGAAACTTGAATTTAATAAAGTTTTATAGAAGCTAATTTTAAGATGATTTTTTGCCTGGACTTCCATCATAACCTTCCTTTTTAACATATATAAATGATACGAAAAGTTTCGTATCATTTGGAACAGTCCTCGATTTAATTTTACTTTTTGACTGATACTAGTGTATAATATACTATGGTTTTCTGACTGAATCTTGCATTTCGAAAAGTTTCATATAATCTAATATTCAGATGATTTTTTTGCATGGAATTCCATCATAACCTTCCCTCGTAAAATAAAAAAATTATCTGAAATGTTTCGTATCATTTCGAGCAGTCCTCGATTTAATTTGATTTTTTGACTTATATTAGTATAAACTAATGTATAATATACTATAGTTGTTTGACCAAATATTGTATTTCGAAAAGTTTCATAGAGTCTAATTTTCAATTGATTATTTGCAAGGACTTCCATCATAACCTTCCCTCGTAAAATATAAAAATGATCTGAAACGTTTCGTATCATTTCGAGCAATCCTCAATTTAATTTGATTATTTGACCGAAATTAGTATAAACTAGTGTATAATATACTATAGTTTTTTTACCGAAACTTGGATTTCAAAAAGTTTTATAGAAGCTAATTTCAGATGATTTTTTGATGGACTTCTATCATAACCTTCCTTTGTAACATATATAAATTATCTGAAAAGTTCCGTATCATTTGGAACAGTCCTCGATTTAATTTGACTTTTTGACTTAAACTAGTGTATAATATACTATAGTTTTTTGACCGAATCTTGCATTTCAAAAAGTTTTATAGAAGCTAATTTTCAGATGATTTTTTGGATGGACTTATATCATAACCTTCCATTGTAACATATATAAATGATCTGAAAAGTTTCGTATCATTTGGAACAATCCTTTATTTAATTTGATTATTTGAAAGAAATTAGTATAAACTAGTGTATAATATACTATAGTTTTTTGACCCAAACTTGCATTTCGAAAAGTTTTATAGAAGCTAATTTCAGATGATTTTTTGAAGGATTTCTATCATAACCTTCCTTTGTAACATATATAAATGATCTAAAAAGTTCCGTATCATTTGGAACAATCCTCGATTTAATTTGACTTTTTAAATGAAACTAGTGTATAATATACTATAGTTTTTTTGACCGAATCTTGCATTTCGAAACGTTTTATAGAAGCTAATTTTGAGATAATTTTTTGGATAGACTTATATCATAACCTTCCATTGTAACATATATAAATGATCTGAAAAGTTACGTATCATATGGAACAGTCCTCGATTTAATTTGAATTTTTGAACGAAACTAGTGTATAATATATTATGGGTTTTTGGCCGAAACTTGCATTTCGAAAAGTTTCATAGAATCTATTTTTCAAATTATTTTTTGCATGGACTTCCATCATAACCTTCCCTCGTAAAATATAAAAATTATCTGAAAAGTTTCGTATCATTTCGAGCAGTCCTCGATTTAATTTGATTCTTTGACAGAAATTAGTATTAACTAGTGTATAATATACTATAGTTTTTTGACCGAAATGTGCATTTCGAAAAGTTTCATAGAAGCTAATTTTCAGATGATTTTTTTCATGGACTACCATCATAAACCCCCTTTGTAACATATATAAATGATCTGAAAAGTTTCGTATCATTTGGAACAGTCCTCGATTTAATTTGACTTTTTGACCGAAACGAGTGTATATTATACTATAGTTTTCTGACCGCAACTTGTATTTCGAAAATTTTCGTAGAATCTTATTTTCAGATGATTGTTTGCATGGATTTCCATCATAACTTTCCTTCGTAAAATATAAAAATGATCTGATAAGTTTCGTATCATTTCGAACAATCCTCGATTTAATTTGATTCTTTGACCGAAATTAATATAAACTAGTGTATAATATAGTATGGTTTTTTGACCAAAACATGCATTTCAAAAAGATTTATAGAAGCTAATTTTCAGATTATTTTTTGCATGTACTTCCATCATAACCTTCCTTTTTAACATATATAAATGATATGAAAAGTTTCGTATTATTTGGAACAATCCTCGATTTAATTTGACTTTATGACTGATACTATTGTATAATATACTATGGTTTTCTGATCGAAACTTGCATTTCGAAAAAGTTTCATAGAATCTAATTTTCAGATGATTTTTTGAAAAGACTTCCATCATAACCTTCCGTCGTAAAATAAAAAATTGATCTTAAATGTTTCGTATCATTTCGAGCAGTCCTCGATTTAATTTGATTTTTTGACCGATATTAGTATAAACTAATGTATAATATACTATAGTTTTTTGATCGGAAATTGCATTTAGAAAAGTTTTTCAGAAACGAATTTTCAGATGATTTTTTGCATGGACTTCCATCATAACCTTCCCTCATTAATATAAAAATTATCTGAAAATTTTCGTATCATTTCGAGCAGTCCTTGATTTAATTTGATTCTTTGACCGAGATTATTATAAACTAGTGTATAATATACTATAGTTTTTTGACCGAAACTTGCATTTCAAAAAGTTTTATAGAAGCTAATTTCAGATGATTTTTTGCATGGACTTCTATCATAACATTCCTTTGTAACATATATAAATTATCTGAAAAGTTCCGTATCATTTGGAACAGTCCTAGATTTAAGTTGACTTTTTGACTGAAACTAGTGTATAATATACTATATTTTTTTGACCGAATCTTGCATTTCGAAAAGTTTTATAGAAGCTAATTTTCAGATGATTTTTCGGATGAACTTATATCATAACCTTCCATTGTAACATATATAAATGATGTGAAAAGTTTCATATCATTTGGAACAGTCCTCGATTTAATTTGAATTTTTGACCGAAACTAGTGTATAATAATATACTATGGTTTTCTGATCGAAAATTGCATTTTTAAAAGTTTCATAGAATCTAATTTTCAGATGATTTTTTGGATGGAATTCCATCATAACCTTCCCTCATAAAATATAAAAATTATCTGAAAAGTTTTGTATCATTTCGAGCAGTCCTCGATTTAATTTGATTATTTTAAAGAAATTAGTATAAACTAGTGTATAATATACTATAGTTTTTTGACCGAAACTTAAATTTCACAAAGATTCCTAGAAGCTAATTTTCAGATGTTTTTTTTGCATGGACTACCATCATAACTCCCCTTTGTAACATATATAAATGATCTGAAAAGTTTCGTATCATTTGGAACAGTCCTCGATTTAATTTGACTTTTTGACCGAAACTAGTGTATAATATACTATTGTTTTCAGACCGAAACTTGAATTTCGAAAAGTTTCATAGAATCTAATTTTCCGATGATTTTTTGCATGGACTTCCATCATAACCTTCCCTTATAAAATATAAAAATGATCTAAAAAGTTTCGTATCATTTCTAGCAGTCCTCGATTTAATTTGATTATTTGACCGAAATTAGTATAAACTAGTGTATAATATACTATAGTTTTTTGACCGAAAATTGAATTTCAAAAAGTTTTATAGAAGCTAATTTCAAATGATTTTTTGATGGACTTCTATCATAACCTTCCTTTCTAACATATATAAATGATCTGAAAAGTTCCGTATCATTTGGAACAACCCTCGATTTAATTTGACTTTTTGACTGAAACTAGTGTATAATATACTATAGTTTTTTGACCGAATCTTGCATTTCAAAAAGTTTTATAGAAGCTAATTTTCAGATGATTTTTTGGATGGACTTATATCATAACCTTCCATTTTAACATATGTAAATGATCTGAAAAGTTTCGAATCATTTGGAACAATCTTCGATTTAATTTGAATTTTTGAACGAAACTAGTGTATAATATACTACGGTTTTTTTGCCGAAACTTGCATTTCGAAAAGTTTCATAGAATCTAATTTTCAGATTATTTATTGCGTGGACTTCCATAATAACCTTCCCTCTTAAAATATAAAAATTATTTGAAAAGGTTAGTATCATTTCGAGCAGTCCTCGATTTAATTTGATTCTTTGAAAGAAATTAGTATAAACTAGTGTATAATATACTATAGTTTTTTGACCAAAACTTGCATTTCGAAAAGTTTCATAGAAGCTAATTTTCAGATGATTTTTTGCATGGACTACCATCATAAACCCCCTTTGAAACAAATATAAATGATCTGAAAAGTTTCGTATCATTTGGAACAGTCCTCGATTTAATTTAACTTTTTGACCGAAACTAGTGTATATTATACTATGGTTTTTTGACCGAAACTTGCATTTCAAAAAGTTTTATAGAAGCTAATTTTCAGATTATTTTTTACATGTACTTCCATCATAACCTTCCTTTTTAACATATATAAATGATATGAAAAGTTTCGTATCATTTGGAACAATCCTCGATTTAATTTGACTTTTTGACTAATACTATAGTATAATATACTATGGTTTTCTAACCGAAACATGCATTTCGAAAAAGATTCATAGAATCTAATTTTCAGATGATTTTTTGAAAGGACTTCCATCATATCCTTCCCTCGTAAAATAAAAAAATTGATCTTAAAAGATTCTTATCATTTCGAGCAGTCCTCGATTTAATTTGATTTTTTGACCGATATTAGTATAAACTAATGTATAATATACTATAGTTTTTTGATCGGAAATTGCATTTAGAAAAGTTTTAAAGAAACGAATTTTCAGATAATTTTTTGCATGGACTTCCATCATAACCTTCCCTCATAAATATAAAAATTATCTGAAAATTTTCGTATCATTTCGAGCAGTCCTTGATTTAATTTGATTCTTTGACCGAGATTATTATAAACTAGTGTATAATATACTATAGTTTTTTGACCGAAACTTGCATTTCAAAAAGTTTTATAGAAGCTAATTTCAGATGATTTTTTGCATGGACTTCTATCATAACATTACTTTGTAACATATATAAATGATCTGAAATGTTCCGAATCATTTGGAACAGTCCTAGATTTAATTCGACTTTTTGACTGAAACTAGTGAATAATATACTATTGTTTTTTGACCGAATCTTGCATTTCGAAAAGTTTTATAGAAGCTAATTTTCAGATGATTTTTTGGATGAACTTATATCATAACCTTCCATTGTTACATATATAAATGATGTGAAAAGTTTCATATCATTTGGAACAGTCCTCAATTTAATTTGAATTTTTGACTGAAACTAGTCTATAATAATATACTATGGTTTTCTGATCGAAACTTGCATTTTTAAAAGTTTCATAGAATCTAATTTTCAGATGAATTTTTTGATGGAATTCCATCATAACCTTCCCTCATAAAATATAAAAATTATCTGAAAAGTTTTGTATCATTTCGAGCAGTCCTCGATTTAATTTGATTATTTGAAAGATATTAGTATAAACTAGTGTATAATATACTTTTGTTTTTTGACCGAAACTTATATTTCGCAAAGATTCATTGAAGCTAATTTTAAGATTTTTTTTTCATGGACTACCATCATAACCCCCCTTTGTAACATATATAAATGATATGAAAAGTTTCGTATCATTTGGAACAGTCCTCGATTTAATTTGACTTTTTGACCGAAACTAGTGTATAATATACTATGGTTTTCTGACCGAAACTTGCATTTCAAAAAGTTTCATAGAATCTAATTTTCAGATGATTTTTTGCATGGATTTCCATCATAACCTTCCCTCATAAAATATAAAAATGATCTAAAAAGTTTCGTATCATTTCGAGCAGTCCTCGATTTAATTTGATTATTTGACCGAAATTAGTATAAACTAGTGTATAATATACTATAGATTTTTGACCGAAACTTGCATTTCAAAAAGTTTTATAGAAGCTAATTTCAAATGATTTTTTGATGGACTTCTATCATAACCTTCCTTTCTAACATATATAAATGATCTGAAAAGTTTCGTATCATTTGGAACAGCCCTTGATTTAATTTGACTTTTTGACTGAAACAAGTGTATAATATACTATAGTTTTTTTGACCGAATCTTGCATTTCAAAAAGTTTTATAGAAGCTAATTTTCAGATGATTTTTTGGATGGACTTATATCATAACCTTCCATTTTAACATATATAAATGATCTGAAAAGTTTCGTATCATTTGGAACAGTCTTCGATTTAATTTGAATTTTTGAACGAAACTAGTCTATAATATACTACGATTTTTTGGCCGAAACTTGCATTTCGAAAAGTTTCATAGAATCTAATTTTCAGATTATTTATTGCATGGACTTCCATAATAACCTTCCCTCTTAAAATATAAAAATTATTTGAAAAGGTTCGTATCATTTCGAGCAGTCCTCGATTTAATTTGTTTCTTTGACATAAATTAGTATAAACTAGTGTATAATATACTATAGTTTTTGACCAAAACTTGCATTTCGAAAAGTTTCTTAGAAGCTAATTTTCAGATGATTTTTTTGCATGGACTACCATCATAACCCCCCATTGTAACATATATAAATGATCTAAAAAGTTTCGTATCATTTGGAACAGTCCTCGATTTAATTTGACTTTTTGACCGAAACTAGTGTATAATATATTATGGTTTTCTGACCGAAAATTGCATTTCGAAAATTTTCATAGAATCTAATTTTCAGATGATTTTTTGCATGGATTTCCATCATAACCTTCCCTCGTAAAATATAAAACAGATCTGAAAAGTTTCGTATCATTTCGAGCAGTCCTCAATTTAATTTGATTCTTTGACCGAAATTAATATAAACTAGTGTATAATATACTATGGTTTTTTGACCAAAACTTGCATTTCAAAAGGTTTTATAGAAGCTAATTTTCAGAATATTTTTTGCATGTACTTCCATCATAACCTTCCTTTGTAACATATACAAATGATATGAAAAGTTTCGTATCTTTTGGAACAATCCTCGATTTAATTTGACTTTTTGATTGATACTATTGTATAATATACTATGGTTTTCTGACAAAAAACTTGCATTTCGAAAAAGATTCATAGAATCTAATTTTCAGATGATTTTTTGAAAGGACTTCCATCATAACCTTCCCTCGTAAAATAAAAAAAATGATCTTAAAAGTTTCGTATCATTTCGAGCAGTACTCGATTTAATTTGATTTTTTGACCGATATTAGTATAAATTAATGTATAATATACTATAGTTTTTTGATCGGAAATTGCATTTAGAAAAGTTTTACAGAAACAAATTTTCAGATGATTTTTTGCATGGACTTCCATCATAACCTTCCCTCATAAATATAAAAATTATCTGAAAATTTTCGTATCATTTCGAGCAGTCCTTGATTTAATTTGATTCTTTGACCGAGATTATTATAAACTAGTGTATAATATACTATAGTTTTTTGACTGATACTATAGTATAATATACTATGGTTTTCTAACCGAAACTTGCATTTCGAAAAAGATTCATAGAATCTAATTTTCAGATGATTTTTTGAAAGGACTTCCATCATAACCTTCCCTCGTAAAATAAAAAAATTGATCTTAAAACTTTCGTATCATTTCGAGCAGTCCTCGATTTAATTTGATTTTTTGACCTATATTAGTATAAACTAATGTATAATATACTATAGTTTTTTGATCGGAAATTGCATTTAGAAAAGTTTTACAGAAACGAATTTTCAGATGATTTTTTGCATGGACTTCCATCATAATCTTCCCACATAAATATAAAAATTATCTGAAAATTTTCGTATCATTTCGAGCAGTCCTTGATTTAATTTGATTCTTTGACCGAGATTATTATAAACTAGTGTATAATATACTATAGTTTTTTGACCGAAACTTGCATTTCGAAAAGTTTTATAGAAGCTAATTTCAGATGATTTTTTGCATGGACTTCTATCATAACATTCCTTTGTAACATATATAAATGATCTGAAAAGTTCCGTATCATTTGGAACAGTCCTAGATTTAATTTGACTTTTTGACTGAAACTAGTGTATAATATACTATAGTTTTTTGACCGAATCTTGCATTTCGAAAAGTTTTATAGAAGCTAATTTTCAGATGATTTTTTGGATGAACTTATATCATAACCTTCCATTGTAACATATATAAATGATGTGAAAAGTTTCATATCATTTGGAACAGTCCTCGATTTAATTTGAATTTTTGACCGAAACTAGTGTATAATAATATACTATGGTTTTCTGATCGAAACTTGCATTTTTAAAAGTTTCATAGAATCTAATTTTCAGATGAATTTTTGGATGGAATTCCATCATAACCTTCCCTCATAAAATATAAAAATTATCTGAAAAGTTTTGTATCATTTCGAGCAGTCCTCGATTTAATTTGATTATTTGAAAGAAATTAGTATAAACTAGTGTATAATATACTTTTGTTTTTTGACCGAAACTTATATTTCGCAAAGATTCATAGAAGCTAATTTTAAGATTTTTTTTCATGGACTACCATCATAACCCCCCTTTGTAACATATATAAATGATATGAAAAGTTTCGTATCATTTGGAACAGTCCTCGATTTAATTTGACTTTTTGACCGAAACTAGTGTATAATATACTATGGTTTTCTGACCGAAACTTGCATTTCAAAAAGTTTCATAGAATCTAATTTTCAGATGATTTTTTGCATGGACTTCTATCATAACCTTCCCTCGTAAAATATAGAAATGATCTAAAAAGTTTCGTATCATTTCGAGCAGTCCTCGATTTAATTTGATTATTTGACCGAAATTAGTATAAACTAGTGTATAATATACTATAGTTTTTTGACCGAAACATGCATTTCAAAATTTTTTATAGAAGCTAATTTCAAATGATTTTTTGATGGACTTCTATCACAACCTTCCTTTCTAACATATATAAATGATCTGAAAAGTTCCGTATCATTTGGAACAGCCCTTGATTTAATTTGACTTTTTGACTGAAACAAGTGTATAATATACTATAGTTTTTTTGACCGAATCTTGCATTTCAAAAAGTTTTATAGAAGCTAATTTTCAGATTATTTTTTGGATGGACTTATATCATAACCTTCCATTTTAACATATATAAATGATCTGAAAAGTTTCGTATCATTTGGAACAGTCTTCGATTTAATTTGAATTTTTGAACGAAACTAGTGTATAATATACTACGGTTTTTTGGCCGAAACTTGCATTTCGAAAAGTTTCATAGAATCTAATTTTCAGATTATTTATTGCTTGGACTTCCATAATAACCTTCCCTCTTAAAATATAAAAATTATTTGAAAATGTTCGTATCATTTCGAGCAGTCCTCGATTTAATTTGTTTATTTGACATAAATTAGTATAAACTAGTGTATAATATACTATAGTTTTTGACCAAAACTTGCATTTCAAAAAGTTTCTTAGAAGCTAATTTTCAGATGATTTTTTTGCATGGACTACCATCATAACCCCCCATTGTAACATATATAAATGATCTAAAAAGTTTCGTATCATTTGGAACAGTCCTCGATATAATTTGACTTTTTGACCGAAACTAGTGTATAATATATTATGGTTTTCTGACCGAAAATTGCATTTCGAAAATTTTCATAGAATCTAATTTTCAGATGATTTTTTGCATGGATTTCCATCATAACCTTCCCTCGTAAAATATAAAACAGATCTGAAAAGTTTCGTATCATTTCGAGCAGTCCTCAATTTAATTTGATTCTTTGACCGAAATTAATATAAACTAGTGTATAATATACTATGGTTTTTTGACCAAAACTTGCATTTCAAAAGGTTTTATAGAAGCTAATTTTCAGATTATTTTTTGCATGTACTTCCATCATAACCTTCCTTTGTAACATATACAAATGATATGAAAAGTTTCGTATCTTTTGGAACAATCCTCGATTTAATTTGACTTTTTGATTGATACTATTGTATAATATACTATGGTTTTCTGGAAAAAAACTTGCATTTCGAAAAAGATTCATAGAATCTAATTTTCAGATGATTTTTTGAAAGGACCTCCATCATAACCTTCCCTCGTAAAATAAAAAAAATGATCTTAAAAGTTTCGTATCATTTCGAGCAGTACTCGATTTAATTTGATTTTTTGACCGATATTAGTATAAATTAATGTATAATATACTATAGTTTTTTGATCGGAAATTGCATTTAGAAAAGTTTTACAGAAACAAATTTTCAGATGATTTTTTGCATGGACTTCCATCATAACCTTCCCTCATAAATATAAAAATTATCTGAAAATTTTCGTATCATTTCGAGCAGTCCTTGATTTAATTTGATTCTTTGACCGAGATTATTATAAACTAGTGTATAATATACTATAGTTTTTTGACCGAAACTTGCATTTCAAAAAGTTTTATAGAAGCTAATTTCAGATGATTTTTTGCATGGACTTCTATCATAACATTCCTTTGTAACATATATAAATGATCTGAAAAGTTCCGTATCATTTGGAACAGTCCTAGATTTAAGTTGACTTTTTGACTGAAACTAGTGTATAATATACTATATTTTTTTGACCGAATCTTGCATTTCGAAAAGTTTTATAGAAGCTAATTTTCAGATGATTTTTTGGATGAAATTATATCATAACCTTCCATTGTAACATATATAAATGATGTGAAAAGTTTCATATCATTTGGAACAGTCCTCGATTTAATTTGAATTTTTGACCGAAACTAGTGTATAATAATATACTATGGTTTTCTGATCGAAACTTGCATTTTTAAAAGTTTCATAGAATCTAATTTTCAGATGAATTTTTGGATGGAATTCCATCATAACCTTCCCTCATAAAATATAAAAATTATCTGAAAAGTTTTGTATCATTTCGAGCAGTCCTCGATTTAATTTGATTATTTGAAAGAAATTAGTATAAACTAGTGTATAATATACTTTTGTTTTTTGACCGAAACTTATATTTCGCAAAGATTCATAGAAGCTAATTTTAAGATTTTTTTTCATGGACTACCATCATAACCCCCCTTTGTAACATATATAAATGATATGAAAAGTTTCGTATCATTTGGAACAGTCCTCGATTTAATTTGACTTTTTGACCGAAACTAGTGTATAATATACTATGGTTTTCTGACCGAAACTTGCATTTCAAAAAGTTTCATAGAATCTAATTTTCAGATGATTTTTTGCATGGACTTCTATCATAACCTTCCCTCGTAAAATATAAAAATGATCTAAAAAGTTTCGTATCATTTCGAGCAGTCCTCGATTTAATTTGATTATTTGACTGAAATTAGTATAAACTAGTGTATAATATACTATAGTTTTTTGACCGAAACTTGCATTTCAAAAAGTTTTATAGAAGCTAATTTCAAATGATTTTTTGATGGACTTCTATCACAACCTTCCTTTCTAACATATATAAATGATCTTAAAAGTTCCGTATCATTTGGAACAGCCCTTGATTTAATTTGACTTTTTGACTGAAACTAGTGTATAATATACTATAGTTTTTTTGACCGAATCTTGCATTTCAAAAAGTTTTATAGAAGCTAATTTTCAGATGATTTTTTGGATGGACTTATATCATAACCTTCCATTTTAACATATCTAAATGATCTGAAAAGTTTCGTATCATTTGGAAAAGTCTTCGATTTAATTTGAATTTTTGAACGAAACTAGTGTATAATATACTACGGTTTTTTGGCCGAAACTTGCATTTCGAAAAGTTTCATAAAATCTAATTTTCAGATTATTTATTGCATGGACTTCCATAATAACCTTCCCTCTTAAAATATAAAAATTATTTGAAAAGGTTCGTATCATTTCGAGAAGTCCTCGATTTAATTTGTTTCTTTGACATAAATTAGTATAAACTAGTGTATAATATACTATAGTTTTTGACCAAAACTTGCATTTCGAAAAGTTTCTTAGAAGCTAATTTTCAGATGATTTTTTGCATGGACTACCATCATAACCCCCCATTGTAACATATATAAATGATCTAAAAAGTTTTGTATCATTTGGAACAGTCCTCGATTTAATTTGACTTTTTGACCGAAACTAGTGTATAATATACTATGGTTTTCTGACCGAAAATTGCATTTTGAAAATTTTCATAGAATCTAATTTTCAGATGATTTTTTGCATGGATTTCCATCATAACCTTCCCTCATAAAATATAAAAATGATCTGAAAAGTTTCGTATCATTTCAAGCAGTCCTCAATTTAATTTGATTCTTTGACCGAAATTAATATAAACTAGTGTATTACTATGGTTTTTTGACCAAAACATGCATTTCAAAAGGTTTTATAGAAGCTAATTTTCAGATTATTTTTTGCATGTACTTCCATCATAACCTTCCTTTGTAACATATATAAATGATATGAAAAGTTTCGTATCTTTTGGAACAATCCTCGATTTAATTTGACTTTTTGATTGATACTATTGTATAATATACTATGGTTTTCTGACCGAAACTTGCATTTCGAAAAAGTTTCATAGAATCTAATTTTCAGATGATTTTTTGCAAGGACTTCCATCATAACCTTCCCTCGTAAAATAACAAAAATGATCTTAAAAGTTTCGTATCATTTCGAGCAGTCCTCGATTTAATTTGATTTTTTTGACCGATATTAGTATAAACTAATGTATAATATACTATAGTTTTTTGATCGGAAATTGCATTAAGAAAAGTTTTACAGAAACGAATTTTCAGATATTTTTTGCATGGACTTCCATCATAACCTTCCCTCATAAAATATAAAAATTATCTGATAATTTTCGTATCATTTGACCGAGATTATTATAAACTAGTGTATAATATACTATAGTTTTTTGACCGAAATTTGCATTTCAAAAATTTTATAGAAGCTAATTTAAGATGATTTTTTGCATGGACTTCTATCATAACCTTCCTTTGTAACATATATAAATGATCTGAAAAGTTCCGTATCATATGGAATAGTCCTAGATTTAATTTGACTTTTTGACTGAAACTAGTGTATAATATACTATAGTTTTTTGACCGAATCTTGCATTTCGAAAAGTTTTATAGAATTAATTTTCAGATGATTTTTTGGGTGGATTTATATCATAACCTTCCTATGTAACTTATATATAAATGATCTGAAAAGTTTTGTATCATTTGGAACAGTCCTCGATTTAATTTGAATTTTTGAACGAAACTAGTGTATAATATACTATGGTTTTTTGGCCGAAACTTGCATTTTGAAAAGTATCATAGAATCTAATTTTCAGATGATTTTTTGCATGGACTTTCATCATAACCTTCCCTCATAAAATATAAAAATTATCTGAAAAGTTTCGTATCCTTTCGAGCAGTCCTCGATTTAATTTGATTATTTGAAAGAAATTAGTATAAACTAGTGTATAATATACTATAGTTTTTTGACCGAAACTTGCATTTCGAAAATATTCATAGAAGCTAATTTTAAGATGATTTTTTTCATGGACTACCATCATAACCCCCCTTGTAACATATATAAATGATCTTAAAAGTTTCGTATCATTTGGAACAGTCCTCGATTTAATTTGACTTTTTGATCGAAACTAGTGTATAATATATTATGGTTTTCTGACCGAAACATGCATATCGAAAAGTTTCTTAGAATCTAATTTTCAGATGATTTTTGCATGGACTTCCATCATAACCTTCCCTCATAAAATATAAAAATGATATAAAAAGTTACGTATCTTTTCGAGCAGTCCTTGATTTAATATGATTATTTGACCGAAATTAGTATAAACTAGTGTATAATATACTATAGTTTTTTGACCGAAACATGCATTTCAAAAAGTTTTATAGAAGCTAATTTCAGATGATTTTTTGATGGACTTCTGTCATAGCCTTCCTTTGTAACATATATAAATGATCTGAAAAGTACCGTAACATTTGGAACAATCCTCGATTTAATTTGACTTTTTGACTGAAACTAGTGTATAATATACTATAGTTTTTTGACCGAATCTTGCATTTCAAAACGTTTTATAAAAGCTAATATTCAGATGATGTTTTGGATTGACTTATATAATAACCTTCCATTGTAACATATATAAATGATCTGAAAAGTTTCGTATCATTTGGAACAATCCTCAATTTAATTTGAATTTTTGAACAAAACTAGTGTATAATATACTATGGTTTTTTGGCCGAAACTTGCATTTCGAAAATTTCATAGAATCTATTTTTCAAATTATTTTTTGCATGGACTTCCATCATAATCTTCCCTCATAAAATATAAAAATTATCTGAAAAGTTTCGTATCATTTCGAGCACTCCTCGATTTAATTTGATTCTTTGACAAAAATTAGTATAAACTAGTGTATAATATAATATAGTTTTTTGACCGAAACGTGCATTTCGAAAAGTTTAATAGAAGCTAATTTTCAGATGATTTTTTGCATGGACTACCATCATAACCCCCTTTGTAACATATATAAATGATCTGAAAAGTTTCGTATCATTTGGAACATTCCTCGATTTAATTTGACTTTTTGACTGAAACTAGTGTATATTATACTATAGTTTTCTGACCGAAACTTGCATTTCGAAAATTTTCATAGTATATAATTTTCAGATGATTTTTTGCATGGATTTCCATCATAACTTTCCCTCACAAAATATAAAAATGATCTGAAAAGTTTCGTATCATCTCGAACAATCCTCGATTTAATTTGATTCTTTGACCGAAATTAATATAAACTAGTGTATAATATACTATGGTTTTTTAACCAAAACATGCATTTCAAAAAGTTTTATAGAAGCTAATTTTCAGATTATTTTTTGCATGTACTTCCATCATAACCTTCCTTTGTAACATATATAAATGATATGAAAAGTTTCGTATCATTTGGAACAATCCTCGATTTAATTTGACTTTTTGACTGATACTATTGTATAATATACTATGGTTTTCTGACCGAAACTTGCATTTCAAAAAAATTTCAAAGAATCTAATTTTCAGATGATTTTTTGAAAAGACTTCCATCATAACCTTCCCTCGTAAAATAAAAAAATGATCTGAATATTTTTCTATCATTTCGAGTAGTCCTCGATTTAATTTGATTTTTTGACCGATATTAGTATAAACTAATGTATAATATACTATAGTTTTTTTTACCGAAAATTGCATTTAGAAAAGATTTATAGAAACGAATTTCATATGATTTTTTGAATGAACTTCCATCATAACCTTCCCTCATAAAATTTAAAAATTATCTTAAAAGTTTCGTATCATTTCGAGCAGTCCTCAATTTAATTTGATTCTTGACCGAAATTAGTATAAACTTAGTGTATAATATACTATAGTTTTTTTGACCGAAACATGCATTTCAAAAAGTTTTATAGAAGCTAATTTTAGATTATTTTTTGATGGATTTCTATCACAACCTTCCTTTATAACATATATAAATGATTTGAAAAGTTCCGTATCATTTGGATCAGCCCTCAATTTAATTTGACTTTTTGACTGAAATTAGTATAAACTAGTGTATAATATACTATAGTTTTTTTTACCGAAAATTGCATTTAGAAAAGATTTATAGAAACGAATTTCAGATGATTTTTTGAATGGACTTCCATCATAACCTTCCCTCATAGAATATAAAAATTATCTGAAACGTTTCGTATCATTTCGAGCAGTCCTCGATTTAATTTGATTCTTTGACCGAAATTAGTATAAACTAGTGTATAATATACTATAATTTTTTGACCGAAACATGCATTTCAAAAAGTTTTATAGAAGCTAATTTCAGATGATTTTTTGATGGATTTCTATCACAACCTTCCTTTGTAACATATATAAATGATTTGACAAGTTTCGTATCATTTGGATCAGCCCTCGATTTAATTTGACTTTTTGACTGAAACTAGTGTATAATATACTATAGTTTTTTGACCGAAACTTGCATTTCGAAAAGATTTATAGAAGCTAATTTTCAGATGATTTTTTGGATGGACTTATATCAGAACCTTCCATTGTAACATATATAAATGATATGAAAAGTTTCATATCATTTGGAACAATCCTTGATTTAATTTGAATTTTTGAACGAAACTAGTGTATAATAATATACTTTGGTTTTCTGATCGAAACTTGCATTTTGAAAAGTTACATAGAATCTAATTTTCAGATGACTTTTTGCATGGAATTCCATCATAACCTTCCCTCATAAAATATAAAAATTATCTGAAAAGTTTTGTATCATTTCGAGCAGTCCTCGATTTAATTTGATTATTTGAAAGAAATTAGTATAAACTAGTGTATAATATACTATAGTTTTTTGACCGAAACTTGCATTTTGCAAAGATTCATAGAAGCTAATTTTAAGATGATTTTTTTCATGGACTACCATCATCACCCCCCCTTGTAACATATATAAATGATCTGAAAAGTTTCGTATCATTTGGAACAGTCCTCGATTTAATTTGACTTTTTGACCGAAACTAGTGTATAATATACTATGGTTTTCTGACCGAAACTTGGATTTCGAAAAGTTTCATAGAATCTAATTTTCAGATGATTTTTTGTATGGACTTCCATCATAACCATCCCTCATAAAATATAAAAATGATCTAAAAAGTTTCGTATCATTTCGAGCAGTCCTCGATTTAATTTGATTATTTGACTAAAATTAGTATAAACTAGTGTATAATATACTATAGTTTTTTGACCGAAACTTGCATTTCAAAAAGTTTTATAGAAGCTAATTTCAGATGATTTTTTGATGGACTTCTATCATAACCTTCCTTTCTAACATATATAAATGATCTGAAAAGTTCCATATCATTTGGAACAACCCTCGATTTAATTTGAATTTTTGACTGAAACTAGTGTTAAATATACTATAGTTTTTTAACCGAATCTTGCATTTCGAAAAGTTTTATAGAAGCTAATTTCAGATGATTTTTTGGATGGACTTATATCATAACCTTCCATTTTAACATATATAAATGATCTGAAAAGTTTCGTATCATTTGGAACAGTCCTCGATTTAATTTGAATTTTTGAACGAAACTAGTGTATAATATACTATGGTTTTTTGGCCGAAACTTGCATTTCTACAAGTTTCATAGAATCTAATTTTCAGATTATTTATTGCATGGACTTCCATAATAACCTTCCCTCGTAAAATATAAAGATTATCTGAAAAGCTTCGTATCATTTCGAGCAGTCTTCGATTTAATTTGTTTCTTTGACAAAAATTAGTATAAACTAGTGTATAATATACTATAGTTTTTGACCGAAACTTGCATTTTGAAAAGTTTCATAGAAACTAGTGTATAATATTCTATGGATTTCTGACCGAAACTTGCATTTCAAAAAGTTTCATAGAATCTAATTTTTCAAATTATTTTTTGCATGGACTTCCATCATAACCTTCCCCCGTAAAATATAAAAATGATCTGAAAAGTTTCGTATCATTTCGAGCAATCCTCGATTTAATTTGATTCTTTGACCGAAATTAGTATAAACTAGTGTATAATATACAATAGTTTTTTGACCGAAACTTGCATTTCAAAAAGTTTTATAGAAATTAATTTCAAATTATTTTTTGTATGGACTTCTATTGTAACGCCTTAATTTTATATTTATTTTTGTGAAATAAATATTAATATTTTAAGGGCATAATTGAATTAATTGGTGAAAAGAGTATTTTATGAGAATAATAATAATAATATGAGGTGTACTATTATAATGTTGTTATTAGTTAAATAAAATAAAATAAAAGGGTTAGTTAAAGGTTTAAGGGGCAAAGGTGGAATTGTTGTTTCATAAAAAGAGGAATTAGGGAAACAAACTTCATTCATCGTATTTTGACGAAGAACAGAGAGGTCTGGAGAAAGAGGAGAAGAAAAGCAAGGTCAAGGATCGTAGATCACCAAGACCAAAAGTTGTGAAGGAAAGCTTCAATTTTAAGGTAAGGGGGGAGAAAAGGGTTTATGATTGATGATAGGACATAGAAGGGTAATTGGGAGTTCCTTCCTCCCTTAGGTATATTAAGAGATTATGATAATAATGATTGAATTGATGCAATATTGTGAAATTGTTGATGAATACGATTATACGGTGTATTTTGAAAATATATTTGGTGTTGTGTGTTGGGTATTGGGATGAATGGCATATGAAGGTTATGGAGGATATGATTAACAGAGAAGAGGATTAAACCCCATTGATTTCCTAATTTGATCTTGGAAAGTTTATTAATAAAACTAGTTGATGTTATATATATATAAATGGATAATAAACATGTGAATTGGTTGGTTTTGAGTGCTAAATTCGACTTAGAATGATTGGGGTTCGTACAGGTGAGAAAGGAGGAAGATAATGGGAAAAACACAAAAATCAGAATTTTGGGGTCAGGTGCCCTGACACGGGCCGTGTCCCATGACACGGGTGGCCGTGTCAGGCTTCGGGAAATGTGTTTTTTGATGATTTAGAGGGCCGTGTCCCAAGCCACCTGACACGGGCCGTGTCAGGGGACACGGGAGGCCGTGTCAGGCCCCTGTAAATGTAATTTTTCGTCCGTTTTAAGGTGGATTTGACTCATTCTTCTAATGTAGGATTATATTAGTGAAATAAGACTTTGAGGATGTTCTAATAATGAATATAGGACTTGATGATTAGTCGCATAAGAAGTCCTAAGTGCTTAATTGAATTATATGAATATGTAGATTGTTATAATTGTGAATAACATGAGATATGTGTATGCATTGTGTGTGAATAAGATGCACTGCTGGTTGGTTGATGAGATCATGAAGATCATAAAGCATGATGTGTTCATGTGTATTGTGATATGGTATGCATTGTTGTGTCTGCATGCGCATACATTTGATGGAATAATCATGTCGTGGATGTGATTATTCGGGATTCGTTGAGAATCGTGGTTGCAGGGATGATCGTTTCTTGTTCGAGACGTTAACGATGCATTCAGGGTTCTATTGATGAACCATTATTGTGAGTCGGTACCGCATTTGCATTGTGCATTTGAGTCACATTGCATCATGATTGATTGAATATTATGACTGATTGAATAATATGATTGATTGAATAATATGATTGATTGAATAATATGATTGATAATTTGGTGTGATTAGGGGTGAATTACTTCGTCATATATGTCGTATGCACCGTTATATTATGAATCTATTTCTCACCCCTCTGTTTGTTTTGTTGCGTCTGTGCTTCTTCGGAAGTGCAGACAATTCAGGTACTTGAGAAGTACGTTGGTGTGATGTCCGTGTCCTAGGAGCACTGATATGTAACGGGAACGGGGATCTTTGTCCGCAATTACTTTTAATGTTTAGAAAAACTTATTTTTATAATTAAACTTGAATTGAAGAACCTTATTATGTGTGAATTGTTCAGCCTTTGAGCTATTGATGTTAAATTTTTGGATTCCGTTGTTTTATTTTATTAACGATTTTGATGAATGATGATGATGTAGCATCTCACTTTAGACAAGTAACTCTGATTATATTAAAGATTTATATAAATAATTTTATGGGAAAAGTGGGTGTTACAATTGGTATAAGAGCAGGTCGGTCCAACCGACCAGATTGAGTCAGTCCTTAGAATAAGAGTCGTGTGTTTCGTAACCTGAGTTGTTTATTGTATCTGTATGGTAGGAAGGAATGATGCTGCTCTTGCTGCGGCTACGCAAGCCATGGAGCAAACGGTCGAGAATGTTGTTCAGGTCGTTCAGGGTGGAGGAAATGCTCAGTCTCGTGCATTGGAGCAGTTCCGGAATAATAAGCCGCCGACGTATGAAGGTGGTATTCTGGATCCAGAGGCTGTGCAGAAGTTGTTGAAAGCTGTTGAGAAGATCTTCAGAACCATGGGATGCTCTGATGATAAAAAGGTGAGATTTGGTACTCACATTGTAACACCCACTTTTCCCATTTTCAAAATTATATAAATTTTTCATTAAATCAGAGTTAATCAACTAAAGTGAGTCGCTACATCATCAATCAACCATCATTCTTTTATTCAAAAGTAAGCAGCGGAAATAAAGCTTTAATATCAAATTGCTCAAAAGCAATACAATTCATTCATAACACTGTTCCTTAACTCAATACTTAGTTATATAAAAGTTTATAAAAATCAAATGAAATATTATAATAAAAATCCCCGTTCCCGTTACATATCAGAGCTCCTAGGACACGGACACCAACACCAAAAGCGTTCCTCACGCACCTGAATTATTTGTACTTCCGAAGAAGCACAGACACAACAAAATAAACAATAGGGGTGACAAATAGATTCATAATATAACGGCACATACGACATATATGAAGAAGTAATTCACCCCTAATCACACCAAATTATCAATCATATTATTCAATCAATCATATTATTCAATCAATCATAATATTCAATCAATCATAATGCAATGCGACTCCAATGCACAATGCAAATGCGGTACCGACTCATAATAACGGTTCATCAATAGAACCCCGAATGCATCGTTAACGTCTCCAACAAGACACGATCATCCCTGCAACCACGATTCTCAACGAATCCCGAATAATCACATCCACGACATGATTATTCCATCAAATGTATGCGCATGCAGACACAACAACGCATACCATATCACAATACACATGAACACATCATGCTTTACGATCATCATGATCTCATCAACCAACCATCAGTGCATCTTATTCACACACAAAGCATACACATATCTCATGTTATTCACAATCATAACAATCTACATATTCATATAATTCAATCATTATTATCATAATCTCTTAATATACCTAAGGGAGGAAGGAACTCCCAATTACCCTTCTATGTCCTATCACCAATTATAAACCCTTTTCTCCCCCTTACCTTAATCGATGGCCGCTTCGAATCTCCGATCGAATTTCCAATCCTTTGCCTATGTGGCCCTTTTTCCTCTCCTCTTTCATCCATAGAGATTAGAAATACGAACATGCTGCCATTGAGTTCATATCTTGACCAAAATTTAGCCTTCATCACCATCAATCCCGTAACCACTATTTGACCAATTTCCAGCATGAACTTCCAAACTTCAAATGCATTTTTCTCATTCAATACTAAACTTATTGACACGAAATTATATATCAATTCGAAGGGAATTTCGTAAGCTTTCCAAAAATCCAAGAATCGTTTTAATCAGAATTACGAGTAAAAAGTTATCACCTGTTTAGTAGAGGTTGTACCGTATGTGCGAAAATTAAGATATGAACATGAATCCTTCTTTCTCCTTCTTTTCTCCCAAGTTGTTTTCTCTCCTCTAAAACCCTTATTTTTCTCTAAGACTTTTTCCTCGTTTTCCCTAATTTCCACTATTCCCTTTTGACTCATTCTATTATTCCTTTTTATTAAAATAATAATAATCCAATAAAACAATTAATGGGCCTAAACACTGCACCCCTTTAATTGCTAATTCCGACGAAATCCAAGCCCAATAACCAACATGCTCCAATAATCAATACTACCAATGATAATATTATTTCTTCGATTTTCCGATTTAACAACTTAATTTACCATAACGTTGAAAATCAATTAATAATTCACGACTAATTATTTTCTCCCGACTTAATTAGATTATCCTCCAACATTTGACCAAATGGTCCAAGCATCTAAACAACTTATCCAACCATAAACGGGAGAATATTCCACATCAATTCCCACAACTTAAATCGACTCATTCAACTTAATTCAAACGAACTTAGCAATTTATCACAAACCACTCTGATAATTCAACATAAATCAACGCCAATAACGCGAATATAATTAATTAAATAATTAATTAATAAACAGAGCGTTACAACTCTCCCCCACTTAGGATATTTTCGTCCTCGAAAATTTATCCGATTAAACTACTCCAACTACTTATTCCATCAGACTAATCAACTCTCATTCCAAAGGCAACCCACATATACCACAAACAATAATACATAACTTAAACACAACATATAATACAACAAAGCTACCAACATCATTGTAATTCAGATAATAACAATTACATGACATCGCGCCTTCGCTGCGCACTCTGATTAATTGCACACTACCAAATTTACTGAGTTTAACTCCAACTTACACTCACCAAAATCGACATATAAACAAAGCCTCCGACTTAATCCTTTGGAATTCCGTTCCAACAGGTATTCTAACTCTTGTAGTTACCGAATAGTTACAAATTAGATCCTTAAGATAACGCCTCTAAACATTCAACCAATAACAACTGCGACTACTTCCAAATCTTGGATAAAATATTCATATACTTCTATGAATTCCCAATTATCATCAACATAGACTACAACTTTACTATCTTTCATTAACATGCCCTCTAAAATACTTAACATCATTACAACAACATATAACATCTGAGTTCACTTAACTCCAACCAGATCAATCATTTTCTTCGCTCCTAACGAATCTAACAACCAAATCATCGATTCCTACTTATATGGACACTATGCTTCATAGATTCTTTTCCAAGTCAACACCTCAAAATGGCTCTTCTTGTTACAACCAAAACCCCACTCTAATACACCAACTTATAATTTCATTTCTTCTAATACTTACAACTTAGATTCATAAGGCAACACCTCTGAACGTTCAACATAGATACAACTACGACAACTTCCAAATTTTGGACAATAACTATATGCTTCATGATTTCTCAATTATTCTCAACACAACTACAACTTTATCATCTTAAAATAACACATTCTTCGAAAATCATCTTAACACATTACATCATTAGGACAATATAAGGTGCATCGATATAACAGTTTCCATAAGATAACTCATATTTCTCTACTTCTAACTAATCCAACGTATTGAATCCTCGATTCTTACTCATACTAACACAACCTTTCATAAATTCTTATCCGAACCAACGCAACCAAAACAACTATCCATGTTCTAATCAAAATCACACTTTAATAAACCCACTCATAATTCCACTTCGTCTGGCTCTTGCAATTCAACTTTATCCTACATTCTTGACAATCTTGGTTTTACTTTACCATATACTTTACTTTTGAATTATCCCCAAGAAAACTTCAGGCCTCGTACCATTTAAATCATCACAAACAACATTCTCATTATCTAGCATTCAACTACGAATTTCCATAATACTATTTAATCCCAACGCAACTTCATACCATCATTCTTAAATCTGACTAACATTCTTATACATGATTCTTCATGAACAATTCAAACAATACTCAATTGCCCAACTCGACTTCAACTGATTTAACTCATATACCATACTAGTCGGTATGACACATCTATCCATCCATTATAATTTCGTCTTCTATCAACAATAGATTAAGGGTGATCAGTTCCTCAATTTGTCAATAGACATCCGTCAACCATAACGGTGGCATAAATAATCATTACTCAACATAATAGCATACTTCAACTTGTGCCCAAAGTCCGTAAGTATAATGCTCTGCCAACTTTCTACAGCTTATCCACTTCTCCTTAGTCTCTAAAATTTTCGACTTCGTCAATTACACCAACGCATCCAAAATTCGATACGCAATCTCTTATACATGCTCCAAGCGCAACACAACTTTAAATATCCTTCAAACACCAGAGCCGCCACAACATCAACATAATCTAATTCGGTTCGCTCCAATTACAACTCTCATCCAAGTTAAAATATTTAACAACACTACTCAACTTCGGTCTTCCTCTCAACATCACCATCATCTAGAATAGACACTTTAATTTTCCTCATTTGATATAAATTGTATCTTTATGCATTCTCCGATACCAACATTTTATTCTTTAATAACATTTTTATCTTTCCAAATTTTCAGCAATAGACATTCAACTTCAAACACAATTATATCTTCCAATAAAAACCTCTAACTCACAAAATTATATTCTAACATGAAGAGAATTTCGTGAAGATTCCAGAACTTCAAAAACCGCTTGGATCCAACTTACGAGTAAGAAGTTATCCTCCTTACAATGAGACTGATTTAGAATTACCGTATGCAGAATTTCAAAAAAAAAAAAAAAAAATCAGTAGCAGACCCAATTATTAAAATACATTTATCTCCCTAATTATAAACCTCCTGAATGAAAATCTTATATGCAAATTGTAGGGAATTTTGTAAGCTTTCAAAAAAATCCAGAACCGCTTCAATCCGATTCACGGTTAAAAATTTATGCCACTTCTCGTGACAGCTGCTCCAACATTGCAAAAACCAGATTTTTGAGATTGGCGAACATAAGTTCTATCTCTCTTGCTCTTACTTCCAAGCTCTACCAAGAATCTTACTCTTCTTCCAACTTAGAAAATTACCCGACTTAATCCAACTACACTCAAAGCGAAACAATATACCGACTTGGTCCTTCAACTTATCATTTCCATCAAAATAAATCTTCCTCCTCAAACAATTCTCATATAAAATATACGCACTTCTCAAATTCGACCGATATGAACTCATGAGTCCATGCTCTTGCCGATCTGCAACAACATCTCTTCAACAACCTTGCACTCTTACAGTAAACATCAACTTTGAACCAACTTCGACATTCCAACAACAGTCTGAGAGTCAAGCTTCTCCCCCACTTAATTCCAATAAACACCTGCAGACAACGACTAGAAACTAACAACAAGTACCGACAGTGTTTCACACACATGTCGCATACTAAGGAATTAACAACGTTAGACAACATTGGCCGGACGGACCGACCTGCTCTGATACCAATTGTAACACCCACTTTTCCCATTTTCAAAATTATATAAATTTTTCATTAAATCAGAGTTAATCAACTAAAGTGAGTCGCTACATCATCAATCAACCATCATTCTTTTATTCAAAAGTAAGCAGCGGAAATAAAGCTTTAATATCAAATTGCTCAAAAGCAATACAATTCATTCATAACACTGTTCCTTAACTCAATACTTAGTTATATAAAAGTTTATAAAAATCAAATGAAATATTATAATAAAAATCCCCGTTCCCGTTACATATCAGAGCTCCTAGGACACGGACACCAACACCAAAAGCGTTCCTCACGCACCTGAATTATTTGTACTTCCGAAGAAGCACAGACACAACAAAATAAACAATAGGGGTGACAAATAGATTCATAATATAACGGCACATACGACATATATGAAGAAGTAATTCACCCCTAATCACACCAAATTATCAATCATATTATTCAATCAATCATATTATTCAATCAATCATAATATTCAATCAATCATAATGCAATGCGACTCCAATGCACAATGCAAATGCGGTACCGACTCATAATAACGGTTCATCAATAGAACCCCGAATGCATCGTTAACGTCTCCAACAAGACACGATCATCCCTGCAACCACGATTCTCAACGAATCCCGAATAATCACATCCACGACATGATTATTCCATCAAATGTATGCACATGCAGACACAACAACGCATACCATATCACAATACACATGAACACATCATGCTTTACGATCATCATGATCTCATCAACCAACCATCAGTGCATCTTATTCACACACAAAGCATACACATATCTCATGTTATTCACAATCATAACAATCTACATATTCATATAATTCAATCATTATTATCATAATCTCTTAATATACCTAAGGGAGGAAGGAACTCCCAATTACCCTTCTATGTCCTATCACCAATTATAAACCCTTTTCTCCCCCTTACCTTAATCGATGGCCGCTTCGAATCTCCGATCGAATTTCCAATCCTTTGCCTATGTGGCCCTTTTTCCTCTCCTCTTTCATCCATAGAGATTAGAAATACGAACATGCTGCCATTGAGTTCATATCTTGACCAAAATTTAGCCTTCATCACCATCAATCCCGTAACCACTATTTGACCAATTTCCAGCATGAACTTCCAAACTTCAAATGCATTTTTCTCATTCAATACTAAACTTATTGACACGAAATTATATATCAATTCGAAGGGAATTTCGTAAGCTTTCCAAAAATCCAAGAATCGTTTTAATCAGAATTACGAGTAAAAAGTTATCACCTGTTTAGTAGAGGCTGTACCGTATGTGCGAAAATTAAGATATGAACATGAATCCTTCTTTCTCCTTCTTTTCTCCCAAGTTGTTTTCTCTCCTCTAAAACCCTTATTTTTCTCTAAGACTTTTTCCTCGTTTTCCCTAATTTCCACTATTCCCTTTTGACTCATTCTATTATTCCTTTTTATTAAAATAATAATAATCCAATAAAACAATTAATGGGCCTAAACACTGCACCCCTTTAATTGCTAATTCCGACGAAATCCAAGCCCAATAACCAACATGCTCCAATAATCAATACTACCAATGATAATATTATTTCTTCGATTTTCCGATTTAACAACTTAATTTACCATAACGTTGAAAATCAATTAATAATTCACGACTAATTATTTTCTCCCGACTTAATTAGATTATCCTCCAACATTTGACCAAATGGTCCAAGCATCTAAACAACTTATCCAACCATAAACGGGAGAATATTCCACATCAATTCCCACAACTTAAATCGACTCATTCAACTTAATTCAAACGAACTTAGCAATTTATCACAAACCACTCTGATAATTCAACATAAATCAACGCCAATAACGCGAATATAATTAATTAAATAATTAATTAATATACAGAGCGTTACACACATGATGGAGTGCGAAGCTGAAGTCTGGTGGGACAATAGTCGCCAAAGGTTGGAAGACGCGGGTACGGCTATCACTTGGGCGGTATTTCGCAGAGAATTCTTAGATTGGAAGACGCGGGTACGGCTATCACTTGGGCGGTATTTCGCAGAGAATTCTTGGAGAAGTATTTCCCGGAAGACATCCGCAGTGCTAAGGAGGTTGAGTTCTTGGAACTCAAGCAAGGTAATATGACAGTGGCGGAGTATGCTTCCAAGTTTGAAGAACTAGTGCAATACTGTACGCACTACAATACTGAAGAGGCACTGACTTCCAAATGTCTGAAGTATGAGAATGGACTGCGTCCTGAGATTAAGTTGGGTATTGCTTGCCAGAAGATCAGGAATTATCCAGAGCTGGTAAGTAGAAGCAGGATTTATGATAATGACAACAGGGTGCGGATTGCACACTACAAAGCTGTGAATGATAAGAAAGGGAAGCAGAGGTTTGGTGGTACTCCTTACAGTGCTCCAGCTGACAAAGGGAAGCAAAAAGCTGGTATTGAGAAGAAGCCAAGTGGGGGAGGAAGTACTCACAGTGTGCTCAAATGCTACAGATGTCACGGCACGGGACATCGTGCCAATAATTGTCCTACTGAAGAAAAGAAGTGTTTTAAGTGTGGAAATGCGGGTCATGTGATGGCCAATTGTAGAGGGAATGCGCCTATTTGCTATCATTGTGGAGAACAGGGCCACATTAGCACTAATTGCCAGAAACCAAAGAAGCAAAAATCCGATGGGAAAGTATTTGCATTAGTGGGAGCTCAGCCTACTAGTGAAGATCGATTGGTCAAAGGTACTTGCTTTATCAATAATATTCCTTTATTTGTGATTATTGATACGGGTGCAACACACTCGTTTATTTCTTTAGAATGTGTGAAAAAGTTAGGGTTGGAACCTTCTCAGTTAAGTCGAGGAATGGTTATTGATACACCATCTATAGGGTATGTGACTACTACCTTGATATGTCGTGATTGTGTTTTGGATATTTCTGATAAAGAGTTTAGAGTGGATCTCATATGTCTACCACTCAGTAATCTTGATATAATCTTGGGCATGAACTGGTTGGAATCCAACCGAGTTTATATTGATTGCTTTAGGAAGAGATTGTTATTCCTAACTCCAGAAGAGGAAATTTTGGCCAGTTCAGTTTCTACTAAAGAGATGAGGACCTTATTGGAAGACGAAGCAAAAATGTTTGTTGTGGTTGCTTCATTATCTATGGAGGAAAATGTTGTTGTTGAAGAGTTACCAGTGGTGAATGAATTTCTTGAAGTATTTCCCAATGATATTACAGAGTTACCTCCGACGCGTGAAATGGAGTTTACTATTGACTTGATTCCTGGTACCAGGCCTATTTCTATGGCACCGTACAGGATGTCTGCTACTGAGTTAGCTGAATTGAAATCGCAGATTGGTGACTTACTTGATAAGAAGTTCATTCGGCCCAGTGTATCGCCATGGGGTGCTCTAGTGTTATTGGTTAAGAAGAAGGATGGTAGTATGCGCTTGTGCATTGACTACCGACAGTTGAATAAGGTTACTATTAAGAACAAGTATCCACTTCCAAGGATCGATGACTTGATGGACCAACTTGTGGGAGCTTGTGTTTTTAGCAAGATTGATTTGAGGTCAGGATATCATCAAATCAGAGTGAAAGAGGAAGATATCCAGAAGATGGCATTTAGAACTCGATATGGTCATTACGAATATGCAGTGATGCCTTTCAGAGTGTCTAATGCGCCGTGTGTGTTTATGGAATATATGAACCGAATATTCCATTCTTACTTGGATCAATTCGTCGTAGTATTCATTGTTGATATATTAATATACTCGAAGTCTGAGGAAGAGCATGAGAAACATTTGAGAATTGCGCTGCAAGTGTTAAAAGATAACAAATTGTTTGCTAAATTTTCCAAGTGTGAATTCTAGTTGAAGAAAGTGAGCTTTTTGGGACATGTAATATCTGGTGAAGGTATAGCAGTAGACCCTTCAAAGGTCAGTGTTGTGCTTGATTGGGAACCTCCGAAGACGGTAACGGAAATTAGAAGTTTTCTTGGTTTAGCTGGTTATTATCGAAGGTTTATAGAAGGATTTTCTAATTTGGCGTTGCCATTGACTCAATTGACCCGGAAGAGTCAAGCCTTTATTTGGGATATAACTTGTGAGAGAAGCTTTGAAGAATTGAAAAAGAAGTTGACTTCGGCACCGGTATTGATTTTACCGAATCCTAATGAAGCTTTTGTTGTGTATTGTGATGCATCTAAAATGGGTTTAGGTGGCGTGTTAATGCAGGTTGGTAAAGTAGTAGCTTATGCTTCAAAACAGTTAAGGATACACGAGAGGAATTATCCTACTCATGATTTAGAATTGGCTGCAGTGTTATTTGTGTTGAAAATATGGAGGCATTATCTCTATGGGTCGCGATTTGAAGTCTTTAGTGACCATAAGAGTCTAAAATAATTATTTGATCAGAAGGAACTTAATATGAGGTAGAGGAGATGGTTAGAATTTTTGAAAGATTATGATTTTAATTTAATTTACCATCCAGGAAAGGCAAATGTAGTAGCGGACGCACTAAGCCGAAAGACAGTTCATATGTCGGCTATGATGATGAAAGAGATGGATTTAATTTAGCAATTTAGAGACTTAAGTATGGTGTGTGAGATGACACATGGAAGTGTCAAGTTGGGCATGTTACGAATAAATAATGAATTTCTTGATGCAATTAAGGAAGGCCAACGACAAGATGTGAAATTGGTGGACTTAATGCCTACCAAGGGAAATGATCAAGGCGGTGATTTTAGTTTGGATAATAATGATATTTTGAGATTTCGGGAGAGAATTTGTATACCCGATAATGTTGAACTAAAGAAAGCAATTCTGGAAGAGAGCCATCGGAGTAGCTTAAGTATTCACCCGGGAGCTACCAAGACGTACCATGACTTGAAGAAATTATTTTGGTGGCACGGTATGAAACGAGATATTGCACACTTTGTTTATGGTTGTTTAGTATGTCAGAAATCAAAAGTGGAACATCAGAAGCCTTCGGGGCTGATGCAACCTTTAGAGATCCCAGAGTGGAAGTGGGATAGTATTGCAATAGATTTTGTGACAGGTTTGCCGAATACTGCGAGAGGACTGGATACTATTTGGGTAGTGGTGGACCGGTTGACTAAGTCTGCGCATTTTATTCCGATTAACATCAGTTACCCGTTAACTAAGTTGGCGGAGATTTATATCCGAGTTGTTGTGAAATTACATGGTGTACCGTCAAGTATAGTATCAGATAGAGATCCGCGATTTACCTCTGAGTTTTGGAAAAGTTTGCTCGAGGCTTTGGTTTCTAAGTTGAAATTGAGTTCGGTTTACCACCCACAGACAGATGGACAATCCGAGAGGACTATTTAGTAATTAGAAGATTTGTTGAGAACCTGTGTGCTAGAAAAAGGTGGTGCGTGGGATACACATCTGGTACTGATTGAATTTACTTATAATAATAGCTATCATTCAAGTATTGGAATGGCACCGTTTGAATCTCTTTATGGTAGAAGATGTAGAACACCTCTGTGTTGGTATGAGACAAGTGAAAATGTTATGCTTGGGCCTGATATTATTCAGCAAACTACTGAAACTATTCAGATGATCAAAGAGAAAATGAAAGCGTCTCAGAGTCGACAAAAACGTTACCATGATAATAGAAGGAAAGACTTAGAGTTCAGTGAGGGTGACCATGTATTTTTGAGAGTCAACCCAATGACCGGTGTTGGACGTGCGTTGAAGTCTAAGAAGTTGGATCCTAAGTTCATTGGACCGTATCAGATTATGCAGAGGGTAGGCAAGGTTGCTTACAAAGTTTTTACCCAAACTTGCATTTCAAAAAGTTTTATAGAAGCTAATTTTCAGATGATTTTTTGCATGGACTTCTGTCATAAACATCCTTTGTAACATATATAAATAATCTAAAAACTTCCGTATGATTTGGAAAAGTCCTCGATTTAATTTGACTTTTTGACTGAAACTAGTGTATAATATGCTATAGTTTTTTGACCAGAATCTTGCATTTCAAAAAGTTTATAGAAGCTAATTTTCAGATGATTTTTTTGATGGACTTATATCTTAACCTTCCTTTGTAACATATATAGATGACCTGAAAAGTTTCGTATCATTTGAAACAGGTCTCGATTTAATTTGAATTTTTTATCGAAACAAATGTATAATATACTATGGTTTTTTGGCCGAAACTTGCATTTCGAAAAGTTTCATAGAATCAAATTTCAGATAATTTTTTGCATGGACTTCCATCAAAACCTTCCCTCGTAAAATATAAAAATTATCTGAAAAGTTTCGTATCATTTCGAGCAGTCCTCGATTTAATTTGATTCTTTGACAGAAATTAGTATAAACTAGTGTATAATATACTATAGTTTTTGGACCGAAACTTGCATTTCAAAAAGTTTTATAGAAGATAATTTTCAGATGATTTATTGCATGGACTTCCATCATAACCCACCTTTGTAACATATATAAATGATCTGAATAGTTACGTATCATTTGGAACAGTCCTCAATTTATATTGAATTTTTGACCAAAACTAGTGTATACTATACTATGGTTTTTTGAACGAAATTTGCATTTCGAAAAGTTTCATAGAATCTAATTTTCAGATGATTTTTTTGCATGGACTTCCATCATAACCTTCCCTCGTAAAATATAAAAATGAACTGAAATGTTTCGTATCATTTCGAGCAGTCCTCGATTTAATTTGATTCTTTGACCGAAATTAGTATCAACTAGTGTATAAAATACTATGGTCTTTTGACCGAAACTTGCATTTCGAAAAGTTTTATAGAAGCTAATTTTCAGATGATTTTTTGCATGGACTTCAATCATAACCTTCCTCTGTAACATATATAAATATTATGAAAAGTTTCGTATTATTTGGAACAGTCCTCGATTTAATTTGACTTTTTGACTGATACTAGTGTATAATATACTATGGTTTTCTGACCTAAACTTGCATTTCGAAAAGTTTCATAGAATCTAATTTTCAGATGATTTTTTGCATGAACTTCCATCATAACCTTCCCTCGTAAAAAAATGATCTGAAAAATTTCATATCATTTCGAGAAGTCCTCGATATAATTTGATTTTTTGACAGAAATTAGTATAAACTAGTGTATAAAATACTATGGTTTTTAGACCGAAACTTGCAGTTCGAAAAGTTTTATAGAAGCTAATTTTCAGATGATTTTTTGCATGGACTTCCATCATAACCTTCCTTTATAACAAATATAAATGATATGAAAAGTTTCGTATCATTTGGAACAATCCTCGATTTAATTTGACTTTTTGACTAATACTAGTGTATAATATACTATGGTTTTCTGACCGAAACTTGCATTTCGAAAAGTTTCATAGAATCTAATTTTCAGATGATTTTTTGAATGGACTTCCATCATAACCATCCCTCGTAAAATAAAAAAATGATCTGAAAAGGTTCATATCATTTGGAGCAGTCCTCGATATAATTTGATTTTTTGACCAATATTAGTATAAATTAATGTATTAGATACTATAATTTTTTGAACGAAACTTACATTTCTACAAGTTTTATAGAAACAAATTTTCAGATGATATTTTTTTATGGACTTTCATCATAACCGTCCCTCGTAAAATATAAAAATTATCGGAAAAGTCTCATATGATTTAGAGAAGTCCTCGATTTAATTTTATTCTTTGACCGAAATTAGTATAAACTAGTGTATAATATACTATAGTTTTTTGACCGAAACTTGCATTTCAAAAAGTTTTATAGAAGCCAATTTTCAGATGATTTTTTAAATGGACTTCTATCATAACCATCCTTTGTAACATATATAAATGATCTAAAAAGTTCCGTATCATTTGGAAAAGTCCTCGATTTAATTTGACTTTTTGATTGAAACTAGTGTATAATATGCTATAGTTTTTTGACCGGAATCTTGCATTTCAAAAAGTTTATAGAAGCTAATTTTCAGATGATTTTTTTGATGGACATCTATCTTAACCTTCCTTTGTAACATATATAGATGACTTGCAAAGTTTCGTATCATTTGGAACAGGCCTCAATTTAATTTGAATTTTTGATCGAAACAAGTGTATAATATACTATGGTTTTTTGGCCGAAACTTGCATTTCGAAAAGTTTCATAGAATCAAATTTTCAGATGATTTTTTGCATGGACTTCCATCAAAACCTTCCCTCGTAAAATATAAAAATTATCTGAAATGTTTCGTATCATTTCGAGCAGTCCTCGATTTAATTTGATTCTTTGACAAAAATTAGTGTAAACTAGTGTATAATATACTATAGTTTTTAGACCGAAACTTGCATTTCAAAAAGTTTTATAGAAGCTACTTTTCAGATTATTTTTTGCATGGACTTCCATCATAACCCCCCTTTGTAACATATATAAATGATCTGAATAGTTTCGTATCATTTGGAACAGTCCTCGATTTAATTTAAATTTTTGATCAAAACTAGTGTATAATATACTATGGTTTTTTGAACGAAATTTGCATTTCGAAAAGTTTCATAGAATCTAATTTTCAGATGATTTTTTTGCATGGACTTCCATCATAACCTTCCCTTGTAAAATATAAAAATGATCTGAAATGTTTTGTATCATTTCGAGCAGTCCTCAATTTAATTTGATTCTTTGACCGAAATTAGTATAAACTAGTGTATAAAATACTATGGTTTTTTGACCGAAACTTGCATTTCGAAAAGTTATATAGAAGCTAATTTTCAGATGATTTTTTGCATGGACTTCCATCATAACCTTCCTTTGTAACATATATAAAAATTATGAAAAGTTTCGTATCATTTGGAACAGTCCTCGATTTAATTTGACTTTTTGACTGATACTAGTGTATAATATACTATGGTTTTCTGACCGAAACTTGCATTTCGAAAAGTTTCATAGAATCTAATTTTCAGATGATTTTTTGCATGAACTTCCATCATAACCTACCCTCGAAAAATAATAAAATGATCTGAAAAATTTCGCATCATTTCGAGAAGTCCTTGATATAATTTGATTTTTGGTCAGAAATTAGTATAAACTAGTGTATAAAATACTATGGTTTTTAGAACGAAACTTGCATTTCGAAAAGTTTTATAGAAGCTAATTTTCAGATTATTTTTTGCATGGACTTCCATCATAACCTTCCTTTATAACATATATAAATGATATGAAAAGTTTCGTATCATTTGGAACAATCCTTGATTTAATTTGACTTTTTGACTAATACTAGTGTATAATATACTATGGTTTTCTGACCGAAACTTGCATTTCGAAAAGTTTCATAGAATCTAATTTTCAGATGATTTTTTGCATGGACTTCCATCATAACCTTCCATCATAAAATAAAAAAATGATCTGAAAAGTTTCGTATCATTTGGAGCAGTCCTCGATATAAATTGATTTTTTGACAAATATTAGTTTAAACTAATGTATAATATACTATTGTTTTTTAACCGAAACTTGCATTTCTTCAAGTTTTAAAGAAACAAATTTTCAGATGATTTTGTTGTATGGACTTTCATCATTACCTTCCCTCGTAAAATATTAAAATTATCGGAAATGTCTCATATGATTTAGAGCTGTCCTTGATTTAATTTTATTCTTTGACCGAAATTAGTATAAACTAGTGTATAATATACTATAGTTTTTTGACCGAAACATGCATTTCAAAAAGTTTTATAGAAGCTAACTTTCAGATGATTTTTTACATGGACTTCTATCATAACCATCCTTTGTAACATATATATATGATCTAAAAATTTCCGTATCATTTGGAAAAGTCCTCGATTTAATTTGACTTTTTGACTGAAACTAGTGTATAATATGCTATAGTTTTTTGACTGAATCTTGCATTTCAAAAAGTTTTATAGAAGCTAATTTTTTCAGATGATTTTTTGGATGGACTTCTATCTTAACCTTCCTTTGTAACATATATAGATGACCTAAAAAGTTTCGTATCATTTGGAACAGGCCTCTATTTAATTTGAATTTTTGATCGAAAAAAGTGTATAATATACTATGGTTTTATGGCCGAAACTTGCATTTTGAAAAGTTTCATAGAATCTAATTTTCAGATGATTTTTTTGCATGGACTTCCATCAAAACCTTCCCTCGTAAAATATAAAAATTATCTGAAATGTTTCGTATCATTTCGAGCAGTCCTTGATTTAATTTGATTCTTTGACAAAAATTAGTATAAACTAGTGTATAATATACTATAGTTTTTTGACCGAAACTTGTATTTCAAAAAGTTTTATAGAAGCTAATTTTCAGATTATTTTTTGCATGGACTTCCATCATAACCCCCCTTTGTAACATATATAAATGATCTGAAAAGTTTCGTATCATTTGGAACAGTCCTCGATTTAATTTGACTTTTTGAACAAAACTAGTGTATAATATACTATGGTTTTTTGAACGAAATTTGCATTTCGAAAAGTTTCATAGAATCTAATTTTCAGATGATTTTTTTGCATGGACTTCCATCATTACCTTCCCTCTGAAGATATAAAAATGATCTGAAATGTTTCGTATCATTTCGAGCAGTCCTCGATTTAATTTGATTCTTTGACCGAAATTAGTATAAACTAGTGTATAAAATACTATGGTTTTTTGACCGAAACTTGCATTTTGAAAAGTTTTATAGAAGCTAATTTTCAGATGATTTTTTGCATGGACTTCCATCATAACCTTCCTTTATAACATATATAAATGATATGAAAAGTTTCGTATCATTTGGAACAATCCTCGATTTAATTAGACTTTTTGACTAATACTAGTGTATAATATACTATGGTTTTCTGACCGAAACTTGCATTTCGAAAATTTTCATAGAATCTAATTTTCAGATGATTTTTTGAATGGACTTCCATCATAACCTTCCCGCGTAAAATAAAAAAATGATCTGAAAAGGTTCATATCATTTGGAGCAGTCCTTGATATAATTTGATTTTTTGACCAATATTAGTATAAACTATTGTATAATATACTATAATTTTTTGAACGAAACTTACATTTCTACAAGTTTTATAGAAACAAATTTTCAGATGATTTTTTATGAACTTTCATCATAACCTTCCCTCGTAAAATATAAAAATTATCGGAAAAGTCTCATATGATTTAGAGCAGTCCTCGATTTAATTTTATTCTTTGACCGAAATTAGTATAAACTAGTGTATAATATACTATAGTTTTTTGACCGAAACTTGCATTTCAAAAAGTTTTATAGAAGCCAATTTTCAGATGATTTTTTAAATGGACTTCTATCATAACCATCCTTTGTAACATATATAAATGATCTAAAAAGATCCGTATCATTTGGAAAAGTCCTCGATTTAATTTGACTTTTTGACTGAAACTAGTGTATAATATGCTATAGTTTTTTGACCGGAATCTTGCATTTCAAAAAGTTTATAGAAGCTAATTTTCAGATGATTTTTTTGATGGACTTCTATCTTAACCTTCCTTTGTAACATATATAGATGACCTGCAAAGTTTCGTATCATTTGGAATAGGCCTCAATTTAATTTGAATTTCTGATCGAAACAAGTGTATAATATACTATGGTTTTTTGGCCGAAACTTGCATTTCGAAAAGTTTCATAGAATCAAATTTTCAGATGATTTTTTGCATGGACTTCCATCAAAACCTTCCCTCGTAAAATATAAAAATTATCTGAAATGTTTCGTATCATTTCGAGCAGTCCTTGATTTAATTTGATTCTTTGACAAAAATTAGTATAAACTAGTGTATAATATACTATAGTTTTTAGACCGAAACTTGCATTTCAAAAAGTTTTATAGGAGCTACTTTTCAGATTATTTTTTGCATGGACTTCCATCATAACCCCCCTTTGTAACATATATAAATGATCTGAATAGTTTCGTATCATTTGGAACAGTCCTCGATTTAATATAAATTTTTGACCAAAACTAGTGTATAATATACTATGGTTTTTTGAACGAAATTTGCATTTAGAAAAGTTTCATAGAATCTAATTTTCAGATGATTTTTTTGCATGGACTTCCATCATAACCTTCCCTTGTAAAATATAAAAATGATCTGAAATGTTTTGTATCATTTCGAGCAGTCCTCGATTTAATTTGATTCTTTGACCGAAATTAGTATAAACTAGTGTATAAAATACTATGGTTTTTTGACCGAAACTTGCATTTCGAAAAGTTATATAGAAGCTAATTTTCAGATGATTTTTTGCATAGACTTCCATCATAACCTTCCTTTGTAACATATATAAAAATTATGAAAAGTTTCGTATCATTTGGAACAGTCCTCGATTTAATTTGACTTTTTGACTAATACTAGTGTATAATATACTATGGTTTTCTAACCGAAACTTGCATTTCGAAAAGTTTCATAGAATCTAATTTTCAGATGATTTTTTGCATGAACTTCTATCATAACCTTCCCTCGAAAAATAATAAAATGATCTGAAAAATTTCGCATCATTTCGAGAAGTCCTCAATATAATTTGATTTTTTGTCAGAAATTAGTATAAACTAGTGTATAAAATACTATGGTTTTAGAACGAAACTTGCATTTCGAAAAGTTTTATAGAAGCTAATTTTCAGATTATTTTTTGCATGGACTTCCATCATAACCTTCCTTTATAACATATATAAATGATATGAAAATTTCGTATCATTTGGAACAATCCTTGATTTAATTTGACTTTTTGACTAATACTAGTGTATAATATACTATGGTTTTCTGACCGAAACTTGCATTTCGAAAAGTTTCATAGAATCTAATTTTCAGATGATTTTTTGCATGGACTTCCATCATAACCTTCCCTCATAAAATAAAAAAATGATCTGAAAAGTTTCGTATCATTTGGAGCAGTTCTCAATATAATTTGATTTTTTGACAAATATTACTATAAACTAATGTATAATATACTATAGTTTTTTGACCGAAACTTGCATTTCTACAAGTTTTATAGAAACAAATTTTCAGATGATTTTTTTGTATGGACTTTCATCATTACCTTCCCTCGTAAAATATAAAAATTATCGGAAAGGTCTCATACTATTTAGAGCAGTCCTTGATTTAATTTTATTCTTTGACCGAAATTAGTATAAACTAGTGTATAATATCCTATAGTTTTTTGACCGAAACATGCATTTCAAAAAGTTTTATAGAAGCTAACTTTCAGATGATTTTTTACATGGACTTCTTTCATAACCATCCTTTGTAACATATATAAATGATCTAAAAATTTCCGTATCATTTGGAATAGTCCTCGATTTAATTTGACTTTTTGACTGAAACTAGTGTATAATATGCTATAGTTTTTTGACCGAATCTTGCATTTCAAAAAGTTTTATAGAAGCTAATTTTTTCAGATGATTTTTTGGATGGACTTCTATCTTAACCTTCCTTTCTAACATATATAGATGACCTGAAAAGTTTCGTATCATTTGGAACAGGCCTCTATTTAATATGAATTTTTGATCGAAAAAAGTGTATAATATACTATGGTTTTTTGGCCGAAACTTGCATTTTGAAAAGTTTCATTGAATCTAATTTTCAGATGATTTTTTTGCATGGACTTCCATTAAAACCTTCCCTCGTAAAGTATAAAAATTATCTGAAATGTTTCATATCATTTCAAGCAGTCCTCGATTTAATTTGATTCTTTGACTAAAATTAGTATAAACTAGTGTATAATATACTATAGTTTTTTGACCGAAACTTGTATTTCAAAAAGTTTTATAGAAGCTAATTTTCAGATTATTTTTTGCATGGACTTCCATCATAACCCCCCTTTGTAACATATATAAATGATCTGAAAAGTTTCGTATCATTTGGAACAGTCCTCGATTTAATTTGACTTTTTGAACAAAACTAGTGTATAATATACTATGGTTTTTTTGAACGAAATTTGCATTTCGAAAAGTTTCATAGAATCTAATTTTCGGATGATTTTTTTGCATGGACTTCCATCATAACCTTCCCTCGTAAAATATAAAATTGATCTGAAATGTTTCGTATCATTTCGAGCAGTCCTCGATTTAAATTGATTCTTTGACCGAAATTAGTATAAACTAGTGTATAAAATACTATGGTTTTTTGACCGAAACCTGCATTTCGAAAAGTTTTATAGAAGCTAATTTTCAGATGATTTTTTGTATGGACTTCAATCATAAACTTCCTTTGTAACATATATAAATGATATGAAAAGTTTCGTATCATTTGGAACAGTCCTCGATTTAATTTGACTTTTTGACTAATACTAGTGTATAATATACTATGGTTTTTTGGCCGAAACTTGCATTTCGAAAAGTTTCATAGAATCTAATTTTCAGATGACTTTTTGCATGGACTTCCATCATAACCTTCCCTCGTAAAATAAAATAATTATCTGAAAAGTTTCATATCATTTCGAGCAGTCCTCGATTTAATTTGATTCTTTGACAAAAATTAGTATAAACTAGTGTATAATATACTATAGTTTTTTGACCGAAACTTGCATTTCAAAAAGTTTTATAGAAGCTAATTTTCAGATTATTTTTTGCATGGACTTCCATCATAACCCCCCTTTGTAACATATATAAATGATCTGAAAAGTTTCGTATCATTTGGAACAGTCCTCGATTTAATTTGACTTTTTGAACAAAACTAGTGTATAATATACTATGGTTTTTTGAACGAAATTTGCATTTCGAAAAGTTTCATAGAATCTAATTTTCAGATGATTTTTTTGCATGGACTTCCATCATAACCTTCCCTCGTAAAATATAAAAATGATCTGAAATGTTTCGTATCATTTCGAGCAGTCCTCGATTTAATTTGATTCTGAGACCGAAATTAGTATAAACTAGTGTATAAAATACTATTGTTTTTTGACCGAAACTTGCATTTCGAAAAGTTTTATAGAAGCTAATTTTCAGATGATTTTTTGCATGGACTTCCATCATAACCTTCCTTTATAACATATATAAATGATATGAAAAGTTTCGTATCATTTGGAACAATCCTCGATTTAATTTGACTTTTTGACTAATACTAGTGTATAATATACTATGGTTTTCTGACCGAAACTTGCATTTCGAAAAGTTTCATAGAATCTAATTTTCAGATGATTTTTTGAATGGACTTCCATCATAACCTTCCCTCGAAAAATAATAATATGATCTGAAAAATTTCGCATCATTTCGAGAAGTCCTCGAAATAATTTGATTTTTTGTCAGAAATTAGTATAAACTAGTGTATAAAATACTATGGTTTTAGAACGAAACTTGCATTTCGAAAAGTTTTATAGAAGCTAATTTTCAGATTATTTTTTGCATGGACTTCCATCATAACCTTCCTTTATAACATATATAAATGATATGAAAATTTCGTATCATTTGGAACAATCCTTGATTTAATTTGACTTTTTGACTAATACTAGTGTATAATATACTATGGTTTTCTGACCGAAACATGCATTTCGAAAAGTTTCATAGAATCTAATTTTCAGATGTTTTTTTGCATGGACTTCCATCATAACCTTCCCTCATAAAATAAAAAAATGATCTGAAAAGTTTCGTATCATTTGGAGCAGTTCTCAATATAATTTGATTTTTTGACAAATATTACTATAAACTAATGTATAATATACTATAGTTTTTTGACCGAAACTTGCATTTCTACAAGTTTTATAGAAACAAATTTTCAGATGATTTTTTTGTATGGACTTTCATCATTACCTTCCCTCGTAAAATATAAAAATTATCGGAAAGGTCTCATATTATTTAGAGCTGTCCTTGATTTAATTTTATTCTTTGACCGAAATTAGTATAAACTAGTGTATAATATCCTATAGTTTTTTGACCGAAACATGCATTTCAAAAAGTTTTATAGAAGCTAACTTTCAGATGATTTTTTACATGGACTTCTTTCATAACCATCCTTTGTAACATATATAAATGATCTAAAAATTTCCGTATCATTTGGAATAGTCCTCGATTTAATTTGACTTTTTGACTGAAACTAGTGTATAATATGCTATAGTTTTTTGACCGAATCTTGCATTTCAAAAAGTTTTATAGAAGCTAATTTTTTCAGATGATTTTTTGGATGGACTTCTATCTTAACCTTCCTTTCTAACATATATAGATGACCTAAAAAGTTTCGTATCATTTGGAACAGGCCTCTATTTAATATGAATTTTTGATCGAAAAAAGTGTATAATATACTATGGTTTTTTGGCCGAAACTTGCATTTTGAAAAGTTTCATTGAATCTAATTTTCAGATGATTTTTTTGCATGGACTTCCATTAAAACCTTCCCTCGTAAAGTATAAAAATTATCTGAAATGTTTCATATCATTTCAAGCAGTCCTCGATTTAATTTGATTCTTTGACAAAAATTAGTATAAACTAGTGTATAATATACTATAGTTTTTTGACCGAAACTTGTATTTCAAAAAGTTTTATAGAAGCTAATTTTCAGATTATTTTTTGCATGGACTTCCATCATAACCCCCCTTTGTAACATATATAAATGATCTGAAAAGTTTCGTATCATTTGGAACAGTCCTCGATTTAATTTGACTTTTTGAACAAAACTAGTGTATAATATACTATGGTTTTTTTGAACGAAATTTGCATTTCGAAAAGTTTCATAGAATCTAATTTTCGGATGATTTTTTTGCATGGACTTCCATCATAACCTTCCCTCGTAAAATATAAAATTGATCTGAAATGTTTCGTATCATTTCGAGCAGTCCTCGATTTAAATTGATTCTTTGACCGAAATTAGTATAAACTAGTGTATAAAATACTATGGTTTTTTGACCGAAACCTGCATTTCGAAAAGTTTTATAGAAGCTAATTTTCAGATGATTTTTTGTATGGACTTCAATCATAAACTTCCTTTGTAACATATATAAATGATATGAAAAGTTTCGTATCATTTGGAAAAGTCCTCGATTTAATTTGACTTTTTGACTAATACTAGTGTATAATATACTATGGTTTTTTGGCCGAAACTTGCATTTCGAAAAGTTTCATAGAATCTAATTTTCAGATGACTTTTTGCATGGACTTCCATCATAACCTTCCCTCGTAAAATAAAATAATTATCTGAAAAGTTTCATATCATTTCGAGCAGTCCTCGATTTAATTTGATTCTTTGACAAAAATTAGTATAAACTAGTGTATAATATACTATAGTTTTTTGACCGAAACTTGCATTTCAAAAAGTTTTATAGAAGCTAATTTTCAGATTATTTTTTGCATGGACTTCCATCATAACCCCCCTTTGTAACATATATAAATGATCTGAAAAGTTTCGTATCATTTGGAACAGTCCTCGATTTAATTTGACTTTTTGAACAAAACTAGTGTATAATATACTATGGTTTTTTGAACGAAATTTGCATTTCGAAAAGATTCATAGAATCTAATTTTCAGATGATTTTTTTGCATGGACTTCCATCATAACCTTCCTTCCCTCGTAAAATATAAAAATGATCTGAAATGTTTCGTATCATTTCGAGCAGTCCTCGATTTAATTTGATTCTGAGACCGAAATTAGTATAAACTAGTGTATAAAATACTATTGTTTTTTGACCGAAACTTGCATTTCGAAAAGTTTTATAGAAGCTAATTTTCAGATGATTTTTTGCATGGACTTCCATCATAACCTTCCTTTATAACATATATAAATGATATGAAAAGTTTCGTATCATTTGGAACAATCCTCGATTTAATTTGACTTTTTGACTAATACTAGTGTATAATATACTATGGTTTTTTGACCGAAATTGCATTTCGAAAAGTTTCATAGAATCTAATTTTCAGATGATTTTTTGAATGGACTTCCAACATAACCTTCCCTCGTAAAATAAAAAAATGATCTGAAAAGGTTCATATCATTTGGAGCAGTCCTTGATATAATTTGATTTTTTGACCAATATTAGTATAAACTAATGTATAATATACTATAATTTTTAGAACGAAACTTACATATCTACAAGTTTTATAGAAACAAATTTTCAGATGATTTTTTTATGAACTTTCATTATAACCTTCCCTCTTAAAATATAAAAATTATCGGAAAAGTCTCATATGATTTAGAGCAGTCCTCGATTTAATTTTATTCTTTGACCGAAATTAGTATAAACTAGTGTATAATATACTATAGTTTTTTGACCGAAACTTGCATTTCAAAAAGTTTTATAGAAGCCAATTTTCAGATGATTTTTTAAATGGACTTCTATCATAACCATCCTTTGTAACATATATAAATGATCTAAAAAGTTCCGTATCATTTGGAAAAGTCCTCGATTTAATTTGACTTTTTGACTGAAACTAGTGTATAATATGCTATAGTTTTTTGACCGGAATCTTGCATTTCAAAAAGTTTATAGAAGCTAATTTTAAGATGATTTTTTCGATGGACTTCTATCTTAACCTTCCTTTGTAACATATATAGATGACCTGCAAAGTTTCGTATCATTTGGAACAGGCCTCAATTTAATTTGAATTTTTGATCGAAACAAGTGTATAATATACTATGGTTTTTTGGCCGAAACTTGCATTTCGAAAAGTTTCATAGAATCAAATTTTCAGATGATTTTTTGCATGGACTTCCATCAAAACCTTCCCTCGTAAAATATAAAAATTATCTGAAATGTTTCGTATCATTTCGAGCAGACCTCGATTTAATTTAATTCTCTGACAAAAATTAGTATAAACTAGTGTATAATATACTATAGTTTTTTTGACCGAAACATGTATTTCAAAAAGTTTTATAGAAGCTAATTTTCAGATTATTTTTTGCATGGACTTCCATCATAACCCCCTTTGTAACATATATAAATGATCTGAATAGTTTCGTATCATTTGGAATAGTCCTCGATTTAATTTAAATTTTTGACCAAAACTAGTGTATAATATACTATGGTTTTTTGAATGAAATTTGCATTTCGAAAAGTTTCATAGAATCTAATTTTCAGATGATTTTTTTGCATGGACTTCTATCATAACCTTCCCTTGTAAAATATAAAAATGATCTGAAATGTTTTGTATCATTTCGAGCAGTCCTCGATTTAATTTGATTCTTAGACCGAAATTAGTATAAACTAGTGTATAAAATACTATGGTTTTTTGACCGAAACTTGCATTTCGAAAAGTTATATAGAAGCTAATTTTCAGATGATTTTTTGCATGGACTTCCATCATAACCTTCCTTTGTAACATATATAAAAATTATGAAAAGTTTCGTATCATTTGGAACAGTCCTCGATTTAATTTGACTTTTTGACTGAAACTAGTGTATAATATACTATGGTTTTCTGACCGAAACATGCATTTCGAAAAGTTTCATAGAATCTAATTTTCAGATGATTTTTTGCATGAACTTCTATCATAACCTTCCCTCGAAAAATAATAAAATGATCTGAAATGTTTCGCATCATTTCGAGAAGTCCTCGATATAATTTGATTTTTTGTCAAAAATTAGTATAAACTAGTGTATAAAATACTATGGTTTTTAGAACGAAACTTGCATTTCGAAAAGTTTTATAAAAGCTAATTTTCAGATTATTTTTTGCATGGACTTCCATCATAACCTTCCTTTATAACATATATAAATGATATGAAAAGTTTCGTATCATTTGGAACAATCCTTGATTTAATTTGACTTTTTGACTATTTCTAGTTTATAATATACTATGGTTTTCTGACCGAAACTTGCATTTCGAAAAGTTTCATAGAATCTAATTTTCAGATGATTTTTTGCATGGACTTCCATCATAACCTTCCCTCATAAAATGAAAAAATGATCTGAAAAGTTTCGTATCATTTGGAGCAGTCCTCGATTTAATTTGATTTTTTGACAAATATTAGTATAAACTAATGTATAATATACTATAGTTTTTTGACCGAAACTTGCAATTCTACAAGTTTTATAGAAACAAATTTTCAGATGATTTTTTTGTATGGACTTTCATCATTACCTTCCCTCGTAAAATATAAAAATTATCGGAAAGGTCTCATATGATTTAGAGCAATCCTCGATTTAATTTTATTCTTTGACCGAAATTAGTATAAACTAGTGTATAATATACTATAGTTTTTTGACCGAAACATGCATTTCAAAAAGTTTTATAGAAGCTAACTTTCAGATGATTTTTTGCATGGACTTCTATCATAAGCATCCTTTGTAACATATATAAATGATCTAAAAATTTCCGTATCATTTGGAAAAGTCCTCGATTAAATTTGACTTTTTGACTGAAACTAGTGTATAATATGCTATAGTTTTTTGACCGAATCTTGCATTTAAAAAAGTTTTATAGAAGCTAATTTTCAGATGATTTTTTGGATGGACTTCTATCTTAACCTTCCTTTCTAACATATATAGATGACCTAAAAAGTTTCGTATCATTTGGAACAGGCCTCTATTTAATTTGAATTTTTGATCGAAAAAAGTGTATAATATACTATGGTTTTTTGGCCGAAACTTGCATTTTGAAAAGTTTCATAGAATCTAATTTTCAGATGATTTTTTTGCATGGACTTCCATTAAAACCTTCCCTCGTAAAGTATAAAAATTATCTGAAAAGTTTCATATCATTTCGAGCAGTCCTCGATTTAATTTGATTCTTTGACAAAAATTAGTATAAACTAGTGTATAATATACTATAGTTTTTTTGACCGAAACATGTATTTCAAAAAGTTTTATAGAAGCTAATTTTCAGATTATTTTTTGCATGGACTTCCATCATAACCCCCCTTTGTAACATATATAAATGATCTGAAAAGTTTCGTATCATTTGGAATAGTCCTCGATTTAATTTGACTTTTTGAACAAAACTAGTGTATAATATACTATGGTTTTTTTGAACGAAATTTGCATTTCGAAAAGTTTCATAGAATCTAATTTTCGGATGATTTTTTTGCATGGACTTCCATCATAACCTTCCCTCGTAAAATATTAAATTGATCTGAAATGTTTCGTATCATTTCGAGTAGTCCTCGATTTAATTTGATTCTTTGACCGAAATTAGTATAAACTAGTGTATAAAAAACTATGGTTTTTTGACCGAAACTTGCATTTCGAAAAGTTTTATAGAAGCTAATTTTCAGATGATTTTTTGCATGGACTTCAATCATAAACTTCCTTTGTAACATATATAAATGATATGAAAAGTTTCGTATCATTTGGAACAGTCCTCGATTTAATTTGACTTTTTGACTAATACTAGTGTATAATATACTATGGTTTTCTGACCGAAACTTGCATTTCGAAAAGTTTCATAGAATCTAATTTTCAGATGATTTTTTGCATGGACTTCCATCATAACCTTCCCTCATAAAATAAAAAAATGATCTGAAAAGTTTCGTATCATTTGGAGCAGTCCTCGATATAATTTGATTTTTTGACCAATATTAGTATAAATTAATGTATAATATACTATAGTTTTTTGAACGAAACTTGCATTTCTACAAGTTTTATAGAAACAACTCTTCAGATGATTTTTTTGTATGGACTTTCATCATAACCTTCCCTCGTAAAATATAAAAATTATCGGAAAAGTCTCATATGATTTAGAGCAGTCCTCGTTTAATTTTATTCTTTGACCGAAATTAGTATAAACTAGTGTATAATATACTAGAGTTTTTTGACCGAAACATGCATTTCAAAAAGTTTTATAGAAGCTAACTTTCAGATGATTTTTTGCATGGACTTCTATCATAACCATCCTTTGTAACATATATAAATGATCTAAAAAGTTCCGTATCATTTGGAAAAGTCCTCGATTTTATTTGACTTTTTGACTTAAACTAGTGTATAATATGCTATAGTTTTTTGACCGAATCTTGCATTTCAAAAAGTTTTATAGAAGCTAATTTTCAGATGATTTTTTGGATGGACTTCTATCTTAACCTTCCTTTGTAACATATATAGATGACCTAAAAAGTTTCGTATCATTTGGAACAGGCCTCTATTTAATTTGAATTTTTGATCGAAAAAAGTCTATAATATACTATGGTTTTTTGGCCTAAACCTTGCATTTCGAAAAGTTTCGTAGAATCTAATTTTCAGATGATTTTTTGCATGGACTTCCATTAAAACCTTCCCTCGTAAAGTATAAAAGTTATCTGAAAAGTTTCATATCATTTCGAGCAGTCCTCGATTTAATTTGATTCTTTGACAAAAATTAGTATAAACTAGTGTATAATATACTATAGTTTTTTGACCGACACTTGCATTTCAAAAACTTTTATAGAAGCTAATTTTCAGATTATTTTTTGCATGAACTTCCATCATAACCCCCCTTTGTAACATATATAAATGAACTGAAAAGTTTCGTATCATTTGGAACAGTCCTCGAATTAATTTGACTTTTTGAACAAAACTAGTGTATAATATACTATGGTTTTTTGAACGAAATTTGCATTTCGAAAAGTTTCATAGAATATAATTTTCAGATGTTTTTTTGCATGGACTTCCATCATAACCTTCCCTCGTAAAATATAAAAATGATCTGAAATGTTTTGTATCATTTCGAGCAGTCCTCGATTTAATTTGATTCTTTGACCGAAATTAGTATAAACTAGTGTATAAAATACTATGGTTTTTTGACCGAAACTTGCATTTCGAAAAGTTTTATAGAAGCTAATTTTCAGATGATTTTTTGCATGGACTTCAATCATAAACTTCCTTTGTAACATATATAAATGATATGAAAATTATCGTATCATTTGGAACAGTCCTCGATTTAATTTGACTTTTTGACTAATACTAGTGTATAATATACTATGGTTTTCTGACAGAAACTTGCATTTCGAAAAGTTTCATAGAATCTAATTTTCAGATGATTTTTTTGCATGGACTTCCATCATAACCTTCCCTTGTAAAATATAAAAATGATCTGAAATGTTTTGTATCATTTCGAGCAGTCCTCAATTTAATTTGATTCTTTGACCGAAATTAGTATAAACTAGTGTATAAAATACTATGGTTTTTTGACCGAAACTTGCATTTCGAAAAGTTATATAGAAGCTAATTTTCAGATGATTTTTTGCATGGACTTCCATCATAACCTTCCTTTGTAACATATATAAAAATTATGAAAAGTTTCGTATCATTTGGAACAGTCCTCGATTTAATTTGACTTTTTGACTGATACTAGTGTATAATATACTATGGTTTTCTGACCGAAACTTGCATTTCGAAAAGTTTCATAGAATCTAATTTTCAGATGATTTTTTGCATGAACTTCCATCATAACCTACCCTCGAAAAATAATAAAATGATCTGAAAAATTTCGCATCATTTCGAGAAGTCCTTGATATAATTTGATTTTTGGTCAGAAATTAGTATAAACTAGTGTATAAAATACTATGGTTTTTAGAACGAAACTTGCATTTCGAAAAGTTTTATAGAAGCTAATTTTCAGATTATTTTTTGCATGGACTTCCATCATAACCTTCCTTTATAACATATATAAATGATATGAAAAGTTTCGTATCATTTGGAACAATCCTTGATTTAATTTGACTTTTTGACTAATACTAGTGTATAATATACTATGGTTTTCTGACCGAAACTTGCATTTCGAAAAGTTTCATAGAATCTAATTTTCAGATGATTTTTTGCATGGACTTCCATCATAACCTTCCATCATAAAATAAAAAAATGATCTGAAAAGTTTCGTATCATTTGGAGCAGTCCTCGATATAAATTGATTTTTTGACAAATATTAGTTTAAACTAATGTATAATATACTATTGTTTTTTAACCGAAACTTGCATTTCTTCAAGTTTTAAAGAAACAAATTTTCAGATGATTTTGTTGTATGGACTTTCATCATTACCTTCCCTCGTAAAATATTAAAATTATCGGAAATGTCTCATATGATTTAGAGCTGTCCTTGATTTAATTTTATTCTTTGACCGAAATTAGTATAAACTAGTGTATAATATACTATAGTTTTTTGACCGAAACATGCATTTCAAAAAGTTTTATAGAAGCTAACTTTCAGATGATTTTTTACATGGACTTCTATCATAACCATCCTTTGTAACATATATATATGATCTAAAAATTTCCGTATCATTTGGAAAAGTCCTCGATTTAATTTGACTTTTTGACTGAAACTAGTGTATAATATGCTATAGTTTTTTGACTGAATCTTGCATTTCAAAAAGTTTTATAGAAGCTAATTTTTTCAGATGATTTTTTGGATGGACTTCTATCTTAACCTTCCTTTGTAACATATATAGATGACCTAAAAAGTTTCGTATCATTTGGAACAGGCCTCTATTTAATTTGAATTTTTGATCGAAAAAAGTGTATAATATACTATGGTTTTATGGCCGAAACTTGCATTTTGAAAAGTTTCATAGAATCTAATTTTCAGATGATTTTTTTGCATGGACTTCCATCAAAACCTTCCCTCGTAAAATATAAAAATTATCTGAAATGTTTCGTATCATTTCGAGCAGTCCTTGATTTAATTTGATTCTTTGACAAAAATTAGTATAAACTAGTGTATAATATACTATAGTTTTTTGACCGAAACTTGTATTTCAAAAAGTTTTATAGAAGCTAATTTTCAGATTATTTTTTGCATGGACTTCCATCATAACCCCCCTTTGTAACATATATAAATGATCTGAAAAGTTTCGTATCATTTGGAACAGTCCTCGATTTAATTTGACTTTTTGAACAAAACTAGTGTATAATATACTATGGTTTTTTGAACGAAATTTGCATTTCGAAAAGTTTCATAGAATCTAATTTTCAGATGATTTTTTTGCATGGACTTCCATCATTACCTTCCCTCTGAAGATATAAAAATGATCTGAAATGTTTCGTATCATTTCGAGCAGTCCTCGATTTAATTTGATTCTTTGACCGAAATTAGTATAAACTAGTGTATAAAATACTATGGTTTTTTGACCGAAACTTGCATTTTGAAAAGTTTTATAGAAGCTAATTTTCAGATGATTTTTTGCATGGACTTCCATCATAACCTTCCTTTATAACATATATAAATGATATGAAAAGTTTCGTATCATTTGGAACAATCCTCGATTTAATTAGACTTTTTGACTAATACTAGTGTATAATATACTATGGTTTTCTGACCGAAACTTGCATTTCGAAAATTTTCATAGAATCTAATTTTCAGATGATTTTTTGAATGGACTTCCATCATAACCTTCCCGCGTAAAATAAAAAAATGATCTGAAAAGGTTCATATCATTTGGAGCAGTCCTTGATATAATTTGATTTTTTGACCAATATTAGTATAAACTATTGTATAATATACTATAATTTTTTGAACGAAACTTACATTTCTACAAGTTTTATAGAAACAAATTTTCAGATGATTTTTTATGAACTTTCATCATAACCTTCCCTCGTAAAATATAAAAATTATCGGAAAAGTCTCATATGATTTAGAGCAGTCCTCGATTTAATTTTATTCTTTGACCGAAATTAGTATAAACTAGTGTATAATATACTATAGTTTTTTGACCGAAACTTGCATTTCAAAAAGTTTTATAGAAGCCAATTTTCAGATGATTTTTTAAATGGACTTCTATCATAACCATCCTTTGTAACATATATAAATGATCTAAAAAGATCCGTATCATTTGGAAAAGTCCTCGATTTAATTTGACTTTTTGACTGAAACTAGTGTATAATATGCTATAGTTTTTTGACCGGAATCTTGCATTTCAAAAAGTTTATAGAAGCTAATTTTCAGATGATTTTTTTGATGGACTTCTATCTTAACCTTCCTTTGTAACATATATAGATGACCTGCAAAGTTTCGTATCATTTGGAATAGGCCTCAATTTAATTTGAATTTCTGATCGAAACAAGTGTATAATATACTATGGTTTTTTGGCCGAAACTTGCATTTCGAAAAGTTTCATAGAATCAAATTTTCAGATGATTTTTTGCATGGACTTCCATCAAAACCTTCCCTCGTAAAATATAAAAATTATCTGAAATGTTTCGTATCATTTCGAGCAGTCCTTGATTTAATTTGATTCTTTGACAAAAATTAGTATAAACTAGTGTATAATATACTATAGTTTTTAGACCGAAACTTGCATTTCAAAAAGTTTTATAGGAGCTACTTTTCAGATTATTTTTTGCATGGACTTCCATCATAACCCCCCTTTGTAACATATATAAATGATCTGAATAGTTTCGTATCATTTGGAACAGTCCTCGATTTAATATAAATTTTTGACCAAAACTAGTGTATAATATACTATGGTTTTTTGAACGAAATTTGCATTTAGAAAAGTTTCATAGAATCTAATTTTCAGATGATTTTTTTGCATGGACTTCCATCATAACCTTCCCTTGTAAAATATAAAAATGATCTGAAATGTTTTGTATCATTTCGAGCAGTCCTCGATTTAATTTGATTCTTTGACCGAAATTAGTATAAACTAGTGTATAAAATACTATGGTTTTTTGACCGAAACTTGCATTTCGAAAAGTTATATAGAAGCTAATTTTCAGATGATTTTTTGCATAGACTTCCATCATAACCTTCCTTTGTAACATATATAAAAATTATGAAAAGTTTCGTATCATTTGGAACAGTCCTCGATTTAATTTGACTTTTTGACTAATACTAGTGTATAATATACTATGGTTTTCTAACCGAAACTTGCATTTCGAAAAGTTTCATAGAATCTAATTTTCAGATGATTTTTTGCATGAACTTCTATCATAACCTTCCCTCGAAAAATAATAAAATGATCTGAAAAATTTCGCATCATTTCGAGAAGTCCTCAATATAATTTGATTTTTTGTCAGAAATTAGTATAAACTAGTGTATAAAATACTATGGTTTTAGAACGAAACTTGCATTTCGAAAAGTTTTATAGAAGCTAATTTTCAGATTATTTTTTGCATGGACTTCCATCATAACCTTCCTTTATAACATATATAAATGATATGAAAATTTCGTATCATTTGGAACAATCCTTGATTTAATTTGACTTTTTGACTAATACTAGTGTATAATATACTATGGTTTTCTGACCGAAACTTGCATTTCGAAAAGTTTCATAGAATCTAATTTTCAGATGATTTTTTGCATGGACTTCCATCATAACCTTCCCTCATAAAATAAAAAAATGATCTGAAAAGTTTCGTATCATTTGGAGCAGTTCTCAATATAATTTGATTTTTTGACAAATATTACTATCTTAACCTTCCTTTCTAACATATATAGATGACCTGAAAAGTTTCGTATCATTTGGAACAGGCCTCTATTTAATATGAATTTTTGATCGAAAAAAGTGTATAATATACTATGGTTTTTTGGCCGAAACTTGCATTTTGAAAAGTTTCATTGAATCTAATTTTCAGATGATTTTTTTGCATGGACTTCCATTAAAACCTTCCCTCGTAAAGTATAAAAATTATCTGAAATGTTTCATATCATTTCAAGCAGTCCTCGATTTAATTTGATTCTTTGACTAAAATTAGTATAAACTAGTGTATAATATACTATAGTTTTTTGACCGAAACTTGTATTTCAAAAAGTTTTATAGAAGCTAATTTTCAGATTATTTTTTGCATGGACTTCCATCATAACCCCCCTTTGTAACATATATAAATGATCTGAAAAGTTTCGTATCATTTGGAACAGTCCTCGATTTAATTTGACTTTTTGAACAAAACTAGTGTATAATATACTATGGTTTTTTTGAACGAAATTTGCATTTCGAAAAGTTTCATAGAATCTAATTTTCGGATGATTTTTTTGCATGGACTTCCATCATAACCTTCCCTCGTAAAATATAAAATTGATCTGAAATGTTTCGTATCATTTCGAGCAGTCCTCGATTTAAATTGATTCTTTGACCGAAATTAGTATAAACTAGTGTATAAAATACTATGGTTTTTTGACCGAAACCTGCATTTCGAAAAGTTTTATAGAAGCTAATTTTCAGATGATTTTTTGTATGGACTTCAATCATAAACTTCCTTTGTAACATATATAAATGATATGAAAAGTTTCGTATCATTTGGAACAGTCCTCGATTTAATTTGACTTTTTGACTAATACTAGTGTATAATATACTATGGTTTTTTGGCCGAAACTTGCATTTCGAAAAGTTTCATAGAATCTAATTTTCAGATGACTTTTTGCATGGACTTCCATCATAACCTTCCCTCGTAAAATAAAATAATTATCTGAAAAGTTTCATATCATTTCGAGCAGTCCTCGATTTAATTTGATTCTTTGACAAAAATTAGTATAAACTAGTGTATAATATACTATAGTTTTTTGACCGAAACTTGCATTTCAAAAAGTTTTATAGAAGCTAATTTTCAGATTATTTTTTGCATGGACTTCCATCATAACCCCCCTTTGTAACATATATAAATGATCTGAAAAGTTTCGTATCATTTGGAACAGTCCTCGATTTAATTTGACTTTTTGAACAAAACTAGTGTATAATATACTATGGTTTTTTGAACGAAATTTGCATTTCGAAAAGTTTCATAGAATCTAATTTTCAGATGATTTTTTTGCATGGACTTCCATCATAACCTTCCCTCGTAAAATATAAAAATGATCTGAAATGTTTCGTATCATTTCGAGCAGTCCTCGATTTAATTTGATTCTGAGACCGAAATTAGTATAAACTAGTGTATAAAATACTATTGTTTTTTGACCGAAACTTGCATTTCGAAAAGTTTTATAGAAGCTAATTTTCAGATGATTTTTTGCATGGACTTCCATCATAACCTTCCTTTATAACATATATAAATGATATGAAAAGTTTCGTATCATTTGGAACAATCCTCGATTTAATTTGACTTTTTGACTAATACTAGTGTATAATATACTATGGTTTTCTGACCGAAACTTGCATTTCGAAAAGTTTCATAGAATCTAATTTTCAGATGATTTTTTGAATGGACTTCCATCATAACCTTCCCTCGAAAAATAATAATATGATCTGAAAAATTTCGCATCATTTCGAGAAGTCCTCGAAATAATTTGATTTTTTGTCAGAAATTAGTATAAACTAGTGTATAAAATACTATGGTTTTAGAACGAAACTTGCATTTCGAAAAGTTTTATAGAAGCTAATTTTCAGATTATTTTTTGCATGGACTTCCATCATAACCTTCCTTTATAACATATATAAATGATATGAAAATTTCGTATCATTTGGAACAATCCTTGATTTAATTTGACTTTTTGACTAATACTAGTGTATAATATACTATGGTTTTCTGACCGAAACATGCATTTCGAAAAGTTTCATAGAATCTAATTTTCAGATGTTTTTTTGCATGGACTTCCATCATAACCTTCCCTCATAAAATAAAAAAATGATCTGAAAAGTTTCGTATCATTTGGAGCAGTTCTCAATATAATTTGATTTTTTGACAAATATTACTATAAACTAATGTATAATATACTATAGTTTTTTGACCGAAACTTGCATTTCTACAAGTTTTATAGAAACAAATTTTCAGATGATTTTTTTGTATGGACTTTCATCATTACCTTCCCTCGTAAAATATAAAAATTATCGGAAAGGTCTCATATTATTTAGAGCTGTCCTTGATTTAATTTTATTCTTTGACCGAAATTAGTATAAACTAGTGTATAATATCCTATAGTTTTTTGACCGAAACATGCATTTCAAAAAGTTTTATAGAAGCTAACTTTCAGATGATTTTTTACATGGACTTCTTTCATAACCATCCTTTGTAACATATATAAATGATCTAAAAATTTCCGTATCATTTGGAATAGTCCTCGATTTAATTTGACTTTTTGACTGAAACTAATGTATAATATGCTATAGTTTTTTGACCGAATCTTGCATTTCAAAAAGTTTTATAGAAGCTAATTTTTTCAGATGATTTTTTGGATGGACTTCTATCTTAACCTTCCTTTCTAACATATATAGATGACCTAAAAAGTTTCGTATCATTTGGAACAGGCCTCTATTTAATATGAATTTTTGATCGAAAAAAGTGTATAATATACTATGGTTTTTTGGCCGAAACTTGCATTTTGAAAAGTTTCATTGAATCTAATTTTCAGATGATTTTTTTGCATGGACTTCCATTAAAACCTTCCCTCGTAAAGTATAAAAATTATCTGAAATGTTTCATATCATTTCAAGCAGTCCTCGATTTAATTTGATTCTTTGACAAAAATTAGTATAAACTAGTGTATAATATACTATAGTTTTTTGACCGAAACTTGTATTTCAAAAAGTTTTATAGAAGCTAATTTTCAGATTATTTTTTGCATGGACTTCCATCATAACCCCCCTTTGTAACATATATAAATGATCTGAAAAGTTTCGTATCATTTGGAACAGTCCTCGATTTAATTTGACTTTTTGAACAAAACTAGTGTATAATATACTATGGTTTTTTTGAACGAAATTTGCATTTCGAAAAGTTTCATAGAATCTAATTTTCGGATGATTTTTTTGCATGGACTTCCATCATAACCTTCCCTCGTAAAATATAAAATTGATCTGAAATGTTTCGTATCATTTCGAGCAGTCCTCGATTTAAATTGATTCTTTGACCGAAATTAGTATAAACTAGTGTATAAAATACTATGGTTTTTTGACCGAAACCTGCATTTCGAAAAGTTTTATAGAAGCTAATTTTCAGATGATTTTTTGTATGGACTTCAATCATAAACTTCCTTTGTAACATATATAAATGATATGAAAAGTTTCGTATCATTTGGAATAGTCCTCGATTTAATTTGACTTTTTGACTAATACTAGTGTATAATATACTATGGTTTTTTGGCCGAAACTTGCATTTCGAAAAGTTTCATAGAATCTAATTTTCAGATGACTTTTTGCATGGACTTCCATCATAACCTTCCCTCGTAAAATAAAATAATTATCTGAAAAGTTTCATATCATTTCGAGCAGTCCTCGATTTAATTTGATTCTTTGACAAAAATTAGTATAAACTAGTGTATAATATACTATAGTTTTTTGACCGAAACTTGCATTTCAAAAAGTTTTATAGAAGCTAATTTTCAGATTATTTTTTGCATGGACTTCCATCATAACCCCCCTTTGTAACATATATAAATGATCTGAAAAGTTTCGTATCATTTGGAACAGTCCTCGATTTAATTTGACTTTTTGAACAAAACTAGTGTATAATATACTATGGTTTTTTGAACGAAATTTGCATTTCGAAAAGATTCATAGAATCTAATTTTCAGATGATTTTTTTGCATGGACTTCCATCATAACCTTCCTTCCCTCGTAAAATATAAAAATGATCTGAAATGTTTCGTATCATTTCGAGCAGTCCTCGATTTAATTTGATTCTGAGACCGAAATTAGTATAAACTAGTGTATAAAATACTATTGTTTTTTGACCGAAACTTGCATTTCGAAAAGTTTTATAGAAGCTAATTTTCAGATGATTTTTTGCATGGACTTCCATCATAACCTTCCTTTATAACATATATAAATGATATGAAAAGTTTCGTATCATTTGGAACAATCCTCGATTTAATTTGACTTTTTGACTAATACTAGTGTATAATATACTATGGTTTTTTGACCGAAATTGCATTTCGAAAAGTTTCATAGAATCTAATTTTCAGATGATTTTTTGAATGGACTTCCAACATAACCTTCCCTCGTAAAATAAAAAAATGATCTGAAAAGGTTCATATCATTTGGAGCAGTCCTTGATATAATTTGATTTTTTGACCAATATTAGTATAAACTAATGTATAATATACTATAATTTTTAGAACGAAACTTACATTTCTACAAGTTTTATAGAAACAAATTTTCAGATGATTTTTTTATGAACTTTCATTATAACCTTCCCTCTTAAAATATAAAAATTATCGGAAAAGTCTCATATGATTTAGAGCAGTCCTCGATTTAATTTTATTCTTTGACCGAAATTAGTATAAACTAGTGTATAATATACTATAGTTTTTTGACCGAAACTTGCATTTCAAAAAGTTTTATAGAAGCCAATTTTCAGATGATTTTTTAAATGGACTTCTATCATAACCATCCTTTGTAACATATATAAATGATCTAAAAAGTTCCGTATCATTTGGAAAAGTCCTCGATTTAATTTGACTTTTTGACTGAAACTAGTGTATAATATGCTATAGTTTTTTGACCGGAATCTTGCATTTCAAAAAGTTTATAGAAGCTAATTTTAAGATGATTTTTTCGATGGACTTCTATCTTAACCTTCCTTTGTAACATATATAGATGACCTGCAAAGTTTCGTATCATTTGGAACAGGCCTCAATTTAATTTGAATTTTTGATCGAAACAAGTGTATAATATACTATGGTTTTTTGGCCGAAACTTGCATTTCGAAAAGTTTCATAGAATCAAATTTTCAGATGATTTTTTGCATGGACTTCCATCAAAACCTTCCCTCGTAAAATATAAAAATTATCTGAAATGTTTCGTATCATTTCGAGCAGACCTCGATTTAATTTAATTCTCTGACAAAAATTAGTATAAACTAGTGTATAATATACTATAGTTTTTTTGACCGAAACATGTATTTCAAAAAGTTTTATAGAAGCTAATTTTCAGATTATTTTTTGCATGGACTTCCATCATAACCCCCTTTGTAACATATATAAATGATCTGAATAGTTTCGTATCATTTGGAATAGTCCTCGATTTAATTTAAATTTTTGACCAAAACTAGTGTATAATATACTATGGTTTTTTGAATGAAATTTGCATTTCGAAAAGTTTCATAGAATCTAATTTTCAGATGATTTTTTTGCATGGACTTCTATCATAACCTTCCCTTGTAAAATATAAAAATGATCTGAAATGTTTTGTATCATTTCGAGCAGTCCTCGATTTAATTTGATTCTTAGACCGAAATTAGTATAAACTAGTGTATAAAATACTATGGTTTTTTGACCGAAACTTGCATTTCGAAAAGTTATATAGAAGCTAATTTTCAGATGATTTTTTGCATGGACTTCCATCATAACCTTCCTTTGTAACATATATAAAAATTATGAAAAGTTTCGTATCATTTGGAACAGTCCTCGATTTAATTTGACTTTTTGACTGAAACTAGTGTATAATATACTATGGTTTTCTGACCGAAACATGCATTTCGAAAAGTTTCATAGAATCTAATTTTCAGATGATTTTTTGCATGAACTTCTATCATAACCTTCCCTCGAAAAATAATAAAATGATCTGAAATGTTTCGCATCATTTCGAGAAGTCCTCGATATAATTTGATTTTTTGTCAAAAATTAGTATAAACTAGTGTATAAAATACTATGGTTTTTAGAACGAAACTTGCATTTCGAAAAGTTTTATAAAAGCTAATTTTCAGATTATTTTTTGCATGGACTTCCATCATAACCTTCCTTTATAACATATATAAATGATATGAAAAGTTTCGTATCATTTGGAACAATCCTTGATTTAATTTGACTTTTTGACTATTTCTAGTTTATAATATACTATGGTTTTCTGACCGAAACTTGCATTTCGAAAAGTTTCATAGAATCTAATTTTCAGATGATTTTTTGCATGGACTTCCATCATAACCTTCCCTCATAAAATGAAAAAATGATCTGAAAAGTTTCGTATCATTTGGAGCAGTCCTCGATTTAATTTGATTTTTTGACAAATATTAGTATAAACTAATGTATAATATACTATAGTTTTTTGACCGAAACTTGCAATTCTACAAGTTTTATAGAAACAAATTTTCAGATGATTTTTTTGTATGGACTTTCATCATTACCTTCCCTCGTAAAATATAAAAATTATCGGAAAGGTCTCATATGATTTAGAGCAATCCTCGATTTAATTTTATTCTTTGACCGAAATTAGTATAAACTAGTGTATAATATACTATAGTTTTTTGACCGAAACATGCATTTCAAAAAGTTTTATAGAAGCTAACTTTCAGATGATTTTTTGCATGGACTTCTATCATAAGCATCCTTTGTAACATATATAAATGATCTAAAAATTTCCGTATCATTTGGAAAAGTCCTCGATTAAATTTGACTTTTTGACTGAAACTAGTGTATAATATGCTATAGTTTTTTGACCGAATCTTGCATTTAAAAAAGTTTTATAGAAGCTAATTTTCAGATGATTTTTTGGATGGACTTCTATCTTAACCTTCCTTTCTAACATATATAGATGACCTAAAAAGTTTCGTATCATTTGGAACAGGCCTCTATTTAATTTGAATTTTTGATCGAAAAAAGTGTATAATATACTATGGTTTTTTGGCCGAAACTTGCATTTTGAAAAGTTTCATAGAATCTAATTTTCAGATGATTTTTTTGCATGGACTTCCATTAAAACCTTCCCTCGTAAAGTATAAAAATTATCTGAAAAGTTTCATATCATTTCGAGCAGTCCTCGATTTAATTTGATTCTTTGACAAAAATTAGTATAAACTAGTGTATAATATACTATAGTTTTTTTGACCGAAACATGTATTTCAAAAAGTTTTATAGAAGCTAATTTTCAGATTATTTTTTGCATGGACTTCCATCATAACCCCCCTTTGTAACATATATAAATGATCTGAAAAGTTTCGTATCATTTGGAATAGTCCTCGATTTAATTTGACTTTTTGAACAAAACTAGTGTATAATATACTATGGTTTTTTTGAACGAAATTTGCATTTCGAAAAGTTTCATAGAATCTAATTTTCGGATGATTTTTTTGCATGGACTTCCATCATAACCTTCCCTCGTAAAATATTAAATTGATCTGAAATGTTTCGTATCATTTCGAGTAGTCCTCGATTTAATTTGATTCTTTGACCGAAATTAGTATAAACTAGTGTATAAAAAACTATGGTTTTTTGACCGAAACTTGCATTTCGAAAAGTTTTATAGAAGCTAATTTTCAGATGATTTTTTGCATGGACTTCAATCATAAACTTCCTTTGTAACATATATAAATGATATGAAAAGTTTCGTATCATTTGGAACAGTCCTCGATTTAATTTGACTTTTTGACTAATACTAGTGTATAATATACTATGGTTTTCTGACCGAAACTTGCATTTCGAAAAGTTTCATAGAATCTAATTTTCAGATGATTTTTTGCATGGACTTCCATCATAACCTTCCCTCATAAAATAAAAAAATGATCTGAAAAGTTTCGTATCATTTGGAGCAGTCCTCGATATAATTTGATTTTTTGACCAATATTAGTATAAATTAATGTATAATATACTATAGTTTTTTGAACGAAACTTGCATTTCTACAAGTTTTATAGAAACAACTCTTCAGATGATTTTTTTGTATGGACTTTCATCATAACCTTCCCTCGTAAAATATAAAAATTATCGGAAAAGTCTCATATGATTTAGAGCAGTCCTCGTTTAATTTTATTCTTTGACCGAAATTAGTATAAACTAGTGTATAATATACTAGAGTTTTTTGACCGAAACATGCATTTCAAAAAGTTTTATAGAAGCTAACTTTCAGATGATTTTTTGCATGGACTTCTATCATAACCATCCTTTGTAACATATATAAATGATCTAAAAAGTTCCGTATCATTTGGAAAAGTCCTCGATTTTATTTGACTTTTTGACTTAAACTAGTGTATAATATGCTATAGTTTTTTGACCGAATCTTGCATTTCAAAAAGTTTTATAGAAGCTAATTTTCAGATGATTTTTTGGATGGACTTCTATCTTAACCTTCCTTTGTAACATATATAGATGACCTAAAAAGTTTCGTATCATTTGGAACAGGCCTCTATTTAATTTGAATTTTTGATCGAAAAAAGTCTATAATATACTATGGTTTTTTGGCCTAAACCTTGCATTTCGAAAAGTTTCGTAGAATCTAATTTTCAGATGATTTTTTGCATGGACTTCCATTAAAACCTTCCCTCGTAAAGTATAAAAGTTATCTGAAAAGTTTCATATCATTTCGAGCAGTCCTCGATTTAATTTGATTCTTTGACAAAAATTAGTATAAACTAGTGTATAATATACTATAGTTTTTTGACCGACACTTGCATTTCAAAAACTTTTATAGAAGCTAATTTTCAGATTATTTTTTGCATGAACTTCCATCATAACCCCCCTTTGTAACATATATAAATGAACTGAAAAGTTTCGTATCATTTGGAACAGTCCTCGAATTAATTTGACTTTTTGAACAAAACTAGTGTATAATATACTATGGTTTTTTGAACGAAATTTGCATTTCGAAAAGTTTCATAGAATATAATTTTCAGATGTTTTTTTGCATGGACTTCCATCATAACCTTCCCTCGTAAAATATAAAAATGATCTGAAATGTTTTGTATCATTTCGAGCAGTCCTCGATTTAATTTGATTCTTTGACCGAAATTAGTATAAACTAGTGTATAAAATACTATGGTTTTTTGACCGAAACTTGCATTTCGAAAAGTTTTATAGAAGCTAATTTTCAGATGATTTTTTGCATGGACTTCAATCATAAACTTCCTTTGTAACATATATAAATGATATGAAAATTATCGTATCATTTGGAACAGTCCTCGATTTAATTTGACTTTTTGACTAATACTAGTGTATAATATACTATGGTTTTCTGACAGAAACTTGCATTTCGAAAAGTTTCATAGAATCTAATTTTCAGATGATTTTTTGCATGGAATTCCATCATAACCTTCCCTCGTAAAATAAAATAATTATCTGAAAAGTTTCGTATCATTTAGAGCATTCCTCGATTTAATTTGATTCTTTGACAGAAATTAGTATAAACTTGTGTATAATATACTATAGTTTTTTGACTGAAACTTGCATTTCAAAAAGATTTATAGAAGCTAATTTTCAGATAATTTTTTGCATGGACTTACATCATAACCCCACTTTGTAACATATATAAATGATCTGAAAAGTTTTGTATCATTTGGAACAATCCTCGATTTAATTTGACTTTTTGACTAATACTAGTGTATAATATACTATGGTTTTCTGACCGAAACTTACATTTCGAAAAGTTTCATAGAATCTAATTTTAAGATGATTTTTTGCATGGACTTCCATCATAACCTTCCCTCATAAAATAAAAAAATGAACTGAAAAGTTTCGTATCATTTGGAGCAGTCCTCGATATAATTTGATTTTTTGACCAATATTAGTATAAATTAATGTATAATATACTATAGTTTTTTGAACGAAACTTGCATTTCTACAAGTTTTATAGAAACAACTTTTCAGATGATTTTTTTGTATGGACTTTCATCATAACCTTCCCTCGTAAAATATAAAAATTATCGGAAAAGTCTCATATGATTTAGAGCAGTCCTCGTTTAATTTTATTCTTTGACCGAAATTAGTATAAACTAGTGCATAATATACTAGAGTTTTTTGACCGAAACATGCATTTCAAAAAGTTTTATAGAAGCTAACTTTCAGATGATTTTTTGCATGGACTTCTATCATAACCATCCTTTGTAACATATATAAATGATCTAAAAAGTTCCGTATCATTTGGAAAAGTCCTCGATTTAATTTGACTTTTTGACTTAAACTAGTGTATAATATGCTATAGTTTTTTGACCGAATCTTGCATTTCAAAAAGTTTTATAGAAGCTAATTTTCAGATGATTTTTTGGATGGACTTCTATCTTAACCTTCCTTTGTAACATATATAGATGACCTAAAAAGTTTCGTATCATTTGGAACAGGCCTCTATTTAATTTGAATTTTTGATCGAAAAAAGTCTATAATATACTATGGTTTTTTGGCCTAAACCTTGCATTTCGAAAAGTTTCGTAGAATCTAATTTTCAGATGATTTTTTGCATGGACTTCCATTAAAACCTTCCCTCGTAAAGTATAAAAGTTATCTGAAAAGTTTCATATCATTTCGAGCAGTCCTCGATTTAATTTGATTCTTTGACAAAAATTAGTATAAACTAGTGTATAATATACTATAGTTTTTTGACCGAAACTTGCATTTCAAAAAGTTTTATAGAAGCTAATTTTCAGATTATTTTTTGCATGGACTTCCATCATAACCCCCCTTTGTAACATATATAAATGAACTGAAAAGTTTCGTATCATTTGGAAGAGTCCTCGATTTAATTTGACTTTTTGAACAAAACTAATGTATAATATACTATGGTTTTTTGAACGAAATTTGCATTTCGAAAAGTTTCATAGAATATAATTTTCAGATGATTTTTTTGCATGGACTTCCATCATAACCTTCCCTCGTAAAATATAAAAATGATCTGAAATGTTTCGTATCATTTCGAGCAGTCCTCGATTTAATTTGATTCTTTGACCGAAATTAGTATAAACTAGTGTATAAAATACTATGGTTTTTTGAACGAAACTTGCATTTCGAAAAGTTTTATAGAAGCTAATTTTCAGATGATTTTTTGCATGGACTTCAATCATAAACTTCCTTTGTAACATATATTAATGATATGAAAAGTTTCATATCATTTGGAACAGTCCTCGATTTAATTTGACTTTTTGACTAATACTAGTGTATAATATACCAGGGTTTTTTGTCCGAAACTTGCATTTCGAAAAGTTTCATAGGATCTAATTTTCAGATGATTTTTTGCATGGACTTCCATCATAACCTTCCCTCGTAAAATAAAATAATTATCTGAAAAGTTTCGTATCACTTAGAGCAGTCCTCGATTTAATTTGATTCTTTGACAGAAATTAGTATAAACTTGTGTATAATATACTATAGTTTTTTGACCGAAACTTGCATTTCAAAAAGATTTATAGAAGCTAATTTTCAGATAATTTTTTGCATGGACTTACATCATAACCCCACTTTGTAACATATATAAATGATCTGAAAAGTTTTGTATCATTTGGAACAATCCTCGATTTAATTTGACTTTTTGACTAATACTAGTGTATAATATACTATGGTTTTCTGACCGAAACTTACATTTCGAAAAGTTTCATAGAATCTAATTTTAAGATGATTTTTTGCATGGACTTCCATTATAACCTTCCCTCATAAAATAAAAAAATGAACTGAAAATTTTCGTATCATTTGGAGCAGTCCTCGATATAATTTGATTTTTTGACCAATATTAATATAAATTAATGTATAATATACTATAGTTTTTTGAACGAAACTTGCATTTCTACAAGTTTTATAGAAACAACTTTTCAGATGATTTTTTTGTATGGACTTTCATCATAACCTTCCCTCGTAAAATATAAAAATTATCGGAAAAGTCTCATATGATTTAGAGCAGTCCTCGTTTAATTTTATTCTTTGACCGAAATTAGTATAAACTAGTGTATAATATACTAGAGTTTTTTGACCGAAACATGCATTTCAAAAAGTTTTATAGAAGCTAACTTTCAGATGATTTTTTGCATGGACTTCTATCATAACCATCCTTTGTAACATATATAAATGATCTAAAAAGATCCGTATCATTTGGAAATGTCCTCGATTTAATTTGACTTTTTGACTGAAACTAGTGTATAATATGCTATAGTTTTTTGACCGAATCTTGTATTTCAAAAAGTTTTATAGAAGCTAATTTTCAGATGATTTTTTGGATGGACTTCTATCTTAACCTTCCTTTGTAACATATATAGATGACCTAAAAAGTTTCGTATCATTTGGAACAGGCCTCGATTTAATTTGAATTTTTGATCGAAAAAAGTGTATAATATACTATGGTTTTTTGGCCGAAACTTGCATTTCGAAAAGTTTCATAGAATCTAATTTTCAGATAATTTTTTGCATGGACTTCCATAAAAACCTTCCCTCGTAAAGTATAAAAATTATCTGAAAAGTTTCGTATCATTTCGAGCAGTCCTCGATTTAATTTGATTCTTTGACAAAAATTAGTATAAACTAGTGTATAATATACTATAGTTTTTTAACCGAAACTTGCATTTCAAAAAGTTTTATAGAATCTAATTTTCAGATTATTTTTTGCATGGACTTCCATCATAAATCCCCTTTGTAACATATATAAATGATCTGAAAAGTTTCGTATCATTTGGAACAGTCCTCGATTTAATTTGACTTTTTGAACAAAACTAGTGTATAATATACTATGGTTTTTTGAACGAAATTTGCATTATGAAAACTTTCATAGAATTTAATTTTCAAATGATTTTTTTGCATGGACTTCCATCATAACCTTCCCTCGTAAAATATAAAAATGATCTGAAATGTTTCGTATCATTTCGAGCAGTCCTCGATTTAATTTGATTCATTGACCGAAATTAGTATAAACTAGTGTATCAAATACTATGGTTTTTTAAACAAAACTTGCATTTCGAAAAGTTTTATAGAAGCTAATTTTCAGATGATTTTTTGCATGGACTTCAATCATAAACTTCCTTTGTAACATATATTAATGATATGAAAAGTTTCGTATCATTTGGAACAGTCCTCGATTTAATTTGACTTTTTGACTAATACTAGTGTATAATATACTATGGTTTTTTGGCCGAAACATGCATTTCGAAATGTTTCATAGAATCTAATTTTCAGATGATTTTTTGCATGGACTTCCATCATAACCTTCCCTCGTAAAATAAAATAATTATCTGAAAAGTTTCGTATCATTTCGAGCAGTCCTCGATTTAATTTGATTCTTTGACAGAAATTAGTATAAACTAGTGTATAATATACTATAGTTTTTTGACCGAAACTTGCATTTCAAAAATATTTATAGAATCTAATTTTCAAATTATTTTTTGCATGGACTTCCATCATAACCCCCCTTTGTAACATATATAAATGATCTGAAAAGTTTCGTATCTTTTGGAACAGTCCTCGATTTAATTTGACTTTTTGATTAATACTAGTGTATAATATACTATGGTTTTCTGACCGAAACTTGCATTTCGAAAAGTTTCATAGAATCTAATTTTCAGATGATTTTTTGCATGGACTTCCATTATAACCTTCCCTCATAAAATAAAAAAATGATCTGAAAATTTTCGTATCATTTGTTGCAGTCCTCGATATAATTTGATTTTTTGACCAATATTAGTATAAATTAATGTATAATATACTATAGTTTTTTGATTGAAAGTTGCATTTCTACAAGTTTTATAGAAACAACTTTTCAGATGATTTTTTTGTATGGACTTTCATCATAACCTTCCCTCGTAAAATATAAAAATTATCGGAAAAGTCTCATATGATTTAGAGCAGTCCTCGTTTAATTTTATTCTTTGACCGAAATTAGTATAAACTAGTGTATAATATACTAGAGTTTTTTGACCAAAACATGCATTTCAAAAAGTTTTATAGAAGCTAACTTTTAGATGATTTTTTGCATGGACTTCTATCATAACCATCCTTTGTAACATCTATAAATGATCTAAAAAGATCGGTATCATTTGGAAAAGTCCTCGATTTAATTTGACTTTTTGACTGAAACTAGTGTATAATATGCTATAGTTTTTTGACCGAATCTTGCATTTAAAAAAGTTTTAAAGAAGCTAATTTTCAGATGATTTTTTGGATGGACTTATATCTTAACCTTCCTTTGTAACATATATAGATGACCTGAAAAAGTTTCGTATCATTTGGAACAGGCCTCGATTTAATTTGAATTTTTGATCGAAAAAAGTGTATAATATACTATGATTTTTTGGCTGAAACTTCCATTTCGAAAAGTTTCATAGAATCTAATTTTCAGATGATTTTTTGCATGGACTTCCATCAAAACCTTCCCTCGTAAAGTATAAAAATTATCTGAAAAGTTTCGTATCATTTCGAGCAGTCCTCGATTTAATTTGATTCTTTGACAAAAATTAGTATAAACTAGTGTATAATATACTATAGTTTTTTAACCGAAACTTGCATTTCAAAAAGTTTTATAGAATCTAATTTTCAGATTATTTTTTGCATGGACTTCCATCATAACCCCCCTTTGTAACATATATAAATGATCTGAAAAGTTTCGTATCATTTGGAACAGTCCTCGATTTAATTTGACTTTTTGAACAAAACTAGTGTATAATATACTATGGTTTTTCGAACGAAATTTGAATTTTGAAAAGTTTCATAGAATTTAATTTTCAAATGATTTTTTTGCATTGACTTCCATCATAACCTTCCGTCGTAAAATATAAAAATGATCTGAAATGTTTCGTATCATTTCGAGCAGTCCTCGATTTAATTTGATTCATTGACCGAAATTAGTATAAACTAGTGTATAAAATACTATGGTTTTTTAACCAAAACTTGCATTTTGAAAAGTTTTATAGAAGCTAATTTTCAGATGATTTTTTGCATGGACTTCAATCATAAACTTCCTTTGTAACATATATTAATGATATGAAAAGTTTCGTATCATTTGGAACAGTCCTCGATTTAATTTGACTTTTTGACTAATACTAGTGTATAATATACTATGGTTTTTTGGCCAAAACATGCATTTCGAAATGTTTCATAGAATCTAATTTTCAGATGATTTTTTGCATGGACTTCCATCATAACCTTCCCTCGTAAAATAAAATAATTATCTGAAAAGTTTCGTATCATTTCGAGCAGTCCTCGATTTAATTTGATTCTTTGACAGAAATTAGTTTAAACTAGTGTATAATATACTACAATTTTTTGACCGAAACTGGCATTTCAAAAATATTTATAGAATCTAATTTTCAAATTATTTTTTGCATGGACTTCCATCATAACCCCCCTTTGTAACATATATAAATGATCTGAAAAGTTTCGTATCATTTGGAACAGTCCTCGATTTAATTTGACTTTTTGATTAATACTAGTGTATAATATACTATGGTTTTCTGACCGAAACTTGCATTTCGAAGAGTTTCATAGAATCTAATTTTCAGATGATTTTTTGCATGAACTTCCATCATAACCTTCCCTCATAAAATAAAAAAATGATCTGAAAAGTTTCGTCTCATTTGGAGCAGTCCTAGATATAATTTTATTTTTTGACAGATATTAGTATAAACTAATGTATAATATACTATAGTTTTTTGAACGAAACTTGCATTTCTACAAGTTTTATAGAAACAAATTTTCAGATGATTTTTTTGTATGGACTTTCATCATACCCTTCCCTCGTAAAATATAAAAATTATCGGAAAAGTCTCATATGATTTAGAGCAGTCCTCAATTTAATTTTATTCTTTTTACCGAAATTAGTATAAACTAATGTATAATATACTATAGTTTTTTGACCGAAACATGCATTTCAAAAAGTTTTATAGAAGCTAACTTTCAGATGATTTTTTGCATGGACTTCTATCATAACCATCCTTTGTAACATATATAAATGATCTAAAATGTTTCGTATCATTTGGAAAAGTCCTCGATTTAATTTGACTTTTTGACTGAAACTAGTGTATAATATGCTATAGTTTTTTGACCGAATCTTGCATTTAAAAAAGTTTTATAGAAGCTAATTTTCAGATGATCTTTTGGATGGACTTATATCTTAACCTTCCTTAGTAACATATATTGATGACCTAAAAAAGTTTCGTATCATTTGGAACAGGCCTCGATTTAATTTGAATTTTTGATCGAAAAAAGTGTATAATATACTATGATTTTTTGGCTGAAACTTGCATTTCGAAAAGTTTAATAGAATCTAATTTTCAGATGATTTTTTTCATGGACTTCCATCAAAACCTTCCCTCGTAAAGTATAAAAATTATCTGAAAAGTTTCGTATCATTTCGAGCAGTCCTCGATTTAATTTGATTCTTTGACAAAAATTAGTATAAACTAGTGTATAATATACTATAGGTTTTTAACCGAAACTTGCATTTCAAAAAGTTTTATAGAAGCTAATTTTCAGATTATTTTTTGCATGGACTTCCATCATAACCCCCCTTTGTAACATATATAAATGATCTGAAAAGTTTCGTATCATTTGGAACAGTCCTCGATTTAATTTGACTTTTTGAACAAAACTAGTGTATAATATACTATGGTTTTTTGAACGAAATTTGCATTTTGAAAAGTTTCATAGAATTTAATTTTCAAATGATTTTTTTTCATGGACTTCCATCATAACCTTCCCTCGTAAAATATAAAAATGATCTGAAATGTTTCGTATCATTTCGAGCAGTCCTCGATTTAATTTGATTCATTGACCGAAATTAGTATAAACTAGTGTATAAAATACTATGGTTTTTTAACCAAAACTTGCATTTCGAAAAGTTTTATAGAAGCTAATTTTCAGATGATTTTTTGCATGGACTTCAATCATAAACTTCCTTTGTAACATATATTAATGATATGAAAAGTTTCGTATCATTTGGAACAGTCCTCGATTTAATTTGACTTTTTGACTAATACTAGTGTATAATATACTATGGTTTTTTGGCCGAAACATGCATTTCGAAATGTTTCATAGAATCTAATTTTCATATGATTTTTTGCATGGACTTCCATCATAACCTTCCCTCGTAAAATAAAATAATTATCTGAAAAGTTTCGTATCATTTCGAGCAGTCCTCGATTTAATTTGATTCTTTGACAGAAATTAGTTTAAACTAGTGTATAATATACTACAGTTTTTTGACCGAAACTGGCATTTCAAAAATATTTATAGAATCTAATTTTCAAATTATTTTTTGCATGGACTTCCATCATAACCCCCCTTTGTAACATATATAAATGATCTGAAAAGTTTCGTATCTTTTGGAACAGTCCTCGATTTAATTTGACTTTTTGATTAATACTAGTGTATAATATACTATGGTTTTCTGACCGAAACTTGCATTTCGAAGAGTTTCATAGAATCTAATTTTCAGATGATTTTTTGCATGAACTTCCATCATAACCTTCCCTCATAAAATAAAAAAATGATCTGAAAAGTTTCGTCTCATTTGGAGCAGTCCTAGATATAATTTGATTTTTTGACAGATATTAGTATAAACTAATGTATAATATACTATAGTTTTTTGAACGAAACTTGCATTTCTACAAGTTTTATAGAAACAAATTTTCAGATGATTTTTTTGTATGGACTTTCATCATAACCTTCCCTCGTAAAATATAAAAATTATCGGAAAAGTCTCATATGATTTAGAGCAGTCCTCAATTTCATTTTATTCTTTGACCGAAATTAGTATAAACTAATGTATAATATACTATAGTTTTTTGACCGAAACATGCATTTCAAAAAGTTTTATAGAAGCTAACTTTCAGATGATTTTTTGCATGGACTTCTATCATAACCATCCTTTGTAACATATATAAATGATCTAAAATGTTTCGTATCATTTTGAAAAGTCCTCGATTTAATTTGACTTTTTGACTGAAACTAGTGTATAATATGCTATAGTTTTTTGACCGAATCTTGCATTTAAAAAAGTTTTATAGAAGCTAATTTTCAGATGATCTTTTGGATGGACTTATATCTTAACCTTCCTTAGTAACATATATAGATGACCTAAAAAAGTTTCGTATCATTTGGAACAGGCCTCGATTTAATTTGAATTTTTGATCGAAAAAAGTGTATAATATACTATGATTTTTTGGCTGAAACTTGCATTTCGAAAAGTTTAATAGAATCTAATTTTCAGATGATTTTTTTCATGGACTTCCATCAAAACCTTCCCTCGTAAAGTATAAAAATTATCTGAAAAGTTTCGTATCATTTCGAGCAGTCCTCGATTTAATTTGATTCTTTGACAAAAATTAGTATAAACTAGTGTATAATATACTATAGGTTTTTAACCGAAACTTGCATTTCAAAAAGTTTTATAGAAGCTAATTTTCAGATTATTTTTTGCATGGACTTCCATCATAACCCCCCTTTGTAACATATATAAATGATCTGAAAAGTTTCGTATCATTTGGAACAGTCCTCGATTTAATTTGACTTTTTGAACAAAACTAGTGTATAATATACTATGGTTTTTTGAACGAAATTTTCATTTTGAAAAGTTTCATAGAATTTAATTTTCAAATGATTTTTTTTCATGGACTTCCATCATAAACTTCCCTCGTAAAATATAAAAATGATCTGAAATGTTTCGTATCATTTCGAGCAGTCCTCGATTTAATTTGATTCATTGACCGAAATTAGTATAAACTAGTGTATAAAATACTATGGTTTTTTAACCAAAACTTGCATTTCGAAAAGTTTTATAGAAGCTAATTTTCAGATGATTTTTTGCATGGACTTCAATCATAAACTTCCTTTGTAACATATATTAATGATATGAAAAGTTTCGTATCATTTGGAACAGTCCTCGATTTAATTTGACTTTTTGACTAATACTAGTGTATAATATACTATGGTTTTTTGGCCGAAACATGCATTTCGAAATGTTTCATAGAATCTAATTTTCATATGATTTTTTGCATGGACTTCCATCATAACCTTCCCTCGTAAAATAAAATAATTATCTGAAAAGTTTCGTATCATTTCGAGCAGTCCTCGATTTAATTTGATTCTTTGACAGAAATTAGTATAAACTAGTGTATAATATACTATAGTTTTTTGACCGAAACTTGCATTTCAAAAATATTTATAGAATCTAATTTTCAAATTATTTTTTGCATGGACTTCCATCATAACCCCCCTTTGTAACATATATAAATGATCTGAAAAGTTTTGTATCATTTGGAACAGTCCTCGATTTAATTTGACTTTTTAATTAATACTAGTGTATAATATACTATGGTTTTCTGACCGAAACTTGCATTTCGCAAAGTTTCATAGAATCTAATTTTCAGATGATTTTTTGCATGGACTTCCATCATAACCTTCCCTCATAAAATAAAAAAATGATCTGAAAAGTTTCGTATCATTTGGAGCAGTCCTCGATATAATTTGATTTTTTGACAGATATTAGTATAAACTAATGTATAATATACTATAGTTTTTTGAACGAAACTTGCATTTCTACAAGTTTTATAGAAACAAATTTTCAGATGATTTTTTTGTATGGACTTTCATCATAACCTTCCCTCGTAAAATATAAAAATTATCGGAAAAGTCTCATATGATTTAGAGCAGTCCTCAATTTAATTTTATTCTTTGACCGAAATTAGTATAAACTAGTGTATAATATACTATAGTTTTTTGACCGAAACATGCATTTCAAAAAGTTTTATAGAAGCTAACTTTCAGATGATTTTTTGCATGGACTTCTATCATAACCATCCTTTGTAACATATATAAATGATCTAAAAAGTTTCGTATCATTTGGAAAAGTCCTCGATTTAATTTGACTTTTTGACTGAAACTAGTGTATAATATGCTATAGTTTTTTGACCGAATCTTGCATTTAAAAAAGTTTTATAGAAGCTAATTTTCAGATGATTTTTTGGATGGACTTATATCTTAACCTTCCTTAGTAACATATATAGATGACCTAAAAAAGTTTCGTATCATTTGGAACAGGCCTCGATTTAATTTGAATTTTTGATCGAAAAAAGTGTATAATATTCTATGATTTTTTGGCTGAAAGTTGCATTTTCTAAAAGTTTAATAGAATCTAATTTTCAGATGATTTTTTGCATGGACTTCCATCAAAACCTTCCCTCGTAAAGTATAAAAATTATCTGAAAAGTTTCGTATCATTTCGAGCAGTCCTCGATTTAATTTGATTCTTTGACAAAAATTAGTATAAACTAGTGTATAATATACTATAGGTTTTTAACCGAAACATGCATTTCAAAAAGTCTTATAGAAGCTAATTTTCAGATTATTTTTTGCATGGACTTCCATCATTACCCCCCTTTGTAACATATATAAATGATCTGAAAAGTTTCGTATCATTTGGAACAGTCCTCGATTTAATTTGACTTTTTGAACAAAACTAGTGTATAATATACTATGGTTTTTTGAACGAAATTTGCATTTTGAAAAGTTTCATAGAATTTAATTTTCAAATGATTTTTTTTCATGGACTTCCATCATAACCTTCCCTCGTAAAATATAATAATGATCTGAAATGTTTCGTATCATTTCGAGCAGTCCTCGATTTAATTTGAATCATTGACCGAAATTAGTATAAACTAGTGTATAAAATACTATGGTTTTTTAACCAAAACTTGCATTTCGAAAAGTTTTATAGAAGCTAATTTTCAGATGATTTTTTGCATGGATTTCAATCATAAACTTCCTTTGTAACATATATTAATGATATGAAAAGTTTCGTATCATTTGGAACAATCCTCGATTTAATTTGACTTTTTGACTAATACTAGTGTATAATATACTATGGTTTTTTGGCCGAAACATGCATTTCGAAATGTTTCATAGAATCTAATTTTCATATGATTTTTTGCATGGACTTCCATCATAACCTTCCCTCGTAAAATAAAATAATTATCTGAAAAGTTTCGTATCATTTCGAGCAGTCCTCGATTTAATTTGATTCTTTGACAGAAATTAGTTTAAACTAGTGTATAATATACTACAGTTTTTTGACCGAAACTGGCATTTCAAAAATATTTATAGAATCTAATTTTCAAATTATTTTTTGCATGGACTTCCAACATAACCCCCCTTTGTAACATATATAAATGATCTGAAAAGTTTCGTATCTTTTGGAACAGTCCTCGATTTAATTTGACTTTTTGATTAATACTAGTGTATAATATACTATGGTTTTCTGACCGAAACTTGCATTTCGAAGAGTTTCATAGAATCTAATTTTCAGATGATTTTTTGCATGAACTTCCATCATAACCTTCCCTCATAAAATGAAAAAATGATCTGAAAAGTTTCGTCTCATTTGGAGCAGTCTTAGATATAATTTGATTTTTTGACAGATATTAGTATAAACTAATGTATAATATACTATAGTTTTTTGAACGAAACTTGCATTTCTACAAGTTTTATAGAAACAAATTTTCAGATGATTTTTTTGTATGGACTTTCATCATAACCTTCCCTCGTAAAATATAAAAATTATCGGAAAAGTCTCATATGATTTAGAGCAGTCCTCAATTTCATTTTATTCTTTGACCGAAATTAGTATAAACTAATGTATAATATACTATAGTTTTTTGACCGAAACATGCATTTCAAAAAGTTTTATAGAAGCTAACTTTCAGATGATTTTTTGCATGGACTTCTATCATAACCATCCTTTGTAACATATATAAATGATCTAAAATGTTTCGTATCATTTGGAAAAGTCCTCGATTTAATTTGACTTTTTGACTGAAACTAGTGTATAATATGCTATAGTTTTTTGACCGAATCTTGCATTTAAAAAAGTTTTATAGAAGCTAATTTTCAGATGATCTTTTGGATGGACTTATATCTTAACCTTCCTTAGTAACATATATAGATGACCTAAAAAAGTTTCGTATCATTTGGAACAGGCCTCGATTTAATTTGAATTTTTGATCGAAAAAAGTGTATAATATACTATGATTTTTTGGCTGAAACTTGCATTTCGAAAAGTTTAATAGAATCTAATTTTCAGATGATTTTTTTCATGGACTTCCATCAAAACCTTCCCTCGTAAAGTATAAAAATTATCTGAAAAGTTTCGTATCATTTCGAGCAGTCCTCGATTTAATTTGATTCTTTGACAAAAATTAGTATAAACTAGTGTATAATATACTATAGGTTTTTAACCGAAACTTGCATTTCAAAAAGTTTTATAGAAGCTAATTTTCAGATTATTTTTTGCATGGACTTCCATCATAACCCCCCTTTGTAACATATATAAATGATCTGAAAAGTTTCGTATCATTTGGAACAGTCCTCGATTTAATTTGACTTTTTGAACAATACTAGTGTATAATATACTATGGTTTTTTGAACGAAATTTGCATTTTGAAAAGTTTCATAGAATTTAATTTTCAAATGATTTTTTTTCATGGACTTCCATCATAAACTTCCCTCGTAAAATATAAAAATGATCTGAAATGTTTCGTATCATTTCGAGCAGTCCTCGATTTAATTTGATTCATTGACCGAAATTAGTATAAACTAGTGTATAAAATACTATGGTTTTTTAACCAAAACTTGCATTTCGAAAAGTTTTATAGAAGCTAATTTTCAGATGATTTTTTGCATGGACTTCAATCATAAACTTCCTTTGTAACATATATTAATGATATGAAAAGTTTCGTATCATTTGGAACAGTCCTCGATTTAATTTGACTTTTTGACTAATACTAGTGTATAATATACTATGGTTTTTTGGCCGAAACATGCATTTCGAAATATTTCATAGAATCTAATTTTCATATGATTTTTTGCATGGACTTCCATCATAACCTTCCCTCGTAAAATAAAATAATTATCTGAAAAGTTTCGTATCATTTCGAGCAGTCCTCGATTTAATTTGATTCTTTGACAGAAATTAGTATAAACTAGTGTATAATATACTATAGTTTTTTGACCGAAACTTGCATTTCAAAAATATTTATAGAATCTAATTTTCAAATTATTTTTTGCATGGACTTCCATCATAACCCCCCTTTGTAACATATATAAATGATCTGAAAAGTTTTGTGTCATTTGGAACAGTCCTCGATTTAATTTGACTTTTTGATTAATACTAGTGTATAATATACTATGGTTTTCTGACCGAAACTTGCATTTCGAAAAGTTTCATAGAATCTAATTTTCAGATGATTTTTTGCATGGACTTCCATCATAACCTCCCTCATAAAATAAAAAAATGATCTGAAAAGTTTCGTATCATTTGGAGCAGTCCTCGATATAATTTGATTTTTTGACAGATATTAGTATAAACTAATGTATAATATACTATAGTTTTTTGAACGAAACTTGCATTTCTACAAGTTTTATAGAAACAAATTTTCAGATGATTTTTTTGTATGGACTTTCATCATAACCTTCCCTCGTAAAATATAAAAATTATCGGAAAAGTCTCATATGATTTAGAGCAGTCCTCAATTTAATTTTACTCTTTGACCGAAATTAGTATAAACTAGTGTATAATATACTATAGTTTTTTGACCGAAACATGCATTTCAAAATGTTTTATAGAAGCTAACTTTCAGATGATTTTTTGCATGGACTTTCTATCATAACCATCCTTTGTAACATATATAAATGATCTAAAAAGTTTCGTATCATTTGGAAAAGTCCTCGATTTAATTTGACTTTTTGACTGAAACTAGTGTATAATATGCTATAGTTTTTTGACCGAATCTTGCATTTAAAAAAGTTTTATAGAAGCTAATTTTCAGATGATTTTTTGGATGGACTTATATCTTAACCTTCCTTAGTAACATATATAGATGACCTAAAAAAGTTTCGTATCATTTGGAACAGGCCTCGATTTAATTTGAATTTTTGATCGAAAAAAGTGTATAATATTCTATGATTTTTTGGCTGAAAGTTGCATTTTCTAAAAGTTTAATAGAATCTAATTTTCAGATGATTTTTTGCATGGACTTCCATCAAAACCTTCCCTCGTAAAGTATAAAAATTATCTGAAAAGTTTCGTATCATTTCGAGCAGTCCTCGATTTAATTTGATTCTTTGACAAAAATTAGTATAAACTAGTGTATAATATACTATAGGTTTTTAACCGAAACATGCATTTCAAAAAGTCTTATAGAAGCTAATTTTCAGATTATTTTTTGCATGGACTTCCATCATTACCCCCCTTTGTAACATATATAAATGATCTGAAAAGTTTCGTATCATTTGGAACAGTCCTCGATTTAATTTGACTTTTTGAACAAAACTAGTGTATAATATACTATGGTTTTTTGAACGAAATTTGCATTTTGAAAAGTTTCATAGAATGTAATTTTCAAATGATTTTTTTTCATGGACTTCCATCATAACCTTCCCTCGTAAAATATAAAAATGATCTGAAATGTTTCGTATCATTTCGAGCAGTCCTCGATTTAATTTGATTCATTGACCGAAATTAGTATAAACTAGTGTATAAAATACTATGGTTTTTTAACCAAAACTTGCATTTCGAAAAGTTTTATAGAAGCTAATTTTCAGATGATTTTTTGCATGGACTTCAATCATAAACTTCCTTTGTAACATATATTAATGATATGAAAAGTTTCGTATCATTTGGAACAGTCCTCGATTTAATTTGACTTTTTGACTAATACTAGTGTATAATATACTATGGTTTTTTGGCCGAAACATGCATTTCGAAATGTTTCATAGAATCTAATTTTCATATGATTTTTTGCATGGACTTCCATCATAACCTTCCCTCGTAAAATAAAATAATTATCTGAAAAGTTTCGTATCATTTCGAGCAGTCCTCGATTTAATTTGATTCTTTGACAGAAATTAGTATAAACTAGTGTATAATATACTATAGTTTTTTGACCGAAACTTGCATTTCAAAAATATTTATAGAATCTAATTTTCAAATAATTTTTTGCATGGACTTCCATCATAACCCCCCTTTGTAACATATATAAATGATCTGAAAAGTTTTGTATCATTTGGAACAGTCCTCGATTTAATTTGACTTTTTGATTAATACTAGTGTATAATATACTATGGTTTTCTGACCGAAACTTGCATTTCGAAAAGTTTCATAGAATCTAATTTTCAGATGATTTTTTGCATGGACTTCCATCATAACCTTCCCTCATAAAATAAAAAAATGATCTGAAAAGTTTCGTATCATTTGGAGCAGTCCTCGATATAATTTGATTTTTTGACAGATATTAGTATAAACTAATGTATAATATACTATAGTTTTTTGAACGAAACTTGCATTTCTACAAGTTTTATAGAAACAAATTTTCAGATGATTTTTTTGTATGGACTTTCATCATAACCTTCCCTCGTAAAATATAAAAATTATCGGAAAAGTCTCATATGATTTAGAGCAGTCCTCAATTTAATTTTATTCTTTGACCGAAATTAGTATAAACTAGTGTATAATATACTATAGTTTTTTGACCGAAACATGCATTTCAAAAAGTTTTATAGAAGCTAACTTTCAGATGATTTTTTGCATGGACTTCTATCATAACCATCCTTTGTAACATATATAAATGATCTAAAAAGTTTCGTATCATTTGGAAAAGTCCTCGATTTAATTTGACTTTTTGACTGAAACTAGTGTATAATATGATATAGTTTTTTGACCGAATCTTGCATTTAAAAAAGTTTTATAGAAGCTAATTTTCAGATGATTTTTTGGATGGATTATATCTTAACCTTCCTTAGTAACATATATAGATGACCTAAAAAAGTTTCGTATCATTTGGAACAGGCCTCAATTTAATTTGAATTTTTGATCGAAAAAAGTGTATAATATACTATGATTTTTTGGCTGAAAGTTGCATTTTCTAAAAGTTTAATAGAATCTAATTTTCAGATGATTTTTTGCATGGACTTCCATCAAAACCTTCCCTCGTAAAGTATAAAAATTATCTGAAAAGTTTCGTATCATTTCGAGCAGTCCTCGATTTAATTTGATTCTTTGACAAAAATTAGTATAAACTAGTGTATAAAATACTATAGGTTTTTAACCGAAACATGCATTTCAAAAAGTCTTATAGAAGCTAATTTTCAGATTATTTTTTGCATGGACTTCCATCATAACCCCCCTTTGTAACATATATAAATGATCTGAAAAGTTTCGTATCATTTGGAACAGTCCTCGATTTAATTTAACTTTTTGATTAATACTAGTGTATAATATACTATGGTTTTCTGACCGAAACTTGCATTTCGAAGAGTTTCATAGAATCTAATTTTCACATGATTTTTTGCATGGACTTCCATCATAACCTTCCCTCATAAAATAAAAAAATGATCTGAAAAGTTTCGTATCATTTGGAGCAGTCCTCGATATAATTTGATTTTTTGACAGATATTAGTATAAACTAATGTATAATATACTATAGTTTTTTGAACGAAACTTGCATTTCTACAAGTTTTATAGAAACAAATTTTCAGATGATTTTTTTGTATGGACTTTCATCATAACCTTCCCTCGTAAAATATAAAAATTATCGGAAAAGTCTCATATGATTTAGAGCAGTCCTCAATTTAATTTTATTCTTTGACCGAAATTAGTATAAACTAGTGTATAATATACTATAGTTTTTTGACCGAAACATGCATTTCAAAAAGTTTTATAGAAGCTAACTTTCAGATGATTTTTTGCATGGACTTCTATCATAACCATCCTTTGTAACATATATAAATGATCTAAAAAGTTTCGTATCATTTGGAAAAGTCCTCGATTTAATTTGACTTTTTGACTGAAACTAGTGTATAATATGCTATAGTTTTTTGACCGAATCTTGCATTTAAAAAAGTTTTATAGAAGCTAATTTTCAGATGATTTTTTGGATGGATTATATCTTAACCTTCCTTAGTAACATATATAGATGACCTAAAAAAGTTTCGTATCATTTGGAACAGGCCTCAATTTAATTTGAATTTTTGATCGAAAAAAGTGTATAATATACTATGATTTTTTGGCTGAAAGTTGCATTTTCTAAAAGTTTAATAGAATCTAATTTTCAGATGATTTTTTGCATGGACTTCCATCAAAACCTTCCCTCGTAAAGTATAAAAATTATCTGAAAAGTTTCGTATCATTTCGAGCAGTCCTCGATTTAATTTGATTCTTTGACAAAAATTAGTATAAACTAGTGTATAAAATACTATAGGTTTTTAACCGAAACATGCATTTCAAAAAGTCTTATAGAAGCTAATTTTCAGATTATTTTTTGCATGGACTTCCATCATAACCCCCCTTTGTAACATATATAAATGATCTGAAAAGTTTCGTATCATTTGGAACAGTCCTCGATTTAATTTAACTTTTTGATTAATACTAGTGTATAATATACTATGGTTTTCTGACCGAAACTTGCATTTCGAAGAGTTTCATAGAATCTAATTTTCACATGATTTTTTGCATGGACTTCCATCATAACCTTCCCTCATAAAATAAAAAAATGATCTGAAAAGTTTCGTATCATTTGGAGCAGTCCTCGATATAATTTGATTTTTTGACAGATATTAGTATAAACTAATGTATAATATACTATAGTTTTTTGAACGAAACTTGCATTTCTACAAGTTTTATAGAAACAAATTTTCAGATGATTTTTTTGTATGGACTTTCATCATAACCTTCCCTCGTAAAATATAAAAATTATCGGAAAAGTCTCATATGATTTAGAGCAGTCCTCAATTTAATTTTATTCTTTGACCGAAATTAGTATAAACTAATGTATAATATACTATAGTTTTTTGACCGAAACATGCATTTCAAAAAGTTTTATAGAAGCTAACTTTCAGATGATTTTTTGCATGGACTTCTATCATAACCATCCTTTGTAACATATATAAATGATCTAAAATGTTTCGTATCATTTTGAAAAGTCCTCGATTTAATTTGACTTTTTGACTGAAACTAGTGTATAATATGCTATAGTTTTTTGACCGAATCTTGCATTTAAAAAAGTTTTATAGAAGCTAATTTTCAGATGATCTTTTGGATGGACTTATATCTTAACCTTCCTTAGTAACATATATAGATGACCTAAAAAAGTTTCGTATCATTTGGAACAGGCCTCGATTTAATTTGAATTTTTGATCGAAAAAAGTGTATAATATACTATGATTTTTTGGCTGAAACTTGCATTTCGAAAAGTTTAATAGAATCTCATTTTCAGATGATTTTTTTCATGGACTTCCATCAAAACCTTCCCTCGTAAAGTATAAAAATTATCTGAAAAGTTTCGTATCATTTCGAGCAGTCCTCGATTTAATTTGATTCTTTGACAAAAATTAGTATAAACTAGTGTATAATATACTATAGGTTTTTAACCGAAACTTGCATTTCAAAAAGTTTTATAGAAGCTAATTTTCAGATTATTTTTTGCATGGACTTCCATCATAACCCCCCCTTGTAACATATATAAATGATCTGAAAAGTTTCGTATCATTTGGAACAGTCCTCGATTTAATTTGACTTTTTGAACAAAACTAGTGTATAATATACTATGGTTTTTTGAACGAAATTTGCATTTTGAAAAGTTTCATAGAATTTAATTTTCAAATGATTTTTTTTCATGGACTTCCATCATAAACTTCCCTCGTAAAATATAAAAATGATCTGAAATGTTTCGTATCATTTCGAGCAGTCCTCGATTTAATTTGATTCATTGACCGAAATTAGTATAAACTAGTGTATAAAATACTATGGTTTTTTAACCAAAACTTGCATTTCGAAAAGTTTTATAGAAGCTAATTTTCAGATGATTTTTTGCATGGACTTCAATCATAAACTTCCTTTGTAACATATATTAATGATATGAAAAGTTTCGTATCATTTGGAACAGTCCTCGATTTAATTTGACTTTTTGAAAAATACTAGTGTATAATATACTATGGTTTTTTGGCCGAAACATGCATTTCGAAATATTTCATAGAATCTAATTTTCATATGATTTTTTGCATGGACTTCCATCATAACCTTCCCTCGTAAAATAAAATAATTATCTGAAAAGTTTCGTATCATTTCGAGCAGTCCTCGATTTAATTTGATTCTTTGACAGAAATTAGTATAAACTAGTGTATAATATACTATAGTTTTTTGACCGAAACTTGCATTTCAAAAATATTTATAGAATCTAATTTTCAAATTATTTTTTGCATGGAATTCCATCATAACCCCCCTTTGTAACATATATAAATGATCTGAAAAGTTTTGTGTCATTTGGAACAGTCCTCGATTTAATTTGACTTTTTGATTAATACTAGTGTATAATATACTATGGTTTTCTGACCGAAACTTGCATTTCGAAAAGTTTCATAGAATCTAATTTTCAGATGATTTTTTGCATGGACTTCCATCATAACCTCCCTCATAAAATAAAAAAATGATCTGAAAAGTTTCGTATCATTTGGAGCAGTCCTCGATATAATTTGATTTTTTGACAGATATTAGTATAAACTAATGTATAATATACTATAGTTTTTTGAACGAAACTTGCATTTCTACAAGTTTTATAGAAACAAATTTTCAGATGATTTTTTTGTATGGACTTTCATCATAACCTTCCCTCGTAAAATATAAAAATTATCGGAAAAGTCTCATATGATTTAGAGCAGTCCTCAATTTAATTTTACTCTTTGACCGAAATTAGTATAAACTAGTGTATAATATACTATAGTTTTTTGACCGAAACATGCATTTCAAAAAGTTTTATAGAAGCTAACTTTCAGATGATTTTTTGCATGGACTTCTATCATAACCATCCTTTGTAACATATATAAATGATCTAAAAAGTTTCGTATCATTTGGAAAAGTCCTCGATTTAATTTGACTTTTTGACTGAAACTAGTGTATAATATGCTATAGTTTTTTGACCGAATCTTGCATTTAAAAAAGTTTTATAGAAGCTAATTTTCAGATGATTTTTTGGATGGACTTATATCTTAACCTTCCTTAGTAACATATATAGATGACCTAAAAAAGTTTCGTATCATTTGGAACAGGCCTCGATTTAATTTGAATTTTTGATCGAAAAAAGTGTATAATATTCTATGATTTTTTGGCTGAAAGTTGCATTTTCTAAAAGTTTAATAGAATCTAATTTTCAGATGATTTTTTGCATGGACTTCCATCAAAACCTTCCCTCGTAAAGTATAAAAATTATCTGAAAAGTTTCGTATCATTTCGAGCAGTCCTCGATTTAATTTGATTCTTTGACAAAAATTAGTATAAACTAGTGTATAATATACTATAGGTTTTTAACCGAAACATGCATTTCAAAAAGTCTTATAGAAGCTAATTTTCAGATTATTTTTTGCATGGACTTCCATCATTACCCCCCTTTGTAACATATATAAATGATCTGAAAAGTTTCGTATCATTTGGAACAGTCCTCGATTTAATTTGACTTTTTGAACAAAACTAGTGTATAATATACTATGGTTTTTTGAACGAAATTTGCATTTTGAAAAGTTTCATAGAATGTAATTTTCAAATGATTTTTTTTCATGGACTTCCATCATAACCTTCCCTCGTAAAATATAAAAATGATCTGAAATGTTTCGTATCATTTCGAGCAGTCCTCGATTTAATTTGATTCATTGACCGAAATTAGTATAAACTAGTGTATAAAATACTATGGTTTTTTAACCAAAACTTGCATTTCGAAAAGTTTTATAGAAGCTAATTTTCAGATGATTTTTTGTATGGACTTCAATCATAAACTTCCTTTGTAACATATATTAATGATATGAAAAGTTTCGTATCATTTGGAACAGTCCTCGATTTAATTTGACTTTTTGACTAATACTAGTGTATAATATACTATGGTTTTTTGGCCGAAACATGCATTTCGAAATGTTTCATAGAATCTAATTTTCATATGATTTTTTGCATGGACTTCCATCATAACCTTCCCTCGTAAAATAAAATAATTATCTGAAAAGTTTCGTATCATTTCGAGCAGTCCTCGATTTAATTTGATTCTTTGACAGAAATTAGTATAAACTAGTGTATAATATACTATAGTTTTTTGACCGAAACTTGCATTTCAAAAATATTTATAGAATCTAATTTTCAAATTATTTTTTGCATGGACTTCCATCATAACCCCCCTTTGTAACATATATAAATGATCTGAAAAGTTTTGTATCATTTGGAACAGTCCTCGATTTAATTTGACTTTTTGATTAATACTAGTGTATAATATACTATGGTTTTCTGACCGAAACTTGCATTTCGAAAAGTTTCATAGAATCTAATTTTCAGATGATTTTTTGCATGGACTTCCATCATAACCTTCCCTCATAAAATAAAAAAATGATCTGAAAAGTTTCGTATCATTTGGAGCAGTCCTCGATATAATTTGATTTTTTGACAGATATTAGTATAAACTAATGTATAATATACTATAGTTTTTTGAACGAAACTTGCATTTCTACAAGTTTTATAGAAACAAATTTTCAGATGATTTTTTTGTATGGACTTTCATCATAACCTTCCCTCGTAAAATATAAAAATTATCGGAAAAGTCTCATATGATTTAGAGCAGTCCTCAATTTAATTTTATTCTTTGACCGAAATTAGTATAAACTAGTGTATAATATACTATAGTTTTTTGACCGAAACATGCATTTCAAAAAGTTTTATAGAAGCTAACTTTCAGATGATTTTTTGCATGGACTTCTATCATAACCATCCTTTGTAACATATATAAATGATCTAAAAAGTTTCGTATCATTTGGAAAAGTCCTCGATTTAATTTGACTTTTTGACTGAAACTAGTGTATAATATGCTATAGTTTTTTGACCGAATCTTGCATTTAAAAAAGTTTTATAGAAGCTAATTTTCAGATGATTTTTTGGATGGATTATATCTTAACCTTCCTTAGTAACATATATAGATGACCTAAAAAAGTTTCGTATCATTTGGAACAGGCCTCAATTTAATTTGAATTTTTGATCGAAAAAAGTGTATAATATACTATGATTTTTTGGCTGAAAGTTGCATTTTCTAAAAGTTTAATAGAATCTAATTTTCAGATGATTTTTTGCATGGACTTCCATCAAAACCTTCCCTCGTAAAGTATAAAAATTATCTGAAAAGTTTCGTATCATTTCGAGCAGTCCTCGATTTAATTTGATTCTTTGACAAAAATTAGTATAAACTAGTGTATAAAATACTATAGGTTTTTAACCGAAACATGCATTTCAAAAAGTCTTATAGAAGCTAATTTTCAGATTATTTTTTGCATGGACTTCCATCATAACCCCCCTTTGTAACATATATAAATGATCTGAAAAGTTTCGTATCATTTGGAACAGTCCTCGATTTAATTTAACTTTTTGATTAATACTAGTGTATAATATACTATGGTTTTCTGACCGAAACTTGCATTTCGAAGAGTTTCATAGAATCTAATTTTCACATGATTTTTTGCATGGACTTCCATCATAACCTTCCCTCATAAAATAAAAAAATGATCTGAAAAGTTTCGTATCATTTGGAGCAGTCCTCGATATAATTTGATTTTTTGACAGATATTAGTATAAACTAATGTATAATATACTATAGTTTTTTGAACGAAACTTGCATTTCTACAAGTTTTATAGAAACAAATTTTCAGATGATTTTTTTGTATGGACTTTCATCATAACCTTCCCTCGTAAAATATAAAAATTATCGGAAAAGTCTCATATGATTTAGAGCAGTCCTCAATTTAATTTTATTCTTTGACCGAAATTAGTATAAACTAATGTATAATATACTATAGTTTTTTGACCGAAACATGCATTTCAAAAAGTTTTATAGAAGCTAACTTTCAGATGATTTTTTGCATGGACTTCTATCATAACCATCCTTTGTAACATATATAAATGATCTAAAATGTTTCGTATCATTTTGAAAAGTCCTCGATTTAATTTGACTTTTTGACTGAAACTAGTGTATAATATGCTATAGTTTTTTGACCGAATCTTGCATTTAAAAAAGTTTTATAGAAGCTAATTTTCAGATGATCTTTTGGATGGACTTATATCTTAACCTTCCTTAGTAACATATATAGATGACCTAAAAAAGTTTCGTATCATTTGGAACAGGCCTCGATTTAATTTGAATTTTTGATCGAAAAAAGTGTATAATATACTATGATTTTTTGGCTGAAACTTGCATTTCGAAAAGTTTAATAGAATCTAATTTTCAGATGATTTTTTTCATGGACTTCCATCAAAACCTTCCCTCGTAAAGTATAAAAATTATCTGAAAAGTTTCGTATCATTTCGAGCAGTCCTCGATTTAATTTGATTCTTTGACAAAAATTAGTATAAACTAGTGTATAATATACTATAGGTTTTTAACCGAAACTTGCATTTCAAAAAGTTTTATAGAAGCTAATTTTCAGATTATTTTTTGCATGGATTTCCATCATAACCCCCCTTTGTAACATATATAAATGATATGAAAAGTTTCGTATCATTTGGAACAGTCCTCGATTTAATTTGACTTTTTGAACAAAACTAGTGTATAATATACTATGGTTTTTTGAACGAAATTTGCATTTTGAAAAGTTTCATAGAATTTAATTTTGAAATGATTTTTTTTCATGGACTTCCATCATAAACTTCCCTCGTAAAATATAAAAATGATCTGAAATGTTTCGTATCATTTCGAGCAGTCCTCGATTTAATTTGATTCATTGACCGAAATTAGTATAAACTAGTGTATAAAATACTATGGTTTTTTAACCAAAACTTGCATTTCGAAAAGTTTTATAGAAGCTAATTTTCAAATGATTTTTTGCATGGACTTCAATCATAAACTTCCTTTGTAACATATATTAATGATATGAAAAGTTTCGTATCATTTGGAACAGTCCTCGATTTAATTTGACTTTTTGACTAATACTAGTGTATAATATACTATGGTTTTTTGGCCGAAACATGCATTTCGAAATATTTCATAGAATCTAATTTTCATATGATTTTTTGCATGGACTTCCATCATAACCTTCCCTCGTAAAATAAAATAATTATCTGAAAAGTTTCGTATCATTTCGAGCAGTCCTCGATTTAATTTGATTCTTTGACAGAAATTAGTATAAACTAGTGTATAATATACTATAGTTTTTTGACCGAAACTTGCATTTCAAAAATATTTATAGAATCTAATTTTCAAATTATTTTTTGCATGGACTTCCATCATAACCCCCCTTTGTAACATATATAAATGATCTGAAAAGTTTTGTATCATTTGGAACAGTCCTCGATTTAATTTGACTTTTTGATTAATACTAGTGTATAATATACTATGGTTTTCTGACCGAAACTTGCATTTCGAAAAGTTTCATAGAATCTAATTTTCAGATGATTTTTTGCATGGACTTCCATCATAACCTTCCCTCATAAAATAAAAAAATGATCTGAAAAGTTTCGTATCATTTGGAGCAGTCCTCGATATAATTTGATTTTTTGACAGATATTAGTATAAACTAATGTATAATATACTATAGTTTTTTGAACGAAACTTGCATTTCTACAAGTTTTATAGAAACAAATTTTCAGATGATTTTTTTGTATGGACTTTCATCATAACCTTCCCTCGTAAAATATAAAAATTATCGGAAAAGTCTCATATGATTTAGAGCAGTCCTCAATTTAATTTTATTCTTTGACCGAAATTAGTATAAACTAGTGTATAATATACTATAGTTTTTTGACCGAAACATGCATTTCAAAAAGTTTTATAGAAGCTAACTTTCAGATGATTTTTTGCATGGACTTCTATCATAACCATCCTTTGTAACATATATAAATGATCTAAAAAGTTTCGTATCATTTGGAAAAGTCCTCGATTTAATTTGACTTTTTGACTGAAACTAGTGTATAATATGCTATAGTTTTTTGACCGAATCTTGCATTTAAAAAAGTTTTATAGAAGCTAATTTTCAGATGATTTTTTGGATGGACTTATATCTTAACCTTCCTTAGTAACATATATAGATGACCTAAAAAAGTTTCGTATCATTTGGAACAGGCCTCGATTTAATTTGAATTTTTGATCGAAAAAAGTGTATAATATACTATGATTTTTTGGCTGAAAGTTGCATTTTCTAAAAGTTTAATAGAATCTAATTTTCAGATGATTTTTTGCATGGACTTCCATCAAAACCTTCCCTCGTAAAGTATAAAAATTATCTGAAAAGTTTCGTATCATTTCGAGCAGTCCTCGATTTAATTTGATTCTTTGACAAAAATTAGTATAAACTAGTGTATAAAATACTATAGGTTTTTAACCGAAACATGCATTTCAAAAAGTCTTATAGAAGCTAATTTTCAGATTATTTTTTGCATGGACTTCCATCATAACCCCCCTTTGTAACATATATAAATGATCTGAAAAGTTTCGTATCATTTGGAACAGTCCTCGATTTAATTTAACTTTTTGATTAATACTAGTGTATAATATACTATGGTTTTCTGACCGAAACTTGCATTTCGAAGAGTTTCATAGAATCTAATTTTCACATGATTTTTTGCATGGACTTCCATCATAACCTTCCCTCATAAAATAAAAAAATGATCTGAAAAGTTTCGTATCATTTGGAGCAGTCCTCGATATAATTTGATTTTTTGACAGATATTAGTATAAACTAATGTATAATATACTATAGTTTTTTGAACGAAACTTGCATTTCTACAAGTTTTATAGAAACAAATTTTCAGATGATTTTTTTGTATGGACTTTCATCATAACCTTCCCTCGTAAAATATAAAAATTATCGGAAAAGTCTCATATGATTTAGAGCAGTCCTCAATTTAATTTTATTCTTTGACCGAAATTAGTATAAACTAGTGTATAATATACTATAGTTTTTTGACCGAAACATGCATTTCAAAAAGTTTTATAGAAGCTAACTTTCAGATGATTTTTTGCATGGACTTCTATCATAACCATCCTTTGTAACATATATAAATGATCTAAAAAGTTTCGTATCATTTGGAAAAGTCCTCGATTTAATTTGACTTTTTGACTGAAACTAGTGTATAATATGCTATAGTTTTTTGACTGAATCTTGCATTTAAAAAAGTTTAATAGAAGCTAATTTTCAGATGATTTTTTGCATGGACTTATATCTTAACCTTCCTTAGTAACATATATAGATGACCTAAAAAAGTTTCGTATCATTTGGAACAGGCCTCGATTTAATTTGAATTTTTGATCGAAAAAAGTGTATAATATACTATGATTTTTTGGCTGAAACTTGCATTTCGAAAAGTTTCATAGAATCTAATTTTCAGATGATTTTTTGCATGGACTTCCATCAAAACCTTCCCTCGTAAAGTATAAAAATTATCTTAAAAGTTTCGTATCATTTCGAGCAGTCCTCGATTTAATTTGATTCTTTGACAAAAATTAGTATAAACTAGTGTATAATATACTATAGGTTTTTAACCGAAACATGCATTTCAAAAAGTTTTATAGAAGCTAATTTTCAGATTCTTTTTTGCATGGACTTCCATCATAACCCCCCTTTGTAACATATATAAATGATCTGAAAAGTTTCGTATCATTTGGAACAGTCCTCGATTTAATTTGACTTTTTGAACAAAGCTAGTGTATAATATACTATGGTTTTTTGAACGAAATTTGCATTTTGAAAAGTTTCATAGAATTTAATTTTCAAATGATTTTTTTGCATGGACTTCCATCATAACCTTCCCTCGTAAAATATAAAAATGATCTGAAATGTTTCGTATCATTTCGAGCAGTCCTCGATTTAATTTGATTCATTGACCGAAATTAGTATAAAATAGTGTATAAAATACTATGGTTTTTTAACCAAAACTTGTATTTCGAAAAGTTTTATAGAAGCTAATTTTCAGATGATTTTTTGCATGGACTTCAATCATAAACTTCCTTGGTAACATATATTAATGATATGAAAAGTTACGTATCATTTGGAACAATCCTCGATTTAATTTGACTTTTTGACTAATACTAGTGTATAATATACTATGGTTTTTTGGCCTAAACATGCATTTCGAAATGTTTCATAGAATCTAATTTTCAGATGATTTTTTGCATGGACTTCCATCATAACCTTCCCTCATAAAATAAAATAATTATCTGAAAAGTTTCGTATCATTTCGAGCAGTCCTCGATTTAATTTGATTCTTTGACAGAAATTAGTATAAACTAGTGTATAATATACTATAGTTTTTTGACCGAAACTTGCATTTCAAAAATATTTATAGAATCTAATTTTCAAATTATTTTTTGCATGGACTTCCATCATAACCCCCCTTTGTAACATATATAAATGATCTGAAAAGTTTTGTATCATTTGGAACAGTCCTCGATTTAATTTGACTTTTTGATTAATACTAGTGTATAATATACTATGGTTTTCTGACCGAAACTTGCATTTCGAAAAGTTTCATAGAATCTAATTTTCAGATGATTTTTTGCATGGACTTCCATCATAACCTTCCCTCATAAAATAAAAAAATGATCTGAAAAGTTTCGTATCATTTGGAGCAGTCCTCGATATAATTTGATTTTTTGACAGATATTAGTATAAACTAATGTATAATATACTATAGTTTTTTGAACGAAACTTGCATTTCTACAAGTTTTATAGAAACAAATTTTCAGATGATTTTTTTGTATGGACTTTCATCATAACCTTCCCTCGTAAAATATAAAAATTATCGGAAAAGTCTCATATGATTTAGAGCAGTCCTCAATTTAATTTTATTCTTTGACCGAAATTAGTATAAACTAGTGTATAATATACTATAGTTTTTTGACCGAAACATGCATTTCAAAAAGTTTTATAGAAGCTAACTTTCAGATGATTTTTTGCATGGACTTCTATCATAACCATCCTTTGTAACATATATAAATGATCTAAAAAGTTTCGTATCATTTGGAAAAGTCCTCGATTTAATTTGACTTTTTGACTGAAACTAGTGTATAATATGCTATAGTTTTTTGACCGAATCTTGCATTTAAAAAAGTTTTATAGAAGCTAATTTTCAGATGATTTTTTGGATGGATTATATCTTAACCTTCCTTAGTAACATATATAGATGACCTAAAAAAGTTTCGTATCATTTGGAACAGGCCTCAATTTAATTTGAATTTTTGATCGAAAAAAGTGTATAATATACTATGATTTTTTGGCTGAAAGTTGCATTTTCTAAAAGTTTAATAGAATCTAATTTTCAGATGATTTTTTGCATGGACTTCCATCAAAACCTTCCCTCGTAAAGTATAAAAATTATCTGAAAAGTTTCGTATCATTTCGAGCAGTCCTCGATTTGATTTGATTCTTTGACAAAAATTAGTATAAACTAGTGTATAAAATACTATAGGTTTTTAACCGAAACATGCATTTCAAAAAGTCTTATAGAAGCTAATTTTCAGATTATTTTTTGCATGGACTTCCATCATAACCCCCCTTTGTAACATATATAAATGATCTGAAAAGTTTCGTATCATTTGGAACAGTCCTCGATTTAATTTAACTTTTTGATTAATACTAGTGTATAATATACTATGGTTTTCTGACCGAAACTTGCATTTCGAAGAGTTTCATAGAATCTAATGTTCACATGATTTTTTGCTTGGACTTCCATCATAACCTTCCCTCATAAAATAAAAAAATGATCTGAAAAGTTTCGTATCATTTGGAGCAGTCCTCGATATAATTTGATTTTTTGACAGATATTAGTATAAACTAATGTATAATATACTATAGTTTTTTGAACGAAACTTGCATTTCTACAAGTTTTATAGAAACAAATTTTCAGATGATTTTTTTGTATGGACTTTCATCATAACCTTCCCTCGTAAAATATAAAAATTATCGGAAAAGTCTCATATGATTTAGAGCAGTCCTCAATTTAATTTTATTCTTTGACCGAAATTAGTATAAACTAGTGTATAATATACTATAGTTTTTTGACCGAAACATGCATTTCAAAAAGTTTTATAGAAGCTAACTTTCAGATGATTTTTTGCATGGACTTCTATCATAACCATCCTTTGTAACATATATAAATGATCTAAAAAGTTTCGTATCATTTGGAAAAGTCCTCGATTTAATTTGACTTTTTGACTGAAACTAGTGTATAATATGCTATAGTTTTTTGACCGAATCTTGCATTTAAAAAAGTTTTATAGAAGCTAATTTTCAGATGATTTTTTGCATGGACTTATATCTTAACCTTCCTTAGTAACATATATAGATGACCTAAAAAAGTTTCGTATCATTTGGAACAGGCCTCGATTTAATTTGAATTTTTGATCGAAAAAAGTGTATAATATACTATGATTTTTTGGCTGAAACTTGCATTTCGAAAAGTTTCATAGAATCTAATTTTCAGATGATTTTTTGCATGGACTTCCATCAAAACCTTCCCTCGTAAAGTATAAAAATTATCTGAAAAGTTTCGTATCATTTCGAGCAGTCCTCGATTTAATTTGATTCTTTGACAAAAATTAGTATAAACTAGTGTATAATATACTATAGGTTTTTAACCGAAACATGCATTTCAAAAAGTTTTATAGAAGCTAATTTTCAGATTCTTTTTTGCATGGACTTCCATCATAACCCCCCTTTGTAACATATATAAATGATCTGAAAAGTTTCGTATCATTTGGAACAGTCCTCGATTTAATTTGACTTTTTGAACAAAACTAGTGTATAATATACTATGGTTTTTTGAACGAAATTTGCATTTTGAAAAGTTTCATAGAATTTAATTTTCAAATGATTTTTTTGCATGGACTTCCATCATAACCTTCCCTCGTAAAATATAAAAATGATCTGAAATGTTTCGTATCATTTCGAGCAGTCCTCGATTTAATTTGATTCATTGACCGAAATTAGTATAAACTAGTGTATAAAATACTATGGTTTTTTAACCAAAACTTGTATTTCGAAAAGTTTTATAGAAGCTAATTTTCAGATGATTTTTTGCATGGACTTCAATCATAAACTTCCTTGGTAACATATATTAATGATATGAAAAGTTTCGTATCATTTGGAACAATCCTCGATTTAATTTGACTTTTTGACTAATACTAGTGTATAATATACTATGGTTTTTTGGCCAAAACATGCATTTCGAAATGTTTCATAGAAATCTAATTTTCAGATGATTTTTTGCATGGACTTCCATCATAACCTTCCCTCGTAAAATAAAATAATTATCTGAAAAGTTTCGTATCATTTCGAGCAGTCCTCGATTTAATTTGATTCTTTGACAGAAATTAGTATAAACTAGTGTATAATATACTATAGTTTTTGACCGAAACTTGCATTTCAAAAATATTTATAGAATCTAATTTTCAAATTATTTTTTGCATGGACTTCCATCATAACCCCCCTTTGTAACATATATAAATGATCTGAAAAGTTTCGTATCATTTGGAACAGTCCTCGATTTAATTTAACTTTTTGATTAATACTAGTGTATAATATACTATGGTTTTCTGACCGAAACTTGCATTTCGAAGAGTTTCATAGAATCTAATTTTCAGATGATTTTTTGCATGGACTTCCATCATAACCTTCCCTCATAAAATAAAAAAATGATCTGAAAAGTTTCGTATCATTTGGAGCAGTCCTCGATATAATTTGATTTTTTGACAGATATTAGTATAAACTAATGTATAATATACTATAGTTTTTTGAACGACACTTGCATTTCTACAAGTTTTATAGAAACAAATTTTCAGATGATTTTTTTGTATGGACTTTCATCATAACCTTCCCTCGTAAAATATAAAAATTATCGGAAAAGTCTCATATGATTTAGAGCAGTCCTCAATTTAATTTTATTCTTTGACCGAAATTAGTATAAACTAGTGTATAATATACTATAGTTTTTTGACCGAAACATGCATTTCAAAAAGTTTTATAGAAGCTAACTTTCAGATGATTTTTTTCATGGACTTCTATCATAACCATCCTTTGTAACATATATAAATGATCTAAAAAGTTTCGTATCATTTGGAAAAGTCCTCGATTTAATTTGACTTTTTGACTGAAACTAGTGTATAATATGCTATAGTTTTTTGACCGAATCTTGCATTTAAAAAAGTTTTATAGAAGCTAATTTTCAGATGATTTTTTGGATGGACTTATATCTTAACCTTCCTTTGTAACATATATAGATGACCTAAAAAAGTTTCGTATCATTTGGAACAGGCCTCGATTTAATTTGAATTTTTGATCGAAAAAAGTGTATAATATACTATGATTTTTTGGCTGAAACTTGCATTTCGAAAAGTTTAATAGAATCTAATTTTCAGATGATTTTTTGCATAGACTTCCATCAAAACCTTCCCTCGTAAAGTATAAAAATTATCTGAAAAGTTTCGTATCATTTCGAGCAGTCCTCGATTTAATTTGATTCTTTGACAAAAATTAGTATAAACTAGTGTATAATAAACGATAGGTTTTTAACCGAAACTTTGCATTTCAAAAAGTTTTATAGAAGCTAATTTTCAGATTATTTTTTGCATGGACTTCCATCATAACCCCCCTTTGTAACATATATAAATGATCTGAAAAGTTTCGTATCATTTGGAACAGTCCTCGATTTAATTTGACTTTTTGAACAAAACTAGTGTATAATATACTATGGTTTTTTGAACGAAATTTGCATTTTGAAAAGTTTCATAGAATTTAATTTCAAATGATTTTTTTGCATGGACTTCCATCATAACCTTCCCTCGTAAAATATAAAAATGATCTGAAATGTTTCGTATCATTTCGAGCAGTCCTCGATTTAATTTGATTCATTGACCGAAATTAGTATAAACTAGTGTATAAAATACTATGGTTTTTTGACCGAAACTTGCATTTCGAAAAGTTTTATAGAAGCTAATTTTCAGATGATTTTTTGCATGGACTTCAATCATAAACTTCCTTTGTAACATATATTAATGATATGAAAAGTTTCGTATCATTTGGAACAGTCCTCGATTTAATTTGACTTTTTGACTAATACTAGTGTATAATATACTATGGTTTTTTGGCCGAAACATGCATTTCGAAATGTTTCATAGAATCTAATTTTTAGATGATTTTTTGCATGGATTCCATCATAACCTTCCGTCGTAAAATAAAATAATTATCTGAAAAGTTTCGTATCATTTCGAGCAGTCCTCGATTTAATTTGATTCTTTGACAGAAATTAGTATAAACTAGTGTATAATATACTATAGTTTTTTGACCGAAACTTGCATTTCAAAAATATTATAGAATCTAATTTTCAAATTATTTTTTGCATGGACTTCCATCATAACCCCCCTTTGTAACATATATAAATGATCTGAAAAGTTTCGTATCATTTGGAACAGTCCTCGATTTAATTTGACTTTTTGATTAATACTAGTGTATAATATACTATGTTTTCTGACCGAAACTTGCATTTCGAAAAGTTTCATAGAATCTAATTTTCAGATGATTTTTTGCATGGACTTCCATCATAACCTTCCCTCATAAAATAAAAAAATGATCTGAAAAGTTTCGTATCATTTGGAGCAGTCCTCGATATAATTTGATTTTTTGACAGATATTAGTATAAACTAATGTATAATATACTATAGTTTTTTTAACGAAACTTGCATTTCTACAAGTTTTATAGAAAGAAATTTTCAGATGATTTTTTTGTATGGACTTTCATCATAACCTTCCCTCGTAAAATATAAAAATTATCGGAAAAGTCTCATATGATTTAGAGCAGTCCTCGATTTAATTTTATTCTTTGACCGAAATTAGTATAAACTAGTGTATAATATACTATAGTTTTTTGACCGAAACATGCATTTCAAAAAGTTTTATAGAAGCTAACTTTCAGATGATTTTTTGCATGGACTTCTATCATAACCATCCTTTGTAACATATATAAATGATCTAAAAAGTTTCATATCATTTGGAAAAGTCCTCGATTTAATTTGACTTTTTGACTGAAACTAGTGTATAATATGCTATAGTTTTTTGACCGAATCTTGCATTTAAAAAAGTTTTATAGAAGCTAATTTTCAGATGATTTTTTGCATGGACTTATATCTTAACCTTCCTTAGTAACATATATAGATGACCTAAAAAAGTTTCGTATCATTTGGAACAGGCCTCGATTTAATTTGAATTTTTGATCGAAAAAAGTGTATAATATACTATGATTTTTTGGCTGAAACTTGCATTTCGAAAAGTTTCATAGAATCTAATTTTCAGATGATTTTTTGCATGGACTTCCATCAAAACCTTCCCTCGTAAAGTATAAAAATTATCTGAAAAGTTTCGTATCATTTCGAGCAGTCCTCGATTTAATTTGATTCTTTGACAAAAATTAGTATAAACTAGTGTATAATATACTATAGGTTTTTAACCGAAACATGCATTTCAAAAAGTTTTATAGAAGCTAATTTTCAGATTCTTTTTTGCATGGACTTCCATCATAACCCCCCTTTGTAACATATATAAATGATCTGAAAAGTTTCGTATCATTTGGAACAGTCCTCGATTTAATTTGACTTTTTGAACAAAACTAGTGTATAATATACTATGGTTTTTTGAACGAAATTTGCATTTTGAAAAGTTTCATAGAATTTAATTTTCAAATGATTTTTTTGCATGGACTTCCATCATAACCTTCCCTCGTAAAATATAAAAATGATCTGAAATGTTTCGTATCATTTCGAGCAGTCCTCGATTTAATTTGATTCATTGACCGAAATTAGTATAAACTAGTGTATAAAATACTATGGTTTTTTAACCAAAACTTGTATTTCGAAAAGTTTTATAGAAGCTAATTTTCAGATGATTTTTTGCATGGACTTCAATCATAAACTTCCTTGGTAACATATATTAATGATATGAAAAGTTTCGTATCATTTGGAACAATCCTCGATTTAATTTGACTTTTTGACTAATACTAGTGTATAATATACTATGGTTTTTTGGCCAAAACATGCATTTCGAAATGTTTCATAGAATCTAATTTTCAGATGATTTTTTGCATGGACTTCCATCATAACCTTCCCTCGTAAAATAAAATAATTATCTGAAAAGTTTCGTATCATTTCGAGCAGTCCTCGATTTAATTTGATTCTTTGACAGAAATTAGTATAAACTAGTGTATAATATACTATAGTTTTTTGACCGAAACTTGCATTTCAAAAATATTTATAGAATCTAATTTTCAAATTATTTTTTGCATGGACTTCCATCATAACCCCCCTTTGTAACATATATAAATGATCTGAAAAGTTTCGTATCATTTGGAACAGTCCTCGATTTAATTTAACTTTTTGATTAATACTAGTGTATAATATACTATGGTTTTCTGACCGAAACTTGCATTTCGAAGAGTTTCATAGAATCTAATTTTCAGATGATTTTTTGCATGGACTTCCATCATAACCTTCCCTCATAAAATAAAAAAATGATCTGAAAAGTTTCGTATCATTTGGAGCAGTCCTCGATATAATTTGATTTTTTGACAGATATTAGTATAAACTAATGTATAATATACTATAGTTTTTTGAACGACACTTGCATTTCTACAAGTTTTATAGAAACAAATTTTCAGATGATTTTTTTGTATGGACTTTCATCATAACCTTCCCTCGTAAAATATAAAAATTATCGGAAAAGTCTCATATGATTTAGAGCAGTCCTCAATTTAATTTTATTCTTTGACCGAAATTAGTATAAACTAGTGTATAATATACTATAGTTTTTTGACCGAAACATGCATTTCAAAAAGTTTTATAGAAGCTAACTTTCAGATGATTTTTTTCATGGACTTCTATCATAACCATCCTTTGTAACATATATAAATGATCTAAAAAGTTTCGTATCATTTGGAAAAGTCCTCGATTTAATTTGACTTTTTGACTGAAACTAGTGTATAATATGCTATAGTTTTTTGACCGAATCTTGCATTTAAAAAAGTTTTATAGAAGCTAATTTTCAGATGATTTTTTGGATGGACTTATATCTTAACCTTCCTTTGTAACATATATAGATGACCTAAAAAAGTTTCGTATCATTTGGAACAGGCCTCGATTTAATTTGAATTTTTGATCGAAAAAAGTGTATAATATACTATGATTTTTTGGCTGAAACTTGCATTTCGAAAAGTTTAATAGAATCTAATTTTCAGATGATTTTTTGCATAGACTTCCATCAAAACCTTCCCTCGTAAAGTATAAAAATTATCTGAAAAGTTTCGTATCATTTCGAGCAGTCCTCGATTTAATTTGATTCTTTGACAAAAATTAGTATAAACTAGTGTATAATAAACGATAGGTTTTTAACCGAAACTTGCATTTCAAAAAGTTTTATAGAAGCTAATTTTCAGATTATTTTTTGCATGGACTTCCATCATAACCCCCCTTTGTAACATATATAAATGATCTGAAAAGTTTCGTATCATTTGGAACAGTCCTCGATTTAATTTGACTTTTTGAACAAAACTAGTGTATAATATACTATGGTTTTTTGAACGAAATTTGCATTTTGAAAAGTTTCATAGAATTTAATTTTCAAATGATTTTTTTGCATGGACTTCCATCATAACCTTCCCTCGTAAAATATAAAAATGATCTGAAATGTTTCGTATCATTTCGAGCAGTCCTCGATTTAATTTGATTCATTGACCGAAATTAGTATAAACTAGTGTATAAAATACTATGGTTTTTTGACCGAAACTTGCATTTCGAAAAGTTTTATAGAAGCTAATTTTCAGATGATTTTTTGCATGGACTTCAATCATAAACTTCCTTTGTAACATATATTAATGATATGAAAAGTTTCGTATCATTTGGAACAGTCCTCGATTTAATTTGACTTTTTGACTAATACTAGTGTATAATATACTATGGTTTTTTGGCCGAAACATGCATTTCGAAATGTTTCATAGAATCTAATTTTTAGATGATTTTTTGCATGGATTCCATCATAACCTTCCGTCGTAAAATAAAATAATTATCTGAAAAGTTTCGTATCATTTCGAGCAGTCCTCGATTTAATTTGATTCTTTGACAGAAATTAGTATAAACTAGTGTATAATATACTATAGTTTTTTGACCGAAACTTGCATTTCAAAAATATTATAGAATCTAATTTTCAAATTATTTTTTGCATGGACTTCCATCATAACCCCCCTTTGTAACATATATAAATGATCTGAAAAGTTTCGTATCATTTGGAACAGTCCTCGATTTAATTTGACTTTTTGATTAATACTAGTGTATAATATACTATGTTTTCTGACCGAAACTTGCATTTCGAAAAGTTTCATAGAATCTAATTTTCAGATGATTTTTTGCATGGACTTCCATCATAACCTTCCCTCATAAAATAAAAAAATGATCTGAAAAGTTTCGTATCATTTGGAGCAGTCCTCGATATAATTTGATTTTTTGACAGATATTAGTATAAACTAATGTATAATATACTATAGTTTTTTTAACGAAACTTGCATTTCTACAAGTTTTATAGAAAGAAATTTTCAGATGATTTTTTTGTATGGACTTTCATCATAACCTTCCCTCGTAAAATATAAAAATTATCGGAAAAGTCTCATATGATTTAGAGCAGTCCTCGATTTAATTTTATTCTTTGACCGAAATTAGTATAAACTAGTGTATAATATACTATAGTTTTTTGACCGAAACATGCATTTCAAAAAGTTTTATAGAAGCTAACTTTCAGATGATTTTTTGCATGGACTTCTATCATAACCATCCTTTGTAACATATATAAATGATCTAAAAAGTTTCATATCATTTGGAAAAGTCCTCGATTTAATTTGACTTTTTGACTGAAACTAGTGTATAATATGCTATAGTTTTTTGACCGAATCTTGCATTTAAAAAAGTTTTATAGAAGCTAATTTTCAGATGATTTTTTGCATGGACTTATATCTTAACCTTCCTTAGTAACATATATAGATGACCTAAAAAAGTTTCGTATCATTTGGAACAGGCCTCGATTTAATTTGAATTTTTGATCGAAAAAAGTGTATAATATACTATGATTTTTTGGCTGAAACTTGCATTTCGAAAAGTTTCATAGAATCTAATTTTCAGATGATTTTTTGCATGGACTTCCATCAAAACCTTCCCTCGTAAAGTATAAAAATTATCTGAAAAGTTTCGTATCATTTCGAGCAGTCCTCGATTTAATTTGATTCTTTGACAAAAATTAGTATAAACTAGTGTATAATATACTATAGGTTTTTAACCGAAACATGCATTTCAAAAAGTTTTATAGAAGCTAATTTTCAGATTCTTTTTTGCATGGACTTCCATCATAACCCCCCTTTGTAACATATATAAATGATCTGAAAAGTTTCGTATCATTTGGAACAGTCCTCGATTTAATTTGACTTTTTGAACAAAACTAGTGTATAATATACTATGGTTTTTTGAACGAAATTTGCATTTTGAAAAGTTTCATAGAATTTAATTTTCAAATGATTTTTTTGCATGGACTTCCATCATAACCTTCCCTCGTAAAATATAAAAATGATCTGAAATGTTTCGTATCATTTCGAGCAGTCCTCGATTTAATTTGATTCATTGACCGAAATTAGTATAAACTAGTGTATAAAATACTATGGTTTTTTAACCAAAACTTGTATTTCGAAAAGTTTTATAGAAGCTAATTTTCAGATGATTTTTTGCATGGACTTCAATCATAAACTTCCTTGGTAACATATATTAATGATATGAAAAGTTTCGTATCATTTGGAACAATCCTCGATTTAATTTGACTTTTTGACTAATACTAGTGTATAATATACTATGGTTTTTTGGCCAAAACATGCATTTCGAAATGTTTCATAGAATCTAATTTTCAGATGATTTTTTGCATGGACTTCCATCATAACCTTCCCTCGTAAAATAAAATAATTATCTGAAAAGTTTCGTATCATTTCGAGCAGTCCTCGATTTAATTTGATTCTTTGACAGAAATTAGTATAAACTAGTGTATAATATACTATAGTTTTTTGACCGAAACTTGCATTTCAAAAATATTTATAGAATCTAATTTTCAAATTATTTTTTGCATGGACTTCCATCATAACCCCCCTTTGTAACATATATAAATGATCTGAAAAGTTTCGTATCATTTGGAACAGTCCTCGATTTAATTTAACTTTTTGATTAATACTAGTGTATAATATACTATGGTTTTCTGACCGAAACTTGCATTTCGAAGAGTTTCATAGAATCTAATTTTCAGATGATTTTTTGCATGGACTTCCATCATAACCTTCCCTCATAAAATAAAAAAATGATCTGAAAAGTTTCGTATCATTTGGAGCAGTCCTCGATATAATTTGATTTTTTGACAGATATTAGTATAAACTAATGTATAATATACTATAGTTTTTTGAACGACACTTGCATTTCTACAAGTTTTATAGAAACAAATTTTCAGATGATTTTTTTGTATGGACTTTCATCATAACCTTCCCTCGTAAAATATAAAAATTATCGGAAAAGTCTCATATGATTTAGAGCAGTCCTCAATTTAATTTTATTCTTTGACCGAAATTAGTATAAACTAGTGTATAATATACTATAGTTTTTTGACCAAAACATGCATTTCAAAAAGTTTTATAGAAGCTAACTTTCAGATGATTTTTTTCATGGACTTCTATCATAACCATCCTTTGTAACATATATAAATGATCTAAAAAGTTTCGTATCATTTGGAAAAGTCCTCGATTTAATTTGACTTTTTGACTGAAACTAGTGTATAATATGCTATAGTTTTTTGACCGAATCTTGCATTTAAAAAAGTTTTATAGAAGCTAATTTTCAGATGATTTTTTGGATGGACTTATATCTTAACCTTCCTTTGTAACATATATAGATGACCTAAAAAAGTTTCGTATCATTTGGAACAGGCCTCGATTTAATTTGAATTTTTGATCGAAAAAAGTGTATAATATACTATGATTTTTTGGCTGAAACTTGCATTTCGAAAAGTTTAATAGAATCTAATTTTCAGATGATTTTTTGCATAGACTTCCATCAAAACCTTCCCTCGTAAAGTATAAAAATTATCTGAAAAGTTTCGTATCATTTCGAGCAGTCCTCGATTTAATTTGATTCTTTGACAAAAATTAGTATAAACTAGTGTATAATAAACGATAGGTTTTTAACCGAAACTTGCATTTCAAATGTTTTATAGAAGCTAATTTTCAGATTATTTTTTGCATGGACTTCCATCATAACCCCCCTTTGTAACATATATAAATGATCTGAAAAGTTTCGTATCATTTGGAACAGTCCTCGATTTAATTTGACTTTTTGAACAAAACTAGTGTATAATATACTATGGTTTTTTGAACGAAATTTGCATTTTGAAAAGTTTCATAGAATTTAATTTTCAAATGATTTTTTTGCATGGACTTCCATCATAACCTTCCCTCGTAAAATATAAAAATGATCTGAAATGTTTCGTATCATTTCGAGCAGTCCTCGATTTAATTTGATTCATTGACCGAAATTAGTATAAACTAGTGTATAAAATACTATGGTTTTTTGACCGAAACTTGCATTTCGAAAAGTTTTATAGAAGCTAATTTTCAGATGATTTTTTGCATGGACTTCAATCATAAACTTCCTTTGTAACATATATTAATGATATGAAAAGTTTCGTATCATTTGGAACAGTCCTCGATTTAATTTGACTTTTTGACTAATACTAGTGTATAATATACTATGGTTTTTTGGCCGAAACATGCATTTCGAAATGTTTCATAGAATCTAATTTTTAGATGATTTTTTGCATGGATTCCATCATAACCTTCCGTCGTAAAATAAAATAATTATCTGAAAAGTTTCGTATCATTTCGAGCAGTCCTCGATTTAATTTGATTCTTTGACAGAAATTAGTATAAACTAGTGTATAATATACTATAGTTTTTTGACCGAAACTTGCATTTCAAAAATATTATAGAATCTAATTTTCAAATTATTTTTTGCATGGACTTCCATCATAACCCCCCTTTGTAACATATATAAATGATCTGAAAAGTTTCGTATCATTTGGAACAGTCCTCGATTTAATTTGACTTTTTGATTAATACTAGTGTATAATATACTATGTTTTCTGACCGAAACTTGCATTTCGAAAAGTTTCATAGAATCTAATTTTCAGATGATTTTTTGCATGGACTTCCATCATAACCTTCCCTCATAAAATAAAAAAATGATCTGAAAAGTTTCGTATCATTTGGAGCAGTCCTCGATATAATTTGATTTTTTGACAGATATTAGTATAAACTAATGTATAATATACTATAGTTTTTTTAACGAAACTTGCATTTCTACAAGTTTTATAGAAAGAAATTTTCAGATGATTTTTTTGTATGGACTTTCATCATAACCTTCCCTCGTAAAATATAAAAATTATCGGAAAAGTCTCATATGATTTAGAGCAGTCCTCGATTTAATTTTATTCTTTGACCGAAATTAGTATAAACTAGTGTATAATATACTATAGTTTTTTGACCGAAACATGCATTTCAAAAAGTTTTATAGAAGCTAACTTTCAGATGATTTTTTGCATGGACTTCTATCATAACCATCCTTTGTAACATATATAAATGATCTAAAAAGTTTCATATCATTTGGAAAAGTCCTCGATTTAATTTGACTTTTTGACTGAAACTAGTGTATAATATGCTATAGTTTTTTGACCGAATCTTGCATTTAAAAAAGTTTTATAGAAGCTAATTTTCAGATGATTTTTTGCATGGACTTATATCTTAACCTTCCTTAGTAACATATATAGATGACCTAAAAAAGTTTCGTATCATTTGGAACAGGCCTCGATTTAATTTGAATTTTTGATCGAAAAAAGTGTATAATATACTATGATTTTTTGGCTGAAACTTGCATTTCGAAAAGTTTCATAGAATCTAATTTTCAGATGATTTTTTGCATGGACTTCCATCAAAACCTTCCCTCGTAAAGTATAAAAATTATCTGAAAAGTTTCGTATCATTTCGAGCAGTCCTCGATTTAATTTGATTCTTTGACAAAAATTAGTATAAACTAGTGTATAATATACTATAGGTTTTTAACCGAAACATGCATTTCAAAAAGTTTTATAGAAGCTAATTTTCAGATTCTTTTTTGCATGGACTTCCATCATAACCCCCCTTTGTAACATATATAAATGATCTGAAAAGTTTCGTATCATTTGGAACAGTCCTCGATTTAATTTGACTTTTTGAACAAAACTAGTGTATAATATACTATGGTTTTTTGAACGAAATTTGCATTTTGAAAAGTTTCATAGAATTTAATTTTCAAATGATTTTTTTGCATGGACTTCCATCATAACCTTCCCTCGTAAAATATAAAAATGATCTGAAATGTTTCGTATCATTTCGAGCAGTCCTCGATTTAATTTGATTCATTGACCGAAATTAGTATAAACTAGTGTATAAAATACTATGGTTTTTTAACCAAAACTTGTATTTCGAAAAGTTTTATAGAAGCTAATTTTCAGATGATTTTTTGCATGGACTTCAATCATAAACTTCCTTGGTAACATATATTAATGATATGAAAAGTTTCGTATCATTTGGAACAATCCTCGATTTAATTTGACTTTTTGACTAATACTAGTGTATAATATACTATGGTTTTTTGGCCAAAACATGCATTTCGAAATGTTTCATAGAATCTAATTTTCAGATGATTTTTTGCATGGACTTCCATCATAACCTTCCCTCGTAAAATAAAATAATTATCTGAAAAGTTTCGTATCATTTCGAGCAGTCCTCGATTTAATTTGATTCTTTGACAGAAATTAGTATAAACTAGTGTATAATATACTATAGTTTTTTGACCGAAACTTGCATTTCAAAAATATTTATAGAATCTAATTTTCAAATTATTTTTTGCATGGACTTCCATCATAACCCCCCTTTGTAACATATATAAATGATCTGAAAAGTTTCGTATCATTTGGAACAGTCCTCGATTTAATTTAACTTTTTGATTAATACTAGTGTATAATATACTATGGTTTTCTGACCGAAACTTGCATTTCGAAGAGTTTCATAGAATCTAATTTTCAGATGATTTTTTGCATGGACTTCCATCATAACCTTCCCTCATAAAATAAAAAAATGATCTGAAAAGTTTCGTATCATTTGGAGCAGTCCTCGATATAATTTGATTTTTTGACAGATATTAGTATAAACTAATGTATAATATACTATAGTTTTTTGAACGACACTTGCATTTCTACAAGTTTTATAGAAACAAATTTTCAGATGATTTTTTTGTATGGACTTTCATCATAACCTTCCCTCGTAAAATATAAAAATTATCGGAAAAGTCTCATATGATTTAGAGCAGTCCTCAATTTAATTTTATTCTTTGACCGAAATTAGTATAAACTAGTGTATAATATACTATAGTTTTTTGACCAAAACATGCATTTCAAAAAGTTTTATAGAAGCTAACTTTCAGATGATTTTTTTCATGGACTTCTATCATAACCATCCTTTGTAACATATATAAATGATCTAAAAAGTTTCGTATCATTTGGAAAAGTCCTCGATTTAATTTGACTTTTTGACTGAAACTAGTGTATAATATGCTATAGTTTTTTGACCGAATCTTGCATTTAAAAAAGTTTTATAGAAGCTAATTTTCAGATGATTTTTTGGATGGACTTATATCTTAACCTTCCTTTGTAACATATATAGATGACCTAAAAAAGTTTCGTATCATTTGGAACAGGCCTCGATTTAATTTGAATTTTTGATCGAAAAAAGTGTATAATATACTATGATTTTTTGGCTGAAACTTGCATTTCGAAAAGTTTAATAGAATCTAATTTTCAGATGATTTTTTGCATAGACTTCCATCAAAACCTTCCCTCGTAAAGTATAAAAATTATCTGAAAAGTTTCGTATCATTTCGAGCAGTCCTCGATTTAATTTGATTCTTTGACAAAAATTAGTATAAACTAGTGTATAATAAACGATAGGTTTTTAACCGAAACTTGCATTTCAAATGTTTTATAGAAGCTAATTTTCAGATTATTTTTTGCATGGACTTCCATCATAACCCCCCTTTGTAACATATATAAATGATCTGAAAAGTTTCGTATCATTTGGAACAGTCCTCGATTTAATTTGACTTTTTGAACAAAACTAGTGTATAATATACTATGGTTTTTTGAACGAAATTTGCATTTTGAAAAGTTTCATAGAATTTAATTTTCAAATGATTTTTTTGCATGGACTTCCATCATAACCTTCCCTCGTAAAATATAAAAATGATCTGAAATGTTTCGTATCATTTCGAGCAGTCCTCGATTTAATTTGATTCATTGACCGAAATTAGTATAAACTAGTGTATAAAATACTATGGTTTTTTGACCGAAACTTGCATTTCGAAAAGTTTTATAGAAGCTAATTTTCAGATGATTTTTTGCATGGACTTCAATCATAAACTTCCTTTGTAACATATATTAATGATATGAAAAGTTTCGTATCATTTGGAACAGTCCTCGATTTAATTTGACTTTTTGACTAATACTAGTGTATAATATACTATGGTTTTTTGGCCGAAACATGCATTTCGAAATGTTTCATAGAATCTAATTTTTAGATGATTTTTTGCATGGATTCCATCATAACCTTCCGTCGTAAAATAAAATAATTATCTGAAAAGTTTCGTATCATTTCGAGCAGTCCTCGATTTAATTTGATTCTTTGACAGAAATTAGTATAAACTAGTGTATAATATACTATAGTTTTTTGACCGAAACTTGCATTTCAAAAATATTATAGAATCTAATTTTCAAATTATTTTTTGCATGGACTTCCATCATAACCCCCCTTTGTAACATATATAAATGATCTGAAAAGTTTCGTATCATTTGGAACAGTCCTCGATTTAATTTGACTTTTTGATTAATACTAGTGTATAATATACTATGTTTTCTGACCGAAACTTGCATTTCGAAAAGTTTCATAGAATCTAATTTTCAGATGATTTTTTGCATGGACTTCCATCATAACCTTCCCTCATAAAATAAAAAAATGATCTGAAAAGTTTCGTATCATTTGGAGCAGTCCTCGATATAATTTGATTTTTTGACAGATATTAGTATAAACTAATATATAATATACTATAGTTTTTTTAACGAAACTTGCATTTCTACAAGTTTTATAGAAACAAATTTTCAGATGATTTTTTTGTATGGACTTTCATCATAACCTTCCCTCGTAAAATATAAAAATTATCGGAAAAGTCTCATATGATTTAGAGCAGTCCTCGATTTAATTTTATTCTTTGACCGAAATTAGTATAAACTAGTGTATAATATACTATAGTTTTTTGACCGAAACATGCATTTCAAAAAGTTTTATAGAAGCTAACTTTCAGATGATTTTTTGCATGGACTTCTATCATAACCATCCTTTGTAACATATATAAATGATCTAAAAAGTTTCGTATCATTTGGAAAAGTCCTCGATTTAATTTGACTTTTTGACTGAAACTAGTGTATAATATGCTATAGTTTTTTGACTGAATCTTGCATTTAAAAAAGTTTTATAGAAGCTAATTTTCAGATGATTTTTTGGATGGACTTATATCTTAACCTTCCTTTGTAACATATATAGATGACCTAAAAAAGTTTCGTATCATTTGGAACAGGCCTCGATTTAATTTGAATTTTTGATCGAAAAAAGTGTATAATATACTATGATTTTTTGGCTGAAACTTGCATTTCGAAAAGTTTAATAGAATCTAATTTTCAGATGATTTTTTGCATGGACTTCCATCAAAACCTTCCCTCGTAAAGTATAAAAGTTATCTGAAAAGTTTCGTATCATTTCGAGCAGTCCTCGATTTAATTTGATTCTTTGACAAAAATTAGTATAAACTAGTGTATAATATACTATAGTTTTTTAACCGAAACTTGCATTTCAAAAAGTTTTATAGAAGCTAATTTTCAGATTATTTTTTGCATGGACTTCCATCATAACCCCCCTTTGTAACATATATAAATGATCTGAAAAGTTTCGTATCATTTGGAACAGTCCTCGATTTAATTTGACTTTTTAAGAAAACTAGTGTATAATATACTATGGTTTTTTTGAACGAAATTTGCATTTTGAAAAGTTTCATAGAATTTAATTTTCAAATGATTTTTTTGCATGGACTTCCATCATAACCTTCCCTCGTAAAATATAAAAATGATCTGAAATGTTTCGTATCATTTCGAGCAGTCCTCAATTTAATTTGATTCATTGACCGAAATTAGTATAAACTAGTGTATAAAATACTATGGTTTTTTAACCAAAACTTGCATTTCGAAAAGTTTTATAGAAGCTAATTTTCAGATGATTTTTTGCATGGACTTCAATCATAAACTTCCTTTGTAACATATATTAATGGTATGAAAAGTTTCGTATCATTTGGAACAGTCCTCGATTTAATTTGACTTTTTGACTAATACTAGTGTATAATATACTATGGTTTTTTTGGCCGAAACATGCATTTCGAAATGTTTCATAGAATCTAATTTTCAGATTATTTTTTGCATGGATTCCATCATAACCTTCCGTCGTAAAATAAAATAATTATCTGAAAAGTTTCGTATCATTTCGAGCAGTCCTCGATTTAATTTGATTCTTTGACAGAAATTAGTATAAACTAGTGTATAATATACTATAGTTTTTTGACCGAAACTTGCATTTCAAAAATATTATAGAATCTAATTTTCAAATTATTTTTTGCATGGACTTCCATCATAACCCCCCTTTGTAACATATATAAATGATCTGAAAAGTTTCGTATCATTTGGAATAGTCCTCGATTTAATTTGACTTTTTGATTAATACTAGTGTATAATATACTATGGTTTTCTGACCAAAACTTGCATTTCGAAAAGTTTCATAGAATCTAATTTTCAGATGATTTTTTGCATGGACTTCCATCATAACCTTCCCTCATAAAATAAAAAAATGATCTGAAAAGTTTCGTATCATTTGGAGCAGTCCTCGATATAATTTGATTTTTTGACAGATATTAGTATAAACTAATGTATAATATACTATAGTTTTTTGAACGAAACTTGCATTTCTACAAGTTTTATAGAAACAAATTTTCAGATGATTTTTTTGTATGGACTTTCATCATAACCTTCCCTCGTAAAATATAAAAATTATCGGAAAAGTCTCATATGATTTAGAGCAGTCCTCTATTTAATTTTATTCTATGGCCGAAATTAGTATAAACTAGTGTATAATATACTATAGTTTTTTGACCGAAACATGCATTTCAAAAAGTTTTATAGAAGCTAACTTTCAGATGATTTTTTGCATGGACTTCTATCATAACCATCCTTTGTAACATATATAAATGATCTAAAAAGTTTCGTATCATTTGGAAAAGTCCTCGATTTAATTTGACTTTTTGACTGAAACTAGTGTATAATATGCTATAGTTTTTTGACCGAATCTTGCATTTAAAAAAGTTTTATAGAAGCTAATTTTCAGATGATTTTTTGGATGGACTTATATCTTAACCTTCCTTTGTAACATATATAGATGACCTAAAAAGTTTCGTATCATTTGGAACAGGCCTCGATTTAATTTGAATTTTTGATCGAAAAAAGTGTATAATATACTATGATTTTTTGGTTGAAACTTGCATTTCGAAAAGTTTCATAGAATCTAATTTTCAGATGACTTTTTTCATGGACTTCCATCAAAACCTTCCCTCGTAAAGTATAAAAATTATCTGAAAAGTTTCGTATCATATCGAGCAGTCCTCGATTTAATTTGATTCTTTGACAAAAATTAGTATAAACTAGTGTATAATATACTATAGTTTTTAAACCGAAACTTGCATTTCAAAAAGTTTTATAGAAGCTAATTTTCAGATTATTTTTTGCATGGACTTCCATCATAACCCCCCTTTGTAACATATATAAATGATCTGAAAAGTTTCGTATCATTTGGAACAGTCCTCGATTTAATTTGACTTTTTGAACAAAACTAGTGTATAATATACTATGGTTTTTTAAACGAAATTTGCATTTTGAAAAGTTTCATAGAATTTAATTTTCAAATGATTTTTATGCATGGACTTCCATCATAACCTTCCCTCGTAAAATATAAAAATGATCTGAAATGTTTCGTATCATTTTGAGCAGTCCTCGATTTAATTTGATTCATTGACCGAAATTAGTATAAACTAGTGTATAAAATACTATGGTTTTTTAACCAAAACTTGCATTTCGAAAAGTTTTATAGAAGCTAATTTTCAGATGATTTTTTGCATGGACTTCAATCATAAACTTCCTTTGTAACATATATTAATGATATGAAAAGTTTCGTATCATTTGGAACAGTCCTCGATATAATTTGACTTTTTGACTAATACTAGTGTATAATATACTATGGTTTTTTGGCCGAAACATGCATTTCGAAATGTTTCATAGAATCTAATTTTCAGATGATTTTTTGCATGGATTCCATCATAACCTTCCCTCGTAAAATAAAATAATTATCTGAAATGTTTCGTATCATTTCGAGCAGTCCTCGATTTAATTTGATTCTTTGACAGAAATTAGTATAAACTAGTGTATAATATACTATAGTTTTTTGACCGAAACTTGCATTTCAAAAATATTTATAGAATCTAATTTTCAAATTATTTTTTGCATGGACTTCCATCATAGCCCCCCTTTGTAACATATATAAATGATCTGAAAAGTTTCGTATCATTTGGAACAGTCCTCGATTTAATTTGACTTTTTGATTAATACTAGTGTATAATATACTATGGTTTTCTGACCGAAACCTTCATTTCGAAATGTTTCATAGAATCTAATTTTCAGATGATTTTTTGCATGGACTTCCATCATAACCTTCCCTCATAAAATAAAAAAATGATCTGAAAAGTTTCGTATCATTTGGAGCAGTCCTCGATATAATTTGATTTTTTGACAGATATTAGTATAAACTAATGTATAATATACTATAGTTTTTTTAACGAAACATGCATTTCTACAAGTTTTATAGAAACAAATTTTCAGATGATTTTTTTGTATGGACTTTCATCATAACCTTCCCTCGTAAAATATAAAAATTATCGGAAAAGTCTCATATGATTTAGAGCAGTCCTCGATTTAATTTTATTCTTTGACCGAAATTAGTATAAACTAGTGTATAATATACTATAGTTTTTTGACCGAAACATGCATTTCAAAAAGTTTTATAGAAGCTAACTTTCAGATGATTTTTTGCATGGACTTCTATCATAACCATCCTTTGTAACATATATAAATGATCTAAAAAGTTTCGTATCATTTGGAAAAGTCCTCGATTTAATTTGACTTTTTGACTGAAACTAGTGTATAATATGCTATAGTTTTTTGACCGAATCTTGCATTTAAAAAAGTTTTATAGAAGCTAATTTTCAGATGATTTTTTGGATGGACTTATATCTTAACCTTCCTTTGTAACATATATAGATGACCTAAAAAATTTTCGTATCATTTGGAACAGGCCTCGATTTAATTTGAATTTTTGATCGAAAAAAGTGTATAATATACTATGATTTTTTGGCTGAAACTTGCATTTCGAAAAGTTTAATAGAATCTAATTTTCAGATGATTTTTTGCATGGACTTCCATCAAAACCTTCCCTCGTAAAGTATAAAAATTATCTGAAAAGTTTCGTATCATTTCGAGCAGTCCTCGATTTAATTTGATTCTTTGACAAAAATTAGTATAAACTAGTGTATAATATACTATAGTTTTTTAACCGAAACTTGCATTTCAAAAAGTTTTATAGAAGCTAATTTTCAGATTATTTTTTGCATGGACTTCCATCATAACCCCCCTTTGTAACATATATAAATGATCTGAAAAGTTTCGTATCATTTGGAACAGTCCTCGATTTAATTTGACTTTTTAAACAAAACTAGTGTATAATATACTATGGTTTTTTTGAACGAAATTTGCATTTTGAAAAGTTTCATAGAATTTAATTTTCAAATGATTTTTTTGCATGGACTTCCATCATAACCTTCCCTCGTAAAATATAAAAATGATCTGAAATGTTTCGTATCATTTCGAGCAGTCCTCAATTTAATTTGATTCATTGACCGAAATTAGTATAAACTAGTGTATAAAATACTATGGTTTTTTAACCAAAACTTGCATTTCGAAAAGTTTTATAGAAGCTAATTTTCAGATGATTTTTTGCATGGACTTCAATCATAAACTTCCTTTGTAACATATATTAATGGTATGAAAAGTTTCGTATCATTTGGAACAGTCCTCGATTTAATTTGACTTTTTGACTAATACTAGTGTATAATATACTATGGTTTTTTTGGCCGAAACATGCATTTCGAAATGTTTCATAGAATCTAATTTTCAGATTATTTTTTGCATGGATTCCATCATAACCTTCCGTCGTAAAATAAAATAATTATCTGAAAAGTTTCGTATCATTTCGAGCAGTCCTCGATTTAATTTGATTCTTTGACAGAAATTAGTATAAACTAGTGTATAATATACTATAGTTTTTTGACCGAAACTTGCATTTCAAAAATATTTATAGAATCTAATTTTCAAATTATTTTTTGCATGGACTTCCATCATAACCCCCCTTTGTAACGTATATAAATGATCTGAAAAGTTTCGTATCATTTGGAACAGTCCTCGATTTAATTTGACTTTTTGATTAATACTAGTGTATAATATACTATGGTTTTCTGACCGAAACTTGCATTTCGAAAAGTTTCAGAGAATCTAATTTTCAGATGATTTTTTGCATGGACTTCCATCATAACCTTCCCTCATAAAATAAAAAAATGATCTGAAAAGTTTCGTATCATTTGGAGCAGTCCTCGATATAATTTTATTTTTTGACAGATATTAGTATAAACTAATGTAAAATATACTATAGTTTTTTGAACGAAACTTGCATTTCTACAAGTTTTATAGAAACAAATTTTCAGATGATTTTTTTGTATGGACTTTCATCATAACCTTCCCTCGTAAAATATAAAAATTATCGGAAAAGTCTCATATGATTTAGAGCAGTCCTCGATTTAATTTTATTCTTTGACCGAAATTAGTATAAACTAGTGTATAATATACTATAGTTTTTTGACCGAAACATGCATTTCAAAAAGTTTTATAGAAGCTAACTTTCAGATGATTTTTTGCATGGACTTCTATCATAACCATCCTTTGTAACATATATAAATGATCTAAAAAGTTTCGTATCATTTGGAAAAGTCCTCGATTTAATTTGACTTTTTGACTGAAACTAGTGTATAATATGCTATAGTTTTTTGACCGAATCTTGCATTTAAAAAAGTTTTATAGAAGCTAATTTTCAGATGATTTTTTGGATGGACTTATATCTTAACCTTCCTTTGTAACATATATAGATGACCTAAAAAATTTTCGTATCATTTGGAACAGGCCTCGATTTAATTTGAATTTTTGATCGAAAAAAGTGTATAATATACTATGATTTTTTGGCTGAAACTTGCATTTCGAAAAGTTTAATAGAATCTAATTTTCAGATGATTTTTTGCATGGACTTCCATCAAAACCTTCCCTCGTAAAGTATAAAAATTATCTGAAAAGTTTCGTATCATTTCGAGCAGTCCTCGATTTAATTTGATTCTTTGACAAAAATTAGTATAAACTAGTGTATAATATACTATAGTTTTTTAACCGAAACTTGCATTTCAAAAAGTTTTATAGAAGCTAATTTTCAGATTATTTTTTGCATGGACTTCCATCATAACCCCCCTTTGTAACATATATAAATGATCTGAAAAGTTTCGTATCATTTGGAACAGTCCTCGATTTAATTTGACTTTTTAAACAAAACTAGTGTATAATATACTATGGTTTTTTTGAACGAAATTTGCATTTTGAAAAGTTTCATAGAATTTAATTTTCAAATGATTTTTTTGCATGGACTTCCATCATAACCTTCCCTCGTAAAATATAAAAATGATCTGAAATGTTTCGTATCATTTCGAGCAGTCCTCAATTTAATTTGATTCATTGACCGAAATTAGTATAAACTAGTGTATAAAATACTATGGTTTTTTAACCAAAACTTGCATTTCGAAAAGTTTTATAGAAGCTAATTTTCAGATGATTTTTTGCATGGACTTCAATCATAAACTTCCTTTGTAACATATATTAATGGTATGAAAAGTTTCGTATCATTTGGAACAGTCCTCGATTTAATTTGACTTTTTGACTAATACTAGTGTATAATATACTATGGTTTTTTTGGCCGAAACATGCATTTCGAAATGTTTCATAGAATCTAATTTTCAGATTATTTTTTGCATGGATTCCATCATAACCTTCCGTCGTAAAATAAAATAATTATCTGAAAAGTTTCGTATCATTTCGAGCAGTCCTCGATTTAATTTGATTCTTTGACAGAAATTAGTATAAACTAGTGTATAATATACTATAGTTTTTTGACCGAAACTTGCATTTCAAAAATATTTATAGAATCTAATTTTCAAATTATTTTTTGCATGGACTTCCATCATAACCCCCCTTTGTAACGTATATAAATGATCTGAAAAGTTTCGTATCATTTGGAACAGTCCTCGATTTAATTTGACTTTTTGATTAATACTAGTGTATAATATACTATGGTTTTCTGACCGAAACTTGCATTTCGAAAAGTTTCAGAGAATCTAATTTTCAGATGATTTTTTGCATGGACTTCCATCATAACCTTCCCTCATAAAATAAAAAAATGATCTGAAAAGTTTCGTATCATTTGGAGCAGTCCTCGATATAATTTTATTTTTTGACAGATATTAGTATAAACTAATGTATAATATACTATAGTTTTTTGAACGAAACTTGCATTTCTACAAGTTTTATAGAAACAAATTTTCAGATGATTTTTTTGTATGGACTTTCATCATAACCTTCCCTCGTAAAATATAAAAATTATCGGAAAAGTCTCATATGATTTAGAGCAGTCCTCGATTTAATTTTATTCTTTGACCGAAATTAGTATAAACTAGTGTATAATATACTATAGTTTTTTGACCGAAACATGCATTTCAAAAAGTTTTATAGAAGCTAACTTTCAGATGATTTTTTGCATGGACTTCTATCATAACCATCCTTTGTAACATATATAAATGATCTAAAAAGTTTCGTATCATTTGGAAAAGTCCTCGATTTAATTTGACTTTTTGACTGAAACTAGTGTATAATATGCTATAGTTTTTTGACCGAATCTTGCATTTAAAAAAGTTTTATAGAAGCTAATTTTCAGATGATTTTTTGGATGGACTTATATCTTAACCTTCCTTTGTAACATATATAGATGACCTAAAAAATTTTCGTATCATTTGGAACAGGCCTCGATTTAATTTGAATTTTTGATCGAAAAAAGTGTATAATATACTATGATTTTTTGGCTGAAACTTGCATTTCGAAAAGTTTAATAGAATCTAATTTTCAGATGATTTTTTGCATGGACTTCCATCAAAACCTTCCCTCGTAAAGTATAAAAATTATCTGAAAAGTTTCGTATCATTTCGAGCAGTCCTCGATTTAATTTGATTCTTTGACAAAAATTAGTATAAACTAGTGTATAATATACTATAGTTTTTTAACCGAAACTTGCATTTCAAAAAGTTTTATAGAAGCTAATTTTCAGATTATTTTTTGCATGGACTTCCATCATAACCCCCCTTTGTAACATATATAAATGATCTGAAAAGTTTCGTATCATTTGGAACAGTCCTCGATTTAATTTGACTTTTTAAACAAAACTAGTGTATAATATACTATGGTTTTTTTGAACGAAATTTGCATTTTGAAAAGTTTCATAGAATTTAATTTTCAAATGATTTTTTTGCATGGACTTCCATCATAACCTTCCCTCGTAAAATATAAAAATGATCTGAAATGTTTCGTATCATTTCGAGCAGTCCTCAATTTAATTTGATTCATTGACCGAAATTAGTATAAACTAGTGTATAAAATACTATGGTTTTTTAACCAAAACTTGCATTTCGAAAAGTTTTATAGAAGCTAATTTTCAGATGATTTTTTGCATGGACTTCAATCATAAACTTCCTTTGTAACATATATTAATGGTATGAAAAGTTTCGTATCATTTGGAACAGTCCTCGATTTAATTTGACTTTTTGACTAATACTAGTGTATAATATACTATGGTTTTTTTGGCCGAAACATGCATTTCGAAATGTTTCATAGAATCTAATTTTCAGATTATTTTTTGCATGGATTCCATCATAACCTTCCGTCGTAAAATAAAATAATTATCTGAAAAGTTTCGTATCATTTCGAGCAGTCCTCGATTTAATTTGATTCTTTGACAGAAATTAGTATAAACTAGTGTATAATATACTATAGTTTTTTGACCGAAACTTGCATTTCAAAAATATTTATAGAATCTAATTTTCAAATTATTTTTTGCATGGACTTCCATCATAACCCCCCTTTGTAACGTATATAAATGATCTGAAAAGTTTCGTATCATTTGGAACAGTCCTCGATTTAATTTGACTTTTTGATTAATACTAGTGTATAATATACTATGGTTTTCTGACCGAAACTTGCATTTCGAAAAGTTTCAGAGAATCTAATTTTCAGATGATTTTTTGCATGGACTTCCATCATAACCTTCCCTCATAAAATAAAAAAATGATCTGAAAAGTTTCGTATCATTTGGAGCAGTCCTCGATATAATTTTATTTTTTGACAGATATTAGTATAAACTAATGTATAATATACTATAGTTTTTTGAACGAAACTTGCATTTCTACAAGTTTTATAGAAACAAATTTTCAGATGATTTTTTTGTATGGACTTTCATCATAACCTTCCCTCGTAAAATATAAAAATTATCGGAAAAGTCTCATATGATTTAGAGCAGTCCTCTATTTAATTTTATTCTATGGCCGAAATTAGTATAAACTAGTGTATAATATACTATAGTTTTTTGACCGAAACATGCATTTCAAAAAGTTTTATAGAAGCTAACTTTCAGATGATTTTTTGCATGGACTTCTATCATAACCATCCTTTGTAACATATATAAATGATCTAAAAAGTTTCGTATCATTTGGAAAAGTCCTCGATTTAATTTGACTTTTTGACTGAAACTAGTGTATAATATGCTATAGTTTTTTGACCGAATCTTGCATTTAAAAAAGTTTTATAGAAGCTAATTTTCAGATGATTTTTTGGATGGACTTATATCTTAACCTTCCTTTGTAACATATATAGATGACCTAAAAAGTTTCGTATCATTTGGAACAGGCCTCGATTTAATTTGAATTTTTGATCGAAAAAAGTGTATAATATACTATGATTTTTTGGTTGAAACTTGCATTTCGAAAAGTTTCATAGAATCTAATTTTCAGATGACTTTTTTCATGGACTTCCATCAAAACCTTCCCTCGTAAAGTATAAAAATTATCTGAAAAGTTTCGTATCATTTCGAGCAGTCCTCGATTTAATTTGATTCTTTGACAAAAATTAGTATAAACTAGTGTATAATATACTATAGTTTTTTAACCGAAACTTGCATTTCAAAAAGTTTTATAGAAGCTAATTTTCAGATTATTTTTTGCATGGACTTCCATCATAACCCCCCTTTGTAACATATATAAATGATCTGAAAAGTTTCGTATCATTTGGAACAGTCCTCGATTTAATTTGACTTTTTGAACAAAACTAGTGTATAATATACTATGGTTTTTTGAACGAAATTTGCATTTTGAAAAGTTTCATAGAATTTAATTTTCAAATGATTTTTATGCATGGACTTCCATCATAACCTTCCCTCGTAAAATATAAAAATGATCTGAAATGTTTCGTATCATTTTGAGCAGTCCTCGATTTAATTTGATTCATTGACCGAAATTAGTATAAACTAGTGTATAAAATACTATGGTTTTTTAACCAAAACATGCATTTCGAAAAGTTTTATAGAAGCTAATTTTCAGATGATTTTTTGCATGGACTTCAATCATAAACTTCCTTTGTAACATATATTAATGATATGAAAAGTTTCGTATCATTTGGAACAGTCCTCGATATAATTTGACTTTTTGACTAATACTAGTGTATAATATAATATGGTTTTTCGGGCGAAACATGCATTTCGAAATGTTTCATAGAATCTAATTTTCAGATGATTTTTTGCATGGATTCCATCATAACCTTCCCTCGTAAAATAAAATAATTATCTGAAAAGTTTCGTATCATTTCGAGCAATCCTCGATTTAATTTGATTCTTTGACAGAAATTAGTATAAACTAGTGTATAACATACTATAGTTTTTTGACCGAAACTTGCATTTCAAAAATATTTATAGAATCTAATTTTCAAATTATTTTTTGCATGGACTTCCATCATAACCCCCCTTTGTAACATATATAAATGATCTGAAAAGTTTCGTATCATTTGGAACAGTCCTCAATTTAATTTGACTTTTTGATTAATACTAGTGTATAATATACTATGGTTTTCTGACCGAAACTTGCATTTCGAAATGTTTCATAGAATCTAATTTTCAGATGATTTTTTGCATGGACTTCCATCATAACCTTCCCTCATAAAATAAAAAAGTATTTGAGAAGTTTCATATCATTTGGAGCAGTCCTCGATATAATTTAATTTTTTGACAGATATTAGTATAAACTAATGTATAATATACTATAGTTTTTTGAACGAAACTTGCATTTCTACAAGTTTTATAGAAACAAATTTTCAGATGATTTTTTTGTATGGACTTTCATCATAACCTTCCCTCATAAAATATAAAAATTATCGGAAAAGTCTCATATGATTTAGAGCAGTCCTCGATTTAATTTTATTCTTTGACCGAAATTAGTATAAACTAGTGTATAATATACTATAGTTTTTTGACCGAAACATGCATTTCAAAAAGTTTTATAGAAGCTAACTTTGAGATGATTTTTTGCATGGACTTCTATCATAACCATCCTTTGTAACATATATAAATGATCTAAAAAGTTTCGTATCATTTGGAAAAGTCCTCGATTTAATTTGACTTTTTGACTGAAACTAGTGTATAATATGCTATAGTTTTTTGACCGAATCTTGCATTTAAAAAAGTTTTATAGAAGCTAATTTTCAGATGATTTTTTGGATGGACTTATATCTTAACCTTCCTTTACAACATATATAGATGACCTAAAAAGTTTCGTATCATTTGGAACAGGCCTCAATTTAATTTGAATTTTTGATCGAAAAAAGTGTATAATATACTATGATTTTTTGGCTGAAACTTGCATTTCGAAAAGTTTCATAGAATCTAATTTTCAGATGATTTTTTGCATGGACTTCCATCAAAACCTTCCCTCGTAAAGTATAAAAATTATCTGAAAAGTTTCGTATCATTTCGAGCAGTCCTCGATTTAATTTGATTCTTTGACAAAAATTAGTATAAACTAGTGTATAATATACTATAGTTTTTTAACCGAAACTTGCATTTCAAAAAGTTTTATAGAAGCTAATTTTCAGATTATTTTTTGCATGGACTTCCATCATAACCCCCCTTTGTAACATATATAAATGATCTGAAAAGTTTCGTATCATTTGGAACAGTCCTCGATTTAATTTGACTTTTTGAACAAAACTAGTGTATAATATACTATGGTTTTTTGAACGAAATTTGCATTTTGAAAAGTTTCATAGAATTTAATTTTCAAATGATTTTTTTGCATGGACTTCCATCATAACCTTCCCTCGTAAAATATAAAAATGATCTGAAATGTTTCGTATCATTTCGAGCAGTCCTTGATTTAATTTGATTCATTGACCGAAATTAGTATAAACTTGTGTATAAAATACTATGGTTTTTTAACCAAAACTTGCATTTCGAAAAGTTTTATAGAAGCTAATTTTCAGATGATTTTTTGCATGGACTTCAATCATAAACTTCCTTTGTAACATATATTAATGATATGAAAAGTTTCGTATCATTTGGAACAGTCCTCGATTTAATTTGACTTTTTGACTAATACTAGTGTATAATATACTATGGTTTTTTGGCCGAAACATGCATTTCGAAATGTTTCATAGAATCTAATTTAAAGATGATTTTTTGCATGGATTCCATCATAACCTTCCCTCGTAAAATAAAATAATTATCTGAAAAGTTTCGTATCATTTCGAGCAGTCCTCGATTTAATTTGATTCTTTGACAGAAATTAGTATAAACTAGTGTATAATATACTATAGTTTTTTGACCGAAACTTGCATTTCAAAAATATTTATAGAATCTAATTTTCAAATTATTTTTTGCATGGACTTCCATCATAACCCCCCTTTGTAACATATATAAATGATCTGAAAAGTTTCGTATCATTTGGAACAGTCCTCGATTTAATTTGACTTTTTGATTAATACTAGTGTATATTATACTATGGTTTTCTGACCGAAACTTGCATTTCGAAAAGTTTCATAGAATCTAATTTTCAGATGATTTTTTGCATGGACTTCCATCATAACCTTCCCTCATAAAATAAAAAAATGATCTGAAAAGTTTCGTATCATTTGGAGCAGTCCTCGATATAATTTGATTTTTTGACAGATATTAGTATAAATTAATGTATAATATACTATAGTTTTTTGAACGAAACTTGCATTTCTACAAGTTTTATAGAAACAAATTTTCAGATGATTTTTATTTATGGACTTTCATCATAACCTTCCCTCGTAAAATATAAAAATTATCGGAAAAGTCTCATATGATTTAGAGCAGTCCTCGATTTAATTTTATTCTTTGACCGAAATTAGTATAAACTAGTGTATAATATACTATAGTTTTTTGACCGAAACATGCATTTCAAAAAGTTTTATAGAAGCTATCTTTGAGATGATTTTTTGCATGGACTTCTATCATAACCATCCTTTGTAACATATATAAATGATCTAAAAAGTTTCGTATCATTTTGAAAAGTCCTCGATTTAATTTGACTTTTTGACTGAAACTAGTGTATAACATGCTATAGTTTTTTGACCGAATCTTGCATTTAAAAAAGTTTTATAGAAGCTAATTTTCAGATGATTTTTTGGATGGACTTATATCTTAACCTTCCTTTGTAACATATATAGATGACCTAAAAATTTTCGTATCATTTGGAACAGGCCTCGATTTAATTTGAATTTTTGATCGAAAAAAGTGTATAATATACTATGATTTTTTGTGTGAACTTGCATTTCGAAAAGTTTCATAGAATCTAATTTTCAGATGATTTTTTGCATGGACTTCCATCAAAACCTTCCCTCGTAAAGTATAAAAATTATCTGAAAAGTTTCGTATCATTTCGAGCAGTCCTCGATTTAATTTGATTCTTTGACAAAAATTAGTATAAACTAGTGTATAATATACTATAGTTTTTTAACCGAAACTTGCATTTCAAAAAGTTTTATAGAAGCTAATTTTCAGATTATTTTTTGCATGGACTTCCATCATAACCCCCCTTTGTAACATATATAAATGATCTGAAAAGTTTCGTATCATTTGGAACAGTCCTCGATTTAATTTGACTTTTTGAACAAAACTAGTGTATAATATACTATGGTTTTTTGAACGAAATTTGCATTTTGAAAAGTTTCATAGAATTTAATTTTCAAATGATTTTTTTGCATGGACTTCCATCATAACCTTCCCTCGTAAAATATAAAAATGATCTGAAATGTTTCGTATCATTTCGAGCAGTCCTTGATTTAATTTGATTCATTGACCGAAATTAGTATAAACTTGTGTATAAAATACTATGGTTTTTTAACCAAAACTTGCATTTCGAAAAGTTTTATAGAAGCTAATTTTCAGATGATTTTTTGCATGGACTTCAATCATAAACTTCCTTTGTAACATATATTAATGATATGAAAAGTTTCGTATCATTTGGAACAGTCCTCGATTTAATTTGACTTTTTGACTAATACTAGTGTATAATATACTATGGTTTTTTGGCCGAAACATGCATTTCGAAATGTTTCATAGAATCTAATTTAAAGATGATTTTTTGCATGGATTCCATCATAACCTTCCCTCGTAAAATAAAATAATTATCTGAAAAGTTTCGTATCATTTCGAGCAGTCCTCGATTTAATTTGATTCTTTGACAGAAATTAGTATAAACTAGTGTATAATATACTATAGTTTTTTGACCGAAACTTGCATTTCAAAAATATTTATAGAATCTAATTTTCAAATTATTTTTTGCATGGACTTCCATCATAACCCCCCTTTGTAACATATATAAATGATCTGAAAAGTTTCGTATCATTTGGAACAGTCCTCGATTTAATTTGACTTTTTGATTAATACTAGTGTATATTATACTATGGTTTTCTGACCGAAACTTGCATTTCGAAAAGTTTCATAGAATCTAATTTTCAGATGATTTTTTGCATGGACTTCCATCATAACCTTCCCTCATAAAATAAAAAAATGATCTGAAAAGTTTCGTATCATTTGGAGCAGTCCTCGATATAATTTGATTTTTTGACAGATATTAGTATAAATTAATGTATAATATACTATAGTTTTTTGAACGAAACTTGCATTTCTACAAGTTTTATAGAAACAAATTTTCAGATGATTTTTATTTATGGACTTTCATCATAACCTTCCCTCGTAAAATATAAAAATTATCGGAAAAGTCTCATATGATTTAGAGCAGTCCTCAATTTAATTTTATTCTTTGACCGAAATTAGTATAAACTAGTGTATAATATACTATAGTTTTTTGACCGAAACATGCATTTCAAAAAGTTTTATAGAAGCTATCTTTGAGATGATTTTTTGCATGGACTTCTATCATAACCATCCTTTGTAACATATATAAATGATCTAAAAAGTTTCGTATCATTTTGAAAAGTCCTCGATTTAATTTGACTTTTTGACTGAAACTAGTGTATAACATGCTATAGTTTTTTGACCGAATCTTGCATTTAAAAAAGTTTTATAGAAGCTAATTTTCAGATGATTTTTTGGATGGACTTATATCTTAACCTTCCTTTGTAACATATATAGATGACCTAAAAATTTTCGTATCATTTGGAACAGGCCTCGATTTAATTTGAATTTTTGATCGAAAAAAGTGTATAATATACTATGATTTTTTGTGTGAACTTGCATTTCGAAAAGTTTCATAGAATCTAATTTTCAGATGATTTTTTGCATGGACTTCCATCAAAACCTTCCCTCGTAAAGTATAAAAATTATCTGAAAAGTTTCGTATCATTTCGAGCAGTCCTCGATTTAATTTGATTCTTTGACAAAAATTAGTATAAACTAGTGTATAATATACTATAGTTTTTTAACCGAAACTTGCATTTCAAAAAGTTTTATAGAAGCTAATTTTCAGATTATTTTTTGCATGGACTTCCATCATAACCCCCCTTTGTAACATATATAAATGATCTGAAAAGTTTCGTATCATTTGGAACAGTCCTCGATTTAATTTGACTTTTTGAACAAAACTAGTGTATAATATACTATGGTTTTTTGAACGAAATTTGCATTTTGAAAAGTTTCATAGAATTTAATTTTCAAATGATTTTTTTGCATGGACTTCCATCATAACCTTCCCTCGTAAAATATAAAAATGATCTGAAATGTTTCGTATCATTTCGAGCAGTCCTTGATTTAATTTGATTCATTGACCGAAATTAGTATAAACTTGTGTATAAAATACTATGGTTTTTTAACCAAAACTTGCATTTCGAAAAGTTTTATAGAAGCTAATTTTCAGATGATTTTTTGCATGGACTTCAATCATAAACTTCCTTTGTAACATATATTAATGATATGAAAAGTTTCGTATCATTTGGAACAGTCCTCGATTTAATTTGACTTTTTGACTAATACTAGTGTATAATATACTATGGTTTTTTGGCCGAAACATGCATTTCGAAATGTTTCATAGAATCTAATTTAAAGATGATTTTTTGCATGGATTCCATCATAACCTTCCCTCGTAAAATAAAATAATTATCTGAAAAGTTTCGTATCATTTCGAGCAGTCCTCGATTTAATTTGATTCTTTGACAGAAATTAGTATAAACTAGTGTATAATATACTATAGTTTTTTGACCGAAACTTGCATTTCAAAAATATTTATAGAATCTAATTTTCAAATTATTTTTTGCATGGACTTCCATCATAACCCCCCTTTGTAACATATATAAATGATCTGAAAAGTTTCGTATCATTTGGAACAGTCCTCGATTTAATTTGACTTTTTGATTAATACTAGTGTATATTATACTATGGTTTTCTGACCGAAACTTGCATTTCGAAAAGTTTCATAGAATCTAATTTTCAGATGATTTTTTGCATGGACTTCCATCATAACCTTCCCTCATAAAATAAAAAAATGATCTGAAAAGTTTCGTATCATTTGGAGCAGTCCTCGATATAATTTGATTTTTTGACAGATATTAGTATAAATTAATGTATAATATACTATAGTTTTTTGAACGAAACTTGCATTTCTACAAGTTTTATAGAAACAAATTTTCAGATGATTTTTATTTATGGACTTTCATCATAACCTTCCCTCGTAAAATATAAAAATTATCGGAAAAGTCTCATATGATTTAGAGCAGTCCTCAATTTAATTTTATTCTTTGACCGAAATTAGTATAAACTAGTGTATAATATACTATAGTTTTTTGACCGAAACATGCATTTCAAAAAGTTTTATAGAAGCTATCTTTGAGATGATTTTTTGCATGGACTTCTATCATAACCATCCTTTGTAACATATATAAATGATCTAAAAAGTTTCGTATCATTTTGAAAAGTCCTCGATTTAATTTGACTTTTTGACTGAAACTAGTGTATAACATGCTATAGTTTTTTGACCGAATCTTGCATTTAAAAAAGTTTTATAGAAGCTAATTTTCAGATGATTTTTTGGATGGACTTATATCTTAACCTTCCTTTGTAACATATATAGGTGACCTAAAAAGTTTCGTATCATTTGGAACAGGCCTCGATTTAATTTGAATTTTTGATCGAAAAAAGTGTATAATATACTATGATTTTTTGGCTGAAACTTGCATTTCGAAAAGTTTCATAAAATCTAATTTTCAGATGATTTTTTGCATGGACTTCCATCAAAACCTTCCCTCGTAAAGTATAAAAATTATTTGAAAAGTTTCGTATCATTTCGAGCAGTCCTCGATTTAATTTGACTCGTTGACAAAAATTAGTATAAACTAGTGTATAAAATACTATAGTTTTTTAACCGAAACTTGCATTTCAAAAAGTTTTATAGTAGCTAATTTTCAGATTAGTTTTTGCATGGACTTCCATCATAACCCCCCTTTGTAACATATATAAATGATCTGAAAAGTTTCGTATCATTTGGAACAGTCCTCGATTTAATTTGACTTTTTGAACAAAACTAGTGTATAATATACTATGGTTTTTTGAACGAAATTTGCATTTTGAAAAGTTTCATAGAATCTAATTTTCAGATGATTTTTTTGCATGGACTTCCATCATAATCTTCCCTAGTAAAATATAAAAATGATCTGAAATGTTTCGTATCATTTCGAGCAGTCCTCGATTTAATTTGATTCTTTGACCGAAATTAGTATATATTAGTGCATAAAATACTATGGTTTTTTGACCGAAACTTGCATTTTGAAAAGTTTTATAGAAGCTAATTTTCAGATGATTTTTTGCATGGACTTCAATCATAAACTTCCTTTGTAACATATATAAATGATATGAAAAGTTTCGTATCATTTGGAACAGTCCTCGATTTAATTTGACTTTTTGACTAATACTAGTGTATAATATACTATGGTTTTTTGGCCGAAACATGCATTTCGAAAAGTTTCATTGAATCTAATTTTCAGATGATTTTTTGCATGGACTTCCATCATAACCTCCCCTCTTAAAATAAAATAATTATCTGAAAAGTTTCGTATCATTTCGAGCAGTCCTCGATTTAATTTGATTCTTTGACGGAAATTAGTATAAACTAGTGTATAATATACTATAGTTTTTTGACCGAAACTTGCATTTCAAAAAGATTTATAGAATCTAATTTTCAAATTATTTTTTGCATGGACTTCCATCATAACCCCCCTTTGTAACATATATAAATGATCTGAAAAGTTTCGTATCATTTGGAACAGTCCTCGATTTAATTTGACTTTTTGACTAATACTAGTGTATAATATACTATGGTTTTCTGACCGAAACTTGCATTTCAAAAAGTTTCATAGAATCTAATTTTCAGATGATTTTTTGCATGGACTTCCATCGTAACCTTCCCTCATAAAATAAAAAAATGATCTGAAAAGTTTCGTATCATTTGGAGCAGTCCTCGATATAATTTGATTTTTTGACCAATATTAGTATAAACTAATGTATAATATACTATAGTTTTTTGACCGAAACTTGCATTTCTACAAGTTTTATAGAAACAAATTTTCAGATGATTTTTTTGTATGGACTTTCATCATAATCTTCCCTCGTAAAATATAAAAATAATCGGAAAAGTCTCATATGATTTAGAGCAGTCCTCGATTTAATTTTATTCTTTGACCGAAATTAGTATAAACTAGTGTATAATATACTATAGTTTTTTGACCGAAACATGCATTTCAAAAAGTTTTATAGAAGCTAACTTTCAGATGATTTTTTGCATGGACTTCTATCATAACCATCCTTTGTAACATATATAAATGATCTAAAAAGTTCCGTATCATTTGGAAAAGTCCTCGATTTAATTTGACTTTTTGACTGAAACTAGTGTATAATATGCTATAGTTTTTTGACCGAATCTTGCATTTAAAAAAGATTTATAGAAGCTAATTTTCAGATGATTTTTTGGATGGACTTATATCTTAACCTTCCTTTGTAACATATATAGGTGACCTAAAAAGTTTCGTATCATTTGGAACAGGCCTCGATTTAATTTGAATTTTTGATCGAAAAAAGTGTATAATATACTATGATTTTTTGGCTGAAACTTGCATTTCGAAAAGTTTCATAAAATCTAATTTTCAGATGATTTTTTGCATGGACTTCCATCAAAACCTTCCCTCGTAAAGTATAAAAATTATTTGAAAAGTTTCGTATCATTTCGAGCAGTCCTCGATTTAATTTGATTCTTTGACAAAAATTAGTATAAACTAGTGTATAATATACTATAGTTTTTTAACCGAAACTTGCATTTCAAAAAGTTTTATAGTAGCTAATTTTCAGATTAGTTTTTGCATGGACTTCCATCATAACCCCCCTTTGTAACATATATAAATGATCTGAAAAGTTTCGTATCATTTGGAACAGTCCTCAATTTAATTTGACTTTTTGAACAAAACTAGTGTATAATATACTATGGTTTTTTGAGCGAAATTTGCATTTTGAAAAGTTTCATAGAATCTAATTTTCAGATGATTTTTTTGCATGGACGTCCATCATAATCTTCCCTAGTAAAATATAAAAATGATCTGAAATGTTTCGTATCATTTCGAGCAGTCCTCGATTTAATTTGATTCTTTGACCGAAATTAGTATATACTAGTGTATAAAATACTATGGTTTTTTGACCGAAACTTGCATTTCGAAAAGTTTTATAGAAGCTAATTTTCAGATGATTTTTTGCATGGACTTCAATCATAAACTTCCTTTGTAACATATATAAATGATATGAAAAGTTTCGTATCATTTGGAACAGTCCTCGATTTAATTTGACTTTTTGACTAATACTAGTGTATAATATACTATGGTTTTTTGGCCGAAACATGCATTTCGAAAAGTTTCATTGAATCTAATTTTCAGATGATTTTTTGCATGGACTTCCATCATAACCTCCCCTCTTAAAATAAAATAATTATCTGAAAAGTTTCGTATCATTTCGAGCAGTCCTCGATTTAATTTGATTCTTTGACGGAAATTAGTATAAACTAGTGTATAATATACTATAGTTTTTTGACCGAAACTTGCATTTCAAAAAGATTTATAGAATCTAATTTTCAAATTATTTTTTGCATGGACTTCCATCATAACCCCCCTTTGTAACATATATAAATGATCTGAAAAGTTTTGTATCATTTGGAACAGTCCTCGATTTAATTTGACTTTTTGACTAATACTAGTGTATAATATACTATGGTTTTCTGACCGAAACTTGCATTTCAAAAAGTTTCATAGAATCTAATTTTCAGATGATTTTTTGCATGGACTTCCATCGTAACCTTCCCTCATAAAATAAAAAAATGATCTGAAAAGTTTCGTATCATTTGGAGCAGTCCTCGATATAATTTGATTTTTTGACCAATATTAGTATAAACTAATGTATAATATACTATAGTTTTTTGACCGAAACTTGCATTTCTACAAGTTTTATAGAAACAAATTTTCAGATGATTTTTTTGTATGGACTTTCATCATAATCTTCCCTCGTAAAATATAAAAATAATCGGAAAAGTCTCATATGATTTAGAGCAGTCCTCGATTTAATTTTATTCTTTGACCGAAATTAGTATAAACTAGTGTATAATATACTATAGTTTTTTGACCGAAACATGCATTTCAAAAAGTTTTATAGAAGCTAACTTTCAGATGATTTTTTGCATGGACTTCTATCATAACCATCCTTTGTAACATATATAAATGATCTAAAAAGTTCCGTATCATTTGGAAAAGTCCTCGATTTAATTTGACTTTTTGACTGAAACTAGTGTATAATATGCTATAGTTTTTTGACCGAATCTTGCATTTAAAAAAGATTTATAGAAGCTAATTTTCAGATGATTTTTTGGATGGACTTATATCTTAACCTTCCTTTGTAACATATATAGGTGACCTAAAAAGTTTCGTATCATTTGGAACAGGCCTCGATTTAATTTGAATTTTTGATCGAAAAAAGTGTATAATATACTATGATTTTTTGGCTGAAACTTGCATTTCGAAAAGTTTCATAAAATCTAATTTTCAGATGATTTTTTGCATGGACTTCCATCAAAACCTTCCCTCGTAAAGTATAAAAATTATTTGAAAAGTTTCGTATCATTTCGAGCAGTCCTCGATTTAATTTGATTCTTTGACAAAAATTAGTATAAACTAGTGTATAATATACTATAGTTTTTTAACCGAAACTTGCATTTCAAAAAGTTTTATAGTAGCTAATTTTCAGATTAGTTTTTGCATGGACTTCCATCATAACCCCCCTTTGTAACATATATAAATGATCTGAAAAGTTTCGTATCATTTGGAACAGTCCTCAATTTAATTTGACTTTTTGAACAAAACTAGTGTATAATATACTATGGTTTTTTGAGCGAAATTTGCATTTTGAAAAGTTTCATAGAATCTAATTTTCAGATGATTTTTTTGCATGGACGTCCATCATAATCTTCCCTAGTAAAATATAAAAATGATCTGAAATGTTTCGTATCATTTCGAGCAGTCCTCGATTTAATTTGATTCTTTGACCGAAATTAGTATATACTAGTGTATAAAATACTATGGTTTTTTGACCGAAACTTGCATTTCGAAAAGTTTTATAGAAGCTAATTTTCAGATGATTTTTTGCATGGACTTCAATCATAAACTTCCTTTGTAACATATATAAATGATATGAAAAGTTTCGTATCATTTGGAACAGTCCTCGATTTAATTTGACTTTTTGACTAATACTAGTGTATAATATACTATGGTTTTTTGGCCGAAACATGCATTTCGAAAAGTTTCATTGAATCTAATTTTCAGATGATTTTTTGCATGGACTTCCATCATAACCTCCCCTCTTAAAATAAAATAATTATCTGAAAAGTTTCGTATCATTTCGAGCAGTCCTCGATTTAATTTGATTCTTTGACGGAAATTAGTATAAACTAGTGTATAATATACTATAGTTTTTTGACCGAAACTTGCATTTCAAAAAGATTTATAGAATCTAATTTTCAAATTATTTTTTGCATGGACTTCCATCATAACCCCCCTTTGTAACATATATAAATGATCTGAAAAGTTTTGTATCATTTGGAACAGTCCTCGATTTAATTTGACTTTTTGACTAATACTAGTGTATAATATACTATGGTTTTCTGACCGAAACTTGCATTTCAAAAAGTTTCATAGAATCTAATTTTCAGATGATTTTTTGCATGGACTTCCATCGTAACCTTCCCTCATAAAATAAAAAAATGATCTGAAAAGTTTCGTATCATTTGGAGCAGTCCTCGATATAATTTGATTTTTTGACCAATATTAGTATAAACTAATGTATAATATACTATAGTTTTTTGACCGAAACTTGCATTTCTACAAGTTTTATAGAAACAAATTTTCAGATGATTTTTTTGTATGGACTTTCATCATAACCTTCCCTCGTAAAATATAAAAATAATCGGAAAAGTCTCATATGATTTAGAGCAGTCCTCGATTTAATTTTATTCTTTGACCGAAATTAGTATAAACTAGTGTATAATATACTATAGTTTTTTGACCGAAACATGCATTTCAAAAAGTTTTATAGAAGCTAACTTTCAGATGATTTTTTGCATGGACTTCTATCATAACCATCCTTTGTAACATATATAAATGATCTAAAAAGTTCCGTATCATTTGGAAAAGTCCTCGATTTAATTTGACTTTTTGACTGAAACTAGTGTATAATATGCTATAGTTTTTTGACCGAATCTTGCATTTAAAAAAGATTTATAGAAGCTAATTTTCAGATGATTTTTTGGATGGACTTATATATTAACCTTCCTTTGTAACATATATAGGTGACCTGAAAAGTTTCGTATCATTTGGAACAGGCCTCGATTTAATTTGAATTTTTGATCGAAAAAAGTGTATAATATACTATGATTTTTTGGCTGAAACTTGCATTTCGAAAAGTTTCATAAAATCTAATTTTCAGATGATTTTTTGCATGGACTTCCATCAAAACCTTCCCTCGTAAAGTATAAAAATTATTTGAAAAGTTTCGTATCATTTCGAGCAGTCCTCGATTTAATTTGATTCTTTGACAAAAATTAGTATAAACTAGTGTATAATATACTATAGTTTTTTAACCGAAACTTGCATTTCAAAAAGTTTTATAGTAGCTAATTTTCAGATTAGTTTTTGCATGGACTTCCATCATAACCCCCCTTTGTAACATATATAAATGATCTGAAAAGTTTCGTATCATTTGGAACAGTCCTCAATTTAATTTGACTTTTTGAACAAAACTAGTGTATAATATACTATGGTTTTTTGAACGAAATTTGCATTTTGAAAAGTTTCATAGAATCTAATTTTCAGATGATTTTTTTGCATGGACTTCCATCATAATCTTCCCTAGTAAAATATAAAAATGATCTGAAATGTTTCGTATCATTTCGAGCAGTCCTCGATTTAATTTGATTCTTTGACCGAAATTAGTATATACTAGTGTATAAAATACTATGGTTTTTTAACCAAAACTTGCATTTCGAAAAGTTTTATAGAAGCTAATTTTCAGATGATTTTTTGCATGGACTTCAATCATAAACTTCCTTTGTAACATATATAAATGATATGAAAAGTTTCGTATCATTTGGAACAGTCCTCGATTTAATTTGACTTTTTGACTAATACTAGTGTATAATATACTATGGTTTTTTGGCCGAAACATGCATTTCGAAAAGTTTCATTGAATCTAATTTTCAGATGATTTTTTGCATGGATTCCATCATAACCTTCCCTCGTAAAATAAAATAATTATCTGAAAAGTTTCGTATCATTTCGAGCAGTCCTCGATTTAATTTGATTCTTTGACAGAAATTAGTATAAACTAGTGTATAATATACTATAGTTTTTTGACCGAAACTTGCATTTCAAAAAGATTTATAGAATCTAATTTTCAGATTATTTTTTGCTTGGACTTCCATCATAACCCCACATTGTAACATATATAAATGATCTGAAAAGTTTCGTATCATTTGGAACAGTCCTCGATTTAATTTGACTTTTTGATTAATACTAGTGTATAACTTACTATGGTTTTCTGACCGAAACTTGCATTTCGAAAAGTTTCATAGAATCTAATTTTCAGATGATTTTTTGCATGGACTTCCATCATAACCTTCCCTCATAAAATAAAAAAATGATCTGAAAAGTTTCGTATCATTTGGAGCAGTCCTCGATATAATTTGATTTTTTGACCAATATTAGTATAAACTAATGTATAATATACTATAGTTTTTTGAACGAAACTTGCATTTCTACAAGTTTTATAGAAACAAATTTTCAGATGATTTTTTTTATGGACTTTCATCATAACCTTCCCTCGTAAAATATAAAAATTATCGGAAAAGTCTCATATGATTTAGAGCAGTCCTCGATTTAATTTTATTCTTTGACCGAAATTAGTATAAACTAGTGTATAATATACTATAGTTTTTTGACCGAAACATGCATTTCAAAAAGTTTAATAGAAGCTAACTTTCAGATGATTTTTTGCATGGACTTCTATCATAACCATCCTTTGTAACATATATAAATGATATAAAAAGTTCCGTATCATTTGGAAAAGTCCTCGATTTAATTTGACTATTTGACTGAAACTAGTGTATAATATGCTATAGTTTTTTGACCGAATCTTGCATTTCAAAAAGTTTTATAGAAGCTAATTTTCAGATGATTTTTTGGATGGACTTCTATCTTAACCTTCCTTTGTAACATATATATATGACCTGAAAAGTTTCGTATCATTTGGAACAGGCCTCGATTTAATTTGAATTTTTGATCGAAAAAAGTGTATAATATACTATGGTTTTTTGGACGAAATTTGCATTTTGAAAAGTTTCATAGAATCTAATTTTCAGATGATTTTTTGCATGGACTTCCATCAAAACCTTCCCTCGTAAAGTATAAAAATTATCTGAAAAGTTTCGTATCATTTCGAGCAGTCCTCGATTTAATTTTATTCTTTGACAAAAATTAGTATAAACTAGTGTATAATATACTATAGTTTTTTGACCGAAACTTGCATTTCAAAAAGTTTTATAGAAGCTAATTTTCAGATTATTTTTTGCATGGACTTCCATCGTAACCCCCCTTTGTAACATATATAAATGATCTGAAAAGTTTCGTATTATTTGGAACAGTCCTCGATTTAATTTGACTTTTTGAACAAAACTAGTGTATAATATACTATGGTTTTTTGAACGAAATTTGCATTTTGAAAAGTTTCATAGAATTTAATTTTCAGATGATTTTTTTGCATGGACTTCCATCATAATCTTCCCTAGTAAAATATAAAAATGATCTGAAATGTTTCGTATCATTTAGAGAAGTCCTCGATTTAATTTGATTCATTGACCGAAATTAGTATAAACTTGTGTATAAAATACTATGGTTTTTTAACCAAAACTTGCATTTCGAAAAGTTTTATAGAAGCTAATTTTCAGATGATTTTTTGCATGGACTTCAATCATAAACTTCCTTTGTAACATATATTAATGATATGAAAAGTTTCGTATCATTTGGAACAGTCCTCGATTTAATTTGACTTTTTGACTAATACTAGTGTATAATATACTATGGTTTTTTTGCCAAAACATGCATTTCGAAATGTTTCATGGAATCTAATTTTCAGATGATTTTTTGCATGGATTCCATCATAACCTTCCCTCGTAAAAAAAAATAATTATCTGAAAAGTTTCGTATCATTTCGAGCAGTCCTCAATTTAATTTGATTCTTTGACAGAAATTAGTATAAACTAGTGTATAATATACTATAGTTTTTTGACCGAAACTTGCATTTCAAAAATATTTATAGAATCTAATTTTCAAATTATTTTTTGCATGGACTTCCATCATAACCCCCCTTTGTAACATATATAAATGATCTGAAAAGTTTCGTATCATTTGGAACAGTCCTCGATTTAATTTGACTTTTTGATTAATACTAGTGTATAATATACTATGGTTTTCTGACCGAAACTTGCATTTCGAAAAGTTTCATAGAATCTAATTTTCAGATGATTTTTTGCATGGACTTCCATCATAACCTTCCCTCATAAAATAAAAAAATGATCTGAAAAGTTTCGTATCATTTGGAGCAGTCCTCGATATAATTTGATTTTTTGACAGATATTAGTATAAACTAATGTATAATATACTATAGTTTTTTGAACGAAACTTGCATTTCTACAAGTTTTATAGAAACAAATTTTCAGATGATTTTTTTTATGGACTTTCATCATAACCTTCCCTCGTAAAATATAAAAATTATCGGAAAAGTCTCATATGATTTAGAGCAGTCCTCGATTTAATTTTATTCTTTGACCGAAATTAGTATAAACTAGTGTATAATATACTATAGTTTTTTGACCGAAACATGCATTTCAAAAAGTTTTACAGAAGCTAACTTTGAGATGATTTTTTGCATGGACTTCTATCATAACCATCCTTTGTAACATATATAAATGATCTAAAAAGTTTCGTATCATTTGGAAAAGTCCTCGATTTAATTTGACTTTTTGACTGAAACTAGTGTATAATATGCTATAGTTTTTTGACCGAATCTTGCATTTAAAAAAGTTTTATAGAAGCTAATTTTCAGATGATTTTTTGGATGTACTTATATCTTAACCTTCCTTTGTAACATATATAGATGACCTAAAAAGTTTCGTATCATTTGGAACAGGCCTCGATTTAATTTGAATTTTTTATCGAAAAAAGTGTATAATATACTATGGTTTTTTGGCCGAAACTTGCATTTCGAAAAGTTTCATAGAATCTAATTTTCAGATGATTTTTTGCATGGACTTCCATCATAACCTTCCCTCTTAAAATAAAATAATTATCTGAAGAGTTTCGTATCGTTTCGAGCAGTCCTCGATTTAATTTGATTCTTTGACAAAAATTAGTATAAACTAGTGTATAATATACTATAGTTTTTTGACCGAAACTTGCATTTCAAAAAGATTTATAGAATCTAATTTTCAGATGATTTTTTTGTATGGACTTTCATCATAACCTTCCCTCGTAAAATTTAAAAATTATCGGAAAAGTCTCATATGATTTAGAGCAGTCCTCGATTTAATTTTATTCTTTGACCGAAATTAGTATAAACTAGTGTATAATATACTATAGTTTTTTGACCGAAACATGCATTTCAAAAAGTTTTATAGAAGCTAACTTTCAGATGATTTTTTGCATGGACTTCTATCATAACCATCCTTTGTAACATATATAAATGATCTAAAAAGTTCCGTATCATTTGGAAAAGTCCTCGATTTAATTTGACTATTTGACTGAAACTAGTGTATAATATGCTATAGTTTTTTGACCGAATCTTGCATTTCAAAAAGTTTTATAGAAGCTAATTTTCAGATGATTTTTTGGATGGACTTCTATCTTAACCTTCCTTTGTAACATATATATATGACCTGAAAAGTTTCGTATCATTTGGAACAGGCCTCGATTTAATTTGAATTTTTGATCGAAAAAAGTGTATAATATACTATGGTTTTTTGGACGAAATTTGCATTTTGAAAAGTTTCATAGAATCTAATTTTCAGATGATTTTTTGCATGGACTTCCATCAAAACCTTCCCTCGTAAAGTATAAAAATTATCTGAAAAGTTTCGTATCATTTCGAGCAGTCCTCGATTTAATTTGATTCTTTGACAAAAATTAGTATAAACTAGTGTATAATATACTATAGTTTTTTGACCGAAACTTGCATTTCAAAAAGTTTTATAGATGCTAATTTTCAGATTATTTTTTGCATGGACTTCCATCGTAACCCCCCTTTGTAACATATATAAATGATCTGAAAAGTTTCGTATTATATGGAACAGTCCTCGATTTAATTTGACTTTTTGAACAAAACTAGTGTATAATATACTATGGTTTTTTGAACGAAATTTGCATTTTGAAAAGTTTCATAGAATTTAATTTTCAGATGATTTTTTTGCATGGATTTCCATCATAATCTTCCCTAGTAAAATATAAAAATGATCTGAAATGTTTCGTATCATTTAGAGAAGTCCTCGATTTAATTTGATTCATTGACCGAAATTAGTATAAACTTGTGTATAAAATACTATGGTTTTTTAACCAAAACTTGCATTTCGAAAAGTTTTATAGAAGCTATTTTTCAGATGATTTTTTGCATGGACTTCAGTCATAAACTTCCTTTGTAACATATATTAATGATATGAAAAGTTTCGTATCATTTGGAACAGTCCTCGATTTAATTTGACTTTTTGACTAATACTAGTGTATAATATACTATGGTTTTTTGGCCGAAACATGCATTTCGAAATGTTTCATAGAATCTAATTTTCAGATGATTTTTTGCATGGATTACATCATAACCTTCCCTCGTAAAAAAAAATAATTATCTGAAAAGTTTCGTATCATTTCGAGCAGTCCTCAATTTAATTTGACTCTTTGACAGAAATTAGTATAAACTAGTGTATAATATACTATAGTTTTTTGACCGAAACTTGCATTTCAAAAATATTTATAGAATATAATTTTCAAATTATTTTTTGCATGGACTTCCATCATAACCCCCCTTTGTAACATATATAAATGATCTGAAAAGTTTCGTATCATTTTGAACAGTCCTCGATTTAATTTGACTTTTTGATTAATACTAGTGTATAATATACTATGGTTTTCTGACCGAAACTTGCATTTCGAAAAGTTTCATAGAATCTAATTTTCAGATGATTTTTTGCATGGACTTCCATCATAACCTTCCCTCATAAAATAAAAAAATTATCTGAAAAGTTTCGTATCATTTGGAGCAGTCCTCGATATAATTTGATTTTTTGACAGATATTAGTATAAACTAATGTATAATATACTATAGTTTTTTGAACGAAACTTGCATTTCTACAAGTTTTATAGAATCTAATTTTCAGATGATTTTTTTGTATGGATTTTCATCATAACCTTCCCTCGTAAAATTTAAAAATTATCGGAAAAGTCTCATATGATTTAGAGCAGTCCTCGATTTAATTTTATTCTTTGACCGAAATTAGTATAAACAAGTGTATAATATACTATAGTTTTTAGACCGAAACATGCATTTCAAAAAGTTTTATAGAAGCTAACTTTCAGATGATTTTTTGCATGGACTTCTATCATAACCATCCTTTGTAACATATATAAATGATCTAAAAAGTTCCGTATCATTTGGAAAAGTCCTCGATTTAATTTGACTATTTGACTGAAACTAGTGTATAATATGCTATAGTTTTTTGACCGAATCTTGCATTTCAAAAAGTTTTATAGAAGCTAATTTTCAGATAATTTTTTGGATGGACTTCTATCTTAACCTTCCTTTGTAACATATATATATGACCTGAAAAGTTTCGTATCATTTGGAACAGGCCTCGATTTAATTTGAATTTTTGATCGAAAAAAGTGTATAATATACTATGGTTTTTTGGACGAAACTTGCATTTCGAAAAGTTTCATAGAATCTAATTTTCAGATGATTTTTTGCATGGACTTCCATCAAAACCTTCCCTCGTAAAATATAAAAATTATCTGAAAAGTTTCGTATCATTTCGAGCAGTCCTTGATTTAATTTGATTCTTTGACAAAAATTAGTATAAACTAGTGTATAATATACTATAGTTTTTTTGACCGAAACTTGCATTATAAAAAGTTTTATAGAAGCTAATTTTCAGATTATTTTTTGCATGGACTTCCATCATAACCCCCCTTTGTAACATATATAAATGATCTGAAAAGTTTCGTATTATTTGGAACAGTCTTCAATTTAATTTGACTTTTTGACTAATACTAGTGTATAACTTACTATGGTTTTCTGACCGAAACTTGCATTTCGAAAAGTTTCATAGAATCTAATTTTCAGATGATTTTTTTGCATGGACTTCCATCATAACTTTACTTAGTAAAATATAAAAATGATCTGAAATGTTTCGTATCATTTCGAGCAGTCCTCGATTTTATTTGATTCTTTGACCGAAATTAGTATAAACTAGTGTATAAAATACTATGGTTTTTTGACCGAAACTTGCATTTCGAAAAGTTTTATAGAAGCTAATTTTCAGATGATTTTTTGCATGGACTTCAATCATAAACTTCCTTTGTTACATATATAAATGATATGAAAAGTTTCGTATCATTTGGAACAGTCCTCGATTTAATTTGACTTTTTGACTAATACTAGTGTATAATATACTATGGTTTTTTGGCCGAAACTTGCATTTCGAAAAGTTTCGTAGAATCTAATTTTCAGATGATTTTTTGCATGGACTTCCATCATAACCTTCCCTCTTAAAATAAAATAATTATCTGAAAAGTTTCGTATAATTTCGAGCAGTCCTCGATTTAATTTGATTCTTTGACAAAAATTAGTATAAACTAGTGTATAATATACTATAGTTTTTTGACCGAAACTTGCATTTCAAAAAGATTTATAGAATCTAATTTTCAAATTATTTTTTGCATGGACTTCCATCATTACCCCCCTTTGTAACATATATAAATGATCTGAAAAGATTCGTATCATTTGGAACAGTCCTCGATTTAATTTGACTTTTTGACTAATACTAGTGTATAACTTACTATGGTTTTCTGACCGAAACTTGCATTTCGAAAAGTTTCATAGAATCTAATTTTCAGATGATTTTTTGCATGGACTTCCATCATAACCTTCCCTCATAAAATAAAAAAATGATCTGAAAAGTTTAGTATCATTTGGAGCAGTCCTCGATATAATTTGATTTTTTGACCAATATTAGTATAAACTAATGTATAATATACTATAGTTTTTTGACCCAAAGTTGCATTTCTACAAGTTCTATAGAAACAAATTTTCAGATGATTTTTTTGTATGGACTTTCATCATAACCTTCCCTCGTAAAATATTAAAATTATCGGAAAAGTCTCATATGATTTAGAGCAGTCCTCGATTTAATTTTATTCTATGACCGAAATTAGTATAAACTAATGTATAATATACTATAGTTTTTTGACCGAAACATGCATTTCAAAAAGTTTTATAGAAGCTAATTTTCAGATGATTTTTTGCATGGACTTCTATCATAACCATCCTTTGTAACATATATAAATGATCTAAAAAGTTCCGTATCATTTGGAAAAGTCCTCGATTTAATTTGACTATTTGACTGAAACTAGTGTATAATATGCTATAGTTTTTTGACCGAATCTTGCATTTCAAAAAGTTTTATAGAAGCTAATTTTCAGATGATTTTTTGGATGGACTTCTATCTTAACCTTCCTTTGTAACATATATATATGACCTGAAAAGTTTCGTATCATTTGGAACAGGCCTCGATTTAATTTGAATTTTTGATCGAAAAAAGTGTATAATATACTATGGTTTTTTGGACGAAACTTGCATTTCAAAAAGATTTATAGAATCTAATTTTCAAATTATTTTTTGCATGGACTTCCATCATAACCCCCCTTTGTAACATATATAAATGATCTGAAAAGTTTCGTATCATTTGGAACAGTCCTCGATTTAATTTGACTTTTTGACTAATACTAGTGTATAACTTACTATGGTTTTCTGACCGAAACTTGCATTTCGAAAAGTTTCATAGAATCTAATTTTCAGATGATTTTTTGCATGGACTTCCATCATAACCTTCCCTCATAAAATAAAAAAATGATCTGAAAAGTTTCCTATCATTTGGAGCAGTCCTCGATATAATTTGATTTTTTGACCAATATTAGTATAAACTAATGTATAATATACTATAGTTTTTTGACCGAAAGTTGCATTTCTACAAGTTCTATAGAAACAAATTTTCAGATGATTTTTTTGTATGGACTTTCATCATAACCTTCCCTCGTAAAATATAAAAATTATCGGAAAAGTCTCATATGATTTAGAGCAGTCCTCGATTTAATTTTATTCTATGACCGAAATTAGTATAAACTAGTGTATAATATACTATAGTTTTTTGACCGAAACATGCATTTCAAAAAGTTTTATAGAACCTAACTTTCAGATGATTTTTTGCATGGACTTCTATCATAACCATCCTTTGTAACATATATAAATGATCTAAAAAGATCCGTATCATTTGGAAAAGTCCTCGATTTAATTTGACTATTTGACTGAAACTAGTGTATAATATGCTATAGTTTTTTGACCGAATCTTGCATTTCAAAAAGTTTTATAGAAGCTAATTTTCAGATGATTTTTTGGATGGACTTCTATCTTAACCTTCCTTTGTAACATATATATATGACCTGAAAAGTTTCGTATCATTTGGAACAGGCCTCGATTTAATTTGAATTTTTGATCGAAAAAAGTGTATAATATACTATGGTTTTTTGGCCGAAACTTGCATTTCGAAAAATTTCGTAGAATCTAATTTTCAGATGATTTTTTGCATGGACTTCCATCATAACCTTCCCTCTTAAAATAAAATAATTATTTGAAAAGTTTCGTATAATTTCGAGCAGTCCTCGATTTAATTTGATTCTTTGACAAAAATTAGTATAAACTAGTGTATAATATACTATAGTTTTTTGACCGAAACTTGCATTTCAAAAAGATTTATAGAATCTAATTTTCAAATTATTTTTTGCATGGACTTCCATCATAACCCCCCTTTGTAACATATATAAATGATCTGAAAAGTTTCGTATCATTTGGAACAGTCCTCGATTTAATTTGACTTTTTGACTAATACTAGTGTATAACTTACTATGGTTTTCTGACCGAAACTTGCATTTCGAAAAGTTTCATAGAATCTAATTTTCAGATGATTTTTTGCATGGACTTCCATCATAACCTTCCCTCATAAAATAAAAAAATGATCTGAAAAGTTTAGTATCATTTGGAGCAGTCCTCGATATAATTTGATTTTTTGACCAATATTAGTATAAACTAATGTATAATATACTATAGTTTTTTGATCGAAAGTTGCATTTCTACAAGTTCTATAGAAACAAATTTTCAGATGATTTTTTTGTATGGACTTTCATCATAACCTTCCCTCGTAAAATATTAAAATTATCGGAAAAGTCTCATATGATTTAGAGCAGTCCACGATTTAATTTTATTCTATGACCGAAATTAGTATAAACTAATGTATAATATACTATAGTTTTTTGACCGAAACATGCATTTCAAAAAGTTTTATAGAAGCTAATTTTCAGATGATTTTTTGCATGGACTTCTATCATAACCATCCTTTGTAACATATATAAATGATCTAAAAAGTTCCGTATCATTTGGAAAAGTCCTCGATTTAATTTGACTATTTGACTGAAACTAGTGTATAATATGCTATAGTTTTTTGACCGAATCTTGCATTTCAAAAAGTTTTATAGAAGCTAATTTTCAGATTATTTTTTGGATGGACTTCTATCTTAACCTTCCTTTGTAACATATATATATGACCTGAAAAGTTTCGTATCATTTGGAACAGGCCTCGATTTAATTTGAATTTTTGATCGAAAAAAGTGTATAATATACTATGGTTTTTTGGACGAAACTTGCATTTCAAAAAGATTTATAGAATCTAATTTTCAAATTATTTTTTGCATGGACTTCCATCATAACCCCCCTTTGTAACATATATAAATGATCTGAAAAGTTTCGTATCATTTGGAACAGTCCTCGATTTAATTTGACTTTTTGACTAATACTAGTGTATAACTTACTATGGTTTTCTGACCGAAACTTGCATTTCGAAAAGTTTCATAGAATCTAATTTTCAGATGATTTTTTGCATGGACTTCCATCATAACCTTCCCTCATAAAATAAAAAAATGATCTGAAAAGTTTCCTATCATTTGGAGCAGTCCTCGATATAATTTGATTTTTTGACCAATATTAGTATAAACTAATGTATAATATACTATAGTTTTTTGACCGAAAGTTGCATTTCTACAAGTTCTATAGAAACAAATTTTCAGATGATTTTTTTGTATGGACTTTCATCATAACCTTCCCTCGTAAAATATAAAAATTATCGGAAAAGTCTCATATGATTTAGAGCAGTCCTCGATTTAATTTTATTCTATGACCGAAATTAGTATAAACTAGTGTATAATATACTATAGTTTTTTGACCGAAACATGCATTTCAAAAAGTTTTATAGAAGCTAACTTTCAGATGATTTTTTGCATGGACTTCTATCATAACCATCCTTTGTAACATATATAAATGATCTAAAAAGTTCCGTATCATTTGGAAAAGTCCTCGATTTAATTTGACTATTTGACTGAAACTAGTGTATAATATGCTATAGTTTTTTGACCGAATCTTGCATTTCAAAAAGTTTTATAGAAGCTAATTTTCAGATGATTTTTTGGATGGACTTCTATCTTAACCTACCTTTGTAACATATATATATGACCTGAAAAGTTTCGTATCATTTGGAACAGGCCTCGATTTAATTTGAATTTTTGATCGAAAAAAGTGTATAATATACTATGGTTTTTTGGCCGAAACTTGCATTTCGAAGAGTTTCATAGAATCTAATTTTCAGATGATTTTTTGCATGGACTTCCATCATAACCTTCCCTCTTAAAATAAAATAATTATTTGAAAAGTTTCGTATAATTTCGAGCAGTCCTCGATTTAATTTGATTCTTTGACAAAAATTAGTATAAACTAGTGTATAATATACTATAGTTTTTTGACCGAAACTTGCATTTCAAAAAGATTTATAGAATCTAATTTTCAAATTATTTTTTGCATGGACTTCCATCATAACCCCCCTTTGTAACATATATAAATGATCTGAAAAGTTTCGTATCATTTGGAACAGTCCTCGATTTAATTTGACTTTTTGACTAATACTAGTGTATAACTTACTATGGTTTTCTGACCGAAACTTGCATTTCGAAAAGTTTCATAGAATCTAATTTTCAGATGATTTTTTGCATGGACTTCCATCATAACCTTCCCTCATAAAATATAAAAATGATCTGAAAAGTTTAGTATCATTTCGAGCAGTCCTCGATATAATTTGATTTTTTGACCAATATTAGTATAAACTAATGTATAATATACTATAGTTTTTTGATCGAAAGTTGCATTTCTACAAGTTCTATAGAAACAAATTTTCAGATGATTTTTTTGTATGGACTTTCATCATAACCTTCCCTCGTAAAATATTAAAATTATCGGAAAAGTCTCATATGATTTAGAGCAGTCCTCGATTTAATTTTATTCTATGACCGAAATTAGTATAAACTAATGTATAATATACTATAGTTTTTTGACCGAAACATGCATTTCAAAAAGTTTTATAGAAGCTAATTTTCAGATGATTTTTTGCATGGACTTCTATCATAACCATCCTTTGTAACATATATAAATGATCTAAAAAGTTCCGTATCATTTGGAAAAGTCCTCGATTTAATTTGACTATTTGACTGAAACTAGTGTATAATATGCTATAGTTTTTTGACCGAATCTTGCATTTCAAAAAGTTTTATAGAAGCTAATTTTCAGATTATTTTTTGGATGGACTTCTATCTTAACCTTCCTTTGTAACATATATATATATGACCTGAAAAGTTTCGTATCATTTGGAACAGGCCTCGATTTAATTTGAATTTTTGATCGAAAAAAGTGTATAATATACTATGGTTTTTTGGACGAAACTTGCATTTCAAAAAGATTTATAGAATCTAATTTTCAAATTATTTTTTGCATGGACTTCCATCATAACCCCCCTTTGTAACATATATAAATGATCTGAAAAGTTTCGTATCATTTGGAACAGTCCTCGATTTAATTTGACTTTTTGACTAATACTAGTGTATAACTTACTATGGTTTTCTGACCGAAACTTGCATTTCGAAAAGTTTCATAGAATCTAATTTTCAGATGATTTTTTGCATGGACTTCCATCATAACCTTCCCTCATAAAATAAAAAAATGATCTGAAAAGTTTCCTATCATTTGGAGCAGTCCTCGATATAATTTGATTTTTTGACCAATATTAGTATAAACTAATGTATAATATACTATAGTTTTTTGACCGAAAGTTGCATTTCTACAAGTTCTATAGAAACAAATTTTCAGATGATTTTTTTGTATGGACTTTCATCATAACCTTCCCTCGTAAAATATAAAAATTATCGGAAAAGTCTCATATGATTTAGAGCAGTCCTCGATTTAATTTTATTCTATGACCGAAATTAGTATAAACTAGTGTATAATATACTATAGTTTTTTGACCGAAACATGCATTTCAAAAAGTTTTATAGAAGCTAATTTTCAGATGATTTTTTGCATGGACTTCTATCATAACCATCCTTTGTAACATATATATATGATCTAAAAAGTTCCGTATCATTTGGAAAAGTCCTCGATTTAATTTGACTATTTGACTGAAACTAGTGTATAATATGCTATAGTTTTTTGACCGAATCTTGCATTTCAAAAAGTTTTATAGAAGCTAATTTTCAGATGATTTTTTGGATGGACTTCTATCTTAACCTTCCTTTGTAACATATATATATGACCTGAAAAGTTTCGTATCATTTGGAAGTGGCCTCGATTTAATTTGAATTTTTGATCGAAAAAAGTGTATAATATACTATGGTTTTTTGGACGAAACTTGCATTTCGAAAAGTTTCATAGAATCTAATTTTCAGATGATTTTTTGCATGGACTTCCATCAAAACCTTCCCTCGTAAAAACAAAAAATTATCTGAAAAATTTCGTATCATTTCGAGCAGTCCTCGATTTAATTTGATTTTTTGACAAAAATTAGTATAAACTAGTGTATAATATACTATAGTTTTTTTGACCAAAACTTGCATTGTAAAAAGTTTTGTAGAAGCTAATTTTCAGATTATTTTTTGCATGGACTTCCATCATAACCCCCCTTTGTAACATATATAAACGATCTGAAAAGTTTCGTATCATTTGGAACAGTCCTCAATTTAATTTGACTTTTTGAACAAAACTAGTGTATAATATACTATGGTTTTTTGAACGAAATTTGCATTTCGAAAAGTTTCATAGAATCTAATTTTCAGATGATTTTTTTGCATGGACTTCCATCATAACATTCCTTAGTAAAATATAAAAATGATCTGAAATGTTTCTTATCATTTCGAGCAGTCCTCGATTTAATTTGATTCTTTGACCGAAATTAGTATAAACTAGTGTATAAAATACTATGGTTTTTTGACCGAAACTTGCATTTCGAAAAGTTTTATAGAAGCTAATTTTCAGATGATTTTTTGCATGGCTTCAATCATAAACTTCCTTTGTAACATATATAAATGATATGAAAAGTTTCGTATCATTTAGAACAGTCCTCGATTTAATTTGACTTTTTGACTAATACTAGTGTATAATATACTATGGTTTTTTGGCCGAAACTTGCATTTCGAAAAGTTTCGTAGAATCTAATTTTCAGATGATTTTTTGCATGGACTTCCATCATAACCTTCCCTCTTAAAATAAAATAATTATCTGAAAAGTTTCGTATAATTTCGAGCAGTCCTCGATTTAATTTGATTCTTTGACAAAAATTAGTATAAACTAGTGTATAATATACTATAGTTTTTTGACCGAAACTTGCATTTCAAAAAGATTTATAGAATCTAATTTTCAAATTATTTTTTGCATGGACTTCCATCATAACCCCCCTTTGTAACATATATAAATGATCTGAAAAGTTTCGTATCATTTGGAACAGTCCTCGATTTAATTTGACTTTTTGACTAATACTAGTGTATAACTTACTATGGTTTTCAGACCGAAACTTGCATTTCGAAAAGTTTCATAGAATCTAATTTTCAGATTATTTTTTGCATGGACTTCCATCATAACCTTCCCTCATAAAATAAAAAAATGATCTGAAAAGTTTAGTATCATTTGGAGCAGTCCTCGATATAATTTGATTTTTTGACCAATATTAGTATAAACTAATGTATAATATACTATAGTTTTTTGACCGAAAGTTGCATTTCTACAAGTTCTATAGAAACAAATTTTCAGATGATTTTTTTGTATGGACTTTCATAATAACCTTCCCTCGTAAAATATTAAAATTATCGGAAAAGTCTCATATGATTTAGAGCAGTCCTCGATTTAATTTTATTCTATGACCGAAATTAGTATAAACTAATGTATAATATACTATAGTTTTTTGACCGAAACATGCATTTCAAAAAGTTTTATAGAAGCTAATTTTCAGATGATTTTTTGCATGGACTTCTATCATAACCATCCTTTGTAACATATATAAATGATCTAAAAAGTTCCGTATCATTTGGAAAAGTCCTCGATTTAATTTGACTATTTGACTGAAACTAGTGTATAATATGCTATAGTTTTTTGACCGAATCTTGCATTTCAAAAAGTTTTATAGAAGCTAATTTTCAGATTATTTTTTGGATGGACTTCTATCTTAACCTTCCTTTGTAACATATATATATGACCTGAAAAGTTTCGTATCATTTGGAACAGGCCTCGATTTAATTTGAATTTTTGATCGAAAAAAGTGTATAATATACTATGGTTTTTTGGACGAAACTTGCATTTCAAAAAGATTTATAGAATCTAATTTTCAAATTATTTTTTGCATGGACTTCCATCATAACCCCCCTTTGTAACATATATAAATGATCTGAAAAGTTTCGTATCATTTGGAACAGTCCTCGATTTAATTTGACTTTTTGACTAATACTAGTGTATAACTTACTATGGTTTTCTGACCGAAACTTGCATTTCGAAAAGTTTCATAGAATCTAATTTTCAGATGATTTTTTGCATGGACTTCCATCATAACCTTCCCTCATAAAATAAAAAAATGATCTGAAAAGTTTCCTATCATTTGGAGCAGTCCTCGATATAATTTGATTTTTTGACCAATATTAGTATAAACTAATGTATAATATACTATAGTTTTTTGACCCAAAGTTGCATTTCTACAAGTTCTATAGAAACAAATTTTCAGATGATTTTTTTGTATGGACTTTCATCATAACCTTCCCTCGTAAAATATAAAAATTATCGGAAAAGTCTCATATGATTTAGAGCAGTCCTCGATTTAATTTTATTCTATGACCGAAATTAGTATAAACTAGTGTATAATATACTATAGTTTTTTGACCGAAACATGCATTTCAAAAAGTTTTATAGAAGCTAATTTTCAGATGATTTTTTGCATGGACTTCTATCATAACCATCCTTTGTAACATATATATATGATCTAAAAAGTTCCGTATCATTTGGAAAAGTCCTCGATTTAATTTGACTATTTGACTGAAACTAGTGTATAATATGCTATAGTTTTTTGACCGAATCTTGCATTTCAAAAAGTTTTATAGAAGCTAATTTTCAGATGATTTTTTGGATGGACTTCTATCTTAACCTTCCTTTGTAACATATATATATGACCTGAAAAGTTTCGTATCATTTGGAAGTGGCCTCGATTTAATTTGAATTTTTGATCGAAAAAAGTGTATAATATACTATGGTTTTTTGGACGAAACTTGCATTTCGAAAAGTTTCATAGAATCTAATTTTCAGATGATTTTTTGCATGGACTTCCATCAAAACCTTCCCTCGTAAAAACAAAAAATTATCTGAAAAATTTCGTATCATTTCGAGCAGTCCTCGATTTAATTTGATTTTTTGACAAAAATTAGTATAAACTAGTGTATAATATACTATAGTTTTTTTGACCAAAACTTGCATTGTAAAAAGTTTTGTAGAAGCTAATTTTCAGATTATTTTTTGCATGGACTTCCATCATAACCCCCCTTTGTAACATATATAAACGATCTGAAAAGTTTCGTATCATTTGGAACAGTCCTCAATTTAATTTGACTTTTTGAACAAAACTAGTGTATAATATACTATGGTTTTTTGAACGAAATTTGCATTTCGAAAAGTTTCATAGAATCTAATTTTCAGATGATTTTTTTGCATGGACTTCCATCATAACCTTCCTTAGTAAGATATAAAAATGATCTGAAATGTTTCGTATCATTTCGAGCAGTCCTCGATTTAATTTGATTCTTTGACCGAAATTAGTATAAACTAGTGTATAAAATACTATGGTTTTTTGACCGAAACTTGCATTTCGAAAAGTTTTATAGAAGCTAATTTTCAGATGATTTTTTGCATGGACTTCAATCATAAACTTCCTTTGTAACATATATAAATGATATGAAAAGTTTCGTATCATTTGGAACAGTCCTCGATTTAATTTGACTTTTTGACTAATACTAGTGTATAATATACTATGGTTTTTTGGCCGAAACTTGCATTTCGAAAAGTTTCGTAGAATCTAATTTTCAGATGATTTTTTGCATGGACTTCCATCATAACCTTCCCTCTTAAAATAAAATAATTATTTGAAAAGTTTCGTATAATTTCGAGCAGTCCTCGATTTAATTTGATTCTTTGACAAAAATTAGTATAAACTAGTGTATAATATACTATAGTTTTTTGACCGAAACTTGCATTTCAAAAAGATTTATAGAATCTAATTTTCAAATTATTTTTTGCATGGACTTCCATCATAACCCCCCTTTGTAACATATATAAATGATCTGAAAAGTTTCGTATCATTTGGAACAGTCCTCGATTTAATTTGAATTTTTGACTAATACTAGTGTATAACTTACTATGGTTTTCTGACCGAAACTTGCATTTCGAAAAGTTTCATAGAATCTAATTTTCAGATGATTTTTTGCATGGACTTCCATCATAACCTTCCCTCATAAAATAAAAAAATGATCTGAAAAGTTTAGTATCATTTGGAGCAGTCCTCGATATAATTTGATTTTTTGACCAATATTAGTATAAACTAATGTATAATATACTATAGTTTTTTGACCGAAAGTTGCATTTCTACAAGTTCTATAGAAACAAATTTTCAGATGATTTTTTTGTATGGACTTTCATAATAACCTTCCCTCGTAAAATATTAAAATTATTGGAAAAGTCTCATATGATTTAGAGCAGTCCTCGATTTAATTTTATTCTATGACCGAAATTATTATAAACTAGTGTATAATATACTATTGTTTTTTGACCGAAACATGCATTTCAAAAAGTTTTATAGAAGCTAACTTTCAGATGATTTTTTGCATGGACTTCTATCATAAACATCCTTTGTAACATATATAAATGATCTAAAAAGTTCCGTATCATTTGGAAAAGTCCTCGATTTAATTTGACTATTTGACTGAAACTTGTGTATAATATGCTATAGTTTTTTGACCGAATCTTGCATTTCAAAAAGTTTTATAGAAGCTAATTTTCAGATGATTTTTTGGATGGACTTCTATCTTAACCTTCCTTTGTAACATATATATATGACCTGAAAAGTTTCGTATCATTTGGAACAGGCCTCGATTTAATTTGAATTTTTGATCGAAAAAAGTGTATAATATACTATGGTTTTTTGGACGAAACTAGCATTTCAAAAAGTTTCATAGAATCTAATTTTCAGATGATTTTTTGAATGGACTTCCATCAAAACCTTCCCTCGTAAAATATAAAAATTATCTGACAAGTTTCGTATCATTTCGAGCAGTCCTTGATTTAATTTGATTCTTTGACAAAAATTAGTATAAACTAGTGTATAATATACTATAGTTTTTTTGACCGAAACTTGCATTATAAAAAGTTTTATAGAAGCTAATTTTCAGATTATTTTTTGCATGGACTTCCATCATAACCCCCCTTTGTAACATATATAAATGATCTGAAAAGTTTCGTATTATTTGGAACAATCCTCAATTTAATTTTACTTTTTGAACAAAACTAGTGTATAATATACTATGGTTTTTTGAACGAAATTTGCATTTCGAAAAGTTTCATAGAATCTAAATTTCAGATGATTTTTTTGCATGGACTTCCATCATAACCTTCCTTAGTAAAATATAAAAATGATCTGAAATGTTTCATATCATTTCGAGCAGTCCTCGATTTAATTTGATTCTTTGACCGAAATTAGTATAAACTAGTGTATAAAATACTATGGTTTTTTGACCGAAACTTGCATTTCGAAAAGTTTTATAGAAGCTAATTTTCAGATGATTTTTTGCATGGACTTCAATCATAAACTTCCTTTGTAACATATATAAATGATATGAAAAGTTTCGTATCATTTGGAACAGTCCTCGATTTAATTTGACTTTTTGACTAATACTAGTGTATAATATACTATGGTTTTTTGGCCGAAACTTGCATTTCAAAAAGTTTCATAGAATCTAATTTTCAGATGATTTTTTGCATGGACTTCCATCATAACCTTCCCTCTTAAAATAAAATAATTATCTGAAAAGTTTCGTATCATTTCGAGCAGTCCTCGATTTAATTTGATTCTTTGACAGAAATTAGTATAAACTAGTGTATAATATACTATAGTTTTTTGACCGAAACTTGCATTTCAAAAAGACTTATAGAATCTAATTTTCAAATTATTTTTTGCATGGACTTCCATCATAACCCCCCTTTGTAACATATATAAATGATCTGAAAAGTTTCGTATCATTTGGAACAGTCCTCGATTTAATTTGACTTTTTGACTAATACTAATGTATAATATACTATGGTTTTCTGACCGAAACTTGCATTTCGAAAAGTTTCATAGAATCTAATTTTCAGATGATTTTTTGCATGGACTTCCATCATAACCTTCCCTCATAAAATAAAAAAATGATCTGAAAAGTTTCGTATCATTTGGAGCAGTCCTCGATATAATTTGATTTTTTGACCAATATTAGTATAAACTAATGTATAATATACTATAGTTTATTGACCGAAACTTGCATTTCTACAAGTTTTATAGAAACAAATTTTCAGATGATTTTTTTGTATGGACTTTCATCATAACCTTCCCTCGTAAAATATAAAAATTATCGGAAAAGTCTCATATGATTTAGAGCAGTCCTCGATTTAATTTTATTCTTTGACTGAAATTAGTATAAACTAGTGTATAATATACTATAGTTTTTTGACCGAAACATGCATTTCAAAAAGTTTTATAGAAGCTAACTTTCAGATGATTTTTTGCATGGACTTCTATCATAACCATCCTTTGTAACATATATAAATGATCTAAAAAGTTCCGTATCATTTGAAAAGTCCTCTATTTAATTTGACTATTTGACTGAAACTAGTGTATAAAATACTATGGTTTTTTGACCGAAACTTGCATTTCGAAAAGTTTTATAGAAGCTAATATTTAGATAATTTTTTGCATGGACTTCAATCATAAACTTCCTTTGTAACATATATAAATGATATAAAAAGGTTCGTATCATTTGGAACAGTCCTCGATTTAATTTGATTTTTTGACTAATACTAGTGTATAATATACTATGGTTTTTTGGCCGAAACCTGCATTTCGAAAAGTTTCATAGAATCTAATTTTCAGATGATTTTTTGCATGGACTTCCATCATAACCTTCCCTCATAAAATAAAATAAGTATCAGAAAAGTTTCGTATCATTTCGAGCAGTCCTCGATTTAATTTGATTCTTTGACAGAAATTAGTATAAACTAGTGTATAATATACTATAGTTTTTTGACCGAAACTTGCATTTCAAAAAGATTTATAGAATCTAATTTTCAAATTATTTTTTGCATGGACTTCCATCATAACCCCCCTTTGTAACATATATAAATGATCTGAAAAGTTTCGTATCATTTGGAACAGTCCTCGATTTAATTTGACTTTTTGACTAATACTAGTGTATAATATACTATGGTTTTCTGACCGAAACTTGCATTTCGAAAAGTTTCATAGAATCTAATTTTCAGATGATTTTTTGCATGGACTTCCATCATAACCTTCCCTCATAAAATAAAAAAATGATCTGAAAAGTATCGTATCATTTGGAGTAGTCCTCGATATAATTTGATTTTTTGACCAATATTAGTATAAACTAATGTATAATATACTATAGTTTTTTGACCGAAAGTTGCATTTCTACAAGTTCTATAGAAACAAATTTTCAGATGATTTTTTTGTATGGACTTTCATCATAACCTTCCCTCGTAAAATATAAAAATAATCGGAAAAGTCTCATATGATTTAGAGCAGTCCTCGATTTAATTTTATTCTATGACCGAAATTAGTATAAACTAGTGTATAATATACTATAGTTTTTTGACCGAAACATGCATTTCAAAAAGTTTTATAGAAGCTAACTTTCAGATGATTTTTTGCATGGACTTCTATCATAACCATCCTTTGTAACATATATAAATGATCTAAAAAGTTCCGTATCATTTGGAAAAGTCCTCGATTTAATTTGACTATTTGATTGAATATTAGTGTATAATATGCTATAGTTTTTTGACCGAATCTTGCATTTCAAAAAGTTTTATAGAAGCTAATTTTCAGATGATTTTTTGGATGGACTTCTATCTTAACCTTCCTTTGTAACATATATATATGACTTGAAAAGTTTCGTATCATTTGGAACAGGCCTCGATTTAATTTGAATTTTTGATCGAAAAAAGTGTATAATATACTATGGTTTTTTGGCCGAAACTTGCATTTCGAAAAGTTTCATAGAATCTAATTTTCAGATGATTTTTTGCATGGACTTCCATCAAAACCTTCACTCGTAAAATATAAAAATTATCTGACAAGTTTCGTATCATTTCGAGCAGTCCTTGATTTAATTTGATTCTTTGACAAAAATTAGTATAAACTAGTGTATAATATACTATAGTTTTTTTGACCGAAACTTGCATTATAAAAAGTTTTATAGAAGCTAATTTTCAGATTATTTTTTGCATGGACTTCCATCATAACCCGCCTTTGTAACATATATAAATGATATGAAAAGTTTCGTATCATTTGGAACAGTCCTCGATTTAATTTGATTTTTTGACTAATACTAGTGTATAATATACTATGGTTTTTTGGCCGAAACTTGCATTTCGAAAAGTTTCATAGAATCTAATTTTCAGATGATTTTTTGCATGGACTTCCGTCATAACCTTCCCTCATAAAATAAAATAATTATCAGAAAAGTTTCGTATCATTTCGAGCAGTCCTCGATTTAATTTGATTCTTTGACAGAAATTAGTATAAACTAGTGTATAATATACTATAGTTTTTTGACCGAAACTTGCATTTCAAAAAGATTTATAGAATCTAATTTTCAAATTATTTTTTGCATGGAATTCCATCATAACCCCCCTTTGTAACATATATAAATGATCTGAAAAGTTTCGTATCATTTGGAACAGTCCTCGATTTAATTTGACTTTTTGACTAATACTAGTGTATAATATACTATGGTTTTCTGACCGAAACTTGCATTTCGAAAAGTTTCATAGAATCTAATTTTCAGATGATTTTTTGCATGGACTTCCATCATAACCTTCCCTCATAAAATAAAAAAATGATCTGAAAAGTTTCGTATCATTTGGAGTAGTCCTCGATATAATTTGATTTTTTGACCAATATTAGTATAAACTAATGTATAATATACTATAGTTTTTTGACCGAAAGTTGCATTTCTACAAGTTCTATAGAAACAAATTTTCAGATGATTTTTTTGTATGGACTTTCATCATAACCTTCCCTCGTAAAATATAAAAATTATCGGAAAAGTCTCATATGATTTAGAGCAGTCCTCGATTTAATTTTATTCTATGACCGAAATTAGTATAAACTAGTGTATAATATACTATAGTTTTTTGACCGAAACTTGCATTTCAAAAATATTTATAGAATCTAATTTTCAAATTATTTTTTGCATGGACTTCCATCATAACCCCCCTTTGTAACATATATAAATGATCTAAAAAGTTCCGTATCATTTGGAAAAGTCCTCGATTTAATTTGACTATTTGACTGAATATTAGTGTATAATATGCTATAGTTTTTTGACCGAATCTATCATTTCAAAAAGTTTTATAGAAGCTAATTTTCAGATGATTTTTTGGATGGACTTCTATCTTAACCTTCCTTTGTAACATATATATATGACCTGAAAAGTTTCGTATCATTTGGAACAGGCCTCGATTTAATTTGAATTTTTGATCGAAAAAAGTGTATAATATACTATGGTTTTTTGGCCGAAACTTGCATTTCGAAAAGTTTCATAGAATCTAATTTTCAGATGATTTTTTGCATGGACTTCCATCAAAACCTTCCCTCGTAAAATATAAAAATTATCTGACAAGTTTCGTATCATTTCGAGCAGTCCTTGATTTAATTTGATTCTTTGACAAAAATTAGTATAAACTAGTGTATAATATACTATAGTTTTTTTGACCGAAACTTGCATTATAAAAAGTTTTATAGAAGCTAATTTTCAGATTATTTTTTGCATGGACTTCCATCATAACCCGCCTTTGTAACATATATAAATGATCTGAAAAGTTTCGTATCATTTGGAACAGTCCTCGATTTAATTTGACTTTTTGACTAATACTAGTGTTTAATATACTATGGTTTTCTGACCGAAACTTGCATTTCGAAAAGTTTCATAGAATCTAATTTTCAGATGATTTTTTGCATGGACTTCCGTCATAACCTTCCCTCATAAAATAAAATAATTATCAGAAAAGTTTCGTATCATTTCGAGCAGTCCTCGATTTAATTTGATTCTTTGACAGAAATTAGTATAAACTAGTGTATAATATACTATAGTTTTTTGACCGAAACTTGCATTTCAAAAAGATTTATAGAATCTAATTTTCAAATTATTTTTTGCATGGACTTCCATCATAACCCCCCTTTGTAACATATATAAATGATCTGAAAAGTTTCGTATCATTTGGAACAGTCCTCGATTTAATTTGACTTTTTGACTAATACTAGTGTATAATATACTATGGTTTTCTGACCGAAACTTGCATTTCGAAAAGTTTCATAGAATCTAATTTTCAGATGATTTTTTGCATGGACTTCCATCATAACCTTCCCTCATAAAATAAAAAAATGATCTGAAAAGTTTCGTATCATTTGGAGTAGTCCTCGATATAATTTGATTTTTTGACCAATATTAGTATAAACTAATGTATAATATACTATAGTTTTTTGACCGAAAGTTGCATTTCTACAAGTTCTATAGAAACAAATTTTCAGATGATTTTTTTGTATGGACTTTCATCATAACCTTCCCTCGTAAAATATAAAAATTATCGGAAAAGTCTCATATGATTTAGAGCAGTCCTCGATTTAATTTTATTCTATGACCGAAATTAGTATAAACTAGTGTATAATATACTATAGTTTTTTGACCGAAACATGCATTTCAAAAAGTTTTATAGAAGCTAACTTTCAGATGATTTTTTGCATGGACTTCTATCATAACCATCCTTTGTAACATATCTAAATGATCTAAAAAGTTCCGTATCATTTGGAAAAGTCCTCGATTTAATTTGACTATTTGACTGAATATTAGTGTATAATATGCTATAGTTTTTTGACCGAATCTTGCATTTCAAAAAGTTTTATAGAAGCTAATTTTCAGATGATTTTTTGGATGGACTTCTATCTTAACCTTCCTTTGTAACATATATATATGACCTGAAAAGTTTCGTATCATTTGGAACAGGCCTCGATTTAATTTGAATTTTTGATCGAAAAAAGTGTATAATATACTATGGTTTTTTGGCCGAAACTTGCATTTCGAAATGTTTCATAGAATCTAATTTTCAGATGATTTTTTGCATGGACTTCCATCAAAACCTTCCCTCGTAAAATATAAAAATTATCTGACAAGTTTCGTATCATTTCGAGCAGTCCTTGATTTAATTTGATTCTTTGACAAAAATTAGTATAAACTAGTGTATAATATACTATAGTTTTTTTGACCGAAACTTGCATTATAAAAAGTTTTATAGAAGCTAATTTTCAGATTATTTTTTGCATGGACTTCCATCATAACCCGCCTTTGTAACATATATAAATGATCTGAAAAGTTTCGTATCATTTGGAACAGTCCTCGATTTAATTTGACTTTTTGACTAATACTAGTGTATAATATACTATGGTTTTCTGACCGAAACTTGCATTTCGAAAAGTTTCATAGAATCTAATTTTCAGATGATTTTTTGCATGGACTTCCGTCATAACCTTCCCTCATAAAATAAAATAATTATCAGAAAAGTTTCGTATCATTTCGAGCAGTCCTCGATTTAATTTGATTCTTTGACAGAAATTAGTATAAACTAGTGTATAATATACTATAGTTTTTTGACCGAAACTTGCATTTCAAAAAGATTTATAGAATCTAATTTTCAAATTATTTTTTGCATGGACTTCCATCATAACCCCCCTTTGTAACATATATAAATGATCTGAAAAGTTTCGTATCATTTGGAACAGTCCTCGATTTAATTTGACTTTTTGACTAATACTAGTGTATAATATACTATGGTTTTCTGACCGAAACTTGCATTTCGAAAAGTTTCATAGAATCTAATTTTCAGATGATTTTTTGCATGGACTTCCATCATAACCTTCCCTCATAAAATAAAAAAATGATCTGAAAAGTTTCGTATCATTTGGAGTAGTCCTCGATATAATTTGATTTTTTGACCAATATTAGTATAAACTAATGTATAATATACTATAGTTTTTTGACCGAAAGTTGCATTTCTACAAGTTCTATAGAAACAAATTTTCAGATGATTTTTTTGTATGGACTTTCATCATAACCTTCCCTCGTAAAATATAAAAATTATCGGAAAAGTCTCATATGATTTAGAGCAGTCCTCGATTTAATTTTATTCTATGACCGATATTAGTATAAACTAGTGTATAATATACTATAGTTTTTTGACCGAAACATGCATTTCAAAAAGTTTTATAGAAGCTAACTTTCAGATGATTTTTTGCATGGACTTCTATCATAACCATCCTTTGTAACATATCTAAATGATCTAAAAAGTTCCGTATCATTTGGAAAAGTCCTCGATTTAATTTGACTATTTGACTGAATATTAGTGTATAATATGCTATAGTTTTTTGACCGAATCTTGCATTTCAAAAAGTTTTATAGAAGCTAATTTTCAGATGATTTTTTGGATGGACTTCTATCTTAACCTTCCTTTGTAACATATATATATGACCTGAAAAGTTTCGTATCATTTGGAACAGGCCTCGATTTAATTTGAATTTTTGATCGAAAAAAGTGTATAATATACTATGGTTTTTTGGCCGAAACTTGCATTTCGAAATGTTTCATAGAATCTAATTTTCAGATGATTTTTTGCATGGACTTCCATCAAAACCTTCCCTCGTAAAATATAAAAATTATCTGACAAGTTTCGTATCATTTCGAGCAGTCCTTGATTTAATTTGATTCTTTGACAAAAATTAGTATAAACTAGTGTATAATATACTATAGTTTTTTTGACCGAAACTTGCATTATAAAAAGTTTTATAGAAGCTAATTTTCAGATTATTTTTTGCATGGACTTCCATCATAACCCGCCTTTGTAACATATATAAATGATCTGAAAAGTTTCGTATCATTTGGAACAGTCCTCGATTTAATTTGACTTTTTGACTAATACTAGTGTATAATATACTATGGTTTTCTGACCGAAACTTGCATTTCGAAAAGTTTCATAGAATCTAATTTTCAGATGATTTTTTGCATGGACTTCCGTCATAACCTTCCCTCATAAAATAAAATAATTATCAGAAAAGTTTCGTATCATTTCGAGCAGTCCTCGATTTAATTTGATTCTTTGACAGAAATTAGTATAAACTAGTGTATAATATACTATAGTTTTTTGACCGAAACTTGCATTTCAAAAAGATTTATAGAATCTAATTTTCAAATTATTTTTTGCATGGACTTCCATCATAACCCCCCTTTGTAACATATATAAATGATCTGAAAAGTTTCGTATCATTTGGAACAGTCCTCGATTTAATTTGACTTTTTGACTAATACTAGTGTATAATATACTATGGTTTTCTGACCGAAACTTGCATTTCGAAAAGTTTCATAGAATCTAATTTTCAGATGATTTTTTGCATGGACTTCCATCATAACCTTCCCTCATAAAATAAAAAAATGATCTGAAAAGTTTCGTATCATTTGGAGTAGTCCTCGATATAATTTGATTTTTTGACCAATATTAGTATAAACTAATGTATAATATACTATAGTTTTTTGACCGAAAGTTGCATTTCTACAAGTTCTATAGAAACAAATTTTCAGATGATTTTTTTGTATGGACTTTCATCATAACCTTCCCTCGTAAAATATAAAAATTATCGGAAAAGTCTCATATGATTTAGAGCAGTCCTCGATTTAATTTTATTCTATGACCGAAATTAGTATAAACTAGTGTATAATATACTATAGTTTTTTGACCGAAACTTGCATTTCAAAAATATTTATAGAATCTAATTTTCAAATTATTTTTTGCATGGACTTCCATCATAACCCCCCTTTGTAACATATATAAATGATCTAAAAAGTTCCGTATCATTTGGAAAAGTCCTCGATTTAATTTGACTATTTGACTGAATATTAGTGTATAATATGCTATAGTTTTTTGACCGAATCTATCATTTCAAAAAGTTTTATAGAAGCTAATTTTCAGATGATTTTTTGGATGGACTTCTATCTTAACCTTCCTTTGTAACATATATATATGACCTGAAAAGTTTCGTATCATTTGGAACAGGCCTCGATTTAATTTGAATTTTTGATCGAAAAAAGTGTATAATATACTATGGTTTTTTGGCCGAAACTTGCATTTCGAAATGTTTCATAGAATCTAATTTTCAGATGATTTTTTGCATGGACTTCCATCAAAACCTTCCCTCGTAAAATATAAAAATTATCTGACAAGTTTCGTATCATTTCGAGCAGTCCTTGATTTAATTTGATTCTTTGACAAAAATTAGTATAAACTAGTGTATAATATACTATAGTTTTTTTGACCGAAACTTGCATTATAAAAAGTTTTATAGAAGCTAATTTTCAGATTATTTTTTGCATGGACTTCCATCATAACCCGCCTTTGTAACATATATAAATGATCTGAAAAGTTTCGTATCATTTGGAACAGTCCTCGATTTAATTTGACTTTTTGACTAATACTAGTGTATAATATACTATGGTTTTCTGACCGAAACTTGCATTTCGAAAAGTTTCATAGAATCTAATTTTCAGATGATTTTTTGCATGGACTTCCGTCATAACCTTCCCTCATAAAATAAAATAATTATCAGAAAAGTTTCGTATCATTTCGAGCAGTCCTCGATTTAATTTGATTCTTTGACAGAAATTAGTATAAACTAGTGTATAATATACTATAGTTTTTTGACCGAAACTTGCATTTCAAAAAGATTTATAGAATCTAATTTTCAAATTATTTTTTGCATGGACTTCCATCATAACCCCCCTTTGTAACATATATAAATGATCTGAAAAGTTTCGTATCATTTGGAACAGTCCTCGATTTAATTTGACTTTTTGACTAATACTAGTGTATAATATACTATGGTTTTCTGACCGAAACTTGCATTTCGAAAAGTTTCATAGAATCTAATTTTCAGATGATTTTTTGCATGGACTTCCATCATAACCTTCCCTCATAAAATAAAAAAATGATCTGAAAAGTTTCGTATCATTTGGAGTAGTCCTCGATATAATTTGATTTTTTGACCAATATTAGTATAAACTAATGTATAATATACTATAGTTTTTTGACCGAAAGTTGCATTTCTACAAGTTCTATAGAAACAAATTTTCAGATGATTTTTTTGTATGGACTTTCATCATAACCTTCCCTCGTAAAATATAAAAATTATCGGAAAAGTCTCATATGATTTAGAGCAGTCCTCGATTTAATTTTATTCTATGACCGAAATTAGTATAAACTAGTGTATAATATACTATAGTTTTTTGACCGAAACTTGCATTTCAAAAATATTTATAGAATCTAATTTTCAAATTATTTTTTGCATGGACTTCCATCATAACCCCCCTTTGTAACATATATAAATGATCTAAAAAGTTCCGTATCATTTGGAAAAGTCCTCGATTTAATTTGACTATTTGACTGAATATTAGTGTATAATATGCTATAGTTTTTTGACCGAATCTATCATTTCAAAAAGTTTTATAGAAGCTAATTTTCAGATGATTTTTTGGATGGACTTCTATCTTAACCTTCCTTTGTAACATATATATATGACCTGAAAAGTTTCGTATCATTTGGAACAGGCCTCGATTTAATTTGAATTTTTGATCGAAAAAAGTGTATAATATACTATGGTTTTTTGGCCGAAACTTGCATTTCGAAATGTTTCATAGAATCTAATTTTCAGATGATTTTTTGCATGGACTTCCATCAAAACCTTCCCTCGTAAAATATAAAAATTATCTGACAAGTTTCGTATCATTTCGAGCAGTCCTTGATTTAATTTGATTCTTTGACAAAAATTAGTATAAACTAGTGTATAATATACTATAGTTTTTTTGACCGAAACTTGCATTATAAAAAGTTTTATAGAAGCTAATTTTCAGATTATTTTTTGCATGGACTTCCATCATAACCCGCCTTTGTAACATATATAAATGATCTGAAAAGTTTCGTATCATTTGGAACAGTCCTCGATTTAATTTGACTTTTTGACTAATACTAGTGTATAATATACTATGGTTTTCTGACCGAAACTTGCATTTCGAAAAGTTTCATAGAATCTAATTTTCAGATGATTTTTTGCATGGACTTCCATCATAACCTTCCCTCATAAAATAAAAAAATGATCTGAAAAGTTTCGTATCATTTGGAGCAGTCCTCGACATAATTTGAATTTTTGACCAATATTAGTATAAACTAATGTATAATATACTAAAGTTTTTTGAACGAAACTTGCATTTCAGTAAGTTTTATAGAAATAAATTTTCAGATGATTTTTTTGTATGGACTTTCATCATAACCTTCCCTTGTAAAATATAAAAATTATCGGAAAAGTCTCATATGATTTAGAGCAGTCCTCGATTTAATTTTATTCTTTGACCGAAATTAGTATAAACTAGTGTATAATATACTATAGTTTTTTGACCGAAACATACATTTCAAAAAGTTTTATAGAAGCTAACTTTCAGATGATTTTTTGCATGGACTTCTATCATAACAATCCTTTTTAACATATATAAATGATCTAAAAAGTTCCGTATCATTTGGAAAAGTCCTCGATTTAATTTGACTATTTGACTAAAACTAGTGTATAATATGCTATAGTTTTTTGACCGAATCTTGCATTTCAAAAAGTTTTATAGAAGCTAATTTTCAGATGATTTTTTGGATGGACTTCTATCTTAACCTTCCTTTGTAACATATATATATATGACCTGAAAAGTTTCGTATCATTTGGAACAGGCCTCGATTTAATTTGAATTTTTGATCGAAAAAAGTGTATAATATACTATAGTTTTTTGGACGAAACTTGCATTTCGAAAAGTTTCATAGAATCTAATTTTCAGATGATTTTTTGCATGGACATCCATCAAAACCTTCCCTCGTAAAATATAAAAATTATCTGAAAAGTTTCGTATCATTTCGAGCAGTCCTTGATTTAATTTGATTCTTTGACAAAAATTAGTATAAACTAGTGTATAATATACTATAGTTTTTTTGACCGAAACTTGCATTATAAAAAGTTTTATAGAAGCTAATTTTCAGATTATTTTTCGCATGGACTTCCATCATAACCCCCCTTTGTAACATATATAAATGATCTGAAAAGTTTCGTATCATTTGGAACAGTCCTCGATTTAATTTGACTTTATGAACAAAACTAGTGTATAATATACTATGGTTTTATGAATGAAATTTGCATTACGAAAAGTTTCATAGAATCTAATTTTCAGATGATTTTTTTGCATGGACTTCCATCATAACCCTCCCTCGTAAAATATATAAATAATCTGAAATGTTTCGTATCATTTCGAGCAGTCCTCGATTTAATTTGATTCTTTGACAGAAATTAGTATAAACTAGTGTATAAAATACTATGGTTTTTTGACCGAAACTTGCATTTCGAAAAGTTTTATAGAAGCTAATTTTCAGATGATTTTTTGCATGGACTTCAATCATAAACTTCCTTTGTAACATATATAAATGATATGAAAAGTTTCGTATCATTTGTAACAGTCCTCGATTTAATTTGACTTTTTGACTAAAACTAGTGTATAATATACTATGGTTTTTTGGCCGAAACATGCATTTCGAAAAGTTTCATAGAATCTAATTTTCAGATGATTTTCTGCATGGACTTCCATCATAACCTTCACTCGTAAAATAACATAATTATCTGAAAAGTTTTGTATCATTTCGAGCAGTCCTCGATTTAATTTGATTCTTTGACAGAAATTAGTTTAAACTAGTGTATAATATACTATAGTTTTTTGACCAAAAATTGCATTTCAAAAAGATTTATAGAATCTAATTTTAAAATTATTTTTTGCATGGACTTCCATCATAACCCCCCTTTGTAACATATATAAATGATCTGAAAAGTTTCGTATCATTTGGAACAGTCCTCGATTTAATTTGACTTTTTGACTAATACTAGTGTATAATATACTATGGTTTTCTGACCGAAACTTGCATTTCGAAAAGTTTCATAGAATCTAATTTTCAGATGATTTTTTGCATGGACTTCCATCATAACCTTCCCTGATAAAATAAAAAAATGATCTGAAAAGTTTCGTATCATTTGGAGCAGTCCTCGATATAATTTGATTTTTTGACCAATATTAGTATAAACTAATGTATAATATAATATAGTTTTTTGAACGAAACTTGCATTTCTATAAGTTTTATAGAAACAAATTTTCAGATGATTTTTTTGTATGGACTTTCATCATAACCTTCCCTCGTAAAATATAAAAATTATCGGAAAAGTCTCATATGATTTAGAGCAGTCCTCGATTTAATTTTATTCTTTGACCGAAATTAGTATAAACTAGTGTATAATATACTATAGTTTTTGGACCGAAACATGCATTTCAAAAAGTTTTATAGAAGCTAACTTTCAGGTGATTTTTTGCATGGACTTCTATCATAACAATCCTTTGTAACATATATAAATGATCTAAAAAGTTCCGTATCATTTGGAAAAGTCCTGGATTTAATTTGATTATTTGACTGAAACTAGTGTATAATATGCTATAGTTTTTTGACCGAATCTTGCATTTCAAAAAGTTTTATAGAAGCTAATTTTCAGATGATTTTTTGGATGGACTTCTATCTTAACCTTCCTTTGTAACATATATATATATATATATATATATATATATATATATATATATATATATATATATATATATATATATATGACCTGAAAAGTTTCGTATCATTTGGAACAGGCCTCGATTTAATTTGAATTTTTGATCGAAAAAAGTGTATAATATAATATAGTTTTTTGGACGAAACTTGCATTTCGAAAAGTTTCATAGAATCTAATTTTCAGATGATTTTTTGCATGGAATTCCATCAAAACCTTCCCTCGTAAAATATAAAAATTATCTGAAAAGGTTCGTATCATTTTGAGCAGTCCTTGATTTAATTTGATTCTTTGACAAAAATTAGTATAAACTAGTGTATAATATACTATAGTTTTTTTGACCGAAACTTGCATTATAAAAAGTTTTATAGAAGCTAATTTTCAGATTATTTTTTGCATGGACTTCCATCATAACCCCCCTTTGTAACATATATAAATGATCTAAAAAGTTTTGTATCATTTGGAACAGTCCTCGATTTAATTTGACTTTTTGAACAAAACTAGTGTATAATATACTATGGTTTTATGAATGAAATTTGCATTTCGAAAAGTTTCATAGAATCTAATTTTCAGATGATTGTTTTGCATGGACTTCCATCATAACCCTCCCTCGTAAAATATAAAAATGATCTGAAATGTTTCGTATCATTTCGAGCAGTCCTCGATTTAATTTTATTCTTTGACCGAAATTAGTATAAACTAGTGTATAAAATACTATGGTTTTTTGACCGAAACTTGCATTTCGAAAAGTTTTATAGAAGCTAATTTTCAGATGATTTTTTGCATGGACTTCAATCATAAACTTCCTTTGTAACATATATAAATTATATGAAAAGTTTCGTATCATTTGTAACAGTCCTCGATTTAATTTGACTTTTTGACTAAAACTAGTGTATAATATACTATGGTTTTTTGGCCGAAACTTGCATTTCGAAAAGTTTCATAGAATCTAATTTTCAGATGATTTTCTGCATGGACTTCCATCATAACCTTCACTCGTAAAATAAGATAATTATCTGAAAAGTTTCGTATCATTTCGAGCAGTCCTCGATTTAATTTGATTCTTTGACAGAAATTAGTTTAAACTAGTGTATAATATACTATAGTTTTTTGACCGAAACTTGCATTTCAAAAAGAGTTATAGAATCTAATTTTCAAATTATTTTTTGCATGGACTTCCATCATAACCCCCCTTTGTAACATATATAAATGATCTGAAATGTTTCGTATCATTTGGAACAGTCCTCGATTTAATTTGACTTTTTGACTAATACTAGTGTATAATATACTATGGTTTTCTGACCGAAACTTGCATTTTCGAAAAGTTTCATAGAATCTAATTTTCAGATGATTTTTTGCATGGACTTCCATCATAACCTTCCCTGATAAAATAAAAAAAATGATCTGAAAAGTTTCGTATCATTTGGAGCAGTCCTCGATATAATTTGATTTTTTGACCAATATTAGTATAAACTAATGTATAATATAATATAGTTTTTTGAACGAAACTTGCATTTCTATAAGTTTTATAGAAACAAATTTTCAGATGATTTTTTTGTATGGACTTTCATCATAACCTTCCCTCGTAAAATATAAAAATTATCGTAAAAGTCTCATATGATTTAGAGCAGTCCTCGATTTAATTTTATTCTTTGACCAAAATTAGTATAAACTAGTGTATAATATACTATAGTTTTTGGACCGAAACATGCATTTCAAAAAGTTTTATAGAAGCTAACTTTCAGGTGATTATTTGCATGGACTTCTATCATAACAATCCTTTGTAACATATATAAATGATCTAAAAAGTTCTGTATCATTTGGAAAAGTCATCGATTTAATTTGACTTTTTGACTGAAACTAGTGTATAATATGCTATAGTTTTTTGACCGAATCTTGCATTTCAAAAAGTTTTATAGAAGCTAATTTTCAGATTATTTTTTGGATGGACTTCTATCTTAACCTTCCTTTGTAACATATATAGATGACCTAAAAAGTTTCGTATCATTTGGAACAGTCCTCGATTTAATTTGAATTTTTGATCGAAAAAAGTGTATAATATAATATGGTTTTTTGGCCGAAACTTGCATTTCAAAAAGTTTCATAGAATCTAATTTTCAGATGATTTTTTGCATTGACTTCCATCAAAACCTTCCCTCGTAAAGTATAAAAATTATCTGAAAAGTTTCGTATCATTTCGAGCAGTCCTCGATTTAATTTTATTCTTTGGCAAAAATTAGTATAAACTAGTGTATAATATACTATAGTTTTTTGACCGAAACTTGCATTTCAAAAAGTTTTATAGAAGCTAATTTTCAGATTATTTTTTGCATGGACTTCCATCATAACCCCCCTTTGTAACATATATAAATGATCTGAAAAGTTTCGTATCATTTGGAACAGTCCTCGATTTAATTTGACTTTTTGAACCAAACTAGTGTATAATATACTATGGTTTTTTGAACAAAATTTGCATTTCGAAAAGTTTCATAGAATCTAATTTTCAGATGATTTTTTTGCATGGACGTCCATCATAACCTTCCCTAGTAAAATATAAAAATGATCTGAAATGTTTCGTATCATTTCGAGCAGTCCTCGATTTAATTTGATTCTTTGACCGAAATTAGTATAAACTAGTGTATAAAATACTATGGTTTTTTGACCGAAACTTGCATTTCGAAAAGTTTTATAGAAGCTAATTTTCAGATGATTTTTTGCATGGACTTCAATCATAAACTTCCTTTGTAACATATATAAATGATATGAAAAGTTTCGTATCATTTGGAACAGTCCTCGATTTAATTTGACTTTTTGACTAAAACTAGTGTATAATATACTATGGTTTTTTGGCCGAAACTTGCATTTCGAAAAGTTTCATAGAATCTAATTTTCAGATGATTTTCTGCATGGACTTCCATCATAACCTTCACTCGTAAAATAACATAATTATCTGAAAAGTTTCGTATCATTTCGAGCAGTCCTCGATTTAATTTGATTCTTTGACAGAAATTAGTATAAACTAGTGTATAATATACTATAGTTTTTTGACCGAAACATTCATTTCAAAAAGATTTATAGAATCTAATTTTCAAATTATTTTTTGCATGGACTTCCATCATAACCCCCCTTTGTAACATATATAAATGATCTGAAAAGTTTCGTATCATTTGGAACAGTCCTCGATTTAATTTGACTTTTTGACTAATACTAGTGTATAATATACTATGGTTTTCTGACCGAAACATGCATTTCGAAAAGTTTCATAGAATCTAATTTTCAGATGATTTTTTGCATGGACTTCCATCATAACCTTCCCTGATAAAATAAAAAAATGATCTGAAAAGTTTCGTATCATTTGGAGCAGTCCTCGATATAATTTGATTTTTTGACCAATATTAGTATAAACTAATGTATAATATAATATAGTTTTTTGAACGAAACTTGCATTTCTATAAGTTTTATAGAAACAAATTTTCAGATGATTTTTTTGTATGGACTTTCATCATAACCTTCCCTCGTAAAATATAAAAATTATCGGAAAAGTCTCATATGATTTAGAGCAGTCCTCGATTTAATTTTATTCTTTGACCGAAATTAGTATAAACTAGTGTATAATATACTATAGTTTTTGGACCGAAACATGCATTTCAAAAAGTTTTATAGAAGCTAACTTTCAGGTGATTTTTTGCATGGACTTCTATCATAACAATCCTTTGTAACATATATAAATGATCTTAAAAGTTCCGTATCATTTGGAAAAGTCCTGGATTTAATTTGACTATTTGACTGAAACTAGTGTATAATATGCTATAGTTTTTTGACCGAATCTTGCATTTCAAAAAGTTTTATAGAAGCTAATTTTCAGATGATTTTTTGGATGGACTTCTATCTTAACCTTCCTTTGTAACATATATATATATATATATATATATATATATATATATATATATATATATATATATATATATGACCTGAAAAGTTTCGTATCATTTGGAACAGGCCTCGATTTAATTTGAATTTTTGATCGAAAAAAGTGTATAATATACTATAGTTTTTTGGACGAAACTTGCATTTCGAAAAGTTTCATAGAATCTAATTTTCAGATGATTTTTTGCATGGACTTCCATCAAAACCTTCCCTCGTAAAATATAAAAATTATCTGAAAAGTTTCGTATCATTTCGAGCAGTCCTTGATTTAATTTGATTCTTTGACAAAAATTAGTATAAACTAGTGTATAATATACTATAGTTTTTTTGACCGAAACTTGCATTATAAAAAGTTTTATAGAAGCTAATTTTCAGATTATTTTTTGCATGGACTTCCATCATAACCCCCCTTTGTAACATATATAAATGATCTATAAAGTTTTGTATCATTTGGAACAGTCCTCGATTTAATTTGACTTTTTGAACAAAACTAGTGTATAATATACTATGGTTTTATGAATGAAATTTGCATTTCGAAAAGTTTCATAGAATCTAATTTTCAGATGATTTTTTTGCATGGACTTCCATCATAACCCTCCCTCGTAAAATATAAAAATGATCTGAAATGTTTCGTATCATTTCGAGCAGTCCTCGATTTAATTTGATTCTTTGACCGAAATTAGTATAAACTAGTGTATAAAATACTATGGTTTTTTGACCGAAACTTGCATTTCGAAAAGTTTTATAGAAGCTAATTTTCAGATGATTTTTTGCATGGACTTCAATCATAAACTTCCTTTGTAACATATATAAATTATATGAAAAGTTTCGTATCATTTGTAACAGTCCTCGATTTAATTTGACTTTTTGACTAAAACTAGTGTATAATATACTATGGTTTTTTGGCCGAAACTTGCATTTCGAAAAATTTCATAGAATCTAATTTTCAGATGATTTTCTGCATGGACTTCCGTCATAACCTTCACTCGTAAAATAAGATAATTATCTGAAAAGTTTCGTATCATTTCGAGCAGTCCTCGATTTAATTTGATTCTTTGACAGAAATTAGTTTAAACTAGTGTATAATATACTATAGTTTTTTGACCGAAACTTGCATTTCAAAAAGATTTATAGAATCTAATTTTCAAATTATTTTTTGCATGGACTTCCATCATAACCCCCCTTTGTAACATATATAAATGATCTGAAAAGTTTCGTATCATTTGGAACAGTCCTCGATTTAATTTGACTTTTTGACTAATACTAGTGTATAATATACTATGGTTTTCTGACCGAAACTTGCATTTTCGAAAAGTTTCATAGAATCTAATTTTCAGATGATTTTTTGCATGGACTTCCATCATAACCTTCCCTGATAAAATAAAAAAAATGATCTGAAAAGTTTCGTATCATTTGGAGCAGTCCTCGATATAATTTGATTTTTTGACCAATATTAGTATAAACTAATGTATAATATACTATAGTTTTTTGAACGAAACTTTCATTTCTATAAGTTTTATAGAAACAAATTTTCAGATGATTTTTTTGTTTGGACTTTCATCATAACCTTCCCTCGTAAAATATAAAAATTATCGGAAAAGTCTCATATGATTTAGAGCAGTCCTCGATTTAATTTTATTCTTTGACCGAAATTAGTATAAACTAGTGTATAATATACTATAGTTTTTGGACCGAAACATGCATTTCAAAAAGTTTTATAGAAGCTAACTTTCAGGTGATTTTTTGCATGGACTTCTATCATAACAATCCTTTGTAACATATATAAATGATCTAAAAAGTTCCGTATCATTTGGAAAAGTCATCGATTTAATTTGACTTTTTGACTGAAACTAGTGTATAATATGCTATAGTTTTTTGACCGAATCTTGCATTTCAAAAAGTTTTATAGAAGCTAATTTTCAGATTATTTTTTGGATGGACTTCTATCTTAACCTTCCTTTGTAACATATATAGATGACCTAAAAAGTTTTGTATCATTTGGAACAGTCCTCGATTTAATTTGAATTTTTGATCGAAAAAAGTGTATAATATAATATGGTTTTTTGGCCGAAACTTGCATTTCGAAAAGTTTCATAGAATCTAATTTTCAGATGATTTTTTGCATTGACTTCCATCAAAACCTTCCCTCGTAAAGTATAAAAATTATCTGAAAAGTTTCGTATCATTTCGAGCAGTCCTCGATTTAATTTTATTCTTTGGCAAAAATTAGTATAAACTAGTGTATAATATACTATAGTTTTTTGACCGAAACTTGCATTTCAAAAAGTTTTATAGAAGCTAATTTTCAGATTATTTTTTGCATGGACTTCCATCATAACCCCCCTTTGTAACATATATAAATGATCTGAAAAGTTTCGTATCATTTGGAACAGTCCTCGATTTAATTTGACTTTTTGAACCAAACTAGTGTATAATATACTATGGTTTTTTGAACAAAATTTGCATTTCGAAAAGTTTCATAGAATCTAATCTTCAGATGATTTTTTTGCATGGACTTCCATCATAACCTTCCCTAGTAAAATATAAAAATGATCTGAAATGTTTCGTATCATTTCGAGCAGTCCTCGATTTAATTTGATTCTTTGACCGAAATTAGTATAAACTAGTGTATAAAATACTATGGTTTTTTGACCGAAACTTGCATTTCGAAAAGTTTTATAGAAGCTAATTTTCAGATGATTTTTTGCATGGACTTCAATCATAAACTTCCTTTGTAACATATATAAATGATATGAAAAGTTTCGTATCATTTGGAACAGTCCTCGATTTAATTTGACTTTTTGACTAAAACTAGTGTATAATATACTATGGTTTTTTGGCCGAAACTTGCATTTCGAAAAGTTTCATAGAATCTAATTTTCAGATGATTTTCTGCATGGACTTCCATCATAACCTTCACTCGTAAAATAACATAATTATCTGAAAAGTTTCGTATCATTTCGAGCAGTCCTCGATTTAATTTGATTCTTTGACAGAAATTAGTATAAACTAGTGTATAATATACTATAGTTTTTTGACCGAAACTTGCATTTCAAAAAGATTTATAGAATCTAATTTTCAAATTATTTTTTGCATGGACTTCCATCATAACCCCCCTTTGTAACATATATAAATGATCTGAAAAGTTTCGTATCATTTGGAACAGTCCTCGATTTAATTTGACTTTTTGACTAATACTAGTGTATAATATACTATGGTTTTCTGACCGAAACTTGCATTTTCGAAAAGTTTCATAGAATCTAATTTTCAGATGATTTTTTGCATGGACTTCCATCATAACCTTCCCTGATAAAATAAAAAAAATGATCTGAAAAGTTTCGTATCATTTGGAGCAGTCCTCGATATAATTTGATTTTTTGACCAATATTAGTATAAACTAATGTATAATATACTATAGTTTTTTGAACGAAACTTTCATTTCTATAAGTTTTATAGAAACAAATTTTCAGATGATTTTTTTGTATGGACTTTCATCATAACCTTCCCTCGTAAAATATAAAAATTATCGGAAAAGTCTCATATGATTTAGAGCAGTCCTCGATTTAATTTTATTCTTTGACCGAAATTAGTATAAACTAGTGTATAATATACTATAGTTTTTGGACCGAAACATGCATTTCAAAAAGTTTTATAGAAGCTAACTTTCAGGTGATTTTTTGCATGGACTTCTATCATAACAATCCTTTGTAACATATATAAATGATCTAAAAAGTTCCGTATCATTTGGAAAAGTCATCGATTTAATTTGACTTTTTGACTGAAACTAGTTTATAATATGCTATAGTTTTTTGACCGAATCTTGCATTTCAAAAAGTTTTATAGAAGCTAATTTTCAGATTATTTTTTGGATGGACTTTTATCTTAACCTTCCTTTGTAACATATATAGATGACCTAAAAAGTTTTGTATCATTTGGAACAGTCCTCGATTTAATTTGAATTTTTGATCGAAAAAAGTGTATAATATAATATGGTTTTTTGGCCGAAACTTGCATTTCGAAAAGTTTCATAGAATCTAATTTTCAGATGATTTTTTGCATTGACTTCCATCAAAACCTTCCCTCGTAAAGTATAAAAATTATCTGAAAAGTTTCGTATCATTTCGAGCAGTCCTCGATTTAATTTTATTCTTTGGCAAAAATTAGTATAAACTAGTGTATAATATACTATAGTTTTTTGACCGAAACTTGCATTTCAAAAAGTTTTATAGAAGCTAATTTTCAGATTATTTTTTGCATGGACTTCCATCATAACCCCCCTTTGTAACATATATAAATGATCTGAAAAGTTTCGTATCATTTGGAACAGTCCTCGATTTAATTTGACTTTTTGAACCAAACTAGTGTATAATATACTATGGTTTTTTGAACAAAATTTGCATTTCGAAAAGTTTCATAGAATCTAATCTTCAGATGATTTTTTTGCATGGACTTCCATCATAACCTTCCCTAGTAAAATATAAAAATGATCTGAAATGTTTCGTATCATTTCGAGCAGTCCTCGATTTAATTTGATTCTTTGACCGAAATTAGTATAAACTAGTGTATAAAATACTATGGTTTTTTGACCGAAACTTGCATTTCGAAAAGTTTTATAGAAGCTAATTTTCAGATGATTTTTTGCATGGACTTCAATCATAAACTTCCTTTGTAACATATATAAATGATATGAAAAGTTTCGTATCATTTGGAACAGTCCTCGATTTAATTTGACTTTTTGACTAAAACTAGTGTATAATATACTATGGTTTTTTGGCCGAAACTTGCATTTCGAAAAGTTTCATAGAATCTAATTTTCAGATGATTTTCTGCATGGACTTCCATCATAACCTTCACTCATAAAATAATATAATTATCTGAAAAGTTTCGTATCATTTCGAGCAGTCCTCGATTTAATTTGATTCTTTGACAGAAATTAGTATAAACTAGTGTATAATATACTATAGTTTTTTGACCGAAACTTGCATTTCAAAAAGATTTATAGAATCTAATTTTCAAATTATTTTTTGCATGGACTTCCATCATAACCCCCCTTTGTAACATATATAAATGATCTGAAAAGTTTCGTATCATTTGGAACAGTCCTCGATTTAATTTGACTTTTTGACTAATACTAGTGTATAATATACTATGGTTTTCTGACCGAAACTTGCATTTTCGAAAAGTTTCATAGAATCTAATTTTCAGATGATTTTTTGCATGGACTTCCATCATAACCTTCCCTGATAAAATAAAAAAAATGATCTGAAAAGTTTCGTATCATTTGGAGCAGTCCTCGATATAATTTGATTTTTTGACCAATATTAGTATAAACTAATGTATAATATACTATAGTTTTTTGAACGAAACTTTCATTTCTATAAGTTTTATAGAAACAAATTTTCAGATGATTTTTTTGTATGGACTTTCATCATAACCTTCCCTCGTAAAATATAAAAATTATCGGAAAAGTCTCATATGATTTAGAGCAGTCCTCGATTTAATTTTATTCTTTGACCGAAATTAGTATAAACTAGTGTATAATATACTATAGTTTTTGGACCGAAACATGCATTTCAAAAAGTTTTATAGAAGCTAACTTTCAGGTGATTTTTTGCATGGACTTCTATCATAACAATCCTTTGTAACATATATAAATGATCTAAAAAGTTCCGTATCATTTGGAAAAGTCATCGATTTAATTTGACTTTTTGACTGAAACTAGTTTATAATATGCTATAGTTTTTTGACCGAATCTTGCATTTCAAAAAGTTTTATAGAAGCTAATTTTCAGATTATTTTTTGGATGGACTTTTATCTTAACCTTCCTTTGTAACATATATAGATGACCTAAAAAGTTTTGTATCATTTGGAACAGTCCTCGATTTAATTTGAATTTTTGATCGAAAAAAGTGTATAATATAATATGGTTTTTTGGCCGAAACTTGCATTTCGAAAAGTTTCATAGAATCTAATTTTCAGATGATTTTTTGCATTGACTTCCATCAAAACCTTCCCTCGTAAAGTATAAAAATTATCTGAAAAGTTTCGTATCATTTCGAGCAGTCCTCGATTTAATTTTATTCTTTGGCAAAAATTAGTATAAACTAGTGTATAATATACTATAGTTTTTTGACCGAAACTTGCATTTCAAAAAGTTTTATAGAAGCTAATTTTCAGATTATTTTTTGCATGGACTTCCATCATAACCCCCCTTTGTAACATATATAAATGATCTGAAAAGTTTCGTATCATTTGGAACAGTCCTCGATTTAATTTGACTTTTTGAACCAAACTAGTGTATAATATACTATGGTTTTTTGAACAAAATTTGCATTTCGAAAAGTTTCATAGAATCTAATCTTCAGATGATTTTTTTGCATGGACTTCCATCATAACCTTCCCTAGTAAAATATAAAAATGATCTGAAATGTTTCGTATCATTTCGAGCAGTCCTCGATTTAATTTGATTCTTTGACCGAAATTAGTATAAACTAGTGTATAAAATACTATGGTTTTTTGACCGAAACTTGCATTTCGAAAAGTTTTATAGAAGCTAATTTTCAGATGATTTTTTGCATGGACTTCAATCATAAACTTCCTTTGTAACATATATAAATGATATGAAAAGTTTCGTATCATTTGGAACAGTCCTCGATTTAATTTGACTTTTTGACTAAAACTAGTGTATAATATACTATGGTTTTTTGGCCGAAACTTGCATTTCGAAAAGTTTCATAGAATCTAATTTTCAGATGATTTTCTGCATGGACTTCCATCATAACCTTCACTCATAAAATAATATAATTATCTGAAAAGTTTCGTATCATTTCGAGCAGTCCTCGATTTAATTTGATTCTTTGACAGAAATTAGTATAAACTAGTGTATAATATACTATAGTTTTTTGACCGAAACTTGCATTTCAAAAAGATTTATAGAATCTAATTTTCAAATTATTTTTTGCATGGACTTCCATCATAACCCCCCTTTGTAACATATATAAATGATCTGAAAAGTTTCGTATCATTTGGAACAGTCCTCGATTTAATTTGACTTTTTGACTAATACTAGTGTATAATATACTATGGTTTTCTGACCGAAACTTGCATTTCGAAAAGTTTCATAGAATCTAATTTTTAGATGATTTTTTGCATGGACTTCCATCATAACCTTCCCTGATAAAATAAAAAAATGATCTGAAAAGTTTCGTATCATTTGGAGCAGTCCTCGATATAATTTGATATTTTGACCAATATTAGTATAAACTAATGTATAATATAATATAGTTTTTTGAACGAAACTTGCATTTCTATAAGTTTTATAGAAACAAATTTTCAGATGATTTTTTTGTATGGACTTTCATCATAACCTTCCCTCGTAAAATATAAAAATTATCGGAAAAGTCTCATATGATTTAGAGCAGTCCTCGATTTAATTTTATTCTTTGACCGAAATTAGTATAAACTAGTATATAATATACTATAGTTTTTTGACCGAAACATGCATTTCAAAAAGTTTTATAGAAGCTAACTTTCAGTGATTTTTTGCATGGACTTCTATCATAACAATCCTTTGTAACATATATAAATGATCTAAAAAGTTCCGTATCATTTGAAAAAGTCCTCGATTTAATTTGACTTTTTGACTGAAACTAGTGTATAATATGCTATAGTTTTTTGACCGAATCTTGCATTTCAAAAAGTTTTATAGAAGCTAATTTTCAGATAATTTTTTGGATGGACTTCTATCTTAACCTTCCTTTGTAACATATATAAATAACCTAAAAAGTTTCGTATCATTTGGAACAGTCCTCGATTTAATTTGAATTTTTGATCGAAAAAAGTGTATAATATACTATGGTTTTTTGGCCGAAACTTGCATTTCGAAAAGTTTCATAGAATCTAATTTTCATATGATTTTTTGCATTGACTTCCATCAAAACCTTCCCTCGTAAAGTATAAAAATTATCTGAAATGTTTCGAATCATTTCGAGCAGTCCTCGATTTAATTTTATTCTTTGGCAAAAATTAGTATAAACTAGTGTATAATATACTATAGTTTTTTGACCGAAACTTGCATTTCAAAAAGTTTTATAGAAGCTAATTTTCAGATTATTTTTTTGCATGGACTTCCATCATAACCCCCCTTTGTAACATATATAAATGATCTGAAAAGTTTCGTATCATTTGGAACAGTCCTCGATTTAATTTGACTTTTTGAACAAAACTAGTGTATAATATACTATGGTTTTTTGAACGAAATTTGCATTTCGAAAAGTTTCATAGAATCTAATCTTCAGATGATTTTTTTGCATGGACTTCCATCATAACCTTCCCTAGTAAAATATAAAAATGATCTGAAATGTTTCGTATCATTTCGAGCAGTCCTCGATTTAATTTGATTCTTTGACCGAAATTAGTATAAACTAGTGTATAAAATACTATGGTTTTTTGACCGAAACTTGCATTTCGAAAAGTTTTATAGAAGCTAATTTTCAGATGATTTTTTGCATGGACTTCAATCATAAATTCCTTTGTAACATATATAAATGATATGAAAAGTTTCGTATCATTTGGAACAGTCCTCGATTTAATTTGACTTTTTGACTAATACTAGTGTATAATAAACTATGGTTTTCTGACCGAAACTTGCATTTCGAAAAGTTTCATAGAATCTAATTTTCAGATGATTCTTTGCATGGACTTCCATCATAACCTTCCCTCATAAAATAAAAAAATGATCTGAAAAGTTTCATATCATTTGGAGCAGTCCTCGATATAATTTGATTTTTTGACCAATATTAGTATAAAGTAATGTATAATATACTATAGTTTTTTGACCGAAACTTGCATTTCTAAAAGTTTTATAGAAACAAATTTTCAGATGATTTTTTTGTATGGACTTTCATCATAACCTTCCCTCGTAAAATATAAAAATTATCGCAAAAGTCTCATATGATTTAGAGCAGTCCTCGATTTAATTTTATTCTTTGACCGAAATTAGTATAAACTAGTGTATAATATACTATAGTTTTTTGACCGAAACATGCATTTCAAAAAGTTTTATAGAAGCTAAGTTTCAGATGATTTTTTGCATGGACTTCTATCATAACCATCCTTTGTAACATATATAAATGATCTAAAAAGTTCCGTATCATTTGGAAAAGTCCTCGATTTAATTTGACTTTTTGACTGAAACTAGTGTATAATATGCTATAGTTTTTTGACCGAATCTTGCATTTCAAAAAGTTCTATAGAAGCTAATTTTCCGATGATTTTTTGGATGGACTTCTATCTTAACCTTCCTTTGTAACATATATAGATGACCTGAAAAGTTTCGTATCATTTGGAACAGGCCTCTATTTAATTTGAATTTTTGATCGAAAAAAGTGTATAATATACTATGGTTTTTTGGACGAAACTTTCATTTCGAAAAGTTTCATAGAATCTAATTTTCAGATGATTTTTTGCATGGACTTCCATCAAAACCTTCCCTCGTAAAAAATAAAAATTATCTGAAAAGTTTCGTATCATTTCGAGCTGTCCTCGATTTAATTTGATTCTTTGACAAAAATTAGTATAAACTAGTGTATAATATACTATAGTTTTTTTACCGTAACTTGCATTTCAAAAAGTTTTATAGAAGCTAATTTTCAGATTATTTTTTGCATGGACTTCCATCATAACCCCCCTTTGTAACATATATAAATGATCTGAAAAGTTTCGTATCATTTGGAACAGTCCTCGATTTAATTTGACTTTTTGAACAAAACTAGTGTATAATATACTATGGTTTTTTGAACGAAATTTGCATTTCGAAAAGTTTCATAGAATCTAATTTTCAGATGATTTTTTTGCATGGACTTCCATCATAACCTTCCCTAGTAAAATATAAAAATGATCTGAAATGTTTCGTATCATTTCGAGCAGTCCTCGATTTAATTTGATTCTTTGACCGAAATTAGTATAAACTAGTGTATAAAATACTATGGTTTTTTGACCGAAACTTGCATTTCGAAAAGTTTTATAGAAGCTAATTTTCAGATGATTTTTTGCATGGACTTCAATCATAAACTTCCTTTGTAACATATATAAATGATATGAAAAGTTTCGTATCATTTGGAACAGTCCTCGATTTAATTTGACTTTTTGACTAAAACTAGTGTATAATATACTATGGTTTTTTGGCCGAAACTTGCATTTCGAAAAGTTTTATAGAATCTAATTTTCAGATGATTTTTTGCATGGACTTCCATCAAAACCTTCAATCGTAAAATATAAAAATTATCTGAAAAGTTTCGTATCATTTCGAGCAGTCCTCGATTTAATTTGATTCTTTGACAAAAATTAGTATAAACTAGTGTATAATATACTATAGTTTTTTTACCGAAACTTGCATTTCAAAAAGTTTTATAGAAGCTAATTTTCAGATTATTTTTTGCATGGACTTCCATCATAACCCCCCTTTGTAACATATATAAATGATCTGAAAAGTTTCGTATCATTTGGAACAGTCCTCGATTTAATTTGACTTTTTGAACAAAACTAGTGTATAATATACTATGGTTTTTTGAACGAAATTTGCATTTCGAAAAGTTTCATAGAATCTAATTTTCAGATGATTTTTTTTGCATGGACTTCCATCATAACCTTCCCTAGTAAAATATAAAAATGATCTGAAATGTTTCGTATCATTTCGAGCAGTCCTCGATTTAATTTGATTCTTTGACCGAAATTAGTATAAACTAGTGTATAAAATACTATGGTTTTTTGACCGAAACTTGCATTTCGAAAAGTTTTATAGAAGCTAATTTTCAGATGATTTTTTGCATGGACTTCAATCATAAACTTCCTTTGTAACATATATATATGATATGAAAAGTTTCGTATCATTTGGCACAGTCCTCGATTTAATTTGACTTTTTGACTAAAACTAGTGTATAATATACTATGGTTTTTTGGCCGAAACTTGCATTTCAAAAAGTTTCATAGAATCTAATTTTCAGATGATTTTCTGCATGGACTTCCATAATAACCTTCACTCGTAAAATAACATAATTATCTGAAATGTTTCGTATCATTTCGAGCAGTCCTCGATTTAATTTGATTCTTTGACCGAAATTAGTATAAACTAGTGTATAAAATACTATGGTTTTTTGACCGAAACTTGCATTTCGAAAAGTTTTATAGAAGCTAATTTTCAGATGATTTTTTGCATGGACTTCAATCATAAACTTCCTTTGTAACATATATAAATGATATGAAAAGTTTCGTATCATTTGGAACAGTCCTCGATTTAATTTGACTTTTTGACTAATACTAGTGTATAATAAACTATGATTTTCTGACCGAAACATGCATTTCGAAAAGTTTCATAGAATCTAATTTTCAGATGATTCTTTGCATGGACTTCCATCATAACCTTCCCTCATAAAATAAAAAAATGATCTGAAAAGTTTCATATCATTTGGAGCAATCCTCGATATAATTTGATTTTTTGACCAATATTAGTATAAAGTAATGTATAATATACTATAGTTTTTTGACCGAAACTTGCATTTCTAAAAGTTTTATAGAAACAAATTTTCAGATGATTTTTTTGTATGGACTTTCATCATAACCTTCCCTCGTAAAATATAAAAATTATCGGAAAAGTCTCATATGATTTAGAGCAGTCCTCGATTTAATTTTATTCTTTGACCGAAATTAGTATAAACTAGTGTATAATATATTATAGTTTTTTGACCGAAACATGCATTTCAAAAAGTTTTATAGAAGCTAAGTTTCAGATGATTTTTTGCATGGACTTCTATCACAACCATCCTTTGTAACATATATAAATGATCTAAAAAGTTCCGTATCATTTGGAAAAGTCCTCGATTTAATTTGACTTTTTGACTGAAACTAGTGTATAATATGCTATAGTTTTTTGACCGAATCTTGCATTTCAAAAAGTTCTATAGAAGCTAATTTTCAGATGATTTTTTGGATGGACTTCTATCTTAACCTTCCTTTGTAACATATATAAATAACCTAAAAAGTTTCGTATCATTTGGAACAGTCCTCGATTTAATTTGAATTTTTGATCGAAAAAAGTGTATAATATACTATGGTTTTTTGGCCGAAACTTGCATTTCGAAAAGTTTCATAGAATCTAATTTTCATATGATTTTTTGCATTGACTTCCATCAAAACCTTCCCTCGTAAAGTATAAAAATTATCTGAAATGTTTCGAATCATTTCGAGCAGTCCTCGATTTAATTTTATTCTTTGGCAAAAATTAGTATAAACTAGTGTATAATATACTATAGTTTTTTGACCGAAACTTGCATTTCAAAAAGTTTTATAGAAGCTAATTTTCAGATTATTTTTTTGCATGGACTTCCATCATAACCCCCCTTTGTAACATATATAAATGATCTGAAAAGTTTCGTATCATTTGGAACAGTCCTCGATTTAATTTGACTTTTTGAACAAAACTAGTGTATAATATACTATGGTTTTTTGAACGAAATTTGCATTTCGAAAAGTTTCATAGAATCTAATCTTCAGATGATTTTTTTGCATGGACTTCCATCATAACCTTCCCTAGTAAAATATAAAAATGATCTGAAATGTTTCGTATCATTTCGAGCAGTCCTCGATTTAATTTGATTCTTTGACCGAAATTAGTATAAACTAGTGTATAAAATACTATGGTTTTTTGACCGAAACTTGCATTTCGAAAAGTTTTATAGAAGCTAATTTTCAGATGATTTTTTGCATGGACTTCAATCATAAACTTCCTTTGTAACATATATAAATGATATGAAAAGTTTCGTATCATTTGGAACAGTCCTCGATTTAATTTGACTTTTTGACTAATACTAGTGTATAATAAACTATGGTTTTCTGACCGAAACTTGCATTTCGAAAAGTTTCATAGAATCTAATTTTCAGATGATTCTTTGCATGGACTTCCATCATAACCTTCCCTCATAAAATAAAAAAATGATCTGAAAAGTTTCATATCATTTGGAGCAGTCCTCGATATAATTTGATTTTTTGACCAATATTAGTATAAAGTAATGTATAATATACTATAGTTTTTTGACCGAAACTTGCATTTCTAAAAGTTTTATAGAAACAAATTTTCAGATGATTTTTTTGTATGGACTTTCATCATAACCTTCCCTCGTAAAATATAAAAATTATCGCAAAAGTCTCATATGATTTAGAGCAGTCCTCGATTTAATTTTATTCTTTGACCGAAATTAGTATAAACTAGTGTATAATATACTATAGTTTTTTGACCGAAACATGCATTTCAAAAAGTTTTATAGAAGCTAAGTTTCAGATGATTTTTTGCATGGACTTCTATCATAACCATCCTTTGTAACATATATAAATGATCTAAAAAGTTCCGTATCATTTGGAAAAGTCCTCGATTTAATTTGACTTTTTGACTGAAACTAGTGTATAATATGCTATAGTTTTTTGACCGAATCTTGCATTTCAAAAAGTTCTATAGAAGCTAATTTTCCGATGATTTTTTGGATGGACTTCTATCTTAACCTTCCTTTGTAACATATATAGATGACCTGAAAAGTTTCGTATCATTTGGAACAGGCCTCTATTTAATTTGAATTTTTGATCGAAAAAAGTGTATAATATACTATGGTTTTTTGGACGAAACTTTCATTTCGAAAAGTTTCATAGAATCTAATTTTCAGATGATTTTTTGCATGGACTTCCATCAAAACCTTCCCTCGTAAAAAATAAAAATTATCTGAAAAGTTTCGTATCATTTCGAGCTGTCCTCGATTTAATTTGATTCTTTGACAAAAATTAGTATAAACTAGTGTATAATATACTATAGTTTTTTTACCGAAACTTGCATTTCAAAAAGTTTTATAGAAGCTAATTTTCAGATTATTTTTTGCATGGACTTCCATCATAACCCCCCTTTGTAACATATATAAATGATCTGAAAAGTTTCGTATCATTTGGAACAGTCCTCGATTTAATTTGACTTTTTGAACAAAACTAGTGTATAATATACTATGGTTTTTTGAACGAAATTTGCATTTCGAAAAGTTTCATAGAATCTAATTTTCAGATGATTTTTTTGCATGGACTTCCATCATAACCTTCCCTAGTAAAATATAAAAATGATCTGAAATGTTTCGTATCATTTCGAGCAGTCCTCGATTTAATTTGATTCTTTGACCGAAATTAGTATAAACTAGTGTATAAAATACTATGGTTTTTTGACCGAAACTTGCATTTCGAAAAGTTTTATAGAAGCTAATTTTCAGATGATTTTTTGCATGGACTTCAATCATAAACTTCCTTTGTAACATATATAAATGATATGAAAAGTTTCGTATCATTTGGAACAGTCCTCGATTTAATTTGACTTTTTGACTAAAACTAGTGTATAATATACTATGGTTTTTTGGCCGAAACTTGCATTTCGAAAAGTTTTATAGAATCTAATTTTCAGGTGATTTTTTGCATGGACTTCCATCAAAACCTTCACTCGTAAAATATAAAAATTATCTGAAAAGTTTCGTATCATTTCGAGCAGTCCTCGATTTAATTTGATTCTTTGACAAAAATTAGTATAAACTAGTGTATAATATACTATAGTTTTTTTACCGAAACTTGCATTTCAAAAAGTTTTATAGAAGCTAATTTTCAGATTATTTTTTGCATGGACTTCCATCATAACCCCCCTTTGTAACATATATAAATGATCTGAAAAGTTTCGTATCATTTGGAACAGTCCTCGATTTAATTTGACTTTTTGAACAAAACTAGTGTATAATATACTATGGTTTTTTGAACGAAATTTGCATTTCGAAAAGTTTCATAGAATCTAATTTTCAGATGATTTTTTTTGCATGGACTTCCATCATAACCTTCCCTAGTAAAATATAAAAATGATCTGAAATGTTTCGTATCATTTCGAGCAGTCCTCGATTTAATTTGATTCTTTGACCGAAATTAGTATAAACTAGTGTATAAAATACTATGGTTTTTTGACCGAAACTTGCATTTCGAAAAGTTTTATAGAAGCTAATTTTCAGATGATTTTTTGCATGGACTTCAATCATAAACTTCCTTTGTAACATATATATATGATATGAAAAGTTTCGTATCATTTGGCACAGTCCTCGATTTAATTTGACTTTTTGACTAAAACTAGTGTATAATATACTATGGTTTTTTGGCCGAAACTTGCATTTCAAAAAGTTTCATAGAATCTAATTTTCAGATGATTTTCTGCATGGACTTCCATAATAACCTTCACTCGTAAAATAACATAATTATCTGAAATGTTTCGTATCATTTCGAGCAGTCCTCGATTTAATTTGATTCTTTGACCGAAATTAGTATAAACTAGTGTATAAAATACTATGGTTTTTTGACCGAAACTTGCATTTCGAAAAGTTTTATAGAAGCTAATTTTCAGATGATTTTTTGCATGGACTTCAATCATAAACTTCCTTTGTAACATATATAAATGATATGAAAAGTTTCGTATCATTTGGAACAGTCCTCGATTTAATTTGACTTTTTGACTAATACTAGTGTATAATAAACTATGGTTTTCTGACCGAAACATGCATTTCGAAAAGTTTCATAGAATCTAATTTTCAGATGATTCTTTGCATGGACTTCCATCATAACCTTCCCTCATAAAATAAAAAAATGATCTGAAAAGTTTCATATCATTTGGAGCAGTCCTCGATATAATTTGATTTTTTGACCAATATTAGTATAAAGTAATGTATAATATACTATAGTTTTTTGACCGAAACTTGCATTTCTAAAAGTTTTATAGAAACAAATTTTCAGATGATTTTTTTGTATGGACTTTCATCATAACCTTCCCTCGTAAAATATAAAAATTATCGGAAAAGTCTCATATGATTTAGAGCAGTCCTCGATTTAATTTTATTCTTTGACCGAAATTAGTATAAACTAGTGTATAATATATTATAGTTTTTTGACCGAAACATGCATTTCAAAAAGTTTTATAGAAGCTAAGTTTCAGATGATTTTTTGCATGGACTTCTATCACAACCATCCTTTGTAACATATATAAATGATCTAAAAAGTTCCGTATCATTTGGAAAAGTCCTCGATTTAATTTGACTTTTTGACTGAAACTAGTGTATAATATGCTATAGTTTTTTGACCGAATCTTGCATTTCAAAAAGTTCTATAGAAGCTAATTTTCAGATGATTTTTTGGATGGACTTCTATCTTAACCTTCCTTTGTAACATATATAAATAACCTAAAAAGTTTCGTATCATTTGGAACAGTCCTCGATTTAATTTGAATTTTTGATCGAAAAAAGTGTATAATATACTATGGTTTTTTGGCCGAAACTTGCATTTCGAAAAGTTTCATAGAATCTAATTTTCATATGATTTTTTGCATTGACTTCCATCAAAACCTTCCCTCGTAAAGTATAAAAATTATCTGAAATGTTTCGAATCATTTCGAGCAGTCCTCGATTTAATTTTATTCTTTGGCAAAAATTAGTATAAACTAGTGTATAATATACTATAGTTTTTTGACCGAAACTTGCATTTCAAAAAGTTTTATAGAAGCTAATTTTCAGATTATTTTTTTGCATGGACTTCCATCATAACCCCCCTTTGTAACATATATAAATGATCTGAAAAGTTTCGTATCATTTGGAACAGTCCTCGATTTAATTTGACTTTTTGAACAAAACTAGTGTATAATATACTATGGTTTTTTGAACGAAATTTGCATTTCGAAAAGTTTCATAGAATCTAATCTTCAGATGATTTTTTTGCATGGACTTCCATCATAACCTTCCCTAGTAAAATATAAAAATGATCTGAAATGTTTCGTATCATTTCGAGCAGTCCTCGATTTAATTTGATTCTTTGACCGAAATTAGTATAAACTAGTGTATAAAATACTATGGTTTTTTGACCGAAACTTGCATTTCGAAAAGTTTTATAGAAGCTAATTTTCAGATGATTTTTTGCATGGACTTCAATCATAAACTTCCTTTGTAACATATATAAATGATATGAAAAGTTTCGTATCATTTGGAACAGTCCTCGATTTAATTTGACTTTTTGACTAATACTAGTGTATAATAAACTATGGTTTTCTGACCGAAACTTGCATTTCGAAAAGTTTCATAGAATCTAATTTTCAGATGATTCTTTGCATGGACTTCCATCATAACCTTCCCTCATAAAATAAAAAAATGATCTGAAAAGTTTCATATCATTTGGAGCAGTCCTCGATATAATTTGATTTTTTGACCAATATTAGTATAAAGTAATGTATAATATACTATAGTTTTTTGACCGAAACTTGCATTTCTAAAAGTTTTATAGAAACAAATTTTCAGATGATTTTTTTGTATGGACTTTCATCATAACCTTCCCTCGTAAAATATAAAAATTATCGCAAAAGTCTCATATGATTTAGAGCAGTCCTCGATTTAATTTTATTCTTTGACCGAAATTAGTATAAACTAGTGTATAATATACTATAGTTTTTTGACCGAAACATGCATTTCAAAAAGTTTTATAGAAGCTAAGTTTCAGATGATTTTTTGCATGGACTTCTATCATAACCATCCTTTGTAACATATATAAATGATCTAAAAAGTTCCGTATCATTTGGAAAAGTCCTCGATTTAATTTGACTTTTTGACTGAAACTAGTGTATAATATGCTATAGTTTTTTGACCGAATCTTGCATTTCAAAAAGTTCTATAGAAGCTAATTTTCCGATGATTTTTTGGATGGACTTCTATCTTAACCTTCCTTTGTAACATATATAGATGACCTGAAAAGTTTCGTATCATTTGGAACAGGCCTCTATTTAATTTGAATTTTTGATCGAAAAAAGTGTATAATATACTATGGTTTTTTGGACGAAACTTTCATTTCGAAAAGTTTCATAGAATCTAATTTTCAGATGATTTTTTGCATGGACTTCCATCAAAACCTTCCCTCGTAAAAAATAAAAATTATCTGAAAAGTTTCGTATCATTTCGAGCTGTCCTCGATTTAATTTGATTCTTTGACAAAAATTAGTATAAACTAGTGTATAATATACTATAGTTTTTTTACCGAAACTTGCATTTCAAAAAGTTTTATAGAAGCTAATTTTCAGATTATTTTTTGCATGGACTTCCATCATAACCCCCCTTTGTAACATATATAAATGATCTGAAAAGTTTCGTATCATTTGGAACAGTCCTCGATTTAATTTGACTTTTTGAACAAAACTAGTGTATAATATACTATGGTTTTTTGAACGAAATTTGCATTTCGAAAAGTTTCATAGAATCTAATTTTCAGATGATTTTTTTGCATGGACTTCCATCATAACCTTCCCTAGTAAAATATAAAAATGATCTGAAATGTTTCGTATCATTTCGAGCAGTCCTCGATTTAATTTGATTCTTTGACCGAAATTAGTATAAACTAGTGTATAAAATACTATGGTTTTTTGACCGAAACTTGCATTTCGAAAAGTTTTATAGAAGCTAATTTTCAGATGATTTTTTGCATGGACTTCAATCATAAACTTCCTTTGTAACATATATAAATGATATGAAAAGTTTCGTATCATTTGGAACAGTCCTCGATTTAATTTGACTTTTTGACTAAAACTAGTGTATAATATACTATGGTTTTTTGGCCGAAACTTGCATTTCGAAAAGTTTTATAGAATCTAATTTTCAGGTGATTTTTTGCATGGACTTCCATCAAAACCTTCACTCGTAAAATATAAAAATTATCTGAAAAGTTTCGTATCATTTCGAGCAGTCCTCGATTTAATTTGATTCTTTGACAAAAATTAGTATAAACTAGTGTATAATATACTATAGTTTTTTTACCGAAACTTGCATTTCAAAAAGTTTTATAGAAGCTAATTTTCAGATTATTTTTTGCATGGACTTCCATCATAACCCCCCTTTGTAACATATATAAATGATCTGAAAAGTTTCGTATCATTTGGAACAGTCCTCGATTTAATTTGACTTTTTGAACAAAACTAGTGTATAATATACTATGGTTTTTTGAACGAAATTTGCATTTCGAAAAGTTTCATAGAATCTAATTTTCAGATGATTTTTTTTGCATGGACTTCCATCATAACCTTCCCTAGTAAAATATAAAAATGATCTGAAATGTTTCGTATCATTTCGAGCAGTCCTCGATTTAATTTGATTCTTTGACCGAAATTAGTATAAACTAGTGTATAAAATACTATGGTTTTTTGACCGAAACTTGCATTTCGAAAAGTTTTATAGAAGCTAATTTTCAGATGATTTTTTGCATGGACTTCAATCATAAACTTCCTTTGTAACATATATATATGATATGAAAAGTTTCGTATCATTTGGCACAGTCCTCGATTTAATTTGACTTTTTGACTAAAACTAGTGTATAATATACTATGGTTTTTTGGCCGAAACTTGCATTTCAAAAAGTTTCATAGAATCTAATTTTCAGATGATTTTCTGCATGGACTTCCATAATAACCTTCACTCGTAAAATAACATAATTATCTGAAATGTTTCGTATCATTTCGAGCAGTCCTCGATTTAATTTGATTCTTTGACCGAAATTAGTATAAACTAGTGTATAAAATACTATGGTTTTTTGACCGAAACTTGCATTTCGAAAAGTTTTATAGAAGCTAATTTTCAGATGATTTTTTGCATGGACTTCAATCATAAACTTCCTTTGTAACATATATAAATGATATGAAAAGTTTCGTATCATTTGGAACAGTCCTCGATTTAATTTGACTTTTTGACTAATACTAGTGTATAATAAACTATGGTTTTCTGACCGAAACATGCATTTCGAAAAGTTTCATAGAATCTAATTTTCAGATGATTCTTTGCATGGACTTCCATCATAACCTTCCCTCATAAAATAAAAAAATGATCTGAAAAGTTTCATATCATTTGGAGCAGTCCTCGATATAATTTGATTTTTTGACCAATATTAGTATAAAGTAATGTATAATATACTATAGTTTTTTGACCGAAACTTGCATTTCTAAAAGTTTTATAGAAACAAATTTTCAGATGATTTTTTTGTATGGACTTTCATCATAACCTTCCCTCGTAAAATATAAAAATTATCGGAAAAGTCTCATATGATTTAGAGCAGTCCTCGATTTAATTTTATTCTTTGACCGAAATTAGTATAAACTAGTGTATAATATATTATAGTTTTTTGACCGAAACATGCATTTCAAAAAGTTTTATAGAAGCTAAGTTTCAGATGATTTTTTGCATGGACTTCTATCACAACCATCCTTTGTAACATATATAAATGATCTAAAAAGTTCCGTATCATTTGGAAAAGTCCTCGATTTAATTTGACTTTTTGACTGAAACTAGTGTATAATATGCTATAGTTTTTTGACCGAATCTTGCATTTCAAAAAGTTCTATAGAAGCTAATTTTCAGATGATTTTTTGGATGGACTTCTATCTTAACCTTCCTTTGTAACATATATAAATAACCTAAAAAGTTTCGTATCATTTGGAACAGTCCTCGATTTAATTTGAATTTTTGATCGAAAAAAGTGTATAATATACTATGGTTTTTTGGCCGAAACTTGCATTTCGAAAAGTTTCATAGAATCTAATTTTCATATGATTTTTTGCATTTACTTCCATCAAAACCTTCCCTCGTAAAGTATAAAAATTATCTGAAATGTTTCGAATCATTTCGAGCAGTCCTCGATTTAATTTTATTCTTTGGCAAAAATTAGTATAAACTAGTGTATAATATACTATAGTTTTTTGACCGAAACTTGCATTTCAAAATGTTTTATAGAAGCTAATTTTCAGATTATTTTTTTGCATGGACTTCCATCATAACCCCCCTTTGTAACATATATAAATGATCTGAAAAGTTTCGTATCATTTGGAACAGTCCTCGATTTAATTTGACTTTTTGAACAAAACTAGTGTATAATATACTATGGTTTTTTGAACGAAATTTGCATTTCGAAAAGTTTCATAGAATCTAATCTTCAGATGATTTTTTTGCATGGACTTCCATCATAACCTTCCCTAGTAAAATATAAAAATGATCTGAAATGTTTCGTATCATTTCAAGCAGTCCTCGATTTAATTTGATTCTTTGACCGAAATTAGTATAAACTAGTGTATAAAATACTATGGTTTTTTGACCGAAACTTGCATTTCGAAAAGTTTTATAGAAGCTAATTTTCAGATGATTTTTTGCATGGACTTCAATCATAAACTTCCTTTGTAACATATATAAATGATATGAAAAGTTTCGTATCATTTGGAACAGTCCTCGATTTAATTTGACTTTTTGACTAATACTAGTGTATAATAAACTATGGTTTTTTGGCCGAAACTTGCATTTCGAAAAGTTTCATAGAATCTAATTTTCAGATGATTCTTTGCATGGACTTCCATCATAACCTTCCCTCATAAAATAAAAAAATGATCTGAAAAGTTTCATATCATTTGGAGCAGTCCTCGATATAATTTGATTTTTTGACCAATATTAGTATAAAGTAATGTATAATATACTATAGTTTTTTGACCGAAACTTGCATTTCTAAAAGTTTTATAGAAACAAATTTTCAGATGATTTTTTTGTATGGACTTTCATCATAACCTTCCCTCGTAAAATATAAAAATTATCGCAAAAGTCTCATATGATTTAGAGCAGTCCTCGATTTAATTTTATTCTTTGACCGAAATTAGTATAAACTAGTGTATAATATACTATAGTTTTTTGACTGAAACATGCATTTCAAAAAGTTTTATAGAAGCTAAGTTTCAGATGATTTTTTGCATGGACTTCTATCATAACCATCCTTTGTAACATATATAAATGATCTAAAAAGTTCCGTATCATTTGGAAAAGTCCTCGATTTAATTTGACTTTTTGACTGAAACTAGTGTATAATATGCTATAGTTTTTTGACCGAATCTTGCATTTCAAAAAGTTCTATAGAAGCTAATTTTCCGATGATTTTTTGGATGGACTTCTATCTTAACCTTCCTTTGTAACATATATAGATGACCTGAAAAGTTTCGTATCATTAGGAACAGGCCTCTATTTAATTTGAATTTTTGATCGAAAAAAGTGTATAATATACTATGGTTTTTTGGACGAAACTTTCATTTCGAAAAGTTTCATAGAATCTAATTTTCAGATGATTTTTTGCATGGACTTCCATCAAAACCTTCCCTCGTAAAAAATAAAAATTATCTGAAATGTTTCGTATCATTTCGAGCTGTCCTCGATTTAATTTGATTCTTTGACAAAAATTAGTATAAACTAGTGTATAATATACTATAGTTTTTTTACCGAAACTTGCATTTCAAAAAGTTTTATAGAAGCTAATTTTCAGATTATTTTTTGCATGGACTTCCATCATAACCCCCCTTTGTAACATATATAAATGATCTGAAAAGTTTCGTATCATTTGGAACAGTCCTCGATTTAATTTGACTTTTTGAACAAAACTAGTGTATAATATACTATGGTTTTTTGAACGAAATTTGCATTTCGAAAAGTTTCATAGAATCTAATTTTCAGATGATTTTTTTGCATGGACTTCCATCATAACCTTCCCTAGTAAAATATAAAAATGATCTGAAATGTTTCGTATCATTTCGAGCAGTCCTCGATTTAATTTGATTCTTTGACCGAAATTAGTATAAACTAGTGTATAAAATACTATGGTTTTTTGACCGAAACTTGCATTTCGAAAAGTTTTATAGAAGCTAATTTTCAGATGATTTTTTGCATGGACTTCAATCATAAACTTCCTTTGTAACATATATAAATGATATGAAAAGTTTCGTATCATTTGGAACAGTCCTCGATTTAATTTGACTTTTTGACTAAAACTAGTGTATAATATACTATGGTTTTTTGGCCGAAACTTGCATTTCGAAAAGTTTTATAGAATCTAATTTTCAGATGATTTTTTGCATGGACTTCCATCAAAACCTTCACTCGTAAAATATAAAAATTATCTGAAAAGTTTCGTATCATTTCGAGCAGTCCTCGATTTAATTTGATTCTTTGACAAAAATTAGTATAAACTAGTGTATAATATACTATAGTTTTTTTACCGAAACTTGCATTTCAAAAAGTTTTATAGAAGCTAATTTTCAGATTATTTTTTGCATGGACTTCCATCATAACCCCCCTTTGTAACATATATAAATGATCTGAAAAGTTTCGTATCATTTGGAACAGTCCTCGATTTAATTTGACTTTTTGAACAAAACTAGTGTATAATATACTATGGTTTTTTGAACGAAATTTGCATTTCGAAAAGTTTCATAGAATCTAATTTTCAGATGATTTTTTTTGCATGGACTTCCATCATAACCTTCCCTAGTAAAATATAAAAATGATCTGAAATGTTTCGTATCATTTCGAGCAGTCCTCGATTTAATTTGATTCTTTGACCGAAATTAGTATAAACTAGTGTATAAAATACTATGGTTTTTTGACCGAAACTTGCATTTCGAAAAGTTTTATAGAAGCTAATTTTCAGATGATTTTTTGCATGGACTTCAATCATAAACTTCCTTTGTAACATATATATATGATATGAAAAGTTTCGTATCATTTGGCACAGTCCTCGATTTAATTTGACTTTTTGACTAAAACTAGTGTATAATATACTATGGTTTTTTGGCCGAAACTTGCATTTCAAAAAGTTTCATAGAATCTAATTTTCAGATGATTTTCTGCATGGACTTCCATAATAACCTTCACTCGTAAAATAACATAATTATCTGAAATGTTTCGTATCATTTCGAGCAGTCCTCGATTTAATTTGATTCTTTGACCGAAATTAGTATAAACTAGTGTATAAAATACTATGGTTTTTTGACCGAAACTTGCATTTCGAAAAGTTTTATAGAAGCTAATTTTCAGATGATTTTTTGCATGGACTTCAATCATAAACTTCCTTTGTAACATATATAAATGATATGAAAAGTTTCGTATCATTTGGAACAGTCCTCGATTTAATTTGACTTTTTGACTAATACTAGTGTATAATAAACTATGGTTTTCTGACCGAAACATGCATTTCGAAAAGTTTCATAGAATCTAATTTTCAGATGATTCTTTGCATGGACTTCCATCATAACCTTCCCTCATAAAATAAAAAAATGATCTGAAAAGTTTCATATCATTTGGAGCAGTCCTCGATATAATTTGATTTTTTGACCAATATTAGTATAAAGTAATGTATAATATACTATAGTTTTTTGACCGAAACTTGCATTTCTAAAAGTTTTATAGAAACAAATTTTCAGATGATTTTTTTATATGGACTTTCATCATAACCTTCCCTCGTAAAATATAAAAATTATCGGAAAAGTCTCATATGATTTAGAGCAGTCCTCGATTTAATTTTATTCTTTGACCGAAATTAGTATAAACTAGTGTATAATATATTATAGTTTTTTGACCGAAACATGCATTTCAAAAAGTTTTATAGAAGCTAAGTTTCAGATGATTTTTTGCATGGACTTCTATCACAACCATCCTTTGTAACATATATAAATGATCTAAAAAGTTCCGTATCATTTGGAAAAGTCCTCGATTTAATTTGACTTTTTGACTGAAACTAGTGTATAATATGCTATAGTTTTTTGACCGAATCTTGCATTTCAAAAAGTTCTATAGAAGCTAATTTTCAGATGATTTTTTGGATGGACTTCTATCTTAACCTTCCTTTGTAACATATATAGATGACATGAAAAGTTTCGTATCATTTGGAACAGGCCTCTATTTAATTTGAATTTTTGATCGAAAAAAGTGTATAATATACTATGGTTTTTTGGACGAAACTTTCATTTCGAAAAGTTTCATAGAATCTAATTTTCAGATGATTTTTTGCATGGACTTCCATCAAAACCTTCCCTCGTAAAATATAAAAATTATCTGAAAAGTTTCGTATCATTTCGAGCAGTCCTCGATTTAATTTGATTCTTTGACAAAAATTAGTATAAACTAGTGTATAATATACTATAGTTTTTTTACCGAAACTTGCATTTCAAAAAGTTTTATAGAAGCTAATTTTCAGATTATTTTTTGCATGGACTTCCATCATAACCCCCCTTTGTAACATATATAAATGATATGAAAAGTTTCGTATCATTTGGAACAGTCCTCGATTTAATTTGACTTTTTGAACAAAACTAGTGTATAATATACTATGGTTTTTTGAACGAAATTTGCATTTCGAAAAGTTTCATAGAATCTAATTTTCCGATGATTTTTTTTGCATGGACTTCCATCATAACCTTCCCTAGTAAAATATAAAAATGATCTGAAATGTTTCGTATCATTTCGAGCAGTCCTCGATTTAATTTGATTCTTTGACCGAAATTAGTATAAACTAGTGTATAAAATACTATGGTTTTTTGACCGAAACTTGCATTTCGAAAAGTTTTATAGAAGCTAATTTTCAGATGATTTTTTGCATGGACTTCAATCATAAACTTCCTTTGTAACATATATATATGATATGAAAAGTTTCGTATCATTTGGCACAGTCCTCGATTTAATTTGACTTTTTGACTAAAACTAGTGTATAATATACAATGGTTTTTTGGCCGAAACTTGCATTTCGAAAAGTTTCATAGAATCTAATTTTCAGATGATTTTCTGCATGTACTTCCATCAAACCTTCACTCGTAAAATAACATAATTATCTGAAAAGTTTCGTATCATTTCGAGGAGTCCTCGATTTAATTTGATTCTTTGACATAAATTAGTATAAACTAGTGTATAATATACTATAGTTTTTTGACCGAAACTTGCATTTCAAAAAGATTTATAGAATCTAATTTTCAAATTATTTTTTGCATGGACTTCCATCATAACCCCCCTTTGTAACATATATAAATGATCTGAAAAGTTTCGTATCATTTGGAACAGTCCTCGATTTAATTTGACTTTTTGACTAATACTAGTGTATAATATACTATGGTTTTCTGACCGAAACTTGCATTTCGAAAAGTTTCATAGAATCTAATTTTTAGATGATTCTTTGCATGGACTTCCATCATAACCTTCCCTGATAAAATAAAAAAATGATCTGAAAAGTTTCGTATCATTTGGAGCAGTCCTCGATATAATTTGATTTTTTGACCAATATGAGTATAAAGTAATGTATAATATACTATAGTTTTTTGAACGAAACTTGCATTTCTAAAAGTTTTATAGAAACAAATTTTCAGATGATTTTTTTATATGGACTTTCATCATAACCTTCCCTCGTAAAATATAAAAATTATCGGAAAAGTCTCATATGATTTAGAGCAGTCCTCGATTTAATTTTATTCTTTGACCGAAATTAGTATAAACTAGTGTATAATATATTATAGTTTTTTGACCGAAACATGCATTTCAAAAAGTTTTATAGAAGCTAAGTTTCAGATGATTTTTTGCATGGACTTCTATCACAACCATCCTTTGTAACATATATAAATGATCTAAAAAGTTCCGTATCATTTGGAAAAGTCCTCGATTTAATTTGACTTTTTGACTGAAACTAGTGTATAATATGCTATAGTTTTTTGACCGAATCTTGCATTTCAAAAAGTTCTATAGAAGCTAATTTTCAGATGATTTTTTGGATGGACTTCTATCTTAACCTTCCTTTGTAACATATATAGATGACATGAAAAGTTTCGTATCATTTGGAACAGGCCTCTATTTAATTTGAATTTTTGATCGAAAAAAGTGTATAATATACTATGGTTTTTTGGACGAAACTTTCATTTCGAAAAGTTTCATAGAATCTAATTTTCAGATGATTTTTTGCATGGACTTCCATCAAAACCTTCCCTCGTAAAATATAAAAATTATCTGAAAAGTTTCGTATCATTTCGAGCAGTCCTCGATTTAATTTGATTCTTTGACAAAAATTAGTATAAACTAGTGTATAATATACTATAGTTTTTTTACCGAAACTTGCATTTCAAAAAGTTTTATAGAAGCTAATTTTCAGATTATTTTTTGCATGGACTTCCATCATAACCCCCCTTTGTAACATATATAAATGATATGAAAAGTTTCGTATCATTTGGAACAGTCCTCGATTTAATTTGACTTTTTGAACAAAACTAGTGTATAATATACTATGGTTTTTTGAACGAAATTTGCATTTCGAAAAGTTTCATAGAATCTAATTTTCCGATGATTTTTTTTGCATGGACTTCCATCATAACCTTCCCTAGTAAAATATAAAAATGATCTGAAATGTTTCGTATCATTTCGAGCAGTCCTCGATTTAATTTGATTCTTTGACCGAAATTAGTATAAACTAGTGTATAAAATACTATGGTTTTTTGACCGAAACTTGCATTTCGAAAAGTTTTATAGAAGCTAATTTTCAGATGATTTTTTGCATGGACTTCAATCATAAACTTCCTTTGTAACATATATATATGATATGAAAAGTTTCGTATCATTTGGCACAGTCCTCGATTTAATTTGACTTTTTGACTAAAACTAGTGTATAATATACAATGGTTTTTTGGCCGAAACTTGCATTTCGAAAAGTTTCATAGAATCTAATTTTCAGATGATTTTCTGCATGTACTTCCATCAAACCTTCACTCGTAAAATAACATAATTATCTGAAAAGTTTCGTATCATTTCGAGGAGTCCTCGATTTAATTTGATTCTTTGACATAAATTAGTATAAACTAGTGTATAATATACTATAGTTTTTTGACCGAAACTTGCATTTCAAAAAGATTTATAGAATCTAATTTTCAAATTATTTTTTGCATGGACTTCCATCATAACCCCCCTTTGTAACATATATAAATGATCTGAAAAGTTTCGTATCATTTGGAACAGTCCTCGATTTAATTTGACTTTTTGACTAATACTAGTGTATAATATACTATGGTTTTCTGACCGAAACTTGCATTTCGAAAAGTTTCATAGAATCTAATTTTTAGATGATTTTTTGCATGGACTTCCATCATAACCTTCCCTGATAAAATAAAAAAATGATCTGAAAAGTTTCGTATCATTTGGAGCAGTCCTCGATATAATTTGATTTTTTGACCAATATGAGTATAAACTAATGTATAATATAATATAGTTTTTTGAACGAAACTTGCATTTCTAAAAGTTTTATAGAAACAAATTTTCAGATGATTTTTTTATATGGACTTTCATCATAACCTTCCCTCGTAAAATATAAAAATTATCGGAAAAGTCTCATATGATTTAGAGCAGTCCTCGATTTAATTTTATTCTTTGACCGAAATTAGTATAAACTAGTGTATAATATATTATAGTTTTTTGACCGAAACATGCATTTCAAAAAGTTTTATAGAAGCTAAGTTTCAGATGATTTTTTGCATGGACTTCTATCACAACCATCCTTTGTAACATATATAAATGATCTAAAAAGTTCCGTATCATTTGGAAAAGTCCTCGATTTAATTTGACTTTTTGACTGAAACTAGTGTATAATATGCTATAGTTTTTTGACCGAATCTTGCATTTCAAAAAGTTCTATAGAAGCTAATTTTCAGATGATTTTTTGGATGGACTTCTATCTTAACCTTCCTTTGTAACATATATAGATGACATGAAAAGTTTCGTATCATTTGGAACAGGCCTCTATTTAATTTGAATTTTTGATCGAAAAAAGTGTATAATATACTATGGTTTTTTGGACGAAACTTTCATTTCGAAAAGTTTCATAGAATCTAATTTTCAGATGATTTTTTGCATGGACTTCCATCAAAACCTTCCCTCGTAAAATATAAAAATTATCTGAAAAGTTTCGTATCATTTCGAGCAGTCCTCGATTTAATTTGATTCTTTGACAAAAATTAGTATAAACTAGTGTATAATATACTATAGTTTTTTTACCGAAACTTGCATTTCAAAAAGTTTTATAGAAGCTAATTTTCAGATTATTTTTTGCATGGACTTCCATCATAACCCCCCTTTGTAACATATATAAATGATATGAAAAGTTTCGTATCATTTGGAACAGTCCTCGATTTAATTTGACTTTTTGAACAAAACTAGTGTATAATATACTATGGTTTTTTGAACGAAATTTGCATTTCGAAAAGTTTCATAGAATCTAATTTTCCGATGATTTTTTTTGCATGGACTTCCATCATAACCTTCCCTAGTAAAATATAAAAATGATCTGAAATGTTTCGTATCATTTCGAGCAGTCCTCGATTTAATTTGATTCTTTGACCGAAATTAGTATAAACTAGTGTATAAAATACTATGGTTTTTTGACCGAAACTTGCATTTCGAAAAGTTTTATAGAAGCTAATTTTCAGATGATTTTTTGCATGGACTTCAATCATAAACTTCCTTTGTAACATATATATATGATATGAAAAGTTTCGTATCATTTGGCACAGTCCTCGATTTAATTTGACTTTTTGACTAAAACTAGTGTATAATATACAATGGTTTTTTGGCCGAAACTTGCATTTCGAAAAGTTTCATAGAATCTAATTTTCAGATGATTTTCTGCATGTACTTCCATCAAACCTTCACTCGTAAAATAACATAATTATCTGAAAAGTTTCGTATCATTTCGAGGAGTCCTCGATTTAATTTGATTCTTTGACATAAATTAGTATAAACTAGTGTATAATATACTATAGTTTTTTGACCGAAACTTGCATTTCAAAAAGATTTATAGAATCTAATTTTCAAATTATTTTTTGCATGGACTTCCATCATAACCCCCCTTTGTAACATATATAAATGATCTGAAAAGTTTCGTATCATTTGGAACAGTCCTCGATTTAATTTGACTTTTTGACTAATACTAGTGTATAATATACTATGGTTTTCTGACCGAAACTTGCATTTCGAAAAGTTTCATAGAATCTAATTTTTAGATGATTTTTTGCATGGACTTCCATCATAACCTTCCCTGATAAAATAAAAAAATGATCTGAAAAGTTTCGTATCATTTGGAGCAGTCCTCGATATAATTTGATTTTTTGACCAATATGAGTATAAACTAATGTATAATATAATATAGTTTTTTGAACGAAACTTGCATTTCTATAAGTTTTATAGAAACAAATTTTCAGATGATTTTTTTGTATGGACTTTCATCATAACCTTCCCTCGTAAAATATAAAAATTATCGGAAAAGTCTCATATGATTTAGAGCAGTCCTCGATTTAATTTTATTCTTTGACCGAAATTAGTATAAACTAGTGTATAATATACTATAGTTTTTTGACCGAAACATGCATTTCAAAAAGTTTTATAGAAGCTAACTTTCAGTGATTTTTTGCATGGACTTCTATCATAACAATCCTTTGTAACATATATAAATGATCTAAAAAGTTCCGTATCATTTGGAAAAGTCCTCGATTTAATTTGACTTGTTGACTGAAACTAGTGTATAATATGCTATAGTTTTTTGACCGAATCTTGTATTTCAAAAAGTTTTATAGAAGCTAATTTTCAGATAATTTTTTGGATGGACTTCTATCTTAACCTTCCTTTGTAACATATATAAATGACCTAAAAAGTTTCGTATCATTTGGAACAGTCCTCGATTTAATTTGAATTTTTGATCGAAAAAAGTGTATAATATACTATTGTTTTTTGGCCGAAACTTGCATTTCGAAAACTTTCATAGAATCTAATTTTCATATGATTTTTTGCATTGACTTCCATCAAAACCTTCCCTCGTAAAGTATAAAAATTATCTGAAAGTTTCGTATCATTTCGAGCAGTCCTCGATTTAATTTTATTCTTTGGCAAAAATTAGTATAAACTAGTGTATAATATACTATAGTTTTTTTGACCGAAACTTGCATTTCAAAAAGTTTTATAGAAGCTAATTTTCAGATTATTTTTTTGCATGGACTTCCATCATAACCCCCTTTGTAACATATATAAATGATCTGAAAAGTTTCGTATCATTTGGAACAGTCCTCGATTTAATTTGACTTTTTGAACAAAACTAGTGTATAATATACTATGGTTTTTTGAACGAAATTTGCATTTCGAAAAGTTTCATAGAATCTAATCTTCTGATGATTTTTTTGCATGGACTTCCATCATAACCTTCCCTAGTAAAATATAAAAATGATCTAAAATGTTTCGTATCATTTCGAGCAGTCCTCGATTTAATTTGATTCTTTGACCGAAATTAGTATAAACTAGTGTATAAAATACTATGGTTTTTTGACCGAAACTTGCATTTCGAAAAGTTTTATAGAAGCTAATTTTCAGATGATTTTTTGCATGGACTTCAATCATAAACTTCCTTTGTAACATATATATATGATATGAAAAATTTCGTATCATTTGGAACTGTCCTCGATTTAATTTGAATTTTTTACTAATACTAGTGTATAATAAACTATGGTTTTCTAACCGAAACTTGCATTTCGAAAAGTTTCATAGAATCTAATTTTCAGATGATTCTTTGCATGGACTTCCATCATAACCTTCCCTCATAAAATAAAAAAATGATCTGAAAAGTTTCATATCATTTGGAGCAGTCCTCGATATAATTTGATTTTTTGACCAATATTAGTATAAAGTAATGTATAATATACTATAGTTTTTTGACCGAAACTTGCATTTCTAAAAGTTTTATAGAAATAAATTTTCAGATGATTTTTTTGTATGGACTTTCATCATAACCTTCCCTCGTAAAATATAAAAATTATCGGAAAAGTCTCATATGATTTAGAGCAGTCCTCGATTTAATTTTATTCTTTGACCGAAATTAGTATAAACTAGTGTATAATATACTATAGTTTTTTGACCGAAACATGCATTTCAAAAAGTTTTATAGAAGCTAAGTTTCTGATGATTTTTTGCATGGACTTCTATCATAACCATCCTTTGTAACATATATAAATGATCTAAAAAGTTCCGTATCATTTGGAAAAGTCCTCGATTTAATTTGACTTTTTGACTGAAACTAGTGTATAATATGCTATAGTTTTTTGACCGAATCTTGCATTTCAAAAAGTTCTATAGAAGCTAATTTTCAGATGATTTTTTGGATGGACTTCTATCTTAACCTTCCTTTGTAACATATATAGATGACCTGAAAAGTTTCGTATCATTTGGAACAGGCCTCTATTTAATTTGAATTTTTGATCGAAAAAAGTGTATAATATACTATGGTTTTTTGGACGCTACTTTCATTTCGAAAAGTTTCATAGAATCTAATTTTCAGATGATTTTTTGCATGGACTTCCATCAAAACCTTCCCTCGTAAAATATAAAAATTATCTGAAAAGTTTCGTATCATTTCGAGCAGTCCTCGATTTAATTTGATTCTTTGACAAAAATTAGTATAAACTAGTGTATAATATACTATAGTTTTTTGACCGAAACTTGCATTTCAAAAAGTTTTATAGAAGCTAATTTTCAGATTATTTTTTGCATGGACTTCCATCATAACCCCCCTTTGTAACATATATAAATGATCTGAAAAGTTTCGTATCATTTGGAACAGTCCTCGATTTAATTTGACTTTTTGAACAAAACTAGTGTATAATATACTATGGTTTTTTGAACGAAATTTGCATTTTGAAAAGTTTCATAGAATCTAATTTTCAGATGATTTTTTTGCATGGACTTCCATCATAACCCTCCCTCGTAAAATATAAAAATGATCTGAAATGTTTCGTATCATTTCGAGCAGTCCTCGATTTAATTTGATTCTTTGACCGAAATTAGTATAAACTAGTGTATAAAATACTATGGTTTTTTGACCGAAACTTGCATTTCGAAATTTTTTATAGAAGCTAATTTTCAGATGATTTTTTGCATGGTATTCAATCATAAACTTCCTTTGTAACATATATAAATGATATGAAAAGTTTCGTATCATTTCAAAAATATTCATAGAATCTAATTTTCAGATTATTTTTTGCATGGACTTCCATCATAACCTTCCCTCGTAAAATATAAAAATGATCTGAAAAGTTTCGTATCATTTGGAGCAGTTCTCGATTTAATTTGATTCTTTGACATAAATTAGTATAAACTAGTGTATAATATACTTTAGTTTTTTGACCGAAACTTGCATTTCTTCAAGTTTTATAGAAACAAATTTTCAGATGATTTTTTTGTATGGACTTTCATCATAACCTTCCCTCGTAAAATATAAAAATTATCGGAAAAGTCTCATATGATTTGGAGCAGTCCTCGATTTAATTTTATTCTTTGACCGAAATTAGTATAAACTAGTGTATAATATAATATAGTTTTTTGACCGAAACATGCATTTCAAAATTTTTTATAGAAGCTAATTTTCAGATGATTTTTTGCACGAACTTCTATCATAACCATCCTTTGTAACATATATAAATGATCTAAAAATTTCCGTATCATTTGGAAAAGTCCTCGATTTAATTTGACTTTTTGACCGAAACTAATGTATAATATGCTATAGTTTTTTGACCGAATTTATAGAAGCTAATTTTCAGATGATTTTTTGGATGGACTTCTATCTAAACCTTCCTTTGTAAAATATATAGATGACCTGGAAAGTTTCGTATCATTTGGAACAGGCCTCAATTTAATTTGAATTTTTGATCGAAACAAGTGTATAATATAGTATGGTTTTTTGGCCGAAACTTGGATTTCGAAAAGTTTCATAGAAGCGAATTTTCAGATGATTTTTTCATGGACCTCCATCATAACCTTCCCTCGTAAAATATAAATATTATCTGAAAAGTTTCGTTACATTTCAAGCATTCCTCGATTTATTTTGATTCTTTGACCAAAATTAGTATAAACTAGTGTATAATATACTATAGTTTTTTGATCGAAACTTGCATATCGAGAAGTTTTATTGAAGCTAATTTTCAAATGGTTTATTGCATGGACTTCTTTCATAACCTTCCCTCGTAAAATATATATATGATTTGAAAAGTTTCGTATTATTTCGAGAAGTCCTTGATTTAATTTGATTCTTTGACCGAAATTAGTATAAACTAGTGTATAATATACTATAAATATTTGACCTAAACTTGCATTTGAAAAGTTTTATTGAAGATAATTTTCAGATGATTTTTTTGCATGGACTTCTATCATAACCTTCCTTTTTAACATATATAAATGATATGAAAAGTTTCGTATCATTTGGAACAATCCTCGATTTAATTTGACTTTTTGACCGAAACTAGTGTATAATATACTATGGTTTTTTGACCGAAACTTGCATTTCGAAAAATTTCATAGAATCTAATTTCAGATTATTTTTTGCATGGACTTCCATCATAATCTTCCCTCGTAAAATACTAAAATGATCTGAAAAGTTTCGTATCATTTTGATCACTCCTCCAATTAAGTTTATTCTTTAATCGAAATTAGTATAAACTAGTGTATAATATATTATGGTTTTTTAACCGAAACTTGCATTTCGAAAAGTTTTATAGAAGCGAATTTTCAGATGATTTTTGTATGGACATCCATCATAACTTCCCTCGTAAAATATAAAAATTATCTGAAAAGTTTCGTCTCATTTCGAGTAGTCCTAGATTTAATTTGATTCTTTGACCAAAATTAGTATAAACTAGTGTATAATATACTATAATTATTTGACCGAAACTTGCATCTCGAAAAGTTTTATTGAAGCTAATTTTCAGTTGATTTTTTGCATGTACTTCAATCATAACCTTCCTTTGTAACATATATAAATGATCTGAAACAAGTTTATAATATACTATGGTTTTTTGACCAAAACTTGCATTTCAAAAAGTTTCATAGAACCTAATTTCAGATTATTTTTTGCATGGACTTCCATCATAATCTTCCCTCCTAAAATATAAAAATGATCTGAAAAGTTTCGTATCATTTTGATCAGTCCTTGATTTAATTTGATTCTTTTACCGAAATATGTATAAACTAGTGTATAATATACTATAGTTTTTTGACCGAAACTTGCATTTCGAAAAGTTTTATAGAAGCGAATTTTCAGATGATTTTTTTTATGGACCTCCATCATAAGCTTCCCTCGTAAAATATAAAAATTATCTGAAAAGTTTCGTATAATTTCGAGCAGTCCTCGATTTAATTTGATTCATTGACCTAAATTAGTATAAAATAGTGTATGATATACTATAATTTTTTGACGGAAACTTGCATTTCGAAAAGTATTATTGAAGCAAATTTTCAGATGTTTTTTTGCATGGACTTTTATCATAACTTTCCTTTGTAACGTATATAAGTGATCTTAAAAGTTTCGTATCATTTGGAACAGTCCTCGATTTAAAATGACTTTTTTAACCGAAACTAGTGTATAATATACTATGATTTTTTGACCGAAACTTGCATTTTGAAAAGATTCATAGAACCTAATGTAAGATTTTTTTTCAAGGACGTCCATCATAATCTTTCCTCGTAAAATATAAAAATGATCTGAAAATTTTCGTATCATTTTGATCAGTCCTTGATTTAATTTGTTTCTTTGATCGAAAGTAGTATAAACTAGTGTATAATATACTATAGTTTTTTGACCGAAACTTGCATTTTGAAAAGTTTTATAGAAACAAATTTTCAGATGATTTTTTTGATGGACCTCCTTCATAACCATCCTTCGTAAAATATTAAAATTATCTGAAAAGTTTCGTATCATTTTGAGCTGTCCATGATTTAATTTGATTCTTTGACCAAAATTAGTATAGACTACTGTATGATATACTATAATTTTTTGACAATAACTTGCATTTCTAAAAGTATTATTGAAGCTAATTTTCAGATAATTTTTTGTATGGATTTCTATCATAACCTTCCATTGTATCTTATATAAATGATCTGAAAAAGTTTCGTATCATTTGGAACAGTCCTCGATTTAATTTGACTTTTTGACCGAAACTAGTGTATAATATACTATAGTTTTTTGACCGAAACTTGCATTTCGAAAAGTTTCATAGAACCTAATTTCAGATTATTTTTTGCATGGACTTCCATCATAATCTTCCCTCGTAAAATATAAAAATTATCTGAAAAGTTTCGTATCATTTCGAGTAGTCCTCGATTTAATTTGATTCTTTGACCGAAATTAGTATAAAATAGTGTATAATATACTATAATTTTTTGACCGAAACTTGCATTTCGAAAAGTTTCATTGAAGCTAATTTTCAGATGATTTTTTGCATGGAGTTCTATCATAACCTTCCTTTGTAACATATATAAATGATCTGAAAAGTTTCGTATCATTTGGAACGGTCCTCGATTTCATTTGACTTTTTTAACTGAAACTAGTATATAATATATTATGGTTTTTCGACCGAAACTTGCATTTCAAAAAGTTTCATAGAACCTAATTTCAGATTATTTTTTGCATGGACTTCATTCATAATCTACCCTTGTAAAATATAAAAATGATCTGAATTTTTTAATCATTTTGATCAGTCCTCGATTTCATTTGATTCTTTGACAGAAATTAGTATAAACTAGTGTAAACTATACTATAGTTTTTTGACCGAAACTTGCATTTCGAAAAGTTTTATAAAAGCGAATTTTCAGATGATTTTTTTATGGACCTCCATCATAACCTTCCCTCGTAAAATATAAAAATTATCTGAAAAGTTTCGTATCATTTCGAGCATTCCTCGATTTACTATAACATTTTGACTGAAACTTGCATTTCGAAGAGTTTTATTGAAGCAAATTTTCAGATGATTTTTTGCATGGAGTTATATCATAACCTTCCTTTGTAACGTATATAAATGATCTGAAAAGTTTCGTATCATTTGGAACAGTCCTCGATTTAATTTGACTTTTTTTTCCGAAACTAGTGTATAATATACTATGATTTTTTGACCAAAACTTGCATTTCGAAAAGTTACATAGAACCTAATGTCAGATTATTTTTTATATAGACTTCCATCATAATCTTCCCTCGTAAAATATAAAAATGATCTGAAATTTTTCGTATCATTTTGATCAGTCCTTGATTTAATTCGATTCTTTAATCGAAATTAGTATAAACTATTGTATAATATACTATAGTTTTTTGACCGAAACTTGCATTTCAAAAAGTTTTCAGATGAATTTTTTTATGGACCTCCATCATATCCTTCCCTCGTAAAATATAAAAATTATCTGAAAAGTTTCGTATCATTTTGAGCAGTCCTCGATTTAATTTGATTCTTTGACCGAAACTAGTATAAACTAGTGTATGATATACTATAATATTTTTACTGAAACTTGCATTTCGAAAAGTTTTATTGAAGAAAATTTTCAGATGATTTTTTGCATGGACTTCTATCATAACCTTCCTTTGTAACTTATATAAATGATCTGAAAAGTTTCGTATTATTGGGAACAATCCTCGATTTAATTTGACTTTTTGACCGAAATTACTGTATAATAATATACTATGGTATTTCGACCGAAACTTGCATTTCGAAAAGTTTCATAGAACCTAATGTTAGATTATTTTTTGTCTGGACTTCCATCATAATCTTCCTTCGAAAAATATAAAAATGATCTGAAAAGTTTCGTATCATTTTGATCAGTCCTCGATTTAATTTAATTCTTTTACCGAAATTAGTATAAACTAATGTATAATATACTATAGTTTTTTGACCGAAACATGCATTTCGAAATGTTTTATAGAAGCGAATTTTCAGATGATTTTTTTTATGGACCTCCATCTTAACCTTCCCTCATAAAACATAAAAATTATCTGAAAAGTTTCGTATAATTTCGAGCAATCCTCGATTTAATTTGATTCTTTGACCGAAATTATTATAAAATAGTATATGATATACTATAATTTTTTGACTGAAACTGGCATTTCGAAAAGTTTTATTGAAGCACATTTTCAGATAATTTTTTGCATTGACTTCTAACATAACCTTCCTTTGTAACGTATATAAATGATCTGAAAAGTTTCTTATCATTTGGAACAGTCCTCGATTTAAAATGACTTTTTTAACCAAAACTAGTGTATAATATACTATGATTTTTTTTCAAGGACGTCCATCATAATCTTCCCTCGTAAAATATAAAAATGATCTGAGAATTTTCGTATCATTTTGATCTGTTCTCGATTTAATTTGATTCTTTGATCGAAAGTAGTATGAACTAGTGTAGAATATACTATATTTTTTTGACCGAAACATGCATTTTGAAAAGTTTTATAGAAACTAATTTTCAGATGATTTTTTTATGGACCTCCATCATAACCTTCCCTCGTAAAATATAAAAATTATCTGAAAAGTTTCGTATCATTTTGAGCAGTCCTCGATTTAATATGATTCTTTGACCGAAATTAGTATAAACTGGTGTATAATATACTATAATTTTTTGACCAAAACTTGCATTTCGAAAAGTTTCATAGAACCTAATTTCAGATTATTTTTTGCATGGACTTCCATTTTAATCTTCCCTCGTAAAATATAAAAATGATCTGAAAAGTTTCGTATCATTTTGATCAGTCCTCGATTTAATTTGATTCTTTTACCGAAATTAGTATAAACTAATGTATAATATACTATAGTTTTTTGACCGAAACATGCATTTCGAAAAGTTTTATAGAAGTGAATTTTCAGATGATTTTTTTTATGGACCTCCATCATAACCTTCCCTCGTAAAATATAAAAATTATCTGAAAAGTTTCGTATCATTTCGAGCATTCCTCGATTTATTTTGATTCGTTGACCGAAATTAGTATAAAATAGTGTATGATATACTATAATTTTTTGACTGAAACTTGCATTTCGAAGAGTTTTATTGAAGCAAATTTTCAGATGATTTTTTGCATGGAGTTCTATCATAACCTTCCTTTGTAAGGTGTATAAATGATCTGAAAAGTTTCGTATCATTTGGAACAGTCCTCGATTTAATTTGACTTTTTTACCGAAACTAGTGTATAATATACTATGATTTTTTAAACAAAACTTGCATTTCGAAAAGTTACATAGAACCTAATGTCAGATTATTTTTTACATAAGTTCCATCATAATCTTCCCTCGTAAAATATAAAAATGATCTGAAACGTTTCGTATCATTTTGAGCAGTCCTCGATTTAATATGATTCTTTGACCGAAATTAGTATAAACTAGTGTATAATATACTATAATTTTTTGACCAAAACTTGCATTTCGAAAAGTTTCATAGAACCTAATTTCAGATTATTTTTTGCATGGACTTCCATCTTAATCTTCCCTCGTAAAATATAAAAATGATCTGAAAAGTTTCGTATCATTTTGATCAGTCCTCGATTTAATTTGATTCTTTTACCGAAATTAGTATAAACTAATGTATAATATACTATAGTTTTTTGACCGAAACATGCATTTCGAAAAGTTTTATAGAAGCGAATTTTCAGATGATTTTTATTATGTACCTCCATCAGAACCTTCCATCGAAAAATATAAAAATTATCTGATAAGTTTCGTATCATTTCGAGCAGTCCTCGATTTAATTTGATATTTTGACCGAAATTAGTATAAAATAGTGTATAATATACTATAATTTTTTGACCGAAACTTGGATTTCGAAGAGTTTCATTGAAGCTAATTTTCAGATGATTTTTTGCATGGAGTTCTATCATAACCTTCCTTTGTAATATATAAATGATCTGAAAAGTTTCGTATCATTTGGAACAGTCCTCGATTTAATTTGACCTTTTTACCGTACCTAGTGTATAATATACTAGGGTGTTTCGACCGAAACTTGCATTTCGAAAAGTTTCATAGAACCTAATTTCAGATAATTTTTTGCATGGACTTCTATCATAATCTTCCCTCGTAAAATATAAAAATGATCTGAAATGTTTCGTATCATTTTGATCAGTCCTTTATTTAATTTGATTCTTTTACCGAAATTTGTATAAACTAGTGTATAATATACTATAGTTTTTTGACCGAAACTTGCATTTCGAAAAGTTTTATAGAAGCGAATTTGCAGATGATTTTTTTTATGCACCTCCATCATAACCTTCCCTCGAAAAATATAAAAATTATCTGAAAAGTTTCGTATCATTTCGAGCAGTCCTCGATTTAATTTGATTCTTTGACCGAAATTAGTATAAAATAGTGTATAATATACTATAATTTTTTGACCGAAACTTGCATTTCGAAAAGTTTCATTGAAGCTAATTTTCAGATGATTTTTTGCATGGACTTCTATCATAACCTTCCTTTGTAACATATATAAATGATCTGAAAAGTTTGGTATCATTTGGAACGGTCCTCGATTTCATTTGACTTTTTTTACCGAAACTAGTGTATAATATACTATGGTTTTTCAACCGAAACTTGCTTTTCAAAAAGTTTCATAGAACCTAATTTCATATTATTTTTTGCATGGAATTCATTCATAATCTTCCCTCGTAAAATATAAAAATGACCTGAATTTTTTTTATGATTTTGATCAGTCCTCGATATCATTTGATTCTTTGACCGAAATTAGTATAAACTAGTGTAAAATATACTATAGTTTTTTGACCGAAACTTGCATTTCGAAAAGTTTTATAGAAGTGAATTTTCAGATGATTTTTTTTATGGACCTCAATCATAACCTTCCCTCGTAAAATATAAAAATTATCTGAAAAGTTTTGTATCATTTCGAGCATTCCTCGATTTATTTTGATTCGTTGACCGAAATTAGTATAAAATAGTGTATGATATACTATAATTTTTTGACTGAAACTTGCATTTCGAAGAGTTTTATTGAAGCAAATTTTCAGATGATTTTTTGCATGGTGTTCTATCATAACCTTCCTTTGTAAGGTATATAAATGATCTGAAAAGTTTCGTATCATTTGCAACAGTCCTCGATTTAATTTGACTTTTTTACCGAAACTAGTGTATAATATACTATTATTTTTTAAACAAAACTTGCATTTCGAAAAGTTACATAGAACCTAATGTCAAATTATTTTTTACATAAACTTCCATCATAATCTTCCCTCGTAAAATATAAAAAATGATCTGAAAAGTTTCGTATCATTTTGATCAGTCCTCGATTTAATTTGATTCTTTTACCGAAATTAGTATAAACTAATGTATAATATACTATATTTTTTGACCGAATCTTGCATTTCGAAAAGTTTTATAGAAGCGAATTTTCAGATGATTTTTTTTATGTACCTCCATCATAACCTTCCATCGAAAAATATAAAAATTATCTGAAAAGTTTCGTATCATTTTGAGCAGTCCTCGATTTAATTTGATTGTTTGACCAAAATTAGTATAAAATAGTGTATAATATACTATAATTTTTTGACCGAAACATGCATTTCGGAAAGTTTCATTGAAGCTAATTTTCAGATGATTTTTTGCATGGACTTATATCATAACCTTCCTTTGTAACATATATGAATGATCTGAAAAGCTTCATATAATATGGAACAGTCCTCGATTTAATCTGACCTATTTACCGAAACTAGTGTATAATATACTATGGTTTTTCGACCGAAACATGCATTTCAAAAAGTTTCATAGAACCTAATTTCAGATTATTTTTTTCAAGGACTTCCATCATAATCTTCCCTCGTAAAATATAAAAATGATCTGAATTTTTTTTATCATTTTGATCAGTCCTCGATTTAATATGATTCTTTGACCGAAATTAGTATAAACTAGTGTATAATATACTATAGTTTTTTGACCAAAACTTGCATTTCGAAAATTTTTATAGAAGCGAATTTTCAGATGATTTTTTTTATGGACCTCCATCATAACCTTCCCTCGTAAAATATAAAAATTATCTGAAAAGTTTCGTATCATTTTGAGCAGTCCTCGATTTAATTTTTTTCTTTGACCGAAACTAGTATAAACTAGTGTATGATATACTATAATTTTTTGACTGAAACTTGCATTTCGAAAAGTTTTATTGAAGCAAATTTCCAGATGATTTTTTGCATGGACTTCTACCATAACCTTCCTTTGTAACGTATATAAATGATCTTAAAAGTTTCGTATCATTTGTAACAGTCCTCGATTTAATCTGACTTTTTGACCGAAACTACTTTATAATATACTATGATTTTTTGACCGAAACTTGCATTTCGAAAAGTTTCATAGAACCTAATGTTAGATTATTTTTTGCATGGACTTCCATCATAATCTTCCCTCGTAAAATATAAAAATGATCTGAAAAGTTTCGTATCATTGTGATCAGTCCTCGATTTAATTTGATTCTTTTACCGAAATTTGTATAAACTAGTGTATAATATACTATAGTTTTTTGACCGAAACTTGCATTTCGAAAAGTTTTAGAGAAGCAAATTTTCAGATGATTTTTTTTATGAACCTCCATCATAACCTTCCCTCGAAAAATATAAAAATGATCTGAAACGTTTCGTATCATTTCGAGCAGTCCTCGATTAAATTGATTCTTTGACCGAAATTAGTATAAACTAGTGTATAATATACTATAATTTTTTGACCGAAACTTGCATTTCATAAAGTTTCATTGAAGCTAATTTTCAGATGATTTTTTGCATGGACTTCTATCATAACCTTCCTTTGTAACATATATAAATGATCTGAAAAGTTTGGTATCATTTAGAACGGTCCTCGATTTAATTTGACTTTTTTAACCGAAACTAGTGTAGAATATAATATGGTTTTTCGACCGAAACTTGCATTTCAAAAAGTTTCATAGAACCTAATTTCAGATTATTTTTTGCATGGACTTCCATCATAAACTTCCCTCGTAAAATATAAAAATGATCTGAATTTTTTTTATCATTTTGATCATTCCTCAATTTAATTTGATTCTTTGACCGAAATTAGTATAAACTAGTGTATAATATACTATTGTTTTTTGACCAAAACTTACATTTCAAAAAGTTTTATAGAAGCGAATTTTCAGATGATTTTTTTTATGGACCTCCATCATAACCTTCCCTCGTAAAATATAAAAATTATCTGAAACGTTTCGTATCATTTCGAGCATTCCTCGATTTAATTTGATTCGTTGACCGAAACTAGTATAAACTAGTGTATGATATACTATAATTTTTTTACTGAAAGTTGCATTTCGAAAAGTTTTATTGAAGCAAATTTTTAGATGATTTTTTGCATGGACTTCTATCATAACCTTCCTTTGTAACGTATATAAATGATCTGAAAAGTTTTGTATCATTTGGAACAATCCTCGATTTAATTTGACTTTTTGACCGAGATTACTGTATAATAATATACTATGATTTTTCGAACGAAACTTGCATTTCGAAAAGTTTCATAGAACCTAATGTCAGATTATTTTTTGCATGGACTTCCATCATAATCTTCCCTCGTAAAATAGAAAAATGATCTGAAATTTTTTGTATCATTTTTATCAGTCCTCGATTTAATTTGATTCTTTGATCGAAATTAGTATAAACTAGTGTATTATATACTATAGTTTTTTGACCGAAACTTGCATTTTGAAAAGTTTTATAGAAGCCAATTTTCAGATGATTTTTTTTATGGACCTCCATCATAACCTTGCCTCGTAAAATATAAAAATTATCTGAAAAGTTTCGTATCATTTCGAGCAGTCCTCGATTTAATTTGATTCTTTGACCGAAATTAGTATAAACTATTGTATGATATACTATATTTTTTGACAGAAACTTGCATTTCGTAAAGTTTCATTGAAGATAATTTTCAGATGATTTTTTGCATGGACTTCTATCATAACCTTCCTTTGTAACATATATAAATGATCTGAAAAGTTTCGTATCATTTGGAACAGTCCTCGATTTAATTTGACCTTTTTACCGTAACTAGTGTAGAATATACTATGGTTTTTCGACCGAAACTTGCATTTCGAAAAGTTTCATAGAACATAATTTCATATTTGTTTTGCATGAACATCCATCATAATCTTCCCTCGTAAAATATAAAAATGATCTGAATTTTTTTTATCATTTTCATCTATCCTCGATTTGATTGGATTCTTTGAACGAAATTAGTAAAACTAGTGTATAATATACTATAGTTTTTTGACCGAAACTTGCATTTCAAAAAGTTTTATAGAAGTGAATTTTCAGATGATTTTTTTATGGACCTCGATCATAACCTTCCCTCGAAAAATATAAAAATTATCTGAAAATTTTCGTAACATTTCGAGCAATCCTCGATTTAATTTGATTCTTTGACCAAAATTAGTATAAAATAGTGTATAATATACTATAATATTTTGACCGAAACATGCATTTCAAAAAGATTCATTGAAGCTAATTTTCAGATGATTTTTTGCATGGACTTCTATCATAACCTTCATTTGTAACATATATAAATGATCTAAAAAGTTTTGTATCATTTGGAACAGTCCTCGATTTAATTTAACTTATTTACCGAAACTATTGTATAATATACTATGGTTTTTCGACCGAAACTTGCATTTCAAAAAGTTTCATAGAACCTAATTTCAGATTATTTTTTGCATGGACTTCCATCATAATATTCCCTCGTAAAATATAAAAATGATATGAAATTTTTTTATCATTTTTATCAGTTCTCGATTTAATATGATTCTTTGACCTAAATTAGTATAAACTAGTGTAAAATATACTATAGTTTTTTGACCGAAACTTGCATTTCGAAAAGTTTTATAGAAGAGAATTTTCAGATGATTATTTTTACGGACCTCCATCATAACCTTCCCTTGTAAAATATAAAAATAATCTGAAAAGTTTCGTATCATTTCGAGAAGTCCTTGATTTAATTTGATTCTTTGACCGAAATTAGTATAAAATAGTTTATAATATACTATACTTTTTTGACCGAAACATGCATTTCGAAAAGTTTCATTGAAGCTTATTTTCAAATGATTTTTTGCATGGACTTCTATCATAACCTTCCTTTGTAACATATATGAATGATCTGAAAAGTTTCATATAATATGGAACAGTCCTTGATTTAATCTGACCTATTTACCGAAACTAGTGTATAATATACTATGGTTTTTCGACCGAAACATGCATTTCAAAAAGTTTCATAGAACCTAATTTCAGATTATTTTTTTCAAGGACTTCCATCATAATCTTCCCTCGTAAAATATAAAAATGATCTGAATTTTTTTTATCATTTTGATCAGTCCTCGATTTAATATGATTCTTTGACCGAAATTAGTATAAACTAGTGTATAATATACTATAGTTTTTTGACCAAAACTTGCATTTCGAAAAGTTTTATAGAAGTGAATTTTTAGATGATTTTTTTTATGGACCTCCATCATAACCTTCCCTCGTAAAATATAAAAATTATCTGAAAAGTTTCGTATCATTTTGAGCAGTCCTCGATTTAATTTGATTCTTTGACCAAAACTAGTATAAACTAGTGTATGATATACTATAATTGTTTGACTAAAACTTGCATTTCGAAAAGTTTTATTGAAGCAAATTTACAGATGATTTTTTGCATGGACTTCTACCATAACCTTCCTTTGTAACGTATATAAATGATCTTAAAAGTTTCGTATCATTTGTAACAGTACTCGATTTAATCTCACTTTTTGACCGAAACTACTTTATAATATACTATGATTTTTTGACCGAAACTTGCATTTCGAAAAGTTTCATAGAACCTAATGTCAGATTATTTTTTGCATGGACTTCCATCATAAGCTTCCCTCGTAAAATATAAAAATGATTTGAAAATTTTTGTATCATTTTTATCAGTCTTCGATTTAATTTGATTCTTTGATCGAAATTAGTATAAACTAGTGTATAATATACTATAGTTTTTTGACCGAAACTTGCATTTTGAAAAGTTTTATAGAAGCCAATTTTCAGATGATTTTTTTTATGGACCTCCATCATAACCTTGCCTCGTAAAATATAAAAATTATCTGAAAAGTTTCGTATCATTTCGAGCAGTCCTCGATTTAATTTGATTCTTTGACCGAAATTAGTATAAACTATTGTATGATATACTATATTTTTTGACAGAAACTTGCATTTCGTAAAGTTTCATTGAAGATAATTTTCAGATGATTTTTTGCATGGACTTCTATCATAACCTTCCTTTGTAACATATATAAATGATCTGAAAAGTTTCGTATCATTTGGAACAGTCCTCGATTTAATTTGACCTTTTTACCGTAACTAGTGTAGAATATACTATGGTTTTTCGACCGAAACTTGCATTTCGAAAAGTTTCATAGAACATAATTTCATATTTGTTTTGCATGAACATCCATCATAATCTTCCCTCGTAAAATATAAAAATGATCTGAATTTTTTTTATCATTTTCATCTATCCTCGATTTGATTGGATTCTTTGACCGAAATTAGTAAAACTAGTGTATAATATACTATAGTTTTTTGACCGAAACTTGCATTTCAAAAAGTTTTATAGAAGTGAATTTTCAGATGATTTTTTTATGGACCTCGATCATAACCTTCCCTCGAAAAATATAAAAATTATCTGAAAATTTTCGTAACATTTCGAGCAATCCTCGATTTAATTTGATTCTTTGACCAAAATTAGTATAAAATAGTGTATAATATACTATAATATTTTGACCGAAACATGCATTTCAAAAAGATTCATTGAAGCTAATTTTCAGATGATTTTTTGCATGGACTTCTATCATAACCTTCATTTGTAACATATATAAATGATCTAAAAAGTTTTGTATCATTTGGAACAGTCCTCGATTTAATTTAACTTATTTACCGAAACTATTGTATAATATACTATGGTTTTTCGACCGAAACTTGCATTTCAAAAAGTTTCATAGAACCTAATTTCAGATTATTTTTTGCATGGACTTCCATCATAATATTCCCTCGTAAAATATAAAAATGATATGAAATTTTTTTATCATTTTTATCAGTTCTCGATTTAATATGATTCTTTGACCTAAATTAGTATAAACTAGTGTAAAATATACTATAGTTTTTTGACCGAAACTTGCATTTCGAAAAGTTTTATAGAAGAGAATTTTCAGATGATTATTTTTACGGACCTCCATCATAACCTTCCCTTGTAAAATATAAAAATAATCTGAAAAGTTTCGTATCATTTCGAGAAGTCCTTGATTTAATTTGATTCTTTGACCGAAATTAGTATAAAATAGTTTATAATATACTATACTTTTTTGACCGAAACATGCATTTCGAAAAGTTTCATTGAAGCTTATTTTCAAATGATTTTTTGCATGGACTTCTATCATAACCTTCCTTTGTAACATATATGAATGATCTGAAAAGTTTCATATAATATGGAACAGTCCTTGATTTAATCTGACCTATTTACCGAAACTAGTGTATAATATACTATGGTTTTTCGACCGAAACATGCATTTCAAAAAGTTTCATAGAACCTAATTTCAGATTATTTTTTTCAAGGACTTCCATCATAATCTTCCCTCGTAAAATATAAAAATGATCTGAATTTTTTTTATCATTTTGATCAGTCCTCGATTTAATATGATTCTTTGACCGAAATTAGTATAAACTAGTGTATAATATACTATAGTTTTTTGACCAAAACTTGCATTTCGAAAAGTTTTATAGAAGTGAATTTTTAGATGATTTTTTTTATGGACCTCCATCATAACCTTCCCTCGTAAAATATAAAAATTATCTGAAAAGTTTCGTATCATTTTGAGCAGTCCTCGATTTAATTTGATTCTTTGACCAAAACTAGTATAAACTAGTGTATGATATACTATAATTGTTTGACTAAAACTTGCATTTCGAAAAGTTTTATTGAAGCAAATTTACAGATGATTTTTTGCATGGACTTCTACCATAACCTTCCTTTGTAACGTATATAAATGATCTTAAAAGTTTCGTATCATTTGTAACAGTACTCGATTTAATCTCACTTTTTGACCGAAACTACTTTATAATATACTATGATTTTTTGACCGAAACTTGCATTTCGAAAAGTTTCATAGAACCTAATGTCAGATTATTTTTTGCATGGACTTCCATCATAAGCTTCCCTCGTAAAATATAAAAATGATTTGAAAATTTTTGTATCATTTTTATCAGTCTTCGATTTAATTTGATTCTTTGATCGAAATTAGTATAAACTAGTGTATAATATACTATAGTTTTTTGACCGAAACTTGCATTTTGAAAAGTTTTATAGAAGCCAATTTTCAGATGATTTTTTTTATGGACCTCCATCATAACCTTGCCTCGTAAAATATAAAAATTATCTGAAAAGTTTCGTATCATTTCGAGCAGTCCTCGATTTAATTTGATTCTTTGACCGAAATTAGTATAAACTATTGTATGATATACTATAATTTTTTGACAGAAACTTGCATTTCGTAAAGTTTCATTGAAGATAATTTTCAGATGATTTTTTGCATGGACTTCTATCATAACCTTCCTTTGTAACATATATAAATGATCTGAAAAGTTTCGTATCATTTGGAACAATCCTCGATTTAATTTGACCTTTTTACCGTAACTAGTGTAGAATATACTATGGTTTTTCGACCGAAACTTGCATTTCGAAAAGTTTCATAGAACATAATTTCATATTTGTTTTGCATGAACATCCATCATAATCTTCTCTCGTAAAATATAAAAATGATCTGAATTTTTTTTATCATTTTCATCTATCCTCGATTTAATTGGATTCTTTGACCGAAATTAGTAAAACTAGTGTATAATATACTATAGTTTTTTGAACGAAACTTGCATTTCAAAAAGTTTTATAAAAGTGAATTTTCAGATGATTTTTTTATGGACCTCCATCACAACATTCCCTCGAAAAATATAAAAATTATCTGAAAATTTTCGTAACATTTCGAGCAATCCTCGATTTAATTTGATTCTTTGACCAAAATTAGTATAAAATAGTGTATAATATACTACAATATTTTGACCGAAACATGCATTTCAAAAAGATTCATTGAAGCTAATTTTCAGATGATTTTTTGCATGGACTTCTATCATAACCTTCCTTTGTAACATATATAAATGATCTAAAAAGTTTTGTATCATTTGGAACAGTCCTCGATTTAATTTAACTTATTTACCGAAACTATTCTATAATATACTATGGTTTTTTGACCGAAACTTGCATTTCAAAAAGTTTCATAGAACCTAATTTCAGATTATTTTTTGCATGGACTTCCATCATAATCTTCCCTCCTAAAATATAAAAATGATATGAAATTTTTTTATCATTTTTATCAGTTCTCGATTTAATATGATTCTTTGACCTAAATTAGTATAAACTAGTGTAAAATATACCATAGTTTTTTGACCGAAACTTGCATTTCGAAAAGTTTTATAGAAGAGAATTTTCAGATGATTATTTTTATGGACCTCCATCATAACCTTCCCTTGTAAAATATAAAAATAATCTGAAAAGTTTCGTATCATTTCGAGAAGTCCTTGATTTAATTTGATTCTTTGACCGAAATTAGTAAAAAATAGTGTATAATATACTATAATTTTTTGACCGAAGCATGCATTTCGAAAAGTTTCATTGAAGCTTATTTTCAAATGATTTTTTGCATGGACTTCTATCATAACCTTCCTTTGTAACATATATGAATGATCTGAAAAGTTTCATATAATATGGAACAGTCCTTGATTTAATCTGACCTATTTACCGAAACTAGTGTATAATATACTATGGTTTTTCGACCGAAACATGCATTTCAAAAAGTTTCATAGAACCTAATTTCAGATTATTTTTTTCAAGGACTTCCATCATAATCTTCCCTCGTAAAATATAAAAATAATCTGAAATTTTTTTATCATTTTGATCAGTCCTCGATTTAATATGATTCTTTGACCGAAATTAGTATAAACTAGTGTATAATATACTATAGTTTTTTGACCAAAACTTGCATTTCGAAAATTTTTATAGAAGTGAATTTTCAGATGATTTTTTTTATGGACCTCCATCATAACCTTCCCTCGTAAAATATAAAAATTATCTGAAAAGTTTCGTATCATTTTGAGCAGTCCTCGATTTAATTTGATTCTTTGACCAAAACTAGTATAAACTAGTGTATGATATACTATAATTGTTTGACTGAAACTTGCATTTCGAAAAGTTTTATTGAAGCAAATTTACAGATGATTTTTTGCATGGACTTCTACCATAACCTTCCTTTGTAACGTATAAATGATCTTAAAAGTTTCGTATCATTTGTAACAGTACTCGATTTAATCTGACTTTTTGACCGAAACTACTTTATAATATACTATGATTTTTTGACCGAAACTTGCATTTCGAAAAGTTTCATAGAACCTAATGTCAGATTATTTTTTGCATGGACTTCCATCATAATCTTCCCTCGTAAAATATAAAAATGATCTGAAAATTTTTGTATCATTTTTATCAGTCCTCGATTTAATTTGATTCTTTGATCGAAATTAGTATAAACTAGTGTATAATATACTATAGTTTTTTGACCGAAACTTGCATTTTGAAAAGTTTTATAGAAGCCAATTTTCAGATGATTTTTTTTATGGACCTCCATCATAACCTTGCCTCGTAAAATATAAAAATTATCTGAAAAGTTTCGTATCATTTCGAGCAGTCCTCGATTTAATTTGATTCTTTGACCGAAATTAGTATAAACTATTGTATGATATACTATAATTTTTTGACAGAAACTTGCATTTCGTAAAGTTTCATTGAAGATAATTTTCAGATGATTTTTTGCATGGACTTCTATCATAACCTTCCTTTGTAACATATATAAATGATCTGAAAAGTTTCGTATCATTTGGAACAGTCCTCGATTTAATTTGACCTTTTTACCGTAACTAGTGTAGAATATACTATGGTTTTTCGACCGAAACTTGCATTTCGAAAAGTTTCATAGAACATAATTTCATATTTGTTTTGCATGAACATCCATCATAATCTTCTCTCGTAAAATATAAAAATGATCTGAATTTTTTTTATCATTGTCATCTATCCTCGATTTAATTGGATTCTTTGACCGAAATATGTAAAACTAGTGTATAATATACTATAGTTTTTTGACCGAAACTTGCATTTCAAAAAGTTTTATAAAAGTGAATTTTCAGATGATTTTTTTATGGACCTCCATCATAACCTTCCCTCGAAAAATATAAAAATTATCTGAAAATTTTCGTAACATTTCGAGCAATCCTCGATTTAATTTGATTCTTTGACCAAAATTAGTATAAAATAATGTATAATATACTACAATATTTTGACCGAAACATGCATTTCAAAAAGATTCATTGAAGCTAATTTTCAGATGATTTTTTGCATGGACTTCTATCATAACCTTCCTTTGTAACATATATAAATGATCTAAAAAGTTTTGTATCATTTGGAACAGTCCTCGATTTAATTTAACTTATTTTCCGAAACTATTGTATAATATACTATGGTTTTTCGACCGAAACTTGCATTTCAAAAAGTTTCATAGAACCTAATTTCAGATTATTTTTTGCATGGGCTTCCATCATAATCTTCCCTCCTAAAATATAAAAATGATATGAAATTTTTTTATCATTTTTATCAGTTCTCGATTTAATATGATTCTTTGACCTAAATTAGTATAAACTAGTGTAAAATATACCATAGTTTTTTGACCGAAACTTGCATTTCGAAAAGTTTTATAGAAGAGAATTTTCAGATGATTATTTTTATGGACCTCCATCATAACCTTCCCTTGTAAAATATAAAAATAATCTGAAAAGTTTCGTATCATTTCGAGAAGTCCTTGATTTAATTTGATTCTTTGACCAAAATTAGTATAAAATAGTGTATAATATACTATAATTTTTTGACCGAAACATGCATATCGAAAAGTTTCATTGAAGCTTATTTTCAAATGATTTTTTGCATGGACTTCTATCATAACCTTCCTTTGTAACATATATGAATGATCTGAAAAGTTTCATATAATATGGAACAGTCCTTGATTTAATCTGACCTATTTACCGAAACTAGTGTATAATATACTATGGTTTTTCGACCGAAACATGCATTTCAAAAAGTTTCATAAAACCTAATTTCAGATTATTTTTTTCAAGGACTTCCATCATAATCTTCCTTCGTAAAATATAAAAATAATCTGAAATTTTTTTATCATTTTGATCAGTCCTCGATTTAATATGATTCTTTGACCGAAATTAGTATAAACTAGTGTATAATATACTATAGTTTTTTGACCAAAACTTGCTTTTCGAAAAGTTTTATAGAAGGGAATTTTCAGATGATTTTTTTTATGGACCTCCATCATAACCTTCCCTCGTAAAATATAAAAATTATCTGAAAAGTTTCGTATCATTTTGAGCAGTCCTCGATTTAATTTGATTCTTTGACCAAAACTAGTATAAACTAGTGTATGATATACTATAATTTTTTGACTGAAACTTGCATTTCAAAAAGTTTTATTGAAGCAAATTTACAGATGATTTTTTGCATGGACTTCTACCATAACCTTCCTTTGTAACGTATATAAATGATCTTAAAAGTTTCGTATCATTTGTAACAATACTCGACTTAATCTGACTTTTTGACCGAAACTACTTTATAATATACTATGATTTTTTGACCGAAACTTGCATTTCGAAAAGTTTCATAGAACCTAATGTCAGATTATTTTTTGCATGGACTTCCATCATAATCTTCCCTCGTAAAATATAAAAATGATCTGAAAATTTTTGTATCATTTTTATTAGTCCTCGATTTAATTTGATTCTTTGATCGAAATTAGTATAAACTAGTGTATAATATACTATAGTTTTTTGACTGAAACTTGCATTTTGAAAAGTTTTATAGAAGCCAATTTTCAGATGATTTTTTTTATGGACCTCCATCATAACCTTGCCTCGTAAAATATAAAAATTATCTGAAAAGTTTTGTATCATTTCGAGCAGTCCTCGATTTAATTTGATTCTTTTACCGAAATTTGTATAAACTATTGTATGATATACTATATTTTTTTGACAGAAACTTGCATTTCGTAAAGTTTCATTGAAGATAATTTTCAGATGATTTTTTGCATGGACTTCTATCATAACCTTCCTTTGTAACATATATAAATGATCTGAAAAGTCTCGTATCATTTGGAACAGTCCTCGATTTAATTTGACCTTTTTACCGTAACTAGTGTATAATATACTATGGTTTTTCGACCGAAACTTGCATTTCGAAATGTTTCATAGAACATAATTTCATATTTGTTTTGCATGAACATCCATCATAATCTTCCCTCGTAAAATATAAAAATGATCTGAATTTTTTTTATCATTTTCATCTCTCCTCGATTTAATTGGATTCTTTGACCGAAATTAGTAAAACTAGTGTATAATATACTATAGTTTTTTGACCGAAACTTGCATTTCAAAAAGTTTTATAGAAGTGAATTTTCAAATGATTTTTTTATGGACCTCCATCATAACCTTCCCCCGAAAAATATAAAAATTATCTGAAAATTTTCGTAACATTTCGAGCAATCCTCGATTTAATTTGATTCTTTGACCAAAATTAGTATAAAATAGTGTATAATATACTATAATATTTTGACCGTAACATGCATTTCAAAAAGATTCATTGAAGCTAATTTTCAGATGATTTTTTGCATGGACTTCTATCATAACCTTCCTTTGTAACATATATAAATGATCTAAAAAGTTTTGTATCATTTGGAACAGTCCTCGATTTAATTTAACTTATTTACCGAAACTATTGTATAATATACTATGGTTTTTCGACCGAAACTTGCATTTCAAAAAGTTTCATAGAACCTAATTTCAGATTATTTTTTGCATGGGCTTCCATCATAATCTTCCCTCCTAAAATATAAAAATGATATGAAATTTTTTTATCATTTTTATCAGTTCTCGATTTAATATGATTCTTTGACCTAAATTAGTATAAACTAGTGTAAAATATACCATAGTTTTTTGACCGAAACTTGCATTTCGAAAAGTTTTATAGAAGAGAATTTTCAGATGATTATTTTTATGGACCTCCATCATAACCTTCCCTTGTAAAATATAAAAATAATCTGAAAAGTTTCGTATCATTTCGAGAAGTCCTTGATTTAATTTGATTCTTTGACCGAAATTAGTATAAAATAGTGTATAATATACTATAATTTTTTGACCGAAACATGCATTTCGAAAAGTTTCATTGAAGCTTATTTTCAATTGATTTTTTGCATGGACTTCTATCATAACCTTCCTTTGTAACATATATGAATGATCTGAAAAGTTTCATATAATATGGAACAGTCCTTGATTTAATCTGACCTATTTACCGAAACTAGTGTATAATATACTATGGTTTTTCGACCGAAACATGCATTTCAAAAAGTTTCATAGAACCTAATTTCAGATTATTTTTTTCAAGGACTTCCATCATAATCTTCCCTCGTAAAATATAAAAATAATCTGAAATTTTTTTATCATTTTGATCAGTCCTCGATTTAATATGATTCTTTGACCGAAATTAGTATAAACTAGTGTATAATATACTATAGTTTTTTGACCAAAACTTGCTTTTCGAAAAGTTTTATAGAAGGGAATTTTCAGATGATTTTTTTTATGGACCTCCATCATAACCTTCCCTCGTAAAATATAAAAATTATCTGAAAAGTTTCGTATCATTTTGAGCAGTCCTCGATTTAATTTGATTCTTTGACCAAAACTAGTATAAACTAGTGTATGATATACTATAATTTTTTGACTGAAACTTGCATTTCAAAAAGTTTTATTGAAGCAAATTTACAGATGATTTTTTGCATGGACTTCTACCATAACCTTCCTTTGTAACGTATATAAATGATCTTAAAAGTTTCGTATCATTTGTAACAGTACTCGACTTAATCTGACTTTTTGACCGAAACTACTTTATAATATACTATGATTTTTTGACCGAAACTTGCATTTCGAAAAGTTTCATAGAACCTAATGTCAGATTATTTTTTGCATGGACTTCCATCATAATCTTCCCTCGTAAAATATAAAAATGATCTGAAAATTTTTGTATCATTTTTATCAGTCCTCGATTTAATTTGATTCTTTGATCGAAATTAGTATAAACTAGTGTATAATATACTATAGTTTTTTGACTGAAACTTGCATTTTGAAAAGTTTTATAGAAGCCAATTTTCAGATGATTTTTTTTATGGACCTCCATCATAACCTTGCCTCGTAAAATATAAAAATTATCTGAAAAGTTTTGTATCATTTCGAGCAGTCCTCGATTTAATTTGATTCTTTTACCGAAATTTGTATAAACTATTGTATGATATACTATATTTTTTTGACAGAAACTTGCATTTCGTAAAGTTTCATTGAAGATAATTTTCAGATGATTTTTTGCATGGACTTCTATCATAACCTTCCTTTGTAACATATATAAATGATCTGAAAAGTCTCGTATCATTTGGAACAGTCCTCGATTTAATTTGACCTTTTTACCGTAACTAGTGTATAATATACTATGGTTTTTCGACCGAAACTTGCATTTCGAAATGTTTCATAGAACATAATTTCATATTTGTTTTGCATGAACATCCATCATAATCTTCCCTCGTAAAATATAAAAATGATCTGAATTTTTTTTATCATTTTCATCTCTCCTCGATTTAATTGGATTCTTTGACCGAAATTAGTAAAACTAGTGTATAATATACTATAGTTTTTTGACCGAAACTTGCATTTCAAAAAGTTTTATAGAAGTGAATTTTCAAATGATTTTTTTATGGACCTCCATCATAACCTTCCCCCGAAAAATATAAAAATTATCTGAAAATTTTCGTAACATTTCGAGCAATCCTCGATTTAATTTGATTCTTTGACCAAAATTAGTATAAAATAGTGTATAATATACTATAATATTTTGACCGTAACATGCATTTCAAAAAGATTCATTGAAGCTAATTTTCAGATGATTTTTTGCATGGACTTCTATCATAACCTTCCTTTGTAACATATATAAATGATCTAAAAAGTTTTGTATCATTTGGAACAGTCCTCGATTTAATTTAACTTATTTACCGAAACTATTGTATAATATACTATGGTTTTTCGACCGAAACTTGCATTTCAAAAAGTTTCATAGAACCTAATTTCAGATTATTTTTTGCATGGGCTTCCATCATAATCTTCCCTCCTAAAATATAAAAATGATATGAAATTTTTTTATCATTTTTATCAGTTCTCGATTTAATATGATTCTTTGACCTAAATTAGTATAAACTAGTGTAAAATATACCATAGTTTTTTGACCGAAACTTGCATTTCGAAAAGTTTTATAGAAGAGAATTTTCAGATGATTATTTTTATGGACCTCCATCATAACCTTCCCTTGTAAAATATAAAAATAATCTGAAAAGTTTCGTATCATTTCGAGAAGTCCTTGATTTAATTTGATTCTTTGACCGAAATTAGTATAAAATAGTGTATAATATACTATAATTTTTTGACCGAAACATGCATTTCGAAAAGTTTCATTGAAGCTTATTTTCAATTGATTTTTTGCATGGACTTCTATCATAACCTTCCTTTGTAACATATATGAATGATCTGAAAAGTTTCATATAATATGGAACAGTCCTTGATTTAATCTGACCTATTTACCGAAACTAGTGTATAATATACTATGGTTTTTCGACCGAAACATGCATTTCAAAAAGTTTCATAGAACCTAATTTCAGATTATTTTTTTCAAGGACTTCCATCATAATCTTCCCTCGTAAAATATAAAAATAATCTGAAATTTTTTTATCATTTTGATCAGTCCTCGATTTAATATGATTCTTTGACCGAAATTAGTATAAACTAGTGTATAATATACTATAGTTTTTTGACCAAAACTTGCTTTTCGAAAAGTTTTATAGAAGGGAATTTTCAGATGATTTTTTTTATGGACCTCCATCATAACCTTCCCTCGTAAAATATAAAAATTATCTGAAAAGTTTCGTATCATTTTGAGCAGTCCTCGATTTAATTTGATTCTTTGACCAAAACTAGTATAAACTAGTGTATGATATACTATAATTTTTTGACTGAAACTTGCATTTCAAAAAGTTTTATTGAAGCAAATTTACAGATGATTTTTTGCATGGACTTCTACCATAACCTTCCTTTGTAACGTATATAAATGATCTTAAAAGTTTCGTATCATTTGTAACAGTACTCGACTTAATCTGACTTTTTGACCGAAACTACTTTATAATATACTATGATTTTTTGACCGAAACTTGCATTTCGAAAAGTTTCATAGAACCTAATGTCAGATTATTTTTTGCATGGACTTCCATCATAATCTTCCCTCGTAAAATATAAAAATGATCTGAAAATTTTTGTATCATTTTTATCAGTCCTCGATTTAATTTGATTCTTTGATCGAAATTAGTATAAACTAGTGTATAATATACTATAGTTTTTTGACTGAAACTTGCATTTTGAAAAGTTTTATAGAAGCCAATTTTCAGATGATTTTTTTTATGGACCTCCATCATAACCTTGCCTCGTAAAATATAAAAATTATCTGAAAAGTTTTGTATCATTTCGAGCAGTCCTCGATTTAATTTGATTCTTTTACCGAAATTTGTATAAACTATTGTATGATATACTATATTTTTTTGACAGAAACTTGCATTTCGTAAAGTTTCATTGAAGATAATTTTCAGATGATTTTTTGCATGGACTTCTATCATAACCTTCCTTTGTAACATATATAAATGATCTGAAAAGTCTCGTATCATTTGGAACAGTCCTCGATTTAATTTGACCTTTTTACCGTAACTAGTGTATAATATACTATGGTTTTTCGACCGAAACTTGCATTTCGAAATGTTTCATAGAACATAATTTCATATTTGTTTTGCATGAACATCCATCATAATCTTCCCTCGTAAAATATAAAAATGATCTGAATTTTTTTTATCATTTTCATCTCTCCTCGATTTAATTGGATTCTTTGACCGAAATTAGTAAAACTAGTGTATAATATACTATAGTTTTTTGACCGAAACTTGCATTTCAAAAAGTTTTATAGAAGTGAATTTTCAAATGATTTTTTTATGGACCTCCATCATAACCTTCCCCCGAAAAATATAAAAATTATCTGAAAATTTTCGTAACATTTCGAGCAATCCTCGATTTAATTTGATTCTTTGACCAAAATTAGTATAAAATAGTGTATAATATACTATAATATTTTGACTGTAACATGCATTTCAAAAAGATTCATTGAAGCTAATTTTCAGATGATTTTTTGCATGGACTTCTATCATAACCTTCCTTTGTAACATATATAAATGATCTAAAAAGTTTTGTATCATTTGGAACAGTCCTCGATTTAATTTAACTTATTTACCGAAACTATTGTATAATATACTATGGTTTTTCGACCGAAACTTGCATTTCAAAAAGTTTCATAGAACCTAATTTCAGATTATTTTTTGCATGGGCTTCCATCATAATCTTCCCTCCTAAAATATAAAAATGATATGAAATTTTTTTATCATTTTTATCAGTTCTCGATTTAATATGATTCTTTGACCTAAATTAGTATAAACTAGTGTAAAATATACCATAGTTTTTTGACCGAAACTTGCATTTCGAAAAGTTTTATAGAAGAGAATTTTCAGATGATTATTTTTATGGACCTCCATCATAACCTTCCCTTGTAAAATATAAAAATAATCTGAAAAGTTTCGTATCATTTCGAGAAGTCCTTGATTTAATTTGATTCTTTGACCGAAATTAGTATAAAATAGTGTATAATATACTATAATTTTTTGACCGAAACATGCATTTCGAAAAGTTTCATTGAAGCTTATTTTCAAATGATTTTTTGCATGGACTTCTATCATAACCTTCCTTTGTAACATATATGAATGATCTGAAAAGTTTCATATAATATGGAACAGTCCTTGATTTAATCTGACCTATTTACCGAAACTAGTGTATAATATACTATGGTTTTTCGACCGAAACATGCATTTCAAAAAGTTTCATAGAACCTAATTTCAGATTATTTTTTTCAAGGACTTCCATCATAATCTTCCTTCGTAAAATATAAAAATAATCTGAAATTTTTTTATCATTTTGATCAGTCCTCGATTTAATATGATTCTTTGACCGAAATTAGTATAAACTAGTGTATAATATACTATAGTTTTTTGACCAAAACTTGCTTTTCGAAAAGTTTTATAGAAGGGAATTTTCAGATGATTTTTTTTATGGACCTCCATCATAACCTTCCCTCGTAAAATATAAAAATTATCTGAAAAGTTTCGTATCATTTTGAGCAGTCCTCGATTTAATTTGATTCTTTGACCAAAACTAGTATAAACTAGTGTATGATATACTATAATTTTTTGACTGAAACTTGCATTTCAAAAAGTTTTATTGAAGCAAATTTACAGATGATTTTTTGCATGGACTTCTACCATAACCTTCCTTTGTAACGTATATAAATGATCTTAAAAGTTTCGTATCATTTGTAACAATACTCGACTTAATCTGACTTTTTGACCGAAACTACTTTATAATATACTATGATTTTTTGACCGAAACTTGCATTTCGAAAAGTTTCATAGAACCTAATGTCAGATTATTTTTTGCATGGACTTCCATCATAATCTTCCCTCGTAAAATATAAAAATGATCTGAAAATTTTTGTATCATTTTTATCAGTCCTCGATTTAATTTGATTCTTTGATCGAAATTAGTATAAACTAGTGTATAATATACTATAGTTTTTTGACTGAAACTTGCATTTTGAAAAGTTTTATAGAAGCCAATTTTCAGATGATTTTTTTTATGGACCTCCATCATAACCTTGCCTCGTAAAATATAAAAATTATCTGAAAAGTTTTGTATCATTTCGAGCAGTCCTCGATTTAATTTGATTCTTTTACCGAAATTTGTATAAACTATTGTATGATATACTATATTTTTTTGACAGAAACTTGCATTTCGTAAAGTTTCATTGAAGATAATTTTCAGATGATTTTTTGCATGGACTTCTATCATAACCTTCCTTTGTAACATATATAAATGATCTGAAAAGTCTCGTATCATTTGGAACAGTCCTCGATTTAATTTGACCTTTTTACCGTAACTAGTGTATAATATACTATGGTTTTTCGACCGAAACTTGCATTTCGAAATGTTTCATAGAACATAATTTCATATTTGTTTTGCATGAACATCCATCATAATCTTCCCTCGTAAAATATAAAAATGATCTGAATTTTTTTTATCATTTTCATCTCTCCTCGATTTAATTGGATTCTTTGACCGAAATTAGTAAAACTAGTGTATAATATACTATAGTTTTTTGACCGAAACTTGCATTTCAAAAAGTTTTATAGAAGTGAATTTTCAAATGATTTTTTTATGGACCTCCATCATAACCTTCCCCCGAAAAATATAAAAATTATCTGAAAATTTTCGTAACATTTCGAGCAATCCTCGATTTAATTTGATTCTTTGACCAAAATTAGTATAAAATAGTGTATAATATACTATAATATTTTGACCGTAACATGCATTTCAAAAAGATTCATTGAAGCTAATTTTCAGATGATTTTTTGCATGGACTTCTATCATAACCTTCCTTTGTAACATATATAAATGATCTAAAAAGTTTTGTATCATTTGGAACAGTCCTCGATTTAATTTAACTTATTTACCGAAACTATTGTATAATATACTATGGTTTTTCGACCGAAACTTGCATTTCAAAAAGTTTCATAGAACCTAATTTCAGATTATTTTTTGCATGGGCTTCCATCATAATCTTCCCTCCTAAAATATAAAAATGATATGAAATTTTTTTATCATTTTTATCAGTTCTCGATTTAATATGATTCTTTGACCTAAATTAGTATAAACTAGTGTAAAATATACCATAGTTTTTTGACCGAAACTTGCATTTCGAAAAGTTTTATAGAAGAGAATTTTCAGATGATTATTTTTATGGACCTCCATCATAACCTTCCCTTGTAAAATATAAAAATAATCTGAAAAGTTTCGTATCATTTCGAGAAGTCCTTGATTTAATTTGATTCTTTGACCGAAATTAGTATAAAATAGTGTATAATATACTATAATTTTTTGACCGAAACATGCATTTCGAAAAGTTTCATTGAAGCTTATTTTCAATTGATTTTTTGCATGGACTTCTATCATAACCTTCCTTTGTAACATATATGAATGATCTGAAAAGTTTCATATAATATGGAACAGTCCTTGATTTAATCTGACCTATTTACCGAAACTAGTGTATAATATACTATGGTTTTTCGACCGAAACATGCATTTCAAAAAGTTTCATAGAACCTAATTTCAGATTATTTTTTTCAAGGACTTCCATCATAGTCTTCCCTCGTAAAATATAAAAATAATCTGAAATTTTTTTATCATTTTGATCAGTCCTCGATTTAATATGATTCTTTGACCGAAATTAGTATAAACTAGTGTATAATATACTATAGTTTTTTGACCAAAACTTGCTTTTCGAAAAGTTTTATAGAAGGGAATTTTCAGATGATTTTTTTTATGGACCTCCATCATAACCTTCCCTCGTAAAATATAAAAATTATCTGAAAAGTTTCGTATCATTTTGAGCAGTCCTCGATTTAATTTGATTCTTTGACCAAAACTAGTATAAACTAGTGTATGATATACTATAATTTTTTGACTGAAACTTGCATTTCAAAAAGTTTTATTGAAGCAAATTTACAGATGATTTTTTGCATGGACTTCTACCATAACCTTCCTTTGTAACGTATATAAATGATCTTAAAAGTTTCGTATCATTTGTAACAATACTCGACTTAATCTGACTTTTTGACCGAAACTACTTTATAATATACTATGATTTTTTGACCGAAACTTGCATTTCGAAAAGTTTCATAGAACCTAATGTCAGATTATTTTTTGCATGGACTTCCATCATAATCTTCCCTCGTAAAATATAAAAATGATCTGAAAATTTTTGTATCATTTTTATCAGTCCTCGATTTAATTTGATTCTTTGATCGAAATTAGTATAAACTAGTGTATAATATACTATAGTTTTTTGACTGAAACTTGCATTTTGAAAAGTTTTATAGAAGCCAATTTTCAGATGATTTTTTTTATGGACCTCCATCATAACCTTGCCTCGTAAAATATAAAAATTATCTGAAAAGTTTTGTATCATTTCGAGCAGTCCTCGATTTAATTTGATTCTTTTACCGAAATTTGTATAAACTATTGTATGATATACTATATTTTTTTGACAGAAACTTGCATTTCGTAAAGTTTCATTGAAGATAATTTTCAGATGATTTTTTGCATGGACTTCTATCATAACCTTCCTTTGTAACATATATAAATGATCTGAAAAGTCTCGTATCATTTGGAACAGTCCTCGATTTAATTTGACCTTTTTACCGTAACTAGTGTATAATATACTATGGTTTTTCGACCGAAACTTGCATTTCGAAATGTTTCATAGAACATAATTTCATATTTGTTTTGCATGAACATCCATCATAATCTTCCCTCGTAAAATATAAAAATGATCTGAATTTTTTTTATCATTTTCATCTCTCCTCGATTTAATTGGATTCTTTGACCGAAATTAGTAAAACTAGTGTATAATATACTATAGTTTTTTGACCGAAACTTGCATTTCAAAAAGTTTTATAGAAGTGAATTTTCAAATGATTTTTTTATGGACCTCCATCATAACCTTCCCCCGAAAAATATAAAAATTATCTGAAAATTTTCGTAACATTTCGAGCAATCCTCGATTTAATTTGATTCTTTGACCAAAATTAGTATAAAATAGTGTATAATATACTATAATATTTTGACCGTAACATGCATTTCAAAAAGATTCATTGAAGCTAATTTTCAGATGATTTTTTGCATGGACTTCTATCATAACCTTCCTTTGTAACATATATAAATGATCTAAAAAGTTTTGTATCATTTGGAACAGTCCTCGATTTAATTTAACTTATTTACCGAAACTATTGTATAATATACTATGGTTTTTCGACCGAAACTTGCATTTCAAAAAGTTTCATAGAACCTAATTTCAGATTATTTTTTGCATGGGCTTCCATCATAATCTTCCCTCCTAAAATATAAAAATGATATGAAATTTTTTTATCATTTTTATCAGTTCTCGATTTAATATGATTCTTTGACCTAAATTAGTATAAACTAGTGTAAAATATACCATAGTTTTTTGACCGAAACTTGCATTTCGAAAAGTTTTATAGAAGAGAATTTTCAGATGATTATTTTTATGGACCTCCATCATAACCTTCCCTTGTAAAATATAAAAATAATCTGAAAAGTTTCGTATCATTTCGAGAAGTCCTTGATTTAATTTGATTCTTTGACCGAAATTAGTATAAAATAGTGTATAATATACTATAATTTTTTGACCGAAACATGCATTTCGAAAAGTTTCATTGAAGCTTATTTTCAATTGATTTTTTGCATGGACTTCTATCATAACCTTCCTTTGTAACATATATGAATGATCTGAAAAGTTTCATATAATATGGAACAGTCCTTGATTTAATCTGACCTATTTACCGAAACTAGTGTATAATATACTATGGTTTTTCGACCGAAACATGCATTTCAAAAAGTTTCATAGAACCTAATTTCAGATTATTTTTTTCAAGGACTTCCATCATAGTCTTCCCTCGTAAAATATAAAAATAATCTGAAATTTTTTTATCATTTTGATCAGTCCTCGATTTAATATGATTCTTTGACCGAAATTAGTATAAACTAGTGTATAATATACTATAGTTTTTTGACCAAAACTTGCTTTTCGAAAAGTTTTATAGAAGGGAATTTTCAGATGATTTTTTTTATGGACCTCCATCATAACCTTCCCTCGTAAAATATAAAAATTATCTGAAAAGTTTCGTATCATTTTGAGCAGTCCTCGATTTAATTTGATTCTTTGACCAAAACTAGTATAAACTAGTGTATGATATACTATAATTTTTTGACTGAAACTTGCATTTCAAAAAGTTTTATTGAAGCAAATTTACAGATGATTTTTTGCATGGACTTCTACCATAACCTTCCTTTGTAACGTATATAAATGATCTTAAAAGTTTCGTATCATTTGTAACAGTACTCGACTTAATCTGACTTTTTGACCGAAACTACTTTATAATATACTATGATTTTTTGACCGAAACTTGCATTTCGAAAAGTTTCATAGAACCTAATGTCAGATTATTTTTTGCATGGACTTCCATCATAATCTTCCCTCGTAAAATATAAAAATGATCTGAAAATTTTTGTATCATTTTTATCAGTCCTCGATTTAATTTGATTCTTTGATCGAAATTAGTATAAACTAGTGTATAATATACTATAGTTTTTTGACTGAAACTTGCATTTTGAAAAGTTTTATAGAAGCCAATTTTCAGATGATTTTTTTTATGGACCTCCATCATAACCTTGCCTCGTAAAATATAAAAATTATCTGAAAAGTTTTGTATCATTTCGAGCAGTCCTCGATTTAATTTGATTCTTTTACCGAAATTTGTATAAACTATTGTATGATATACTATATTTTTTTGACAGAAACTTGCATTTCGTAAAGTTTCATTGAAGATAATTTTCAGATGATTTTTTGCATGGACTTCTATCATAACCTTCCTTTGTAACATATATAAATGATCTGAAAAGTCTCGTATCATTTGGAACAGTCCTCGATTTAATTTGACCTTTTTACCGTAACTAGTGTATAATATACTATGGTTTTTCGACCGAAACTTGCATTTCGAAATGTTTCATAGAACATAATTTCATATTTGTTTTGCATGAACATCCATCATAATCTTCCCTCGTAAAATATAAAAATGATCTGAATTTTTTTTATCATTTTCATCTCTCCTCGATTTAATTGGATTCTTTGACCGAAATTAGTAAAACTAGTGTATAATATACTATAGTTTTTTGACCGAAACTTGCATTTCAAAAAGTTTTATAGAAGTGAATTTTCAAATGATTTTTTTATGGACCTCCATCATAACCTTCCCCCGAAAAATATAAAAATTATCTGAAAATTTTCGTAACATTTCGAGCAATCCTCGATTTAATTTGATTCTTTGACCAAAATTAGTATAAAATAGTGTATAATATACTATAATATTTTGACTGTAACATGCATTTCAAAAAGATTCATTGAAGCTAATTTTCAGATGATTTTTTGCATGGACTTCTATCATAACCTTCCTTTGTAACATATATAAATGATCTAAAAAGTTTTGTATCATTTGGAACAGTCCTCGATTTAATTTAACTTATTTACCGAAACTATTGTATAATATACTATGGTTTTTCGACCGAAACTTGCATTTCAAAAAGTTTCATAGAACCTAATTTCAGATTATTTTTTGCATGGGCTTCCATCATAATCTTCCCTCCTAAAATATAAAAATGATATGAAATTTTTTTATCATTTTTATCAGTTCTCGATTTAATATGATTCTTTGACCTAAATTAGTATAAACTAGTGTAAAATATACCATAGTTTTTTGACCGAAACTTGCATTTCGAAAAGTTTTATAGAAGAGAATTTTCAGATGATTATTTTTATGGACCTCCATCATAACCTTCCCTTGTAAAATATAAAAATAATCTGAAAAGTTTCGTATCATTTCGAGAAGTCCTTGATTTAATTTGATTCTTTGACCGAAATTAGTATAAAATAGTGTATAATATACTATAATTTTTTGACCGAAACATGCATTTCGAAAAGTTTCATTGAAGCTTATTTTCAATTGATTTTTTGCATGGACTTCTATCATAACCTTCCTTTGTAACATATATGAATGATCTGAAAAGTTTCATATAATATGGAACAGTCCTTGATTTAATCTGACCTATTTACCGAAACTAGTGTATAATATACTATGGTTTTTCGACCGAAACATGCATTTCAAAAAGTTTCATAGAACCTAATTTCAGATTATTTTTTTCAAGGACTTCCATCATAATCTTCCCTCGTAAAATATAAAAATAATCTGATTTTTTTTTATCATTTTGATCAGTCCTCGATTTAATATGATTCTTTGACCGAAATTAGTATAAACTAGTGTATAATATACTATAGTTTTTTGACCAAAACTTGCTTTTCGAAAAGTTTTATAGAAGGGAATTTTCAGATGATTTTTTTTATGGACCTCCATCATAACCTTCCCTCGTAAAATATAAAAATTATCTGAAAAGTTTCGTATCATTTTGAGCAGTCCTCGATTTAATTTGATTCTTTGACCAAAACTAGTATAAACTAGTGTATGATATACTATAATTTTTTGACTGAAACTTGCATTTCAAAAAGTTTTATTGAAGCAAATTTACAGATGATTTTTTGCATGGACTTCTACCATAACCTTCCTTTGTAACGTATATAAATGATCTTAAAAGTTTCGTATCATTTGTAACAGTACTCGATTTAATCTGACTTTTTGACCGAAACTACTTTATAATATACTATGATTTTTTGACCGAAACTTGCATTTCGAAAAGTTTCATAGAACCTAATGTCAGATTATTTTTTGCATGGACTTCCATCATAATCTTCCCTCGTAAAATATAAAAATGATCTGAAATTTTTTTTATCATTTTTATCAGTCCTCGATTTAATTTGATTCTTTGATCGAAATTAGTATAAACTAGCGTATAATATACTATAGTTTTTTGACTGAAACTTGCATTTTGAAAAGTTTTATAGAAGCCAATTTTCAGATGATTTTTTTTATGGACCTCCATCATAACCTTGCCTCGTAAAATATAAAAATTATCTGAAAAGTTTTGTATCATTTCGAGCAGTCCTCGATTTAATTTGATTCTTTTACCGAAATTAGTATAAACTAATGTATGATATACTATATTTTTTTGACAGAAACTTGCATTTCGTAAAGTTTCATTGAAGATAATTTTCAGATGATTTTTTGCATGGACTTCTATCATAACCTTCCTTTGTAACATATATAAATGATCTGAAAAGTCTCGTTTCATTTGGAACAGTCCTCGATTTAATTTGACCTTTTTACCGTAACTAGTGTATAATATACTATGGTTTTTCGACCGAAACTTGCATTTCGAAAAGTTTCATAGAACATAATTTCATATTTGTTTTGCATGAACATCCATCATAATCTTCCCTCGTAAAATATAAAAATGATCTGAATTTTTTTTATCATTTTCATCTCTCCTCGATTTAATTGGATTCTTTGACCGAAATTAGTAAAACTAGTGTATAATATACTATAGTTTTTTGACCGAAACTTGCATTTCAAAAAGTTTTATAGAAGTGAATTTTAAAATGATTTTTTTATGGACCTCCATCATAACCTTCCCTCGAAAAATATAAAAATTATCTGAAAATTTTCGTAACATTTCGAGCAATCCTCGATTTAATTTGATTCTTTGACCAAAATTAGTATAAAATAGTGTATAATATACTATAATATTTTGACCGAAACATGCATTTCAAAAAGATTCATTGAAGCTAATTTTCAGATGATTTTTTGCATGGACTTCTATCATAACCTTCCTTTGTAACATATATAAATGATCTAAAAAGTTTTGTATCATTTGGAACAGTCCTCGATTTAATTTAACTTATTTACCGAAACTATTGTATAATATACTATGGTTTTTCGACCGAAACTTGCATTTCAAAAAGTTTCATAGAACCTAATTTCAGATTATTTTTTGCATGGACTTCCATCATAATCTTCCCTCCTAAAATATAAAAATGATATGAATTTTTTTTATCATTTTTATCAGTTCTCGATTTAATATGATTCTTTGACCTAAATTAGTATAAACTAGTGTAAAATATACCATAGTTTTTTGACCGAAACTTGCATTTCGAAATGTTTTATAGAAGAGAATTTTCAGATGATTATTTTTATGGACCTCCATCATAACCTTCCCTTGTAAAATTTAAAAATAATCTGAAAAGTTTCGTATCATTTCGAGAAGTCCTTGATTTAATTTGATTCTTTGACCGAAATTAGTATAAAATAGTGTATAATATACTATAATTTTTTGACCGAAGCATGCATTTCGAAAAGTTTCATTGAAGCTTATTTTCAAATGATTTTTTTCATGGACTTCTATCATAACCTTCCTTTGTAACATATATGAATGATCTGAAAAGTTTCATATAATATGGAACAGTCCTTGATTTAATCTGACCTATTTACCGAAACTAGTGTATAATATACTATGGTTTTTCGACCGAAACATGCATTTCAAAAAGTTTCATAGAACCTAATTTCAGATTATTTTTTTCAAGGACTTCCATCATAATCTTCCCTCGTAAAATATAAAAATGATCTGAATTTTTTTTATCATTTTGATCAGTCCTCGATTTAATATGATTCTTTGACCGAAATTAGTATAAACTAGTGTATAATATACTATAGTTTTTTGACCAAAACTTGCATTTCGAAAAGTTTTATAGAAGTAAATTTTCAGATGATTTTTTTATGGACCTCCATCATAACCTTCCCTCGTAAAATATAAAAATTATCTGAAAAGTTTCGTATCATTTTGAGCAGTCCTCGATTTAATTTGATTCTTTGACCAAAACTAGGATAAACTAGTGTATGACATACTATAATTTTTTGACTGAAACTTGCATTTCGAAAAGTTTTATTGAAGCAAATTTACAGATGATTTTTTGCATGGACTTCTACCATAACCTTCCTTTGTAACGTATATAAATGATCTTAAAAGTTTCGTATCATTTGTAACAGTACTCGATTTAATCTGACTTTTTGATCGAAACTACTTTATAATATACTATGATTTTTTGACCGAAACTTGCATTTCGAAAAGTTTCATAGAACCTAATGTCAGATTATTTTTTGCATGGACTTCCATCATAATCTTCCCTCGTAAAATATAAAAATGATCTTAAAATTTTTGTATCATTTTTATCAGTCCTCTATTTAATTTGATTCTTTGATCAAAATTAGTATAAACTAGTGTATAATATACTATAGTTTTTTGACTGAAACTTGCATTTTGAAAAGTTTTATAGAAGCCGATTTTCAGATGATTATTTTTATGGACCTCCATCATAACCTTGCCTAGTAAAATATAAAAATTATCTGAAAAGTTTTGTATCATTTGGAACAGTCCTCGATTTAATTTGACCTTTTTACCGTAACTAGTGTATAATATACTATGGTTTTTCGACCGAAACTTGCATTTCGAAAAGTTTCATAGAACATAATTTCATATTTGTTTTGCATGAACATCCATCATAATCTTCCCTCTTAAAATATAAAAATGATCTGAATTTTTTTTATCATTGACCGAAATTAGTAAAACTAGTGTATAATATACTATAGTTTTTTGACCGAAACTTGCATTTCAAAAAGTTTTATAGAAGTGAATTTTCAGATGATTTTTTTATGGACCTCCATCATAACCTTCCCTCGAAAAATATAAAAATTAGCTGAAAATTTTCGTAACATTTCGAGCAATCCTCGATTTAATTTGATTCTTTGACCAAAATTAGTATAAAATAGTGTATAATATACTATAATATTTTGACCGAAACATGCATTTCAAAAAGATTCATTGAAGCTAATTTTCAGATGATTTTTTGCAAGGACTTCTATCATAACCTTCCTTTGTAACATATATAAATGATCTAAAAAGTTTTGTATCATTTGGAACACTCCTCGATTTAATTTAACTTATTTACCGAAACTATTGTATAATATACTATGGTTTTTCGACCGAAACTTGCATTTCAAAAAGTTTCATAGAACCTAATTTCAGATTATTTTTTGCATGGACTTCCATCATAATCTTCCCTCGTAAAATATAAAAATGATATTAAATTTTTTTATCATTTTGATCAGTCCTCGATTTAATTTGATTCTTTGATCGAAATTAGTATACAAATATACTATAGTTTTTTGACCGAAACTTGCATTTCGAAAGGTTTTATAGAAGAGAATTTTCAGATGATTATTTTTATGGACCTCCATCATAACCTTCCCTTATAAAATATAAAAATAATCTGAAAAGTTTCGTATCATTTCGAGAAGTCCTCGATTTAATTTGATTCTTTGACCGAAATTAGTATAAACTAGTGTATGACATACTATAATTTTTTGACTGAAACATGCAGTTCGATAAGTTTTATTGAACCAAATATTCAGATGATTTTTTGCATGGACTTCTATCATAACCTTCCTTTGTAACGTATATAAATGATCTGAAAAGTTTCGTATCATTTGGAACAGTCCTCGATTTAATTTGACTTTTTGACCGAAACTAGTGTATAATATACTTTGAATTTTTGACCGAAACTTGCATTTCGAAAAGTTTCATAGAACCTAATGTCAGATTATTTGTTGCATGTACATCTATCATAATCTTCACTCGTAAAATATAAAAATGATCTGAAATTTTCTGTATCATTTTTATCGGTCCTCGATTTAATTTTGATTCTTTGATCAAACTTAGTATAAACTAGTGTATAATATACTATAGTTTTTTGACCGAAACATGAATTTCGAAAAGTTTTATAGAAGCAAATTTTCAGATGATTTTTTGCATGGACTTCTATCATGACCTTCCTTTGTAACATATATAAATGATCTAAAAAGTTTCGTATCATTTGGAACAATCCTCGATTTAATTGAACTTTTTTTACCGAAACTAGTGTATAATATACTATGGTTTTTCGACTGAAACTTGCATTTCAAAAAGTTTCATTGAACCTAATTTCAGATTATTTTTTGAATTGACATCCATCATAAACTTCCCTCCTAAAATATTAAAACGATCTGAAATTTTTTTATCATTTTGATCAGTCCTCGATTTAATTTGATTCTTTGACCGAAATTAGTATAAACTAGTGTAAAATATACTATAGTTTTTTGACCAAAACTTGCATTTCGAAAAATTTTATAGAAGCGAATTTTCAGATGATTTTTTTATGGACCTCCATCATAACCTTCCCTCGTAAAATATAAAAATTATCTGAAAAGTTTCGAATCATTTCGAGCAGTCCTCGATTTAATTTGATTCTTTGACCGAAATTAGTATAAACTAGTGTATGACATACTATAATTTTTTGACTGAAACATGCATTTCGATAACTTTTATTGAAGCAAATATTCAGATGATTTTTTGCATGGACTTCTATCATAACCTTCCTTTGTAACGTATATAAATGATCTGAAAAGTTTCGTATCATTTGGAACAGTCCTCGATTTAATTTGACTTTTTGACCGAAACTAGTGTATAATATACTATGAATTTTTGACCGAAACTTGCATTTCGAAAAGTTTCATAGAACCTAATGTCAGATTATTTGTTGCATGGACATCCATCATAATCTTCCATCGTAAAATATAAATATGATCTGAAAATTTTTGTATCATTTTTATCAGTCCTCGATTTAATTTGATCCTTTGATCGAAATTAGTATAAACTAGTATATAATATACGATAGTTTATTGACCGAATCTTGCATTTCGTAAAGTTTCATTGAAGCTAATTTTCAGATGATTTTTTGCATGGACTTCTATCATAATCTTATTTTGTAACATATATAAATGATCTGAAAAGTTTCGTATCATTTGGAACAGTCCACGATTTAATTTGACTTTTTTTTACCGAAACTAGTGTATAATATACTATGGTTTTTCGACCGAAACTTGCATTTCGAAAAGTTTCATAGAACCTAATTTCAGATTATTTTTTGCATGGACTTCAATCATAATCTTCCCTCGTAAAATATAAAAATGATCTGAATTTTTTTTATCATTTTGATCAGTCCTTGATTTAATTTGATTTGTTGACCGAAATTAGTATAAACTAGTGTATAATATACTATAGTTTTTTTTTTACCAAAACTTGCATTTCGAAATGTTTTATAGAAGCGAATTTTCAGATGATTTTTTTATGGACCTCCATCATAACCTTCCCTCGTAAAATATAAAAATTATCTGAAAAGTTTTGAATCATTTCGAGCAGTCCTCGATTTAATTTGATGCTTTGACCGAAATTAGTATAAACTAGTGTATGACATACTATAGTTTTTTGACCAAAACTTGCATTTCGAAAAGTTTTATAGAAGTGAATTATCAGATGATTTTTTTATGGACCTCCATCATAACCTTCCCTTGTAAAATATAAAAATAATCTGAAAAGTTTCGTATCATTTCGAGAAGTCCTCGATTTAACTTGATTCTTAGACCGAAATTAGTATAAACTAGTGTATGACATACTATAATTTTTTGACTGAAACATGCATTTCGATAAGTTTTATTGAAGCAAATATTCAGATGTTTTTTTGCATGGACTACTATCATAACCTTCCTTTGTAACGTATATAAATGATCTGAAAAGTTTCGTATCATTTGGAACAGTCCTCGATTTAATTTGACTTTTTGACCGAAACTAGTGTATAATATACTATGAATTTTTGACCGAAACTTGTATTTCGAAAAGTTTCATAGAACCTAATGTCAGATTATTTGTTGCATGTACATCCATCATAATCTTCCCTCGTAAAATATAAAAATGATCTGAAAATTTTTGTATCATTTTTATCAGTCCTCGATTTAATTTGATTCTTTGATCGAAATTAGTATAAACTAGTATATAATATACGATAGTTTTTTGACCGAATCTTGCATTTCGTAAAGTTTCATTGAAGCTAATTTTCAGATGATTTTTTGCATGGACTTCTATCATAATCTTCTTTTGTAACATATATAAATGATCTGAAAAGTTTCGTATCATTTGGAACAGTCCACGATTTAATTTGACTTTTTTTTACCGAAACTAGTGTATAATATACTATGGTTTTTCGACCGAAACTTGCATTTCGAAAAGTTTCATAGAACCTAATTTCAGATTATTTTTTGCATGGACTTCAATCATATTCTTCCCTCGTAAAATATAAAAATGATCTGAATTTTTTTTATCATTTTGATCAGTCCTCGATTTAATTTGATTCGTTGACCGAAATTAGTATAAACTAGTGTATAATATACTATAGTTTTTTTCACCAAAACTTGCATTTCGAAATGTTTTATAGAAGCGAATTTTCAGATGATTTTTTTATGGACCTCCATCATAACCTTCCCTCGTAAAATATAAAAATTATCTGAAAAGTTTCGTATCATTTCGAGCAGACCTCTATTTAATTTGATTCTTTGACCGAAATTAGTATAAACTAGTGTATGACATACTATAGTTTTTTGACCAAAACTTGCATTTCGAAAAGTTTTATAGAAGCGAATTATCAGATGATTTTTTTATGGACCTCCATCATAGCCTTCCCTTGTAAAATATAAAAATAATCTGAAAAGTTTCGTATCATTTCGAGAAGTCCTCGATTTAATTTGATTCTTTGACCGAAATTAGTATAAACTAGTGTATGACATACTATAATTTTTTTACTGAAACATGCATTTCGATAAGTTTTATTGAAGCAAATATTCAGATGTTTTTTTGCATGGACTACTATCATAACCTTCCTTTGTAACGTATATAAATGATCTGAAAAGTTTCGTATCATTTGGAACAGTCCTCGATTTAATTTGACTTTTTGACCGAAACTAGTGTATAATATACTATGAATTTTTGACCGAAACTTGTATTTCGAAAAGTTTCATAGAACCTAATGTCAAATTATTTGTTGCATGGACATCCATCATAATCTTCCCTCGTAAAATATAAAAATGATCTGAAAATTTTTGTATCATTTTTATCAGTCCTCGATTTAATTTGATTCTTTGATCGAAATTAGTATAAACTAGTATATAATATACGATAGTTTTTTGACTGAATCTTGCATTTCGTAAAGTTTCATTGAAGATAATTTTCAGATGATTTTTTGCATGGACTTCTATCATAATCTTATTTTGTAACATATATAAATGATCTGAAAAGTTTCGTATCATTTGGAACAGTCCACGATTTAATTTGACTTTTTTTACCGAAACTAGTGTATAATATACTATGGTTTTTCGACCGAAACTTGCATTTCGAAAAGTTTCATAGAACCTAATTTCAGATTATTTTTTGCATGGACTTCAATCATATTCTTCCCTCGTAAAATATAAAAATGATCTGAATTTTTTTTATCATTTTGATAAGTCCTCGATTTAATTTGATTCGTTGACCGAAATTAGTATAAACTAGTGTATAATATACTATAGTTTTTTTCACCAAAACTTGCATTTCGAAATGTTTTATAGAAGCGAATTTTCAGATGATTTTTTTATGGACCTCCATCATAACCTTCCCTCGTAAAATATAAAAATTATCTGAAAAGTTTCGTATCATTTCGAGCAGACCTCTATTTAATTTGATTCTTTGACCGAAATTAGTATAAACTAGTGTATGACATACTATAGTTTTTTGACCAAAACTTGCATTTCGAAAAGTTTTATAGAAGCGAATTATCAGATGATTTTTTTATGGACCTCCATCATAACCTTCCCTTGTAAAATATAAAAATAATCTGAAAAGTTTCGTATCATTTCGAGAAGTCCTCGATTTAATTTGATTCTTTGACCGAAATTAGTATAAACTAGTGTATGACATACTATAATTTTTTGACTGAAACATGCATTTCGATAAGTTTTATTGAAGCAAATATTCAGATGATTTTTTGCATGGACTACTATCATAACCTTCCTTTGTAACGTATATAAATGATCTGAAAAGTTACGTATCATTTGGAACAGTCCTCGATTTAATTTGACTTTTTGACCGAAACTAGTGTATAATATACTATGAATTTTTGACCGAAACTTGCATTTCGAAAAGTTTCATAGAACCTAATGTCAGATTATTTGTTGCATGGACATCCATCATAATCTTCCATCGTAAAATATAAATATGATCTGAAAATTTTTGTATCATTTTTATCAGTCCTCGATTTAATTTGATCCTTTGATCGAAATTAGTATAAACTAGTATATAATATACGATAGTTTATTGACCGAATCTTGCATTTCGTAAAGTTTCATTGAAGCTAATTTTCAGATGATTTTTTGCATGGACTTCTATCATAATCTTCTTTTGTAACATATATAAATGATCTGAAAAGTTTCGTATCATTTGGAACAGTCCACGATTTAATTTGACTTTTTTTTACCGAAACTAGTGTATAATATACTATGGTTTTTCGACCGAAACTTGCATTTCGAAAAGTTTCATAGAACCTAATTTCAGATTATTTTTTGCATGGACTTCAATCATAATCTTCCCTCGTAAAATATAAAAATGATCTGAATTTTTTTTATCATTTTGATCAGTCCTTGATTTAATTTGATTTGTTGACCGAAATTAGTATAAACTAGTGTATAATATACTATAGTTTTTTTTTTACCAAAACTTGCATTTCGAAATGTTTTATAGAAGCGAATTTTCAGATGATTTTTTTATGGACCTCCATCATAACCTTCCCTCGTAAAATATAAAAATTATCTGAAAAGTTTTGAATCATTTCGAGCAGTCCTCGATTTAATTTGATGCTTTGACCGAAATTAGTATAAACTAGTGTATGACATACTATAGTTTTTTGACCAAAACTTGCATTTCGAAAAGTTTTATAGAAGCGAATTTTCAGATGATTTTTTTATGGACCTCCATCATAACCTTCCCTTGTAAAATATAAAAATAATCTGAAAAGTTTCGTATCATTTCGAGAAGTCCTCGATTTAATTTGATTCTTTGACCGAAATTAGTATAAACTAGTGTATGACATACTATAATTTTTTGACTGAAACATGCAGTTCGATAAGTTTTATTGAAGCAAATATTCAGATGATTTTTTGCATGGACTTCTATCATAACCTTCCTTTGTAACGTATATAAATGATCTGAAAAGTTTCGTATCATTTGGAACTGTCCTCGATTTAATTTGACTTTTTGACCGAAACTAGTGTATAATATACTATGAATTTTTGACCGAAACATGCATTTCGAAAAGTTTCATAGAACCTAATGTCAGATTATTTGTTGCATGGACATCCATCATAATCTTCCCTCGTAAAATATAAATATGATCTGAAAATTTTTGTATCATTTTTATCAGTCCTCGATTTAATTTGATCCTTTGATCGAAATTAGTATAAACTAGTATATAATATACGATAGTTTTTTGACCGAATCTTGCATTTCGTAAAGTTTCATTGAAGCTAATTTTCAGATGATTTTTTGCATGGACTTCTATCATAATCTTCTTTTGTAACATATATAAATGATCTGAAAAGTTTCGTATCATTTGGAACAGTCCACGATTTAATTTGACTTTTTTTTTACCGAAACTAGTGTATAATATACTATGGTTTTTCGACCGAAACTTGCATTTCGAAAAGTTTCATAGAACCTAATTTCAGATTATTTTTTGCATGGACTTCAATCATATTCTTCACTCGTAAAATATAAAAATGATCTGAATTTTTTTTATCATTTTGATCAGTCCTCGATTTAATTTGATTCGTTGACCGAAATTAGTATAAACTAGTGTATAATATACTATAGTTTTTTTCACCAAAACTTGCATTTCGAAATGTTTTATAGAAGCGAATTTTCAGATGATTTTTTTATGGACCTCCATCATAACCTTCACTCGTAAAATATAAAAATTATCTGAAAAGTTTCGTATCATTTCGAGCAGACCTCTATTTAATTTGATTCTTTGACCGAAATTAGTATAAACTAGTGTATGACATACTATAGTTTTTTGACCAAAACTTGCATTTCGAAAAGTTTTATAGAAGCGAATTATCAGATGATTTTTTTATGGACCTCCATCATAACCTTCCCTTGTAAAATATAAAAATAATCTGAAAAGTTTCGTATCATTTCGAGAAGTCCTCGATTTAACTTGATTCTTAGACCGAAATTAGTATAAACTAGTGTATGACATACTATAATTTTTTGACTGAAACATGCATTTCGATAAGTTTTATTGAAGCAAATATTCAGATGTTTTTTTGCATGGACTACTATCATAACCTTCCTTTGTAACGTATATAAATGATCTGAAAAGTTTCGTATCATTTGGAACAGTCCTCGATTTAATTTGACTTTTTGACCGAAACTAGTGTATAATATACTATGAATTTTTGACCGAAACTTGTATTTCGAAAAGTTTCATAGAACCTAATGTCAGATTATTTGTTGCATGTACATCCATCATAATCTTCCCTCGTAAAATATAAAAATGATCTGAAAATTTTTGTATCATTTTTATCAGTCCTCGATTTAATTTGATTCTTTGATCGAAATTAGTATAAACTAGTATATAATATACGATAGTTTTTTGACCGAATCTTGCATTTCGTAAAGTTTCATTGAAGCTAATTTTCAGATGATTTTTTGCATGGACTTCTATCATAATCTTATTTTGTAACATATATAAATGATCTGAAAAGTTTCGTATCATTTGGAACAGTCCACGATTTAATTTGACTTTTTTTTACCGAAACTAGTGTATAATATACTATGGTTTTTCGACCGAAACTTGCATTTCGAAAAGTTTCATAGAACCTAATTTCAGATTATTTTTTGCATGGACTTCAATCATAATCTTCCCTCGTAAAATATAAAAATGATCTGAATTTTTTTTATCATTTTGATCAGTCCTTGATTTAATTTGATTTGTTGACCGAAATTAGTATAAACTAGTGTATAATATACTATAGTTTTTTTTTTACCAAAACTTGCATTTCGAAATGTTTTATAGAAGCGAATTTTCAGATGATTTTTTTATGGACCTCCATCATAACCTTCCCTCGTAAAATATAAAAATTATCTGAAAAGTTTTGAATCATTTCGAGCAGTCCTCGATTTAATTTGATGCTTTGACCGAAATTAGTATAAACTAGTGTATGACATACTATAGTTTTTTGACCAAAACTTGCATTTCGAAAAGTTTTATAGAAGCGAATTTTCAGATGATTTTTTTATGGACCTCCATCATAACCTTCCCTTGTAAAATATAAAAATAATCTGAAAAGTTTCGTATCATTTCGAGAAGTCCTCGATTTAATTTGATTCTTTGACCGAAATTAGTATAAACTAGTGTATGACATACTATAATTTTTTGACTGAAACATGCAGTTCGATAAGTTTTATTGAAGCAAATATTCAGATGATTTTTTGCATGGACTTCTATCATAACCTTCCTTTGTAACGTATATAAATGATCTGAAAAGTTTCGTATCATTTGGAACTGTCCTCGATTTAATTTGACTTTTTGACCGAAACTAGTGTATAATATACTATGAATTTTTGACCGAAACATGCATTTCGAAAAGTTTCATAGAACCTAATGTCAGATTATTTGTTGCATGGACATCCATCATAATCTTCCCTCGTAAAATATAAATATGATCTGAAAATTTTTGTATCATTTTTATCAGTCCTCGATTTAATTTGATCCTTTGATCGAAATTAGTATAAACTAGTATATAATATACGATAGTTTTTTGACCGAATCTTGCATTTCGTAAAGTTTCATTGAAGCTAATTTTCAGATGATTTTTTGCATGGACTTCTATCATAATCTTCTTTTGTAACATATATAAATGATCTGAAAAGTTTCGTATCATTTGGAACAGTCCACGATTTAATTTGACTTTTTTTTTACCGAAACTAGTGTATAATATACTATGGTTTTTCGACCGAAACTTGCATTTCGAAAAGTTTCATAGAACCTAATTTCAGATTTTTTTTTGCATGGACTTCAATCATATTCTTCACTCGTAAAATATAAAAATGATCTGAATTTTTTTTATCATTTTGATCAGTCCTCGATTTAATTTGATTCGTTGACCGAAATTAGTATAAACTAGTGTATAATATACTATAGTTTTTTTCACCAAAACTTGCATTTCGAAATGTTTTATAGAAGCGAATTTTCAGATGATTTTTTTATGGACCTCCATCATAACCTTCACTCGTAAAATATAAAAATTATCTGAAAAGTTTCGTATCATTTCGAGCAGACCTCTATTTAATTTGATTCTTTGACCGAAATTAGTATAAACTAGTGTATGACATACTATAGTTTTTTGACCAAAACTTGCATTTCGAAAAGTTTTATAGAAGCGAATTATCAGATGATTTTTTTATGGACCTCCATCATAACCTTCCCTTGTAAAATATAAAAATAATCTGAAAAGTTTCGTATCATTTCGAGAAGTCCTCGATTTAACTTGATTCTTAGACCGAAATTAGTATAAACTAGTGTATGACATACTATAATTTTTTGACTGAAACATGCATTTCGATAAGTTTTATTGAAGCAAATATTCAGATGTTTTTTTGCATGGACTACTATCATAACCTTCCTTTGTAACGTATATAAATGATCTGAAAAGTTTCGTATCATTTGGAACAGTCCTCGATTTAATTTGACTTTTTGACCGAAACTAGTGTATAATATACTATGAATTTTTGACCGAAACTTGTATTTCGAAAAGTTTCATAGAACCTAATGTCAAATTATTTGTTGCATGTACATCCATCATAATCTTCCCTCGTAAAATATAAAAATGATCTGAAAATTTTTGTATCATTTTTATCAGTCCTCGATTTAATTTGATTCTTTGATCGAAATTAGTATAAACTAGTATATAATATACGATAGTTTTTTGACCGAATCTTGCATTTCGTAAAGTTTCATTGAAGCTAATTTTCAGATGATTTTTTGCATGGACTTCTATCATAATCTTCTTTTGTAACATATATAAATGATCTGAAAAGTTTCGTATCATTTGGAACAGTCCACGATTTAATTTGACTTTTTTTTACCGAAACTAGTGTATAATATACTATGGTTTTTCGACCGAAACTTGCATTTCGAAAAGTTTCATAGAACCTAATTTCAGATTATTTTTTGCATGGACTTCAATCATATTCTTCCCTCGTAAAATATAAAAATGATCTGAATTTTTTTTATCATTTTGATCAGTCCTCGATTTAATTTGATTCGTTGACCGAAATTAGTATAAACTAGTGTATAATATACTATAGTTTTTTTCACCAAAACTTGCATTTCGAAATGTTTTATAGAAGCGAATTTTCAGATGATTTTTTTATGGACCTCCATCATAACCTTCCCTCGTAAAATATAAAAATTATCTGAAAAGTTGCGTATCATTTCGAGCAGACCTCTATTTAATTTGATTCTTTGACCGAAATTAGTATAAACTAGTGTATGACATACTATAGTTTTTTGACCAAAACTTGCATTTCGAAAAGTTTTATAGAAGCGAATTATCAGATGATTTTTTTATGGACCTCCATCATAGACTTCCCTTGTAAAATATAAAAATAATCTGAAAAGTTTCGTATCATTTCGAGAAGTCCTCTATTTAATTTGATTCTTTGACCGAAATTAGTATAAACTAGTGTATGACATACTATAATATTTTGACTGAAACTTGCATTTCGATAAGTTTTATTGAAGCAAATATTCAGATGTTTTTTTGCATGGACTACTATCATAACCTTCCTTTGTAACGTATATAAATGATCTGAAAAGTTTCGTATCATTTGGAACATGCCTCGATTTAATTTGACTTTTTGACCGAAACTAGTGTATAATATACTATGATTTTTTGACCGAAACTTGCATTTCGAAAAGTTTCATAGAACCTAATGTCAGATTATTTGTTGCATGGACATCCATCATAATCTTCCCTCGTAAAATATAAATATGATCTGAAAATTTTTGTATCATTTTTATCAGTCCTCGATTTAATTTGATCCTTTGATCGAAATTAGTATAAACTAGTATATAATGTACGATAGTTTTTTGACCGAATCTTGCATTTCGTAAAGTTTCATTGAAGATAATTTTCAGATGATTTTTTGCATGGACTTCTATCATAATCTTATTTTGTAACATATATAAATGATCTGAAAAGTTTCGTATCATTTGGAACAGTCCACGATTTAATTTGAATTTTTTTTACCGAAACTAGTGTATAATATACTATGGTTTTTCGACCGAAACTTGCATTTCGAAAAGTTTCATAGAACCTAATTTCAGATTATTTTTTGCATGGACTTCAATCATAATCTTCCCTCGTAAAATATAAAAATGATCTGAATTTTTTTTATCATTTTGATCAGTCCTCGATTTAATTTGATTTGTTGACCGAAATTAGTATAAATTAGTGTGTAATATACTATAGTTTTTTTTACCAAAACTTGCATTTCGAAATGTTTTATAGAAGCGAATTTTCAGATGATTTTTTTATGGACCTCCATCATAACCTTCCCTCGTAAAATATAAAAATTATTTGAAAAGTTTCGTATCATTTCGAGCAGTCCTCTATTTAATTTGATTCTTTGACCGAAATTAGTATAAACTAGTGTGTGACATACTATAGTTTTTTGACCAAAACTTGCATTTCGAAAAGTTTTATAGAAGCGAATTTTCAGATGATTTTTTTATGGACCTCCATCATAACCTTCCCTTGTAAAATATAAAAATAATCTGAAAAGTTTCGTATCATTTCGAGAAGTCCTCGATTTAATTTGATTCTCTGACCGAAATTAGTATAAACTAGTGTATGACATACTATAATTTTTTGACTGAAACATGCAGTTCGATAAGTTTTATTGAAGCAAATATTCAGATGATTTTTTGCATGGACTTCTATCATAACCTTCCTTTGTAACGTATATAAATGATCTGAAAAGTTTCGTATCATTTGGAACTGTCCTCGATTTAATTTGACTTTTTGACCGAAACTAGTGTATAATATACTATGAATTTTTGACCGAAACTTGCATTTCGAAAAGTTTCATAGAACCTAATGTCAGATTATTTGTTGCATGGACATCCATCATAATCTTCCCTCGTAAAATATAAATATGATCTGAAAATTTTTGTATCATTTTTATCAGTCCTCGATTTAATTTGATCCTTTGATCGAAATTAGTATAAACTAGTATATAATATACGATAGTTTTTTGACCGAATCTTGCATTTCGTAAAGTTTCATTGAAGATAATTTTCAGATGATTTTTTGCATGGACTTCTATCATAATCTTATTTTGTAACATATATAAATGATCTGAAAAGTTTCGTATCATTTGGAACAGTCCACGATTTAATTTGACTTTTTTTTACTGAAACTAGTGTATAATATACTATGGTTTTTCGACCGAAACTTGCATTTCGAAAAGTTTCATAGAACCTAATTTCAGATTATTTTTTGCATGGACTTCAATCATAATCTTCCCTCGTAAAATATAAAAATGATCTGAATTTTTTTTATCATTTTGATCAGTCCTCGATTTAATTTGATTTGTTGACCGAAATTAGTATAAATTAGTGTGTAATATACTATAGTTTTTTTTACCAAAACTTGCATTTCGAAATGTTTTATAGAAGCGAATTTTCAGATGATTTTTTTATGGACCTCCATCATAACCTTCCCTCGTAAAATATAAAAATTATCTGAAAAGTTTCGTATCATTTCGAGCATTCCTCTATTTAATTTGATTCTTTGACCGAAATTAGTATAAACTAGTGTATGACATACTATAGTTTTTTGACCAAAACTTGCATTTCGAAAAGTTTTATAGAAGCGAATTTTCAGATGATTTTTTTATGGACCTCCATCATAACCTTCCCTTGTAAAATATAAAAATAATCTGAAACGTTTCGTATCATTTTCGAGAAGTCCTCGATTTAATTTGATTCTTTGACAGAAATTAGTATAAACTAGTGTATGACATACTATAATTTTTTGATTGAAACATGCAATTCGATAAGTTTTATTGAAGCAAATATTCAGATGATTTTTTGCATAGACTTCTATCATAACCTTCCTTTGTAACGTATGTAAATGATCTGAAAAGTTTCGTATCATTTGGAACAGTCCTCGATTTAATTTGTCTTTTTGACCGAAACTAGTGTATAATATACTATGAATTTTTGACCGAAACTTGCATTTCGAAAAGTTTCATAGAACCTAATGTCAGATTATTTGTTGCATGGACATCCATCATAATCTTCCCTCGTAAAATATAAAAATGATCTGAAAATTTTTGTATCATTTTTATCAGTCCTCGATTTAATTTGATTCTTTGATCGAAATTAGCATAAACTAGTATATAATATACGATAGTTTTTTGACCGAATCATGCATTACGTAAAGTTTCATTGAAGCTAATTTTCAGATGATTTTTTGCATGGACTTCTATCATAATCTTCTTTTGTAACATATATAAATGATCTGAAAAGTTTCGTATAATTTGGAACAGTCCACGACTTAATTTGACTTTTTTTTACCGAAACTAGTGTATAATATACTATGGTTTTTCGACCGAAACTTGCATTTCGAAAAGTTTCATAGAACCTAATTTCAGATTATTTTTTGCATGGACTTCAATCATAATCTTCCCTCCTAAAATATAAAAATGATCTGAATTTTTTTTATCATTTTGATCAGTCCTTGATTTAATTTGATCGTTGACCGAAATTAGTATAAACTAGTGTATAATATACTATAGTTTTTTTTACCCAAATTTGCATTTCGAAATGTTTTATAGAAGCGAATTTTTAGATGATTTTTTTATGGACCTCCATCATAACCTTCCCTCGTAAAATATAAAAATTATCTGAAAAGTTTCGTATCATTTCGAGCAGTCCTCGATTTAATTTGATTCTTTGACCGAAATTAGTATAAACTAGTGTATAATATACTATAATTTTTTGACCGAAACTTGCATTTCGTAAATTTTCATTGAAGCTAATTTTCAGATGATTTTTTGCATGGACTTCTATCATAACCTTCCTTTGTAACATATATATGATATGAATAGTTTCGTATCTTTTGGAATAGTCCTCGATTTAATTTGACATTTTTACCGAAACTAGTGTATAATATACTATGGTTTTTCGACCGAAACATGCATTTCAAAAAGTTTCATAGAACCTAATTTCAGATTATTTTTCGCATGGACTTCCATCATAATCTTCCCTCGTAAAATATAAAAATGATCTGAATTTTTTTTATCATTTTGATCAGTCCTCGATTTAATTTGATTCTTTGACCGAAATTAGTATAAACTAATGTATAATATACTATAGTTTTTTGACCAAAACCTGCATTTCGAAATGTTTTATAGAAGCGAATTTGCAGATGATTTTTTTATGGACCTCCATCATAACCTTCCCTCGTAAAATATAAAAATTATCTAAAAAGTTTCGTATCATTTCGAGCAGTCCTCGATTTAATTTGATTCTTTGACTGAAATTAGTATAAACTAGTGTATAATATACTATAATTTTTTGACCGAAACATGCATATCGTAAATTTTCATTGAAGCTAATTTTCAGATGATTTTTTGCATGGAATTCTATCATAACCTTCCTTTGTAACATATATAAATGATATGAATAGTTTCGTATCTTTTGGAATAGTCCTCGATTTTATTTGATATTTTTTCCGAAACTAGTGTATAATATACTATGGTTTTTCGACCGAAACATGCATTTCGAAAAGTTTCATAGAACCTAATTTCAGATTTTTTTTTGCATGGACTTCCATCATAATCTTCCCTCGTAAAATATAAAAATGATCTGAAATTTTTTTACCATTTTGATCAGTCCTCGATTGAATTTGATTCCTTGACCGAAATTAGTATAAATAGTGTATAATATACTATAGGTTTTTTACCAAAACTTGCATTTCGAAATGTTTTATAGAAGCGAATTTTTAGATGATTTTTTTATGGACCTCCATCATAACCTTCCCTCGTAAAATTTAAAAATTATCTGAAAAGTTTCATATCATTTCAAGCAGTCCTCTATTTAATATGATTCTTTGACCGAAATTAGTATAAACTAGTGTATGACATACTATAGTTTTTTGACCAAAACTTGCATTTCGAAAAGTTTTATAGAAGCGAATTTTCAGATGATTTTTTTATGGACCTCCATCATAACCTTCCCTTCTAAAATTAAAAATAATCTGAAAAGTTTCGTATCATTTCGAGAAGTCCTCGATTTAATTTGATACTTTGATCGAAATTAGTATAAACTAGTGTATGACATACTATAATATTTTGACTGAAACTTGCATTTCGATAAGTTTTATTGAAGCAAATATTCAGATGATTTTTTGCATGGACTTCTATCATAACCTTCCTTTGTAACGTATATAAATGATCTGAAAAGTTTCGTACCATTTGGAACATACCTCGTTTTAATTTGACTTTTTGACCGAAACTAGTGTATAATATACTATGATTTTTTGACCGAAACTTGCATTTCGAAAAGTTTCATAGAACCTAATGTCAGATTATTTGTTGCATGGACATCCATCATAATATTCCCTCGTAAAATATAAAAATGATCTGAAAATTTTTGTATCATTTTTATTAGTCCTCGATTTAATTTGATTCTTTGATCGAAATTAGTATAAACTAGTATATAATATACGATAGTTTTTTGACCGAAACTTGCATTTCGTAAAGTTTTATTGAAGCTAATTTTCAAATGATTTTTTGCATGGACTTATATCATAACCTTCTTTTGTAACATATTTAAATGATCTGAAAAGTTTCGTATCATTTGGAACAGTCCACGATTTAATTTGACTTTTTTTTACCGAAACTAGTGTATAATATACTATGGTTTTTCGACCGAAACTTGCATTTCGAAAAGTTTCATAGAACCTAATTTCAGATTATTTTTTGCAAGGACTTCAATCATAATCTTCCCTCGTAAAATATAAAAATGATCTGAATTTTTGTTATCATTTTGATCAGTCCTCGATTTAATTTGATTCTTTGACCGAAATTAGTATAAACTAGTGTATAATATACTATAGTTTTTTGAACAAAACTTGCATTTCGAAAAGTTTTATAGAAGCGAATTTTCAGATGATTTTTTTATGGACCTCCATCATAACCTTCCCTCGTAAAATATAAAAATTATCTGAAAAGTTTCGTATCATTTCGAGCAGTCCTCGATTTAATTTGATTCTTTGACCGAAATTAGTATAAATTTGTGTATAATATACTATAATTTTTTGACCGAAACATGCATTTCGTAAATTTTCATTGAAGCTAATTTTCAGATGATTTTTTGCATGGACTTCTATCATAACCTTCCTTTGTAACATATATAAATGATATGAATAGTTTCGTATGATTTGGAAGAGTCCTCGATTTAATTTGTCATTTTTACCGAAACTAGTGTATAATATACTATGGTTTTTCGACAGAAACATGCATTTCGAAAAGTTTCATACAACCTAATTTCAGATTATTTTTTGCATGGACTTCCATCATAATCTTCCCTCGTAAAATATAAAAATGATTTGAATTTTTTTTATCATTTTGATCAGTCTTCGATTTAATTTGATTCTTTGACCGAAATTAGTATAAACTAGTGTATAATATACAATAGTTTTTTGACGAAAACATGCATTTTGAAAAGTTTTATAGAAGCGAATTTTCAGATGATTTTTTTATGGACCTCCATCATAACCTTCCCTTGTAAAGTATAAAAATTATCTGAAAAGTTTCGTATCATTTGGAACAGTCCTCGATTTAATTTGACTTTTTGACCAAAACTAGTGTATAATATACTATGATTTTTTGACCGAAACTTTCATTTCGAAAAGTTTCATAGAACCTAAGGTCAGATTATTTGTTGCATGGACATCCATCATAATCTTCCCTCGTAAAATATAAAAATGATCTGAATATTTTTGTATCATTTTCATCAGTCCTCGATTTAATTCGATTCTTTGATCGAAATTAGTATAAACTAGTATATGATATACGATAGTTTTTTGACCGAAACTTGCATTTCGTAAAGTTTCATTGAAGCTAATTTTCAGATGATTTTTTGCATGGACTTATATCATAACCTTCTTTTGTAACATATATAAATGATCTGAAAAGTTTCGTATCATTTGGAAAAGTCCACGATTAAATTTGACTTTTTTTACCGAAACTATTATATAATATACTATGATTTTTCGACCGAAACATGCATTTCGAAAAGTTTCATAGAACCTAATTTCAGATTATTTTTTGCATGGACTTCAATCATAATCTTCCTTCGTAAAATATAAAAATGATCAGAATTTTTTTATCATTTTGATCAGTCCTCGATTTAATTTGATTCTTTGACAGAAATTAGTTTAAACTAGTGTATAATATACTATAGTTTTTTGACCAAAACATGCATTTCGAAAAGTTTTATAGATGCGAATTTTCAGATGATTTTTTTAATGGACTTCCATTATAACCTTCGCTCGTAAAATATAAAAATTATCAGAAAAGTTTCGTCTCATTTCGAGCAGTCCTCGATTTAATTTAATTCTTTGACCGAAATTAGTATAAACTAGTGTATGATATACTATAGTTTTTTGACCAAAACTTGCATTTCGAAAAGTTTTATAGAAGCGAATTTTCAGATGATTTTTTTATGGACCTCCATTATAACCTTCCCTTGTAAAATATAAAAATAATCTGAAAAGTGTCGTATCATTTTGATCAGTCCTCGATTTAATTTGATTCTTTGACCGAAATTAGTATAAACTAGTGTATGACATACTATAATTTTTTGACTGTCACATGCATTTCGATAAGTTTCATTGAAGCAAATATTCAGAATATTTTTTGCATGGACTTCTATCATAACCTTCCTTTGTAACGTATATAAATGATCTGAAAAGTTTCGTATCATTTGGAACAGTCCTCGATTTAATTTGACTTTTTGACCGAAACTAGTGTATAATATACTATGAATTTTTGACCGAAACTTGCATTTCGAAAAGTTTCATAGAACCTAATGTCAGATTATTTGTTGCATGGACATCCATCATAATCTTCCCTCGTAAAATATAAAAGTGATCTCAAAATTTTTGTATCATTCCTCGTTTTAATTTGATTCTTTGATCGAAATTAGTATAAACTAGTATATAATATAAGATAGTTTTTTGGCCGAATCTTGCATTTCGTAAAGTTTCATTGAAGCTAATTTTCAGATGATTTTTTGCATGGACTTCTATCATAATCTTCTTTTGTAACATATATAAATGATCTGAAAAGTTTCGTATCATTTATAACAGTCCACGATTTAATTTGACTTTTTTCACCGAAACTAGTGTATAATATACTATGGTTTTTCGACCGAAACTTGCATTTCGAAAAATTTCATAGAACCTAATTTCAGATTATTTTTTGCATGGACTTCAATCATAATCTTCCCTCGTAAAATATAAAAATGATCTGAATTTTTTTTATCATTTTGATCAGTCCTCGATTTAATTTGATTCGTTGACCGAAATTAGTATAAACTAGTGTATAATATACTATAGTTTTTTTGAACAAAACTTGCATTTCGAAATGTTTTATAGAAGCCAATTTTCAGATGATTTTTTTATGGACCTCCATCATAACCTTCCCTCGTAAAATATTAAAATTATATGAAAAGTTTCGTATCATTTCGAGCAGTCCTCTATTTAATTTGATTCTTTGACCAAAATTAGTATAAACTAGTGTATGACATACTATAATATTTTGACTGAAACTTGCATTTCGATAAGTTTTATTGAAGCAAATATTCAGATGATTTTTTGCATGGACTTCTATCATAACCTTCCTTTGTAACGTATATAAATGATCTGAAAAGTTTCGTATCATTTGGAACATGCCTCGATTTAATTTGACTTTTTGACCGAAACTAGTGTATAATATACTATGATTTTTTGACCGAAACTTGCATTTCGAAAAGTTTCATAGAACCTAATTTCAGATTATTTTTTGCATGGACTTCCATCATAATCTTCCCTCGTAAAATATAAAAATGATCTGAATTTTTTTTATCATTTTGATCAGTCCTCGATTTAATTTGATTCTTTGACCGAAATTAGTTTAAACTAGTGTATAATATACTATAGTTTTTTAACCAAAACATGCATTTCGAAAAGTTTTATAGATGCGAATTTTCAGATGATTTTTTTAATGGACCTCCATCATAACCTTCGCTCGTAAAATATAAAAATTATCAGAAAAGTTTCGTATCATTTCGAGCAAGCCTCGATTTAATTTAATTCTTTGACCGAAATTAGTATAAACTAGTGTATGATATAATATAGTTTTTTGACCAAAACTTGCATTTCGAAAAGTTTTATAGAAGCGAATTTTCAGATGATTTTTTTATGGACCTCCATCATAACCTTCCCTTCTAAAATTAAAAATAATCTGAAAAGTTTCGTATCATTTCGAGAAGTCCTCGATTTAATTTGATACTTTGACCGAAATCAATATAAACTAGTGTATGACATACTATAATATTTTGACTGAAACTTGCATTTCGATAAGTTTTATTGAAGCAAATATTCATATGATTTTTTGCATGGACTTCTATCATAACCTTCCTTTGTAACGTATATAAATGATCTGAAAAGTTTCGTACCATTTGGAACATGCCTCGATTTAATTTGACTTTTTGACCGAAAATAGTGTATAATATACTATGATTTTTTGACCGAAACTTGCATTTAGAAAAGTTTCATAGAACCTAATGTCAGATTATTTGTTGCATGGACATCCATCATAATATTCCCTCGTAAAATGTAAAAATGATCTGAAAATTTCTGTATCATTTATATCAGTCCTCGATTTAATTTGATTCTTTGATCGAAATTAGTATAAACTAGTATATAATATACGATAGTTTTTTAACCGAAACTAATTTTCAGATGATTTTTTGCATGGACTTATATCATAACCTTCTTTTGTAACATATATAAATGATCTAAAAAGTTTTGTATCATTTGGAACAGTCCACGATTTAATTTGACTTTTTTTACCGAAACTATTGTATAATATACTATGGTTTTTCGACCGAAACTTGCATTTCAAAAAGTTTCATAGAACCTAATTCAGATTATTTTTTGCATGGACTTCAATCATAATCTTCCCTCGTAAAATATAAAAATGATCTGAATTTTTGTTATCATTTTGATCAGTCCTCGATTTAATTTGATTATTTGACCGAAATTAGTTTAAACTAGTGTATAATATACTATAGTTTTTTGACCAAAACTTGCATTTCGAAAAGTTTTATAGAAGCGAATTTTCAGATGATTTTTTTATGGACCTCCATCATAACCTTCCCTCGTAAAATATAAAAATTATCTGAAAAGTTTCGTATCATTTCGAGCAGTCCTCGATTTAATTTGATTCTTTGACCGAAATTAGTATAAACTAGTGTATAATATACTATAATTTTTTGACCGAAACATGCATTTCGTAAATTTTCATTGAAACTAATTTTTAGATGATTTTTTGCATGGACTTCTATCATAACCTTCCTTTGTAACATATATAAATGATATGAATAGTTTCGTATCATTTGGAATAGTCCTCGATTTAATTTGACATTTTTACCGAAACTAGTGTATAATATACTATGGTTTTTCGACCGAAACATGCATTTCGAAAGGTTTCATAGAACCTAATTTCAGATTATTTTTTGCATGGACTTCCATCATAATCTTCTCTCGTTAAATATAAAAATGATCTGAAATTTTTTTATCATTTAGATCAGTCTTCGATTTAATTTGATTCTTTGACCGAAATTAGTATAAACTAGTGTATAATATACTATAGTTTTTTGACGAAAACATGCATTTTGAAAAGTTTTATAGAAGCGAATTTTCAGATGATTTTTTTATGGACCTCCATCATAACCTTCCCTTGTAAAATATAAAAATTATCTGAAAAGTTTCGTATCATTTGGAACAGTCCTCGATTTAATTTGACTTTTTGACCAAAACTAGTGTATAATATACTATGATTTTTTGACCGAAACTTGCATTTCGAAAAGTTTCATAGAACCTAATGTCAGATTATTTGTTACACGGACATCCATCATAATCTTCCCTCGTAAAATATAAAAATGATCTGAAAATTTTTGAATCATTTTCATCAGTCCTCGATATAATTTGATTCTTTGATCGAAATTAGTATAAACTAGTATATAATATACGATAGTTTTTTGACCGAAACTTGAATTTCGTAAAGTTTCATTGAAGCTAATTTTCAGATGATTTTTTGCATGGACTTCTATCATAACCTTCTTTTGTAACATATATAAATGATCTCAAAAGTGTCGTATCATTTGGAACAGTCCATGATTTAATTTGACTTTTTTTACAGAAACTATTGTATAATATACTATGGTTTTACGATCGAAACTTGCATTTCGAAAAGTTTCATAGAACCTAATTTCAGATTATTTTTTGCATGGACTTCAATCATAATCTTCCCTCGTAAAATATAAAAATGATCTAAATTTTTTTATCATTTTGACCAGTCCTCGATTTAATTTGATTCTTTCACCGAAATTAGTTTAAACTAGTGTATAATATACTATAGTTTTTTGACCAAAACTTGCATTTCGAAAAGTTTTATAGAAGCGAATTTTCAGATGATTTTTTTATGGACCTCCATCATAACCTTCCCTCGTAAAATATAAAAATTATCTGAAAAGTTTCGTATCATTTCGAGCAGTCCTCGATTTAATTTGATTCTTTGACCGAAATTAGTATAAACTAGTGTATGACATACTATAATATTTTGACAGAAACTTGCATTTCGATATGTTTTATTGAAGCAAATATTCAGATGATTTTTTGCATGGACTTCTATCATAACCTTCCTTTGTAACGTATATAAATGATCTGAAAAGTTTCGTATCATTTGGAACATGCCTCGATTTAATTTGACTTTTTGACCGAAACTAGTGTATAATATACTATGATTTTTTGATCGAAACTTGCATTTCGAAAAGTTTCATAGAACCTAATGTCAGATTATTTGTTGCACGGACATCCATCATAATCTTCCCTCGTAAAATATAAAAATGAACTGAAATTTTTTTTATCATTTTTATCAGTCCTCGATTTAATTTGATTCTTTGATCGAAATTAGTATAAACTAGTATATAATATACGATAATTTTTTGACCGAAACTTGCATTTCGTAAAGTTTTATTGAAGCTAATTTTCAGATGATTTTTTGCATGGACTTATATCATAACCTTCTTTTGTAACATATATAAATGATCTGAAAAGTTTCGTATCATTTGGAACAGTCCACGATTTAATTTGACTTTTTTAACCGAAACTAGTGTATAATATACTATGGTTTTTCGACCGAAACTTGCATTTCGAAAAGTTTCATAGAACCTAATTTCAGATTTTTTTTGTAAGGACTTCAATCATAATCTTCCCTCGTAAAATATAAAAATGATCTGAATTTTTGTTATCATTTTGATCAGTCCTCGATTTAATTTGATTCTTTGACCAAAATTAGTATAAACTAGTGTATAATATACTATAGTTTTTTGCCAAAACTTGCATTTCGAAAAGTTTTATAGAAGCGAATTTTCAGATGATTTTTTTATGGACCTCCATCATAACCTTCCCTCGTAAAATATAAAAATTATCTGAAAAGTTTCGTATCATTTCGAGCATTCCTTGATTTAATTTGATTCTTTGACCGAAATTAGTATAAACTAGTGTATGACATACTATAATATTTTGACAGAAACTTGCATTTCGATATGTTTTATTGAAGCAAATATTCAGATGATTTTTTGCATGGACTTCTATCATAACCTTCCTTTGTAACGTATATAAATGATCTGAAAAGTTTCGTATCATTTGGAACATGCCTCGATTTAATTTGACTTTTTGACCGAAACTAGTGTATAATATACTATGGTTTTTCGACCGAAACATGCATTTCGAAAAGTTTCATAGAACCTAATGTCAGATTATTTGTTGCATGTACATCCATCATAATCTTCCCTCGTAAAATATAAAAATGATCTGAAATATTTTTTATCATTTTTATCAGGCCTCGATTTAATTTGATTCTTTGATCGAAATTAGTATAAACTAGTATATAATATACGATAGTTTTTTGACCGAAACTTGCATTTCATAAAGTTTTATTGAAGCTAATTTTCAGATGATTTTTTGCATGGACTTCTATCATAACCTTCTTTTGTAACATATATAAATGATCTGAAAAGTTTCGTATCATTTGGAACAGTCCACGATTTAATTTGACTTTTTTAACCGAAACTAGTGTATAATATACTGTGGTTTTTCGACCGAAACTTGCATTTCGAAAAGTTTCATAGAACCTAAGTTCAGATTATTTTTTGCAAGGACTTCAATCATAATCTTCCCTCGTAAAATATAAAAATGATCTGAATTTTTTTTATCATTTTGATCAGTCCTCGATTTAATTTGATTCTTTGACCGAAATTAGTTTAAACTCGGGTATAATATACTATAGTTTTTTTAAAAAAACTTGCATTTCGAAAAGTTTTATAGGTGCGAATTTTCACATGATTTTTTTAATGGACCTCCATCATAACCTTCGCTCGTATAATATAAAAATTATCAGAAAAGTTTCGTATCATTTCAAGAAGTCCTCGATTTAATTTAATTCTTTGACCAAAACTAGTGTATAATATACTATGATTTTTTGACCGAAACTTGCATTTCGTAAATTTTCATTGAAGCTAATTTTCAGATGATTTTTTGCATGGACTTCTATCATAACCTTCTTTTGTAACATATATAAATGATCTGAAAAGTTTCGTATCATTTGGAACAGTCCACGATTTAATTTGACTTTTTTTACCAAAACTAGTGTATAATATACTATGGTTTTTCGACCGAAACTTGCATTTCGAAAAGTTTCATAGAACCTAATTTCAGATTATTTTTTGCATGGACTTCAATCATAATCTTCCCTCGTAAAATATAAAAATGATCTGAATTTTTTTTATCATTTTGATCAGTCCTCGATTTAATTTGATTCTTTGACCAAAATTAGTATAAAACTAGTGTATAATATACTATAGTTTTTTGACCAAAACTTGCATTTCGAAAAGTTTTATAGAAGCGAATTTTCAGATGATTTTTTTATGGACCTCCATCATAACCTTCCCTCGTAAAATATAAAAATTATCTGAAAAGTTTCTTATCATTTCGAGCAGTCCTCGATTTAATTTGATTCTTTGACCGAAATTAGTATAAACTAGTGTATAATATACTATAATTTTTTGACCGAAACATGCATTTCGTAAATTTTCATTGAAGCTAATTTTCAGATGATTTTTTGCATGGACTTCTATCATAACCTTCTTTTGTAACATATATAAATGATCTGAAAAGTTTCGTATCATTTGGAACAGTCCACGATTTAATTTGACTTTTTTTAACAAAACTAGTGTATAATATACTATGGTTTTTCGACCGAAACTTGCATTTCGAAAAGTTTCATAGAACCTAATTTCAGATTATTTTTTGCATGGACTTCAATCATAATCTTCCCTCATAAAAATAAAAATGATCTGAATTTTTTTTATCATTTTGATCAGTCCTCGATTTAATTTGATTCTTTGACCGAAATTAGTTTAAACTCGTGTATAATATACTATAGTTTTTTGAAAAAAACTTGCATTTCGAAAAGTTTTATAGGTGCGAATTTTCAGATGATTTTTTTAATGGACCTCCATCATAACCTTCCCTTGTAAAATTAAAAATAATCTGAAAAGTTTCGTATCATTTCGAGAAGCCCTTGATTTAATTTGATTCTTTGACCGAAATTAGTATAAACTAGTGTATGACATACTATAATATTTTGACTGAAACTTGCATTTCGATAAGTTTTATTGAAGCAAATATTCAGATGATTTTTTGCATGGACTTCTATCATAACCTTCCCTTGTAACTTATATAAATGATCTGAAAAGTTTTGTATCATTTGGAACATGCTTCGATTTAATTTGACTTGTTTTACCGAAACTAGTGTATAATATACTATGATTATTTGACTAAAACTTGCATTTCGAAAAGTTTCATAGAACCTAATGTCAGATTATTTGTTGCATGGACATCCATCATAATCTTCCCTCGTAAAATATAAAAATGATCTGAATATTTTTGTATCATTTTTATCAGTCCTCGATTTAATTTGATTCTTTGATCGAAATTAGTATAAACTAGTATATAATATACGATAGTTTTTTGACCGAAACTTGCATTTCGTAAAGTTTTATTGAAGCTAATTTTCAGATGATTTTTTGCATGGACTTATATCATAACCTTCTTTTGTAACATATATAAATGATCTGAAAAGTTTCGTATCATTTGGAACAGTCCACGATTTAATTTGACTTTTTAAACCGAAACTATTGTATAATATACTATGGTTTTTCGACCGAAACATGCATTTCGAAAAGTTTCATAGAACCTAATTTCAGATTATTTTTTGCAAGGACTTCAATCATAATCTTCCCTCGTAAAATATAAAAATGATCTGAATTTTTGTTATCATTTTGATCAGTCCTCGATTTAATTTGATTCTTTGACCGAAATTAGTATAAACTAGTGTATAATATACTAAAGTTTTTTGACCAAAACTTGCATTTCGAAAAGTTTTATAGAAGCGAATTTTCAGATGATTTTTTTATGGACCTCCATCATAACCTTCCCTCGTAAAATATAAAAATTATCTAAAAAGTTTTGTATCATTTCGAGCAGTCCTCGATTTAATTTGATTCTTTGACCGAAATTAGTATAAACTAGTGTATAATATACTATAATTTTTTGACCGAAACTTGCATTTCGTAAATTTTAATTGAAGCTAATTTTCAGATGATTTTTTACATGGACTTCTATCATAACCTTCCTTTGTAACATATATAAATGATATGAATAGTTTCGTATCATTTCGAATAGTCCTCGATTTAATTTGACATTTTTACCGAAACTAGTGTATAATATACTATGGTTTTTCGACCGAAACATGCATTTCGAAAAAGTTTCATAGAACCTAATTTCAGATTATTTTTTGCATGGACTTCCATCATAATCTTCCCTCGTAAAATATAAAAATGATCTGAAATTTTTTTATCATTTTGATCAGTCTTCGATTTAATTTGATTCTTTGACCGAAATTAGTATAAACTAGTGTATAATATACTATAGTTTTTTGACGAAAACATGCATTTTGAAAAGTTTTAAAGAAGCGAATTTTCAGATGATTTTTTTATGGACCTCCATCATAACCTTCCCTTGTAAAATATAAAAATTATCTGAAAAGTTTCGTATCATTTGGAACAGTCCTCGATTTAATTTGGCTTTTTGACCAAAACTAGTGTATAATATACTATGATTTTTTGACCGAAACTTGCATTTCGTAAATTTTCATTGAAGCTAATTTTCAGATGATTTTTTGCATGGACTTCTATCATAACCTTCTTTTGTAACATATATAAATGATCTGAAAAGTTTCGTATCATTTGGAACAGTCCACGATTTAATTTGACTTTTTTTACCAAAACTAGTGTATAATATACTATGGTTTTTCGACCGAAACTTGCATTTCGAAAAGTTTCATAGAACCTAATTTCAGATTATTTTTTGCATGGACTTCAATCATAATCTTCCCTCGTAAAATATAAAAATGATCTGAATTTTTTTTATCATTTTGATCAGTCCTCGATTTAATTTGATTCTTTGACCGAAATTAGTTTAAACTCGTGTATAATATACTATAGTTTTTTGAAAAAAACTTGCATTTCGAAAAGTTTTATAGAAGCGAATTTTCAGATGATTTTTTTATGGACCTCCATCATAACCTTCCCTCGTAAAATATAAAAATTATCTAAAAAGTTTCTTATCATTTCGAGCAGTCCTCGATTTAATTTGATTCTTTGACCGAAATTAGTATAAACTAGTGTAAAATATACTATAATTTTTTGACCGAAACATGCATTTCGTAAATTTTCATTGAAGCTAATTTTCAGATGATTTTTTGCATGGACTTCTATCATAACCTTCTTTTGTAACATATATAAATGATCTGAAAAGTTTCGTATCATTTGGAACAATCCACGATTTAATTTGACTTTTTTTACCAAAACTAGTGTATAATATACTATGGTTTTTCGACCGAAACTTGCATTTCGAAAAGTTTCATAGAACCTAATTTCAGATTATTTTTTGCATGGACTTCAATCATAATCTTCCCTCGTAAAATATTAAAATGATCTGAATTTTTTTTATCATTTTGATCAGTCCTCGATTTAATTTGATTCTTTGACCGAAATTAGTTTAAACTCGTTTATAATATACTATAGTTTTTTGAAAAAAACTTGCATTTCGAAAAGTTTTATAGGTGCGAATTTTCAGATGATTTTTTTAATGGACCTCCATCATAACCTTCGCTCGTATAATATAAAAATTATCAGAAAAGTTTCGTATCATTTCGAGAAGTCCTCGATTTAATTTAATTCTTTGACCGAAATTAGTATAAACTAGCGTATGATATACTATTGTTTTTTGACCAAAACATGCATTTCGAAAACATTTATTGAAGCGAATTTTCAGATGATTTTTTTTATGGACCTCCATCATAACCTTCCCTTGTAAAATTAAAAATAATCTGAAAAGTTTCGTATCATTTCGAGAAGTCCTCGATTTAATTTGATTCTTTGACCGAAATTAATATAAACTAGTGTATGACATACTATAATATTTTGACTGAAACTTGCATTTCGATAAGTTTTATTGAAGCAAATATTCAGATGATTTTTTGCATGGACTTCTATCATAACCTTCCCTTGTAACGTATATAAATGATCTGAAAAGTTTTGTATCATTTGGAACATGCCTCGATTTAATTTGACTTGTTTTACCGAAACTAGTGTATAATATACTATGATTATTTGACCGAAACTTGCATTTCGAAAAGTTTCATAGAACCTAATGTCAGATTATTTGTTGCATGGACATCCATCATAATCTTCCCTCGTAAAATATAAAAATGATCTGAAAATTTTTGTATCATTTTTATCAGTCCTCGATTTAATTTGATTCTTTGATCGAAATTAGTATAAACTAGTATGTAATATACGATAGTTTTTTGACCGAAACTTGCATTTCGTAAAGTTTTATTGAAGCTAATTTTCAGATGATTTTTTGCATGGACTTATATCATAACCTTCTTTTGTAACATATATAAATGATCTGAAAAGTTTCGTATCATTTGGAACAGTCCACGATTTAATTTGACTTTTTAAACCGAAACTATTGTATAATATACTATGGTTTTTCGACCGAAACATGCATTTCGAAAAGTTTCATAGAACCTAATTTCAGATTATTTTTTGCAAGGACTTCAATCATAATCTTCCCTCGTAAAATATAAAAATGATCTGAATTTTTGTTATCATTTTGATCAGTCCTCGATTTAATTTGATTCTTTGACCGAAATTAGTATAAACTAGTGTATAATATACTAAAGTTTTTTGACCAAAACTTGCATTTCGAAAAGTTTTATAGAAGCGAATTTTCAGATGATTTTTTTATGGACCTCCATCATAACCTTCCCTCGTAAAATATAAAAATTATCTAAAAAGTTTCGTATCATTTCGAGCAGTCCTCGATTTAATTTGATTCTTTGACCGAAATTAGTATAAACTAGTGTATAATATACTATAATTTTTTGACCGAAACTTGCATTTCGTAAATTTTAATTGAAGCTAATTTTCAGATGATTTTTTGCATGGACTTCTATCATAACCTTCCTTTGTAACATATATAAATGATATGAATAGTTTCGTATCATTTCGAATAGTCCTCGATTTAATTTGACTTTTTTTACCGAAACTAGTGTATAATATACTATGGTTTTTCGACCGAAACATGCATTTCGAAAAGTTTCATAGAACCTAATTTCAGATTATTTTTTGCATGGACTTCCATCATAATCTTCCCTCGTAAAATATAAAAATGATCTGAATTTTTTTATCATTTTGATCAGTGTTCGATTTAATTTGATTCTTTGACCGAAATTAGTATAAACTAGTGTATAATATACTATAGTTTTTTGACGAAAACATGCATTTTGAAAAGTTTTATAGAAGCGAATTTTCAGATGATTTTTTTATAGACCTCCATCATAACCTTCCCTTGTAAAATATAAAAATTATCTGAAAAGTTTCGTATCATTTGGAACAGTCCTCGATTTAATTTGGCTTTTTGACCAAAACTAGTGTATAATATACTATGATTTTTTGACCGAAACTTGCATTTCGTAAATTTTCATTGAAGCTAATTTTCAGATGATTTTTTGCATGGAATTCTATCATAACCTTCTTTTGTAACATATATAAATGATCTGAAAAGTTTCGTATCATTTGGAACAGTCCACGATTTAATTTGACTTTTTTTTACCAAAACTAGTGTATAATATACTATGGTTATTCGACCGAAACTTGCATTTCGAAAAGTTTCATAGAACCTAATTTCAGATTATTTTTTGCATGGACTTCAATCATAATCTTCCCTCGTAAAATATAAAAATGATCTGAATTTTTTTTATCATTTTGATCAGTCCTCGATTTAATTTGATTCTTTGACCGAAATTAGTTTAAACTCGTGTATAATATACTATAGTTTTTTGAAAAAAACATGCATTTCGAAAAGTTTTATAGGTGCGAATTTTCAGATGACTTTTTTAATGGACCTCCATCATAACCTTCGCTCTTATAATATAAAAATTATCAGAAAAGTTTCGTATCATTTCGAGAAGTCCTCGATTTAATTTAATTCTTTGACCGAAATTAGTATAAACTAGTGTATGATATACTATTGTTTTTTGACCAAAACATGCATTTCGAAAACATTTATTGAAGCGAATTTTCAGATGATTTTTTTATGGACCTCCATCATAACCTTCCCTCGTAAAATATAAAAATTATCTAAAAAGTTTCTTATCATTTCGAGCAGTCCTCGATTTAATTTGATTCTTTGACCGAAATTAGTATAAACTAGTGTAAAATATACTATAATTTTTTGACCGAAACATGCATTTCGTAAATTTTCATTGAAGCTAATTTTCAGATGATTTTTTGCATGGACTTCTATCATAACCTTCTTTTGTAACATATATAAATGATCTGAAAAGTTTCGTATCATTTGGAACAATCCACGATTTAATTTGACTTTTTTTACCAAAACTAGTGTATAATATACTATGGTTTTTCGACCGAAACTTGCATTTCGAAAAGTTTCATAGAACCTAATTTCAGATTATTTTTTGCATGGACTTCAATCATAATCTTCCCTCGTAAAATATTAAAATGATCTGAATTTTTTTTATCATTTTGATCAGTCCTCGATTTAATTTGATTCTTTGACCGAAATTAGTTTAAACTCATTTATAATATACTATAGTTTTTTGAAAAAAACTTGCATTTCGAAAAGTTTTATAGGTGCGAATTTTCAGATGATTTTTTTAATGGACCTCCATCATAACCTTCGCTCGTATAATATAAAAATTATCAGAAAAGTTTCGTATCATTTCGAGAAGTCCTCGATTTAATTTAATTCTTTGACCGAAATTAGTATAAACTAGTGTATGATATACTATTGTTTTTTGACCAAAACATGCATTTCGAAAACATTTATTGAAGCGAATTTTCAGATGATTTTTTTTATGGACCTCCATCATAACCTTCCCTTGTAAAATTAAAAATAATCTGAAAAGTTTCGTATCATTTCGAGAAGTCCTCGATTTAATTTGATTCTTTGACCGAAATTAATATAAACTAGTGTATGACATACTATAATATTTTGACTGAAACTTGCATTTCGATAAGTTTTATTGAAGCAAATATTCAGATGATTTTTTGCATGGACTTCTATCATAACCTTCCCTTGTAACGTATATAAATGATCTGAAAAGTTTTGTATCATTTGGAACATGCCTCGATTTAATTTGACTTGTTTTACCGAAACTAGTGTATAATATACTATGATTATTTGACCGAAACTTGCATTTCGAAAAGTTTCATAGAACCTAATGTCAGATTATTTGTTGCATGGACATCCATCATAATCTTCCCTCGTAAAATATAAAAATGATCTGAAAATTTTTGTATCATTTTTATCAGTCCTCGATTTAATTTGATTCTTTGATCGAAATTAGTATAAACTAGTATGTAATATACGATAGTTTTTTGACCGAAACTTGCATTTCGTAAAGTTTTATTGAAGCTAATTTTCAGATGATTTTTTGCATGGACTTATATCATAACCTTCTTTTGTAACATATATAAATGATCTGAAAAGTTTCGTATCATTTGGAACAGTCCACGATTTAATTTGACTTTTTAAACCGAAACTATTGTATAATATACTATGGTTTTTCGACCGAAACATGCATTTCGAAAAGTTTCATAGAACCTAATTTCAGATTATTTTTTGCAAGGACTTCAATCATAATCTTCCCTCGTAAAATATAAAAATGATCTGAATTTTTGTTATCATTTTGATCAGTCCTCGATTTAATTTGATTCTTTGACCGAAATTAATATAAACTAGTGTATAATATACTAAAGTTTTTTGACCAAAACTTGCATTTCGAAAAGTTTTATAGAAGCGAATTTTCAGATGATTTTTTTATGGACCTCCATCATAACCTTCCCTCGTAAAATATAAAAATTATCTAAAAAGTTTCGTATCATTTCGAGCAGTCCTCGATTTAATTTGATTCTTTGACCGAAATTAGTATAAACTAGTGTATAATATACTATAATTTTTTGACCGAAACTTGCATTTCGTAAATTTTAATTGAAGCTAATTTTCAGATGATTTTTTGCATGGACTTCTATCATAACCTTCCTTTGTAACATATATAAATGATATGAATAGTTTCGTATCATTTCGAATAGTCCTCGATTTAATTTGACTTTTTTTACCGAAACTAGTGTATAATATACTATGGTTTTTCGACCGAAACATGCATTTCGAAAAGTTTCATAGAACCTAATTTCAGATTATTTTTTGCATGGACTTCCATCATAATCTTCCCTCGTAAAATATAAAAATGATCTGAATTTTTTTATCATTTTGATCAGTGTTCGATTTAATTTGATTCTTTGACCGAAATTAGTATAAACTAGTGTATAATATACTATAGTTTTTTGACGAAAACATGCATTTTGAAAAGTTTTATAGAAGCGAATTTTCAGATGATTTTTTTATAGACCTCCATCATAACCTTCCCTTGTAAAATATAAAAATTATCTGAAAAGTTTCGTATCATTTGGAACAGTCCTCGATTTAATTTGGCTTTTTGACCAAAACTAGTGTATAATATACTATGATTTTTTGACCGAAACTTGCATTTCGTAAATTTTCATTGAAGCTAATTTTCAGATGATTTTTTGCATGGAATTCTATCATAACCTTCTTTTGTAACATATATAAATGATCTGAAAAGTTTCGTATCATTTGGAACAGTCCACGATTTAATTTGACTTTTTTTACCAAAACTAGTGTATAATATACTATGGTTATTCGACCGAAACTTGCATTTCGAAAAGTTTCATAGAACCTAATTTCAGATTATTTTTTGCATGGACTTCAATCATAATCTTCCCTCGTAAAATATAAAAATGATCTGAATTTTTTTTATCATTTTGATCAGTCCTCGATTTAATTTGATTCTTTGACCGAAATTAGTTTAAACTCGTGTATAATATACTATAGTTTTTTGAAAAAAACATGCATTTCGAAAAGTTTTATAGGTGCGAATTTTCAGATGACTTTTTTAATGGACCTCCATCATAACCTTCGCTCTTATAATATAAAAATTATCAGAAAAGTTTCGTATCATTTCGAGAAGTCCTCGATTTAATTTAATTCTTTGACCGAAATTAGTATAAACTAGTGTATGATATACTATTGTTTTTTGACCAAAACATGCATTTCGAAAACATTTATTGAAGCGAATTTTCAGATGATTTTTTTTATGGACCTCCATCATAACCTTCCCTTGTAAAATTAAAAATAATCTGAAAAGTTTCGTATCATTTCGAGAAGTCCTCGATTTAATTTGATTCTTTGACCGAAATTAATATAAACTAGTGTATGACATACTATAATATTTTGACTGAAACTTGCATTTCGATAAGTTTTATTGAAGCAAATATTCAGATGATTTTTTGCATGGACTTCTATCATAACCTTCCCTTGTAACGTATATAAATGATCTGAAAAGTTTTGTATCATTTGGAACATGCCTCGATTTAATTTGACTTGTTTTACCGAAACTAGTGTATAATATACTATGATTATTTGACCGAAACTTGCATTTCGAAAAGTTTCATAGAACCTAATGTCAGATTATTTGTTGCATGGACATCCATCATAATCTTCCCTCGTAAAATATAAAAATGATCTGAAAATTTTTGTATCATTTTTATCAGTCCTCGATTTAATTTGATTCTTTGATCGAAATTAGTATAAACTAGTATGTAATATACGATAGTTTTTTGACCGAAACTTGCATTTCGTAAAGTTTTATTGAAGCTAATTTTCAGATGATTTTTTGCATGGACTTATATCATAACCTTCTTTTGTAACATATATAAATGATCTGAAAAGTTTCGTATCATTTGGAACAGTCCACGATTTAATTTGACTTTTTAAACCGAAACTATTGTATAATATACTATGGTTTTTCGACCGAAACATGCATTTCGAAAAGTTTCATAGAACCTAATTTCAGATTATTTTTTGCAAGGACTTCAATCATAATCTTCCCTCGTAAAATATAAAAATGATCTGAATTTTTGTTATCATTTTGATCAGTCCTCGATTTAATTTGATTCTTTGACCGAAATTAGTATAAACTAGTGTATAATATACTAAAGTTTTTTGACCAAAACTTGCATTTCGAAAAGTTTTATAGAAGCGAATTTTCAGATGATTTTTTTATGGACCTCCATCATAACCTTCCCTCGTAAAATATAAAAATTATCTAAAAAGTTTCGTATCATTTCGAGCAGTCCTCGATTTAATTTGATTCTTTGACCGAAATTAGTATAAACTAGTGTATAATATACTATAATTTTTTGACCGAAACTTGCATTTCGTAAATTTTAATTGAAGCTAATTTTCAGATGATTTTTTGCATGGACTTCTATCATAACCTTCCTTTGTAACATATATAAATGATATGAATAGTTTCGTATCATTTCGAATAGTCCTCGATTTAATTTGACTTTTTTTACCGAAACTAGTGTATAATATACTATGGTTTTTCGACCGAAACATGCATTTCGAAAAGTTTCATAGAACCTAATTTCAGATTATTTTTTGCATGGACTTCCATCATAATCTTCCCTCGTAAAATATAAAAATGATCTGAATTTTTTTATCATTTTGATCAGTGTTCGATTTAATTTGATTCTTTGACCGAAATTAGTATAAACTAGTGTATAATATACTATAGTTTTTTGACGAAAACATGCATTTTGAAAAGTTTTATAGAAGCGAATTTTCAGATGATTTTTTTATAGACCTCCATCATAACCTTCCCTTGTAAAATATAAAAATTATCTGAAAAGTTTCGTATCATTTGGAACAGTCCTCGATTTAATTTGGCTTTTTGACCAAAACTAGTGTATAATATACTATGATTTTTTGACCGAAACTTGCATTTCGTAAATTTTCATTGAAGCTAATTTTCAGATGATTTTTTGCATGGACTTCTATCATAACCTTCTTTTGTAACATATATAAATGATCTGAAAAGTTTCGTATCATTTGGAACAGTCCACGATTTAATTTGACTTTTTTTACCAAAACTAGTGTATAATATACTATGGTTTTTCGACCGAAACTTGCATTTCGAAAAGTTTCATAGAACCTAATTTCAGATTATTTTTTGCATGGACTTCAATCATAATCTTCCCTCGTAAAATATAAAAATGATCTGAATTTTTTTTATCATTTTGATCAGTCCTAGATTTAATTTGATTCTTTGACCGAAATTAGTTTAAACTCGTGTATAATATACTATAGTTTTTTGAAAAAAACATGCATTTCGAAAAGTTTTATAGGTGCGAATTTTCAGATGATTTTTTTAATGGACCTCCATCATAACCTTCGCTCTTATAATATAAAAATTATCAGAAAAGTTTCGTATCATTTCGAGAAGTCCTCGATTTAATTTAATTCTTTGACCGAAATTAGTATAAACTAGTGTATGATATACTATTGTTTTTTGACCAAAACATGCATTTCGAAAACATTTATAGAAGCGAATTTTCAGATGATTTTTTTTATGGACCTCCATCATAACCTTCCCTTGTAAAATTAAAAATAATCTGAAAAGTTTCGTATCATTTCGAGAAGTCCTCGATTTAATTTGATTCTTTGACCGAAATTAATATAAACTAGTGTATGACATACTATAATATTTTGACTGAAACTTGCATTTCGATAAGTTTTATTGAAGCAAATATTCAGATGATTTTTTGCATGGACTTCTATCATAACCTTCCCTTGTAACGTATATAAATGATCTGAAAAGTTTTGTATCATTTGGAACATGCCTCGATTTAATTTGACTTGTTTTACCGAAACTAGTGTATAATATACTATGATTATTTGACCGAAACTTGCATTTCGAAAAGTTTCATAGAACCTAATGTCAGATTATTTGTTGCATGGACATCCATCATAATCTTCCCTCGTAAAATATAAAAATGATCTGAAAATTTTTGTATCATTTTTATCAGTCCTCGATTTAATTTGATTCTTTGATCGAAATTAGTATAAACTAGTATGTAATATACGATAGTTTTTTGACCGAAACTTGCATTTCGTAAAGTTTTATTGAAGCTAATTTTCAGATGATTTTTTGCATGGACTTATATCATAACCTTCTTTTGTAACATATATAAATGATCTGAAAAGTTTCGTATCATTTGGAACAGTCCACGATTTAATTTGACTTTTTAAACCGAAACTATTGTATAATATACTATGGTTTTTCGACCGAAACTTGCATTTCGAAAAGTTTCATAGAACCTAATTTCAGATTATTTTTTGCAAGGACTTCAATCATAATCTTCCCTCGTAAAATTTAAAAATGATCTGAATTTTTGTTATCATTTTGATCAGTCCTCGATTTAATTTGATTCTTTGACCGAAATTAGTATAAACTAGTGTATAATATACTAAAGTTTTTTGACCAAAACTTGCATTTCGAAAGGTTTTATAGAAGCGAATTTTCAGATGATTTTTTTATGGACCTCCATCATAACCTTCCCTCGTAAAATATAAAAATTATCTAAAAAGTTTCGTATCATTTCGAGCAGTCCTCGATTTAATTTGATTCTTTGACCGAAATTAGTATAAACTAGTGTATAATATACTATAATTTTTTGACCGAAACTTGCATTTCGTAAATTTTAATTGAAGCTAATTTTCAGATGATTTTTTGCATGGACTTCTATCATAACCTTCCTTTGTAACATATATAAATGATATGAATAGTTTCGTATCATTTCGAATAGTCCTCGATTTAATTTGACATTTTTACCGAAACTAGTGTATAATATACTATGGTTTTTCGACCGAAACATGCATTTCGAAAAGTTTCATAGAACCTAATTTCAGATTATTTTTTGCATGGACTTCCATCATAATCTTCCCTCGTAAAATATAAAAATGATCTGAAATTTTTTTATCATTTTGATCAGTCTTCGATTTAATTTGATTCTTTGACCGAAATTAGTATAAACTAGTGTATAATATACTATAGTTTTTTGACGAAAACATGCATTTTGAAAAGTTTTATAGAAGCGAATTTTCAGATGATTTTTTTATAGACCTCCATCATAACCTTCCCTTGTAAAATATAAAAATTATCTGAAAAGTTTCGTATCATTTGGAACAGTCCTCGATTTAATTTGGCTTTTTGACCAAAACTAGTGTATAATATACTATGATTTTTTGACCGAAACTTGCATTTCGTAAATTTTCATTGAAGCTAATTTTCAGATGATTTTTTGCATGGACTTCTATCATAACCTTCTTTTGTAACATATATAAATGATCTGAAAAGTTTCGTATCATTTGGAACAGTCCACGATTTAATTTGACTTTTTTTACCAAAACTAGTGTATAATATACTATGGTTTTTCGACCGAAACTTGCATTTCGAAAAGTTTCATAGAACCTAATTTCAGATTATTTTTTGCATGGACTTCAATCATAATCTTCCCTCGTAAAATATAAAAATGATCTGAATTTTTTTTATCATTTTGATCAGTCCTAGATTTAATTTGATTCTTTGACCGAAATTAGTTTAAACTCGTGTATAATATACTATAGTTTTTTGAAAAAAACATGCATTTCGAAAAGTTTTATAGGTGCGAATTTTCAGATGATTTTTTTAATGGACCTCCATCATAACCTTCGCTCTTATAATATAAAAATTATCAGAAAAGTTTCGTATCATTTCGAGAAGTCCTCGATTTAATTTAATTCTTTGACCGAAATTAGTATAAACTAGTGTATGATATACTATTGTTTTTTGACCAAAACATGCATTTCGTAAACATTTATAGAAGCGAATTTTCAGATGATTTTTTTTATGGACCTCCATCATAACCTTCCCTTGTAAAATTAAAAATAATCTGAAAAGTTTCGTATCATTTCGAGAAGTCCTCGATTTAATTTGATTCTTTGACCGAAATTAATATAAACTAGTGTATGACATACTATAATATTTTGACTGAAACTTGCATTTCGATAAGTTTTATTGAAGCAAATATTCAGATGATTTTTTGCATGGACTTCTATCATAACCTTCCCTTGTAACGTATATAAATGATCTGAAAAGTTTTGTATCATTTGGAACATGCCTCGATTTAATTTGACTTGTTTTACCGAAACTAGTGTATAATATACTATGATTATTTGACCGAAACTTGCATTTCGAAAAGTTTCATAGAACCTAATGTCAGATTATTTGTTGCATGGACATCCATCATAATCTTCCCTCGTAAAATATAAAAATGATCTGAAAATTTTTGTATCATTTTTATCAGTCCTCGATTTAATTTGATTCTTTGATCGAAATTAGTATAAACTAGTATGTAATATACGATAGTTTTTTGACCGAAACTTGCATTTCGTAAAGTTTTATTGAAGCTAATTTTCAGATGATTTTTTGCATGGACTTATATCATAACCTTCTTTTGTAACATATATAAATGATCTGAAAAGTTTCGTATCATTTGGAACAGTCCACGATTTAATTTGACTTTTTAAACCGAAACTATTGTATAATATACTATGGTTTTTCGACCGAAACTTGCATTTCGAAAAGTTTCATAGAACCTAATTTCAGATTATTTTTTGCAAGGACTTCAATCATAATCTTCCCTCGTAAAATTTAAAAATGATCTGAATTTTTGTTATCATTTTGATCAGTCCTCGATTTAATTTGATTCTTTGACCGAAATTAGTATAAACTAGTGTATAATATACTAAAGTTTTTTGACCAAAACTTGCATTTCGAAAGGTTTTATAGAAGCGAATTTTCAGATGATTTTTTTATGGACCTCCATCATAACCTTCCCTCGTAAAATATAAAAATTATCTAAAAAGTTTCGTATCATTTCGAGCAGTCCTCGATTTAATTTGATTCTTTGACCGAAATTAGTATAAACTAGTGTATAATATACTATAATTTTTTGACCGAAACTTGCATTTCGTAAATTTTAATTGAAGCTAATTTTCAGATGATTTTTTGCATGGACTTCTATCATAACCTTCCTTTGTAACATATATAAATGATATGAATAGTTTCGTATCATTTCGAATAGTCCTCGATTTAATTTGACATTTTTACCGAAACTAGTGTATAATATACTATGGTTTTTCGACCGAAACATGCATTTCGAAAAGTTTCATAGAACCTAATTTCAGATTATTTTTTGCATGGACTTCCATCATAATCTTCCCTCGTAAAATATAAAAATGATCTGAAATTTTTTTATCATTTTGATCAGTCTTCGATTTAATTTGATTCTTTGACCGAAATTAGTATAAACTAGTGTATAATATACTATAGTTTTTTGACGAAAACATGCATTTTGAAAAGTTTTATAGAAGCGAATTTTCAGATGATTTTTTTATAGACCTCCATCATAACCTTCCCTTGTAAAATATAAAAATTATCTGAAAAGTTTCGTATCATTTGGAACAGTCCTCGATTTAATTTGGCTTTTTGACCAAAACTAGTGTATAATATACTATGATTTTTTGACCGAAACTTGCATTTCGTAAATTTTCATTGAAGCTAATTTTCAGATGATTTTTTGCATGGACTTCTATCATAACCTTCTTTTGTAACATATATAAATGATCTGAAAAGTTTCGTATCATTTGGAACAGTCCACGATTTAATTTGACTTTTTTTACCAAAACTAGTGTATAATATACTATGGTTTTTCGACCGAAACTTGCATTTCGAAAAGTTTCATAGAACCTAATTTCAGATTATTTTTTGCATGGACTTCAATCATAATCTTCCCTCGTAAAATATAAAAATGATCTGAATTTTTTTTATCATTTTGATCAGTCCTAGATTTAATTTGATTCTTTGACCGAAATTAGTTTAAACTCGTGTATAATATACTATAGTTTTTTGAAAAAAACATGCATTTCGAAAAGTTTTATAGGTGCGAATTTTCAGATGATTTTTTTAATGGACCTCCATCATAACCTTCGCTCTTATAATATAAAAATTATCAGAAAAGTTTCGTATCATTTCGAGAAGTCCTCGATTTAATTTAATTCTTTGACCGAAATTAGTATAAACTAGTGTATGATATACTATTGTTTTTTGACCAAAACATGCATTTCGTAAACATTTATAGAAGCGAATTTTCAGATGATTTTTTTTATGGACCTCCATCATAACCTTCCCTTGTAAAATTAAAAATAATCTGAAAAGTTTCGTATCATTTCGAGAAGTCCTCGATTTAATTTGATTCTTTGACCGAAATTAATATAAACTAGTGTATGACATACTATAATATTTTGACTGAAACTTGCATTTCGATAAGTTTTATTGAAGCAAATATTCAGATGATTTTTTGCATGGACTTCTATCATAACCTTCCCTTGTAACGTATATAAATGATCTGAAAAGTTTTGTATCATTTGGAACATGCCTCGATTTAATTTGACTTGTTTTACCGAAACTAGTGTATAATATACTATGATTATTTGACCGAAACTTGCATTTCGAAAAGTTTCATAGAACCTAATGTCAGATTATTTGTTGCATGGACATCCATCATAATCTTCCCTCGTAAAATATAAAAATGATCTGAAAATTTTTGTATCATTTTTATCAGTCCTCGATTTAATTTGATTCTTTGATCGAAATTAGTATAAACTAGTATGTAATATACGATAGTTTTTTGACCGAAACTTGCATTTCGTAAAGTTTTATTGAAGCTAATTTTCAGATGATTTTTTGCATGGACTTATATCATAACCTTCTTTTGTAACATATATAAATGATCTGAAAAGTTTCGTATCATTTGGAACAGTCCACGATTTAATTTGACTTTTTAAACCGAAACTATTGTATAATATACTATGGTTTTTCGACCGAAACTTGCATTTCGAAAAGTTTCATAGAACCTAATTTCAGATTATTTTTTGCAAGGACTTCAATCATAATCTTCCCTCGTAAAATTTAAAAATGATCTGAATTTTTGTTATCATTTTGATCAGTCCTCGATTTAATTTGATTCTTTGACCGAAATTAGTATAAACTAGTGTATAATATACTAAAGTTTTTTGACCAAAACTTGCATTTCGAAAGGTTTTATAGAAGCGAATTTTCAGATGATTTTTTTATGGACCTCCATCATAACCTTCCCTCGTAAAATATAAAAATTATCTAAAAAGTTTCGTATCATTTCGAGCAGTCCTCGATTTAATTTGATTCTTTGACCGAAATTAGTATAAACTAGTGTATAATATACTATAATTTTTTGACCGAAACTTGCATTTCGTAAATTTTAATTGAAGCTAATTTTCAGATGATTTTTTGCATGGACTTCTATCATAACCTTCCTTTGTAACATATATAAATGATATGAATAGTTTCGTATCATTTCGAATAGTCCTCGATTTAATTTGACATTTTTACCGAAACTAGTGTATAATATACTATGGTTTTTCGACCGAAACATGCATTTCGAAAAGTTTCATAGAACCTAATTTCAGATTATTTTTTGCATGGACTTCCATCATAATCTTCCCTCGTAAAATATAAAAATGATCTGAAATTTTTTTATCATTTTGATCAGTCTTCGATTTAATTTGATTCTTTGACCGAAATTAGTATAAACTAGTGTATAATATACTATAGTTTTTTGACGAAAACATGCATTTTGAAAAGTTTTATAGAAGCGAATTTTCAGATGATTTTTTTATAGACCTCCATCATAACCTTCCCTTGTAAAATATAAAAATTATCTGAAAAGTTTCGTATCATTTGGAACAGTCCTCGATTTAATTTGGCTTTTTGACCAAAACTAGTGTATAATATACTATGATTTTTTGACCGAAACTTGCATTTCGTAAATTTTCATTGAAGCTAATTTTCAGATGATTTTTTGCATGGACTTCTATCATAACCTTCTTTTGTAACATATATAAATGATCTGAAAAGTTTCGTATCATTTGGAACAGTCCACGATTTAATTTGACTTTTTTTACCAACACTAGTGTATAATATACTATGGTTTTTCGACCGAAACTTGCATTTCGAAAAGTTTCATAGAACCTAATTTCAGATTATTTTTTGCATGGACTTCAATCATAATCTTCCCTCGTAAAATATAAAAATGATCTGAATTTTTTTTATCATTTTGATCAGTCCTAGATTTAATTTGATTCTTTGACCGAAATTAGTTTAAACTCGTGTATAATATACTATAGTTTTTTGAAAAAAACATGCATTTCGAAAAGTTTTATAGGTGCGAATTTTCAGATGATTTTTTTAATGGACCTCCATCATAACCTTCGCTCTTATAATATAAAAATTATCAGAAAAGTTTCGTATCATTTCGAGAAGTCCTCGATTTAATTTAATTCTTTGACCGAAATTAGTATAAACTAGTGTATGATATACTATTGTTTTTTGACCAAAACATGCATTTCGAAAACATTTATAGAAGCGAATTTTCAGATGATTTTTTTTATGGACCTCCATCATAACCTTCCCTTGTAAAATTAAAAATAATCTGAAAAGTTTCGTATCATTTCGAGAAGTCCTCGATTTAATTTGATTCTTTGACCGAAATTAATATAAACTAGTGTATGACATACTATAATATTTTGACTGAAACTTGCATTTCGATAAGTTTTATTGAAGCAAATATTCAGATGATTTTTTGCATGGACTTCTATCATAACCTTCCCTTGTAACGTATATAAATGATCTGAAAAGTTTTGTATCATTTGGAACATGCCTCGATTTAATTTGACTTGTTTTACCGAAACTAGTGTATAATATACTATGATTATTTGACCGAAACTTGCATTTCGAAAAGTTTCATAGAACCTAATGTCAGATTATTTGTTGCATGGACATCCATCATAATCTTCCCTCGTAAAATATAAAAATGATCTGAAAATTTTTGTATCATTTTTATCAGTCCTCGATTTAATTTGATTCTTTGATCGAAATTAGTATAAACTAGTATGTAATATACGATAGTTTTTTGACCGAAACTTGCATTTCGTAAAGTTTTATTGAAGCTAATTTTCAGATGATTTTTTGCATGGACTTATATCATAACCTTCTTTTGTAACATATATAAATGATCTGAAAAGTTTCGTATCATTTGGAACAGTCCACGATTTAATTTGACTTTTTAAACCGAAACTATTGTATAATATACTATGGTTTTTCGACCGAAACTTGCATTTCGAAAAGTTTCATAGAACCTAATTTCAGATTATTTTTTGCAAGGACTTCAATCATAATCTTCCCTCGTAAAATTTAAAAATGATCTGAATTTTTGTTATCATTTTGATCAGTCCTCGATTTAATTTGATTCTTTGACCGAAATTAGTATAAACTAGTGTATAATATACTAAAGTTTTTTGACCAAAACTTGCATTTCGAAAGGTTTTATAGAAGCGAATTTTCAGATGATTTTTTTATGGACCTCCATCATAACCTTCCCTCGTAAAATATAAAAATTATCTAAAAAGTTTCGTATCATTTCGAGCAGTCCTCGATTTAATTTGATTCTTTGACCGAAATTAGTATAAACTAGTGTATAATATACTATAATTTTTTGACCGAAACTTGCATTTCGTAAATTTTAATTGAAGCTAATTTTCAGATGATTTTTTGCATGGACTTCTATCATAACCTTCCTTTGTAACATATATAAATGATATGAATAGTTTCGTATCATTTCGAATAGTCCTCGATTTAATTTGACATTTTTACCGAAACTAGTGTATAATATACTATGGTTTTTCGACCGAAACATGCATTTCGAAAAGTTTCATAGAACCTAATTTCAGATTATTTTTTGCATGGACTTCCATCATAATCTTCCCTCGTAAAATATAAAAATGATCTGAAATTTTTTTATCATTTTGATCAGTCTTCGATTTAATTTGATTCTTTGACCGAAATTAGTATAAACTAGTGTATAATATACTATAGTTTTTTGACGAAAACATGCATTTTGAAAAGTTTTATAGAAGCGAATTTTCAGATGATTTTTTTATAGACCTCCATCATAACCTTCCCTTGTAAAATATAAAAATTATCTGAAAAGTTTCGTATCATTTGGAACAGTCCTCGATTTAATTTGGCTTTTTGACCAAAACTAGTGTATAATATACTATGATTTTTTGACCGAAACTTGCATTTCGTAAATTTTCATTGAAGCTAATTTTCAGATGATTTTTTGCATGGACTTCTATCATAACCTTCTTTTGTAACATATATAAATGATCTGAAAAGTTTCGTATCATTTGGAACAGTCCACGATTTAATTTGACTTTTTTTACCAAAACTAGTGTATAATATACTATGGTTTTTCGACCGAAACTTGCATTTCGAAAAGTTTCATAGAACCTAATTTCAGATTATTTTTTGCATGGACTTCAATCATAATCTTCCCTCGTAAAATATAAAAATGATCTGAATTTTTTTTATCATTTTGATCAGTCCTAGATTTAATTTGATTCTTTGACCGAAATTAGTTTAAACTCGTGTATAATATACTATAGTTTTTTGAAAAAAACATGCATTTCGAAAAGTTTTATAGGTGCGAATTTTCAGATGATTTTTTTAATGGACCTCCATCATAACCTTCGCTCTTATAATATAAAAATTATCAGAAAAGTTTCGTATCATTTCGAGAAGTCCTCGATTTAATTTAATTCTTTGACCGAAATTAGTATAAACTAGTGTATGATATACTATTGTTTTTTGACCAAAACATGCATTTCGAAAACATTTATAGAAGCGAATTTTCAGATGATTTTTTTTATGGACCTCCATCATAACCTTCCCTTGTAAAATTAAAAATAATCTGAAAAGTTTCGTATCATTTCGAGAAGTCCTCGATTTAATTTGATTCTTTGACCGAAATTAATATAAACTAGTGTATGACATACTATAATATTTTGACTGAAACTTGCATTTCGATAAGTTTTATTGAAGCAAATATTCAGATGATTTTTTGCATGGACTTCTATCATAACCTTCCCTTGTAACGTATATAAATGATCTGAAAAGTTTTGTATCATTTGGAACATGCCTCGATTTAATTTGACTTGTTTTACCGAAACTAGTGTATAATATACTATGATTATTTGACCGAAACTTGCATTTCGAAAAGTTTCATAGAACCTAATGTCAGATTATTTGTTGCATGGACATCCATCATAATCTTCCCTCGTAAAATATAAAAATGATCTGAAAATTTTTGTATCATTTTTATCAGTCCTCGATTTAATTTGATTCTTTGATCGAAATTAGTATAAACTAGTATGTAATATACGATAGTTTTTTGACCGAAACTTGCATTTCGTAAAGTTTTATTGAAGCTAATTTTCAGATGATTTTTTGCATGGACTTATATCATAACCTTCTTTTGTAACATATATAAATGATCTGAAAAGTTTCGTATCATTTGGAACAGTCCACGATTTAATTTGACTTTTTAAACCGAAACTATTGTATAATATACTATGGTTTTTCGACCGAAACTTGCATTTCGAAAAGTTTCATAGAACCTAATTTCAGATTATTTTTTGCAAGGACTTCAATCATAATCTTCCCTCGTAAAATTTAAAAATGATCTGAATTTTTGTTATCATTTTGATCAGTCCTCGATTTAATTTGATTCTTTGACCGAAATTAGTATAAACTAGTGTATAATATACTAAAGTTTTTTGACCAAAACTTGCATTTCGAAAGGTTTTATAGAAGCGAATTTTCAGATGATTTTTTTATGGACCTCCATCATAACCTTCCCTCGTAAAATATAAAAATTATCTAAAAAGTTTCGTATCATTTCGAGCAGTCCTCGATTTAATTTGATTCTTTGACCGAAATTAGTATAAACTAGTGTATAATATACTATAATTTTTTGACCGAAACTTGCATTTCGTAAATTTTAATTGAAGCTAATTTTCAGATGATTTTTTGCATGGACTTCTATCATAACCTTCCTTTGTAACATATATAAATGATATGAATAGTTTCATATCATTTCGAATAGTCCTCGATTTAATTTGACATTTTTACCGAAACTAGTGTATAATATACTATGGTTTTTCGACCGAAACATGCATTTCGAAAAGTTTCATAGAACCTAATTTCAGATTATTTTTTGCATGGACTTCCATCATAATCTTCCCTCGTAAAATATAAAAATGATCTGAAATTTTTTTATCATTTTGATCAGTCTTCGATTTAATTTGATTCTTTGACCGAAATTAGTATAAACTAGTGTATAATATACTATAGTTTTTTGACGAAAACATGCATTTTGAAAAGTTTTATAGAAGCGAATTTTCAGATGATTTTTTTATAGACCTCCATCATAACCTTCCCTTGTAAAATATAAAAATTATCTGAAAAGTTTCGTATCATTTGGAACAGTCCTCGATTTAATTTGGCTTTTTGACCAAAACTAGTGTATAATATACTATGATTTTTGACCGAAACTTGCATTTCGTAAATTTTCATTGAAGCTAATTTTCAGATGATTTTTTGCATGGACTTCTATCATAACCTTCTTTTGTAACATATATAAATGATCTGAAAAGTTTCGTATCATTTGGAACAGTCCACGATTTAATTTGACTTTTTTTACCAAAACTAGTGTATAATATACTATGGTTTTTCGACCGAAACTTGCATTTCGAAAAGTTTCATAGAACCTAATTTCAGATTATTTTTTGCATGGACTTCAATCATAATCTTCCCTCGTAAAATATAAAAATGATCTGAATTTTTTTTATCATTTTGATCAGTCCTAGATTTAATTTGATTCTTTGACCGAAATTAGTTTAAACTCGTGTATAATATACTATAGTTTTTTGAAAAAAACATGCATTTCGAAAAGTTTTATAGGTGCGAATTTTCAGATGATTTTTTTAATGGACCTCCATCATAACCTTCGCTCTTATAATATAAAAATTATCAGAAAAGTTTCGTATCATTTCGAGAAGTCCTCGATTTAATTTAATTCTTTGACCGAAATTAGTATAAACTAGTGTATGATATACTATTGTTTTTTGACCAAAACATGCATTTCGAAAACATTTATAGAAGCGAATTTTCAGATAATTTTTTTATGGACCTCCATCATAACCTTCCCTTGTAAAATTAAAAATAATCTGAAAAGTTTCGTATCATTTCGAGAAGTCCTCGATTTAATTTGATTCTTTGACCGAAATTAATATAAACTAGTGTATGACATACTATAATATTTTGACTGAAACTTGCATTTCGATAAGTTTTATTGAAGCAAATATTCAGATGATTTTTTGCATGGACTTCTATCATAACCTTCCCTTGTAACGTATATAAATGATCTGAAAAGTTTTGTATCATTTGGAACATGCCTCGATTTAATTTGACTTGTTTTACCGAAACTAGTGTATAATATACTATGATTATTTGACCGAAACTTGCATTTCGAAAAGTTTCATAGAACCTAATGTCAGATTATTTGTTGCATGGACATCCATCATAATCTTCCCTCGTAAAATATAAAAATGATCTGAAAATTTTTGTATCATTTTTATCAGTCCTCGATTTAATTTGATTCTTTGATCGAAATTAGTATAAACTAGTATATAATATACGATAGTTTTTTGACCGAAACTTGCATTTCGTAAAGTTTTATTGAAGCTAATTTTCAGATGATTTTTTGCATGGACTTATATCATAACCTTCTTTTGTAACATATATAAATGATCTGAAAAGTTTCATATCATTTGGAACAGTCCACGATTTAATTTGACTTTTTTATCCGAAACTATTGTATAATATACTATGGTTTTTCGACCGAAACTTGCATTTCGAAAAGTTTTATAGAAGCGAATTTTTAGATGTTTTTTTTATAGACCTCCATCATAACCTTCCCTCGTAAAATATAAAAATTATCTGAAAAGTTTCGTATCATTTCGAGCAGTCCTCGATTTAATTTGATTCTTTGACCGAAATTAGTATAAACTAGTGTATAATATACTATAATTTTTTGACCGAAACTTGCATTTCGTAAATTTTCATTGAAGCTAATTTTCAGATGATTTTTTGCATGGACTTCTATCATAACCTTCCTTTGTAACATATATAAATGATATGAATAGTTTCGTATCATTTGGAACAGTCCACGATTTAATTTGACTTTTTAAACCGAAACTATTGTATAATATACTATGGTTTTTCGACCGAAACTTGCATTTCGAAAAGTTTCATAGAACCTAATTTCAGATTATTTTTTGCAAGGACTTCAATCATAATCTTCCCTCGTAAAATATAAAAATGATTTGAATTTTTGTTATCATTTTGATCAGTGCTCGATTTAATTTGATTCTTTGACCGAAATTAGTATAAACTAGTGTATAATATACTAAAGTTTTTTGACCAAAACTTGCATTTCGAAAGGTTTTATAGAAGCGAATTTTCAGATGATTTTTTTATGGACCTCCATCATAACCTTCCCTCGTAAAATATAAAAATTATCTAAAAAGTTTCGTATCATTTCGAGCAGTCCTCGATTTAATTTGATTCTTTGACCGAAATTAGTATAAACTAGTGTATAATATACTATAATTTTTTGACCGAAACTTGCATTTCGTAAATTTTAATTGAAGCTAATTTTCAGATGATTTTTTGCATGGACTTCTATCATAACCTTCCTTTGTAACATATATAAATGATATGAATAGTTTCGTATCATTTCGAATAGTCCTCGATTTAATTTGACATTTTTACCGAAACTAGTGTATAATATACTATGGTTTTTCGACCGAAACATGCATTTCGAAAAGTTTCATAGAACCTAATTTCAGATTATTTTTTGCATGGACTTCCATCATAATCTTCCCTCGTAAAATATAAAAATGATCTGAAATTTTTTTATCATTTTGATCAGTCTTCGATTTAATTTGATTCTTTGACCGAAATTAGTATAAACTAGTGTATAATATACTATAGTTTTTTGACGAAAACATGCATTTTGAAAAGTTTTATAGAAGCGAATTTTCAGATGATTTTTTTATAGACCTCCATCATAACCTTCCCTTGTAAAATATAAAAATTATCTGAAAAGTTTCGTATCATTTGGAACAGTCCTCGATTTAATTTGGCTTTTTGACCAAAACTAGTGTATAATATACTATGATTTTTTGACCGAAACTTGCATTTCGTAAATTTTCATTGAAGCTAATTTTCAGATGATTTTTTGCATGGACTTCTATCATAACCTTCTTTTGTAACATATATAAATGATCTGAAAAGTTTCGTATCATTTGGAACAGGCCACGATTTAATTTGACTTTTTTTACCAAAACTAGTGTATAATATACTATGGTTTTTCGACCGAAACTTGCATTTCGAAAAGTTTCATAGAACCTAATTTCAGATTATTTTTTGCATGGACTTCAATCATAATCTTCCCTCGTAAAATATAAAAATGATCTGAATTTTTTTTATCATTTTGATCAGTCCTAGATTTAATTTGATTCTTTGACCGAAATTAGTTTAAACTCGTGTATAATATACTATAGTTTTTTGAAAAAAACATGCATTTCGAAAAGTTTTATAGGTGCGAATTTTCAGATGATTTTTTTAATGGACCTCCATCATAACCTTCGCTCTTATAATATAAAAATTATCAGAAAAGTTTCGTATCATTTCGAGAAGTCCTCGATTTAATTTAATTCTTTGACCGAAATTAGTATAAACTAGTGTATGATATACTATTGTTTTTTGACCAAAACATGCATTTCGAAAACATTTATAGAAGCGAATTTTCAGATAATTTTTTTATGGACCTCCATCATAACCTTCCCTTGTAAAATTAAAAATAATCTGAAAAGTTTCGTATCATTTCGAGAAGTCCTCGATTTAATTTGATTCTTTGACCGAAATTAATATAAACTAGTGTATGACATACTATAATATTTTGACTGAAACTTGCATTTCGATAAGTTTTATTGAAGCAAATATTCAGATGATTTTTTGCATGGACTTCTATCATAACCTTCCCTTGTAACGTATATAAATGATCTGAAAAGTTTTGTATCATTTGGAACATGCCTCGATTTAATTTGACTTGTTTTACCGAAACTAGTGTATAATATACTATGATTATTTGACCGAAACTTGCATTTCGAAAAGTTTCATAGAACCTAATGTCAGATTATTTGTTGCATGGACATCCATCATAATCTTCCCTCGTAAAATATAAAAATGATCTGAAAATTTTTGTATCATTTTTATCAGTCCTCGATTTAATTTGATTCTTTGATCGAAATTAGTATAAACTAGTATATAATATACGATAGTTTTTTGACCGAAACTTGCATTTCGTAAAGTTTTATTGAAGCTAATTTTCAGATGATTTTTTGCATGGACTTATATCATAACCTTCTTTTGTAACATATATAAATGATCTGAAAAGTTTCGTATCATTTGGAACAGTCCACGATTTAATTTGACTTTTTTATCCGAAACTATTGTATAATATACTATGGTTTTTCGACCGAAACTTGCATTTCGAAAAGTTTTATAGAAGCGAATTTTTAGATGATTTTTTTATAGACCTCCATCATAACCTTCCCTCGTAAAATATAAAAATTATCTGAAAAGTTTCGTATCATTTCGAGCAGTCCTCGATTTAATTTGATTCTTTGACCGAAATTAGTATAAACTAGTGTATAATATACTATAATTTTTTGACCGAAACTTGCATTTCGTAAATTTTCATTGAAGCTAATTTTCAGATGATTTTTTGCATGGACTTCTATCATAACCTTCCTTTGTAACATATATAAATGATATGAATAGTTTCGTATCATTTGGAATAGTCCGCGATTTAATTTGACATTTTTACCGAAACTAGTGTATAATATACTATGGTTTTTCGACCGAAACATGCATTTCGAAAAGTTCCATAGAACCTAATTTCAGATTATTTTTTGCATGGACTTCCATCATAATCTTCCCTCGTAAAATATAAAAATGATCTGAATTTTTTTTATCATTTTGATCAGTCTTCGATTTAATTTGATTCTTTGACCGAAATTAAATTAAATCGAAAACATGTATTTTTAAAAGTTTTATAGAAGCGAATTTTCAGATGATTTTTTTTATGGACCTCCATCATAACCTTCCCTCGTAAAATATAAAAATTTATCTGAAGAGTTTCGTATCATTTGGAACAGTCCTCGATTTAATTTGACTTTTTGATTGAAACTAGTATTTCGAAATGTTTCATGGAACCTAATGTCAGATTATTTTTTAAATGAACATCCATCATAATCTTCCCTCGTAAAATATAAAAATTATCTGAAATGTTTCGTATCATTTCGAGCAAATCCTCGATTTAATTTGATTCTTTGACCGAAATTAGTATAAACTAGTGTATAATATACTATAATTTTTTGACCGAAACTTGCATTTCGAAAACTTTCATTGAAGCTAATTTTCAGATGATTTTTTTGCATGGACTTCTATCATAACCTACCTTCGTAACATATATAAATGATCAGAAAAGTTTCGTATCTTTTGGAACAGTCCTCGATTTAATTTGACTTTTTTTACCGAAACTTGTGTATAATATACTATGGTTTTTCGACCGAAACTTGCATTTCGAAAAGCTTCCTAGACCCTAATTTCAGATTATTTTTTGCATGGACTTCCATCATAATCTTCCATTGTAAAATATAAAAATGATCTGAATTTTTTTCTCATTTTGACCAGTCCTCGATTTAATTTGATTCTTTGACCGAAATTAGTATAAACTGGTGTATAATATACTATGGTTTTTTGACGAAAACATGCATTTTGAAAAGTTTTATAGAAGTAAAATTTCAGATGATTTTTTTTATGGACCTCCATCATAACCTTCCCTCGTAAAATATAAAAATTATCTGAAAAGTTTCGTATCATTTCCAACAGTCATTGATTTAATTTGATTTTTTGACCGAAATTAGTATAAACTAGTGTATAATATACTATAATTTTTTGACCGAAACTTGCATTTCGTAAAGTTTCATTGAAGCTAATTTTTAGATGATTTTTTGCATGGACTTCTATTCTAACCTTACTTCGTAACATATATAAATGATCTAAAAAGTTTTGTATCTTTTGGAACAGTCCTCGATTTAATTTGACTTTTTTTACCGAAACTAGTGTATAATATACTATGGTTTTTCGACCGAAACATGCATTTCGAAAAGTTTCGTAGAACCTAATTTCAGATTATTTTTTGCATGGACTTCCATCATAATCTTCCCTCGTAAAATATAAAAATGATCTGAATTTTTTTAATCATTTTGATCAGTCCTCGATTTAATTTGAATCTTTGACCGAAATTAGTATAAACTAGTGTATAATATACTATAGTTGTTTTACCAAAACTTGCATTTCGAAAAGTTTCATAGAAGCGAATTTTCAGATGTTTTTTTTATGGACCTCCATCATAACCTTCCCTCGTAACATATAAAAATTATCTGAAAAGTTATGTATCATTTAGAGCAGTCCTCGATTTAATTTGATTCTTTGACCGAAATTAGTATAAACTAGTGTATAATATACTATAATTTTTTGACCGAAACTTGCATTTCGTAAAGTTTCATTGAAGCTAATTTTCAGATGATTTTTTGCATGGACTTCTATCATAACCTTCCTTTGTAACATATATAAATGAACTGAAAAGTTTCGTATCATTTGGAATAGTCCTCAATTTAATTTGACTTTTTTTTTACCGAAACTAGTGTATAATATACTATGGTTTTTCAACCGAAACTTGGATTTCGAAAAGTTTCATAGAACCTAATTTCATATTATTTTTTGCATGGACTTCCATTATAATCTTCCCTTGTAAAATATAAAAATGATCTGAATTTTTTTTATCATTTTGATCAGTCCTCGATTTAATTTGATTCATTGACCGAAATAAGTATAAACTAGTGTATAATATACTATAGTTTTTTGACCAAAACTTGCATTTTGAAAAGTTTTATAGAAGCGAATTTTCAGTTGATTTTTTTTATGGACCTCCATCATAACCTTCCCTCGTAAAATATAAAAATTATCTGAAATGTTTCGTATTATTTCGAACAGTCCTCGATTTAATTTGATTCTTTGACCGAAATTAGTATAAACTAGTGTATAATATACTATAATTTTTTGACCGAAACTTGCATTTCGTAAATTTTCATTGAAGCTAATTTTCAGATGATTTTTTGCATGGACTTCTATCATAACCTTCCTTTGTAACATATATAAATGATCTAAAAAGTTTCGTATCATTTGGAACATTCCTCGATTTAATTTGACTTTTTTTTACCGAAACTAGTGTATAATATACTATGGTTTTTCGACCGAAACATGCATTTCGAAAAGTTTCATAGAACCTAATTTCAGATTATTTTTTGCATGGACTTCCATCATATTCTTCCCTCGTAAAATATATAAATGATCTGAAATTTTTTTATCATTTTGATCAGTCCTAGATTTAATTTGATTCTTTGACCGAAATTAGTATAAACTAGTGTATAATATACTATATTTTTTTTGACAAAAACATGCATTTTGAAAAGTTTTATAGAAGCAAATTCTCAGTTGATTTTTTTTATGGACCTCCATCATAACCTTCCCTCGTAAAATATAAAAATTATCTGAAAAAGTTTCGTATCAATACGAGCAGTCCTCGATTTAATTTGATTCATTGAACGAAATTAGTATAAACTAGTGTATAATATACTATAATTTTTTGACCAAAACATGCATTTCGTAAATTTTCATTGAAGCTAATTTTCAGATGATTTTTTGCATGGACTTCTATCATAACCTTCCTTTGTAACATATATAAATGATCTAAAAAGTTTCGTATCATTTGGAACATTCCTCGATTTAATTTGACTTTTTTTTACCGAAATTAGTGTATAATATACTATGGTTTTTCGACCGAAACTTGCATTTCGAAAAGTTTCATAGAACCTAATTTCAGATGATTTTTTGCATGGACTTCCATCATATTCTTCCCTCGTAAAATATATAAATGATCTGAAATTTGTTTATCATTTTGATCAGTCCTAAATTTAATTTAATTCTTTGACCGAAATTAGTATAAACTAGTGTATAATATACTATATTTTTTTTGACAAAAACTTGCATTTTGAAATGTTTTATAGAAGCAAATTCTCAGTTGATTTTTTTTATGGACCTCCATCATAACCTTCCCTCGTAAAATATAAAACTAATCTGAAAAAGTTTCGTATCAATACGAGCAGTCCTCGATTTAATTTGATTCATTGACCGAAATTAGTATAAACTAGTGTATAATATACTATAATTTTTTGACCAAAACATGCATTTCGTAAATTTTCATTGAAGCTAATTTTCAGATGATTTTTTGCATGGACTTCTATCATAACCTTCCTTTGTAACATATATAAATGATTTGAAAAGTTTCGTATCATTTGGAATAGTCCTCGATTTAATTTGACATTTTTACCGAAACTAGTGTATATTATACTATGGTTTTTCGACCGAAACATGCATTTCGAAAAGTTTTATAGAACCTAATTTTAGATTATTTTTTGCATGGACTTCCATCATAATCTTCCCTCGTAAAATATAAAAATGATCTGAATTTTTTTTATCATTTTGATCAGTCCTCGATTTAATTTGAATCTTTGACCGAAATTAGTATAAACTAGTGTATAATATACTATAGTTGTTTTACCAAAACTTGCATTTCGAAAAGTTTCATAGAAGCGAATTTTAAGATGTTTTTTTTATGGACCTCCATCATAACCTTCCCTCGTAAAATATAAAAATTATCTGAAATGTTTCGTATTATTTCGAACAGTCATCGATTTAATTTGATTCTTTGACCGAAATTAGTATAAACTAGTGTATAATATACTATAATTTTTTGACCGAAACTTGCATTTCGTAAATTTTCATTGAAGGTAATTTTCAGATGATTTTTTGCATGGACTTCTATCATAACCTTCCTTTGTAACATATATAAATGATCTAAAAAGTTTCGTATCATTTGGAACATTCCTCGATTTAATTTGACATTTTTTTTACCGAAACTAGTGTATAATATACTATGGTTTTTCGACCGAAACTTGCATTTCGAAATGTTTCATAGAACCTAATTTCAGATTATTTTTTGCATGGACTTCCATCATATTCTTCCCTCGTAAAATATATAAATGATCTGAAATTTTTTTATCATTTTGATCAGTCCTAGATTTAATTTGATTCTTTGACCGAAATTAGTATAAACTAGTGTATAATATACTAGATTTTTTTTGACAAAAACTTGCATTTTGAAAAGTTTTATAGAAGCAAATTCTCAGTTGATTTTTTTTATGGACCTCCATCATAACCTTCCCTCGTAAAATATAAAAATTATTTGAAAAAGTTTCGTATCAATACGAGCAGTCCTCGATTTAATTTGATTCTTTGACCGAAATTAGTATAAACTAGTGTATAATATACTATAATTTTTTTACCAAAATATGCATTTCGTAAATTTTCATTGAAGCTAATTTTCAGATGATTTTTTGCATGGACATCTATCATAACCTTCCTTTGTAACATATATAAATGATTTGAAAAGTTTCGTATCATTTGGAATAGTCCTCGATTTAATTTGACATTTTTACCGAAACTAGTGTATATTATACTATGGTTTTTCGACCGAAACATGCATTTCGAAAAGTTTCATAGAACCTAATTTCAGATTATTTTTTGCATGGACTTCCATCATAATCTTCCCTCGTAAAATATAAAAATGATCTGAATTTTTTTTATCATTTTGATCAGTCCTCGATTTAATTTGAATCTTTGACCGAAATTAGTATAAACTAGTGTATAATATACTATAGTTGTTTTACCAAAACTTGCATTTTGAAAAGTTTTATAGAAGCGAATTTTCAGATGTTTTTTTTATGGACCTCCGTCATAAACTTCCCTCGTAACATATAAAAATTATCTGAAAAGTTTCGTATCATTTCGAGCAGTCCTCGATTTAATTTGATTCTTTGAACGAAATTAGTATAAACTAGTGTATGATAAACTATAATTTTTTGACCGAATCTTGCATTTCTTAAATTTTCATTGAAGCTAATTTTCAGATGATTTTTTGCATGGACTTCTATCAATACTTCCTTTGTAACATATATAAATGATTTGAAAAGTTTTGTATCATTTGGAATATTCCTCAATTTAATTAAACATTTTTACCGAAACTAGTGTATAATATACTATGGTTTTTTGACTGAAACTTGCATTTCGAAAAGTTTCATAGAACCTAATTTCATATTATTTTTTGCATGGACTTCCATCATATTCTTCCCTCATAAAATATAAAAATGATCTGAAATTTTTTTATCATTTTGATCAGTCCTCGATATAATTTGATTCTTTGACCGAAATTAGTATAAACTAGTGTATAATATACTATAGTTTTTTTGACAAAAACTTGCGTTTTGAAAAGTTTTATAGAAGTGAATTCTCAGTTGATTTTTTTTATGGACCTCCATCATAACCTTCCCTCGTAAAATATAAAAATTATCTGAAAAAAGTTTCGTATCAATACGAGCAGTCCTCGATTTAAATTGATTCTTTGACCGAAATTAGTATAAACTAGTGTATAATATACTATAATTTTTTGACCGAAACTTGCATTTCGTAAATTTTCATTGAAGCTAATTTTCAGATGATTTTTTGCATGGACTTCTATCATAACCTTCCTTTGTAACATATATAAATGATTTGAAAAGTTTCGTATCATTTGGAATAGTCCTCGATTTAATTTGACATTTTTACCGAAACTAGTGTATATTATACTATGGTTTTTCGACCGAAACATGCATTTCGAAAAGTTTCATAGAACCTAATTTCAGATTATTTTTTGCATGGACTTCCATCATAATCTTCCCTCGTAAAATATAAAAATGATCTGAATTTTTTTTATCATTTTGATCAGTCCTCGATTTAATTTTATTCTTTGACCGAAATTAGTATAAACTAGTGTATAATATACTATAGTTTTTTGACAAAAACTTGCATTTTGAAAAGTTTTATAGAAGCGAATTTTCAGTTGATTTTTTTTATGGACCTCCATCATAACCTTCCCTCGTAAAATATAAAAATTATTTGAAAAGTTTCGTATTATTTCGAGTAGTCCTCGATTTAATTTGATTCTTTGACCGAAATTAGTATAAACTAGTGTATAATATACTATAATTTTTTGACAAAAACTTGCATTTTGAAAAGTTTTATAGAAGCGAATTTTCAGATGATTTTTTTTATGGACCTCCATCATAACCTTCCCTCGTAAAATATAAAAATTATCTGAAAAAGTTTCGTATCAATACGAGCAGTCCTCGATTTAAATTGATTCTTTGACCGAAATTAGTATAAACTAGTGTATAATATACTATAATTTTTTGACCGAAACTTGCATTTCGTAAATTTTCATTGAAGCTAATTTACAGATGATTTTTTGCATGGACTTCTATCATAACCTTCCTTTGTAACATATATAAATGATTTGAAAAGTTTCGTACCGTTTGGAATAGTCCTCGATTTAATTTGACATTTTTACCGAAACTAGTGTATAATATTCTATAGTTTTTCGACCGAAACATGCATTTCGAAAAGTTTCATAGAACCTAATTTCAGATTATTTTTTGCATGGACTTCCATCATAATCTTCCCTCGTAAAATATAAAAATGATCTGAATTTTTTTTATCATTTTGATCAGTCCTCGATTTAATTTTATTCTTTGACCGAAATTAGTATAAACTAGTGTATAATATACTATAGTTTTTTGACAAAAACTTGCATTTTGAAAAGTTTTATAGAATCGAATTTTCAGTTGATTTTTTTTATGGACCTCCATCATAACCTTCCCTCGTAAAATATAAAAATTATCTGAAAAGTTTCGTATTATTTCGAGTAGTCCTCGATTTAATTTGATTCTTTGACAGAAATTAGTATAAACTAGTGTATAATATACTATAATTTTTTGACAAAAACTTGCCTTTTGAAAAGTTTTATAGAAGCGAATTTTCAGATGATTTTTTTTATGGACCTCCATCATAACCTTCCCTCGTAAAATATAAAAATTACCTGAACAGTTTCGTATCATTTCGAGCAGTCCTCGATTTAATTTGATTCTTTGACCGAAATTAGTATAAACTAGTGTATAATATACTATAATTTTTTGACCGAAACTTGCATTTCGTAAATTTTCATTGAAGCTAATTTACAGATGATTTTTTGCATGGACTTCTATCATAACCTTCCTTTGTAACATATATAAATGATTTGAATAGTTTCGTTTCGTTTGGAATAGCCCTCGATTTAATTTGACATTTTTACCGAACCTAGTGTATAATATACTATGGTTTTTCGACCGAAACATGCATTTTGAAATGTTTCATAGGACCTAATTTCAGATTATTTTTTGCATGGACTTCCATCATAATCTTCCCTCGTAAAATATAAAAATGATCTGAAATTTTTTTATCATTTTGATCAGTCCTCGATTTAATTTTATTCTTTGACCGAAATTAGTATAAACTAGTGTATAATATACTATACTTTTTTCACAAAAACTTGCATTTTGAAAAGTTTTATAGAAGTGAATTTTCAGTTGATTTTTATTTATGGACCTCCATCATAACCTTCCCTCGTAAAATATAAAAATTATCTGAAATGTTTCGTATTATTTCGAACAGTCCTCGATTTAATTTGATTCTTTGACCGAAATTAGTATAAACTAGTGTATAATATACTATAATTTTTTGACCGAAACTTGCATTTCGTAAATTTTCATTGATGCTAATTTTCAGATGATTTTTTGCATGGACTTCTATCATAACCTTCCTTTGTAACATATATAAATGATCTAAAAAGTTTCGTATCATTTGGAACATTCCTCGATTTAATTTGACTTTTTTTTATCGAAACTAGTGTATAATATACTATGGTTTTTCGACCGAAACTTGCATTTCGAAAAGTTTCATAGAACCTAATTTCAGATTATTTTTTGCATGGACTTCCATCATATTCTTCCCTCGTAAAATATATAAATGATCTGAAATTTTTTTATCATTTTGATCAGTCCTAGATTTAATTTGATTCTTTGACCGAAATTAGTATAAACTAGTGTATAATATACTATATTTTTTTTGACAAAAACATGCATTTTGAAAAGTTTTATAGAAGCAAATTCTCAGTTGATTTTTTTTATGGACCTCCATCATAACCTTCCCTCGTAAAATATAAAAATTATCTGAAAAAGTTTCGTATCAATACGAGCAGTCCTCGATTTAAATTGATTCTTTGACCGAAATTAGTATAAACTAGTGTATAATATACTATAATTTTTTGACCGAAACTTGCATTTCGTAAATTTTCATTGAAGCTAATTTTCAGATGATTTTTTGCATGGACTTCTATCATAACCTTCCTTTGTAACATATATAAATGATTTGAAAAGTTTCGTATCATTTGGAATAGTCCTCGATTTAATTTGACATTTTTACCGAAACTAGTGTATATTATACTATGGTTTTTCGACCGAAACATGCATTTCGAAAAGTTTCATAGAACCTAATTTCAGATTATTTTTTGCATGGACTTCCATCATAATCTTCCCTCGTAAAATATAAAAATGATCTGAATTTTTTTTATCATTTTGATCAGTCCTCGATTTAATTTAAATCTTTGACCGAAATTAGTATAAACTAGTGTATAATATACTATAGTTGTTTTACCAAAACTTGCATTTCGAAAAGTTTTATAGAAGCGAATTTTCAGATGTTTTTTTTATGGACCTCCATCATAACCTTCCCTCGTAACATATAAAAATTATCTGAAAAGTTTCGTATCATTTCGAGCAGTCCTCGATTTAATTTGATTCTTTGACCGAAATTAGTATAAACTAGTGTATGATAAACTATAATTTTTTGACCGAATCTTGCATTTCGTAAATTTTCATTGAAGCTAATTTTCAGATGATTTTTTGCATGGACTTCTATCATAACCTTCCTTTGTAACATATATAAATGATTTGAATAGTTTCGTTTCGTTTGGAATAGTCCTCGATTTAATTTGACATTTTTACCGAACCTAGTGTATAATATACTATGGTTTTTCGACCGAAACATGCATTTCGAAAAGTTTCATAGAACCTAATTTCAGATTATTTTTTGCATGGACTTCCATCATAATCTTCCCTCGTAAAATATAAAAATGATCTGAAATTTTTTTATCATTTTGATTAGTCCTCGATTTAATTTGATTCTTTGACCGAAATTAGTATAAACTAGTGTATAATATACTATAGTTTTTTCACAAAAACTTGCATTTTGAAAAGTTTTATAGAATCGAATTTTCAGTTGATTTTTTTTATGGACCTCCATCATAACCTTCCCTCGTAAAATATAAAAATTATCTGAAAAGTTTCGTATTATTTCGAACAGTCCTCGATTTAATTTGATTCTTTGACCGAAATTAGTATAAACTAGTGTATAATATACTATTATTTTTTGACCGAAACTTGCATTTCGTAAATTTTCATTGAAGCTAATTTTCAGATGATTTTTTGCATGGACTTCTATCATAACCTTCCTTTGTAACATATATAAATGATCTAAAAAGATTCGTATCATTTGGAACATTCCTCGATTTAATTTGACTTTTTTTTACCGAAACTAGTGTATAATATACTATGGTTTTTCGACCGAAACTTGCATTTCGAAAAGTTTCATAGAACCTAATTTCAGATTATTTTTTGCATGGACTTCCATCATATTCTTCCCTCGTAAAATATATAAATGATCTGAAATTTTTTTATAATTTTGATCAGTCCTAGATTTAATTTGATTCTTTGACCGAAATTAGTATAAACTAGTGTATAATATACTATATTTTTTTTGACAAAAACTTGCATTTTGAAAAGTTTTATAGAAGCAAATTCTCAGTTGATTTTTTTATGGACCTCCATCATAACCTTCCCTCGTAAAATATAAAAATTATCTGAAAAAGTTTCGTATCAATACGAGCAGTCCTCGATTTAAATTGATTCTTTGACCGAAATTAGTATAAACTAGTGTATAATATACTATAATTTTTTGACCGAAACTTGCATTTCGTAAATTTTCATTGAAGCTAATTTTCAGATGATTTTTTGCATGGACTTCTATCATAACCTTCCTTTGTAACATATATAAATGATTTGAAAAGTTTCGTATCATTTGGAATAGTCCTCGATTTAATTTGACATTTTTACCGAAACTAGTGTATATTATACTATGGTTTTTCGACCGAAACATGCATTTCGAAAAGTTTCATAGAACCTAATTTCAGATTATTTTTTGCATGGACTTCCATCATAATCTTCCCTCGTAAAATATAAAAATGATCTGAATTTTTTTTATCATTTTGATCAGTCCTCGATTTAATTTGAATCTTTGACCGAAATTAGTATAAACTAGTGTATAATATACTATATTTGTTTTACCAAAACTTGCATTTCGAAAAGTTTTATAGAAGCGAATTTTCAGATGTTTTTTTTATGGACCTCCATCATAACCTTCCCTCGTAACATATAAAAATTATCTGAAAAGTTTCGTATCATTTCGAGCAGTCCTCGATTTAATTTCATTCTTTGACCGAAATTAGTATAAACTAGTGTATGATAAACTATAATTTTTTGACCGAATCTTGCATTTCGTAAATTTTCATTGAAGCTAATTTTCAGATGATTTTTTGCATGGACTTCTATCATAAACTTCCTTTGTAACATATATAAATGATTTGAAAAGTTTTGTATCATTTGGAATAGTCCTCAATTTAATTAGACATTTTTACCGAAACTAGTGTATAATATACTATGGTTTTTTGACTAAAACTTGCATTTCAAAAAGTTTCATAGAAGCAAATTTCAGATTATTTTTTGCATGGACTTCCATCATAATCTTCCCTCGTAAAATATAAAAATGATCTGAATTTTTTTTATCATTTTGATCAGTCCTCGATTTAATTTGATTCTTTGACCGAAATTAGTATAAACTAGTGTATAATATACTATAGTTTTTTGACAAAAACTTGCATTTTGAAAAGTTTTATAGAAGCGAATTTTCAGATGATTTTTTTTATGGACCTCCATCATAACCTTCCCTCGTAAAATATAAAAATTATCTGAAAAGTTTCGTATCATTTCGAGCAGTCCTCGATTTAATTTGATTCTTTGACCGAAATTAGTATAAACTAGTGTATAATATACTATAATTTTTTGACCGAAACTTGCATTTCGTAAATTTTCATTGAAGCTAATTTTCAGATGATTTTTTGCATGGACTTCTATCATAACCTTCCTTTGTAACATATATAAATGATTTGATAGTTTCGTATCGTTCGGAATAGTCCTCGATTTAATTTGACATTTTTACCGAACCTAGTGTATAATATTCTATAGTTTTTCGACCGAAACATGCATTTCGAAAAGTTTCATAGAACCTAATTTCAGATTATTTTTTGCATGGACTTCCATCATAATCTTCCCTCGTAAAATATAAAAAAAATCTGAATTTTTTTTATCATTTTGATCAGTCCTCGATTTAATTTTATTCTTTGACCGAAATTAGTATAAACTAGTGTATAATATACTCTAGTTTTTTGACAAAAACTTGCATTTTGAAAAGTTTTATAGAATCGAATTTTCAGTTGATATTTTTTTATGGACCTCCATCATAACCTTCCCTCGTAAAATATAAAAATTATCTGAAAAGTTTCGTATTATTTCGAGTATTCCTCGATTTAATTTGATTCTTTGACCGAAATTAGTATAAACTAGTGTATAATATACTATAATTTTTTGACAAAAACATGCCTTTTGAAAAGTTTTATAGAAGCGAATTTTCAGATGATTTTTTTTATGGACCTCCATCATAACCTTCCCTCGTAAAATATAAAAATTATCTGAAAAGTTTCGTATCATTTCGAGCAGTCCTCGATTTAATTTGATTCTTTGACCGAAATTAGTATAAACTAGTGTATAATATACTATAATTTTTTGACCGAAACTTGCATTTCGTAAATTTTCATTGAAGCTAATTTACAGATGATTTTTTGCATGGACTTCTATCATAACCTTCCTTTGTAACATATATAAATGATTTGAATAGTTTCGTATCGTTCGGAATAGTTCTCGATTTAATTTGACATTTTTACCGAACCTAGTGTATAATATTCTATAGTTTTTCGAACGAAACATGCATTTCGAAAAGTTTCATAGAACCTAATTTCAGATTATTTTTTGCATGGACTTCCATCATAATCTTCCCTCGTAAAATATAAAAATGATTTGAAATTTTTTTTTATCATTTTGATCAGTCCTCGATTTAATTTTATTCTTTGACCGAAATTAGTATAAACTAGTGTATAATATACTATAGTTTTTTGACAAAAACTTGCATTTTGAAAAGTTTTATAGAATCGAATTTTCAGTTGATTTTTTTTATGGACCTCCATCATAACCTTCCCTCGTAAAATATAAAAATTATCTGAAAAGTTTCGTATTATTTCGAACAGTCCTCGATTTAATTTGATTCTTTCACCGAAATTAGTATAAACTAGTGTATAATATACTATAATTTTTTGACCGAAACTTGCATTTCGTAAATTTTCATTGATGCTAATTTTCAGATGATTTTTTGCATGGACTTCTATCATAACCTTCCTTTGTAACATATATAAATGATCTGAAAAGTTTCGTATCATTTGGAACATTCCTCGATTTCATTTGACTTTTTTTACCGAAACTAGTGTATAATATACTATGGTTTTTCGACCGAAACTTGCATTTCGAAAAGTTTCATAGAACCTAATTTCAGATTATTTTTTGCATGGACTTCCATCATATTCTTCCCTCGTAAAATATAAAAATGATCTGAAACTTTTTTATCATTTTGATCAGTCCTCGATTTAATTTGATTCCTTGACCGAAATTAGTATAAACTAGTGTATAATATACTATAGTTTTTTTGACAAAAACTTGCATTTTGAAAAGTTTTATAGAAGTGAATTCTCAGTTGATTTTTTTTATGGACCTCCATCATAACCTTCCCTCGTAAAATATAAAAATTATCTGAAAAAGTTTCGTATCAATACGAGCAGTCCTCGATTTAAATTGATTCTTTGACCGAAATTAGTATAAACTAGTGTATAATATACTATAATTTTTTGACCGAAACTTGCATTTCGTAAATTTTCATTGAAGCTAATTTTCAGATGATTTTTTGCATGGACTTCTATCATAACCTTCCTTTGTAACATATATAAATGATTTGAAAAGTTTCGTATCATTTGGAATAGTCCTCGATTTAATTTGACATTTTTACCGAAACTAGTGTATATTATACTATGGTTTTTCGACCGAAACATGCATTTCGAAAAGTTTCATAGAACCTAATTTCAGATTATTTTTTGCATGGACTTCCATCATAATCTTCCCTCGTAAAATATAAAAATGATTTGAATTTTTTTTATCATTTTGATCAGTCCTCGAATTAATTATAATCTTTGACCGAAATTAGTATAAACTAGTGTATAATATACTATAGTTGTTTTACCAAAACTTGCATTTCGAAAAGTTTTATAGAAGCGAATTTTCAGATGTTTTTTTTATGGACCTCCATCATAACCTTCCCTCGTAACATATAAAAATTATCTGAAAACTTTCGTATCATTTCGAGCAGTCCTCGATTTAATTTGATTCTTTGACCGAAATTAGTATAAACTAGTGTATGATAAACTATAATTTTTTGACCGAATCTTGCATTTCGTAAATTTTCATTGAAGCTAATTTTCAGATGATTTTTTGCATGGACTTCTATCATAACCTTTCTTTGTAACATATATAAATGATTTGAAAAGTTTTGTATCATTTGGAATAGTCCTCAATTTAATTAGACATTTTTACCGAAACTAGTGTATAATATACTATGGTTTTTTGACTGAAACATGCATTTCGAAAAATTTCATAGAACCAAATTTCAAATTATTTTTTGCATGGACTTCCATCATAATCTTCCCTCGTAAAATATAAAAATGATCTGAATTTTGTTTATCATTTTGATCATTCCTCGATTTAATTTGATTCTTTGACCGAAATTAGTATAAACTAGTGTATAATATACTATAGTTTTTTGACAAAAACTTGCATTTTGAAAAGTTTTATAGAAGCGAATTTTCAGTTGATTTTTTTTATGGACCTCCATCATAACCTTCCCTCGTAAAATATAAAAATTATCTGAAAAGTTTCGTATTATTTCGAGTAGTCCTCGATTTAATTTGATTCTTTGACCGAAATTAGTATAAACTAGTGTATAATATACTATAATTTTTTGACAAAAACTTGCATTTTGAAAAGTTTTATAGAAGCGAATTTTCAGATGATTTTTTTTATGGACCTCCATCATAACCTTCCCTCGTAAATTATAAAAATAATCTGAAAAGTTTCGTATCATTTCGAGCAGTCCTCGATTTAATTTGATTCTTTGACCGAAATTAGTATAAACTAGTGTATAATATACTATAATGTTTTGACCGAAACTTGCATTTCGTAAATTTTCATTGAAGCTAATTTACAGATGATTTTTTGCATGGACTTCTATCATAACCTTCCTTTGTAACATATATAAATGATTTGAATAGTTTCGTATCGTTCGGAATAGTCCTCGATTTAATTTGACATTTTTATCGAACCTAGTGTATAATATTCTATAGTTTTTCGACCGAAACATGCATTTCGAAAAGTTTCATAGAACCTAATTTCAGATTATTTTTTGCATGGACTTCCATCATAATCTTCCCTCGTAAAATATAAAAATGATCTGAAATTTTTTTATCATTTTGATCAGTCCTCAATTTAATTTTATTCTTTGACCGAAATTAGTATAAACTAGTGTATAATATACTATAGTTTTTTGACAAAAACTTGCATTTTGAAAAGTTTTATAGAATCGAATTTTCAGTTGATATTTTTTTATGGACCTCCATCATAACCTTCCCTCGTAAAATATAAAAATTATCTGAAAAGTTTCGTATTATTTCGAGTAGTCCTCGATTTAATTTGATTCTTTGACCGAAATTAGTATAAACTAGTGTATAATATACTATAATTTTTTGACAAAAACATGCCTTTTGAAAAGTTTTATAGAAGCGAATTTTCAGATGATTTTTTTTATGGACCTCCATCATAACCTTCCCTCGTAAATTATAAAAATAATCTGAAAAGTTTCGTATCATTTCGAGCAGTCCTCGATTTAATTTGATTCTTTGACCGAAATTAGTATAAACTAGTGTATAATATACTATAATGTTTTGACCGAAACTTGCATTTCGTAAATTTTCATTGAAGCTAATTTACAGATGATTTTTTGCATGGACTTCTATCATAACCTTCCTTTGTAACATATATAAATGATTTGAATAGTTTCGTATCGTTCGGAATAGTCCTCGATTTAATTTGACATTTTTATCGAACCTAGTGTATAATATTCTATAGTTTTTCGACCGAAACATGCATTTCGAAAAGTTTCATAGAACCTAATTTCAGATTATTTTTTGCATGGACTTCCATCATAATCTTCCCTCGTAAAATATAAAAATGATCTGAAATTTTTTTATCATTTTGATCAGTCCTCAATTTAATTTTATTCTTTGACCGAAATTAGTATAAACTAGTGTATAATATACTATAGTTTTTTGACAAAAACTTGCATTTTGAAAAGTTTTATAGAATCGAATTTTCAGTTGATATTTTTTTATGGACCTCCATCATAACCTTCCCTCGTAAAATATAAAAATTATCTGAAAAGTTTCGTATTATTTCGAGTAGTCCTCGATTTAATTTGATTCTTTGACCGAAATTAGTATAAACTAGTGTATAATATACTATAATTTTTTGACAAAAACATGCCTTTTGAAAAGTTTTATAGAAGCGAATTTTCAGATGATTTTTTTTATGGACCTCCATCATAACCTTCCCTCGTAAAATATAAAAATTATCTGAAAAGTTTCGTATCATTTCGAGCAGTCCTCGATTTAATTTCATTCTTTGACCGAAATTAGTATAAACTAGTGTATAATATACTATAATTTTTTGACCGAAACTTGCATTTCGTAAATTTTCATTGAAGCTAATTTACAGATGATTTTTTGCATGGACTTCTATCATAACCTTCCTTTGTAACATATATAAATGATTTGAATAGTTTCGTATCGTTCGGAATAGTTCTCGATTTAATTTGACATTTTTACCGAACCTAGTGTATAATATTCTATAGTTTTTCGAACGAAACATGCATTTCGAAAAGTTTCATGGAACCTAATTTCAGATTATTTTTTGCATGGACTTCCATCATAATCTTCCCTCGTAAAATATAAAAATGATCTGAAAATTTTTTTTATCATTTTGATCAGTCCTCGATTTAATTTTATTCTTTGACCGAAATTAGTATAAACTAGTGTATAATATACTATAGTTTTTTGACAAAAACTTGCATTTTGAAAAGTTTTATAGAATCGAATTTTCAGTTGATTTTTTTTATGGACCTCCATCATAACCTTCCCTCGTAAAATATAAAAATTATCTGAAAAGTTTCGTATTATTTCGAACAGTCCTCGATTTAATTTGATTCTTTCACCGAAATTAGTATAAACTAGTGTATAATATACTATAATTTTTTGACCGAAACGTGCATTTCGTAAATTTTCATTGATGCTAATTTTCAGATGATTTTTTGCATGGACTTCTATCATAACCTTCCTTTGTAACATATATAAATGATCTGAAAAGTTTCGTATCATTTGGAACATTCCTCGATTTCATTTGACTTTTTTTACCGAAACTAGTGTATAATATACTATGGTTTTTCGACCGAAACTTGCATTTCGAAAAGTTTCATAGAACCTAATTTCAAATTATTTTTTGCATGGACTTCCATCATATTCTTCCCTCGTAAAATATGAAAATGATCTGAAACTTTTTTATCATTTTGATCAGTCCTCGATTTAATTTGATTCTTTGACCGAAATTAGTATAAACTAGTGTATAATATACTATAGTTTTTTTGACAAAAACTTGCATTTTGAAAAGTTTTATAGAAGTGAATTCTCAGTTGATTTTTTTTATGGACCTCCATCATAACCTTCCCTCGTAAAATATAAAAATTATCTGAAAAAGTTTCGTATCAATACGAGCAGTCCTCGATTTAAATTGATTCTTTGACCGAAATTAGTATAAACTAGTGTATAATATACTATAATTTTTTGACCGAAACTTGCATTTCGTAAATTTTCATTGAAGCTAATTTTCAGATGATTTTTTGCATGGACTTCTATCATAACCTTCCTTTGTAACATATATAAATGATTTGAAAAGTTTCGTATCATTTGGAATAGTCCTCGATTTAATTTGACATTTTTACCGAAACTAGTGTATATTATACTATGGTTTTTCGACCGAAACATGCATTTCGAAAAGTTTCATAGAACCTAATTTCAGATTATTTTTTGCATGGACTTCCATCATAATCTTCCCTCGTAAAATATAAAAATGATTTGAATTTTTTTTATCATTTTGATCAGTCCTCGATTTAATTATAATCTTTGACCGAAATTAGTATAAACTAGTGTATAATATACTATAGTTGTTTTACCAAAACTTGCATTTCGAAAAGTTTTATAGAAGCGAATTTTCAGATGTTTTTTTTATGGACCTCCATCATAACCTTCCCTCGTAACATATAAAAATTATCTGAAAACTTTCGTATCATTTCGAGCAGTCCTCGATTTAATTTGATTCTTTGACCGAAATTAGTATAAACTAGTGTATGATAAACTATAATTTTTTGACCGAATCTTGCATTTTGTAAATTTTCATTGAAGCTAATTTTCAGATGATTTTTTGCATGGACTTCTATCATAACCTTTCTTTGTAACATATATAAATGATTTGAAAAGTTTTGTATCATTTGGAATAGTCCTCAATTTAATTAGACATTTTTACCGAAACTAGTGTATAATATACTATGGTTTTTTGACTGAAACTTGCATTTCGAAAAATTTCATAGAACCAAATTTCAGATTATTTTTTGCATGGACTTCCATCATAATCTTCCCTCGTAAAATATAAAAATGATCTGAATTTTGTTTATCATTTTGATCATTCCTCGATTTAATTTGATTCTTTGACCGAAATTAGTATAAACTAGTGTATAATATACTATAGTTTTTTGACAAAAACTTGCATTTTGAAAAGTTTTATAGAAGCGAATTTTCAGTTGATTTTTTTTATGGACCTCCATCATAACCTTCCCTCGTAAAATATAAAAAATATCTGAAAAGTTTCGTATTATTTCGAGTAGTCCTCGATTTAATTTGATTCTTTGACCGAAATTAGTATAAACTAGTGTATAATATACTATAATTTTTTGACAAAAACTTGCATTTTGAAAAGTTTTATAGAAGCGAATTTTCAGATGATTTTTTTTATGGACCTCCATCATAACCTTACCTCGTAAATTATAAAAATAATCTGAAAAGTTTCGTATCATTTCGAGCAGTCCTCGATTTAATTTGATTCTTTGACCGAAATTAGTATAAACTAGTGTATAATATACTATAATTTTTTGACCGAAACTTGCATTTCGTAAATTTTCATTGAAGCTAATTTACAGATGATTTTTTGCATGGACTTCTATCATAACCTTCCGTTGTAACATATATAAATGATTTGAATAGTTTCGTATCATTCGGAATAGTCCTCGATTTAATTTGACATTTTTATCGAACCTAGTGTATAATATTCTATAGTTTTTCGACCGAAACATGCATTTCGAAAAGTTTCATAGAACCTAATTTCAGATTATTTTTTGCATGGACTTCCATCATAATCTTCCCTCGTAAAATATAAAAATGATCTGAAATTTTTTTATCATTTTGATCAGTCCTCAATTTAATTTTATTCTTTGACCAAAATTAGTATAAACTAGTGTATAATATACTATAGTTTTTTGACAAAAACTTGCATTTTGAAAAGTTTTATAGAATCGAATTTTCAGTTGATATTTTTTTATGGACCTCCATCATAACCTTCCCTCGTAAAATATAAAATTTATCTGAAAAGTTTCGTATTATTTCGAGTAGTCCTCGATTTAATTTGATTCTTTGACCGAAATTAGTATAAACTAGTGTATAATATACTATAATTTTTTGACAAAAACATGCCTTTTGAAAAGTTTTATAGAAGCGAATTTTCAGATGATTTTTTTTATGGACCTCCATCATAACCTTCCCTCGTAAAATATAAAAATTATCTGAAAAGTTTCGTATCATTTCGAGCAGTCCTCGATTTAATTTGATTCTTTGACCGAAATTAGTATAAACTAGTGTATAATATACTATAATTTTTTGACCGAAACTTGCATTTCGTAAATTTTCATTGAAGCTAATTTACAGATGATTTTTTGCATGGACTTCTATCATAACCTTCCTTTGTAACATATATAAATGATTTGAATAGTTTCGTATCGTTCGGAATAGTTCTCGATTTAATTTGACATTTTTACCGAACCTAGTGTATAATATTCTATAGTTTTTCGAACGAAACATGCATTTCGAAAAGTTTCATAGAACCTAATTTCAGATTATTTTTTGCATGGACTTCCATCATAATCTTCCCTCGTAAAATATAAAAATGATCTGAAATTTTTTTTTATCATTTTGATCAGTCCTCGATTTAATTTTATTCTTTGACCGAAATTAGTATAAACTAGTGTATAATATACTATAGTTTTTTGACAAAAACTTGCATTTTGAAAAGTTTTATAGAATCGAATTTTCAGTTGATTTTTTTTATGGACCTCCATCATAACCTTCCCTCGTAAAATATAAAAATTATCTGAAAAGTTTCGTATTATTTCGAACAGTCCTCGATTTAATTTGATTCTTTCACCGAAATTAGTATAAACTAGTGTATAATATACTATAATTTTTTGACCGAAACTTGCATTTCGTAAATTTTCATTGATGCTAATTTTCAGATGATTTTTTGCATGGACTTCTATCATAACCTTCCTTTGTAACATATATAAATGATCTGAAAAGTTTCGTATCATTTGGAACATTCCTCGATTTCATTTGACTTTTTTTACCGAAACTAGTGTATAATATACTATGGTTTTTCGACCGAAACTTGCATTTCGAAAAGTTTCATAGAACCTAATTTCAGATTATTTTTTGCATGGACTTCCATCATATTCTTCCCTCGTAAAATATAAAAATGATCTGAAACTTTTTTATCATTTTGATCAGTCCTCGATTTAATTTGATTCTTTGACCGAAATTAGTATAAACTAGTGTATAATATACTATAGTTTTTTTGACAAAAACTTGCATTTTGAAAAGTTTTATAGAAGTGAATTCTCAGTTGATTTTTTTTATGGACCTCCATCATAACCTTCCCTCGTAAAATATAAAAATTATCTGAAAAAGTTTCGTATCAATACGAGCAGTCCTCGATTTAAATTGATTCTTTGACCGAAATTAGTATAAACTAGTGTATAATATACTATAATTTTTTGACCGAAACTTGCATTTCGTAAATTTTCATTGAAGCTAATTTTCAGATGATTTTTTGCATGGACTTCTATCATAACCTTCCTTTGTAACATATATAAATGATTTGAAAAGTTTCGTATCATTTGGAATAGTCCTCGATTTAATTTGACATTTTTACCGAAACTAGTGTATATTATACTATGGTTTTTCGACCGAAACATGCATTTCGAAAAGTTTCATAGAACCTAATTTCAGATTATTTTTTGCATGGACTTCCATCATAATCTTCCCTCGTAAAATATAAAAATGATCTGAATTTTTTTTATCATTTGGATCAGTCCTCGAATTAATTATAATCTTTGACCGAAATTAGTATAAACTAGTGTATAATATACTATAGTTGTTTTACCAAAACTTGCATTTCGAAAAGTTTTATAGAAGCGAATTTTCAGATGTTTTTTTTATGGACCTCCATCATAACCTTCCCTCGTAACATATAAAAATTATCTGAAAACTTTCGTATCATTTCGAGCAGTCCTCGATTTAATTTGATTCTTTGACCGAAATTAGTATAAACTAGTGTATGATAAACTATAATTTTTTGACCGAATCTTGCATTTCGTAAATTTTCATTGAAGCTAATTTTCAGATGATTTTTTGCATGGACTTCTATCATAACCTTTCTTTGTAACATATATAAATGATTTGAAAAGTTTTGTATCATTTGGAATAGTCCTCAATTTAATTAGACATTTTTACCGAAACTAGTGTATAATATACTATGGTTTTTTGACTGAAACTTGCATTTCGAAAAATTTCATAGAACCAAATTTCAGATTATTTTTTGCATGGACTTCCATCATAATCTTCCCTCGTAAAATATAAAAATGATCTGAATTTTGTTTATCATTTTGATCATTCCTCGATTTAATTTGATTCTTTGACCGAAATTAGTATAAACTAGTGTATAATATACTATAGTTTTTTGACAAAAACTTGCATTTTGAAAAGTTTTATAGAAGCGAATTTTCAGTTGATTTTTTTATGGACCTCCATCATAACCTTCCCTCGTAAAATATAAAAAATATCTGAAAAGTTTCGTATTATTTCGAGTAGTCCTCGATTTAATTTGATTCTTTGACCGAAATTAGTATAAACTAGTGTATAATATACTATAATTTTTTGACAAAAACTTGCATTTTGAAAAGTTTTATAGAAGCGAATTTTCAGATGATTTTTTTTATGGACCTCCATCATAACCTTCCCTCGTAAATTATAAAAATAATCTGAAAAGTTTCGTATCATTTCGAGCAGTCCTCGATTTAATTTGATTCTTTGACCGAAATTAGTATAAACTAGTGTATAATATACTATAATTTTTTGACCGAAACTTGCATTTCGTAAATTTTCATTGAAGCTAATTTACAGATGATTTTTTGCATGGACTTCTATCATAACCTTCCGTTGTAACATATATAAATGATTTGAATAGTTTCGTATCGTTCGGAATAGTCCTCGATTTAATTTGACATTTTTATCGAACCTAGTGTATAATATTCTATAGTTTTTCGACCGAAACATGCATTTCGAAAAGTTTCATAGAACCTAATTTCAGATTATTTTTTGCATGGACTTCCATCATAATCTTCCCTCGTAAAATATAAAAATGATCTGAAATTTTTTTATCATTTTGATCAGTCCTCAATTTAATTTTATTCTTTGACCAAAATTAGTATAAACTAGTGTATAATATACTATAGTTTTTTGACAAAAACTTGCATTTTGAAAAGTTTTATAGAATCGAATTTTCAGTTGATATTTTTTTATGGACCTCCATCATAACCTTCCCTCGTAAAATATAAAAATTATCTGAAAAGTTTCGTATCATTTCGAGCAGTCCTCGATTTAATTTGATTCTTTGACCGAAATTAGTATAAACTAGTGTATAATATACTATAATTTTTTGACCGAAACTTGCATTTCGTAAATTTTCATTGAAGCTAATTTACAGATGATTTTTTGCATGGACTTCTATCATAACCTTCCTTTGTAACATATATAAATGATTTGAATAGTTTCGTATCGTTCGGAATAGTTCTCGATTTAATTTGACATTTTTACCGAACCTAGTGTATAATATTCTATAGTTTTTCGAACGAAACATGCATTTCGAAAAGTTTCATAGAACCTAATTTCAGATTATTTTTTGCATGGACTTCCATCATAATCTTCCCTCGTAAAATATAAAAATGATCTGAAATTTTTTTGTATCATTTTGATCAGTCCTCGATTTAATTTTATTCTTTGACCGAAATTAGTATAAACTAGTGTATAATATACTATAGTTTTTTGACAAAAACTTGCATTTTGAAAAGTTTTATAGAATCGAATTTTCAGTTGATTTTTTTTATGGACCTACATCATAACCTTCCCTCGTAAAATATAAAAATTATCTGAAAAGTTTCGTATTATTTCGAACAGTCCTCGATTTAATTTGATTCTTTCACCGAAATTAGTATAAACTAGTGTATAATATACTATAATTTTTTGACCGAAACTTGCATTTCGTAAATTTTCATTGAAGCTAATTTTCAGATGATTTTTTGCATGGACTTCTATCATAACCTTCCTTTGTAACATATATAAATGATTTGAAAAGTTTCGTATCATTTGGAATAGTCCTCGATTTAATTTGACATTTTTACCGAAACTAGTGTATATTATACTATGGTTTTTCGACCGAAACATGCATTTCGAAAAGTTTCATAGAACCTAATTTCAGATTATTTTTTGCATGGACTTCCATCATAATCTTCCCTCGTAAAATATAAAAATGATTTGAATTTTTTTTATCATTTTGAACAGTCCTCGATTTAATTATAATCTTTGACCGAAATTAGTATAAACTAGTGTATAATATACTATAGTTGTTTTACCAAAACTTGCATTTCGAAAAGTTTTATAGAAGCGAATTTTCAGATGTTTTTTTTATGGACCTCCATCATAACCTTCCCTCGTAACATATAAAAATTATCTGAAAACTTTCGTATCATTTCGAGCAGTCCTCGATTTAATTTGATTCTTTGACCGAAATTAGTATAAACTAGTGTATGATAAACTATAATTTTTTGACCGAATCTTGCATTTCGTAAATTTTCATTGAAGCTAATTTTCAGATGATTTTTTGCATGGACTTCTATCATAACCTTTCTTTGTAACATATATAAATGATTTGAAAAGTTTTGTATCATTTGGAATAGTCCTCAATTTAATTAGACATTTTTACCGAAACTAGTGTATAATATACTATGGTTTTTTGACTGAAACTTGCATTTCGAAAAATTTCATAGAACCAAATTTCAGATTATTTTTTGCATGGACTTCCATCATAATCTTCCCTCGTAAAATATAAAAATGATCTGAATTTTGTTTATCATTTTGATCATTCCTCGATTTAATTTGATTCTTTGACCGAAATTAGTATAAACTAGTGTATAATATACTATAGTTTTTTGACAAAAACTTGCATTTTGAAAAGTTTTATAGAAGCGAATTTTCAGTTGATTTTTTTTATGGACCTCCATCATAACCTTCCCTCGTAAAATATAAAAATTATCTGAAAAGTTTCGTATTATTTCGAGTAGTCCTCGATTTAATTTGATTCTTTGACCGAAATTAGTATAAACTAGTGTATAATATACTATAATTTTTTGACAAAAACTTGCATTTTGAAAAGTTTTATAGAAGCGAATTTTCAGATGATTTTTTTTATGGACCTCCATCATAACCTTCCCTCGTAAATTATAAAAATAATCTGAAAAGTTTCGTATCATTTCGAGCAGTCCTCGATTTAATTTGATTCTTTGACCGAAATTAGTATAAACTAGTGTATAATATACTATAATTTTTTGACCGAAACTTGCATTTCGTAAATTTTCATTGAAGCTAATTTACAGATGATTTTTTGCATGGACTTCTATCATAACCTTCCTTTGTAACATATATAAATGATTTGAATAGTTTCGTATCGTTCGGAATAGTCCTCGATTTAATTTGACATTTTTATCGAACCTAGTGTATAATATTCTATAGTTTTTCGACCGAAACATGCATTTCGAAAAGTTTCATAGAACCTAATTTCAGATTATTTTTTGCATGGACTTCCATCATAATCTTCCCTCGTAAAATATAAAAATGATCTGAAATTTTTTTATCATTTTGATCAGTCCTCAATTTAATTTTATTCTTTGACCGAAATTAGTATAAACTAGTGTATTAATATACTATAGTTTTTTGACAAAAACTTGCATTTTGAAAAGTTTTATAGAATCGAATTTTCAGTTGATTTTTTTTATGGACCTCCATCATAACCTTCCCTCGTAAAATATAAAAATTATCTGAAAAGTTTCGTATTATTTCGAACAGTCCTCGATTTAATTTGATTCTTTCACCGAAATTAGTATAAACTAGTGTATAATATACTATAATTTTTTGACCGAAACTTGCATTTCGTAAATTTTCATTGATGCTAATTTTCAGATGATTTTTTGCATGGACTTCTATCATAACCTTCCTTTGTAACATATATAAATGATCTGAAAAGTTTCGTATCATTTGGAACATTCCTCGATTTCATTTGACTTTTTTTACCGAAACTAGTGTATAATATACTATGGTTTTTCGACCGAAACATGCATTTCGAAAAGTTTCATAGAACCTAATTTCAGATTATTTTTTGCATGGACTTCCATCATATTCTTCCCTCGTAAAATATAAAAATGATCTGAAATTTTTTTATCATTTTGATCATTCCTCGATTTAATTTGATTCTTTGACCGAAATTAGTATAAACTAGTGTATAATATACTATAGTTTTTTGACAAAAACTTGCATTTTGAAAAGTTTTATAGAAGCGAATTTTCAGTTGATTTTTTTTATGGACCTCCATCATAACCTTCCCTCGTAAAATATAAAAATTATCTGAAAAGTTTCGTATTATTTCGAGTAGTCCTCGATTTAATTTGATTCTTTGACCGAAATTAGTATAAACTAGTGTATAATATACTATAATTTTTTGACAAAAACTTGCATTTTGAAAAGTTTTATAGAAGCGAATTTTCAGATGATTTTTTTTATGGACCTCCATCATAACCTTCCCTCGTAAATTATAAAAATAATCTGAAAAGTTTCGTATCATTTCGAGCAGTCCTCGATTTAATTTGATTCTTTGACCGAAATTAGTATAAACTAGTGTATAATATACTATAATTTTTTGACCGAAACTTGCATTTCGTAAATTTTCATTGAAGCTAATTTACAGATGATTTTTTGCATGGACTTCTATCATAACCTTCCTTTGTAACATATATAAATGATTTGAATAGTTTCGTATCGTTCGGAATAGTCCTCGATTTAATTTGACATTTTTATCGAACCTAGTGTATAATATTCTATAGTTTTTCGACCGAAACATGCATTTCGAAAAGTTTCATAGAACCTAATTTCAGATTATTTTTTGCATGGACTTCCATCATAATCTTCCCTCGTAAAATATAAAAATGATCTGAAATTTTTTTATCATTTTGATCAGTCCTCAATTTAATTTTATTCTTTGACCGAAATTAGTATAAACTAGTGTATAATATACTATAGTTTTTTGACAAAAACTTGCATTTTGAAAAGTTTTATAGAATCGAATTTTCAGTTGATTTTTTTTATGGACCTCCATCATAACCTTCCCTCGTAAAATATAAAAATTATCTGAAAAGTTTCGTATTATTTCGAACAGTCCTCGATTTAATTTGATTCTTTCACCGAAATTAGTATAAACTAGTGTATAATATACTATAATTTTTTGACCGAAACTTGCATTTCGTAAATTTTCATTGATGCTAATTTTCAGATGATTTTTTGCATGGACTTCTATCATAACCTTCCTTTGTAACATATATAAATGATCTGAAAAGTTTCGTATCATTTGGAACATTCCTCGATTTCATTTGAATTTTTTTACCGAAACTAGTGTATAATATACTATGGTTTTTCGACCGAAACATGCATTTCGAAAAGTTTCATAGAACCTAATTTCAGATTATTTTTTGCATGGACTTCCATCATATTCTTCCCTCGTAAAATATAAAAATGATCTGAAATTTTTTTTATCATTTTGAACATTCCTCGATTTAATTTGATTCTTTGACCGAAATTAGTATAAACTAGTGTATAATATACTATAGTTTTTTGACAAAAACTTGCATTTTGAAAAGTTTTATAGAAGCGAATTTTCAGTTGATTTTTTTTATGGACCTCCATCATAACCTTCCCTCGTAAAATATAAAAATTATCTGAAAAGTTTCGTCTTATTTCGAACAGTCCTCGATTTAATTTGATTCTTTCACCGAAATTAGTATAAACTAGTGTATAATATACTATAATTTTTTGACCGAAACTTGCATTTCGTAAATTTTCATTGATGCTAATTTTCAGATGATTTTTTGCATGGACTTCTATCATAACCTTCCTTTGTAACATATATAAATGATCTGAAAAGTTTCGTATCATTTGGAACATTCCTCGATTTCATTTGACTTTTTTTACCGAAACTAGTGTATAATATACTATGGTTTTTCGACAGAAACTTGCATTTCGAAAAGTTTCATAGAACCTAATTTCAGATTATTTTTTGCATGGACTTCCATCATATTCTTCCCTCGTAAAATATAAAAATGATCTGAATTTTTTTTATCATTTTGATCAGTCCTCGATTTAATTTGATTCTTTGACCGAAATTAGTATAAACTAGTGTATAATATACTATAGTTTTTTTGACAAAAACTTGCATTTTGAAAAGTTTTATAGAAGTGAATTCTCAGTTGATTTTTTTTATGGACCTCCATCATAACCTTCCCTCGTAAAATATAAAAATTATCTGAAAAAGTTTCGTATCAATACGAGCAGTCCTCGATTTAAATTGATTCTTTGACCGAAATTAGTATAAACTAGTGTATAATATACTATAATTTTTTGACCGAAACTTGCATTTCTTAAATTTTCATTGAAGCTAATTTTCAGATGATTTTTTGCATGAACTTCTATCATAACCTTCCTTTGTAACATATATAAATGATTTGAAATGTTTCGTATCATTTGGAATAGTCCTCGATTTAATTTGACATTTTTTACCGAAACTAGTGTATATTTTACTATGGTTTTTCGACCGAAACATGCATTTCGAAAAGTTTCATAGAACCTAATTTCAGATTATTTTTTGCATGGACTTCCATCATAATCTTCCCTCGTAAAATATAAAAATGATTTGAATTTTTTTTATCATTTTGATCAGTCCTCGATTTAATTTGAATCTTTGACCGAAATTAGTATAAACTAGTGTATAATATACTATAGTTGTTTTACCAAAACTTGCATTTCGAAAAGTTTTATAGAAGTGAATTTTCAGATGTTTTTTTTATGGACCTCCATCATAACCTTCCCTCGTAACATATAAAAATTATCTTAAAAGTTTCGTATCATTTCGAGCAGTCCTCGATTTAATTTGATTCTTTGACCGAAATTAGTATAAACTAGTGTATGATAAACTATAATTTTTTGACCGAATCTTGCATTTCGTAAATTTTCATTGAAGCTAATTTTCAGATGATTTTTTGCATGGACTTCTATCATAACCTTCCTTTGTAACATATATAAATGATTTGAAAAGTTTTGTATCATTTGGAATAGTCCTCAATTCAATTAGACATTTTTACCGAAACTAGTGTATAATATACTATGGTTTTTTGACTGAAACTTGCATTTCGAAAAGTTTCATAGAACCAAATTTCAGATTATTTTTTGCATGGACTTCCATCATAATCATCCCTCGTAAAATATAAAAATGATCTGAATTTTTTTTATCATTTTGATCAGTCCTCGATTTAATTTGATTCTTTGACCGAAATTAGTATAAACTAGTGTATAATATACTATAGTTTTTTGACAAAAACTTGCATTTTGAAAAGTTTTATAGAAGCGAATTTTCAGTTGATTTTTTTTATGGACCTCCATCATAACCTTCCCTCGTAAAATATAAAAATTATCTGAAAAGTTTCGTATTATTTCGAGTAGTCCTCGATTTAATTTGATTCTTTGACCGAAATTAGTATAAACTAGTGTATAATATACTATAATTTTTTTACAAAAACTTGAATTTTGAAAAGTTTTATAGAAGCGAATTTTCAGATGATTTTTTTTATGGACCTCCATCATAACCTTCCCTCGTAAAATATAAAAATAATCTGAAAAGTTTCGTATCATTTCGAGCAGTCCTCGATTTAATTTGATTCTTTGACCGAAATTAGTATAAACTAGTGTATAATATACTATAATTTTTTGACCGAAACTTGCATTTCGTAAATTTTCATTGAAGCTAATTTACAGATGATTTTTTGCATGGACTTCTATCATAACCTTCCTTTGTAACATATATAAATGATTTGAATAGTTTCGTATCGTTCGGAATAGTCCTCGATTTAATTTGACATTTTTATCGAACCTAGTGTATAATATTCTATAGTTTTTTGACCGAAACATGCATTTCGAAAAGTTTCATAGAACCTAATTTCAGATTATTTTTTGCATGGACTTCCATCATAATCTTCCCTCGTAAAATATAAAAATGATCTGAATTTTTTTTATCATTTTGATCAGTCCTCGATTTAATTTTATTCTTTGACCGAAATTAGTATAAACTAGTGTATAATATACTATAGTTTTTTGACAAAAACTTGCATTTTGAAAAGTTTTATAGAATCGAATTTTCAGTTGATTTTTTTTATGGACCTCCATCATAACCTTCCCTCGTAAAATATAAAAATTATCTGAAAAGTTTCGTATTATTTCGAACAGTCCTCGATTTAATTTGATTCTTTCACCGAAATTAGTATAAACTAGTGTATAATATACTATAATTTTTTGACCGAAACTTGCATTTCGTAAATTTTCATTGATGCTAATTTTCAGATGAATTTTTGCATGGACTTCTATCATAACCTTCCTTTGTAACATATATAAATGATCTGAAAAGTTTCGTATCATTTGGAACATTCCTCGATTTCATTTGACTTTTTTTACCGAAACTAGTGTATAATATACTATGGTTTTTCGACCGAAACTTGCATTTCGAAAAGTTTCATAGAACCTAATTTCAGATTATTTTTTGCATGGATTTCCATCATATTCTTCCCTCGTAAAATATAAAAATGATCTGAAATTTTTTTATCATTTTGATCAGTCCTCGATTTAATTTTATTCTTTGACCGAAATTAGTATAAACTAGTGTATAACATACTATAGTTTTTTTAACAAAAACTTGCATTTTGAAAAGTTTTATAGAAGTGAATTCTCAGTTGATTTTTTTTATGGACCTCCATCATAACCTTCCCTCGTAAAATATAAAAATTATCTGAAAAAGTTTCGTATCAATACGAGCAGTCCTCGATTTAAATTGATTCTTTCACCGAAATTAGTATAAACTAGTGTATAATATACTATAATTTTTTGACCGAAACTTGCATTTCGTAAATTTTCATTGAAGCTAATTTTCAGATGATTTTTTGCATGGACTTCTATCATAACCTTCCTTTGTAACATATATAAATGATTTGAAAAGTTTCGTATCATTTGGAATAGTCCTCGATTTAATTTGACATTTTTACCGAAACTAGTGTATATTATACTATGGTTTTTCGACCGAAACATGCATTTCGAAAAGTTTCATAGAACCTAATTTCAGATTATTTTTTGCATGGACGTCCATCATAATCTTCCCTCGTAAAATATAAAAATGATCTGAATTTTTTTAATCATTTTGATCAGTCCTCGATTTAATTTGAATCTTTGACCGAAATTAGTATAAACTAGTGTATAATATACTATAGTTGTTTTACCAAAACTTGCATTTCGAAAAGTTTTATAGAAGCGAATTTTCAGATGTTTTTTTTATGGACCTCCATCATAACCTTCCCTCGTAACATATAAAAATTATCTGAAAAGTTTCGTATCATTTCGAGCAGTCCTCGATTTAATTTGTTTCTTTGACCGAAATTAGTATAAACAAGTGTATGATAAACTATAATTTTTTGACCGAATCTTGCATTTCGTAAATTTTCATTGAAGCTAATTTTCAGATGATTTTTTGCATGGACTTCTATCATAACCTTCCTTTGTAACATATATAAATGATTTGAAAAGTTTTGTATCATTTGGAATAGTCCTCAATTTAATTAGACATTTCTACCGAAACTACTGTATAATATACTATGGTTTTTTGACCGAAACTTGCATTTCGAAAAGTTTCATAGAACCAAATTTCAGATTATTTTTTGCATGGACTTCCATCATAATCTTCCCTCGTAAAATATAAAAATGATCTGAATTTTTTTTATCATTTTGATCAGTCCTCGATTTAATTTGATTCTTTGACCGAAATTAGTATAAACTAGTGTATAATATACTATAGTTTTTTGACAAAAACTTGCATTTTGAAAAGTTTTATAGAAGCGAATTTTCAGTTGATTTTTTTTATGGACCTCCATCATAACCTTCCCTCGTAAAATATAAAAATTATCTGAAAAGTTTCGTATTATTTCGAGTAGTCCTCGATTTAATTTGATTCTTTGACCGAAATTAGTATAAACTAGTGTATAATATACTATAATTTTTTTACAAAAACTTGAATTTTGAAAAGTTTTATAGAAGCGAATTTTCAGATGATTTTTTTTATGGACCTCCATCATAACCTTCCCTCGTAAAATATAAAAATAATCTGAAAAGTTTCGTATCATTTCGAGCAGTCCTCGATTTAATTTGATTCTTTGACCGAAATTAGTATAAACTAGTGTATAATATACTATAATTTTTTGACCGAAACTTGCATTTCATAAATTTTCATTGAAGCTAATTTACAGATGATTTTTTGCATGGACTTCTATCATAACCTTCCTTGTAACATATATAAATGATTTGAATAGTTTTGTATCGTTCGGAATAGTCCTCGATTTAATTTGACATTTTTATCGAACCTAGTGTATAATATTCTATAGTTTTTCGACCGAAACATGCATTTCGAAAAGTTTCATAGAACCTAATTTCAGATTATTTTTTGCAAGGACTTCCATCATAATCTTCCCTCGTAAAATATAAAAATGATCTGAATTTTTTTTATCATTTTGATCAGTCCTCGATTTAATTTTATTCTTTGACCGAAATTAGTATAAACTAGTGTATAATATACTATAGTTTTTTGACAAAAACTTGCATTTTGAAAAGTTTTATAGAATCGAATTTTCAGTTGATTTTTTTTATGGACCTCCATCATAACCTTCCCTCGTAAAATATAAAAATTATCTGGAATGTTTCGTATCATTTCGAGCAGTCCTCGATTTAATTTGTTTCTTTGACCGAAATTAGTATAAACAAGTGTATGATAAACTATAATTTTTTGACCGAATCTTGCATTTCGTAAATTTTCATTGAAGCTAATTTTCAGATGATTTTTTGCATGGACTTCTATCATAACCTTCCTTTGTAACATATATAAATGATTTGAAAAGTTTTGTATCATTTGGAATAGTCCTCAATTTAATTAGACATTTCTACCGAAACTACTGTATAATATACTATGGTTTTTTGACCGAAACTTGCATTTCGAAAAGTTTCATAGAACCAAATTTCAGATTATTTTTTGCATGGACTTCCATCATAATCTTCCCTCGTAAAATATAAAAATGATCTGAATTTTTTTTATCATTTTGATCAGTCCTCGATTTAATTTGATTCTTTGACCGAAATTAGTATAAACTAGTGTATAATATACTATAGTTTTTTGACAAAAACTTGCATTTTGAAAAGTTTTATAGAAGTGAATTTTCAGTTGATTTTTTTTATGGACCTCCATCATAACCTTCCCTCGTAAAATATAAAAATTATCTGAAAAGTTTCGTATTATTTCGAGTAGTCCTCGATTTAATTTGATTCTTTGACCGAAATTAGTATAAACTAGTGTATAATATACTATAATTTTTTTACAAAAACTTGAATTTTGAAAAGTTTTATAGAAGCGAATTTTCAGATGATTTTTTTTATGGACCTCCATCATAACCTTCCCTCGTAAAATATAAAAATAATCTGAAAAGTTTCGTATCATTTCGAGCAGTCCTCGATTTAATTTGATTCTTTGACCGAAATTAGTATAAACTAGTGTATAATATACTATAATTTTTTGACCGAAACTTGCATTTCGTAAATTTTCATTGAAGCTAATTTACAGATGATTTTTTGCATGGACTTCTATCATAACCTTCCTTTGTAACATATATAAATGATTTGAATAGTTTTGTATCGTTCGGAATAGTCCTCGATTTAATTTGACATTTTTATCGAACCTAGTGTATAATATTCTATAGTTTTTCGACCGAAACATGCATTTCGAAAAGTTTCATAGAACCTAATTTCAGATTATTTTTTGCATGGACTTCCATCATAATCTTCCCTCGTAAAATATAAAAATGATCTGAATTTTTTTTATCATTTTGATCAGTCCTCGATTTAATTTTATTCTTTGACCGAAATTAGTATAAACTAGTGTATAATATACTATAGTTTTTTGACAAAAACTTGCATTTTGAAAAGTTTTATAGAATCGAATTTTCAGTTGATTTTTTTTATGGACCTCCATCATAACCTTCCCTCGTAAAATATAAAAATTATCTGGAAAGTTTCGTATTATTTCGAACAGTCCTCGATTTAATTTGATTCTTTCACCGAAATTAGTATAAACTAGTGTATAATATACTATAATTTTTTGACCGAAACTTGCATTTCGTAAATTTTCATTGATGCTAATTTTCAGATGATTTTTTGTATGGACTTCTATCATAACCTTCCTTTGTAACATATATAAATGATCTGAAAAGTTTCGTTTCATTTGGAACATTCCTCGATTTTATTTGACTTTTTTTACCGAAACTAGTGTATAATCTACTATGGTTTTTCGACCGAAACTTGCATTTCGAAAAGTTTCATAGAACCAAATTTCAGATTATTTTTTGCATGGACTTCCATCATAATCTTCCCGCGTAAAATATAAAAATGATCTGAAATTTTTTTATCATTTTGATCAGTCCTCGATTTAATTTGATTCTTTGACCGAAATTAGTATAAACTAGTGTATAATATACTATAGTTTTTTTGACAAAAACATGCATTTTGAAAAGTTTTATAGAATCGAATTTTCAGTTGATTTTTTTTATGGACCTCCATCATAACCTTCCCTCGTAAAATATAAAAATTATCTGAAAAGTTTCGTATTATTTCGAACAGTCCTCGATTTAATTTGATTCTTTCACCGAAATTAGTATAAACTAGTGTATAATATACTATAATATTTTGACCGAAACTTGCATTTCGTAAATTTTCATTGATGCTAATTTTCAGATGATTTTTTGCATGGACTTCTATCATAACCTTCCTTTGTAACATATATAAATGATCTGAAAAGTTTCGTATCATTTGGAACATTCCTCGATTTCATTTGACTTTTTTTACCGAAACTAGTGTATAATATACTATGGTTTTTCGACCGAAACTTGCATTTCGAAAAGTTTCATAGAACCTAATTTCAGATTATTTTTTGCATGGACGTCCATCATAATCTTCCCTCGTAAAATATAAAAATGATCTGAATTTTTTTTATCATTTTGATCAGTCCTCGATTTAATTTGAATCTTTGACCGAAATTAGTATAAACTAGTGTATAATATGCTATAGTTGTTTTACCAAAACTTGCATTTCGAAAAGTTTTATAGAAGCGAATTTTCAGATGTTTTTTTTATGGACCTCCATCATAACCTTCCCTCGTAACATATAAAAATTATCTGAAAAGTTTCGTATCATTTCGAGCAGTCCTCGATTTAATTTGTTTCTTTGACCGAAATTAGTATAAACAAGTGTATGATAAACTATAATTTTTTGACTGAATCTTGCATTTCGTAAATTTTCATTGAAGCTAATTTTCAGATGATTTTTTGCATGGACTTCTATCATAACCTTCCTTTGTAACATATATAAATGATTTGAAAAGTTTTGTATCATTTGGAATAGTCCTCAATTTAATTAGACATTTTTACCGAAACTAGTGTATAATATACTATGGTTTTTTGACCGAAACTTGCATTTCGAAAAGTTTCATAGAACCAAATTTCAGATTATTTTTTGCATGGACTTCCATCATAATCTTCCCTCGTAAAATATAAAAATGATCTGAATTTTTTTTATCATTTTGATCAGTCCTCGATTTAATTTGATTCTTTGACCGAAATTAGTATAAACTAGTGTATAATATACTATAATTTTTTGACCGAAACTTGCATTTCGTAAATTTTCATTGAAGCTAATTTTCAGATGATTTTTTGCATGGACTTCTATCATAACCTTCCTTTGTAACATATATAAATGATTTGAAAAGTTTCGTATCATTTGGAATAGTCCTCGATTTAATTTGACATTTTTACCGAAACAAGTGTATATTATACTATGGTTTTTCGACTGAAACATGCATTTCGAAAAGTTTCATAGAACCTAATTTCAGATTATTTTTTGCATGGACGTCCATCATAATCTTCCCTCGTAAAATATAAAAATGATCTGAATTTTTTTTATCATTTTGATCAGTCCTCAATTTAATTTGAATCTTTGACCGAAATTAGTATAAACTAGTGTATAATATACTATAGTTGTTTTACCAAAACTTGCATTTCGAAAAGTTTTATAGAAGCGAATTTTCAGATGTTTTTTTTATGGACCTCCATCATAACCTTCCCTCGTAACATATAAAAATTATCTGAAACGTTTCGTATCATTTCGAGCAGTCCTCGATTTAATTTGTTTCTTTGACCGAAATTAGTATAAACAAGTGTATGATAAACTATAATTTTTTGACCGAAACTTGCATTTCGAAAAGTTTCATAGAACCAAATTTCAGATTATTTTTTGCATGGACTTCCATCATAATCTTCCCTCGTAAAATATAAAAATGATCTGAATTTTTTTTATCATTTTGATCAGTCCTCGATTTAATTTGATTCTTTTACCGAAATTAGTATAAACTAGTGTAGAATATACTATAGTTTTTTGACAAAAACATGCATTTTGAAAAGTTTTATAGAATCGAATTTTCAGTTGATTTTTTTTATGGACCTCCATCATAACCTTCCCTCGTAAAATATAAAAATTATCTGAAAAGTTTCGTATTATTTCGAACAGTCCTCGATTTAATTTGATTCTTTCACCGAAATTAGTATAAACTAGTGTATAATATACTATAATATTTTGACCGAAACTTGCATTTCGTAAATTTTCATTGATGCTAATTTTCAGATGATTTTTTGCATGGACTTCTATCATAACCTTCCTTTGTAACATATATAAATGATCTGAAAAGTTTCGTATCATTTGGAACATTCCTCGATTTCATTTGACTTTTTTTACCGAAACTAGTGTATAATATACTATGGTTTTTCGACCGAAACTTGCATTTCGAAAAGTTTCATAGAACCTAATTTCAGATTATTTTTTGCATGGACGTCCATCATAATCTTCCCTCGTAAAATATAAAAATGATCTGAATTTTTTTTATCATTTTGATCAGTCCTCGATTTAATTTGAATCTTTGACCGAAATTAGTATAAACTAGTGTATAATATGCTATAGTTGTTTTACCAAAACTTGCATTTCGAAAAGTTTTATAGAAGCGAATTTTCAGATGTTTTTTTTATGGACCTCCATCATAACCTTCCCTCGTAACATATAAAAATTATCTGAAAAGTTTCGTATCATTTCGAGCAGTCCTCGATTTAATTTGTTTCTTTGACCGAAATTAGTATAAACAAGTGTATGATAAACTATAATTTTTTGACTGAATCTTGCATTTCGTAAATTTTCATTGAAGCTAATTTTCAGATGATTTTTTGCATGGACTTCTATCATAACCTTCCTTTGTAACATATATAAATGATTTGAAAAGTTTTGTATCATTTGGAATAGTCCTCAATTTAATTAGACATTTTTACCGAAACTAGTGTATAATATACTATGGTTTTTTGACCGAAACTTGCATTTCGAAAAGTTTCATAGAACCAAATTTCAGATTATTTTTTGCATGGACTTCCATCATAATCTTCCCTCGTAAAATATAAAAATGATCTGAATTTTTTTTATCATTTTGATCAGTCCTCGATTTAATTTGATTCTTTGACCGAAATTAGTATAAACTAGTGTATAATATACTATAATTTTTTGACCGAAACTTGCATTTCGTAAATTTTCATTGAAGCTAATTTTCAGATGATTTTTTGCATGGACTTCTATCATAACCTTCCTTTGTAACATATATAAATGATTTGAAAAGTTTCGTATCATTTGGAATAGTCCTCGATTTAATTTGACATTTTTACCGAAACAAGTGTATATTATACTATGGTTTTTCGACTGAAACATGCATTTCGAAAAGTTTCATAGAACCTAATTTCAGATTATTTTTTGCATGGACGTCCATCATAATCTTCCCTCGTAAAATATAAAAATGATCTGAATTTTTTTTATCATTTTGATCAGTCCTCAATTTAATTTGAATCTTTGACCGAAATTAGTATAAACTAGTGTATAATATACTATAGTTGTTTTACCAAAACTTGCATTTCGAAAAGTTTTATAGAATCGAATTTTCAGATGTTTTTTTTATGGACCTCCATCATAACCTTCCCTCGTAACATATAAAAATTATCTGAAACGTTTCGTATCATTTCGAGCAGTCCTCGATTTAATTTGTTTCTTTGACCGAAATTAGTATAAACAAGTGTATGATAAACTATAATTTTTTGACCGAATCTTGCATTTCGTAAATTTTCATTGAAGCTAATTTTCAGATGATTTTTTGCATGGACTTCTATCATAACCTTCCTTTGTAACATATATAAATGATTTGAAAAGTTTTGTATCATTTGGAATAGTCCTCAATTTAATTAGACATTTTTACCTAAACTAGTGTATAATATACTATGGTTTTTTGACCGAAACTTGCATTTCGAAAAGTTTCATAGAACCAAATTTCAGATTATTTTTTGCATGGACTTCCATCATAATCTTCCCTCGTAAAATATAAAAATGATCTGAATTTTTTTTATCATTTTGATCAGTCCTCGATTTAATTTGATTCTTTGACCGAAATTAGTATAAACTAGTGTATAATATACTATAATTTTTTGACCGAAACTTGCATTTCGTAAATTTTCATTGAAGCTAATTTTCAGATGATTTTTTGCATGGACTTCTATCATAACCTTCCTTTGTAACATATATAAATGATTTGAAAAGTTTCGTATCATTTGGAATAGTCCTCGATTTAATTTGACATTTTTACCGAAACAAGTGTATATTATACTATGGTTTTTCGACTGAAACATGCATTTCGAAAAGTTTCATAGAACCTAATTTCAGATTATTTTTTGCATGGACGTCCATCATAATCTTCCCTCGTAAAATATAAAAATGATCTGAATTTTTTTTATCATTTTGATCAGTCCTCAATTTAATTTGAATCTTTGACCGAAATTAGTATAAACTAGTGTATAATATACTATAGTTGTTTTACCAAAACTTGCATTTCGAAAAGTTTTATAGAAGCGAATTTTCAGATGTTTTTTTTATGGACCTCCATCATAACCTTCCCTCGTAACATATAAAAATTATCTGAAACGTTTCGTATCATTTCGAGCAGTCCTCGATTTAATTTGTTTCTTTGACCGAAATTAGTATAAACAAGTGTATGATAAACTATAATTTTTTGACCGAATCTTGCATTTCGTAAATTTTCATTGAAGCTAATTTTCAGATGATTTTTTGCATGGACTTCTATCATAACCTTCCTTTGTAACATATATAAATGATTTGAAAAGTTTTGTATCATTTGGAATAGTCCTCAATTTAATTAGACATTTTTACCTAAACTAGTGTATAATATACTATGGTTTTTTGACCGAAACTTGCATTTCGAAAAGTTTCATAGAACCAAATTTCAGATTATTTTTTACATGGACTTCCATCATAATCTTCCCTCGTAAAATATAAAAATGATCTGAATTTTTTTTATCATTTTGATCAGTCCTCGATTTAATTTGATTCTTTGACCGAAATTAGTATAAACTAGTGTATAATATACTATAGTTTTTTGACAAAAACATGCATTTTGAAAAGTTTTATAGAATCGAATTTTCAGTTGATTTTTTTTATGGACCTCCATCATAACCTTCCCTCGTAAAATATAAAAATTATCTGAAAAGTTTCGTATTATTTCGAACAGTCCTCGATTTAATTTGATTCTTTCACCGAAATTAGTATAAACTAGTGTATAATATACTATAATATTTTGACCGAAACTTGCATTTCGTAAATTTTCATTGATGCTAATTTTCAGATGATTTTTTGCATGGACTTCTATCATAACCTTCCTTTGTAACATATATAAATGATCTGAAAAGTTTCGTATCATTTGGAACATTCCTCGATTTCATTTGACTTTTTTAACGAAACTAGTGTATAATATACTATGGTTTTTCGACCGAAACTTGCATTTCGAAAAGTTTCATAGAACCTAATTTCAGATTATTTTTTGCATGGACTTCCATCATAATCTTCCCTCGTAAAATATAAAAATGATCTGAAATTTTTTTATCATTTTGATCAGTCCTCGATTTAATTTTATTCTTTGACCGAAATTAGTATAAACTAGTGTATAATATACTATTGTTTTTTGACAAAAACTTGCATTTTGAAAAGTTTTATAGAAGCGAATTTTCAGTTGATTTTTTATATGGACCTCCATCATAACCTTCCCTCGTAAAATATAAAAATTATCTGAAAAGTTTCGTATTATTTCGAGTAGTCCTCGATTTAATTTGATTCTTTGACCGAAATTAGTATAAACTAGTGTATAATATACTATAATTTTTTGACAAAAACTTGCATTTTGAAAAGTTTTATAGAAGCGAATTTTCAGATGATTTTTTTTATGGACCTCCATCATAACCTTCCCTCGTAAAATATAAAAATTATCAGAAAAGTTTCGTATCATTTCGAGCAGTCCTCGATTTAATTTGATTCTTTGACCGAAATTAGTATAAACTAGTGTATAATATACTATAATTTTTTGACCGAAACTTGCATTTCGTAAATTTTCATTGAAGCTAATTTACAGATGATTTTTTGCATGGACTTCTATTATAACCTTCCTTTGTAACATATATAAATGATTTGAATAGTTTCGTTTCGTTTGGAATAGTCCTCGATTTAATTTGACATTTTTACCGAACCTAGTGTATAATATACTATGGTTTTTCGACCGAAACATGCATTTCGAAAAGTTTCATAGAACCTAATTTCAGATTATTTTTTGCATGGACTTCCATCATATTCTTCCCTCGTAAAATATAAAAATGATCTGAAATTTTTTTATCATTTTGATCAGTCCTCGATTTAATTTGATTCTTTGACCGAAATTAGTATAAACTAGTGTATAATATACTATAGTTTTTTTGACAAAAACTTGCATTTTGAAAAGTTTTATAGAAGCGAATTTTCAGTTGATTTTTATTTATGGACCTCCATCATAACCTTCCCTCGTAAAATATAAAAATTATCTGAAAAAGTTTCGTATCAATACGAGCAGTCCTCGATTTAAATTGATTCTTTGACCGAAATTAGTATAAACTAGTGTATAATATACTATAATTTTTTAACCGAAACTTGCATTTCGTAAATTTTCATTGAAGCTAATTTTCAGATGATTTTTTGCATGGACTTCTATCATAACCTTCCTTTGTAACATATATAAATGATTTGAAAAGTTTCGTATCATTTGGAATAGTCCTCGATTTAATTTGACATTTTTACCGAAACTAGTGTATATTATACTATGGTTTTTCGACCGAAACATGCATTTTGAAAAGTTCCATAGAACCTAATTTCAGATTATTTTTTGCATGGACGTCCATCATAATCTTCCCTCGTAAAATATAAAAATGATCTGAATTTTTTTTATCATTTTGATCAGTCCTCAATTTAATTTGAATCTTTGACAGAAATTAGTATAAACTAGTGTATAATATACTATAGTTGTTTTACCAAAACTTGCATTTCGAAAAGTTTTATAGAAGCGAATTTTCAGATGTTTTTTTTATGGACCTCCATCATAACCTTCCCTCGTAACATATAAAAATTATCTGAAAAGTTTCGTATCATTTCGAGCAGTCCTCGATTTAATTTGTTTCTTTGACCGAAATTAGTATAAACAAGAGTATGATAAACTATAATTTTTTGACCGAATCTTGCATTTCGTAAATTTTCATTGAAGCTAATTTTCAGATGATTTTTTGCATGGACTTCTATCATAACCTTCCTTTGTAACATATATAAATGATTTGAAAAGTTTTGTATCATTTGGAATAGTCCTCAATTTAATTAGACATTTTTACCGAAACTAGTGTATAATATACTATGGTTTTTTGACCGAAACTTGCATTTCGAAAAGTTTCATAGAACCAAATTTCAGATTATTTTTTGCATGGACTTCCATCATAATCTTCCCTCGTAAAATATAAAAATGATCTGAATTTTTTTTATCATTTTGATCAGTCCTCGATTTAATTTGATTCTTTGACCGAAATTAGTATAAACTAGTGTATAATATACTATAGTTTTTTGACAAAAACTTGCATTTTGAAAAGTTTTATAGAATCGAATTTTCAGTTGATTTTTTTTATGGACCTCCATCATAACCTTCCCTCGTAAAATATAAAAATTATCTGAAAAGTTTCGTATTATTTCGAACAGTCCTCGATTTAATTTGATTCTTTCACCGAAATTAGTATAAACTAGTGTATAATATACTATAATTTTTTGACCGAAACTTGCATTTCGTAAATTTTCATTGATGCTAATTTTCAGATGATTTTTTGCATGGACTTCTATCATAACCTTCCTTTGTAACATATATAAATGATCTGAAAAGTTTCGTATCATTTGGAACATTCCTCGATTTCATTTGACTTTTTTTACCGAAACTAGTGTATAATATACTATGGTTTTTCGACCGAAACTTGCATTTCGAAAAGTTTCATAGAACCTAATTTCAGATTATTTTTTGCATGGACTTCCATCATATTCTTCCCTCGTAAAATATAAAAATGATCTGAAATTTTTTTATCATTTTGATCAGTCCTCGATTTAATTTGATTCTTTGACCGAAATTAGTATAAACTAGTGTATAATATACTATAATTTTTTGACCGAATCTTGCATTTCGTAAATTTTCATTGAAGCTAATTTTCAGATGATTTTTTGCATGGACTTCTATCATAACCTTCCTTTGTAACATATATAAATGATTTGAAAAGTTTTGTATCATTTGGAATAGTCCTCGATTTAATTAGACATTTTTACCGAAACTAGTGTATAATATACTATGGTTTTTTGACCGAAACTTGCATTTCGAAAAGTTTCATAGAACCAAATTTCAGATTATTTTTTGCATGGACTTCCATCATAATCTTCCCTCGTAAAATATAAAAATGATCTGAATTTTTTTTATCATTTTGATCAGTCCTCGATTTAATTTGATTCTTTGACCGAAATTAGTATAAACTAGTGTATAATATACTATAGTTTTTTGACAAAAACTTGCATTTTGAAAAGTTTTATAGAATCGAATTTTCAGTTGATTTTTTTTATGGACCTCCATCATAACCTTCCCTCGTAAAATATAAAAATTATCTGAAAAGTTTCGTATCATTTCGAGCAGTCCTCGATTTAATTTGATTCTTTGACCGAAATTAGTATAAACTAGTGTATAATATACTATAATTTTTTGACCGAAACTTGCATTTCGTAAATTTTCATTGATGCTAATTTACAGATGATTTTTTGCATGGACTTCTATCATAACCTTCCTTTGTAACATATATAAATGATCTGAAAAGTTTCGTACATTTGGAACATTCCTCGATTTAATTTGACTTTTTTTACCGAAACTAGTGTATAATATACTATGGTTTTTCGACCGAAACTTGCATTTCGAAAAGTTTCATAGAACCTAATTTCAGATTATTTTTTGCATGGACTTCCATCATATTCTTCCCTCGTAAAATATAAAAATGATTTGAAATTTTTTTATCATTTTGATCAGTCCTCGATTTAATTTGATTCTTTGACCGAAATTAGTATAAACTAGTGTATAATATACTATAGTTTTTTTGACAAAAACTTGCATTTTGAAAAGTTTTATAGAAGCGAATTTTCAGTTGATTTTTATTTATGGACCTCCATCATAAACTTCCCTAGTAAAATATAAAAATTATCTGAAATGTTTCGTATTATTTCGAACAGTCCTCGATTTAATTTGATTCTTTGATCGAAATTAGTATAAACTAGTGTATAATATACTATAATTTTTTGACCGAAACTTGCATTTCGTAAATTTTCATTGAAGCTAATTTTCAGATGTTTTTTTGCATGGACTTCTATCATAACCTTCGTTTGTAACATATATAAATGATCTAAAAAGTTTCGTATCATTTGGAACATTCCTCGATTTAATTTGACTTTTTTTTACCGAAACTAGTGTATAATATACTATGGTTTTTCGACCGAAACTTGCATTTCGAAAAGTTTCATAGAACCTAATTTCAGATTATTTTTTGCATGGACTTCCATCATATTCTTCCCTCGTAAAATATAAAAATGATCTGAAATTTTTTTATCATTTTGATCAGTCCTCGATTTAATTTGATTCTTTGACCGAAATTAGTATAAACTAGTGTATAATATACTATAGTTTTTTTGACAAAAACTTGCATTTTGAAAAGTTTTATAGAAGTGAATTCTCAGTTGATTTTTTTATGGACCTCCATCATAACCTTCCCTCGTAAAATATAAAAATTATCTGAAAAAGTTTCGTATCAATACGAGCAGTCCTCGATTTAAATTGATTCTTTGACCGAAATTAGTATAAACTAGTGTATAATATACTATAATTTTTTGACCGAATCTTGCATTTCGTAAATTTTCATTGAAGCTAATTTTCAGATGATTTTTTGCATGGACTTCTATCATAACCTTCCTTTGTAACATATATAAATGATTTGAAAAGTTTTGTATCATTTGGAATAGTCCTCGATTTAATTAGACATTTTTACCGAAACAAGTGTATAATATACTATGGTTTTTTGACCGAAACTTGCATTTCGAAAAGTTTCATAGAACCAAATTTCAGATTATTTTTTGCATGGACTTCCATCATAATCTTCCCTCGTAAAATATAAAAATGATCTGAATTTTTTTTATCATTTTGATCAGTCCTCGATTTAATTTGATTCTTTGACCGAAATTAGTATAAACTAGTGTATAATATACTATAGTTTTTTGACAAAAACTTGCATTTTGAAAAGTTTTATAGAATCGAATTTTCAGTTGATTTTTTTTATGGACCTCCATCATAACCTTCCCTCGTAAAATATAAAAATTATCTGAAAAGTTTCGTATTATTTCGAACAGTCCTCGATTTAATTTGATTCTTTCACCGAAATTAGTATAAACTAGTGTATAATATACTATAATTTTTTGACCGAAACTTGCATTTCGTAAATTTTCATTGATGCTAATTTTCAGATGATTTTTTGCATGGACTTCTATCATAACCTTCCTTTGTAACATATATAAATGATCTGAAAAGTTTCGTATCATTTGGAACATTCCTCGATTTCATTTGACTTTTTTTACCGAAACTAGTGTATAATATACTATGGTTTTTCGACCGAAACTTGCATTTCGAAAAGTTTCATAGAACCTAATTTCAGATTATTTTTTGCATGGACTTCCATCATATTCTTCCCTCGTAAAATATAAAAATGATCTGAAATTTTTTTATCATTTTGATCAGTCCTCGATTTAATTTGATTCTTTGACCGAAATTAGTATAAACTAGTGTATAATATACTATAATTTTTTGACCGAATCTTGCATTTCGTAAATTTTCATTGAAGCTAATTTTCAGATGATTTTTTGCATGGACTTCTATCATAACCTTCCTTTGTAACATATATAAATGATTTGAAAAGTTTTGTATCATTTGGAATAGTCCTCGATTTAATTAGACATTTTTACCGAAACTAGTGTATAATATACTATGGTTTTTTGACCGAAACTTGCATTTCGAAAAGTTTCATAGAACCAAATTTCAGATTATTTTTTGCATGGACTTCCATCATAATCTTCCCTCGTAAAATATAAAAATGATCTGAATTTTTTTTATCATTTTGATCAGTCCTCGATTTAATTTGATTCTTTGACCGAAATTAGTATAAACTAGTGTATAATATACTATAGTTTTTTGACAAAAACTTGCATTTTGAAAAGTTTTATAGAATCGAATTTTCAGTTGATTTTTTTTATGGACCTCCATCATAACCTTCCCTCGTAAAATATAAAAATTATCTGAAAAGTTTCGTATCATTTCGAGCAGTCCTCGATTTAATTTGATTCTTTGACCGAAATTAGTATAAACTAGTGTATAATATACTATAATTTTTTGACCGAAACTTGCATTTCGTAAATTTTCATTGATGCTAATTTACAGATGATTTTTTGCATGGACTTCTATCATAACCTTCCTTTGTAACATATATAAATGATCTGAAAAGTTTCGTACATTTGGAACATTCCTCGATTTAATTTGACTTTTTTTACCGAAACTAGTGTATAATATACTATGGTTTTTCGACCGAAACTTGCATTTCGAAAAGTTTCATAGAACCTAATTTCAGATTATTTTTTGCATGGACTTCCATCATATTCTTCCCTCGTAAAATATAAAAATGATTTGAAATTTTTTTATCATTTTGATCAGTCCTCGATTTAATTTGATTCTTTGACCGAAATTAGTATAAACTAGTGTATAATATACTATAGTTTTTTTGACAAAAACTTGCATTTTGAAAAGTTTTATAGAAGCGAATTTTCAGTTGATTTTTATTTATGGACCTCCATCATAAACTTCCCTAGTAAAATATAAAAATTATCTGAAATGTTTCGTATTATTTCGAACAGTCCTCGATTTAATTTGATTCTTTGATCGAAATTAGTATAAACTAGTGTATAATATACTATAATTTTTTGACCGAAACTTGCATTTCGTAAATTTTCATTGAAGCTAATTTTCAGATGTTTTTTTGCATGGACTTCTATCATAACCTTCGTTTGTAACATATATAAATGATCTAAAAAGTTTCGTATCATTTGGAACATTCCTCGATTTAATTTGACTTTTTTTTACCGAAACTAGTGTATAATATACTATGGTTTTTCGACCGAAACTTGCATTTCGAAAAGTTTCATAGAACCTAATTTCAGATTATTTTTTGCATGGACTTCCATCATATTCTTCCCTCGTAAAATATAAAAATGATCTGAAATTTTTTTATCATTTTGATCAGTCCTCGATTTAATTTGATTCTTTGACCGAAATTAGTATAAACTAGTGTATAATATACTATAGTTTTTTTGACAAAAACTTGCATTTTGAAAAGTTTTATAGAAGTGAATTCTCAGTTGATTTTTTTATGGACCTCCATCATAACCTTCCCTCGTAAAATATAAAAATTATCTGAAAAAGTTTCGTATCAATACGAGCAGTCCTCGATTTAAATTGATTCTTTGACCGAAATTAGTATAAACTAGTGTATAATATACTATAATTTTTTGACCGAATCTTGCATTTCGTAAATTTTCATTGAAGCTAATTTTCAGATGATTTTTTGCATGGACTTCTATCATAACCTTCCTTTGTAACATATATAAATGATTTGAAAAGTTTTGTATCATTTGGAATAGTCCTCGATTTAATTAGACATTTTTACCGAAACAAGTGTATAATATACTATGGTTTTTTGACCGAAACTTGCATTTCGAAAAGTTTCATAGAACCAAATTTCAGATTATTTTTTGCATGGACTTCCATCATAATCTTCCCTCGTAAAATATAAAAATGATCTGAATTTTTTTTATCATTTTGATCAGTCCTCGATTTAATTTGATTCTTTGACCGAAATTAGTATAAACTAGTGTATAATATACTATAGTTTTTTGACAAAAACTTGCATTTTGAAAAGTTTTATAGAATCGAATTTTCAGTTGATTTTTTTTATGGACCTCCATCATAACATTCCCTCGTAAAATATAAAAATTATCTGAAAAGTTTCGTATCATTTCGAACAGTCCTCGATTTAATTTGATTCTTTGACCGAAATTAGTATAAACTAGTGTATAATATACTATAATTTTTTGACCGAAACTTGCATTTCGTAAATTTTCATTGATGCTAATTTACAGATGATTTTTTGCATGGACTTCTATCATAACCTTCCTTTGTAACATATATAAATGATCTGAAAAGTTTCCTACATTTGGAACATTCCTCGATTTAATTTGACTTTTTTTACCGAAACTAGTGTATAATATACTATGGTTTTTCGACCGAAACTTGCATTTCGAAAAGTTTCATAGAACCTAATTTCAGATTATTTTTTGCATGGACTTCCATCATATTCTTCCCTCGTAAAATATAAAAATGATTTGAAATTTTTTTATCATTTTGATCAGTCCTCGATTTAATTTGATTCTTTGACCGAAATTAGTATAAACTAGTGTATAATATACTATAGTTTTTTTGACAAAAACTTGCATTTTGAAAAGTTTTATAGAAGCGAATTTTCAGTTGATTTTTATTTATGGACCTCCATCATAAACTTCCCTCGTAAAATATAAAAATTATCTGAAATGTTTCGTATTATTTCGAACAGTCCTCGATTTAATTTGATTCTTTGATCGAAATTAGTATAAACTAGTGTATAATATACTATAATTTTTTGACCGAAACTTGCATTTCGTAAATTTTCATTGAAGCTAATTTTCAGATGATTTTTTGCATGGACTTCTATCATAACCTTCGTTTGTAACATATATAAATGATCTAAAAAGTTTCGTATCATTTGGAACATTCCTCGATTTAATTTGACTTTTTTTTACCGAAACTAGTGTATAATATACTATGGTTTTTTGACCGAAACTTGCATTTCGAAAAGTTTCATAGAACCTAATTTCAGATTATTTTTTGCATGGACTTCCATCATATTCTTCCCTCGTAAAATATAAAAATGATCTGAAATTTTTTTATCATTTTGATCAGTCCTCGATTTAATTTGATTCTTTGACCGAAATTAGTATAAACTAGTGTATAATATACTATAGTTTTTTTGACAAAAACTTGCATTTTGAAAAGTTTTATAGAAGTGAATTCTCAGTTGATTTTTTTATGGACCTCCATCATAACCTTCCCTCGTAAAATATAAAAATTATCTGAAAAAGTTTCGTATCAATACGAGCAGTCCTCGATTTAAATTGATTCTTTGACCGAAATTAGTATAAACTAGTGTATAATATACTATAATTTTTTGACCGAAACTTGCATTTCGTAAATTTTCATTGAAGCTAATTTTCAGATGATTTTTTGCATGGACTTCTATCATAACCTTCCTTTGTAACATATATAAATGATTTGAAAAGTTTCGTATCATTTGGAATAGTCCTCGATTTAATTTGACATTTTTACCGAAACTAGTGTATATTATACTATGGTTTTTCGACCGAAACATGCATTTCGAAAAGTTTCATAGAACCTAATTTCAGATTATTTTTTGCATGGACGTCCATCATAATCTTCCATCGTAAAATATAAAAATGATCTGAATTTTTTTTATCATTTTGATCAGTCCTCAATTTAATTTGAATCTTTGACCGAAATTAGTATAAACTAGTGTATAATATACTATAGTTGTTTTACCAAAACTTGCATTTCGAAAAGTTTTATAGAAGCGAATTTTCAGATGTTTTTTTTATGGACCTCCATCATAACCTTCCCTCGTAACATATAAAAATTATCTGAAAAGTTTCGTATCATTTCGAGCAGTCCTCGATTTAATTTGTTTCTTTGACCGAAATTAGTATAAACAAGAGTATGATAAACTATAATTTTTTGACCGAATCTTGCATTTCGTAAATTTTCATTGAAGCTAATTTTCAGATGATTTTTTGCATGGACTTCTATCATAACCTTCCTTTGTAACATATATAAATGATTTGAAAAGTTTTGTATCATTTGGAATAGTCCTCAATTTAATTAGACATTTTTAACGAAACTAGTGTATAATATACTATGGTTTTTTGACCGAAACTTGCATTTCGAAAAGTTTCATAGAACCAAATTTCAGATTATTTTTTGCATGGACTTCCATCATAATCTTCCCTCGTAAAATATAAAAATGATCTGAATTTTTTTTATCATTTTGATCAGTCCTCGATTTAATTTGATTCTTTGACCGAAATTAGTATAAACTAGTCTATAATATACTATAGTTTTTTGACAAAAACTTGCATTTTGAAAAGTTTTATAGAATCGAATTTTCAGTTGATTTTTTTTATGGACCTCCATCATAACCTTCCCTCGTAAAATATAAAAATTATCTGAAAAGTTTCGTATTATTTTGAACAGTCCTCGATTTAATTTGATTCTTTCACCGAAATTAGTATAAACTAGTGTATAATATACTATAATTTTTTGACCGAAACTTGCATTTCGTAAATTTTCATTGATGCTAATTTTCAGATGATTTTTTGCATGTACTTCTATCATAACCTTCCTTTGTAACATATATAAATGATCTGAAAAGTTTCGTATCATTTGGAACATTCCTCGATTTCATTTGACTTTTTTTTACCGAAACTAGTGTATAATATACTATGGTTTTTCGACCGAAACTTGCATTTCGAAAAGTTTCATAGAACCTAATTTCAGATTATTTTTTGCATGGACTTCCATCATATTCTTCCCTCGTAAAATATAAAAATGATCTGAAATTTTTTTATCATTTTGATCAGTCCTCGATTTAATTTGATTCTTTGACCGAAATTAGTATAAACTAGTGTATAATATACTATAGTTTTTTTGACAAAAACTTGCATTTTAAAAGTTTTATAGAAGTGAATTCTCAGTTGATTTTTTTTATGGACCTCCATCATAACCTTCCCTCGTAAAATATAAAAATTATCTGAAAAAGTTTCGTATCAATACGAGCAGTCCTCGATTTAAATTGATTCTTTGACCGAAATTAGTATAAACTAGTGTATAATATACTATAATTTTTTGACCGAAACTTGCATTTCGTAAATTTTCATTGAAGCTAATTTTCAGATGATTTTTTGCATGGACTTCTATCATAACCTTCCTTTGTAACATATATAAATGATTTGAAAAGTTTCGTATCATTTGGAATAGTCCTCGATTTAATTTGACATTTTTACCGAAACTAGTGTATATTATACTATGGTTTTTTGACTGAAACTTGCATTTCGAAAAGATTCATAGAACCAAATTTCAGATTATTTTTTGCATGGACTTCCATCATAATCTTCCCTCGTAAAATATAAAAATGATCTGAATTTTTTTTATCATTTTGATCAGTCCTCGATTTAATTTGATTCTTTGACCGAAATTAGTATAAAATAGTGTATAATATACTATAGTTTTTTGACAAAAACTTGCATTTTGAAAAGTTTTATAGAAGCGAATTTTCAGTTGATTTTTTTTATGGACCTCCATCATAACCTTCCCTAGTAAAATATAAAAATTATCTGAAAAGTTTCGTATCATTTCGAGCAGTCCTCGATTTAATTTGATTCTTTGACCGAAATTAGTATAAACTAGTGTATAATATACTATAACATTTTGACCGAAACTTGCATTTCGTAAATTTTCATTGAAGCTAATTTACAGATGATTTTTTGCATGGACTTCTATCATAACCTTCCTTTGTAACATATATAAATGATTTGAATAGTTTCGTATCGTTCGGAATAGTCCTCGATTTAATTTGACATTTTTATCGAACCTAGTGTATAATATTCTATGGTTTTTCGACCGAAACATGCATTTCGAAAAGTTTCATAGAACCTAATTTCAGATTATTTTTTGCATGGACTTCCATCATAATCTTCCCTCGTAAAATATAAAAATGATCTGAAATTTTTTTATCATTTTGATCAGTCCTCGATTTAATTTTATTCTTTGACCGAAATTAGTATAAACTAGTGTATAATATACTATAGTTTTTTGACAAAAACTTGCATTTTGAAAAGTTTTATAGAATCGAATTTTCAGTTGATTTTTTTTATGGACCTCCATCATAACCTTCCCTCGTAAAACATAAAAATTATCTGAAAAGTTTCGTATTATTTCTAGTAGTCCTCGATTTAATTTGATTCTTTGACCGAAATTATTATAAACTAGTGTATAATATACTATAATTTTTTGACAAAAACTTGCATTTTGAAAAGTTTTATAGAAGCGAATTTTCAGATGATTTTTTTTATGGACCTCCATCATAACCTTCCCTCGTAAAATATAAAAATTATCTGAAAAGTTTCGTATCATTTCGAGCAGTCCTCGATTTAATTTGATTCTTTGACCGAAATTAGTATAAACTAGTGTATAATATACTATAATTTTTTGACCGAAACTTGCATTTCGTAAATTTTCATTGATGCTAATTTACAGATGATTTTTTGCATGGACTTCTATCATAACCTTCCTTTGTAACATATATAAATGATCTGAAAAGTTTCGTATCATTTGGAACATTCCTCGATTTAATTTGACTTTTTTTACCGAAACTAGTGTATAATATACTATGGTTTTTCGACCGAAACTTGCATTTCGAAAAGTTTCATAGAACCTAATTTACGATTATTTTTTGCATGGACTTCCATCATATTCTTCCCTCGTAAAATATAAAAATGATTTGAAATTTTTTTATCATTTTGATCAGTCCTCGATTTAATTTGATTCTTTGACCGAAATTAGTATAAACTAGTGTATAATATACTATAGTTTTTTTGACAAAAACTTGCATTTTGAAAAGTTTTATAGAAGTGAATTCTCAGTTGATTTTTTTTATGGACCTCCATCATAACCTTCCCTCGTAAAATATAAAAATTATCTGAAAAGTTTCGTATCATTTCGAGCAGTCCTCGATTTAATTTGATTCTTTGACCGAAATTAGTATAAACTAGTGTATAATATACTATAATTTTTTGACCGAAACTTGCATTTCGTAAATTTTCATTGAAGCTAATTTACAGATGATTTTTTGCATGGACTTCTATCATAACCTTCCTTTGTAACATATATAAATGATTTGAATAGTTTCGTATCGTTCGGAATAGTCCTCGATTTAATTTGACATTTTTATCGAACCTAGTGTATAATATTCTATAGTTTTTCGACCGAAACATGCATTTCGAAAAGTTTCATAGAACCTAATTTCAGATTATTTTTTGCATGGACTTCCATCATAATCTTCCCTCGTAAAATATAAAAATGATCTGAAATTTTTTTATCATTTTGATCAGTCCTCGATTTAATTTTATTCTTTGACCGAAATTAGTATAAACTAGTGTATAATATACTATAGTTTTTTGACAAAAACTTGCATTTTGAAAAGTTTTATAGAATCGAATTTTCAGTTGATTTTTTTTATGGACCTCCATCATAACCTTCCCTCGTAAAACATAAAAATTATCTGAAAAGTTTCGTATTATTTCGAGTAGTCCTCGATTTAATTTGATTCTTTGACCGAAATTAGTATAAACTAGTGTATAATATACTATAGTTTTTTGACAAAAACTTGCATTTTGAAAAGTTTTATAGAAGTGAATTCTCAGTTGATTTTTTTTATGGACCTCCATCATAACCTTCCCTCGTAAAATATAAAAATTATCTGAAAAAGTTTCGTATCAATACGAGCAGTCCTCGATTTAAATTGATTCTTTGACCGAAATTAGTATAAACTAGTGTATAATATACTATAATTTTTTGACCGAAACTTGCATTTCGTAAATTTTCATTGAAGCTAATTTTCAGATGATTTTTTGCATGGACTTCTATCATAACCTTCCTTTGTAACATATATAAATGATTTGAAAAGTTTCGTATCATTTGGAATAGTCCTCGATTTAATTTGACATTTTTACCGAAACTAGTGTATATTATACTATGGTTTTTTGACTGAAACTTGCATTTCGAAAAGTTTCATAGAACCAAATTTCAGATTATTTTTTGCATGGACTTCCATCATAATCTTCCCTCGTAAAATATAAAAATGATCTGAATTTTTTTTATCATTTTGATCAGTCCTCGATTTAATTTGATTCTTTGACCGAAATTAGTATAAACTAGTGTATAATATACTATAGTTTTTTGACAAAAACTTGCATTTTGAAAAGTTTTATAGAAGCGAATTTTCAGTTGATTTTTTTTATGGACCTCCATCATAACCTTCCCTAGTAAAATATAAAAATTATCTGAAAAGTTTCGTATCATTTCGAGCATTCCTCGATTTAATTTGATTCTTTGACCGAAATTAGTATAAACTAGTGTATAATATACTATAACTTTTTGACCGAAACTTGCATTTCGTAAATTTTCATTGAAGCTAATTTACAGATGATTTTTTGCATGGACTTCTATCATAACCTTCCTTTGTAACATATATAAATGATTTGAATAGTTTCGTATCGTTCGGAATAGTCCTCGATTTAATTTGACATTTTTATCGAACCTAGTGTATAATATTCTATGGTTTTTCGACCGAAACATGCATTTCGAAAAGTTTCATAGAACCTAATTTCAGATTATTTTTTGCATGGACTTCCATCATAATCTTCCCTCGTAAAATATAAAAATGATCTGAAATTTTTTTATCATTTTGATCAGTCCTCGATTTAATTTTATTCTTTGACCGAAATTAGTATAAACTAGTGTATAATATACTATAGTTTTTTGACAAAAACTTGCATTTTGAAAAGTTATATAGAATCGAATTTTCAGTTGATTTTTTTTATGGACCTCCATCATAACCTTCCCTCGTAAAACATAAAAATTATCTGAAAAGTTTCGTATTATTTCGAGTAGTCCTCGATTTAATTTGATTCTTTGACCGAAATTAGTATAAACTAGTGTATAATATACTATAGTTTTTTGACAAAAACTTGCATTTTGAAAAGTTTTATAGAAGTGAATTCTCAGTTGATTTTTTTTATGGACCTCCATCATAACCTTCCCTCGTAAAATATAAAAATTATCTGAAAAAGTTTCGTATCAATACGAGCAGTCCTCGATTTAAATTGATTCTTTGACCGAAATTAGTATAAACTAGTGTATAATATACTATAATTTTTTGACCGAAACTTGCATTTCGTAAATTTTCATTGAAGCTAATTTTCAGATGATTTTTTGCATGGACTTCTATCATAACCTTCCTTTGTAACATATATAAATGATTTGAAAAGTTTCGTATCATTTGGAATAGTCCTCGATTTAATTTGACATTTTTACCGAAACTAGTGTATATTATACTATGGTTTTTTGACTGAAACTTGCATTTCGAAAAGTTTCATAGAACCAAATTTCAGATTATTTTTTGCATGGACTTCCATCATAATCTTCCCTCGTAAAATATAAAAATGATCTGAATTTTTTTTATCATTTTGATCAGTCCTCGATTTAATTTGATTCTTTGACCGAAATTAGTATAAACTAGTGTATAATATACTATAGTTTTTTGACAAAAACTTGCATTTTGAAAAGTTTTATAGAAGCGAATTTTCAGTTGATTTTTTTTATGGACCTCCATCATAACCTTCCCTAGTAAAATATAAAAATTATCTGAAAAGTTTCGTATCATTTCGAGCATTCCTCGATTTAATTTGATTCTTTGACCGAAATTAGTATAAACTAGTGTATAATATACTATAACTTTTTGACCGAAACTTGCATTTCGTAAATTTTCATTGAAGCTAATTTACAGATGATTTTTTGCATGGACTTCTATCATAACCTTCCTTTGTAACATATATAAATGATTTGAATAGTTTCGTATCGTTCGGAATAGTCCTCGATTAAATTTGACATTTTTATCGAACCTAGTGTATAATATTCTATGGTTTTTCGACCGAAACATGCATTTCGAAAAGTTTCATAGAACCTAATTTCAGATTATTTTTTGCATGGACTTCCATCATAATCTTCCCTCGTAAAATATAAAAATGATCTGAAATTTTTTTATCATTTTGATCAGTCCTCGATTTAATTTTATTCTTTGACCGAAATTAGTATAAACTAGTGTATAATATACTATAGTTTTTTGACAAAAACTTGCATTTTGAAAAGTTATATAGAATCGAATTTTCAGTTGATTTTTTTTATGGACCTCCATCATAACCTTCCCTCGTAAAACATAAAAATTATCTGAAAAGTTTCGTATTATTTCGAGTAGTCCTCGATTTAATTTGATTCTTTGACCGAAATTAGTATAAACTAGTGTATAATATACTATAATTTTTTGACAAAAACTTGCATTTTGAAAAGTTTTATAGAAGCGAATTTTCAGATGATTTTTTTTATGGACCTCCATCATAACCTTCCCTCGTAAAATATAAAAATTATCTGAAAAGTTTCGTATCATTTCGAGCAGTCCTCGATTTAATTTGATTCTTTGACTGAAATTAGTATAAACTAGTGTATAATATACTATAATTTTTTGACCGAAACTTGCATTTCGTAAATTTTCATTGATGCTAATTTACAGATGATTTTTTGCATGGACTTCTATCATAACCTTCCTTTGTAACATATATAAATGATCTGAAAAGTTTCGTATCATTTGGAACATTCCTCGATTTAATTTGACTTTTTTTACCGAAACTAGTGTATAATATACTATGGTTTTTCGACCGAAACTTGCATTTCGAAAAGTTTCATAGAACCTAATTTCAGATTATTTTTTGCATGGACTTCCATCATATTCTTCCCTCGTAAAATATAAAAATGATTTGAAATTTTTTTATCATTTTGATCAGTCCTCGATTTAATTTGATTCTTTGACCGAAATTAGTATAAACTAGTGTATAATATACTATAGTTTTTTTGACAAAAACTTGCATTTTGAAAAGTTTTATAGAAGTGAATTCTCAGTTGATTTTTTTTATGGACCTCCATCATAACCTTCCCTCGTAAAATATAAAAATTATCTGAAAAGTTTCGTATCATTTCGAGCAGTCCTCGATTTAATTTGATTCTTTGACCGAAATTAGTATAAACTAGTGTATAATATACTATAATTTTTTGACCGAAACTTGCATTTCGTAAATTTTCATTGAAGCTAATTTACAGATGATTTTTTGCATGGACTTCTATCATAACCTTCCTTTGTAACATATATAAATGATTTGAATAGTTTTGTATCGTTCGGAATAGTCCTCGATTTAATTTGACATTTTTATCGAACCTAGTGTATAATATTCTATAGTTTTTCGACCGAAACATGCATTTCGAAAAGTTTCATAGAACCTAATTTCAGATTATTTTTTGCATGGACTTCCATCATAATCTTCCCTCGTAAAATATAAAAATGATCTGAAATTTTTTTATCATTTTGATCAGTCCTCGATTTAATTTTATTCTTTGACCGAAATTAGTATAAACTAGTGTATAATATACTATAGTTTTTTGACAAAAACTTGCATTTTGAAAAGTTTTATAGGATCGAATTTTCAGTTGATTTTTTTTATGGACCTCCATCATAACCTTCCCTCGTAAAACATAAAAATTATCTGAAAAGTTTCGTATTATTTCGAGTAGTCCTCGATTTAATTTGATTCTTTGACCGAAATTAGTATAAACTAGTGTATAATATACTATAATTTTTTGACAAAAACTTGCATTTTGTAAAGTTTTATAGAAGCGACTTTTCAGATGATTTTTTTTATGGACCTCCATCATAACCTTCCCTCGTAAAATATAAAAATTATCTGAAAAGTTTCGTATCATTTAGAGCAGTCCTCGATTTAATTTGAATCTTTGACCGAAATTAGTATAAACTAGTGTATAATATACTATAATTTTTTGACCGAAACTTGCATTTCGTAAATTTTCATTGATGCTAATTTACAGATGATTTTTTGCATGGACTTCTATCATAACCTTCCTTTGTAACATATATAAATGATCTGAAAAGTTTCGTATCATTTGGAACATTCCTCGATTTAATTTGACTTTTTTTACCGAAACTAGTGTATAATATACTATGGTTTTTCGACCGAAACTTGCATTTCGAAAAGTTTCATAGAACCTAATTTCAGATTATTTTTTGCATGGACTTCCATCATATTCTTCCCTCGTAAAATATAAAAATGATTTGAAATTTTTTTATCATTTTGATCAGTCCTCGATTTAATTTGATTCTTTGACCGAAATTAGAATAAACTAGTGTATAATATACTATAGTTTTTTTGACAAAAACTTGCATTTTGAAAAGTTTTATAGAAGTGAATTCTCAGTTGATTTTTTTTATGGACCTCCATCATAACCTTCCCTCGTAAAATATAAAAATTATCTGAAAAAGTTTCGTATCAATACGAACAGTCCTCGATTTAAATTGATTCTTTGACCGAAATTAGTATAAACTAGTGTATAATATACTATAATTTTTTGACCGAAACTTGCATTTCGTAAATTTTCATTGAAGCTAATTTTCAGATGATTTTTTGCATGGACTTCTATCATAACCTTCCTTTGTAACATATATAAATGATTTGAAAAGTTTCGTATCATTTGGAATAGTCCTCGATTTAATTTGACATTTTTACCGAAACTAGTGTATATTATACTATGGTTTTTCGACCGAAACATGCATTTCGAAAAGTTTCATAGAACCTAATTTCAGATTATTTTTTGCATGGACTTCCATCATAATCTTCCCTCGTAAAATATAAAAATGATCTGAATTTTTTTTATCATTTTGATCAGTCCTCGATTTAATTTGAATCTTTGACCGAAATTAGTATAAACTAGTGTATAATATACTATAGTTATTTTACCAAAACTTGCATTTCGAAAAGTTTTATAGAAGCGAATTTTCAGATGTTTTTTTTATGGACCTCCATCATAACCTTCCCTCGTAACATATTAAAATTATCTGAAAAGTTTCGTATCATTTCGAGCAGTCCTCGATTTAATTTGATTCTTTGACCGAAATTAGTATAAACAAGTGTATGATAAACTATAATTTTTTGACCGAATCTTGCATTTCGTAAATTTTCATTGAAGCTAATTTTCAGATGATATTTTGCATGGACTTCTATCATAACCTTCCTTTGTAACATATATAAATGATTTGAAAAGTTTTGTATCATTTGGAATAGTCCTCAATTTAATTAGACATTTTTACCGAAACTAGTGTATAATATACTATGGTTTTTTGACTGAAACTTGCATTTCGAAAAGTTTCATAGAACCAAATTTCAGATTATTTTTTGCATGGACTTCCATCATAATCTTCCCTCGTAAAATATAAAAATGATCTGAATTTTTTTTATCATTTTGATCAGTCCTCGATTTAATTTGATTCTTTGACCGAAATTAGTATAAACTAGTGTATAATATACTATAGTTTTTTGACAAAAACTTGCATTTTGAAAAGTTTTATAGAAGCGAATTTTCAGTTGATTTTTTTTATGGACCTCCATCATAACCTTCCCTCGTAAAATATAAAAATTATCTGAAAAGTTTCGTATCATTTCGTGCAGTCCTCGATTTAATTTGATTCTTTGACCGAAATTAATATAAACTAGTGTATAATATACTATAATTTTTTGACCGAAACTTGCATTTCGTAAATTTTCATTGAAGCTAATTTACAGATGATTTTTTGCATGGACTTCTATCATAACCTTCCTTTGTAACATATATAAATGATTTGAATAGTTTCGTATCGTTCGGAATAGTCCTCGATTTAATTTGACATTTTTATCAAACCTAGTGTATAATATTCTATAGTTTTTCGACCGAAACATGCATTTCGAAAAGTTTCATAGAACCTAATTTCAGATTATTTTTTGCATGGACTTCCATCATAATCTTCCCTCGTAAAATATAAAAATGATCTGAATTTTTTTTATCATTTTGATCAGTCCTCGATTTAATTTGATTCTTTGACCGAAATTAGTATAAACTAGTGTATAATATATTATAGTTTTTTAACAAAAACTTGCATTTTGAAATGTTTTATAGAAGCGAATTTTCAGTTGATTTTTTTATGGACCTCCATCATAACCTTCCCTCGTAAAATATAAAAATTATCTGAAAAGTTCGTATTATTTCGAGTAGTCCTCGATTTAATTTGATTCTTTGACCGAAATTAGTATAAACTAGTGTATAATATACTATAATTTTTTGACAAAAACTTGCATTTTGAAAAGTTTTATAGAAGCGAATTTTCAGATGATTTTTTTTATGGACCTCCATCATAACCTTCCCTCGTAAAATATAAAAATTATCTGAAAAGTTTCGTATCATTTCGAGCAGTCCTCGATTTAATTTGATTCTTTGACCGAAATTAGTATAAACTAGTGTATAATATACTATAATTTTTTGACCGAAACTTGCATTTCGTAAATTTTCATTGATGCTAATTTATAGATGATTTTTTGCATGGACTTCTATCATAACCTTCCTTTGTAACATATATAAATGATCTGAAAAGTTTCGTATCATTTGGAACATTCCTCGATTTAATTTGACTTTTTTTACCGAAACTAGTGTATAATATACTATGGTTTTTCGACCGAAACTTGCATTTCGAAAAGTTTCATAGAACCTAATTTCAGATTATTTTTTGCATGGACTTCCATCATATTCTTCCCTCGTAAAATATAAAAATGATTTGAAATTTTTTTATCATTTTGATCAGTCCTCGATTTAATTTGATTCTTTGACCGAAATTAGTATAAACTAGTGTATAATATACTATAGTTTTTTTGACAAAAACTTGCATTTTGAAAAGTTTTATAGAAGTGAATTCTCAGTTGATTTTTTTTATGGACCTCCATCATAACCTTCCCTCGTAAAATATAAAAATTATCTGAAAAAGTTTCGTATCAATACGAGCAGTCCTCGATTTAAATTGATTCTTTGACCGAAATTAGTATAAACTAGTGTATAATATACTATAATTTTTTGACCGAAACTTGCATTTCGTAAATTTTCATTGAAGCTAATTTTCAGATGATTTTTTGCATGGACTTCTATCATAACCTTCCTTTGTAACATATATAAATGATTTGAAAAGTTTCGTATCATTTGGAATAGTCCTCGATTTAATTTGACTTTTTACCGAAACTAGTGTATATTATTCTATGGTTTTTCGACCGAAACATGCATTTCGAAAAGTTTCATAGAACCTAATTTCAGATTATTTTTTGCATGGACTTCCATCATAATCTTCCCTCGTAAAATATAAAAATGATCTGAATTTTTTTTATCATTTTGATCAGTCCTCGATTTAATTTGAATCTTTGACCGAAATTAGTATAAACTAGTGTATAATATACTATAGTTGTTTTACCAAAACTTGCATTTCGAAAAGTTTTATAGAAGCGAATTTTCAGATGTTTTTTTCATGGACCTCCATCATAACCTTCCCTCGTAACATATAAAAATTATCTGAAAAGTTTCGTATCATTTCGAGCAGTCCTCGATTTAATTTGATTCTTTGACCGAAATTAGTATAAACAAGTGTATGATAAACTATAATTTTTTGACCGAATCTTGCATTTCGTAAATTTTCATTGAAGCTAATTTTCAGATGATTTTTTGCATGGACTTCTATCATAACCTTCCTTTGTAACATATATAAATGATTTGAAAAGTTTTGTATCATTTGGAATAGTCCTCAATTTAATTAGACATTTTTACCGAAACTAGTGTATAATATACTATGGTTTTTTGACTGAAACTTGCATTTCGAAAAGTTTCATAAAACCAAATTTCAGATTATTTTTTGCATGGACTTCCATCATAATCTTCCCTCGTAAAATATAAAAATGATCTGAATTTTTTTTATCATTTTGATCAGTCCTCGATTTAATTTGATTCTTTGACCGAAATTAGTATAAACTAGTGTATAATATACTATAGTTTTTTGACAAAAACTTGCATTTTGAAAAGTTTTATAGAAGCGAATTTTCAGTTAATTTTTTTTATGGACCTCCATCATAACCTTCCCTCGTAAAATATAAAAATTATCTGAAAAGTTTCGTATTATTTCGAGTAGTCCTCGATTTAATTTGATTCTTTGACCGAAATTAGTATAAACTAGTGTATAATATACTATAATTTTTTGACAAAAACTTGCATTTTGAAAAGTTTTATAGAAGCGAATTTTCAGATGATTTTTTTTATGGACCTCCATCATAACCTTCCCTCGTAAAATATAAAAATTATCTGAAAAGTTTCGTATCATTTCGAGCAGTCCTCGATTTAATTTGATTCTTTGACCGAAATTAGTATAAACTAGTGTATAATATACTATAATTTTTTGACCGAAACTTGCATTTCGTAAATTTTCATTGAAGCTAATTTACAGATGATTTTTTGCATGGACTTCTATCATAACCTTCCTTTGTAACATATATAAATGATTTGAATAGTTTCGTATCGTTCGGAATAGTCCTCGATTTAATTTGTCATTTTTATCGAACCTAGTGTATAATATTCTATAGTTTTTCGACCGAAACATGCATTTCGAAAAGTTTCATAGAACCTAATTTCAGATTATTTTTTGCATGGACTTCCATCATAATCTTCCCTCGTAAAATATAAAAATGATCTGAAATTTCTTTATCATTTTGATCAGTCCTCGATTTAATTTTATTCTTTGACCGAAATTAGTATAAACTAGTGTATAATATACTATAGTTTTTTGACAAAAACTTGCATTTTGAAAAGTTTTATAGAATCGAATTTTCAGTTGAATTTTTTTATGGACCTCCATCATAACCTTCCCTCGTAAAATATAAAAATTATCTGAAAAGTTTCGTATTATTTCGAACAGTCCTCGATTTAATTTGATTCTTTCACCGAAATTAGTATAAACTAGTGTATAATATACTATAATTTTTTGACCGAAACTTGCATTTCGTAAATTTTCATTGAAGCTAATTTTCAGATGATTTTTTGCATGGACTTCTATCATAACCTTCCTTTGTAACATATATAAATGATCTGAAAAGTTTCGTATCATTTGGAACATTCCTCGATTTAATTTGACTTTTTTTACCGAAACTAGTGTATAATATACTATGGTTTTTCGACCGAAACTTGCATTTCGAAAAGTTTCATAGAACCTAATTTCAGATTATTTTTTGCATGAACTTCCATCATATTCTTCCCTCGTAAAATATAAAAATGATCTGAAATTTTTTTATCATTTTGATCAGTCCTCGATTTAATTTGATTCTTTGACCGAAATTAGTATAAACTAGTGTATAATATACTATAGTTTTTTGACAAAAACTTGCATTTTGAAAAGTTTTATAGAATCGAATTTTCAGTTGATTTTTTTTATGGACCTCCATCATAACCTTCCCTCGTAAAATATAAAAATTATCTGAAAAGTTTCGTATTATTTCGAACAGTCCTCGATTTAATTTGATTCTTTCACCGAAATTAGTATAAACTAGTGTATAATATACTATAATTTTTTGACCGAAACTTGCATTTCGTAAATTTTCATTGAAGCTAATTTTCAGATGATTTTTTGCATGGACTTCTATCATAACCTTCCTTTGTAACATATATAAATGATCTGAAAAGTTTCGTAACATTTGGAACATTCCTCGATTTAATTTGACTTTTTTTACCGAAACTAGTGTATAATATACTATGGTTTTTTGACCGAAACTTGCATTTTGAATAGTTTCATAGAACCTAATTTCAGATTATTTTTTGCATGGACTTCCATCATATTCTTCCCTCGTAAAATATAAAAATGATCTGAAATTTTTTTATCATTTTGATCAGTCCTCGATTTAATTTGATTCTTTGACCGAAATTAGTATAAACTAGTGTATAATATACTATAGTTTTTTGACAAAAACTTGCATTTTGAAAAGTTTTAAAGAATCGAATTTTCAGTTGATTTTTTTTATGGACCTCCATCATAACCTTCCCTCGTAAAATATAAAAATTATCTGAAAAGTTTCGTATTATTTCGAACAGTCCTCGATTTAATTTGATTCTTTCACCGAAATTAGTATAAACTAGTGTATAATATACTATAAATTTTTGACCGAAACTTGCATTTCGTAAATTTTCATTGATGCTAATTTTCAGATGATTTTTTGCATGGACTTCTATCATAACCTTCCTTTGTAACATATATAAATGATCTGAAAAGTTTCGTATCATTTGGAACATTCCTCGATTTCATTTGACTTTTTTTACCGAAACTAGTGTATAATATACTATGGTTTTTCGACTGAAACTTGCATTTCGAAAAGTTTCATAGAACCTAATTTCAGATTATTTTTTGCATGGACTTCCATCATATTCTTCCCTCGTAAAATATAAAAATGATCTGAAATTTTTTTATCATTTTGATCAGTCCTCGATTTAATTTGATTCTTTGACCGAAATTAGTATAAACTAGTGTATAATATACTATAGTTTTTTTGACAAAAACTTGCATTTTGAAAAGTTTTATAGAAGTGAATTCTCAGTTAATTTTTTTTATGGACCTCCATCATAACCTTCCCTCGTAAAATATAAAAATTATCTGAAAAAGTTTCGTATCAATACGAGCAGTCCTCGATTTAAATTGATTCTTTGACCGAAATTAGTATAAACTAGTGTATAATATACTATAATTTTTTGACCGAAACTTGCATTTCGTAAATTTTCATTGATGCTAATTTTCAGATGATTTTTTGCATGGACTTCTATCATAACCTTCCTTTGTAACATATATAAATGATTTGAAAAGTTTCGTATGATTTGGAATAGTCCTCGATTTAATTTGACATTTTTGCCGAAACTAGTGTATATTATACTATGGTTTTTCGACCGAAACTTGCATTTCGAAAAGTTTCATAGAACCTAATTTCAGATTATTTTTTGCATGGACTTCCATCATAATCTTCCCTCGTAAAATATAAAAATGATCTGAATTTTTTTTATCATTTTGATCAGTCCTCGATTTAATTTGAATCTTTTCACCGAAATTAGTATAAACTAGTGTATAATATACTATAGTTGTTTTACCAAAACTTGCATTTTGAAAAGTTTTATAGAAGCGAATTTTCAGATGTTTTTTTTATGGACCTCCATCATAACCTTCCCTCGTAACATATAAAAATTATCTGAAAAGTTTCGTATCATTTCGAGCATTCCTCGATTTAATTTGATTCTTTGACCGAAATTAGTATAAACTAGTGTATGATAAACTATAATTTTTTGACCGAATCTTGCATTTCGTAAATTTTCATTGAAGCTAATTTACAGATGATTTTTTGCATGGACTTCTATCATAACCTTCCTTTGTAACATATATAAATGATTTGAATAGTTTCGTATCGTTCGGAATAGTCCTCGATTTAATTTGACATATTTACCGAACCTAGTGTATAATATTCTATAGTTTTTCGACCGAAACATGCATTTCGAAAAGTTTCATAGAACCTAATTTCAGATTATTTTTTGCATGGACTTCCATCATAATCTTCCCTCGTAAAATATAAAAATGATCTGAATTTTTTTTATCATTTTGATCAGTCCTCGATTTAATTTTATTCTTTGACCGAAATTAGTATAAACTAGTGTATAATATACTATAGTTTTTTGACAAAAACTTGCATTTTGAAAAGTTTTATAGAATCGAATTTTCAATTGATTTTTTTTATGGACCTCCATCATAACCTTCCCTCGTAAAATATAAAAATTATCTGAAAAGTTTCGTATTATTTCGAACAGTCCTCGATTTAATTTGATTCTTTCACCGAAATTAGTATAAACTAGTGTATAATATACAATAATTTTTTGACCGAAACTTGCATTTCGTAAATTTTCATTGATGCTAATTTTCAGATGATTTTTTGCATGGACTTCTATCATAACCTTCCTTTGTAACATATATAAATGATCTGAAAAGTTTCGTATCATTTGGAACATTCCTCGATTTCATTTGACTTTTTTTACCGAAACTAGTGTATAATATACTATGGTTTTTCGACCGAAACTTGCATTTCGAAAAGTTTCATAGAACCTAATTTCAGATTATTTTTTGCATGGACTTCCATCATATTCTTCCCTCGTAAAATATAAAAATGATCTGAAATTTTTTTATCATTTTGATCAGTCCTCGATTTAATTTGATTCTTTGACCGAAATTAGTATAAACTAGTGTATAATATACTATAGTTTTTTGACAAAAACTTGCATTTTGAAAAGTTTTATAGAATCGAATTTTCAGTTGATTTTTTTTATGGACCTCTATCATAACCTTCCCTCGTAAAATATAAAAATTATCTGAAAAGTTTCGTATTATTTCGAACAGTCCTCGATTTAATTTGATTCTTTCACCGAAATTAGTATAAACTAGTGTATAATATACTATAATTTTTTGACCGAAACTTGCATTTCGTAAATTTTCATTGATGCTAATTTTCAGATGATTTTTTGCATGGACTTCTATCATAACCTTCCTTTGTAACATATATAAATGATCTGAAAAGTTTCGTATCATTTGGAACATACCTCGATTTCATTTGACTTTTTTTACCGAAACTAGTGTATAATATACTATGGTTTTTCGACCGAAACTTGCATTTCGAAAATTTTCATAGAACCTAATTTCAGATTATTTTTTTCATGGACATCCATCATATTCTTCCCTCGTAAAATATAAAAATGATCTGAAATTTTTTTATCATTTTGATCAGTCCTCGATTTAATTTGATTCTTTGACCGAAATTAGTATAAACTAGTGTATAATATACTATAGTTTTTTGATAAAAACATGCATTTTGAAAAGTTTTAAAGAATCGAATTTTTAGTTGATTTTTTTTATGGACCTCCATCATAACCTTCCCTCGTAAAATATAAAAATTATCTGAAAAGTTTCGTATTATTTCGAACAGTCCTCGATTTAATTTGATTCTTTCACCCAAATTAGTATAAACTAGTGTATAATATACTATAATTTTTTGACCGAAACTTGCATTTCGTAAATTTTCATTGATGCTAATTTTCAGATGATTTTTTGCATGGACTTCTATCATAACCTTCCTTTGTAACATATATAAATGATCTGAAAAGTTTCGTATCATTTGGAACATTCCTCGATTTCATTTGACTTTTTTTACCGAAACTAGTGTATAATATACTATGGTTTTTCGACCGAAACTTGCATTTCGAAAAGTTTCATAGAACCTAATTTCAGATTATTTTTTGCATGGACTTCCATCATATTCTTCCCTCGTAAAATATAAAAATGATCTGAAATTTTTTTATCATTTTGATCAATCCTCGATTTAATTTGATTCTTTGACCGAAATTAGTATAAACTAGTGTATAATATACTATAGTTTTTTTGACAAAAACTTGCATTTTGAAAAGTTTTATAGAAGTGAATTCTCAGTTAATTTTTTTTATGGACCTCCATCATAACCTTCCCTCGTAAAATATAAAAATTATCTGAAAAAGTTTTGTATCAATACGAGCAGTCCTCGATTTAAATTGATTCTTTGACCGAAAATAGTATAAACTAGTATATAATATACTATAATTTTTTGACCGAAACTTGCATTTCGTAAATTTTCATTGAAGCTAATTTTCAGATGATTTTTTGCATGGACTTCTATCATAACCTTCCTTTGTAACATATATAAATGATTTGAAAAGTTTCGTATCATTTGGAATAGTCCTCGATTTAATTTGACATTTTTACCGAAACTAGTGTATATTATACTATGGTTTTTCGACTGAAACTTGCATTTCGAAAAGTTTCATAGAACCTAATTTCAGATTATTTTTTGCATGGACTTCCATCATAATCTTCCCTCGTAAAATATAAAAATGATCTGAATTTTTTTTATCATTTTGATCAGTCCTCGATTTAATTTGAATCTTTTCACCGAAATTAGTATAAACTAGTGTATAATATACTATAGTTGTTTTAACAAAACTTGCATTTCGAAAAGTTTTATAGAAGCGAATTTTCAGATGTTTTTTTTATGGACCTCCATCATAACCTTCCCTCGTAACATATAAAAATTATCTGAAAAGTTTCGTATCATTTCGAGCATTCCTCGATTTAATTTGATTCTTTGACCGAAATTAGTATAAACTAGTGTATGATAAACTATAATTTTTTGACCGAATCTTGCATTTCGTAAATTTTCATTGAAGCTAATTTACAGATGATTTTTTGCATGGACTTCTATCATAACCTTCCTTTGTAACATATATAAATGATTTGAATAGTTTCGTATCGTTCGGAATAGTCCTCGATTTAATTTGACATATTTACCGAACCTAGTGTATAATATTCTATAGTTTTTCGACCGAAACATGCATTTCGAAAAGTTTCATAGAACCTAATTTCAGATTATTTTTTGCATGGACTTCCATCATAATCTTCCCTCGTAAAATATAAAAATGATCTGAATTTTTTTTATCATTTTGATCAGTCCTCGATTTAATTTTATTCTTTGACCGAAATTAGTATAAACTAGTGTATAATATACTATAGTTTTTTGACAAAAACTTGCATTTTGAAAAGTTTTATAGAATCGAATTTTCAGTTGATTTTTTTTATGGACCTCCATCATAACCTTCCCTCGTAAAATATAAAAATTATCTGAAAAGTTTCGTATTATTTCGAACAGTCCTCGATTTAATTTGATTCTTTCACCGAAATTAGTATAAACTAGTGTATAATATACTATAATTTTTTGACCGAAACTTGCATTTCGTAAATTTTCATTGATGCTAATTTTCAGATGATTTTTTGCATGGACTTCTATCATAACCTTCCTTTGTAACATATATAAATGATCTGAAAAGTTTCGTATCATTTGGAACATTCCTCGATTTCATTTGACTTTTTTTACCGAAACTAGTGTATAATATACTATGGTTTTTCGACCGAAACTTGCATTTCGAAAAGTTTCATAGAACCTAATTTCAGATTATTTTTTGCATGGACTTCCATCATATTCTTCCCTCGTAAAATATAAAAATGATCTGAATTTTTTTTATCATTTTGATCAGTCCTCGATTTAATTTGATTCTTTGACCGAAATTAGTATAAACTAGTGTATAATATACTATAGTTTTTTTGACAAAAACTTGCATTTTGAAAAGTTTTATAGAAGTGAATTCTCAGTTGATTTTTTTTATGGACCTCCATCATAACCTTCCCTCGTAAAATATAAAAATTATCTGAAAAAGTTTCGTATCAATACGAGCAGTCCTCGATTTAAATTGATTCGTTGACCGAAATTAGTATAAACTAGTGTATAATATACTATAATTTTTTGACCGAAACTTGCATTTCGTAAATTTTCATTGAAGCTAATTTTCAGATGATTTTTTGCATGGACTTCTATCATAACCTTCCTTTGTAACATATATAAATGATTTGAAAAGTTTCGTATCATTTGGAATAGTCCTCGATTTAATTTGACATTTTTGCCGAAACTAGTGTATATTATACTATGGTTTTTCGACCGAAACATGCATTTCGAAAAGTTTCATAGAACCTAATTTCAGATTATTTTTTGCATGGACTTCCATCATAATCTTCCCTCGTAAAATATAAAAATGATCTGAATTTTTTTTATCATTTTGATCAGTCCTCGATTTAATTTGAATCTTTTCACCGAAATTAGTATAAACTAGTGTATAATATACTATAGTTGTTTTACCAAAACTTGCATTTCGAAAAGTTTTATAGAAGCGAATTTTCAGATGTTTTTTTTATGGACCTCCATCATAACCTTCCCTCGTAACATATAAAAATTATCTGAAAAGTTTCGTATCATTTCGAGCAGTCCTCGATTTAATTTGATTCTTTGACCGAAATTAGTATAAACTAGTGTATGATAAACTATAATTTTTTGACCGAATCTTGCATTTCGTAAATTTTCATTGAAGCTAATTTACAGATGATTTTTTGCATGGACTTCTATCATAACCTTCCTTTGTAACATATATAAATGATTTGAATAGTTTCGTATCGATCGGAATAGTCCTCGATTTAATTTGACATATTTACCGAACCTAGTGTATAATATTCTATAGTTTTTCGACCGAAACATGCATTTCGAAAAGTTTCATAGAACCTAATTTCAGATTATTTTTTGCATGGACTTCCATCATAATCTTCCCTCGTAAAATATAAAAATGATCTGAAATTTTTTTATCATTTTGATCAGTCCTCGATTTAATTTTATTCTTTGACCGAAATTAGTATAAACTAGTGTATAATATACTATAGTTTTTTGACAAAAACTTGCATTTTGAAAAGTTTTATAGAATCGAATTTTCAGTTGATTTTTTTTATGGACCTCCATCATAACCTTCCCTCGTAAAATATAAAAATTATCTGAAAAGTTTCGTATTATTTCGAACAGTCCTCGATTTAATTTGATTCTTTCACCGAAATTAGTATAAACTAGTGTATAATATACTATAATTTTTTGACCGAAACTTGCATTTCGTAAATTTTCATTGATGCTAATTTTCAGATGATTTTTTGCATGGACTTCTATCATAACCTTCCTTTGTAACATATATAAATGATCTGAAAAGTTTCGTATCATTTGGAACATTCCTCGATTTCATTTGACTTTTTTTACCGAAACTAGTGTATAATATACTATGGTTTTTCGACCGAAACTTGCATTTCGAAAAGTTTCATAGAACCTAATTTCAGATTATTTTTTGCATGGACTTCCATCATATTCTTCCCTCGTAAAATATAAAAATGATCTGAATTTTTTTTATCATTTTGATCAGTCCTCGATTTAATTTGATTCTTTGACCGAAATTAGTATAAACTAGTGTATAATATACTATAGTTTTTTTGACAAAAACTTGCATTTTGAAAAGTTTTATAGAAGTGAATTCTCAGTTGATTTTTTTTATGGACCTCCATCATAACCTTCCCTCGTAAAATATAAAAATTATCTGAAAAAGTTTCGTATCAATACGAGCAGTCCTCGATTTAAATTGATTCTTTGACCGAAATTAGTATAAACTAGTGTATAATATACTATAATTTTTTGACCGAAACTTGCATTTCGTAAATTTTCATTGAAGCTAATTTTCAGATGATTTTTTGCATGGACTTCTATCATAACCTTCCTTTGTAACATATATAAATGATTTGAAAAGTTTCGTATCATTTGGAATAGTCCTCGATTTAATTTGACATTTTTGCCGAAACTAGTGTATATTATACTATGGTTTTTCGACCGAAACATGCATTTCGAAAAGTTTCATAGAACCTAATTTCAGATTATTTTTTGCATGGACTTCCATCATAATCTTCCCTCGTAAAATATAAAAATGATCTGAATTTTTTTTATCATTTTGATCAGTCCTCGATTTAATTTGAATCTTTTCACCGAAATTAGTATAAACTAGTGTATAATATACTATAGTTGTTTTACCAAAACTTGCATTTCGAAAAGTTTTATAGAAGCGAATTTTCAGATGTTTTTTTTATGGACCTCCATCATAACCTTCCCTCGTAACATATAAAAATTATCTGAAAAGTTTCGTATCATTTCGAGCAGTCCTCGATTTAATTTGATTCTTTGACGGAAATTAGTATAAACTAGTGTATGATAAACTATAATTTTTTGACCGAATCTTGCATTTCGTAAATTTTCATTGAAGCTAATTTACAGATGATTTTTTGCATGGACTTCTATCATAACCTTCCTTTGTAACATATATAAATGATTTGAATAGTTTCGTATCGATCGGAATAGTCCTCGATTTAATTTGACATATTTACCGAACCTAGTGTATAATATTCTATAGTTTTTCGACCGAAACATGCATTTCGAAAAGTTTCATAGAACCTAATTTCAGATTATTTTTTGCATGGACTTCCATTATAATCTTCCCTCGTAAAATATAAAAATGATCTGAAATTTTTTTATCATTTTGATCAGTCCTCGATTTAATTTTATTCTTTGACCGAAATTAGTATAAACTAGTGTATAATATACTATAGTTTTTTGACAAAAACTTGCATTTTGAAAAGTTTTATAGAATCGAATTTTCAGTTGATTTTTTTTATGGACCTCCATCATAACCTTCCCTCGTAAAATATAAAAATTATCTGAAAAGTTTCGTATTATTTCGAACAGTCCTCGATTTAATTTGATTCTTTCACCGAAATTAGTATAAACTAGTGTATAATATACTATAATTTTTTGACCGAAACTTGCATTTCGTAAATTTTCATTGATGCTAATTTTCAGATGATTTTTTGCATGGACTTCTATCATAACCTTCCTTTGTAACATATATAAATGATCTGAAAAGTTTCGTATCATTTGGAACATTCCTCGATTTCATTTGACTTTTTTTACCTAAACTAGTGTATAATATACTATGGTTTTTCGACCGAAACTTGCATTTCGAAAAGTTTCATAGAATCTAATTTCAGATTATTTTTTGCATGGACTTCCATCATATTCTTCCCTCGTAAAATATAAAAATGATCTGAAATTTTTTTATCATTTTGATCAGTCCTCGATTTAATTTGAATCTTTGACCGAAATTAGTATAAACTAGTGTATAATATACTATAGTTGTTTTACCAAAACTTGCATTTCGAAAAGTTTTATAGAAGAGAATTTTCAGATGTTTTTTTTATGGACCTCCATCATAACCTTCCCTCGTAACATATAAAAATTATCTGAAAAGTTTCGTATCATTTCGAGCAGTCCTCGATTTAATTTGATTCTTTGACCGAAATTAGTATAAACAAGTGTATGATAAACTATAATTTTTTGACCGAATCTTGCATTTCGTAAATTTTCATTGAAGCTAATTTACAGATGATTTTTTGCATGGACTTCTATCATAACCTTCCTTTGTAACATATATAAATGATTTGAATAGTTTCGTATCGTTCGGAATAGTCCTCGATTTAATTTGACATTTTTATCGAACCTAGTGTATAATATTCTATAGTTTTTCGATCGAAACATGCATTTCGAAAAGTTTCATAGAACCTAATTTCAGATTATTTTTTGCATGGACTTCCATCATAATCTTCCCTCGTAAAATATAAAAATGATCTGAATTTTTTTTATCATTTTGATCAGTCCTCGATTTAATTTTATTCTTTGACCGAAATTAGTATAAACTAGTGTATAATATACTATAGTTTTTTGACAAAAACTTGCATTTTGAAAAGTTTTATAGAATCGAATTTTCAGTTGATTTTTTTTATGGACCTCCATCATAACCTTCCCTCGTAAAATATAAAAAATTATCTTAAAAGTTTCGTATTATTTCGAACAGTCCTCGATTTAATTTGATTCTTTCACCGAAATTAGTATAAACTAGTGTATAATATACTATAATTTTTTGACCGAAACTTGCATTTCGTAAATTTTCATTGAAGCTAATTTTCAGATGATTTTTTGCATTGACTTCTATCATAACCTTCCTTTGTAACATATATAAATGATCTGAAAAGTTTCGTATCATTTGGAACATTCCTCGATTTAATTTGACTTTTTTTACCGAAACTAGTGTATAATATACTATGGTTTTTCGACCGAAACATGCATTTCGAAAAGTTTCATAGAACCTAATTTCAGATTATTTTTTGCATGGACTTCCATCATATTCTTCCCTCGTAAAATATAAAAATGATTTGAATTTTTTTTATCATTTTGATCAGTCCTCGATTTAATTTGATTCTTTGACCGAAATTAGTATAAACTAGTGTATAATATACTATAGTTTTTTGACAAAAACTTGCATTTTGAAAAGTTTTAAAGAATCGAATTTTCAGTTGATTTTTTTTATGGACCTCCATCATAACCTTCCCTCGTAAAATATAAAAATTATCTGAAAAGTTTCGTATTATTTCGAACAGTCCTCGATTTAATTTGATTCTTTGACCGAAATTAGTATAAACTAGTGTATAATATACTATAGTTTTTTGACAAAAACTTGCATTTTGAAAAGTTTTATAGAAGCGAATTTTCAGTTGATTTTTTTATGGACCTCCATCCTAACCTTCCCTCGTAAAATATAAAAATTATCTGAAAAGTTTCGTATTATTTCGAGTAGTCCTCGATTTAATTTGATTCTTTGACCGAAATTAGTATAAACTAGTGTATAATATACTATAATTTTTTGACAAAAACTTGCATTTTGAAAAGTTTTATAGAAGCGAATTTTCAGATGATTTTTTTTATCGACCTCCATCATAACCTTCCCTCGTAAAATATAAAAATAATCTGAAAAGTTTCGTATCATTTCGAGCAGTCCTCGATTTAATTTGATTCTTTGACCGAAATTAGTATAAACTAGTGTATAATATACTATAATTTTTTGACCGAAACTTGCAATTCGTAAATTTTCATTGAAGCTAATTTACAGATGATTTTTTGCATGGACTTCTATCATAACCTTCCTTTGTAACATATATAAATGATTTGAATAGTTTCGTATCGTTCGGAATAGTCCTCGATTTAATTTGACATTTTTATCGAACCTAGTGTATAATATTCTATAGTTTTTCGATCGAAACATGCATTTCGAAAAGTTTCATAGAACCTAATTTCAGATTATTTTTTGCATGGACTTCCATCATAATCTTCCCTCGTAAAATATAAAAATGATCTGAATTTTTTTTATCATTTTGATCAGTCCTCGATTTAATTTTATTCTTTGACCGAAATTAGTATAAACTAGTGTATAATATACTATAGTTTTTTGACAAAAACTTGCATTTTGAAAAGTTTTATAGAATCGAATTTTCAGTTGATTTTTTTTATGGACCTCCATCATAACCTTCCCTCGTAAAATATAAAAATTATCTGAAAAGTTTCGTATTATTTCGAACAGTCCTCGATTTAATTTGATTCTTTCACCGAAATTAGTATAAACTAGTGTATAATATACTATAATTTTTTGACCGAAACTTGCATTTCGTAAATTTTCATTGATGCTAATTTTCAGATGATTTTTTGCATGGACTTCTATCATAACCTTCCTTTGTAACATATATAAATGATCTGAAAAGTTTCGTATCATTTGGAACATTCCTCGATTTCATTTGACTTTTTTTACCGAAACTAGTGTATAATATACTATGGTTTTTCGACCGAAACTTGCATTTCGAAAAGTTTCATAGAACCTAATTTCAGATTATTTTTTGCATGGACTTCCATCATATTCTTCCCTCGTAAAATATAAAAATGATCTGAAATTTTTTTATCATTTTGATCAGTCCTCGATTTAATTTGAATCTTTGACCGAAATTAGTATAAACTAGTGTATAATATACTATAGTTTTTTGACAAAAACTTGCATTTTGAAAAGTTTTATAGAATCGAATTTTCAGTTGATTTTTTTTATGGACCTCCATCATAACCTTCCCTCGTAAAATATAAAAATTATCTGAAAAGTTTCGTATTATTTCGAACAGTCCTCGATTTAATTTGATTCTTTCACCGAAATTAGTATAAACTAGTGTATAATATACTATAATTTTTTGACCGAAACTTGCATTTCGTAAATTTTCATTGATGCTAATTTTCAGATGATTTTTTGCATGGACTTCTATCATAACCTTCCTTTGTAACATATATAAATGATCTGAAAAGTTTCGTATCATTTGGAACATTCCTCGATTTCATTTGACTTTTTTTACCGAAACTAGTGTATAATATACTATGGTTTTTCGACCGAAACATGCATTTCGAAAAGTTTCATAGAACCTAATTTCAGATTATTTTTTGCATGGACTTCCATCATATTCTTCCCTCGTAAAATATAAAAATGATCTGAAATTTTTTTATCATTTTGATCAGTCCTCGATTTAATTTGAATCTTTGACCGAAATTAGTATAAACTAGTGTATAATATACTATAGTTGTTTTACCAAAACTTGCATTTCGAAAAGTTTTATAGAAGAGAATTTTCAGATGTTTTTTTTATGGACCTCCATCATAACCTTCCCTCGTAACATATAAAAATTATCTGAAAAGTTTCGTATCATTTCGAGCAGTCCTCGATTTAATTTGATTCTTTGACCGAAATTAGTATAAACAAGTGTATGATAAACTATAATTTTTTGACCGAATCTTGCATTTCGTAAATTTTCATTGAAGCTAATTTACAGATGATTTTTTGCATGGACTTCTATCATAACCTTCCTTTGTAACATATATAAATGATTTGAATAGTTTCGTATCGTTCGGAATAGTCCTCGATTTAATTTGACATTTTTATCGAACCTAGTGTATAATATTCTATAGTTTTTCGATCGAAACATGCATTTCGAAAAGTTTCATAGAACCTAATTTCAGATTATTTTTTGCATGGACTTCCATCATAATCTTCCCTCGTAAAATATAAAAATGATCTGAATTTTTTTTATCATTTTGATCAGTCCTCGATTTAATTTTATTCTTTGACCGAAATTAGTATAAACTAGTGTATAATATACTATAGTTTTTTGACAAAAACTTGCATTTTGAAAAGTTTTATAGAATCGAATTTTCAGTTGATTTTTTTTATGGACCTCCATCATAACCTTCCCTCGTAAAATATAAAAATTATCTTAAAAGTTTCGTATTATTTCGAACAGTCCTCGATTTAATTTGATTCTTTCACCGAAATTAGTATAAACTAGTGTATAATATACTATAATTTTTTGACCGAAACTTGCATTTCGTAAATTTTCATTGAAGCTAATTTTCAGATGATTTTTTGCATGGACTTCTATCATAACCTTCCTTTGTAACATATATAAATGATCTGAAAAGTTTCGTATCATTTGGAACATTCCTCGATTTAATTTGACTTTTTTTACCGAAACTAGTGTATAATATACTATGGTTTTTCGACCGAAACATGCATTTCGAAAAGTTTCATAGAACCTAATTTCAGATTATTTTTTGCATGGACTTCCATCATATTCTTCCCTCGTAAAATATAAAAATGATTTGAATTTTTTTTATCATTTTGATCAGTCCTCGATTTAATTTGATTCTTTGACCGAAATTAGTATAAACTAGTGTATAATATACTATAGTTTTTTGACAAAAACTTGCATTTTGAAAAGTTTTAAAGAATCGAATTTTCAGTTGATTTTTTTTATGGACCTCCATCATAACCTTCCCTCGTAAAATATAAAAATTATCTGAAAAGTTTCGTATTATTTCGAACAGTCCTCGATTTAATTTGATTCTTTGACCGAAATTAGTATAAACTAGTGTATAATATACTATAGTTTTTTGACAAAAACTTGCATTTTGAAAAGTTTTATAGAAGCGAATTTTCAGTTGATTTTTTTTATGGACCTCCATCCTAACCTTCCCTCGTAAAATATAAAAATTATCTGAAAAGTTTCGTATTATTTCGAGTAGTCCTCGATTTAATTTGATTCTTTGACCGAAATTAGTATAAACTAGTGTATAATATAATATAATTTTTTGACAAAAACTTGCATTTTGAAAAGTTTTATAGAAGCGAATTTTCAGATGATTTTTTTTATCGACCTCCATCATAACCTTCCCTCGTAAAATATAAAAATTATCTGAAAAGTTTCGTATCATTTCGAGCAGTCCTCGATTTAATTTGATTCTTTGACCGAAATTAGTATAAACTAGTGTATAATATACTATAATTTTTTGACCGAAACTTGCAATTCGTAAATTTTCATTGAAGCTAATTTACAGATGATTTTTTGCATGGACTTCTATCATAACCTTCCTTTGTAACATATATAAATGATTTGAATAGTTTCGTATCGTTCGGAATAGTCCTCGATTTAATTTGACATTTTTATCGAACCTAGTGTATAATATTCTATAGTTTTTCGATCGAAACATGCATTTCGAAAAGTTTCATAGAACCTAATTTCAGATTATTTTTTGCATGGACTTCCATCATAATCTTCCCTCGTAAAATATAAAAATGATCTGAATTTTTTTTATCATTTTGATCAGTCCTCGATTTAATTTTATTCTTTGACCGAAATTAGTATAAACTAGTGTATAATATACTATAGTTTTTTGACAAAAACTTGCATTTTGAAAAGTTTTATAGAATCGAATTTTCAGTTGATTTTTTTTATGGACCTCCATCATAACCTTCCCTCGTAAAATATAAAAATTATCTGAAAAGTTTCGTATTATTTCGAACAGTCCTCGATTTAATTTGATTCTTTCACCGAAATTAGTATAAACTAGTGTATAATATACTATAATTTTTTGACCGAAACTTGCATTTCGTAAATTTTCATTGATGCTAATTTTCAGATGATTTTTTGCATGGACTTCTATCATAACCTTCCTTTGTAACATATATAAATGATCTGAAAAGTTTCGTATCATTTGGAACATTCCTCGATTTCATTTGACTTTTTTTACCGAAACTAGTGTATAATATACTATGGTTTTTCGACCGAAACTTGCATTTCGAAAAGTTTCATAGAACCTAATTTCAGATTATTTTTTGCATGGACTTCCATCATATTCTTCCCTCGTAAAATATAAAAATGATCTGAAATTTTTTTATCATTTTGATCAGTCCTCGATTTAATTTGAATCTTTGACCGAAATTAGTATAAACTAGTGTATAATATACTATAGTTTTTTGACAAAAACTTGCATTTTGAAAAGTTTTATAGAATCGAATTTTCAGTTGATTTTTTTTATGGACCTCCATCATAACCTTCCCTCGTAAAATATAAAAATTATCTGAAAAGTTTCGTATTATTTCGAACAGTCCTCGATTTAATTTGATTCTTTCACCGAAATTAGTATAAACTAGTGTATAATATACTATAATTTTTTGACCGAAACTTGCATTTCGTAAATTTTCATTGATGCTAATTTTCAGATGATTTTTTGCATGGACTTCTATCATAACCTTCCTTTGTAACATATATAAATGATCTGAAAAGTTTCGTATCATTTGGAACATTCCTCGATTTCATTTGACTTTTTTTACCGAAACTAGTGTATAATATACTATGGTTTTTCGACCGAAACATGCATTTCGAAAAGTTTCATAGAACCTAATTTCAGATTATTTTTTGCATGGACTTCCATCATATTCTTCCCTCGTAAAATATAAAAATGATCTGAAATTTTTTTATCATTTTGATCAGTCCTCGATTTAATTTGAATCTTTGACCGAAATTAGTATAAACTAGTGTATAATATACTATAGTTGTTTTACCAAAACTTGCATTTCGAAAAGTTTTATAGAAGAGAATTTTCAGATGTTTTTTTTATGGACCTCCATCATAACCTTCCCTCGTAACATATAAAAATTATCTGAAAAGTTTCGTATCATTTCGAGCAGTCCTCGATTTAATTTGATTCTTTGACCGAAATTAGTATAAACTAGTGTATAATATACTATAATTTTTTGACCGAAACTTGCAATTCGTAAATTTTCATTGAAGCTAATTTACAGATGATTTTTTGCATGGACTTCTATCATAACCTTCCTTTGTAACATATATAAATGATTTGAATAGTTTCGTATCGTTCGGAATAGTCCTCGATTTAATTTGACATTTTTATCGAACCTAGTGTATAATATTCTATAGTTTTTCGATCGAAACATGCATTTCGAAAAGTTTCATAGAACCTAATTTCAGATTATTTTTTGCATGGACTTCCATCATAATCTTCCCTCGTAAAATATAAAAATGATCTGAATTTTTTTTATCATTTTGATCAGTCCTCGATTTAATTTTATTCTTTGACCGAAATTAGTATAAACTAGTGTATAATATACTATAGTTTTTTGACAAAAACTTGCATTTTGAAAAGTTTTATAGAATCGAATTTTCAGTTGATTTTTTTTATGGACCTCCATCATAACCTTCCCTCGTAAAATATAAAAATTATCTGAAAAGTTTCGTATTATTTCGAACAGTCCTCGATTTAATTTGATTCTTTCACCGAAATTAGTATAAACTAGTGTATAATATACTATAATTTTTTGACCGAAACTTGCATTTCGTAAATTTTCATTGATGCTAATTTTCAGATGATTTTTTGCATGGACTTCTATCATAACCTTCCTTTGTAACATATATAAATGATCTGAAAAGTTTCGTATCATTTGGAACATTCCTCGATTTCATTTGACTTTTTTTACCGAAACTAGTGTATAATATACTATGGTTTTTCGACCGAAACTTGCATTTCGAAAAGTTTCATAGAACCTAATTTCAGATTATTTTTTGCATGGACTTCCATCATATTCTTCCCTCGTAAAATATAAAAATGATCTGAAATTTTTTTATCATTTTGATCAGTCCTCGATTTAATTTGAATCTTTGACCGAAATTAGTATAAACTAGTGTATAATATACTATAGTTTTTTGACAAAAACTTGCATTTTGAAAAGTTTTAATGAATCGAATTTTCAGTTGATTTTTTTTATGGACCTCCATCATAACCTTCCCTCGTAAAATATAAAAATTATCTGAAAAGTTTCGTATTATTTCGAACAGTCCTCGATTTAATTTGATTCTTTGACCGAAATTAGTATAAACTAGTGTATAATATACTATAATTTTTTGACCGAAACTTGCATTTCGTAAATTTTCATTGAAGCTAATTTTCAGATGATTTTTTGCATGGACTTCTATCATAACCTTCCTTTGTAACATATATAAATGATCTGAAAAGTTTCGTATCATTTGGAACATTCCTCGATTTAATTTGACTTTTTTTTACCGAAACTAGTGTATAATATACTATGGTTTTTCGACCGAAACTTGCATTGGAAAAGTTTCATAGAACCTAATTTCAGATTATTTTTTGCATGGACTTCCATCATATTCTTCCATCGTAAAATATAAAAATGATTTGAATTTTTTTTATCATTTTGATCAGTCCTCGATTTAATTATAATCTTTGACCGAAATTAGTATAAACTAGTGTATAATATAATATAGTTTTTTGACAAAAGCTTGCATTTTGAAAAGTTTTATAGAATCGAATTTTCAGTTGATTTTTTTTATGGACCTCCATCATAACCTTCCCTCGTAAAATATAAAAATTATCTTAAAAGTTTCGTATTATTTCGAACAGTCCTCGATTTAATTTGATTCTTTCACCGAAATTAGTATAAACTAGTGTATAATATACTATAATTTTTTGACCGAAACTTGCATTTCGTAAATTTTCATTGAAGCTAATTTTCAGATGATTTTTTGCATGGACTTCTATCATAACCTTCCTTTGTAACATATATAAATGATCTGAAAAGTTTCGTATCATTTGGAACATTCCTCGATTTAATTTGACTTTTTTTACCGAAACTAGTGTATAATATACTATGGTTTTTCGACCGAAACTTGCATTTCGAAAAGTTTCATAGAACCTAATTTCAGATTATTTTTTGCATGGACTTCCATCATATTCTTCCCTCGTAAAATATAAAAATGATTTGAATTTTTTTTATCATTTTGATCAGTCCTCGATTTAATTTGATTCTTTGACCGAAATTAGTATAAACTAGTGTATAATATACTATAGTTTTTTGACAAAAACTTGCATTTTGAAAAGTTTTAAAGAATCGAATTTTCAGTTGATTTTTTTTATGGACCTCCATCATAACCTTCCCTCGTAAAATATAAAAATTATCTGAAAAGTTTCGTATTATTTCGAACAGTCCTCGATTTAATTTGATTCTTTGACCGAAATTAGTATAAACTAGTGTATAATATACTATAGTTTTTTGACAAAAACTTGCATTTTGAAAAGTTTTATAGAAGCGAATTTTCAGTTGATTTTTTTTATGGACCTCCATCCTAACCTTCCCTCGTAAAATATAAAAATTATCTGAAAAGTTTCGTATTATTTCGAGTAGTCCTCGATTTAATTTGATTCTTTGACCGAAATTAGTATAAACTAGTGTATAATATACTATAATTTTTTGACAAAAACTTGCATTTTGAAAAGTTTTATAGAAGCGAATTTTCAGATGATTTTTTTTATCGACCTCCATCATAACCTTCCCTCGTAAAATATAAAAATTATCTGAAAAGTTTCGTATCATTTCGAGCAGTCCTCGATTTAATTTGATTCTTTGACCGAAATTAGTATAAACTAGTGTATAATATACTATAATTTTTTGACCGAAACTTGCAATTCGTAAATTTTCATTGAAGCTAATTTACAGATGATTTTTTGCATGGACTTCTATCATAACCTTCCTTTGTAACATATATAAATGATTTGAATAGTTTCGTATCGTTCGGAATAGTCCTCGATTTAATTTGACATTTTTATCGAACCTAGTGTATAATATTCTATAGTTTTTCGATCGAAACATGCATTTCGAAAAGTTTCATAGAACCTAATTTCAGATTATTTTTTGCATGGACTTCCATCATAATCTTCCCTCGTAAAATATAAAAATGATCTGAATTTTTTTTATCATTTTGATCAGTCCTCGATTTAATTTTATTCTTTGACCGAAATTAGTATAAACTAGTGTATAATATACTATAGTTTTTTGACAAAAACTTGCATTTTGAAAAGTTTTATAGAATCGAATTTTCAGTTGATTTTTTTTATGGACCTCCATCATAACCTTCCCTCGTAAAATATAAAAATTATCTGAAAAGTTTCGTATTATTTCGAACAGTCCTCGATTTAATTTGATTCTTTCACCGAAATTAGTATAAACTAGTGTATAATATACTATAATTTTTTGACCGAAACTTGCATTTCGTAAATTTTCATTGATGCTAATTTTCAGATGATTTTTTGCATGGACTTCTATCATAACCTTCCTTTGTAACATATATAAATGATCTGAAAAGTTTCGTATCATTTGGAACATTCCTCGATTTCATTTGACTTTTTTTACCGAAACTAGTGTATAATATACTATGGTTTTTCGACCGAAACTTGCATTTCGAAAAGTTTCATAGAACCTAATTTCAGATTATTTTTTGCATGGACTTCCATCATATTCTTCCCTCGTAAAATATAAAAATGATCTGAAATTTTTTTATCATTTTGATCAGTCCTCGATTTAATTTGAATCTTTGACCGAAATTAGTATAAACTAGTGTATAATATACTATAGTTTTTTGACAAAAACTTGCATTTTGAAAAGTTTTAAAGAATCGAATTTTCAGTTGATTTTTTTTATGGACCTCCATCATAACCTTCCCTCGTAAAATATAAAAATTATCTGAAAAGTTTCGTATTATTTCGAACAGTCCTCGATTTAATTTGATTCTTTGACCGAAATTAGTATAAACTAGTGTATAATATACTATAATTTTTTGACCGAAACTTGCATTTCGTAAATTTTCATTGAAGCTAATTTTCAGATGATTTTTTGCATGGACTTCTATCATAACCTTCCTTTGTAACATATATAAATGATCTGAAAAGTTTCGTATCATTTGGAACATTCCTCGATTTAATTTGACTTTTTTACCGAAACTAGTGTATAATATACTATGGTTTTTCGACCGAAACTTGCATTGGAAAAGTTTCATAGAACCTAATTTCAGATTATTTTTTGCATGGACTTCCATCATATTCTTCCATCGTAAAATATAAAAATGATTTGAATTTTTTTTATCATTTTGATCAGTCCTCGATTTAATTATAATCTTTGACCGAAATTAGTATAAACTAGTGTATAATATACTATAGTTTTTTGATAAAAGCTTGCATTTTGAAAAGTTTTATAGAATCGAATTTTCAGTTGATTTTTTTTATGGACCTCCATCATAACCTTCCCTCGTAAAATATAAAAATTATCTGAAATGTTTCGTATTATTTCGAACAGTCCTCGATTTAATTTGATTCTTTGACCGAAATTAGTATAAACTAGTGTATAATATACTATAGTTTTTTGACCGAAACTTGCATTTCGTAAATTTTCATTGAAGCTAATTTTCAGATGATTTTTTGCATGGACTTCTATCATAACCTTCCTTTGTAACATATATAAATGATTTGAAAAGTTTCGTATCATTTGGAATAGTCCTCGATTTAATTTGACATTTTTACCGAAACTAGTGTATATTATACTATGGTTTTTCGACCAAAACATGCATTTCGAAAAGTTTCATAGAACCTAATTTCAGATTATTTTTTGCATGGACTTCCATCATAATCTTCCCTCGTAAAATATAAAAATGATCTGAATTTTTTTTATCATTTTGATCAGTCCTCGATTTAATTTGAATCTTTGACCTAAATTAGTATAAACTAGTGTATAATATACTATAGTTGTTTTACCAAAACTTGCATTTCGAAAAGTTTTATAGAAGCGAATTTTCAGATATTTTTTTTATGGACCTCCATCATAACCTTCCCTCGTAACATATAAAAATTATCTGAAAAGTTTCGTATCATTTCGAGCAGTCCTCGATTTAATTTGATTCTTTGACCGAAATTAGTATAAACTAGTGTATGATAAACTATAATTTTTTGACCGAATCTTGCATTTCGTAAATTTTCATTGAAGCTAATTTTCAGATGATTTTTTGCATGGACTTCTATCATAACCTTCCTTTGTAACATATATAAATGATCTGAAAAGTTTCGTATCATTTGGAACATTCCTCGATTTAATTAGACATTTTTTACCGAAACTAGTGTATAATATACTATGGTTTTTCGACCGAAACTTGCATTTCGAAAAGTTTCATAGAACCAAATTTCAGATTATTTTTTGCATGGACTTCCATCATATTCTTCCCTCGTAAAATATAAAAATGATCTGAATTTTTTTTATCATTTTGATAAGTCCTCGATTTAATTTGATTCTTTGACCGAAATTAGTATAAACTAGTGTATAATATACTATAGTTTTTTGACAAAAACTTGCATTTTGAAAAGTTTTAAAGAATCGAATTTTCAGTTGATTTTTTTTATGGACCTCCATCATAACCTTCCCTCGTAAAATATAAAAATTATCTTAAAAGTTTCGTATTATTTCGAACAGTCCTCGATTTAATTTGATTCTTTCACCGAAATTAGTATAAACTAGTGTATAATATACTATAATTTTTTGACCGAAACTTGCATTTCGTAAATTTTCATTGAAGCTAATTTTCAGATGATTTTTTGCATGGACTTCTATCATAACCTTCCTTTGTAACATATATAAATGATCTTAAAAGTTTCGTATCATTTGGAACATTCCTCGATTTAATTTGACTTTTTTTTACCGAAATTAGTGTATAATATATTATGGTTTTTCGACCGAAACTTGCATTGGAAAAGTTTCATAGAACCTAATTTCAGATTATTTTTTGCATGGACTTCCATCATATTCTTCCATCGTAAAATATAAAAATGATTTGAATTTTTTTTATCATTTTGATCAGTCCTCGATTTAATTATAATCTTTGACCGAAATTAGTATAAACTAGTGTATAATATACTATAGTTGTTTTACCAAAACTTGCATTTCGAAAAGTTTTATAGAAGCGAATTTTCAGATGTTTTTTTTATGGACCTCCATCATAACCTTCCCTCGTAACATATAAAAATTATCTGAAAAGTTTCGTATCATTTCGTGCAGTCCTCGATTTAATTTGATTCTTTGACCAAAATTAGTATAAACTAGTGTATGATAAACTATAATTTTTTGACCGAATCTTGCATTTCATAAATTTTCATTGAAGCTAATTTTCAGATGATTTTTTGCATGGACTTCTATCATAACCTTCCTTTGTAACATATATAAATGATCTAAAAAGTTTCGTATCATTTGGAACATTCCTCGATTTAATTAGACATTTTTTACCGAAACTAGTGTATAATATACTATGGTTTTTCGACCGAAACTTGCATTTCGAAAAGTTTCATAGAACCAAATTTCAGATTATTTTTTGCATGGACTTCCATCATATTCTTCCCTCGTAAAATATAAAAATGATCTGAATTTTTTTTATCATTTTGATCAGTCCTCGATTTAATTTGATTCTTTGACCGAAATTACTATAAACTAGTGTATAATATACTATAGTTTTTTGACAAAAGCTTGCATTTTGAAAAGTTTTATAGAATCGAATTTTCAGTTGATTTTTTTTATGGACCTCCATCATAACCTTCCCTCGTAAAATATAAAAATTATCTGAAATGTTTCGTATTATTTCGAACAGTCCTCGATTTAATTTGATTCTTTGACCGAAATTAGTATAAACTAGTGTATAATATACTATAGTTTTTTGACCGAAACTTGCATTTCGTAAATTTTCATTGAAGCTAATTTTCAGATGATTTTTTGCATGGACTTCTATCATAACCTTCCTTTGTAACATATATAAATGATTTGAAAAGTTTCGTATCATTTGGAATAGTCCTCGATTTAATTTGACATTTTTACCGAAACTAGTGTATATTATACTATGGTTTTTCGACCAAAACATGCATTTCGAAAAGTTTCATAGAACCTAATTTCAGATTATTTTTTGCATGGACTTCCATCATAATCTTCCCTCGTAAAATATAAAAATGATCTGAATTTTTTTTATCATTTTGATCAGTCCTCGATTTAATTTGAATCTTTGACCTAAATTAGTATAAACTAGTGTATAATATACTATAGTTGTTTTACCAAAACTTGCATTTCGAAAAGTTTTATAGAAGCGAATTTTCAGATATTTTTTTTATGGACCTCCATCATAACCTTCCCTCGTAACATATAAAAATTATCTGAAAAGTTTCGTATCATTTCGAGCAGTCCTCGATTTAATTTGATTCTTTGACCGAAATTAGTATAAACTAGTGTATGATAAACTATAATTTTTTGACCGAATCTTGCATTTCGTAAATTTTCATTGAAGCTAATTTTCAGATGATTTTTTGCATGGACTTCTATCATAACCTTCCTTTGTAACATATATAAATGATCTGAAAAGTTTCGTATCATTTGGAACATTCCTCGATTTAATTAGACATTTTTTACCGAAACTAGTGTATAATATACTATGGTTTTTCGACCGAAACTTGCATTTCGAAAAGTTTCATAGAACCAAATTTCAGATTATTTTTTGCATGGACTTCCATCATATTCTTCCCTCGTAAAATATAAAAATGATCTGAATTTTTTTTATCATTTTGATAAGTCCTCGATTTAATTTGATTCTTTGACCGAAATTAGTATAAACTAGTGTATAATATACTATAGTTTTTTGACAAAAACTTGCATTTTGAAAAGTTTTAAAGAATCGAATTTTCAGTTGATTTTTTTTATGGACCTCCATCATAACCTTCCCTCGTAAAATATAAAAATTATCTTAAAAGTTTCGTATTATTTCGAACAGTCCTCGATTTAATTTGATTCTTTCACCGAAATTAGTATAAACTAGTGTATAATATACTATAATTTTTTGACCGAAACTTGCATTTCGTAAATTTTCATTGAAGCTAATTTTCAGATGATTTTTTGCATGGACTTCTATCATAACCTTCCTTTGTAACATATATAAATGATCTTAAAAGTTTCGTATCATTTGGAACATTCCTCGATTTAATTTGACTTTTTTTTACCGAAATTAGTGTATAATATATTATGGTTTTTCGACCGAAACTTGCATTGGAAAAGTTTCATAGAACCTAATTTCAGATTATTTTTTGCATGGACTTCCATCATATTCTTCCATCGTAAAATATAAAAATGATTTGAATTTTTTTTATCATTTTGATCAGTCCTCGATTTAATTATAATCTTTGACCGAAATTAGTATAAACTAGTGTATAATATACTATAGTTGTTTTACCAAAACTTGCATTTCGAAAAGTTTTATAGAAGCGAATTTTCAGATGTTTTTTTTATGGACCTCCATCATAACCTTCCCTCGTAACATATAAAAATTATCTGAAAAGTTTCGTATCATTTCGTGCAGTCCTCGATTTAATTTGATTCTTTGACCAAAATTAGTATAAACTAGTGTATGATAAACTATAATTTTTTGACCGAATCTTGCATTTCATAAATTTTCATTGAAGCTAATTTTCAGATGATTTTTTGCATGGACTTCTATCATAACCTTCCTTTGTAACATATATAAATGATCTAAAAAGTTTCGTATCATTTGGAACATTCCTCGATTTAATTAGACATTTTTTACCGAAACTAGTGTATAATATACTATGGTTTTTCGACCGAAACTTGCATTTCGAAAAGTTTCATAGAACCAAATTTCAGATTATTTTTTGCATGGACTTCCATCATATTCTTCCCTCGTAAAATATAAAAATGATCTGAATTTTTTTTATCATTTTGATCAGTCCTCGATTTAATTTGATTCTTTGACCGAAATTACTATAAACTAGTGTATAATATACTATAGTTTTTTGACAAAAGCTTGCATTTTGAAAAGTTTTATAGAATCGAATTTTCAGTTGATTTTTTTTATGGACCTCCATCATAACCTTCCCTCGTAAAATATAAAAATTATCTGAAATGTTTCGTATTATTTCGAACAGTCCTCGATTTAATTTGATTCTTTGACCGAAATTAGTATAAACTAGTGTATAATATACTATAGTTTTTTGACCGAAACTTGCATTTCGTAAATTTTCATTGAAGCTAATTTTCAGATGATTTTTTGCATGGACTTCTATCATAACCTTCCTTTGTAACATATATAAATGATTTGAAAAGTTTCGTATCATTTGGAATAGTCCTCGATTTAATTTGACATTTTTACCGAAACTAGTGTATATTATACTATGGTTTTTCGACCAAAACATGCATTTCGAAAAGTTTCATAGAACCTAATTTCAGATTATTTTTTGCATGGACTTCCATCATAATCTTCCCTCGTAAAATATAAAAATGATCTGAATTTTTTTTATCATTTTGATCAGTCCTCGATTTAATTTGAATCTTTGACCTAAATTAGTATAAACTAGTGTATAATATACTATAGTTGTTTTACCAAAACTTGCATTTCGAAAAGTTTTATAGAAGCGAATTTTCAGATATTTTTTTTATGGACCTCCATCATAACCTTCCCTCGTAACATATAAAAATTATCTGAAAAGTTTCGTATCATTTCGAGCAGTCCTCGATTTAATTTGATTCTTTGACCGAAATTAGTATAAACTAGTGTATGATAAACTATAATTTTTTGACCGAATCTTGCATTTCGTAAATTTTCATTGAAGCTAATTTTCAGATGATTTTTTGCATGGACTTCTATCATAACCTTCCTTTGTAACATATATAAATGATCTGAAAAGTTTCGTATCATTTGGAACATTCCTCGATTTAATTAGACATTTTTTACCGAAACTAGTGTATAATATACTATGGTTTTTCGACCGAAACTTGCATTTCGAAAAGTTTCATAGAACCAAATTTCAGATTATTTTTTGCATGGACTTCCATCATATTCTTCCCTCGTAAAATATAAAAATGATCTGAATTTTTTTTATCATTTTGATAAGTCCTCGATTTAATTTGATTCTTTGACCGAAATTAGTATAAACTAGTGTATAATATACTATAGTTTTTTGACAAAAACTTGCATTTTGAAAAGTTTTAAAGAATCGAATTTTCAGTTGATTTTTTTTATGGACCTCCATCATAACCTTCCCTCGTAAAATATAAAAATTATCTTAAAAGTTTCGTATTATTTCGAACAGTCCTCGATTTAATTTGATTCTTTCACCGAAATTAGTATAAACTAGTGTATAATATACTATAATTTTTTGACCGAAACTTGCATTTCGTAAATTTTCATTGAAGCTAATTTTCAGATGATTTTTTGCATGGACTTCTATCATAACCTTCCTTTGTAACATATATAAATGATCTTAAAAGTTTCGTATCATTTGGAACATTCCTCGATTTAATTTGACTTTTTTTTACCGAAATTAGTGTATAATATATTATGGTTTTTCGACCGAAACTTGCATTGGAAAAGTTTCATAGAACCTAATTTCAGATTATTTTTTGCATGGACTTCCATCATATTCTTCCATCGTAAAATATAAAAATGATTTGAATTTTTTTTATCATTTTGATCAGTCCTCGATTTAATTATAATCTTTGACCGAAATTAGTATAAACTAGTGTATAATATACTATAGTTGTTTTACCAAAACTTGCATTTCGAAAAGTTTTATAGAAGCGAATTTTCAGATGTTTTTTTTATGGACCTCCATCATAACCTTCCCTCGTAACATATAAAAATTATCTGAAAAGTTTCGTATCATTTCGTGCAGTCCTCGATTTAATTTGATTCTTTGACCAAAATTAGTATAAACTAGTGTATGATAAACTATAATTTTTTGACCGAATCTTGCATTTCATAAATTTTCATTGAAGCTAATTTTCAGATGATTTTTTGCATGGACTTCTATCATAACCTTCCTTTGTAACATATATAAATGATCTAAAAAGTTTCGTATCATTTGGAACATTCCTCGATTTAATTAGACATTTTTTACCGAAACTAGTGTATAATATACTATGGTTTTTCGACCGAAACTTGCATTTCGAAAAGTTTCATAGAACCAAATTTCAGATTATTTTTTGCATGGACTTCCATCATATTCTTCCCTCGTAAAATATAAAAATGATCTGAATTTTTTTTATCATTTTGATCAGTCCTCGATTTAATTTGATTCTTTGACCGAAATTACTATAAACTAGTGTATAATATACTATAGTTTTTTGACAAAAGCTTGCATTTTGAAAAGTTTTATAGAATCGAATTTTCAGTTGATTTTTTTTATGGACCTCCATCATAACCTTCCCTCGTAAAATATAAAAATTATCTGAAATGTTTCGTATTATTTCGAACAGTCCTCGATTTAATTTGATTCTTTGACCGAAATTAGTATAAACTAGTGTATAATATACTATAGTTTTTTGACCGAAACTTGCATTTCGTAAATTTTCATTGAAGCTAATTTTCAGATGATTTTTTGCATGGACTTCTATCATAACCTTCCTTTGTAACATATATAAATGATTTGAAAAGTTTCGTATCATTTGGAATAGTCCTCGATTTAATTTGACATTTTTACCGAAACTAGTGTATATTATACTATGGTTTTTCGACCAAAACATGCATTTCGAAAAGTTTCATAGAACCTAATTTCAGATTATTTTTTGCATGGACTTCCATCATAATCTTCCCTCGTAAAATATAAAAATGATCTGAATTTTTTTTATCATTTTGATCAGTCCTCGATTTAATTTGAATCTTTGACCGAAATTAGTATAAACTAGTGTATAATATACTATAGTTGTTTTACCAAAACTTGCATTTCGAAAAGTTTTATCGAAGCGAATTTTCAGATATTTTTTTTATGGACCTCCATCATAACCTTCCCTCGTAACATATAAAAATTATCTGAAAAGTTTCGTATCATTTCGAGCAGTCCTCGATTTAATTTGATTCTTTGACCGAAATTAGTATAAACTAGTGTATGATAAACTATAATTTTTTGACCGAATCTTGCATTTCGTAAATTTTCATTGAAGCTAATTTTCAGATGATTTTTTGCATGGACTTCTATCATAACCTTCCTTTGTAACATATATAAATGATCTGAAAAGTTTCGTATCATTTGGAACATTCCTCGATTTAATTAGACATTTTTTACCGAAACTAGTGTATAATATACTATGGTTTTTCGACCGAAACTTGCATTTCGAAAAGTTTCATAGAACCAAATTTCAGATTATTTTTTGCATGGACTTCCATCATATTCTTCCCTCGTAAAATATAAAAATGATCTGAATTTTTTTTATCATTTTGATCAGTCCTCTATTTAATTTGATTCTTTGACCGAAATTAGTATAAACTAGTGTATAATATACTATAGTTTTTTGACAAAAACTTGCATTTTGAAAAGTTTTATAGAATCGAATTTTCAGTTGATTTTTTTTATGGACCTCCATCATAACCTTCCCTCGTAAAATATAAAAATTATCTGAAAAGTTTCGTATTATTTCGAACAGTCCTCGATTTAATATGATTCTTTGACCGAAATTAGTATAAACTAGTGTATAATATACTATAATTTTTTGACCGAAACTTGCATTTCGTAAATTTTCATTGAAGCTAATTTTCAGATGATTTTTTGCATGGACTTCTATCATAACCTTCCTTTGTAACATATATAAATGATTTGAAAAGTTTCGTATCATTTGGAATAGTCCTCGATTTAATTTGACATTTTTACCGAAACTAGTGTATATTATACTATGGTTTTTCGACCGAAACATGCATTTCGAAAAGTTTCATAGAACCTAATTTCAGATTATTTTTTGCATGGACTTCCATCATAATCTTCCCTCGTAAAATATAAAAATGATCTGAATTTTTTTTATCATTTTGATCAGTCCTCGATTTAATTTGAATCTTTTCACCGAAATTAGTATAAACTAGTGTATAATATACTATAGTTGTTTTACCAAAACTTGCATTTCGAAAAGTTTTATAGAAGCGAATTTTCAGATGTTTTTTATATGGACCTCCATCATAACCTTCCCTCGTAACATATAAAAATTATCTGAAAAGTTTCGTATCATTTTGAGCAGTCCTCGATTTAATTTGATTCTTTGACCGAAATTAGTATAAACTAGTGTATGATAAACTATAATTTTTTGACCGAATCTTGCATTTCGTAAATTTTCATTGAAGCTAATTTTCAGATGATTTTTTGCATGGACTTCTATCATAACCTTCCTTTGTAACATATATAAATGATCTGAAAAGTTTCGTATCATTTGGAACATTCCTCGATTTAATTAGACATTTTTTACCGAAACTAGTGTATAATATACTATGGTTTTTCGACCGAAACTTGCATTTCGAAAAGTTTCATAGAACCAAATTTCAGATTATTTTTTGCATGGACTTCCATCATATTCTTCCCTCGTAAAATATAAAAATGATCTGAATTTTTTTTATCATTTTGATCAGTCCTCGATTTAATTTGATTCTTTGACCGAAATTAGTATAAACTAGTGTATAATATACTATAGTTTTTTGACAAAAACTTGCATTTTGAAAAGTTTTATAGAATCGAATTTTCAGTTGATTTTTTTTATGGACCTCCATCATAACCTTCCCTCGTAAAATATAAAAATTATCTGAAAATTTTCGTATTATTTCGAGCAGTCCTCGATTTAATTTGATTCTTTGACCGAAATTAGTATAAACTAGTGTATAATATACTATAATTTTTTGACCGAAACTTGCATTTCGTAAATTTTCATTGAAGCTAATTTTCAGATGATTTTTTGCATGGACTTCTATCATAACCTTCCTTTGTAACATATATAAATGATTTGAAAAGTTTCGTATCATTTGGAATAGTCCTCGATTTAATTTGACATTTTTACCGAAACTAGTGTATATTATACTATGGTTTTTCGACCGAAACATGCATTTCGAAAAATTTCATAGAACCTAATTTCAGATTATTTTTTGCATGGACTTCCATCATAATCTTCCCTCGTAAAATATAAAAATGATCTGAATTTTTTTTATCATTTTGATCAGTCCTCGATTTAATTTGAATCTTTTCACCAAAATTAGTATAAACTAGTGTATAATATACTATAGTTGTTTTACCAGAACTTGCATTTCGAAAAGTTTTATAGAAGCGAATTTTCAGATGTTTTTTTTATGGACCTCCATCATAACCTTCCCTCGTAACATATAAAAATTATCTGAAAAGTTTCGTATCATTTCGAGCAGTCCTCGATTTAATTTGATTCTTTGACCGAAATTAGTATAAACTAGTGTATGATAAACTATAATTTTTTGACCGAATCTTGCATTTCGTAAATTTTCATTGAAGCTAATTTTCAGATGATTTTTTGCATGGACTTCTATCATAACCTTCCTTTGTAACATATATAAATGATCTGAAAAGTTTCGTATCATTTGGAACATTCCTCGATTTAATTAGACATTTTTTACCGAAACTAGTGTATAATATACTATGGTTTTTCGACCGAAACTTGCATTTCGAAAAGTTTCATAGAACCAAATTTCAGATTATTTTTTGCATGGACTTCCATCATATTCTTCCCTCGTAAAATATAAAAATGATCAGAATTTTTTTTATCATTTTGATCTGTCCTCGATTTAATTTGATTCTTTGACCGAAATTAGTATAAACTAGTGTATAATATACTATAGTTTTTTGACAAAAGCTTGCATTTTGAAAAGTTTTATAGAATCGAATTTTCAGTTGATTTTTTTTATGGACCTCCATCATAACCTTCCCTCGTAAAATATAAAAATTATCTGAAAAGTTTCGTATTATTTCGAACAGTCCTCGATTTAATTTGATTCTTTGACCGAAATTAGTATAAACTAGTGTATAATATACTATAATTTTTTGACCGAAACTTGCATTTCGTAAATTTTCATTGAAGCTAATTTTCAGATGATTTTTTGCATGGACTTCTATCATAACCTTCCTTTGTAACATATATAAATGATTTGAAAAGTTTCGTATCATTTGGAATAGTCCTCGATTTAATTTGACATTTTTACCGAAACTAGTGTATATTATACTATGGTTTTTCGACCGAAACATGCATTTCGAAAAGTTTCATAGAACCTAATTTCAGATTATTTTTTGCATGGACTTCCATCATAATCTTCCCTCGTAAAATATAAAAATGATCTGAATTTTTTTATCATTTTGATCAGTCCTCGATTTAATTTGAATCTTTTCACCGAAATTAGTATAAACTAGTGTATAATATACTATAGTTGTTTTACCAAAACTTGCATTTCGAAAAGTTTTATAGAAGCGAATTTTCTGATGTTTTTTTTATGGACCTCCATCATAACCTTCCCTCGTAACATATAAAAATAATCTGAAAAGTTTCGTATCATTTTGAGCAGTCCTCGATTTAATTTGATTCTTTGACCGAAATTAGTATAAACTAGTGTATGATAAACTATAATTTTTTGACCGAATCTTGCATTTCGTAAATTTTCATTGAAGCTAATTTACAGATGATTTTTTGCATGGACTTCTATCATAACCTTCCTTTGAAACATATATAAATGATTTGAATAGTTTCGTATCGTTTGGAATAGTCCTCGATTTAATTTGACATTTTTACCGAACCTAGTGTATAATATACTATGGTTTTTCGACCGAACCATGCATTTCGAAAAGTTTCATAGAACCTAATTTCAGATTATTTTTTGCATGGACTTCCATCATAATCTTCCCTCGTAAAATATAAAAATGATCTGAAATTTTTTTATCATTTTGATCAGTCCTCGATTTAATTTGATTCTCCGACCGAAATTAGTATAAACTAGTGTATAATATACTATAGTTATTTTACCAAAACTTGCATTTCGAAAAGTTTTATAGAAGCGAATTTTCAGATGTTTTTTTTATGTACCTCCATCATAACCTTCCCTCGTAACATATAAAAATTATCTGAAAAGTTTCGTATCATTTCGAGCAGTCCTCGATTTAATTTTATTCTTTGACCGAAATTAGTATAAACTAGTGTATGATAAACAATAATTTTCTGACCGAATCTTGCATTTCGTAAATTTTCATTGAAGCTAATTTACAGATGTTTTTTTGCATGGACTTCTATCATAACATTACTTTGTAACATATTTAAATGATTTGAAAAGTTTCGTATCATTTGGAATAGTCCTCGATTTAATTTGACATTTTTACCGAAACTAGTGTATAATATACTATGGTTTTTCGACCGAAACATGCATTTCGAAAAGTTTCATAGAACCTAATTTCAGATTATTTTTTGCATGGACTTCCATCATAATCTTCCCTCGTAAAATATAAAAATGATCTGAATTTTTTTTATCATTTTGATCAGTCCTCGATTTAATTTGAATCTTTGACCGAAATTAGTATAAACTAGTGTATAATATACTATAGTTGTTTTACCAAAACTTGCATTTCGAAAAGTTTTATAGAAGCGAATTTTCAGATGTTTTTTTTTATGGACCTCCATCATAACCTTCCCTCGTAACATATAAAAATTATCTGAAAAGTTTTGTATCATTTCGAGCAGTCCTCGATTTAATTTGATTCTTTGACCGAAATTAGTATAAACTAGTGTATGATAAACTATAATTTTTTGACCGAATCTTGCATTTCGTAAATTTTCATTGAAGCTAATTTTCAGATGATTTTTTGCATGGACTTCTATCATAACCTTCCTTTGTAACATATATAAATGATCTGAAAAGTTTCGTATCATTTGGAACATTTCTCGATTTAATTAGACATTTTTTACCGAAACTAGTGTATAATATACTATGGTTTTTCGACCGAAACTTGCATTTCGAAAAGTTTCATAGAACCAAATTTCAGATTATTTTTTGCATGGACTTCCATCATATTCTTCCCTCGTAAAATATAAAAATGATCTGAATTTTTTTTATCAATTTGATCAGTCCTCGATTTAATTTGATTCTTTGACCGAAATTAGTATAAACTAGTGTATAATATACTATAGTTTTTTGACAAAAACTTGCATTTTGAAAAGTTTTATAGAATCGAATTTTCAGTTGATTTTTTTTATGGACCTCCATCATAACCTTCCCTCGTAAAATATAAAAATTATCTGAAACGTTTCGTATTATTTCGAACAGTCCTCGATTTAATTTGATTCTTTGACCGAAATTAGTATAAACTAGTGTATAATATACTATAATTTTTTGACCGAAACTTGCATTTCGTAAATTTTCATTGAAGCTAATTTTCAGATGATTTTTTGCATGGACTTCAATCATAACCTTCCTTTGTAACATATATAAATGATTTGAAAAGTTTCGTATCATTTGGAATAGTCCTCGATTTAATTTGACATTTTTACCGAAACTAGTGTATATTATACTATGGTTTTTCGACCGAAACATGCATTTCGAAAAGTTTCATAGAACCTAATTTCAGATTATTTTTTGCATGGACTTCCATCATAATCTTCCCTCGTAAAATATAAAAATGATCTGAATTTTTTTTATCATTTTGATCAGTCCTCGATTTAATTTGAATCTTTGACCGAAATTAGTATAAACTAGTGTATAATATACTATAGTTGTTTTACCAAAACTTGCATTTCGAAAAGTTTTATAGAAGCGAATTTTCAGATGTTTTTTTTTATGGACCTCCATCATAACCTTCCCTCGTAACATATAAAAATTATCTGAAAAGTTTCGTATCATTTCGAGCAGTCCTCGATTTAATTTGATTCTTTGACCGAAATTAGTATAAACTAGTGTATGATAAACTATAATTTTTTGACCGAATCTTGCATTTCGTAAATTTTCATTGAAGCTAATTTTCAGATGATTTTTTGCATGGACTTCTATCATAACCTTCCTTTGTAACATATATAAATGATCTGAAAAGTTTCGTATCATTTGGAACATTCCTCGATTTAATTAGACATTTTTTACCGAAACTAGTGTATAATATACTATGGTTTGTCGACCGACACTTGCATTTCGAAAAGTTTCATAGAACCAAATTTCAGATTATTTTTTGCATGGACTTCCATCATATTCTTCCCTCGTAAAATATAAAAATGATCTGAATTTTTTTTATCAATTTGATCAGTCCTCGATTTAATTTGATTCTTTGACCGAAATTAGTATAAACTAGTGTATAATATACTATAGTTTTTTGACAAAAACTTGCATTTTGAAAAGTTTTATAGAATCGAATTTTCAGTTGATTTTTTTTATGGACCTCCATCATAACCTTCCCTCGTAAAATATAAAAATTATCTGAAACGTTTCGTATTATTTCGAACAGTCCTCGATTTAATTTGATTCTTTGACCGAAATTAGTATAAACTAGTGTATAATATACTATAATTTTTTGACCGAAACTTGCATTTCGTAAATTTTCATTGAAGCTAATTTTCAGATGATTTTTTGCATGGACTTCAATCATAACCTTCCTTTGTAACATATATAAATGATTTGAAAAGTTTCGTATCATTTGGAATAGTCCTCGATTTAATTTGACATTTTTACCGAAACTAGTGTATATTATACTATGGTTTTTCGACCGAAACATGCATTTCGAAAAGTTTCATAGAACCTAATTTCAGATTATTTTTTGCATGGACTTCCATCATAATCTTCCCTCGTAAAATATAAAAATGATCTGAATTTTTTTTATCATTTTGATCAGTCCTCGATTTAATTTGAATCTTTTCACCGAAATTAGTATAAACTAGTGTATAATATACTATAGTTGTTTTACCAAAACTTGCATTTCGAAAAGTTTTATAGAAGCGAATTTTCAGATGTTTTTTTTATGGACCTCCATCATAACCTTCCCTCGTAACATATAAAAATTATCTGAAAAGTTTCGTATCATTTCGAGCAGTCCTCGATTTAATTTGATTCTTTGACCGAAATTAGTATAAACAAGTGTATGATAAACTATAATTTTTTGACCGAATCTTGCATTTCGTAAATTTTCATTGAAGCTAATTTACAGATGATTTTTTGCAAGAACTTCTATCATAACCTTCCTTTGTAACATATATAAATGATTTGAATAGTTTCGTATCGTTTGGAATAGTCCTCGATTTAATTTGACATTTTAACCGAACCTAGTGTATAATATACTATGGTTTTTCGACCGAACCATGCATTTCGAAAAGTTTCATAGAACCTAATTTCAGATTATTTTTTGCATGGACTTCCATCATAATCTTCCCTTGTAAAATATAAAAATGATCTGAAATTTTTTTATCATTTTGATCAGTCCTTGATTTAATTTGATTCTTCGACCGAAATTAGTATAAACTAGTGTATAATATACTATAGTTGTTTTACCAAAACTTGCATTTCGAAAAGTTTTATAGAAGCGAATTTTCAGATGTTTTTTTTATGTACCTCCATCATAACCTTCCCTCGTAACATATAAAAATTATCTGAAAAGTTTCGTATCATTTCGAGCAGTCCTCGATTTAATTTTATTCTTTGACCAAAATTAGTATAAACTAGTGTATGATAAACAATAATTTTTTGACCGAATCTTGCATTTCGTAAATTTTCATTGAAGCTAATTTACAGATGATTTTTTGCATGGACTTCTATCATAACCTTACTTTGTAACATATTTAAATGATTTGAATAGTTTCGTATCGTTTGGAATAGTCCTCGATTTAATTTGACATTTTTACCGAACCTAGTGTATAATATACTATGGTTTTTCGACCGAAACATGCATTTCGAAAAGCTTCATAGAACCTAATTTCAGATTATTTTTTGCATGGACTTCCATCATAATCTTCCCTCGTAAAATATAAAAATGATCTGAATTTTTTTTATCATTTTGATCAGTCCTCGATTTAATTTGAATCTTTGACCGAAATTAGTATAAACTAGTGTATAATATACTATAGTTGTTTTACCAAAACTTGCATTTCGAAAAGTTTTATAGAAGCGAATTTTCAGATGTTTTTTTTATGGACCTCCATCATAACCTTCCCTCGTAACATATAAAAATTATCTGAAAAGTTTCGTATCATTTCGAGCAGTCCTCGATTTAATTTGATTCTTTGACCGAAATTAGTATAAACTAGTGTATGATAAACTATAATTTTTTGACCGAATCTTGCATTTCGTAAATTTTCATTGAAGCTAATTTTCAGATGATTTTTTGCATGGACTTCTATCATAACCTTCCTTTGTAACATATATAAATGATCTGAAAAGTTTCGTATCATTTGGAACATTCCTCGATTTAATTAGACATTTTTTACCGAAACTAGTGTATAATATACTATGGTTTTTCGACCGAAACTTGCATTTCGAAAAGTTTCATAGAACCAAATTTCAGATTATTTTTTGCATGGACTTCCATCATATTCTTACCTCGTAAAATATAAAAATGATCTGAATTTTTTTATCAATTTGATCAGTCCTCGATTTAATTTGATTCTTTGACCGAAATTAGTATAAACTAGTGTATAATATACTATAGGTTTTTGACAAAAACTTGCATTTTGAAAAGTTTTATAGAATCAAATTTTCAGTTGATTTTTTTTATGGACCTCCATCATAACCTTCCCTCGTAAAATATAAAAATTATCTGAAACGTTTCGTATTATTTCGAACAGTCCTCGATTTAATTTGATTCTTTGACCGAAATTAGTATTAACTAGTGTATAATATACTATAATTTTTTGACCGAAACTTGCATTTCGTAAATTTTCATTGAAGCTAATTTTCAGATGATTTTTTGCATGGACTTCTATCATAACCTTCCTTTGTAACATATATAAATGATTTGAAAAGTTTCGTATCATTTGGAATAGTCCTCGATTTAATTTGACATTTTTACCGAAACTAGTGTATATTATACTATGGTTTTTCGACCGAAACATGCATTTCGAAAAGTTTCATAGAACCTAATTTCAGATTATTTTTTGCATAGACTTCCATCATAATCTTCCCTCGTAAAATATAAAAATGATCTGAATTTTTTTTATCATTTTGATCAGTCCTCGATTTAATTTGAATCTTTTCACCGAAATTAGTATAAACTAGTGTATAATATACTATAGTTGTTTTACCAAAACTTGCATTTCGAAAAGTTTTATAGAAGCGAATTTTCAGATGTTTTTTTTATGGACCTCCATCATAACCTTCCCTCGTAACATATAAAAATTATCTGAAAAGTTTCGTATCATTTCGAGCAGTCCTCGATTTAATTTGATTCTTTGACCGAAATTAGTATAAACAAGTGTATGATAAACTATAATTTTTTGACCGAATCTTGCATTTCGTAAATTTTCATTGAAGCTAATTTACAGATGATTTTTTGCATGGACTTCTATCATAACCTTCCTTTGTAACATATATAAATGATTTGAATAGTTTCGTATCGTTTGGAATAGTCCTCGATTTAATTTGACATTTTTACCGAACCTAGTGTATAATATACTATGGTTTTTCGACCGAACCATGCATTTCGAAAAGTTTCATAGAACCTAATTTCAGATTATTTTTTGCATGGACTTCCATCATAATCTTCCCTTGTAAAATATAAAAATGATCTGAAATTTTTTTATCATTTTGATCAGTCCTTGATTTAATTTGATTCTTCGACCGAAATTAGTATAAACTAGTGTATAATATACTATAGTTGTTTTACCAAAACTTGCATTTCGAAAAGTTTTATAGAAGCGAATTTTCAGATGTTTTTTTTATGTACCTCCATCATAACCTTCCCTCGTAACATATAAAAATTATCTGAAAAGTTTCGTATCATTTCGAGCAGTCCTCGATTTAATTTTATTCTTTGACCGAAATTAGTATAAACTAGTGTATGATAAACAATAATTTTTTGACCGAATCTTGCATTTCGTAAATTTTCATTGAAGCTAATTTACAGATGATTTTTTGCATGGACTTCTATCATAACCTTACTTTGTAACATATTTAAATGATTTGAATAGTTTCGTATCGTTTGGAATAGTCCTCGATTTAATTTGACATTTTTACCGAACCTAGTGTATAATATACTATGGTTTTTCGACCGAAACATGCATTTCGAAAAGCTTCATAGAACCTAATTTCAGATTATTTTTTGCATGGACTTCCATCATAATCTTCCCTCGTAAAATATAAAAATGATCTGAATTTTTTTTATCATTTTGATCAGTCCTCGATTTAATTTGAATCTTTGACCGAAATTAGTATAAACTAGTGTATAATATACTATAGTTGTTTTACCAAAACTTGCATTTCGAAAAGTTTTATAGAAGCGAATTTTCAGATGTTTTTTTTATGGACCTCCATCATAACCTTCCCTCGTAACATATAAAGATTATCTGAAAAGTTTCGTATCATTTCGAGCAGTCCTCGATTTAATTTGATTCTTTGACCGAAATTAGTATAAACTAGTGTATGATAAACTATAATTTTTTGACCGAATCTTGCATTTCGTAAATTTTCATTGAAGCTAATTTACAGATGATTTTTTGCATGGACTTCTATCATAACTTTCCTTTGTAACATATATAAATGATTTGAATAGTTTCGTATCGTTTGGAATAGTCCTCGATTTAATTTGACATTTTTACCGAACCTAGTGTATAATTTACTATGGTTTTTCGACCGAACCATGCATTTCGAAAAGTTTCATAGAACCTAATTTCAGATTATTTTTTGCATGGACTTCCATCATAATCTTCCCTCGTAAAATATAAAAATGATCTGAAATTTTTTTATCATTTTGATCAGTCCTCGATTTAATTTGATTCTTCGACCGAAATTAGTATAAACTAGTGTATAATATACTATAGTTGTTTTACCAAAACTTGCATTTCGAAAAGTTTTATAAAAGCGAATTTTCAGATGTTTTTTTTATGTACCTCCATCATAACCTTCCCTCGTAACATATAAAAATTATCTGAAAAGTTTCGTATCATTTCGAGCAGTCCTCGATTTAATTTGATTCTTTGACCGAAATTAGTATAAACTAGTGTATGATAAACAATAATTTTTTGACCGAATCTTGCATTTCGTAAATTTTCATTGAAGCTAATTTACAGATGATTTTTTGCATGGACTTCTATCATAACCTTACTTTGTAACATATTTAAATGATTTGAATAGTTTCGTATCGTTTGGAATAGTCCTCGATTTAATTTGACATTTTTACCGAACCTAGTGTATAATATACTATGGTTTTTCGACCGAAACATGCATTTCGAAAAGCTTCATAGAACATAATTTCATATTATTTTTTGCATGGACTTCCATCATAATCTTCCCTCGTAAAATATAAAAATGATCTGAATTTTTTTTATCATTTTGATCAGTCCTCGATTTAATTTGATTCTTCGACCGAAATTAGTATAAACTAGTGTATAATATACTATAGTTGTTTTACCAAAACTTGCATTTCGAAAAGTTTTATAGAAGCGAATTTTCAGATGTTTTTTTTATGGACCTCCATCATAACCTTCCCTCGTAACATATAAAAATTATCTGAAAAGTTTCGTATCATTTCGAGCAGTCCTCGATTTAATTTGATTCTTTGACCGAAATTAGTATAAACTAGTGTATGATAAACTATAATTTTTTGACCGAATCTTGCATTTCGTAAATTTTCATTGAAGCTAATTTTCAGATGATTTTTTGCATGGACTTCTATCATAACCTTCCTTTGTAACATATATAAATGATCTGAAAAGTTTCGTATCGTTTGGAACATTCCTCGATTTAATTAGACATTTTTTACCGAAACTAGTGTATAATATACTATGGTTTTTCGACCGAAACTTGCATTTCGAAAAGTTTCATAGAACCAAATTTCAGATTATTTTTTGCATGGACTTCCATCATATTCTTCCCTCGTAAAATATAAAAATGATCTGAATTTTTTTTATCAATTTGATCAGTCCTCGATTTAATTTGATTCTTTGACCGAAATTAGTATAAACTAGTGTATAATATACTATAGGTTTTTGACAAAAACTTGCATTTTGAAAAGTTTTATAGAATCAAATTTTCAGTTGATTTTTTTTATGGACCTCCATCATAACCTTCCCTCGTAAAATATAAAAATTATCTGAAACGTTTCGTATTATTTCGAACAGTCCTCGATTTAATTTGATTCTTTGACCGAAATTAGTATAAACTAGTGTATAATATACTATAATTTTTTGACCGAAACTTGCATTTCGTAAATTTTCATTGAAGCTAATTTTCAGATGATTTTTTGCATGGACTTCTATCATAACCTTCCTTTGTAACATATATAAATGATTTGAAAAGTTTCGTATCATTTGGAATAGTCCTCGATTTAATTTGACATTTTTACCGAAACTAGTGTATATTATACTATGGTTTTTCGACCGAAACATGCATTTCGAAAAGTTTCATAGAACCTAATTTCAGATTATTTTTTGCATAGACTTCCATCATAATCTTCCCTCGTAAAATATAAAAATGATCTGAATTTTTTTTATCATTTTGATCAGTCCTCGATTTAATTTGAATCTTTTCACCGAAATTAGTATAAACTAGTGTATAATATACTATAGTTGTTTTACCAAAACTTGCATTTCGAAAAGTTTTATAGAAGCGAATTTTCAGATGTTTTTTTTATGGACCTCCATCATAACTTTCCCTCGTAACATATAAAGATTATCTGAAAAGTTTCGTATCATTTCGAGCAGTCCTCGATTTAATTTGATTCTTTGACCGAAATTAGTATAAACTAGTGTATGATAAACTATAATTTTTTGACCGAATCTTGCATTTCGTAAATTTTCATTGAAGCTAATTTACAGATGATTTTTTGCATGGACTTCTATCATAACCTTCCTTTGTAACATATATAAATGATTTGAATAGTTTCGTATCGTTTGGAATAGTCCTCGATTTAATTTGACATTTTTACCGAACCTAGTGTATAATATACTATGGTTTTTCGACCGAACCATGCATTTCGAAAAGTTTCATAGAACCTAATTTCAGATTATTTTTTGCATGGACTTCCATCATAATCTTCCCTCGTAAAATATAAAAATGATCTGAAATTTTTTTATCATTTTGATCAGTCCTCGATTTAATTTGATTCTTCGACCGAAATTAGTATAAACTAGTGTATAATATACTATAGTTGTTTTACCAAAACTTGCATTTCGAAAAGTTTTATAAAAGCGAATTTTCAGATGTTTTTTTTATGTACCTCCATCATAACCTTCCCTCGTAACATATAAAAATTATCTGAAAAGTTTCGTATCATTTCGAGCAGTCCTCGATTTAATTTGATTCTTTGACCGAAATTAGTATAAACTAGTGTATGATAAACTATAATTTTTTGACCGAATCTTGCATTTCGTAAATTTTCATTGAAGCTAATTTACAGATGATTTTTTCCATGGACTTCTATCATAACCTTCCTTTGTAACATATATAAATGATTTGAATAGTTTCGTATCGTTTGGAATAGTCCTCGATTTAATTTGACATTTTTACCGAACCTAGTGTATAATATACTATGGTTTTTCGACCGAACCATGCATTTCGAAAAGTTTCATAGAACCTAATTTCAGATTATTTTTTGCATGGACTTCCATCATAATCTTCCCTCGTAAAATATAAAAATGATCTGAAATTTTTTTATCATTTTGATCAGTCCTCGATTTAATTTGATTCTTCGACCGAAATTAGTATAAACTAGTGTATAATATACTATAGTTGTTTTACCAAAACTTGCATTTCGAAAAGTTTTATAAAAGCGAATTTTCAGATGTTTTTTTTATGTACCTCCATCATAACCTTCCCTCGTAACATATAAAAATTATCTGAAAAGTTTCGTATCATTTCGAGCAGTCCTCGATTTAATTTTATTCTTTGACCGAAATTAGTATAAACTAGTGTATGATAAACAATAATTTTTTGACTGAATCTTGCATTTCGTAAATTTTCATTGAAGCTAATTTACAGATGATTTTTTGCATGGACTTTTATCATAACCTTACTTTGTAACATATTTAAATGATTTGAATAGTTTCGTATCGTTTGGAATAGTCCTCGATTTAATTTGACATTTTTACCGAACCTAGTGTATAATATACTATGGTTTTTCGACCGAAACATGCATTTCAAAAAGCTTCATAGAACCTAATTTCAGATTATTTTTTGCATGGACTTCCATCATAATCTTCCCTCGTAAAATATAAAAATGATCTGAATTTTTTTTATCATTTTGATCAGTCCTCGATTTAATTTGAATCTTTGACCGAAATTAGTATAAACTAGTGTATAATATACTATAGTTGTTTTACCAAAACTTGCATTTCGAAAAGTTTTATAGAAGCGAATTTTCAGATGTTTTTTTATGGACCTCCATCATAACCTTCCCTCGTAACATATAAAAATTATCTGAAAAGTTTCTTATCATTTCGAGCAGTCCTCGATTTAATTTGATTCTTTGACCGAAATTAGTATAAACTAGTGTATGATAAACTATAATTTTTTGACCGAATCTTGCATTTCGTAAATTTTCATTGAAGCTAATTTTCAGATGATTTTTTGCATGGACTTCTATCATAACCTTCCTTTGTAACATATATAAATGATCTGAAAAGTTTCGTATCATTTGGAACATTCCTCGATTTAATTAGACATTTTTTACCGAAACTAGTGTATAATATACTATGGTTTTTCGACCGAAACTTGCATTTCGAAAAGTTTCATAGAACCAAATTTCAGATTATTTTTTGCATGGACTTCCATCATATTCTTCCCTCGTAAAATATAAAAATGATCTGAATTTTTTTTATCAATTTGATCAGTCCTCGATTTAATTTGATTCTTTGACCGAAATTAGTATAAACTAGTGTATAATATACTATAGTTTTTTGACAAAAACTTGCATTTTGAAAAGTTTTATAGAATCGAATTTTCAGTTGATTTTTTTTATGGACCTCCATCATAACCTTCCCTCGTAAAATATAAAAATTATCTGAAACGTTTCGTATTATTTCGAACAGTCCTCGATTTAATTTGATTCTTTGACCGAAATTAGTATAAACTAGTGTATAATATACTATAATTTTTTGACCGAAACTTGCATTTCGTAAATTTTCATTGAAGCTAATTTTCAGATGATTTTTTGCATGGACTTCTATCATAACCTTCCTTTGTAACATATATAAATTATTTGAAAAGTTTCGTATCATTTGGAATAGTCCTCGATTTAATTTGACATTTTTACCGAAACTAGTGTATATTATACTATGGTTTTTCGACCGAAACATGCATTTCGAAAAGTTTCATAGAACCTAATTTCAGATTATTTTTTGCATGGACTTCCATCATAATCTTCCCTCGTAAAATATAAAAATGATCTGAATTTTTTTTATCATTTTGATCAGTCCTCGATTTAATTTGAATCTTTTCACCGAAATTAGTATAAACTAGTGTATAATATACTATAGTTGTTTTACCAAAACTTGCATTTCGAAAAGTTTTATAGAAGCGAATTTTCAGATGTTTTTTTTATGGACCTCCATCATAACTTTCCCTCGTAACATATAAAAATTATCTGAAAAGTTTCGTATCATTTCGAGCAGTCCTCGATTTAATTTGATTCTTTGACCGAAATTAGTATAAACTAGTGTATGATAAACTATAATTTTTTGACCGAATCTTGCATTTCATAAATTTTCATTGAAGCTAATTTACAGATGATTTTTTGCATGGACTTCTATCATAACCTTCCTTTGTAACATATATAAATGATTTGAATAGTTTCGTATCGTTTGGAATAGTCCTCGATTTAATTTGACATTTTTACCGAACCTAGTGTATAATATACTATGGTTTTTCGACCGAACCATGCATTTCGAAAAGTTTCATAGAACCTAATTTCAGATTATTTTTTGCATGGACTTCCATCATAATCTTCCCTCGTAAAATATAAAAATGATCTGAAATTTTTTTATCATTTTGATCAGTCCTCGATTTAATTTGATTCTTCGACCGAAATTAGTATAAACTAGTGTATAATATACTATAGTTGTTTTACCAAAACTTGCATTTCGAAAAGTTTTATAGAAGCGAATTTTCAGATGTTTTTTTTATGTACCTCCATCATAACCTTCCCTCGTAACATATAAAAATTATCTGAAAAGTTTCGTATCATTTCGAGCAGTCCTCGATTTAATTTTATTCTTTGACCGAAATTAGTATAAACTAGTGTATGATAAACAATAATTTTTTGACCGAATCATGCATTTCGTAAATTTTCATTGAAGCTAATTTACAGATGATTTTTTGCATGGACTTCTATCATAACCTTACTTTGTAACATATTTAAATGATTTGAATAGTTTCGTATCGTTTGGAATAGTCCTCGATTTAATTTGACATTTTTACCGAACCTAGTGTATAATATACTATGGTTTTTCGACCGAAACATGCATTTCGAAAAGCTTCATAGAACCTAATTTCAGATTATTTTTTGCATGGACTTCCATCATAATCTTCCCTCGTAAAATATAAAAATGATCTGAATTTTTTTTATCATTTTGATCAGTCCTCGATTTAATTTGATTCTTTGACCGAAATTAGTATAAACTAGTGTATAATATACTATAGTTTTTTGACAAAAACTTGCATTTTGAAAAGTTTTATAGAATCGAATTTTCAGTTGATTTTTTTTATGGACCTCCATCATAACCTTCCCTCGTAAAATATAAAAATTATCTGAAAAGTTTCGTATTATTTCGAACAGTCCTCGATTTAATTTGATTCTTTGACCGAAATTAGTATAAACTAGTGTATAATATACTATAATTTTTTGACCGAAACATGCATTTCGTAAATTTTCATTGAAGCTAATTTTCAGATGATTTTTTGCATGGACTTCTATCATAACCTTCCTTTGTAACATATATAAATGATCTGAAAAGTTCTGTATCATTTGGAACATTCCTCGATTTAATTTGACTTTTTTTACCTAAACTAGTGTATAATATACTATGGTTTTTCGACCGAAACATGCATTTCGAAAAGTTTCATAGAACCTAATTTCAGATTATTTTTTGCATGGACTTCCATCATTATCTTCCCTCGTAAAATATAAAAATGATCTGAAATTGTTTTATCATTTTGATCAGTCCTCGATTTAATTTGATTCTTTGACCGAAATTAGTATAAACTAGTGTATAATATACTATAGTTTTTTGACAAAAACTTGCATTTTGAAAAGTTTTAAAGAATCGAATTTTCAGTTGATTTTTTTTATGGACCTCCATCATAACCTTCCCTCGTAAAATATAAAAATTATCTGAAACGTTTCGTATTATTTCGAACAGTCCTCGATTTAATTTGATTCTTTGACCGAAATTAGTATAAACTAGTGTATAATATACTATAATTTTTTGACCGAAACTTGCATTTCGTAAATTTTCATTGAAGCTAATTTTCAGATGATTTTTTGCATGGACTTCTATCATAACCTTCCTTTGTAACATATATAAATGATCTGAAAAGTTTCGTATCATTTGGAATAGTCCTCGATTTAATTTGACATTTTTGCCGAAACTAGTGTATATTATACTATGGTTTTTCGACCGAAACATGCATTTCGAAAAGTTTCATAGAACCTAATTTCAGATTATTTTTTGCATGGACTTCCATCATAATCTTCCCTCGTAAAATATAAAAATGATCTGAATTTTTTTTATCATTTTGATCAGTCCTCGATTTAATTTGAATCTTTTCACCGAAATTAGTATAAACTAGTGTATAATATACTATAGTTGTTTTACCAAAACTTGCATTTCGAAAAGTTTTATAGAAGCGAATTTTCAGATGTTTTTTTTATGGACCTCCATCATAACTTTCCCTCGTAACATATAAAAATTATCTGAAAAGTTTCGTATCATTTCGAGCAGTCCTCGATTTAATTTGATTCTTTGACCGAAATTAGTATAAACTAGTGTATGATAAACTATAATTTTTTGACCGAATCTTGCATTTCATAAATTTTCATTGAAGCTAATTTACAGATGATTTTTTGCATGGACTTCTATCATAACCTTCCTTTGTAACATATATAAATGATTTGAATAGTTTCGTATCGTTTGGAATAGTCCTCGATTTAATTTGACATTTTTACCGAACCTAGTGTATAATATACTATGGTTTTTCGACCGAACCATGCATTTCGAAAAGTTTCATAGAACCTAATTTCAGATTATTTTTTGCATGGACTTCCATCATAATCTTCCCTCGTAAAATATAAAAATGATCTGAAATTTTTTTATCATTTTGATCAGTCCTCGATTTAATTTGATTCTTCGACCGAAATTAGTATAAACTAGTGTATAATATACTATAGTTGTTTTACCAAAACTTGCATTTCGAAAAGTTTTATAGAAGCGAATTTTCAGATGTTTTTTTTATGTACCTCCATCATAACCTTCCCTCGTAACATATAAAAATTATCTGAAAAGTTTCGTATCATTTCGAGCAGTCCTCGATTTAATTTTATTCTTTGACCGAAATTAGTATAAACTAGTGTATGATAAACAATAATTTTTTGACCGAATCATGCATTTCGTAAATTTTCATTGAAGCTAATTTACAGATGATTTTTTGCATGGACTTCTATCATAACCTTACTTTGTAACATATTTAAATGATTTGAATAGTTTCGTATCGTTTGGAATAGTCCTCGATTTAATTTGACATTTTTACCGAACCTAGTGTATAATATACTATGGTTTTTCGACCGAAACATGCATTTCGAAAAGCTTCATAGAACCTAATTTCAGATTATTTTTTGCATGGACTTCCATCATAATCTTCCCTCGTAAAATATAAAAATGATCTGAATTTTTTTTATCATTTTGATCAGTCCTCGATTTAATTTGATTCTTTGACCGAAATTAGTATAAACTAGTGTATAATATACTATAGTTTTTTGACAAAAACTTGCATTTTGAAAAGTTTTATAGAATCGAATTTTCAGTTGATTTTTTTTATGGACCTCCATCATAACCTTCCCTCGTAAAATATAAAAATTATCTGAAAAGTTTCGTATTATTTCGAACAGTCCTCGATTTAATTTGATTCTTTGACCGAAATTAGTATAAACTAGTGTATAATATACTATAATTTTTTGACCGAAACATGCATTTCGTAAATTTTCATTGAAGCTAATTTTCAGATGATTTTTTGCATGGACTTCTATCATAACCTTCCTTTGTAACATATATAAATGATCTGAAAAGTTCTGTATCATTTGGAACATTCCTCGATTTAATTTGACTTTTTTTACCTAAACTAGTGTATAATATACTATGGTTTTTCGACCGAAACATGCATTTCGAAAAGTTTCATAGAACCTAATTTCAGATTATTTTTTGCATGGACTTCCATCATTATCTTCCCTCGTAAAATATAAAAATGATCTGAAATTGTTTTATCATTTTGATCAGTCCTCGATTTAATTTGATTCTTTGACCGAAATTAGTATAAACTAGTGTATAATATACTATAGTTTTTTGACAAAAACTTGCATTTTGAAAAGTTTTAAAGAATCGAATTTTCAGTTGATTTTTTTTATGGACCTCCATCATAACCTTCCCTCGTAAAATATAAAAATTATCTGAAACGTTTCGTATTATTTCGAACAGTCCTCGATTTAATTTGATTCTTTGACCGAAATTAGTATAAACTAGTGTATAATATACTATAATTTTTTGACCGAAACTTGCATTTCGTAAATTTTCATTGAAGCTAATTTTCAGATGATTTTTTGCATGGACTTCTATCATAACCTTCCTTTGTAACATATATAAATGATCTGAAAAGTTTCGTATCATTTGGAATAGTCCTCGATTTAATTTGACATTTTTGCCGAAACTAGTGTATATTATACTATGGTTTTTCGACCGAAACATGCATTTCGAAAAGTTTCATAGAACCTAATTTCAGATTATTTTTTGCATGGACTTCCATCATAATCTTCCCTCGTAAAATATAAAAATGATCTGAATTTTTTTTATCATTTTGATCAGTCCTCGATTTAATTTGAATCTTTTCACCGAAATTAGTATAAACTAGTGTATAATATACTATAGTTGTTTTACCAAAACTTGCATTTCGAAAAGTTTTATAGAAGCGAATTTTCAGATGTTTTTTTTATGGACCTCCATCATAACTTTCCCTCGTAACATATAAAAATTATCTGAAAAGTTTCGTATCATTTCGAGCAGTCCTCGATTTAATTTGATTCTTTGACCGAAATTAGTATAAACTAGTGTATGATAAACTATAATTTTTTGACCGAATCTTGCATTTCATAAATTTTCATTGAAGCTAATTTACAGATGATTTTTTGCATGGACTTCTATCATAACCTTCCTTTGTAACATATATAAATGATTTGAATAGTTTCGTATCGTTTGGAATAGTCCTCGATTTAATTTGACATTTTTACCGAACCTAGTGTATAATATACTATGGTTTTTCGACCGAACCATGCATTTCGAAAAGTTTCATAGAACCTAATTTCAGATTATTTTTTGCATGGACTTCCATCATAATCTTCCCTCGTAAAATATAAAAATGATCTGAAATTTTTTTATCATTTTGATCAGTCCTCGATTTAATTTGATTCTTCGACCGAAATTAGTATAAACTAGTGTATAATATACTATAGTTGTTTTACCAAAACTTGCATTTCGAAAAGTTTTATAGAAGCGAATTTTCAGATGTTTTTTTTATGTACCTCCATCATAACCTTCCCTCGTAACATATAAAAATTATCTGAAAAGTTTCGTATCATTTCGAGCAGTCCTCGATTTAATTTTATTCTTTGACCGAAATTAGTATAAACTAGTGTATGATAAACAATAATTTTTTGACCGAATCATGCATTTCGTAAATTTTCATTGAAGCTAATTTACAGATGATTTTTTGCATGGACTTCTATCATAACCTTACTTTGTAACATATTTAAATGATTTGAATAGTTTCGTATCGTTTGGAATAGTCCTCGATTTAATTTGACATTTTTACCGAACCTAGTGTATAATATACTATGGTTTTTCGACCGAAACATGCATTTCGAAAAGCTTCATAGAACCTAATTTCAGATTATTTTTTGCATGGACTTCCATCATAATCTTCCCTCGTAAAATATAAAAATGATCTGAATTTTTTTTATCATTTTGATCAGTCCTCGATTTAATTTGATTCTTTGACCGAAATTAGTATAAACTAGTGTATAATATACTATAGTTTTTTGACAAAAACTTGCATTTTGAAAAGTTTTATAGAATCGAATTTTCAGTTGATTTTTTTTATGGACCTCCATCATAACCTTCCCTCGTAAAATATAAAAATTATCTGAAAAGTTTCGTATTATTTCGAACAGTCCTCGATTTAATTTGATTCTTTGACCGAAATTAGTATAAACTAGTGTATAATATACTATAATTTTTTGACCGAAACATGCATTTCGTAAATTTTCATTGAAGCTAATTTTCAGATGATTTTTTGCATGGACTTCTATCATAACCTTCCTTTGTAACATATATAAATGATCTGAAAAGTTCTGTATCATTTGGAACATTCCTCGATTTAATTTGACTTTTTTTACCTAAACTAGTGTATAATATACTATGGTTTTTCGACCGAAACATGCATTTCGAAAAGTTTCATAGAACCTAATTTCAGATTATTTTTTGCATGGACTTCCATCATTATCTTCCCTCGTAAAATATAAAAATGATCTGAAATTGTTTTATCATTTTGATCAGTCCTCGATTTAATTTGATTCTTTGACCGAAATTAGTATAAACTAGTGTATAATATACTATAGTTTTTTGACAAAAACTTGCATTTTGAAAAGTTTTAAAGAATCGAATTTTCAGTTGATTTTTTTTATGGACCTCCATCATAACCTTCCCTCGTAAAATATAAAAATTATCTGAAACGTTTCGTATTATTTCGAACAGTCCTCGATTTAATTTGATTCTTTGACCGAAATTAGTATAAACTAGTGTATAATATACTATAATTTTTTGACCGAAACTTGCATTTCGTAAATTTTCATTGAAGCTAATTTTCAGATGATTTTTTGCATGGACTTCTATCATAACCTTCCTTTGTAACATATATAAATGATCTGAAAAGTTTCGTATCATTTGGAATAGTCCTCGATTTAATTTGACATTTTTGCCGAAACTAGTGTATATTATACTATGGTTTTTCGACCGAAACATGCATTTCGAAAAGTTTCATAGAACCTAATTTCAGATTATTTTTTGCATGGACTTCCATCATAATCTTCCCTCGTAAAATATAAAAATGATCTGAATTTTTTTTATCATTTTGATCAGTCCTCGATTTAATTTGAATCTTTTCACCGAAATTAGTATAAACTAGTGTATAATATACTATAGTTGTTTTACCAAAACTTGCATTTCGAAAAGTTTTATAGAAGCGAATTTTCAGATGTTTTTTTTATGGACCTCCATCATAACTTTCCCTCGTAACATATAAAAATTATCTGAAAAGTTTCGTATCATTTCGAGCAGTCCTCGATTTAATTTGATTCTTTGACCGAAATTAGTATAAACTAGTGTATGATAAACTATAATTTTTTGACCGAATCTTGCATTTCATAAATTTTCATTGAAGCTAATTTACAGATGATTTTTTGCATGGACTTCTATCATAACCTTCCTTTGTAACATATATAAATGATTTGAATAGTTTCGTATCGTTTGGAATAGTCCTCGATTTAATTTGACATTTTTACCGAACCTAGTGTATAATATACTATGGTTTTTCGACCGAACCATGCATTTCGAAAAGTTTCATAGAACCTAATTTCAGATTATTTTTTGCATGGACTTCCATCATAATCTTCCCTCGTAAAATATAAAAATGATCTGAAATTTTTTTATCATTTTGATCAGTCCTCGATTTAATTTGATTCTTCGACCGAAATTAGTATAAACTAGTGTATAATATACTATAGTTGTTTTACCAAAACTTGCATTTCGAAAAGTTTTATAGAAGCGAATTTTCAGATGTTTTTTTTATGTACCTCCATCATAACCTTCCCTCGTAACATATAAAAATTATCTGAAAAGTTTCGTATCATTTCGAGCAGTCCTCGATTTAATTTTATTCTTTGACCGAAATTAGTATAAACTAGTGTATGATAAACAATAATTTTTTGACCGAATCATGCATTTCGTAAATTTTCATTGAAGTTAATTTACAGATGATTTTTTGCATGGACTTCTATCATAACCTTACTTTGTAACATATTTAAATGATTTGAATAGTTTCGTATCGTTTGGAATAGTCCTCGATTTAATTTGACATTTTTACCGAACCTAGTGTATAATATACTATGGTTTTTCGACCGAAACATGCATTTCGAAAAGCTTCATAGAACCTAATTTCAGATTATTTTTTGCATGGACTTCCATCATAATCTTCCCTCGTAAAATATAAAAATGATCTGAATTTTTTTTATCATTTTGATCAGTCCTCGATTTAATTTGATTCTTTGACCGAAATTAGTATAAACTAGTGTATAATATACTATAGTTTTTTGACAAAAACTTGCATTTTGAAAAGTTTTATAGAATCGAATTTTCAGTTGATTTTTTTTATGGACCTCCATCATAACCTTCCCTCGTAAAATATAAAAATTATCTGAAAAGTTTCGTATTATTTCGAACAGTCCTCGATTTAATTTGATTCTTTGACCGAAATTAGTATAAACTAGTGTATAATATACTATAATTTTTTGACCGAAACATGCATTTCGTAAATTTTCATTGAAGCTAATTTTCAGATGATTTTTTGCATGGACTTCTATCATAACCTTCCTTTGTAACATATATAAATGATCTGAAAAGTTCTGTATCATTTGGAACATTCCTCGATTTAATTTGACTTTTTTTACCTAAACTAGTGTATAATATACTATGGTTTTTCGACCGAAACATGCATTTCGAAAAGTTTCATAGAACCTAATTTCAGATTATTTTTTGCATGGACTTCCATCATTATCTTCCCTCGTAAAATATAAAAATGATCTGAAATTGTTTTATCATTTTGATCAGTCCTCGATTTAATTTGATTCTTTGACCGAAATTAGTATAAACTAGTGTATAATATACTATAGTTTTTTGACAAAAACTTGCATTTTGAAAAGTTTTAAAGAATCGAATTTTCAGTTGATTTTTTTTATGGACCTCCATCATAACCTTCCCTCGTAAAATATAAAAATTATCTGAAACGTTTCGTATTATTTCGAACAGTCCTCGATTTAATTTGATTCTTTGACCGAAATTAGTATAAACTAGTGTATAATATACTATAATTTTTTGACCGAAACTTGCATTTCGTAAATTTTCATTGAAGCTAATTTTCAGATGATTTTTTGCATGGACTTCTATCATAACCTTCCTTTGTAACATATATAAATGATCTGAAAAGTTTCGTATCATTTGGAATAGTCCTCGATTTAATTTGACATTTTTGCCGAAACTAGTGTATATTATACTATGGTTTTTCGACCGAAACATGCATTTCGAAAAGTTTCATAGAACCTAATTTCAGATTATTTTTTGCATGGACTTCCATCATAATCTTCCCTCGTAAAATATAAAAATGATCTGAATTTTTTTTATCATTTTGATCAGTCCTCGATTTAATTTGAATCTTTTCACCGAAATTAGTATAAACTAGTGTATAATATACTATAGTTGTTTTACCAAAACTTGCATTTCGAAAAGTTTTATAGAAGCGAATTTTCAGATGTTTTTTTTATGGACCTCCATCATAACTTTCCCTCGTAACATATAAAAATTATCTGAAAAGTTTCGTATCATTTCGAGCAGTCCTCGATTTAATTTGATTCTTTGACCGAAATTAGTATAAACTAGTGTATGATAAACTATAATTTTTTGACCGAATCTTGCATTTCATAAATTTTCATTGAAGCTAATTTACAGATGATTTTTTGCATGGACTTCTATCATAACCTTCCTTTGTAACATATATAAATGATTTGAATAGTTTCGTATCGTTTGGAATAGTCCTCGATTTAATTTGACATTTTTACCGAACCTAGTGTATAATATACTATGGTTTTTCGACCGAACCATGCATTTCGAAAAGTTTCATAGAACCTAATTTCAGATTATTTTTTGCATGGACTTCCATCATAATCTTCCCTCGTAAAATATAAAAATGATCTGAAATTTTTTTATCATTTTGATCAGTCCTCGATTTAATTTGATTCTTCGACCGAAATTAGTATAAACTAGTGTATAATATACTATAGTTGTTTTACCAAAACTTGCATTTCGAAAAGTTTTATAGAAGCGAATTTTCAGATGTTTTTTTTATGTACCTCCATCATAACCTTCCCTCGTAACATATAAAAATTATCTGAAAAGTTTCGTATCATTTCGAGCAGTCCTCGATTTAATTTTATTCTTTGACCGAAATTAGTATAAACTAGTGTATGATAAACAATAATTTTTTGACCGAATCATGCATTTCGTAAATTTTCATTGAAGCTAATTTACAGATGATTTTTTGCATGGACTTCTATCATAACCTTACTTTGTAACATATTTAAATGATTTGAATAGTTTCGTATCGTTTGGAATAGTCCTCGATTTAATTTGACATTTTTACCGAACCTAGTGTATAATATACTATGGTTTTTCGACCGAAACATGCATTTCGAAAAGCTTCATAGAACCTAATTTCAGATTATTTTTTGCATGGACTTCCATCATAATCTTCCCTCGTAAAATATAAAAATGATCTGAATTTTTTTTATCATTTTGATCAGTCCTCGATTTAATTTGATTCTTTGACCGAAATTAGTATAAACTAGTGTATAATATACTATAGTTTTTTGACAAAAACTTGCATTTTGAAAAGTTTTATAGAATCGAATTTTCAGTTGATTTTTTTTATGGACCTCCATCATAACCTTCCCTCGTAAAATATAAAAATTATCTGAAAAGTTTCGTATTATTTCGAACAGTCCTCGATTTAATTTGATTCTTTGACCGAAATTAGTATAAACTAGTGTATAATATACTATAATTTTTTGACCGAAACATGCATTTCGTAAATTTTCATTGAAGCTAATTTTCAGATGATTTTTTGCATGGACTTCTATCATAACCTTCCTTTGTAACATATATAAATGATCTGAAAAGTTCTGTATCATTTGGAACATTCCTCGATTTAATTTGACTTTTTTTACCTAAACTAGTGTATAATATACTATGGTTTTTCGACCGAAACATGCATTTCGAAAAGTTTCATAGAACCTAATTTCAGATTATTTTTTGCATGGACTTCCATCATTATCTTCCCTCGTAAAATATAAAAATGATCTGAAATTGTTTTATCATTTTGATCAGTCCTCGATTTAATTTGATTCTTTGACCGAAATTAGTATAAACTAGTGTATAATATACTATAGTTTTTTGACAAAAACTTGCATTTTGAAAAGTTTTAAAGAATCGAATTTTCAGTTGATTTTTTTTATGGACCTCCATCATAACCTTCCCTCGTAAAATATAAAAATTATCTGAAACGTTTCGTATTATTTCGAACAGTCCTCGATTTAATTTGATTCTTTGACCGAAATTAGTATAAACTAGTGTATAATATACTATAATTTTTTGACCGAAACTTGCATTTCGTAAATTTTCATTGAAGCTAATTTTCAGATGATTTTTTGCATGGACTTCTATCATAACCTTCCTTTGTAACATATATAAATGATCTGAAAAGTTTCGTATCATTTGGAATAGTCCTCGATTTAATTTGACATTTTTGCCGAAACTAGTGTATATTATACTATGGTTTTTCGACCGAAACATGCATTTCGAAAAGTTTCATAGAACCTAATTTCAGATTATTTTTTGCATGGACTTCCATCATAATCTTCCCTCGTAAAATATAAAAATGATCTGAATTTTTTTTATCATTTTGATCAGTCCTCGATTTAATTTGAATCTTTTCACCAAAATTAGTATAAACTAGTGTATAATATACTATAGTTGTTTTACCAAAACTTGCATTTCGAAAAGATTTATAGAAGCGAATTTTCAGATGTTTTTTTTATGGACCTCCATCATAACCTTCCCTCGTAACATATAAAAATTATCTGAAAAGTTTCGTATCATTTCGAGCAGTCCTCGATTTAATTTGATTCTTTGACCGAAATTAGTATAAACTAGTGTATGATAAACTATAATTTTTTGACCGAATCTTGCATTTCGTAAATTTTCATTGAAGCTAATTTACAGATGATTTTTTTGCATGGACTTCTATCATAACCTTCCTTTGTAACATATATAAATGATTTGAATAGTTTCGTATCGTTTGGAATAGTCCTTGATTTAATTTGACATTTTTACCGAACCTAGTGTATAATATACTATGGTTTTTCGACCGAACCATGCATTTCGAAAAGTTTCATAGAACCTAATTTCAGATTATTTTTTGCATGGACTTCCATCATAATCTTCCCTCGTAAAATATAAAAATGAACTGAAATTTTTTTATCATTTTGATCAGTCCTCGATTTAATTTGATTCTTCGACCGAAATTAGTATAAACTAGTGTATAATATACTATAGTTGTTTTACCAAAACTTGCATTTCGAAAAGTTTTATAGAAGCGAATTTTCAGATGTTTTTTTTATGTACCTCCATCATAACCTTCCCTCGTAACATATAAAAATTATCTGAAAAGTTTCGTATCATTTCGAGCAGTCCTCGATTTAATTTTATTCTTTGACCGAAATTAGTATAAAATAGTGTATGATAAACAATAATTTTTTGACCGAATCTTGCATTTCGTAAATTTTCATTGAAGCTAATTTACAGATGATTTTTTGCATGGACTTCTATCATAACCTTACTTTGTAACATATTTAAATGATTTGAATAGTTTCGTATTGTTTGGAATAGTCCTCGATTTAATTTGACATTTTTACCGAACCTAGTGTATAATATACTATGGTTTTTCGACCGAAACATGCATTTCGAAAAGTTTCATAGAACCTAATTTCAGATTACTTTTTGCATGGACTTCCATCATAATCTTCCCTCGTAAAATATAAAAATGATCTGAAATTTTTTTATCATTTTGATCAGTCCTCGATTTAATTTGATTCTTTGACCGAAATTAGTATAAACTAGTGTATAATATACTATAGTTTTTTGACAAAAACTTGCATTTTGAAAAGTTTTATAGAATCGAATTTTCAGTTGATTTTTTTTATGGACGTCCATCATAACCTTCCCTCGTAAAATATAAAAATTATCTGAAAAGTTTCGTATTATTTCGAACAGTCCTCGATTTAATTTGATTCTTTGACCGAAATTAGTATAAACTAGTGTATAATATACTATAATTTTTTGACCGAAACATGCATTTCGTAAATTTTCATTGAAGCTAATTTTCAGATGATTTTTTGCATGGACTTCTATCATAACCTTCCTTTGTAACATATATAAATGATCTGAAAAGTTCCGTATCATTTGGAACATTCCTCGATTTAATTTGACATTTTTACCGAAACTAGTGTATATTATACTATGGTTTTTCGACCGAAACATGCATTTCGAAAAGTTTCATAGAACCTAATTTCAGATTATTTTTTGCATGGACTTCCATCATTATCTTCCCTCGTAAAATATAAAAATGATCTGAAATTTTTTTATCATTTTGATCAGTCCTCGATTTAATTTGATTCTTTGACCGAAATTAGTATAAACTAGTGTATAATATACTATAGTTTTTTGACAAAAACTTGCATTTTGAAAAGTTTTATAGAATCGAATTTTCAGTTGATTTTTTTTATGGACCTCCATCATAACCTTCCCTCGTAAAATATAAAAATTATCTGAAACGTTTCGTATTATTTCGAACAGTCCTCGATTTAATTTGATTCTTTGACCGAAATTAGTATAAACTAGTGTATAATATACTATAATTTTTTGACCGAAACTTGCATTTCGTAAATTTTCATTGAAGCTAATTTTCAGATGATTTTTTGCATGGACTTCTATCATAACCTTCCTTTGTAACATATATAAATGATCTGAAAAGTTTCGTATCATTTGGAATAGTCCTCGATTTAATTTGACATTTTTGCCGAAACTAGTGTATATTATACTATGGTTTTTCGACCGAAACATGCATTTCGAAAAGTTTCATAGAACCTAATTTCAGATTATTTTTTGCATGGACTTCCATCATAATCTTCCCTCGTAAAATATAAAAATGATCTGAATTTTTTTTATCATTTTGATCAGTCCTCGATTTAATTTGAATCTTTTCACCAAAATTAGTATAAACTAGTGTATAATATACTATAGTTGTTTTACCAAAACTTGCATTTCGAAAAGATTTATAGAAGCGAATTTTCAGATGTTTTTTTTATGGACCTCCATCATAACCTTCCCTCGTAACATATAAAAATTATCTGAAAAGTTTCGTATCATTTCGAGCAGTCCTCGATTTAATTTGTTTCTTTGACCGAAATTAGTATAAACTAGTGTATGATAAACTATAATTTTTTGACCGAATCTTGCATTTCGTAAATTTTCATTGAAGCTAATTTACAGATGATTTTTTTGCATGGACTTCTATCATAACCTTCCTTTGTAACATATATAAATGATTTGAATAGTTTCGTATCGTTTGGAATAGTCCTTGATTTAATTTGACATTTTTACCGAACCTAGTGTATAATATACTATGGTTTTTCGACCGAACCATGCATTTCGAAAAGTTTCATAGAACCTAATTTCAGATTATTTTTTGCATGGACTTCCATCATAATCTTCCCTCGTAAAATATAAAAATGAACTGAAATTTTTTTATCATTTTGATCAGTCCTCGATTTAATTTGATTCTTCGACCGAAATTAGTATAAACTAGTGTATAATATACTATAGTTGTTTTACCAAAACTTGCATTTCGAAAAGTTTTATAGAAGCGAATTTTCAGATGTTTTTTTTATGTACCTCCATCATAACCTTCCCTCGTAACATATAAAAATTATCTGAAAAGTTTCGTATCATTTCGAGCAGTCCTCGATTTAATTTTATTCTTTGACCGAAATTAGTATAAAATAGTGTATGATAAACAATAATTTTTTGACCGAATCTTGCATTTCGTAAATTTTCATTGAAGCTAATTTACAGATGATTTTTTGCATGGACTTCTATCATAACCTTACTTTGTAACATATTTAAATGATTTGAATAGTTTCGTATTGTTTGGAATAGTCCTCGATTTAATTTGACATTTTTACCGAACCTAGTGTATAATATACTATGGTTTTTCGACCGAAACATGCATTTCGAAAAGTTTCATAGAACCTAATTTCAGATTACTTTTTGCATGGACTTCCATCATAATCTTCCCTCGTAAAATATAAAAATGATCTGAAATTTTTTTATCATTTTGATCAGTCCTCGATTTAATTTGATTCTTTGACCGAAATTAGTATAAACTAGTGTATAATATACTATAGTTTTTTGACAAAAACTTGCATTTTGAAAAGTTTTATAGAATCGAATTTTCAGTTGATTTTTTTTATGGACGTCCATCATAACCTTCCCTCGTAAAATATAAAAATTATCTGAAAAGTTTCGTATTATTTCGAACAGTCCTCGATTTAATTTGATTCTTTGACCGAAATTAGTATAAACTAGTGTATAATATACTATAATTTTTTGACCGAAACATGCATTTCGTAAATTTTCATTGAAGCTAATTTTCAGATGATTTTTTGCATGGACTTCTATCATAACCTTCCTTTGTAACATATATAAATGATCTGAAAAGTTCCGTATCATTTGGAACATTCCTCGATTTAATTTGACATTTTTACCGAAACTAGTGTATATTATACTATGGTTTTTCGACCGAAACATGCATTTCGAAAAGTTTCATAGAACCTAATTTCAGATTATTTTTTGCATGGACTTCCATCATTATCTTCCCTCGTAAAATATAAAAATGATCTGAAATTTTTTTATCATTTTGATCAGTCCTCGATTTAATTTGATTCTTTGACCGAAATTAGTATAAACTAGTGTATAATATACTATAGTTTTTTGACAAAAACTTGCATTTTGAAAAGTTTTATAGAATCGAATTTTCAGTTGATTTTTTTTATGGACCTCCATCATAACCTTCCCTCGTAAAATATAAAAATTATCTGAAACGTTTCGTATTATTTCGAACAGTCCTCGATTTAATTTGATTCTTTGACCGAAATTAGTATAAACTAGTGTATAATATACTATAATTTTCTGACCGAAACTTGCATTTCGTAAATTTTCATTGAAGCTAATTTTCAGATGATTTTTTGCATAGACTTCTATCATAACCTTCCTTTGTAACATATATAAATGATCTGAAAATTTTCGTATCATTTGGAATAGTCCTCGATTTAATTTGACATTTTTGCCGAAACTAGTGTATATTATACTATGGTTTTTCGACCGAAACATGCATTTCGAAAAGTTTCATAGAACCTAATTTCAGATTATTTTTTGCATGGACTTCCATCATAATCTTCCCTCGTAAAATATAAAAATGATCTGAATTTTTTTTATCATTTTGATCAGTCCTCGATTTAATTTGAATCTTTTCACCGAAATTAGTATAAACTAGTGTATAATATACTATAGTTGTTTTACCAAAACTTGCATTTCGAAAAGATTTATAGAAGCGAATTTTCAGATGTTTTTTTTATGGACCTCCATCATAACCTTCCCTCGTAAAATATAAAAATTATCTGAAAAGTTTCGTATCATTTCGAGCAGTCCTCGATTTAATTTGATTCTTTGACCGAAATTAGTATAAACTAGTGTATGATAAACTATAATTTTTTGACCGAATCTTGCATTTCGTAAATTTTCATTGAAGCTAATTTACAGATGATTTTTTTGCATGGACTTCTATCATAACCTTCCTTTGTAACATATATAAATGATACGAATAGTTTCGTATCGTTTGGAATAGTCCTCGATTTAATTTGACATTTTTACCGAACCTAGTGTATAATATACTATGGTTTTTCGACCGAACCATGCATTTCGAAAAGTTTCATAGAACCTAATTTCAGATTATTTTTTGCATGGACTTCCATCATAATCTTCCCTCGTAAAATATAAAAATGAACTGAAATTTTTTTATCATTTTGATCAGTCCTCGATTTAATTTTATTCTTCGACCGAAATTAGTATAAACTAGTGTATAATATACTATAGTTGTTTTACCAAAACTTGCATTTCGAAAAGTTTTATAGAAGCGAATTTTCAGATGTTTTTTTTATGTACCTCCATCATAACCTTCCCTCGTAACATATAAAAATTATCTGAAAAGTTTCGTATCATTTCGAGCAGTCCTCGATTTAATTTGATTCTTTGACCGAAATTAGTATAAACTAGTGTATGATAAACTATAATTTTTTGACCGAATCTTGCATTTCGTAAATTTTCATTGAAGCTAATTTACAGATGATTTTTTGCATGGACTTCTATCATAACCTTACTTTGTAACATATTTAAATGATTTGAATAGTTTCGTATTGTTTGGAATAGTCCTCGATTTAATTTGACATTTTTACCGAACCTAGTGTATAATATACTATGGTTTTTCGACCGAAACATGCATTTCGAAAAGTTTCATAGAACCTAATTTCAGATTACTTTTTGCATGGACTTCCATCATAATCTTCCCTCGTAAAATATAAAAATGATTTGAAATTTTTTTATCATTTTGATCAGTCCTCGATTTAATTTGATTCTTTGACCGAAATTAGTATAAACTAGTGTATAATATACTATAGTTTTTTGACAAAAACTTGCATTTTGAAAAGTTTTATAGAATCGAATTTTCAGTTGATTTTTTTTATGGACCTCCATCATAACCTTCCCTCGTAAAATATAAAAATTATCTGAAAAGTTTCGTATTATTTCGAACAGTCCTCGATTTAATTTGATTCTTTGACCGAAATTAGTATAAACTAGTGTATAATATACTATAATTTTTTGACCGAAACATGCATTTCGTAAATTTTCATTGAAGCTAATTTTCAGATGATTTTTTGCATGGACTTCTATCATAACCTTCCTTTGTAACATATATAAATGATCTGAAAAGTTCCGTATCATTTGGAACATTCCTCGATTTAATTTGACTATTTTTACCGAAACTAGTGTATAATATACTATGGTTTTTCGACCGAAACATGCATTTCGAAAAGTTTCATAGAACCTAATTTCAGATTATTCTTTGCATGGGCTTCCATCATTATCTTCCCTCGTAAAATATAAAAATGATCTGAAATTTTTTTATCATTTTGATCAGTCCTCGATTTAATTTGATTCTTTGACCGAAATTAGTATAAACTAGTGTATAATATACTATAGTTTTTTGACAAAAACTTGCATTTTGAAAAGTTTTATAGAATCGAATTTTCAGTTGATTTTTTTTATGGACGTCCATCATAACCTTCCCCGTAAAATATAAAAATTATCTGAAAAGTTTCGTATTATTTCGAACAGTCGTCGATTTAATTTGATTCTTTGACCGAAATTAGTATAAACTAGTGTATAATATACTATAATTTTTTGACCGAAACATGCATTTCGTAAATTTTCATTGAAGCTAATTTTCAGATGATTTTTTGCATGGACTTCTATCATAACCTTCCTTTGTAACATATATAAATGATCTGAAAAGTTCCGTATCATTTGGAACATTCCTCGATTTAATTTGACTTTTTTTACCGAAACTAGTGTATAATATACTATGGTTTTTCGACCGAAACTTGCATTTCGAAAAGTTTCATAGAACCAAATTTCAGATTATTCTTTGCATGGACTTCCATCATATTCTTCCCTCGTAAAATATAAAAATGATCTGAAATTTTTTTATCATTTTGATCAGTCCTCGATTTAATTTGATTCTTTGACCGAAATTAGTATAAACTAGTGTATAATATACTATAGTTTTTTGACAAAAACTTGCATTTTGAAAAGTTTTATAGAATCGAATTTTCAGTTGATTTTTTTTATGGACCTCCATCATAACCTTCCCTCGTAAAATATAAAAATTATCTGAAACGTTTCGTATTATTTCGAACAGTCCTCGATTTAATTTGATTCTTTGACCGAAATTAGTATAAACTAGTGTATAATATACTATAATTTTTTGACCGAAACTTGCATTTCGTAAATTTTCATTGAAGCTAATTTTCAGATGATTTTTTGCATGGACTTCTATCATAACCTTCCTTTGTAACATATATAAATGATCTGAAAAGTTTCGTATCATTTGGAATAGTCCTCGATTTAATTTGACATTTTTACCGAAACTAGTGTATAATATACTATGGTTTTTCGACCGAAACATGCATTTCGAAAAGTTTCATAGAACCTAATTTCAGATTATTTTTTGCATGGACTTCCATCATAATCTTCCCTCGTAAAATATAAAAATGATCTGAATTTTTTTTATCATTTTGATCAGTCCTCGATTTAATTTGATTCTTTGACCGAAATTAGTATAAACTAGTGTATAATATACTATAGTTGTTTTACCAAAACTTGCATTTCGAAAAGTTTTATAGATGCGAATTTTCAGATGTTTTTTTTATGGACCTCCATCATAACCTTCCCTCGTAACATATAAAAATTATCTGAAAAGTTCCGTATCATTTCGAGCAGTCCTCGATTTAATTTGATTCTTTGACCGAAATTAGTATAAACTAGTGTATGATAAACTATAATTTTTTGACCGAATCTTGCATTTCGTAAATTTTCATTGAAGCTAATTTTCAGATGATTTTTTGCATGGACTTCTATCTTAACCTTCCGTTGTAACATATATAAATGATCTGAAAAGTTTCGTATCATTTGGAACATTCCTCGATTTAATTAGACATTTTTTACCGAAACTAGTGCATAATATACTATGGTTTTTCGACCGAAACTTGCCTTTCGAAAAGTTTCATAGAACCAAATTTCAGATTATTTTTTGCATGGACTTCCATCATAATCTTCCCTCGTAAAATATAAAAATGATCTGAATTTTTTTTATCATTTTGATCAGTCCTCGATTTAATTTGAATCTTTTCACCGAAATTAGTATAAACTAGTGTATAATATACTATAGTTGTTTTACCAAAACTTGCATTTCGAAAAGATTTATAGAAGCGAATTTTCAGATGTTTTTTTTATGGACCTCCATCATAACCTTCCCTCGTAACATATAAAAATTATCTGAAAAGTTTCGTATCATTTCGAGCAGTCCTCTATTTAATTTGATTCTTTGATCGAAATTAGTATAAACTAGTGTATGATAAACTATAATTTTTTGACCGAATCTTGCATTTCGTAAATTTTCATTGAAGCTAATTTACAGATGATTTTTTTGCATGGACTTCTATCATAACCTTCCTTTGTAACATATATAAATGATCTGAATAGTTTCGTATCGTTTGGAATAGTCCTCGATTTAATTTGACATTTTTACCGAACCTAGTGTATAATATACTATGGTTTTTCGACCGAAACTTGCCTTTCGAAAAGTTTCATAGAACCAAATTTCAGATTATTTTTTGCATGGACTTCCATCATTATCTTCCCTCGTAAAATATAAAAATGATCTGAAATTTTTTTATCATTTTGATCAGTCCTCGATTTAATTTGATTCTTCGACCGAAATTAGTATAAACTAGTGTATAATATACTATAGTTGTTTTACCAAAACTTGCATTTCGAAAAGTTTTATAGAAGCGAATTTTCAGATGTTTTTTTTATGTACCTCCATCATAACCTTCCCTCGTAACATATAAAAATTATCTGAAAAGTTTCGTATCATTTCGAGCAGTCCTCGATTTAATTTTATTCTTTGACCGAAATTAGTATAAACTAGTGTATGATAAACAATAATTTTTTGACCGAATCTTGCATTTCGTAAATTTTCATTGAAGCTAATTTACAGATGATTTTTTGCATGGACTTCTATCATAACCTTACTTTGTAACATATATAAATTATTTGAAAAGTTTCGTATCATTTGGAATAGTCCTCGATTTAATTTGACATTTTTACCGAAACTAGTGTATATTATACTATGGTTTTTCGACCGAAACATGCATTTTGAAAAGTTTCATAGAACCTAATTTCAGATTATTTTTTGCATGGACTTCCATCATAATCTTCCCTCGTAAAATATAAAAATGATCTGAATTTTTTTTATCATTTTGATCAGTCCTCGATTTAATTTGAATCTTTGACCGAAATTAGTATAAACTAGTGTATAATATACTATAGTTGTTTTACCAAAACTTGCATTTCGAAAAGTTTTATAGAAGCGAATTTTCAGATGTTTTTTTTATGGACCTCCATCATAACCTTCCCTCGTAACATATAAAAATTATCTGAAAAGTTTCGTATCATTTCGAGCAGTCCTCGATTTAATTTGATTCTTTGACCGAAATTAGTATAAACTAGTGTAGGATAAACTATAATTTTTTGACCGAATCTTGCATTTCGTAAATTTTCATTGAAGCTAATTTTCAGATGATTTTTTGCATGGACTTCTATCATAACCTTCCTTTGTAACATATATAAATGATCTGAAAAGTTTCGTATCATTTGGAACATTCCTCGATTTAATTAGACATTTTTTACCGAAACTAGTGTATAATATACTATGGTTTTTCGACCGAAACTTGCATTTCGAAAAGTTTCATAGAACCAAATTTCAGATTATTTTTTGCATGGACTTCCATCATATTCTTCCCTCATAAAATATAAAAATGATCTGAATTTCTTTTATCATTTTGATCAGTCCTCGATTTAATTTGATTCTTTGACCGAAATTAGTATAAACTAGTGTATAATATACTATAGTTTTTTGACAAAAACTTGCATTTTGAAAAGTTTTATAGAATCGAATTTTCAATTGATTTTTTTTATGGACCTCCATCATAACCTTCCCTCGTAAAATATAAAAATTATCTGAAAAGTTTCGTATTATTTCGAACAGTCCTCGATTTAATTTGATTCTTTGACCGAAATTAGTATAAACTAGTGTATAATATACTATAATTTTTTGACCGAAACTTGCATTTCGTAAATTTTCATTGAAGCTAATTTACAGATGATTTTTTTGCATGGACTTCTATCATAACCTTCCTTTGTAACATATATAAATGATTTGAAAAGTTTTGTATCGTTTGGAATAGTCCTCGATTTAATTTGACATTTTTACCGAACCTAGTGTATAATATACTATGGTTTTTCGACCGAACCATGCATTTCGAAAAGTTTCATAGAACCTAATTTCAGATTATTTTTTGCATGGACTTCCATCATAATCTTCCCTCGTAAAATATAAAAATGAACTGAAATTTTTTTATCATTTTGATCAGTCCTCGATTTAATTTGATTCTTTGACCGAAATTAGTATAAACTAGTGTATAATATACTATAGTTGTTTTACCAAAACTTGCATTTCGAAAAGTTTTATAGAAGCGAATTTTCAGATGTTTTTTTTATGTACCTCCATCATAACCTTCCCTCGTAACATATAAAAATTATCTGAAAAGTTTCGTATCATTTCGAGCAGTCCTCGATTTAATTTTATTCTTTGACCGAAATTAGTATAAACTAGTGTATGATAAACAATAATTTTTTGACCGAATCTTGCATTTCGTAAATTTTCATTGAAGCTAATTTACAGATGATTTTTTGCATGGACTTCTATCATAACCTTACTTTGTAACATATTTAAATGATTTGAATAGTTTCGTATTGTTTGGAATAGTCCTCGATTTAATTTGACATTTTTACCGAACCTAGTGTATAATATACTATGGTTTTTCGACCGAAACATGCATTTCGAAAAGTTTCATAGAACCTAATTTCAGATTACTTTTTGCATGGACTTCCATCATAATCTTCCCTCGTAAAATATAAAAATGATCTGACATTTTTTTATCATTTTGATCAGTCCTCGATTTAATTTGATTCTTTGACCGAAATTAGTATAAACTAGTGTATAATATACTATAGTTTTTTGACAAAAACTTGCATTTTGAAAAGTTTTATAGAATCGAATTTTCAATTAATTTTTTTTATGGACCTCCATCATAACCTTCCCTCGTAAAATATAAAAATTATCTGAAAAGTTTCGTATTATTTCGAACAGTCCTCGATTTAATTTGATTCTTTGACCGAAATTAGTATAAACTAGTGTATAATATACTATAATTTTTTGACCGAAACTTGCATTTCGTAAATTTTCATTGAAGCTAATTTACAGATGATTTTTTTGCATGGACTTCTATCATAACCTTCCTTTGTAACATATATAAATGATTTGAAAAGTTTCGTATCGTTTGGAATAGTCCTCGATTTAATTTGACATTTTTACCGAACCTAGTGTATAATATACTATGGTTTTTCGACCGAACCATGCATTTCGAAAAGTTTCATAGAACCTAATTTCAGATTATTTTTTGCATGGACTTCCATCATAATCTTCCCTCGTAAAATATAAAAATGAACTGAAATTTTTTTATCATTTTGATCAGTCCTCGATTTAATTTGATTCTTTGACCGAAATTAGTATAAACTAGTGTATAATATACTATAGTTGTTTTACCAAAACTTGCATTTCGAAAAGTTTTATAGAAGCGAATTTTCAGATGTTTTTTTTATGTACCTCCATCATAACCTTCCCTCGTAACATATAAAAATTATCTGAAAAGTTTCGTATCATTTCGAGCAGTCCTCGATTTAATTTTATTCTTTGACCGAAATTAGTATAAACTAGTGTATGATAAACAATAATTTTTTGACCGAATCTTGCATTTCGTAAATTTTCATTGAAGCTAATTTACAGATGATTTTTTGCATGGACTTCTATCATAACCTTACTTTGTAACATATTTAAATGATTTGAATAGTTTCGTATTGTTTGGAATAGTCCTCGATTTAATTTGACATTTTTACCGAACCTAGTGTATAATATACTATGGTTTTTCGACCGAAACATGCATTTCGAAAAGTTTCATAGAACCTAATTTCAGATTACTTTTTGCATGGACTTCCATCATAATCTTCCCTCGTAAAATATAAAAATGATCTGAAATTTTTTTATCATTTTGATCAGTCCTCGATTTAATTTGATTCTTTGACCGAAATTAGTATAAACTAGTGTATAATATACTATAGTTTTTTGACAAAAACTTGCATTTTGAAAAGTTTTATAGAATCGAATTTTCAGTTGATTTTTTTTATGGACGTCCATCATAACCTTCCCTCGTAAAATATAAAAATTATCTGAAAAGTTTCGTATTATTTCGAACAGTCCTCGATTTAATTTGATTCTTTGACTGAAATTAGTATAAACTAGTGTATAATATACTATAATTTTTTGACCGAGACATGCATTTCGTAAATTTTCATTGAAGCTAATTTTCAGATGATTTTTTGCATGGACTTCTATCATAACCTTCCTTTGTAACATATATAAATGATCTGAAAAGTTCCGTATCATTTGGAACATTCCTCGATTTAATTTGACTATTTTTACCGAAGCTAGTGTATAATATACTATGGTTTTTCGACCGAAACATGCATTTCGAAAAGTTTCATAGAACCTAATTTCAGATTATTTTTTGCATGGACTTCCATTATAATCTTCCCTCGTAAAATATAAAAATGATCTGAATTTTTTTTATCATTTTGATCAGTCCTCGATTTAATTTGATTCTTTGACCGAAATTAGTATAAACTAGTGTATAATATACTATAGTTTTTTGACAAAAACTTGCATTTTGAAAAGTTTTATAGAATCGAATTTTCAGTTGATTTTTTTTATGGACGTCCATCATAACCTTCCCTCGTAAAATATAAAAATTATCTAAAAAGTTTCGTATTATTTCGAACAGTCCTCGATTTAATTTGATTCTTTGACCGAAATTAGTATAAACTAGTGTATAATATACTATAATTTTTTGACCGAAACATGCATTTCGTAAATTTTCATTGAAGCTAATTTTCAGATGATTTTTTGCATGGACTTCTATCATAACCTTCCTTTGTAACATATATAAATGATCTGAAAAGTTCCGTATCATTTGGAACATTCCTCGATTTAATTTGACTTTTTTTACCGAAACTAGTGTATAATATACTATGGTTTTTCGACCGAAACATGCATTTCGAAAAGTTTCATAGAACCTAATTTCAGATTATTTTTTGCATGGACTTCCATCATTATCTTCCCTCGTAAAATATAAAAATGATCTGAAATTTTTTTATCATTTTGATCAGTCCTCGATTTAATTTGATTCTTTGACCGAAATTAGTATAAACTAGTGTATAATATACTATAGTTTTTTGACAAAAACTTGCATTTTGAAAAGTTTTATAGAATCAAATTTTCAGTTGATTTTTTTTATGGACCTCCATCATAACCTTCCCTCGTAAAATATAAAAATTATCTGAAACGTTTCGTATTATTTCGAACAGTCCTCGATTTAATTTGATTCTTTGACCGAAATTAGTATAAACTAGTGTATAATATACTATAATTTTTTGACCGAAACATGCATTTCGTAAATTTTCATTGTAGCTAATTTTCAGATGATTTTTTGCATGGACTTCTATCATAACCTTCCTTTGTAACATATATAAATGATCTGAAAAGTTTCGTATCATTTGGAACATTCCTCGATTTAATTAGACATTTTTTACCGAAACTAGTGTATAATATACTATGGTTTTTCGACCGAAACTTGCATTTCGAAAAGTTTCATAGAACCAAATTTCAGATTATTTTTTGCATGGACTTCCATCATATTCTTCCCTCGTAAAATATAAAAATGATCTGAATTTCTTTTATCATTTTGATCAGTCCTCGATTTAATTTGATTCTTTGACCGAAATTAGTATAAACTAGTGTATAATATACTATAGTTTTTTGACAAAAACTTGCATTTTGAAAAGTTTTATAGAATCGAATTTTCAGTTGATTTTTTTTATGGACCTCCATCATAACCTTCCCTCGTAAAATATAAAAATTATCTGAAAAGTTTCGTATTATTTCGAACAGTCCTCGATTTAATTTGATTCTTTGACCGAAATTAGTATAAACTAGTGTATAATATACTATAATTTTTTGACCGAAACATGCATTTCGTAAATTTTCATTGAAGCTAATTTTCAGATGATTTTTTGCATGGACTTCTATCATAACCTTCCTTTGTAACATATATAAATGATCTGAAAAGTTTCGTATCATTTGGAACATTCCTCGATTTAATTTGACTTTTTTTACCGAAACTAGTGTATAATATACTATGGTTTTTCGACCGAAACATGCATTTCGAAAAGTTTCATAGAACCTAATTTCAGATTATTTTTTGCATGGACTTCCATCATTATCTTCCCTCGTAAAATATAAAAATGATCTGAAATTTTTTTATCATTTTGATCAGTCCTTGATTTAATTTGATTCTTTGACCGAAATTAGTATAAACTAGTGTATAATATACTATAGTTTTTTTGACAAAAACTTGCATTTTGAAAAGTTTTATAGAATCGAATTCTCAGTTGATTTTTTTTATGGACCTCCATCATAACCTTCCCTCGTAAAATATAAAAATTATCTGAAACGTTTCGTATTATTTCGAACAGTCCTCGATTTAATTTGATTCTTTGACCGAAATTAGTATAAACTAGTGTATAATATACTATAATTTTTTGACCGAAACTTGCATTTCGTAAATTTTCATTGAAGCTAATTTTCAGATGATTTTTTGCATGGACTTCTATCATAACCTTCCTTTGTAACATATATAAATGATTTGAAAAGTTTCGTATCATTTGGAATAGTCCTCGATTTAATTTGACATTTTTACCGAAACTAGTGTATATTATACTATGGTTTTTCGACCGAAACATGCATTTCGAAAAGTTTCATAGAACCTAATTTCAGATTATTTTTTGCATGGACTTCCATCATAATCTTCCCTCGTAAAATATAAAAATGATCTGAATTTTTTTTATCATTTTGATCAGTCCTCGATTTATTTTGAATCTTTTCACCGAAATTAGTATAAACTAGTGTATAATATACTATAGTTGTTTTACCAAAACTTGCATTTCGAAAAGTTTTATAGAAGCGAATTTTCAGATGTTTTTTTTATGGACCTCCATCATAACCTTCCCTCGTAACATATAAAAATTATCTGAAAAGTTTCGTATCATTTCGAGCAGTCCTCGATTTAATTTGATTCTTTGACCGAAATTAGTATAAACTGGTGTATGATAAACTATAATTTTTTGACCGAATCTTGCATTTCGTAAATTTTCATTGAAGCTAATTTTCAGATGATTTTTTGCATGGACTTCTATCATAACCTTCCTTTGTAACATATATAAATGATCTGAAAAGTTTCGTATCATTTGGAACATTCCTTGATTTAATTAGACATTTTTTACCGAAACTAGTGTATAATATACTCTGGTTTTTCGACCGAAACTTGCATTTCGAAAAGTTTCATAGAACCAAATTTCAGATTATTTTTTGCATGGACTTCCATCATATTCTTCCCTCGTAAAATATAAAAATGATCTGAATTTCTTTTATCATTTTGATCAGTCCTCGATTTAATTTGATTCTTTGACCGAAATTAGTATAAACTAGTGTTTAATATACTATAGTTTTTTGACAAAAACTTGCATTTTGAAAAGTTTTATAGAATCGAATTTTCAGTTGATTTTTTTTATGGACCTCCATCATAACCTTCCCTCGTAAAATATAAAAATTATCTGAAAAGTTTCGTATTATTTCGAACAGTCCTCGATTTAATTTGATTCTTTGACCGAAATTAGTATAAACTAGTGTATAATATACTATAATTTTTTGACCGAAACATGCATTTCGTAAATTTTCATTGTAGCTAATTTTCAGATGATTTTTTGCATGGACTTCTATCATAACCTTCCTTTGTAACATATATAAATGATCTGAAAAGTTTCGTATCATTTGGAACATTCCTCGATTTAATTTGACTTTTTTTACCGAAACTAGTGTATAATATACTATGGTTTTTCGACCGAAACATGCATTTCGAAAAGTTTCATAGAACCTAATTTCAGATTATTTTTTGCATGGACTTCCATCATTATCTTCCCTCGTAAAATATAAAAATGATCTGAAATTTTTTTATCATTTTGATCAGTCCTCGATTTAATTTGAATCTTTGACCGAAATCAGTATAAACTAGTGTATAATATACTATAGTTTTTGACAAAAACTTGCATTTTGAAAAGTTTTATAGAATCGAATTTTCAGTTGATTTTTTTTATGGACCTCCATCATAACCTTCCCTCGTAAAATATAAAAATTATCTGAAACGTTTCGTATTATTTCGAACAGTCCTCGATTTAATTTGATTCTTTGACCGAAATTAGTATAAACTAGTGTATAATATACTATAATTTTTTGACCGAAACTTGCATTTCGTAAATTTTCATTGAAGCTAATTTTCAGATGATTTTTTGCATGGACTTCTATCATAACCTTCCTTTGTAACATATATAAATGATCTGAAAGGTTCGTATCATTTGGAACATTCCTCGATTTAATTTGACTTTTTTTACCGAAACTAGTGTATAATATACTATGGTTTTTCGACCGAAACTTGCATTTCGAAAAGTTTCTTAGAACCTAATTTCAGATTATTTTTTGCATGGACTTCCATCATATTCTTCCATCGTAAAATATAAAAATGATCTGAAATTTTTTTATCATTTTGATCAGTCCTTGATTTAATTTGATTCTTTGACCGAAATTAGTATAAACTAGTGTATAATATACTATAGTTTTTTTGACAAAAACTTGCATTTTGAAAAGTTTTATAGAAGCGAATTCTCAGTTGATTTTTTTTATGGACCTCCATCATAACCTTCCCTCGTAAAATATAAAAATTATCTGAAAAAGTTTCGTATCAATACGAGCAGTCCTCGATTTAATTTGATTCTTTGATCGAAATTAGTATAAACTAGTGTATAATATACTATAATTTTTTGACCGAAACTTGCATTTCGTAAATTTTCATTGAAGCTAATTTTCAGATGATTTTTTGCATGGACTTCTATCATAACCTTCCTTTGTATCATATATAAATGATTTGAAAAGTTTCGTATCATTTGGAATAGTCCTCGATTTAATTTGACATTTTTACCGAAACTAGTGTATATTATACTATGGTTTTTCGACCGAAACATGCATTTCGAAATGTTTCATAGAACCTATTTTCAGATTATTTTTTGCATGGACTTCCATCATAATCTTCCCTCGTAAAATATAAAAATGATTTGAATTTTTTTTATCATTTTGATCAGTCCTCGATTTAATTATAATCTTTGACCGAAATTAGTATAAACTAGTGTATAATATACTATAGTTGTTTTACCAAAACTTGCATTTCGAAAAGTTTTATAGAAGCGAATTTTCAGATGTTTTTTTTATGGACCTCCATCATAACCTTCCCTCGTAACATATAAAAATTATCTGAAAAGTTTCGTATCATTTCGTGCAGTCCTCGATTTAATTTGATTCTTTGACCGAAATTAGTATAAACTAGTGTATGATAAACTATAATTTTTTGACCGAATCATGCATTTCGTAAATTTTCATTGAAGCTAATTTTCAGATGATTTTTTGCATGGACTTCTATCATAACCTTCCTTTGTAACATATATAAATGATCTGAAAAGTTTCGTATCATTTGGAACATTCCTCGATTTAATTAGACATTTTTTACCGAAATTAGTGTATAATATACTATGGTTTTTCGACCGAAACTTGCATTTCTAAAAGTTTCATAGAACCAAATTTCAGATTATTTTTTGCATGGACTTCCATCATATTCTTCCCTCGTAAAATATAAATGTGATCTGAATTTTTTTTATCATTTTGATCAGTCCTCGATTTAATTTGATTCTTTGACCGAAATTAGTATAAACTAGTGTATAATATACTATAGTTTTTTGACAAAAACTTGCATTTTGAAAAGTTTTATAGAATCGAATTTTCAGTTGATTTTTTTTACGGACCTCCATCATAACCTTCCCTCGTAAAATATAAAAATTATCTGAAAAGTTTCGTATGATTTCAAACAGTCCTCGATTTAATTTGATTCTTTGACCGAAATTAGTATAAACTAGTGTATAATATACTATAATTTTTTGACCGAAACATGCATTTCGTAAATTTTCATTGAAGCTAATTTTCAGATGATTTTTTGCATGGACTTCTATCATAACCTTCCTTTGTAACATATATAAATGATCTGAAAAGTTCCGTATCATTTGGAACATTCCTCGATTTAATTTGACTTTTTTACCGAAACTAGTGTATAATATACTATGGTTTTTCGACCGAAACATGCATTTCGAAAAGTTTCATAGAACCTAATTTCAGATTATTTTTTGCATGGACTTCCATCATTATCTTCCCTCGTAAAATATAAAAATGATCTGAAATTTTTTTATCATTTTGATCAGTCCTCGATTTAATTTGATTCTTTGACCAAAATTAGTATAAACTAGTGTATAATATACTATAGTTTTTTGACAAAAACTTGCATTTTGAAAAGTTTTATAGAATCAAATTTTCAGTTGACTTTTTTTTATGGACCTCCATCATAACCTTCCCTCGTAAAATATAAAAATTATCTGAAACGTTTCGTATTATTTCGAACAGTCCTCGATTTAATTTGATTCTTTGACCGAAATTAGTATAAACTAGTGTATAATATACTATAATTTTTTGACCGAAACTTGCATTTCGTAAATTTTCATTGAAGCTAATTTTCAGATGATTTTTTGCATGGACTTCTATCATAACCTTCCTTTGTAACATATATAAATGATTTGAAAAGTTTCGTATCATTTGGAATAGTCCTCGATTTAATTTGACATTTTTACCGAAACTAGTGTATATTATACTATGGTTTTTCGACCGAAACATGCATTTCGAAAAGTTTCATAGAACCTAATTTCAGATTATTTTTTGCATGGACTTCCATCATAATCTTCCCTCGTAAAATATAAAAATGATCTGAATTTTTTTTATCATTTTGATCAGTCCTCGATTTAATTTGAATCTTTTCACCGAAATTAGTATAAACTAGTGTATAATATACTATAGTTGTTTTACCAAAACTCGCATTTCGAAAAGTTTTATAGAAGCGAATTTTCAGATGTTTTTTTTATGGACCTCCATCATAACCTTCCCTCGTAACATATAAAAATTATCTGAAAAGTTTCGTATCATTTCGAGCAGTCCTCGATTTAATTTGATTCTTTGATCGAAATTAGTATAAACTAGTGTATGATAAACTATAATTTTTTGACCGAATCTTGCATTTCGTAAATTTTCATTGAAGCTAATTTTCAGATGATTTTTTGCATGGACTTCTATCATAACCTTCCTTTGTAACATATATAAATGATCTGAAAAGTTTCGTATCATTTGGAACATTCCTCGATTTAATTAGACATTTTTTACCGAAACTAGTGTATAATATACTATGGTTTTTCGACCGAAACTTGCATTTCGAAAAGTTTCATAGAACCAAATTTCAGATTATTTTTTGCATGGACTTCCATCATATTCTTCCCTCGTAAAATATAAAAATGATCTGAATTTCTTTTATCATTTTGATCAGTCCTCGATTTAATTTGATTCTTTGACCGAAATTAGTATAAACTAGTGTATAATATACTATAGTTTTTTGACAAAAACTTGCATTTTGAAAAGTTTTATAGAATCGAATTTTCAGTTGATTTTTTTTATGGACCTCCATCATAACCTTCCCTCGTAAAATATAAAAATTATCTGAAAAGTTTCGTATTATTTCGAACAGTCCTCGATTTAATTTGATTCTTTGACCGAAATTAGTATAAACTAGTGTATAATATACTATAATTTTTTGACCGAAACATGCATTTCGTAAATTTTCATTGAAGCTAATTTTCAGATGATTTTTTGCATGGACTTCTATCATAACCTTCCTTTGTAACATATATAAATGATCTGAAAAGTTTCGTATCATTTGGAACATTCCTCGATTTAATTTGACTTTTTTTACCGAAACTAGTGTATAATATACTAAGGTTTTTCGACCGAAACATGCATTTTGAAAATTTTCATAGAACCTAATTTCAGATTATTTTTTGCATGGACTTCCATCATTATCTTCCCTCGTAAAATATAAAAATGATCTGAAATTTTTTTATCATTTTGATCAGTCCTCGATTTAATTTGAATCTTTGACCGAAATCAGTATAAACTAGTGTATAATATACTATAGTTTTTTGACAAAAACTTGCATTTTGAAAAGTTTTATAGAATCGAATTTTCAGTTGATTTTTTTTATGGACCTCCATCATAACCTTCCCTCGTAAAATATAAAAATTATCTGAAACGTTTCATATTATTTCGAACAGTCCTCTATTTAATTTGATTCTTTGACCGAAATTAGTATAAACTAGTGTATAATATACTATAATTTTTTGACCGAAACTTGCATTTCGTAAATTTTCATTGAAGCTAATTTTCAGATGATTTTTTGCATGGACTTCTATCATAACCTTCCTTTGTAACATATATAAATGATCTGAAAGGTTCGTATCATTTGGAACATTCCTCGATTTAATTTGACTTTTTTTACCGAAACTAGTGTATAATATACTATGGTTTTTCGACCGAAACATGCATTTCGAAAAGTTTCATAGAACCTAATTTCAGATTATTTTTTGCATGGACTTCCATCATATTCTTCCCTCGTAAAATATAAAAATGATCTGAAATTTTTGTATCATTTTGATCAGTCCTCGATTTAATTTGATTCTTTGACCGAAATTAGTATAAACTAGTGTATAATATACTATAGTTTTTTTGACAAAAACTTGCATTTTGAAAAGTTTTATAGAAGCGAATTCTCAGTTGATTTTTTTTATGGACCTCCATCATAACCTTCCCTCGTAAAATATAAAAATTATCTGAAAAAGTTTCGTACCAATACGAGCAGTCCTCGATTTAATTTGATTCTTTGATCGAAATTAGTATAAACTAGTGTATAATATACTATAATTTTTTGACCGAAACTTGCATTTCGTAAATTTTCATTGAAGCTAATTTTCAGATGATTTTTTGCATGGACTTCTATCATAACCTTCCTTTGTAACATATATAAATGATTTGAAAAGTTTCGTATCATTTGGAATAGTCCTCGATTTAATTTGACATTTTTACCGAAACTAGTGTATATTATACTATGGTTTTTCGACCGAAACATGCATTTCGAAAAGTTTCATAGAACCTAATTTCAGATTATTTTTTGCATGGACTTCCATCATAATCTTGCCTCGTAAAATATAAAAATGATCTGAATTTTTTTTATCATTTTGATCAGTCCTCGATTTAATTTGAATCTTTTCACCGAAATTAGTATAAACTAGTGTATAATATACTATAGTTGTTTTACCAAAACTTGCATTTCGAAAAGTTTTATAGAAGCGAATTTTCAGATGTTTTTTTTATGGACCTCCATCATAACCTTCCCTCGTAACATATAAAAATTATCTGAAAAGTTTCGTATCATTTCGTGTAGTCCTCGATTTAATTTTATTCTTTGACCGAAATTAGTATAAACTAGTGTATGATAAACTATAATTTTTTGACTGAATCTTGCATTTCGTAAATTTTCATTGAAGCTAATTTACAGATGATTTTTTGCATGGACTTCTATCATAACCTTCCTTTGTAACATATATAAATGATCTGAAAAGTTTCGTATCATTTGGAACATTCCTCGATTTAATTAGACATTTTTACCGAACCTAGTGTATAATATACTATGGTTTTTCGACCGAAACTTGCATTTCGAAAAGTTTCATAAAACCAAATTTCAGATTATTTTTTGCATGGACTTCCATCATATTCTTCCCTCGTAAAATATAAAAATGATCTGAAATTTTTTTATCATTTTGATCAGTCCTCGATTTAATTTGATTCTTTGACCGAAATTAGTATTAACTACTAGTGTATAATATACTATAGTTTTTTTGACAAAAACTTGCATTTTGAAAAGTTTTATAGAAGCGAATTCTCAGTTGATTTTTTTTATGGACCTCCATCATAACCTTCCCTCGTAAAATATAAAAATTATTTGAAAAAGTTTCGTATCAATACGAGCAGTCCTCGATTTAATTTGATTCTTTGATCGAAATTAGTATAAACTAGTGTATAATATACTATAATTTTTTGACCGAAACTTGCATTTCGTAAATTTTCATTGAAGCTAATTTTCAGATGATTTTTTGCATGGACTTCTATCATAACCTTCCTTTGTAACATATATAAATGATCTGAAAAGTTTCGTATCATTTGGAACATTCCTCGATTTAATTTGACTTTTTTTACCGAAACTAGTGTATAATTTACTATGGTTTTTCGAACGAAACTTGAATTTCGAAAAGTTTCATAGAACCTATTTTCAGATTATTTTTTGCATGGACTTCCATCATATTCCTCCATCGTAAAATATAAAAATGATCTGAAATTTTTTTATCATTTTGATCAGTCCTCGATTTAATTTGATTCTTTGACCGAAATTAGTATAAACTAGTGTATAATATACTATAGTTTTTTTGACAAAAACTTGCATTTTGAAAATTTTTATAGAAGCGAATTCTCAGTTGATTTTTTTTATGGACCTCCATCATAACCTTCCCTCGTAAAATATAAAAATTATCTGAAAAAGTTTCGTATCAATACGAGCAGTCCTCGATTTAATTTGATTCTTTGATCGAAATTAGTATAAACTAGTGTATAATATACTATAAGTGTTTGACCGAAACTTACATTTCGTAAATTTTCATTGAAGCTAATTTTCAGATGATTTTTTGCATGGACTTCTATCATAACCTTCCTTTGTAACATATATAAACGATTTGAAAAGTTTCGTATCATTTGGAATAGTCCTCGATTTAATTTGACATTTTTACCGAAACTAGTGTATATTATACTATGGTTTTTCGACCGAAACATGCATTTCGAAAAGTTTCATAGAACCTAATTTCAGATTATTTTTTGCATGGACTTCCATCATAATCTTCCCTCGTAAAATATAAAAATGATCTGAATTTTTTTTATCATTTTGATCAGTCCTCGATTTAATTATAATCTTTGACCGAAATTAGTATAAACTAGTGTATAATATACTATAGTTGTTTTACCAAAACTTGCATTTCGAAAAGTTTTATAGAAGCGAATTTTCAGATGTTTTTTTTATGGACCTCCATCATAACCTTCCCTCGTAACATATAAAAATTATCTGAAAAGTTTCGTATCATTTCGTGCAGTCCTCGATTTAATTTGATTCTTTGACCGAAATTAGTATAAACTAGTGTATGATAAACTATAATTTTTTGACCGAATCATGCATTTCGTAAATTTTCATTGAAGCTAATTCTCAGATGATTTTTTGCATGGACTTCTATCATAACCTTCCTTTGTAACATATATAAATGATCTGAAAAGTTTCGTATCATTTTGAACATTCCTCGATTTAATTAGACATTTTTTTACCGAAACTAGTGTATAATATACTATGGTTTTTCGACCGAAACTTGCATTTCGAAAAGTTTCATAGAACCAAATTTCAGATTATTTTTTGCATGGACTTCCATCATATTCTTCCCTCGTAAAATATAAAAATGATCTGAATTTTTTTTATCATTTTGATCAGTCCTCGATTTAATTTGATTCTTTGACCGAAATTAGTATAAACTAGTGTATAATATACTATAGTTTTTTGACAAAAACTTGCATTTCGAAAAGTTTTATAGAAGAGAATTTTCAGATGTTTTTTTTATGGACCTCCATCATAACCTTCCCTCGTAACATATAAAAATTATCTGAAAAGTTTCGTATCATTTCGTGCAGTCCTCGATTTAATTTGATTCTTTGACCGAAATTAGTATAAACTAGTGTATGATAAACTATAATTTTTTGACCGAATCATGCATTTCGTAAATTTTCATTGAAGCTAATTTTCAGATGATTTTTTGCATGGAATTCTATCATAACCTTCCTTTGTAACATATATAAATGATCTGAAAAGTTTCGTATCATTTGGAACATTCCTCGATTTAATTAGACATTTTTTTACCGAAACTAGTGTATAATATACTATGGTTTTTCGACCGAAACTTGCATTTCGAAAAGTTTCATAGAACCAAATTTCAGATTATTTTTTGCATGGACTTCCATCATATTCTTCCCTCGTAAAATATAAAAATGATCTGAAATTTTTTTATCATTTTGATCAGTCCTCGATTTAATTTGATTCTTTGACCGAAATTAGTATTAACTACTAGTGTATAATATACTATAGTTTTTTTGACAAAAACTTGCATTTTGAAAAGTTTTATAGAAGCGAATTCTCAGTTGATTTTTTTTATGGACCTCCATCATAACCTTCCCTCGTAAAATATAAAAATTATCTGAAAAAGTTTCGTATCAATACGAGCAGTCCTCGATTTAATTTGATTCTTTGATCGAAATTAGTATAAACTAGTGTATAATATACTATAATTTTTTGACCGAAACTTGCATTTCGAAAATTTTCATTGAAGCTAATTTTCAGATGATTTTTTGCATGGACTTCTATCATAACCTTCCTTTGTAACATATATAAATGATCTGAAAAGTTTCGTATCATTTGGAACATTCCTCGATTTAATTTGACTTTTTTTACCGAAACTAGTGTATAATTTACTATGGTTTTTCGAACGAAACTTGAATTTCGAAAAGTTTCATAGAACCTATTTTCAGATTATTTTTTGCATGGACTTCCATCATATTCCTCCATCGTAAAATATAAAAATGATCTGAAATTTTTTTATCATTTTGATCAGTCCTCGATTTAATTTGATTCTTTGACCGAAATTAGTATAAACTAGTGTATAATATACTATAGTTTTTTTGACAAAAACTTGCATTTTGAAAAGTTTTATAGAAGCGAATTCTCAGTTGATTTTTTTTATGGACCTCCATCATAACCTTCCCTCGTAAAATATAAAAATTATCTGAAAAAGTTTCGTATCAATACGAGCAGTCCTCGATTTAATTTGATTCTTTGATCGAAATTAGTATAAACTAGTGTATAATATACTATAAGTGTTTGACCGAAACTTGCATTTCGTAAATTTTCATTGAAGCTAATTTTCAGATGATTTTTTGCATGGACTTCTATCATAACCTTCCTTTGTAACATATATAAACGATTTGAAAAGTTTCGTATCATTTGGAATAGTCCTCGATTTAATTTGACATTTTTACCGAAACTAGTGTATATTATACTATGGTTTTTCGACCGAAACATGCATTTCGAAAAGTTTCATAGAACCTAATTTCAGATTATTTTTTGCATGGACTTCCATCATAATCTTCCCTCGTAAAATATAAAAATGATCTGAATTTTTTTTATCATTTTGATCAGTCCTCGATTTAATTATAATCTTTGACCGAAATTAGTATAAACTAGTGTATAATATACTATAGTTGTTTTACCAAAACTTGCATTTCGAAAAGTTTTATAGAAGCGAATTTTCAGATGTTTTTTTTATGGACCTCCATCATAACCTTCCCTCGTAACATATAAAAATTATCTGAAAAGTTTCGTATCATTTCGTGCAGTCCTCGATTTAATTTGATTCTTTGACCGAAATTAGTATAAACTAGTGTATGATAAACTATAATTTTTTGACCGAATCATGCATTTCGTAAATTTTCATTGAAGCTAATTCTCAGATGATTTTTTGCATGGACTTCTATCATAACCTTCCTTTGTAACATATATAAATGATCTGAAAAGTTTCGTATCATTTGGAACATTCCTCGATTTAATTTGACTTTTTTTACCGAAACTAGTGTATAATATACTATGGTTTTTCGAACGAAACTTGAATTTCGAAAAGTTTCATAGAACCTAATTTCAGATTATTTTTTGCATGGACTTCCATCATATTCTTCCATCGTAAAATATAAAAATGATCTGAAATTTTTTTATCATTTTGATCAGTCCTCGATTTAATTTGATTCTTTGACCGAAATTAGTATAAACTAGTGTATAATATACTATAGTTTTTTTGACAAAAACTTGCATTTTGAAAATTTTTATAGAAGCGAATTCTCAGTTGATTTTTTTTATGGACCTCCATCATAACCTTCCCTCGTAAAATATAAAAATTATCTGAAAAAGTTTCGTATCAATACGAGCAGTCCTCGATTTAATTTGATTCTTTGATCGAAATTAGTATAAACTAGTGTATAATATACTATAAGTGTTTGACCGAAACTTGCATTTCGTAAATTTTCATTGAAGCTAATTTTCAGATGATTTTTTGCATGGACTTCTATCATAACCTTCCTTTGTAACATATATAAACGATTTGAAAAGTTTCGTATCATTTGGAATAGTCCTCGATTTAATTTGACATTTTTACCGAAACTAGTGTATATTATACTATGGTTTTTCGACCGAAACATGCATTTCGAAAAGTTTCATAGAACCTAATTTCAGATTATTTTTTGCATGGACTTCCATCATAATCTTCCCTCGTAAAATATAAAAATGATCTGAATTTTTTTTATCATTTTGATCAGTCCTCGATTTAATTATAATCTTTGACCGAAATTAGTATAAACTAGTGTATAATATACAATAGTTGTTTTACCAAAACTTGCATTTCGAAAAGTTTTATAGAAGCGAGTTTTCAGATGTTTTTTTTATGGACCTCCATCATAACCTTCCCTCGTAACATATAAAAATTATCTGAAAAGTTTCGTATCATTTCGTGCAGTCCTCGATTTAATTTGATTCTTTGACCGAAATTAGTATAAACTAGTGTATGATAAACTATAATTTTTTGACCGAATCATGCATTTCGTAAATTTTCATTGAAGCTAATTCTCAGATGATTTTTTGCATGGACTTCTATCATAACCTTCCTTTGTAACATATATAAATGATCTGAAAAGTTTCGTATCATTTGGAACATTCCTCGATTTAATTTGACTTTTTTTACCGAAACTAGTGTATAATATACTATGGTTTTTCGAACGAAACTTGAATTTCGAAAAGTTTCATAGAACCTAATTTCAGATTATTTTTTGCATGGACTTCCATCATATTCTTCCATCGTAAAATATAAAAATGATCTGAAATTTTTTTATCATTTTGATCAGTCCTCGATTTAATTTGATTCTTTGACCGAAATTAGTATAAACTAGTGTATAATATACTATAGTTTTTTTGACAAAAACTTGCATTTTGAAAATTTTTATAGAAGCGAATTCTCAGTTGATTTTTTTTATGGACCTCCATCATAACCTTCCCTCGTAAAATATAAAAATTATCTGAAAAAGTTTCGTATCAATACGAGCAGTCCTCGATTTAATTTGATTCTTTGATCGAAATTAGTATAAACTAGTGTATAATATACTTTAAGTGTTTGACCGAAACTTGCATTTCGTAAATTTTCATTGAAGCTAATTTTCAGATGATTTTTTGCATGGACTTCTATCATAACCTTCCTTTGTAACATATATAAACGATTTGAAAAGTTTCGTATCATTTGGAATAGTCCTCGATTTAATTTGACATTTTTACCGAAACTAGTGTATATTATACTATGGTTTTTCGACCGAAACATGCATTTCGAAAAGTTTCATAGAACCTAATTTCAGATTATTTTTTGCATGGACTTCCATCATATTCTTCCCTCGTAAAATATAAAAATGATCTGAAATTTTTTTATCATTTTGATCAGTCCTCGATTTAATTTGATTCTTTGACCGAAATTAGTATTAACTACTAGTGTATAATATACTATAGTTTTTTTGACAAAAACTTGCATTTTGAAAAGTTTTATAGAAGCGAATTCTCAGTTGATTTTTTTTATGGACCTCCATCATAACCTTCCCTCGTAAAATATAAAAATTATCTGAAAAAGTTTCGTATCAATACGAGCAGTCCTCGATTTAATTTGATTCTTTGATCGAAATTAGTATAAACTAGTGTATAATATACTATAAGTTTTTGACCGAAACTTGCATTTCGTAAGTTTTCATTGAAGCTAATTTTCAGATGATTTTTTGCATGGACTTCTATCATAACCTTCCTTTGTAACATATATAAATGATTTGAAAAGTTTCGTATCATTTGGAATAGTCCTTGATTTAATTTGACATTTTTACCGAAATTAGTGTATAATTTACTATGGTTTTTCGACCGAAACATGCATTTCGAAAAGTTTCATAGAACCTAATTTCAGATTATTTTTTGCATGGACTTCCATCATAATCTTCCATCGTAAAATATAAAAATGATCTGAATTTTTTTTATCATTTTGATCAGTCCTCGATTTAATTATAATCTTTGCCCGAAATTAGTATAAACTAGTGTATAATATACTATAGTTGTTTTACCAAAATTTGCATTTCGAAAAGTTTTATAGAAGCCAATTTTCAGATGTTTTTTTTATGGACCTCCATCATAACCTTCCCTCGTAACATATAAAAATTATCTGAAAAGTTTCGTCTCATTTCGTGCAGTCCTCGATTTAATTTGATTCTTTGACCGAAATTACTATAAACTAGTGTATGATAAACTATAATTTTTTGACCGAATCATGCATGTCGTAAATTTTCATTGAAGCTAATTCTCAGATGATTTTTTGCATGGACTTCTATCATAACCTTCCTTTGTAACATATATAAATGATCTGAAAAGTTTCGTATCATTTGGAACATTCCTCGATTTAATTAGACATTTTTTTACCGAAACTAGTGTATAATATACTATGGTTTTTCGACCGAAACTTGCATTTCGAAAAGTTTCATAGAACCAAATTTCAGATTATTTTTTGCATGGACTTCCATCATATTCTTCCCTCGTAAAATATAAAAATGATCTGAATTTTTTTTATCATTTTGATCAGTCCTCGATTTAATTTGATTCTTTGACCGAAATTAGTATAAACTAGTGTATAATATACTATAGTTTTTTGACAAAAACTTGCATTTTGAAAAGTTTTATAGAATCGAATTTTCAGTTGATTTTTTTTATGGACCTCCATCATAACCTTCCCTCGTAAAATATAAAAATTATCTGAAAAGTTTCGTAGTATTTCGAACAATCCTCGATTTAATTTGATTCTTTGACCGAAATTAGTATAAACTAGTGTATAATATACTATAATTTTTTGACCGAAACTTGCATTTCGTAAATTTTCATTGAAGCTAATTTTCAGATGATTTTTTGCATGGACTTCTATCATAACCTTCCTTTGTAACATATATAAATGATCTGAAAAGTTTCGTATCATTTGGAACATTCCTCGATTTAATTTGACTTTTTTTACCGAAACTAGTGTATAATATACTATGGTTTTTCGAACGAAACTTGAATTTCGAAAAGTTTCATAGAACCTAATTTCAGATTATTTTTTGCATGGACTTCCATCATATTCTTCCATCGTAAAATATAAAAATGATCTGAAATTTTTTTATCATTTTGATCAGTCCTCGATTTAATTTGATTCTTTGACCGAAATTAGTATAAACTAGTGTATAATATACTATAGTTTTTTTGACAAAAACTTGCATTTTGAAAATTTTTATAGAAGCGAATTCTCAGTTGATTTTTTTTATGGACCTCCATCATAACCTTCCCTCGTAAAATATAAAAATTATCTGAAAAAGTTTCGTATCAATACGAGCAGTCCTCGATTTAATTTGATTCTTTGATCGAAATTAGTATAAACTAGTGTATAATATACTTTAAGTGTTTGACCGAAACTTGCATTTCGTAAATTTTCATTGAAGCTAATTTTCAGATGATTTTTTGCATGGACTTCTATCATAACCTTCCTTTGTAACATATATAAACGATTTGAAAAGTTTCGTATCATTTGGAATAGTCCTCGATTTAATTTGACATTTTTACCGAAACTAGTGTATATTATACTATGGTTTTTCGACCGAAACATGCATTTCGAAAAGTTTCATAGAACCTAATTTCAGATTATTTTTTGCATGGACTTCCATCATATTCTTCCCTCGTAAAATATAAAAATGATCTGAAATTTTTTTATCATTTTGATCAGTCCTCGATTTAATTTGATTCTTTGACCGAAATTAGTATTAACTACTAGTGTATAATATACTATAGTTTTTTTGACAAAAACTTGCATTTTGAAAAGTTTTATAGAAGCGAATTCTCAGTTGATTTTTTTTATGGACCTCCATCATAACCTTCCCTCGTAAAATATAAAAATTATCTGAAAAAGTTTCGTATCAATACGAGCAGTCCTCGATTTAATTTGATTCTTTGATCGAAATTAGTATAAACTAGTGTATAATATACTATAAGTTTTTGACCGAAACTTGCATTTCGTAAGTTTTCATTGAAGCTAATTTTCAGATGATTTTTTGCATGGACTTCTATCATAACCTTCCTTTGTAACATATATAAATGATTTGAAAAGTTTCGTATCATTTGGAATAGTCCTTGATTTAATTTGACATTTTTACCGAAATTAGTGTATAATTTACTATGGTTTTTCGACCGAAACATGCATTTCGAAAAGTTTCATAGAACCTAATTTCAGATTATTTTTTGCATGGACTTCCATCATAATCTTCCATCGTAAAATATAAAAATGATCTGAATTTTTTTTATCATTTTGATCAGTCCTCGATTTAATTATAATCTTTGCCCGAAATTAGTATAAACTAGTGTATAATATACTATAGTTGTTTTACCAAAATTTGCATTTCGAAAAGTTTTATAGAAGCCAATTTTCAGATGTTTTTTTTATGGACCTCCATCATAACCTTCCCTCGTAACATATAAAAATTATCTGAAAAGTTTCGTCTCATTTCGTGCAGTCCTCGATTTAATTTGATTCTTTGACCGAAATTACTATAAACTAGTGTATGATAAACTATAATTTTTTGACCGAATCATGCATGTCGTAAATTTTCATTGAAGCTAATTCTCAGATGATTTTTTGCATGGACTTCTATCATAACCTTCCTTTGTAACATATATAAATGATCTGAAAAGTTTCGTATCATTTGGAACATTCCTCGATTTAATTAGACATTTTTTTACCGAAACTAGTGTATAATATACTATGGTTTTTCGACCGAAACTTGCATTTCGAAAAGTTTCATAGAACCAAATTTCAGATTATTTTTTGCATGGACTTCCATCATATTCTTCCCTCGTAAAATATAAAAATGATCTGAATTTTTTTTATCATTTTGATCAGTCCTCGATTTAATTTGATTCTTTGACCGAAATTAGTATAAACTAGTGTATAATATACTATAGTTTTTTGACAAAAACTTGCATTTTGAAAAGTTTTATAGAATCGAATTTTCAGTTGATTTTTTTTATGGACCTCCATCATAACCTTCCCTCGTAAAATATAAAAATTATCTGAAAAGTTTCGTATTATTTCGAACAATCCTCGATTTAATTTGATTCTTTGACCGAAATTAGTATAAACTAGTGTATAATATACTATAATTTTTTGACCGAAACTTGCATTTCGTAAATTTTCATTGAAGCTAATTTTCAGATGATTTTTTGCATGGACTTCTATCATAACCTTCCTTTGTAACATATATAAATGATCTGAAAAGTTTCGTATCATTTGGAACATTCCTCGATTTAATTTGACTTTTTTTACCGAAACTAGTGTATAATATACTATGGTTTTTCGAACGAAACTTGAATTTCGAAAAGTTTCATAGAACCTAATTTCAGATTATTTTTTGCATGGACTTCCATCATATTCTTCCATCGTAAAATATAAAAATGATCTGAAATTTTTTTATCATTTTGATCAGTCCTCGATTTAATTTGATTCTTTGACCGAAATTAGTATAAACTAGTGTATAATATACTATAGTTTTTTTGACAAAAACTTGCATTTTGAAAAGTTTTATAGAAGCGAATTCTCAGTTGATTTTTTTTATGGACCTCCATCATAACCTTCCCTCGTAAAATATAAAAATTAACTGAAATGTTTCGTATAATTTCGAGCAGTCCTCGATTTAATTTGATTCTTTGACCGAAATTAGTATAAACTAGTGTATAATATACTATAATTTTTTTACCGAAACTTACATTTCGAAATGTTTTATTGAAGCTAATTTTCAAATGATTTTTTGCATGGACTTCTATCATAACCTTCCTTTGTAACATATATAAATGATCTGAAAAGTTTCGTATCATTTGGAACAGTCCTCGATTTAATTTGACTTTTTGACCGAAAGTAATGTAAAATATACTAAGGTTTTTTAACCGAAACTTGCATTTCGAAAAGTTTCATAGAACCTAATTTCAGATTATTTTTTGCATGGACTTCCATCATAATCTTCCCTCATAAAATATAAAAATGATCTGAAAAGTTTCGTATCATTTTGATCATTCCTCGATTTAATTTGATTCTTTTACTGAAATTAGTAAAAACTAGTGTATAATATACTATAGTTTTTTGACCGAAACTTGAATTTCGAAAAGTTTTATAGATGCGAATTTTCATATGAATTTTTTTATGGACCTCCATCATAACCTTCCCTCGTAAAATATAAAAATTAACTGAAATGTTTCGTATAATTTCGAGCAGTCCTCGATTTAATTTTATTCTTTGACCGAAATTAGTATAAACTAGTGTATAATATACTATAATTTTTTTACCGAAACTTACATTTCGAAATGTTTTATTGAAGCTAATTTTCAAATGATTTTTTGCATGGACTTCTATCATAACCTTCCTTTGTAACATATATAAATGATCTGAAAAGTTTCGTATCATTTGGAACAGTCCTCGATTTAATTTGACTTTTTGACCGAAACTAATGTAAAATATACTAAGGTTTTTTAACCGAAACTTGCATTTCGAAAAGTTTCATAGAACCTAATTTCAGATTATTTTTTGCATGGACTTCCATCATAATCTTCCCTCATAAAATATAAAAATGATCTGAAAAGTTTCGTATCATTTTGATCAGTCCTCGATTTAATTTGATTCTTTTACTGAAATTAGTAAAAACTAGTGTATAATATACTATAGTTTTTTGACCGAAACTTGAATTTCGAAAAGTTTTATAGATGCGAATTTTCATATGAATTTTTTTATGGACCTCCATCATAACCTTCCCTCGTAAAATATAAAAATTAACTGAAATGTTTCGTATAATTTCGAGCAGTCCTCGATTTAATTTGATTCTTTGACCGAAATTAGTATAAACTAGTGTATAATATACTATAATTTTTTTACCGAAACTTACATTTCGAAATGTTTTATTGAAGCTAATTTTCAAATGATTTTTTGCATGGACTTCTATCATAACCTTCCTTTGTAACATATATAAATGATCTGAAAAGTTTCGTATCATTTGGAAGAGTCCTCGATTTAATTTGACTTTTTGACCGAAACTAATGTAAAATATACTAAGGTTTTTTAACCGAAACTTGCATTTCGAAAATTTCATAGAACCTAATTTCAGATTATTTTTTGCATGGACTTCCATCATAATCTTCCCTCATAAAATATAAAAATGATCTGAAAAGTTTCGTATCATTTTGATCAGTCCTCGATTTAATTTGATTCTTTTACCGAAATTAGTAAAAACTAGTGTATAATATACTATAGTTTTTTGACAGAAACTTGAATTTCGAAAAGTTTTATAGAAGCGAATTTTCATATGAATTTTTTTATGGACCTCCATCATAACCTTCCCTCGTAAAATATAAAAATTAACTGAAATGTTTCGTATAATTTCGAGCAGTCCTCGATTTAATTTGATTCTTTGACCGAAATTAGTATAAACTAGTGTATAATATACTATAATTTTTTTACCGAAACTTGCATTTCGAAAAGTTTTATTGAAGCTAATTTTCAGATGATTTTTTGCATGGACTTCTATCATAACCTTCCTTTGTAACATATATAAATGATCTGAAAAGTTTCGTATCATTTGGAACAGTCCTCGATTTAATTTGACTTTTTGACCGAAACTAGCGTATAATATACTATGGTTTTTCGACCGAAACTTGCATTTCGAAAAGAGTCATAGAACCTAATTTCAGATTATTTTTTGCATGGACTTCCATCATAATCTTCCCTCATAAAATATAAAAATGATCTGAAAAGTTTCGTATCATTTTGATCAGTCCTCGATTTAATTTGATTCTTTTACCGAAATTAGTAAAAACTAGTGTATAATATACTATAGTTTTTTGACCGAAACTTGAATTTCGAAAAGTTTTATAGAAGCGAATTTTCATATGAATTTTTTTATGGACCTCCATCATAACCTTCCCTCGTAAAATATAAAAATTAACTGAAATGTTTCGTATAATTTCGAGCAGTCCTCGATTTAATTTGATTCTTTGACCGAAATTAGTATAAACTAGTGTATAATATACTATATTTTTTTTACCGAAACTTGCATTTCGAAAAGTTTTATTGAAGCTAATTTTCAGATTATTTTTTGCATGGACTTCTATCATAACCTTCCTTTGTAACATATATAAATGATCTGAAATGTTTCGTATCATTTGGAATACTCCTCGATTTAATTTGTCTTTTTGACCGAAACTAGTGTATAATATACTATGGTTTTTCGACCGAAACTTGCATTTCGAAAAGAGTCATAGAACCTAATTTCAGATTATTTTTTGCATGGACTTCCATCATAATATTCCCTCATAAAATATAAAAATGATCTGAAAAGTTTCGTATCTTTTTGATCAGTCCTCGATTTAATTTGATTCTTTGACCGAAACTAGTAAAAACTAGTGTATAATATACTATAGTTTTTTGACCGAAACTTGAATTTCGAAAAGTTTTATAGAAGCGAATTTTCATATGAATTTTTTTAAGGACCTCCATCATAACCTTCCCTCGTAAAATATAAAAATTATCTGAAATGTTTCGTATCATTTCGAGCAGTCCTCGATTTAATTTGATTCTTTGACCGAAATTAGTATAAACTAGTGTATAATATACTATAATTTTTTTACCGAAACTTGCATTTCGAAAATTTTTATTGAAGCTAATTTTCAGATGATTTTTTGCATGGACTTCTATCATAACCTTCCTTTGTATCATATATAAATGATCTGAAAAGTTTCGTATCGATTTAATTTGACTTTTTGACCGAAACTAGTGTAAAATATACTAAGATTTTTTAACCGAAACTTGCATTTCGAAAAGTTTCATAGAACCTAATTTCAGATTATTTTTTGCATGGACTTCCATCATAATCTTCCCTCATAAAATATAAAAATGATCTGAAAAGTTTCGTATCATTTTGATCAGTCCTCGATTTAATTTGATTCTTTTACCAAAATTAGTAAAAACTAGTGTATAATATACTATAGTTTTTTGACCGAAACTTGAATTTCGAAAAGTTTTATAGATGCGAATTTTCATATGAATTTTTTTATGGACCTCCATCATAACCTTCCCTCGTAAAATATAAAAATTAACTTAAATGTTTCGTATAATTTCGAGCAGTCCTCGATTTAATTTGATTCTTTGACCGAAATTAGTATAAACTACTGTATAATATACTATAATTTTTTTACCGAAACTTACATTTCGAAATGTTTTATTGAAGCTAATTTTCAAATGATTTTTTGCATAGACTTCTATCATAACCTTCCTTTGTATCATATATAAATGATCTGAAAAGTTTCGTATCATTTGGAACAGTCCTCGATTTAATTTGACTTTTTGACCGAAACTAATGTAAAATATACTAAGGTTTTTTAACCGAAACTTGCATTTCGAAAAGTTTCATAGAACCTAATTTCAGATTATTTTTTGCATGGACTTCCATCATAATCTTCCCTCATAAAATATAAAAATGATCTGAAAAGTTTCGTATCATTTTGATCAGTCCTCGATTTAATTTGATTCTTTTACCGAAATTAGTAAAAACTAGTGTATAATATACCATAGTTTTTTGACCGAAACTTGAATTTCGAAAAGTTTTATAGATGCGAATTTTCATATGAATTTTTTTATGGACCTCCATCATAACCTTCCCTCGTAAAATATAAAAATTAACTGAAATGTTTCGTATAATTTCGAGCAGTCCTCGATTTAATTTGATTCTTTGACCGAAATTAGTATAAACTAGTGTATAATATACTATAATTTTTTTACCGAAACTTACATTTCGAAATGTTTTATTGAAGCTAATTTTCAAATGATTTTTTGCATGGACTTCTATCATAACCTTCCTTTGTAACATATATAAATGATCTGAAAAGTTTCGTATCATTTGGAACAGTCCTCGATTTAATTTGACTTTTTGACCGAAACTAATGTAAAATATACTAAGGTTTTTTAACCGAAACTTGCATTTCGAAAATTTCATAGAACCTAATTTCAGATTATTTTTTGCATGGACTTCCATCATAATCTTCCCTCATAAAATATAAAAATGATCTGAAAAGTTTCGTATCATTTTGATCAGTCCTCGATTTAATTTGATTCTTTTACCGAAATTAGTAAAAACTAGTGTATAATATACTATAGTTTTTTGACAGAAACTTGAATTTCGAAAAGTTTTATAGAAGCGAATTTTCATATGAATTTTTTTATGGACCTCCATCATAACCTTCCCTCGTAAAATATAAAAATTAACTGAAATGTTTCGTATAATTTCGAGCAGTCCTCGATTTAATTTGATTCTTTGACCGAAATTAGTATAAACTAGTGTATAATATACTATAATTTTTTTACCGAAACTTGCATTTCGAAAAGTTTTATTGAAGCTAATTTTCAGATGATTTTTTGCATGGACTTCTATCATAACCTTCCTTTGTAACATATATAAATGATCTGAAAAGTTTCGTATCATTTGGAACAGTCCTCGATTTAATTTGACTTTTTGACCGAAACTAGCGTATAATATACTATGGTTTTTCGACCGAAACTTGCATTTCGAAAAGAGTCATAGAACCTAATTTCAGATTATTTTTTGCATGGACTTCCATCATAATCTTCCCTCATAAAATATAAAAATGATCTGAAAAGTTTCGTATCATTTTGATCAGTCCTCGATTTAATTTGATTCTTTTACCGAAATTAGTAAAAACTAGTGTATAATATACTATAGTTTTTTGACCGAAACTTGAATTTCGAAAAGTTTTATAGAAGCGAATTTTCATATGAATTTTTTTATGGACCTCCATCATAACCTTCCCTCGTAAAATATAAAAATTAACTGAAATGTTTCGTATAATTTCGAGCAGTCCTCGATTTAATTTGATTCTTTGACCGAAATTAGTATAAACTAGTGTATAATATACTATATTTTTTTTACCGAAACTTGCATTTCGAAAAGTTTTATTGAAGCTAATTTTCAGATTATTTTTTGCATGGACTTCTATCATAACCTTCCTTTGTAACATATATAAATGATCTGAAATGTTTCGTATCATTTGGAATACTCCTCGATTTAATTTGTCTTTTTGACCGAAACTAGTGTATAATATACTATGGTTTTTCGACCGAAACTTGCATTTCGAAAAGAGTCATAGAACCTAATTTCAGATTATTTTTTGCATGGACTTCCATCATAATATTCCCTCATAAAATATAAAAATGATCTGAAAAGTTTCGTATCTTTTTGATCAGTCCTCGATTTAATTTGATTCTTTGACCGAAACTAGTAAAAACTAGTGTATAATATACTATAGTTTTTTGACCGAAACTTGAATTTCGAAAAGTTTTATAGAAGCGAATTTTCATATGAATTTTTTTAAGGACCTCCATCATAACCTTCCCTCGTAAAATATAAAAATTATCTGAAATGTTTCGTATCATTTCGAGCAGTCCTCGATTTAATTTGATTCTTTGACCGAAATTAGTATAAACTAGTGTATAATATACTATAATTTTTTTACCGAAACTTGCATTTCGAAAATTTTTATTGAAGCTAATTTTCAGATGATTTTTTGCATGGACTTCTATCATAACCTTCCTTTGTATCATATATAAATGATCTGAAAAGTTTCGTATCGATTTAATTTGACTTTTTGACCGAAACTAGTGTAAAATATACTAAGATTTTTTAACCGAAACTTGCATTTCGAAAAGTTTCATAGAACCTAATTTCAGATTATTTTTTGCATGGACTTCCATCATAATCTTCCCTCATAAAATATAAAAATGATCTGAAAAGTTTCGTATCATTTTGATCAGTCCTCGATTTAATTTGATTCTTTTACCAAAATTAGTAAAAACTAGTGTATAATATACTATAGTTTTTTGACCGAAACTTGAATTTCGAAAAGTTTTATAGATGCGAATTTTCATATGAATTTTTTTATGGACCTCCATCATAACCTTCCCTCGTAAAATATAAAAATTAACTTAAATGTTTCGTATAATTTCGAGCAGTCCTCGATTTAATTTGATTCTTTGACCGAAATTAGTATAAACTACTGTATAATATACTATAATTTTTTTACCGAAACTTACATTTCGAAATGTTTTATTGAAGCTAATTTTCAAATGATTTTTTGCATAGACTTCTATCATAACCTTCCTTTGTATCATATATAAATGATCTGAAAAGTTTCGTATCATTTGGAACAGTCCTCGATTTAATTTGACTTTTTGACCGAAACTAATGTAAAATATACTAAGGTTTTTTAACCGAAACTTGCATTTCGAAAAGTTTCATAGAACCTAATTTCAGATTATTTTTTGCATGGACTTCCATCATAATCTTCCCTCATAAAATATAAAAATGATCTGAAAAGTTTCGTATCATTTTGATCAGTCCTCGATTTAATTTGATTCTTTTACCGAAATTAGTAAAAACTAGTGTATAATATACCATAGTTTTTTGACCGAAACTTGAATTTCGAAAAGTTTTATAGATGCGAATTTTCATATGAATTTTTTTATAGACCTCCATCATAACCTTCCCTCGTAAAATATAAAAATTAACTGAAATGTTTCGTATAATTTCGAGCAGTCCTCGATTTAATTTGATTCTTTGACCGAAATTAGTATAAACTAGTGTATAATATACTATAATTTTTTTACCGAAACTTACATTTCGAAATGTTTTATTGAAGCTAATTTTCAAATGATTTTTTGCATGGACTTCTATCATAACCTTCCTTTGTAACATATATAAATGATCTAAAAAGTTTCGTATCATTTGGAACAGTCCTCGATTTAATTTGACTTTTTGACCGAAACTAATGTAAAATATACTAAGGTTTTTTAACCGAAACTTGCATTTTGAAAAGTTTCATAGAACCTAATTTCAGATTATTTTTTGCATGGACTTCCATCATAATCTTCCCTCATAAAATATAAAAATGATCTGAAAAGTTTCGTATCATTTTGATCAGTCCTCGATTTAATTTGATTCTTTTACCGAAATTAGTAAAAACTAGTGTATAATATACTATAGTTTTTTGACCGAAACTTGAATTTCGAAAAGTTTTATAGATGCGAATTTTCATATGAATTTTTTTATGGACCTCCATCATAACCTTCCCTCGTAAAATATAAAAATTAACTGAAATGTTTCGTATAATTTCGAGCAGTCCTCGATTTAATTTGATTCTTTGACCGAAATTAGTATAAACTAGTGTATAATATACTATAATTTTTTTACCGAAACTTACATTTCGAAATGTTTTATTGAAGCTAATTTTCAAATGATTTTTTGCATGGACTTCTATCATAACCTTCCTTTGTAACATATATAAATGATCTGAAAAGTTTCGTATCATTTGGAACAGTCCTCGATTTAATTTGACTTTTTGACCGAAACTAATGTAAAATATACTAAGGTTTTTTAACCGAAACTTGCATTTCGAAAAGTTTCATAGAACCTAATTTCAGATTATTTTTTGCATGGACTTCCATCATAATCTTCCCTCATAAAATATAAAAATGATCTGAAAAGTTTCGTATCATTTTGATCAGTCCTCGATTTAATTTGATTCTTTTACCGAAATTAGTAAAAACTAGTGTATAATATACTATAGTTTTTTGACAGAAACTTGAATTTCGAAAAGTTTTATAGAAGCGAATTTTCATATGAATTTTTTTATGGACCTCCATCATAACCTTCCCTCGTAAAATATAAAAATTAACTGAAATGTTTCGTATAATTTCGAGCAGTCCTCGATTTAATTTGATTCTTTGACCGAAATTAGTATAAACTAGTGTATAATATACTATAATTTTTTTACCGAAACTTGCATTTCGAAAAGTTTTAATGAAGCTAATTTTCAGATGATTTTTTGCATGGACTTCTATCATAACCTTCCTTTGTAACATATATAAATGATCTGAAAAGTTTCGTATCATTTGGAACAGTCCTCGATTTAATTTGACTTTTTGACCGAAACTAGCGTATAATATACTATGGTTTTTCGACCGAAACTTGCATTTCGAAAAGAGTCATAGAACCTAATTTCAGATTATTTTTTGCATGGACTTCCATCATAATCTTCCCTCATAAAATATAAAAATGATCTGAAAAGTTTCGTATCATTTTGATCAGTCCTCGATTTAATTTGATTCTTTTACCGAAATTAGTAAAAACTAGTGTATAATATACTATAGTTTTTTGACCGAAACTTGAATTTCGAAAAGTTTTATAGAAGCGAATTTTCATATGAATTTTTTTATGGACCTCCATCATAACCTTCCCTCGTAAAATATAAAAATTAACTGAAATGTTTCGTATAATTTCGAGCAGTCCTCGATTTAATTTGATTCTTTGACCGAAATTAGTATAAACTAGTGTATAATATACTATATTTTTTTTACCGAAACTTGCATTTCGAAAAGTTTTATTGAAGCTAATTTTCAGATTATTTTTTGCATGGACTTCTATCATAACCTTCCTTTGTAACATATATAAATGATCTGAAATGTTTCGTATCATTTGGAATACTCCTCGATTTAATTTGTCTTTTTGACCGAAACTAGTGTATAATATACTATGGTTTTTCGACCGAAACTTGCATTTCGAAAAGAGTCATAGAACCTAATTTCAGATTATTTTTTGCATGGACTTCCATCATAATATTCCCTCATAAAATATAAAAATGATCTGAAAAGTTTCGTATCTTTTTGATCAGTCCTCGATTTAATTTGATTCTTTGACCGAAACTAGTAAAAACTAGTGTATAATATACTATAGTTTTTTGACCGAAACTTGAATTTCGAAAAGTTTTATAGAAGCGAATTTTCATATGAATTTTTTTAAGGACCTCCATCATAACCTTCCCTCGTAAAATATAAAAATTATCTGAAATGTTTCGTATCATTTCGAGCAGTCCTCGATTTAATTTGATTCTTTGACCGAAATTAGTATAAACTAGTGTATAATATACTATAATTTTTTTACCGAAACTTGCATTTCGAAAATTTTTATTGAAGCTAATTTTCAGATGATTTTTTGCATGGACTTCTATCATAACCTTCCTTTGTATCATATATAAATGATCTGAAAAGTTTCGAATCGATTTAATTTGACTTTTTGACCGAAACTAGTGTAAAATATACTAAGATTTTTTAACCGAAACTTGCATTTCGAAAAGTTTCATAGAACCTAATTTCAGATTATTTTTTGCATGGACTTCCATCATAATCTTCCCTCATAAAATATAAAAATGATCTGAAAAGTTTCGTATCATTTTGATCAGTCCTCGATTTAATTTGATTCTTTTACCGAAATTAGTAAAAACTAGTGTATAATATACTATAGTTTTTTGACCGAAACTTGAATTTCGAAAAGTTTTATAGATGCGAATTTTCATATGAATTTTTTTATGGACCTCCATCATAACCTTCCCTCGTAAAATATAAAAATTAACTTAAATGTTTCGTATAATTTCGAGCAGTCCTCGATTTAATTTGATTCTTTGACCGAAATTAGTATAAACTAGTGTATAATATACTATAATTTTTTTACCGAAACTTACATTTCGAAATGTTTTATTGAAGCTAATTTTCAAATGATTTTTTGCATAGACTTCTATCATAACCTTCCTTTGTAACATATATAAATGATCTGAAAAGTTTCGTATCATTTGGAACAGTCCTCGATTTAATTTGACTTTTTGACCGAAACTAATGTAAAATATACTAAGGTTTTTTAACCGAAACTTGCATTTCGAAAAGTTTCATAGAACCTAATTTCAGATTATTTTTTGCATGGACTTCCATCATAATCTTCCCTCATAAAATATAAAAATGATCTGAAAAGTTTCGTATCATTTTGATCAGTCCTCGATTTAATTTGATTCTTTTACCGAAATTAGTAAAAACTAGTGTATAATATACCATAGTTTTTTGACCGAAACTTGAATTTCGAAAAGTTTTATAGATGCGAATTTTCATATGAATTTTTTTATGGACCTCCATCATAACCTTCCCTCGTAAAATATAAAAATTAACTGAAATGTTTCGTATAATTTCGAGCAGTCCTCGATTTAATTTGATTCTTTGACCGAAATTAGTATAAACTAGTGTATAATATACTATAATTTTTTTACCGAAACTTACATTTCGAAATGTTTTATTGAAGCTAATTTTCAAATGATTTTTTGCATGGACTTCTATCATAACCTTCCTTTGTAACATATATAAATGATCTGAAAAGTTTCGTATCATTTGGAACAGTCCTCGATTTAATTTGACTTTTTGACCGAAACTAATGTAAAATATACTAAGGTTTTTTAACCGAAACTTGCATTTCGAAAAGTTTCATAGAACCTAATTTCAGATTATTTTTTGCATGGACTTCCATCATAATCTTCCCTCATAAAATATAAAAATGATCTAAAAAGTTTCGTATCATTTTGATCAGTCCTCGATTTAATTTGATTCTTTTACCGAAATTAGTAAAAACTAGTGTATAATATACTATAGTTTTTTGACCGAAACTTGAATTTCGAAAAGTTTTATAGAAGCGAATTTTCATATGAATTTTTTTATGGACCTCCATCATAACCTTCCCTCGTAAAATATAAAAATTAACTTAAATGTTTCGTATAATTTCGAGCAGTCCTCGATTTAATTTGATTCTTTGACCGAAATTAGTATAAACTAGTGTATAATATACTATAATTTTTTTACCGAAACTTGCATTTCGAAAAGTTTTATTGAAGCTAATTTTCAGATGATTTTTTGCATGGACTTCTATCATAACCTTCCTTTGTAACATATATAAATGATCTGAAAAGTTTCGTATCATTTGGAACACTCCTCGATTTAATTTGACTTTTTGACCGAAACTAGCGTATAATATACTATGGTTTTTTGACCGAAACTTGCATTTCGAAAAGAGTCATAGAACCTAATTTCAGATTAATTTTTTGCATGGACTTCCATCATAATCTTCCCTCGTAAAATATAAAAATGATCTGAAAAGTTTCGTATCATTTTGATCAGTCCTCGATTTAATTTGATTCTTTTACCGAAATTAGTAAAAACTAGTGTATAATATACTATAGTTTTTTGACCGAAACTTGAATTTCGAAAAGTTTTATAGAAGCGAATTTTCATATGAATTTTTTTATGGACCTCCATCATAACCTTCCCTCGTAAAATATAAAAATTAACTGAAATGTTTCGTATAATTTCGAGCAGTCCTCGATTTAATTTGATTCTTTGACCGAAATTAGTATAAACTAGTGTATAATATACTATATTTTTTTTACCGAAACTTGCATTTCGAAAAGTTTTATTGAAGCTAATTTTCAGATTATTTTTTGCATGGACTTCTATCATAACCTTCCTTTGTAACATATATAAATGATCTGAAATGTTTCGTATCATTTGGAATACTCCTCGATTTAATTTGTCTTTTTGACCGAAACTAGTGTATAATATACTATGCTTTTTCGACCGAAACTTGCATTTCGAAAAGAGTCATAGAACCTAATTTCAGATTATTTTTTGCATGGACTTCCATCATAATATTCCCTCATAAAATATAAAAATGATCTGAAAAGTTTCGTATCTTTTTGATCAGTCCTCGATTTAATTTGATTCTTTGACCGAAACTAGTAAAAACTAGTGTATAATATACTATAGTTTTTTGACCGAAACTTGAATTTCGAAAAGTTTTATAGAAGCGAATTTTCATATGAATTTTATTAAGGACCTCCATCATAACCTTCCCTCGTAAAATATAAAAATTATCTGAAAAGTTTCGTATCATTTCGAGCAGTCCTCGATTTAATTTGATTCTTTGACCGAAATTAGTATAAACTAGTGTATAATATACTATAATTTTTTTACCGAAACTTGCATTTCGAAATTTTTTATTGAAGCTAATTTTCAGATGATTTTTTGCATGGACTTCTATCATAACCTTCCTTTGTATCATATATAAATGATCTGAAAAGTTTCGTATCGATTTAATTTGACTTTTTGACTGAAACTTGTGTAAAATATACTAAGATTTTTTAACCGAAACTTGCATTTCGAAAAGTTTCATAGAACCTAATTTCAGATTATTTTTTGCATGGACTTCCATCATAATCTTCCCTCATAAAATATAAAAATGATCTGAAAAGTTTTGTATCATTTTGATCAGTCCTCGATTTAATTTGATTCTTTTACCGAAATTAGTAAAAACTAGTGTATAATATACTATAGTTTTTTGACCGAAACTTGAATTTCGAAAAGTTTTATAGATGCGAATTTTCATATGAATTTTTTTATGGACCTCTATCATAACCTTCCCTCGTAAAATATAAAAATTAACTTAAATGTTTCGTATAATTTTGAGCATTCCTCGATTTAATTTGATTCTTTGACCGAAATTAGTATAAACTAGTGTATAATATACTATCATTTTTTTACCGAAACTTACATTTCGAAATGTTTTATTGAAGCTAATTTTCAAATGATTTTTTGCATGGACTTATATCATAACCTTCCTTTGTAACATATATAAATGATCTGAAAAGTTTCGTATCATTTGGAACAGTCCTCGATTTAATTTGACTTTTTGACCGAAACTAATGTAAAATATACTAAGGTTTTTTAACCGAAACTTGCATTTCGAAAAGTTTCATAGAACCTAATTTCAAATTATTTTTTGCATGGACTTCCATCATAATCTTCCCTCATAAAATATAAAAATTATCTGAAAAGTTTCGTATCATTTTGATCAGTCCTCGATTTAATTTGATTCTTTTACCGAAATTAGTAAAAACTAGTGTATAATATACTATAGTTTTTTGAGCGAAACTTGAATTTCGAAAAGTTTTATAGATGCGAATTTTCATATGAATTTTTTTATGGACCTCCATCATAACCTTCCCTCGTAAAATATAAAAATTTACTGAAATGTTTCGTATAATTTCGAGCAGTCCTCGATTTAATTTGATTCTTTGACCGAAATTAGTATAAACTAGTGTATAATATACTATAATTTTTTTACCGAAACTTACATTTCGAAATGTTTTATTGAAGCTAATTTTCAAATGATTTTTTGCATGGACTTCTATCATAACCTTCCTTTGTAACATATATAAATGATCTGAAAAGTTTCGTATCATTTGGAACAGTCCTCGATTTAATTTGACTTTTTGACCGAAACTAATGTAAAATATACTAAGGTTTTTTAACCGAAACTTGCATTTCGAAAAGTTTCATAGAACCTAATTTCAGATTATTTTTTGCATGGACTTCCATCATAATCTTCCCTCATAAAATATAAAAATGATCTGAAAAGTTTCGTATCATTTTGATCAGTCCTCGATTTAATTTGATTCTTTTACCGAAATTAGTAAAAACTAGTGTATAATATACTATAGTTTTTTGACCGAAACTTGAATTTCGAAAAGTTTTATAGATGCGAATTTTCATATGAATTTTTTTATGGACCTCCATCATAACCTTCCCTCGTAAAATATAAAAATTAACTGAAATGTTTCGTATAATTTCGAGCAGTCCTCGATTTAATTTGATTCTTTGACCGAAATTAGTATAAACTAGTGTATAATATACTATAATTTTTTTACCGAAACTTACATTTCGAAAAGTTTTATTGAAGCTAATTTTCAAATGATTTTTTGCATGGACTTCTATCATAACCTTCCTTTGTAACATATATAAATGATCTGAAAAGTTTCGTATCATTTGGAACAGTCCTCGATTTAATTTGACTTTTTGACCGAAACTAATGTAAAATATACTAAGGTTTTTTAACCGAAACTTGCATTTCGAAAAGTTTCATAGAACCTAATTTCAAATTATTTTTTGCATGGACTTCCATCATAATCTTCCCTCATAAAATATAAAAATTATCTGAAAAGTTTCGTATCATTTTGATCAGTCCTCGATTTAATTTGATTCTTTTACCGAAATTAGTAAAAACTAGTGTATAATATACTATAGTTTTTTGACCGAAACTTGAATTTCGAAAAGTTTTATAGATGCGAATTTTCATATGAATTTTTTTATGGACCTCCATCATAACCTTCCCTCGTAAAATATAAAAATTAACTGAAATGTTTCGTATAATTTCGAGCAGTCCTCGATTTAATTTGATTCTTTGACCGAAATTAGTATAAACTAGTGTATAATATACTATAATTTTTTTACTGAAACTTACATTTCGAAATGTTTTATTGAAGCTAATTTTCAAATGATTTTTTGCATGGACTTCTATCATAACCTTCCTTTGTAACATATATAAATGATCTGAAAAGTTTCGTATCATTTGGAACAGTCCTCGATTTAATTTGACTTTTTGACCGAAACTAATGTAAAATATACTAAGGTTTTTTAACCGAAACTTGCATTTCGAAAAGTTTCATAGAACCTAATTTCAGATTATTTTTTGCATGGACTTCCATCATAATCTTCCCTCATAAAATATAAAAATGATCTGAAAAGTTTCGTATCATTTTGATCAGTCCTCGATTTAATTTGATTCTTTTACCGAAATTAGTAAAAACTAGTGTATAATATACTATAGTTTTTTGACCGAAACTTGAATTTCGAAAAGTTTTATAGATGCGAATTTTCATATGAATTTTTTTATGGACCTCCATCATAACCTTCCCTCGTAAAATATAAAAATTAACTGAAATGTTTCGTATAATTTCGAGCAGTCCTCGATTTAATTTGATTCTTTGACCGAAATTAGTATAAACTAGTGTATAATATACTATAATTTTTTTACCGAAACTTACATTTCGAAATGTTTTATTGAAGCTAATTTTCAAATGATTTTTTGCATGGACTTCTATCATAACCTTCCTTTGTAACATATATAAATGATCTGAAAAGTTTCGTATCATTTGGAACAGTCCTCGATTTAATTTGACTTTTTGACCGAAACTAATGTAAAATATACTAAGGTTTTTTAACCGAAACTTGCATTTCGAAAAGTTTCATAGAACCTAATTTCAGATTATTTTTTGCATGGACTTCCATCATAATCTTCCCTCATAAAATATAAAAATGATCTGAAAAGTTTCGTATCATTTTGATCAGTCCTCGATTTAATTTGATTCTTTTACCGAAATTAGTAAAAACTAGTGTATAATATACTATAGTTTTTTGACAGAAACTTGAATTTCGAAAAGTTTTATAGAAGCGAATTTTCATATGAATTTTTTTATGGACCTCCATCATAACCTTCCCTCGTAAAATATAAAAATTAACTGAAATGTTTCGTATAATTTCGAGCAGTCCTCGATTTAATTTGATTCTTTGACCGAAATTAGTATAAACTAGTGTATAATATACTATAATTTTTTTACCGAAACTTGCATTTCGAAAAGTTTTATTGAAGCTAATTTTCAGATGATTTTTTGCATGGACTTCTATCATAACCTTCCTTTGTAACATATATAAATGATCTGAAAAGTTTCGTATCATTTGGAACAGTCCTCGATTTAATTTGACTTTTTGACCGAAACTAATGTAAAATATACTAAGGTTTTTTAACCGAAACTTGCATTTCGAAAAGTTTCATAGAACCTAATTTCAGATTATTTTTTGCATGGACTTCCATCATAATCTTCCCTCATAAAATATAAAAATGATCTGAAAAGTTTCGTATCATTTTGATCAGTCCTCGATTTAATTTGATTCTTTTACCGAAATTAGTAAAAACTAGTGTATAATATACTATAGTTTTTTGACAGAAACTTGAATTTCGAAAAGTTTTATAGAAGCGAATTTTCATATGAATTTTTTTATGGACCTCCATCATAACCTTCCCTCGTAAAATATAAAAATTAACTGAAATGTTTCGTATAATTTCGAGCAGTCCTCGATTTAATTTGATTCTTTGACCGAAATTAGTATAAACTAGTGTATAATATACTATAATTTTTTTACCGAAACTTGCATTTCGAAAAGTTTTATTGAAGCTAATTTTCAGATGATTTTTTGCATGGACTTCTATCATAACCTTCCTTTGTAACATATATAAATGATCTGAAAAGTTTCGTATCATTTGGAACAGTCCTCGATTTAATTTGACTTTTTGACCGAAACTAGCGTATAATATACTATGGTTTTTCGACCGAAACTTGCATTTCGAAAAGAGTCATAGAACCTAATTTCAGATTATTTTTTGCATGGACTTCCATCATAATCTTCCCTCATAAAATATAAAAATGATCTGAAAAGTTTCGTATCATTTTGATCAGTCCTCGATTTAATTTGATTCTTTTACCGAAATTATTAAAAACTAGTGTATAATATACTATAGTTTTTTGACCGAAACTTGAATTTCGAAAAGTTTTATAGAAGCGAATTTTCATATGAATTTTTTTATGGACCTCCATCATAACCTTCCCTCGTAAAATATAAAAATTAACTGAAATGTTTCATATAATTTCGAGCAGTCCTCGATTTAATTTGATTCTTTGACCGAAATTAGTATAAACTAGTGTATAATATACTATAATTTTTTTACTGAAACTTACATTTCGAAATGTTTTATTGAAGCTAATTTTCAAATGATTTTTTGCATGGACTTCTATCATAACCTTCCTTTGTAACATATATAAATGATCTGAAAAGTTTCGTATCATTTGGAACAGTCCTCGATTTAATTTGACTTTTTGACCGAAACTAATGTAAATTATACTAAGGTTTTTTAACCGAAACTTGCATTTCGAAAAGTTTCATAGAACCTAATTTCAGATTATTTTTTGCATGGACTTCCATCATAATCTTCCCTCATAAAATATAAAAATGATCTGAAAAGTTTCGTATCATTTTGATCAGTCCTCGATTTAATTTGATTCTTTTACCGAAATTAGTAAAAACTAGTGTATAATATACTATAGTTTTTTGACAGAAACTTGAATTTCGAAAAGTTTTATAGAAGCGAATTTTCATATGAATTTTTTTATGGACCTCCATCATAACCTTCCCTCGTAAAATATAAAAATTAACTGAAATGTTTCGTATAATTTCGAGCAGTCCTCGATTTAATTTGATTCTTTGACCGAAATTAGTATAAACTAGTGTATAATATACTATAATTTTTTTACCGAAACTTGCATTTCGAAAAGTTTTATTGAAGCTAATTTTCAGATGATTTTTTGCATGGACTTCTATCATAACCTTCCTTTGTAACATATATAAATGATCTGAAAAGTTTCGTATCATTTGGAACAGTCCTCGATTTAATTTGACTTTTTGACCGAAACTAGCGTATAATATACTATGGTTTTTCGACCGAAACTTGCATTTCGAAAAGAGTCATAGAACCTAATTTCAGATTATTTCTTGCATGGACTTCCATCATAATCTTCCCTCATAAAATATAAAAATGATCTGAAAAGTTTCGTATCATTTTGATCAGTCCTCGATTTAATTTGATTCTTTTACCGAAATTAGTAAAAACTAGTGTATAATATACTATAGTTTTTTGACCGAAACTTGAATTTCGAAAAGTTTTATAGAAGCGAATTTTCATATGAATTTTTTTATGGACCTCCATCATAACCTTCCCTCGTAAAATATAAAAATTAACTGAAATGTTTCGTATAATTTCGAGCAGTCCTCGATTTAATTTGATTCTTTGACCGAAATTAGTATAAACTAGTGTATAATATACTATATTTTTTTTACCGAAACTTGCATTTCGAAAAGTTTTATTGAAGCTAATTTTCAGATTATTTTTTGCATGGACTTCTATCATAACCTTCCTTTGTAACATATATAAATGATCTGAAATGTTTCGTATCATTTGGAATACTCCTCGATTTAATTTGTCTTTTTGACCGAAACTAGTGTATAATATACTATGGTTTTTCGACCGAAACTTGCATTTCGAAAAGAGTCATAGAACCTAATTTCAGATTATTTTTTGCATGGACTTCCATCATAATATTCCCTCATAAAATATAAAAATGATCTGAAAAGTTTCGTATCATTTTGATCAGTCCTCGATTTAATTTGATTCTTTTACCGAAATTAGTAAAAACTAGTGTATAATATACTATAGTTTTTTGACCGAAACTTGAATTTCGAAAAGTTTTATAGATGCGAATTTTCATATGAATTTTTTTATGGACCTCCATCATAACCTTCCCTCGTAAAATATAAAAATTAACTGAAATGTTTCGTATAATTTCGAGCAGTCCTCGATTTAATTTGATTCTTTGACCGAAATTAGTATAAACTAGTGTATAATATACTATAATTTTTTTACCGAAACTTACATTTCGAAATGTTTTATTGAAGCTAATTTTCAAATGATTTTTTGCATGGACTTCTATCATAACCTTCCTTTGTAACATATATAAATGATCTGAAAAGTTTCGTATCATTTGGAACAGTCCTCGATTTAATTTGACTTTTTGACCGAAACTAATGTAAAATATACTAAGGTTTTTTAACCGAAACTTGCATTTCGAAAAGTTTCATAGAACCTAATTTCAGATTATTTTTTGCATGGACTTCCATCATAATCTTCCCTCATAAAATATAAAAATGATCTGAAAAGTTTCGTATCATTTTGATCAGTCCTCGATTTAATTTGATTCTTTTACCGAAATTAGTAAAAACTAGTGTATAATATACTATAGTTTTTTGACAGAAACTTGAATTTCGAAAAGTTTTATAGAAGCGAATTTTCATATGAATTTTTTTATGGACCTCCATCATAACCTTCCCTCGTAAAATATAAAAATTAACTGAAATGTTTCGTATAATTTCGAGCAGTCCTCGATTTAATTTGATTCTTTGACCGAAATTAGTATAAACTAGTGTATAATATACTATAATTTTTTTACCGAAACTTGCATTTCGAAAAGTTTTATTGAAGCTAATTTTCAGATGATTTTTTGCATGGACTTCTATCATAACCTTCCTTTGTAACATATATAAATGATCTGAAAAGTTTCGTATCATTTGGAACAGTCCTCGATTTAATTTGACTTTTTGACCGAAACTAGCGTATAATATACTATGGTTTTTCGACCGAAACTTGCATTTCGAAAAGAGTCATAGAACCTAATTTCAGATTATTTTTTGCATGGACTTCCATCATAATCTTCCCTCATAAAATATAAAAATGATCTGAAAAGTTTCGTATCATTTTGATCAGTCCTCGATTTAATTTGATTCTTTTACCGAAATTAGTAAAAACTAGTGTATAATATACTATAGTTTTTTGACCGAAACTTGAATTTCGAAAAGTTTTATAGAAGCGAATTTTCATATGAATTTTTTTATGGACCTCCATCATAACCTTCCCTCGTAAAATATAAAAATTAACTGAAATGTTTCGTATAATTTCGAGCAGTCCTCGATTTAATTTGATTCTTTGACCGAAATTAGTATAAACTAGTGTATAATATACTATATTTTTTTTACCGAAACTTGCATTTCGAAAAGTTTTATTGAAGCTAATTTTCAGATTATTTTTTGCATGGACTTCTATCATAACCTTCCTTTGTAACATATATAAATGATCTGAAATGTTTCGTATCATTTGGAATACTCCTCGATTTAATTTGTCTTTTTGACCGAAACTAGTGTATAATATACTATGGTTTTTCGACCGAAACTTGCATTTCGAAAAGAGTCATAGAACCTAATTTCAGATTATTTTTTGCATGGACTTCCATCATAATATTCCCTCATAAAATATAAAAATGATCTGAAAAGTTTCGTATCTTTTTGATCAGTCCTCGATTTAATTTGATTCTTTGACCGAAACTAGTAAAAACTAGTGTATAATATACTATAGTTTTTTGACCGAAACTTGAATTTCGAAAAGTTTTATAGAAGCGAATTTTCATATGAATTTTTTTATGGACCTCCATCATAACCTTCCCTCGTAAAATATAAAAATTATCTGAAATGTTTCGTATCATTTCGAGCAGTCCTCGATTTAATTTGATTCTTTGACCGAAATTAGTATAAACTAGTGTATAATATACTATAATTTTTTTACCGAAACTTGCATTTCGAAATTTTTTATTGAAGCTAATTTTCAGATGATTTTTTGCATGGACTTCTATCATAACCTTCCTTTGTATCATATATAAATGATCTGAAAAGTTTCGTATCGATTTAATTTGACTTTTTGACCGAAACTAGTGTAAAATATACTAAGATTTTTTAACCGAAACTTGCATTTCGAAAAGTTTCATAGAACCTAATTTCAGATTATTTTTTGCATGGACTTCCATCATAATCTTCCCTCATAAAATATAAAAATGATCTGAAAAGTTTCGTATCATTTTGATCAGTCCTCGATTTAATTTGATTCTTTTACCGAAATTAGTAAAAACTAGTGTATAATATACTATAGTTTTTTGACCGAAACTTGAATTTCGAAAAGTTTTATAGATGCGAATTTTCATATGAATTTTTTTATGGACCTCCATCATAACCTTCCCTCGTAAAATATAAAAATTAACTTAAATGTTTCGTATAATTTCGAGCAGTCCTCGATTTAATTTGATTCTTTGACTGAAATTAGTATAAACTAGTGTATAATATACTATAATTTTTTTACCGAAACTTACATTTCGAAATGTTTTATTGAAGCTAATTTTCAAATGATTTTTTGCATGGACTTCTATCATAACCTTCCTTTGTAACATATATAAATGATCTGAAAAGTTTCGTATCATTTGGAACAGTCCTCGATTTAATTTGACTTTTTGACCGAAACTAATGTAAAATATACTAAGGTTTTTTAACCGAAACTTGCATTTCGAAAAGTTTCATAGAACCTAATTTCAGATTATTTTTTGCATGGACTTCCATCATAATCTTCCCTCATAAAATATAAAAATGATCTGAAAAGTTTCGTATCATTTTGATCAGTCCTCGATTTAATTTGATTCTTTTACCGAAATTAGTAAAAACTAGTGTATAATATACTATAGTTTTTTGACCGAAACTTGAATTTCGAAAAGTTTTATAGATGCGAATTTTCATATGAATTTTTTTATGGACCTCCATCATAACCTTCCCTCGTAAAATATAAAAATTAACTGAAATGTTTCGTATAATTTCGAGCAGTCCTCGATTTAATTTGATTCTTTGACCGAAATTAGTATAAACTAGTGTATAATATACTATAATTTTTTTACCGAAACTTACATTTCGAAATGTTTTATTGAAGCTAATTTTCAAATGATTTTATGCATGGACTTCTATCATAACCTTCCTTTGTAACATATATAAATGATCTGAAAAGTTTCGTATCATTTGGAACAGTCCTCGATTTAATTTGACTTTTTGACCGAAACTAATGTAAAATATACTAAGGTTTTTTAACCGAAACTAGCATTTCGAAAAGTTTCATAGAACCTAATTTCAGATTATTTTTTGCATGGACTTCCATCATAATCTTCCCTCATAAAATATAAAAATGATCTGAAAAGTTTCGTATCATTTTGATCAGTCCTCGATTTAATTTGATTCTTTTACCGAAATTAGTAAAAACTAGTGTATAATATACTATAGTTTTTTGACCGAAACTTGAATTTCGAAAAGTTTTATAGATGCGAATTTTCATATGAATTTTTTTATGGACCTCCATCATAACCTTCCCTCGTAAAATATAAAAATTAACTGAAATGTTTCGTATAATTTCGACAGTCCTCGATTTAATTTGATTCTTTGACCGAAATTAGTATAAACTAGTGTATAATATACTATAATTTTTTTACCGAAACTTACATTTCGAAATGTTTTATTGAAGCTAATTTTCAAATGATTTTTTGCATGGACTTCTATCATAACCTTCCTTTGTAACATATATAAATGATCTGAAAAGTTTCGTATCATTTGGAACAGTCCTCGATTTAATTTGACTTTTTGACCGAAACTAATGTAAAATATACTAAGGTTTTTTAACCGAAACTTGCATTTCGAAAAGTTTCATAGAACCTAATTTCAGATTATTTTTTGCATGGACTTCCATCATAATCTTCCCTCATAAAATATAAAAATGATCTGAAAAGTTTCGTATCATTTTGATCAGTCCTCGATTTAATTTGATTCTTTTACCGAAATTAGTAAAAACTAGTGTATAATATACTATAGTTTTTTGACCGAAACTTGAATTTCGAAAAGTTTTATAGATGCGAATTTTCATATGAATTTTTTTATGGACCTCCATCATAACCTTCCCTCGTAAAATATAAAAATTAACTGAAATGTTTCGTATAATTTCGAGCAGTCCTCGATTTAATTTGATTCTTTGACCGAAATTAGTATAAACTAGTGTATAATATACTATAATTTTTTTACCGAAACTTACATTTCGAAATGTTTTATTGAAGCTAATTTTCAAATGATTTTTTGCATGGACTTCTATCATAACCTTCCTTTGTAACATATATAAATGATCTGAAAAGTTTCGTATCATTTGGAACAGTCCTCGATTTAATTTGACTTTTTGACCGAAACTAATGTAAAATATACTAAGGTTTTTTAACCGAAACTTGCATTTCGAAAAGTTTCATAGAACCTAATTTCAGATTATTTTTTGCATGGACTTCCATCATAATCTTCCCTCATAAAATATAAAAATGATCTGAAAAGTTTCGTATCATTTTGATCAGTCCTCGATTTAATTTGATTCTTTTACCGAAATTAGTAAAAACTAGTGTATAATATACTATAGTTTTTTGACAGAAACTTGAATTTCGAAAAGTTTTATAGAAGCGAATTTTCATATGAATTTTTTTATGGACCTCCATCATAACCTTCCCTCGTAAAATATAAAAATTAACTGAAATGTTTCGTATAATTTCGAGCAGTCCTCGATTTAATTTGATTCTTTGACCGAAATTAGTATAAACTAGTGTATAATATACTATAATTTTTTTACCGAAACTTGCATTTCGAAAAGTTTTATTGAAGCTAATTTTCAGATGATTTTTTGCATGGACTTCTATCATAACCTTCCTTTGTAACATATATAAATGATCTGAAAAGTTTCGTATCATGTGGAACAGTCCTCGATTTAATTTGACTTTTTGACCGAAACTAGCGTATAATATACTATGGTTTTTCGACCGAAACTTGCATTTCGAAAAGAGTCATAGAACCTAATTTCAGATTATTTTTTGCATGGACTTCCATCATAATCTTCCCTCATAAAATATAAAAATGATCTGAAAAGTTTCGTATCATTTTGATCAGTCCTCGATTTAAATTGATTCTTTTACCGAAATTAGTAAAAACTAGTGTATAATATACTATAGTTTTTTGACCGAAACTTGAATTTCGAAAAGTTTTATAGAAGCGAATTTTCATATGAATTTTTTTATGGACCTCCATCATAACCTTCCCTCGTAAAATATAAAAATTAACTGAAATGTTTCGTATAATTTCGAGCAGTCCTCGATTTAATTTGATTCTTTGACCGAAATTAGTATAAACTAGTGTATAATATACTATATTTTTTTTACCGAAACTTGCATTTCGAAAAGTTTTATTGAAGCTAATTTTCAGATTATTTTTTGCATGGACTTCTATCATAACCTTCCTTTGTAACATATATAAATGATCTGAAATGTTTCGTATCATTTGGAATACTCCTCGATTTAATTTGTCTTTTTGACCGAAACTAGTGTATAATATACTATGGTTTTTCGACCGAAACTTGCATTTCGAAAAGAGTCATAGAACCTAATTTCAGATTATTTTTTGCATGGACTTCCATCATAATATTCCCTCCTAAAATATAAAAATGATCTGAAAAGTTTCGTATCTTTTTGATCAGTCCTCGATTTAATTTGATTCTTTGACCGAAACTAGTAAAAACTAGTGTATAATATACTATAGTTTTTTGACCGAAACTTGAATTTCGAAAAGTTTTATAGAAGCGAATTTTCATATGAATTTTTTTAAGGACCTCCATCATAACCTTCCCTCGTAAAATATAAAAATTATCTGAAATGTTTCGTATCATTTCGAGCAGTCCTCGATTTAATTTGATTCTTTGACCGAAATTAGTATAAACTAGTGTATAATATACTATAATTTTTTTACCGAAACTTGCATTTCGAAAATTTTTATTGAAGCTAATTTTCAGATGATTTTTTGCATGGACTTCTATCATAACCTTCCTTTGTATCATATATAAATGATCTGAAAAGTTTCGTATCGATTTAATTTGACTTTTTGACCGAAACTAGTGTAAAATATACTAAGATTTTTTAACCGAAACTTGCATTTCGAAAAGTTTCATAGAACCTAATTTCAGATTATTTTTTGCATGGACTTCCATCATAATCTTCCCTCATAAAATATAAAAATGATCTGAAAAGTTTCGTATCATTTTGATCAGTCCTCGATTTAATTTGATTCTTTTACCGAAATTAGTAAAAACTAGTGTATAATATACTATAGTTTTTTGACCGAAACTTGAATTTCGAAAAGTTTTATAGATGCGAATTTTCATATGAATTTTTTTATGGACCTCCATCATAACCTTCCCTCGTAAAATATAAAAATTAACTTAAATGTTTCGTATAATTTCGAGCAGTCCTCGATTTAATTTGATTCTTTGACCGAAATTAGTATAAACTAGTGTATAATATACTATAATTTTTTTACCGAAACTTACATTTCGAAATGTTTTATTGAAGCTAATTTTCAAATGATTTTTTGCATAGACTTCTATCATAACCTTCCTTTGTAACATATATAAATGATCTGAAAAGTTTCGTATCATTTGGAACAGTCCTCGATTTAATTTGACTTTTTGACCGAAACTAATGTAAAATATACTAAGGTTTTTTAACCGAAACTTGCATTTCGAAAAGTTTCATAGAACCTAATTTCAGATTATTTTTTGCATGGACTTCCATCATAATCTTCCCTCATAAAATATAAAAATGATCTGAAAAGTTTCGTATCATTTTGATCAGTCCTCGATTTAATTTGATTCTTTTACCGAAATTAGTAAAAACTAGTGTATAATATACCATAGTTTTTTGACCGAAACTTGAATTTCGAAAAGTTTTATAGATGCGAATTTTCATATGAATTTTTTTATGGACCTCCATCATAACCTTCCCTCGTAAAATATAAAAATTAACTGAAATGTTTCGTATAATTTCGAGCAGTCCTCGATTTAATTTGATTCTTTGACCGAAATTAGTATAAACTAGTGTATAATATACTATAATTTTTTTACCGAAACTTACATTTCGAAATGTTTTATTGAAGCTAATTTTCAAATGATTTTTTGCATGGACTTCTATCATAACCTTCCTTTGTAACATATATAAATGATCTGAAAAGTTTCGTATCATTTGGAACAGTCCTCGATTTAATTTGACTTTTTGACCGAAACTAATGTAAAATATACTAAGGTTTTTTAACCGAAACTTGCATTTCGAAAAGTTTCATAGAACCTAATTTCAGAATATTTTTTGCATGGACTTCCATCATAATCTTCCCTCATAAAATATAAAAATGATCTGAAAAGTTTCGTATCATTTTGATCAGTCCTCGATTTAATTTGATTCTTTTACCGAAATTAGTAAAAACTAGTGTATAATATACTATAGTTTTTTGACCGAAACTTGAATTTCGAAAAGTTTTATAGAAGCGAATTTTCATATGAATTTTTTTATGGACCTCCATCATAACCTTCCCTCGTAAAATATAAAAATTAACTTAAATGTTTCGTATAATTTCGAGCAGTCCTCGATTTAATTTGATTCTTTGACCGAAATTAGTATAAACTAGTGTATAATATACTATAATTTTTTTACCGAAACTTGCATTTCGAAAAGTTTTATTGAAGCTAATTTTCAGATGATTTTTTGCATGGACTTCTATCATAACCTTCCTTTGTAACATATATAAATGATCTGAAAAGTTTCGTATCATTTGGAACACTCCTCGATTTAATTTGACTTTTTGACCGAAACTAGCGTATAATATACTATGGTTTTTCGACCGAAACTTGCATTTCGAAAAGAGTCATAGAACCTAATTTCAGATTAATTTTTTGCATGGACTTCCATCATAATCTTCCCTCGTAAAATATAAAAATGATCTGAAAAGTTTCGTATCATTTTGATCAGTCCTCGATTTAATTTGATTCTTTTACCGAAATTAGTAAAAACTAGTGTATAATATACTATAGTTTTTTGACCGAAACTTGAATTTCGAAAAGTTTTATAGAAGCGAATTTTCATATGAATTTTTTTATGGACCTCCATCATAACCTTCCCTCGTAAAATATAAAAATTAACTGAAATGTTTCGTATAATTTCGAGCAGTCCTCGATTTAATTTGATTCTTTGACCGAAATTAGTATAAACTAGTGTATAATATACTATATTTTTTTTACCGAAACTTGCATTTCGAAAAGTTTTATTGAAGCTAATTTTCAGATTATTTTTTGCATGGACTTCTATCATAACCTTCCTTTGTAACATATATAAATGATCTGAAATGTTTCGTATCATTTGGAATACTCCTCGATTTAATTTGTCTTTTTGACCGAAACTAGTGTATAATATACTATGGTTTTTCGACCGAAACTTGCATTTCGAAAAGAGTCATAGAACCTAATTTCAGATTATTTTTTGCATGGACTTCCATCATAATATTCCCTCATAAAATATAAAAATGATCTGAAAAGTTTCGTATCTTTTTGATCAGTCCTCGATTTAATTTGATTCTTTGACCGAAACTAGTAAAAACTAGTGTATAATATACTATAGTTTTTTGACCGAAACTTGAATTTCGAAAAGTTTTATAGATGCGAATTTTCATATGAATTTTTTTATGGACCTCCATCATAACCTTCCCTCGTAAAATATAAAAATTAACTTAAATGTTTCGTATAATTTCGAGCAGTCCTCGATTTAATTTGATTCTTTGACTGAAATTAGTATAAACTAGTGTATAATATACTATAATTTTTTTACCGAAACTTACATTTCGAAATGTTTTATTGAAGCTAATTTTCAAATGATTTTTTGCATGGACTTCTATCATAACCTTCCTTTGTAACATATATAAATGATCTGAAAAGTTTCGTATCATTTGGAACAGTCCTCGATTTAATTTGACTTTTTAACCGAAACTAATGTAAAATATACTAAGGTTTTTTAACCGAAACTTGCATTTCGAAAAGTTTCATAGAACCTAATTTCAGATTATTTTTTGCATGGACTTCCATCATAATCTTCCCTCATAAAATATAAAAATGATCTGAAAAGTTTCGTATCATTTTGATCAGTCCTCGATTTAATTTGATTCTTTTACCGAAATTAGTAAAAACTAGTGTATAATATACTATAGTTTTTTGACCGAAACTTGAATTTCGAAAAGTTTTATAGATGCGAATTTTCATATGAATTTTTTTATGGACCTCCATCATAACCTTCCCTCGTAAAATATAAAAATTAACTGAAATGTTTCGTATAATTTCGAGCAGTCCTCGATTTAATTTGATTCTTTGACCGAAATTAGTATAAACTAGTGTATAATATACTATAATTTTTTTACCGAAACTTACATTTCGAAATGTTTTATTGAAGCTAATTTTCAAATGATTTTTTGCATGGACTTCTATCATAACCTTCCTTTGTAACATATATAAATGATCTGAAAAGTTTCGTATCATTTGGAACAGTCCTCGATTTAATTTGACTTTTTGACCGAAACTAATGTAAAATATACTAAGGTTTTTTAACCGAAACTTGCATTTCGAAAAGTTTCATAGAACCTAATTTCAGATTATTTTTTGCATGGACTTCCATCATAATCTTCCCTCATAAAATATAAAAATGATCTGAAAAGTTTCGTATCATTTTGATCAGTCCTCGATTTAATTTGATTCTTTTACCGAAATTAGTAAAAACTAGTGTATAATATACTATAGTTTTTTGACCGAAACTTGAATTTCGAAAAGTTTTATAGATGCGAATTTTCATATGAATTTTTTTATGGACCTCCATCATAACCTTCCCTCGTAAAATATAAAAATTAACTGAAATGTTTCGTATAATTTCGAGCAGTCCTCGATTTAATTTGATTCTTTGACCGAAATTAGTATAAACTAGTGTATAATATACTATAATTTTTTTACCGAAACTTACATTTCGAAATGTTTTATTGAAGCTAATTTTCAAATGATTTTTTGCATGGACTTCTATCATAACCTTCCTTTGTAACATATATAAATGATCTGAAAAGTTTCGTATCATTTGGAACAGTCCTAGATTTAATTTGACTTTTTGACCGAAACTAATGTAAAATATACTAAGGTTTTTTAACCGAAACTTGCATTTCGAAAAGTTTCATAGAACCTAATTTCAGATTATTTTTTGCATGGACTTCCATCATAATCTTCCCTCATAAAATATAAAAATGATCTGAAAAGTTTCGTAATATTTTGATCAGTCCTCGATTTAATTTGATTCTTTTACCGAAATTAGTAAAAACTAGTGTATAATATACTATAGTTTTTTGACAGAAACTTGAATTTCGAAAAGTTTTATAGAAGCGAATTTTCATATGAATTTTTTTATGGACCTCCATCATAACCTTCCCTCGTAAAATATAAAAATTAACTGAAATGTTTCGTATAATTTCGAGCAGTCCTCGATTTAATTTGATTCTTTGACCGAAATTAGTATAAACTAGTGTATAATATACTATAATTTTTTTACCGAAACTTGCATTTCGAAAAGTTTTATTGAAGCTAATTTTCAGATGATTTTTTGCATGGACTTCTATCATAACCTTCCTTTGTAACATATATAAATGATCTGAAAAGTTTCGTATCATTTGGAACAGTCCTCGATTTAATTTGACTTTTTGACCGAAACTAGCGTATAATATACTATGGTTTTTCGACCGAAACTTGCATTTCGAAAAGAGTCATAGAACCTAATTTCAGATTATTTTTTGCATGGACTTCCATCATAATCTTCCCTCATAAAATATAAAAATGATCTGAAAAGTTTCGTATCATTTTGATCAGTCCTCGATTTAATTTGATTCTTTTACCGAAATTAGTAAAAACTAGTGTATAATATACTATAGTTTTTTGACCGAAACTTGAATTTCGAAAAGTTTTATAGAAGCGAATTTTCATATGAATTTTTTTATGGACCTCCATCATAACCTTCCCTCGTAAAATATAAAAATTAACTGAAATGTTTCGTATAATTTCGAGCAGTCCTCGATTTAATTTGATTCTTTGACCGAAATTAGTATAAACTAGTGTATAATATACTATATTTTTTTTACCGAAACTTGCATTTCGAAAAGTTTTATTGAAGCTAATTTTCAGATTATTTTTTGCATGGACTTCTATCATAACCTTCCTTTGTAACATATATAAATGATCTGAAATGTTTCGTATCATTTGGAATACTCCTCGATTTAATTTGTCTTTTTGACCGAAACTAGTGTATAATATACTATGGTTTTTCGACCGAAACTTGCATTTCGAAAAGAGTCATAGAACCTAATTTCAGATTATATTTTGCATGGACTTCCATCATAATATTCCCTCATAAAATATAAAAATGATCTGAAAAGTTTCGTATCTTTTTGATCAGTCCTCGATTTAATTTGATTCTTTGACCGAAACTAGTAAAAACTAGTGTATAATATACTATAGTTTTTTGACCGAAACTTGAATTTCGAAAAGTTTTATAGAAGCGAATTTTCATATGAATTTTTTTAAGGACCTCCATCATAACCTTCCCTCGTAAAATATAAAAATTATCTGAAATGTTTCGTATCATTTCGAGCAGTCCTCGATTTAATTTGATTCTTTGACCGAAATTAGTATAAACTAGTGTATAATATACTATAATTTTTTTACCGAAACTTGCATTTCGAAAATTTTTATTGAAGCTAATTTTCAGATGATTTTTTGCATGGACTTCTATCATAACCTTCCTTTGTATCATATATAAATGATCTGAAAAGTTTCGTATCGATTTAATTTGACTTTTTGACCGAAACTAGTGTAAAATATACTAAGATTTTTTAACCGAAACTTGCATTTCGAAAAGTTTCATAGAACCTAATTTCAGATTATTTTTTGCATGGACTTCCATCATAATCTTCCCTCATAAAATATAAAAATGATCTGAAAAGTTTCGTATCATTTTGATCAGTCCTCGATTTAATTTGATTCTTTTACCGAAATTAGTAAAAACTAGTGTATAATATACTATAGTTTTTTGACCGAAACTTGAATTTCGAAAAGTTTTATAGATGCGAATTTTCATATGAATTTTTTTATGGACCTCCATCATAACCTTCCCTCGTAAAATATAAAAATTAACTTAAATGTTTCGTATAATTTCGAGCAGTCCTCGATTTAATTTGATTCTTTGACCGAAATTAGTATAAACTAGTGTATAATATACTATAATTTTTTTACCGAAACTTACATTTCGAAATGTTTTATTGAAGCTAATTTTCAAATGATTTTTTGCATAGACTTCTATCATAACCTTCCTTTGTAACATATATTAATGATCTGAAAAGTTTCGTATCATTTGGAACAGTCCTCGATTTAATTTGACTTTTTGACCGAAACTAATGTAAAATATACTAAGGTTTTTTAACCGAAACTTGCATTTCGAAAAGTTTCATAGAACCTAATTTCAGATTATTTTTTGCATGGACTTCCATCATAATCTTCCCTCATAAAATATAAAAATGATCTGAAAAGTTTCGTATCATTTTGATCAGTCCTCGATTTAATTTGATTCTTTTACCGAAATTAGTAAAAACTAGTGTATAATATACCATAGTTTTTTGACCGAAACTTGAATTTCGAAAAGTTTTATAGATGCGAATTTTCATATGAATTTTTTTATGGACCTCCATCATAACCTTCCCTCGTAAAATATAAAAATTAACTGAAATGTTTCGTATAATTTCGAGCAGTCCTCGATTTAATTTGATTCTTTGACCGAAATTAGTATAAACTAGTGTATAATATACTATAATTTTTTTACCGAAACTTACATTTCGAAATGTTTTATTGAAGCTAATTTTCAAATGATTTTTTGCATGGACTTCTATCATAACCTTCCTTTGTAACATATATAAATGATCTGAAAAGTTTCGTATCATTTGGAACAGTCCTCGATTTAATTTGACTTTTTGACCGAAACTAATGTAAAATATACTAAGGTTTTTTAACCGAAACTTGCATTTCGAAAAGTTTCATAGAACCTAATTTCAGATTATTTTTTGCATGGACTTCCATCATAATCTTCCCTCATAAAATATAAAAATGATCTGAAAAGTTTCGTATCATTTTGATCAGTCCTCGGTTTAATTTGATTCTTTTACCGAAATTAGTAAAAACTAGTGTATAATATACTATAGTTTTTTGACCGAAACTTGAATTTCGAAAAGTTTTATAGAAGCGAATTTTCATATGAATTTTTTTATGGACCTCCATCATAACCTTCCCTCGTAAAATATAAAAATTAACTTAAATGTTTCGTATAATTTCGAGCAGTCCTCGATTTAATTTGATTCTTTGACCGAAATTAGTATAAACTAGTGTATAATATACTATAATTTTTTTACCGAAACTTGCATTTCGAAAAGTTTTATTGAAGCTAATTTTCAGATGATTTTTTGCATGGACTTCTATCATAACCTTCCTTTGTAACATATATAAATGATCTGAAAAGTTTCGTATCATTTGGAACACTCCTCGATTTAATTTGACTTTTTGACCGAAACTAGCGTATAATATACTATGGTTTTTCGACCGAAACTTGCATTTCGAAAAGAGTCATAGAACCTAATTTCAGATTAATTTTTTGCATGGACTTCCATCATAATCTTCCCTCGTAAAATATAAAAATGATCTGAAAAGTTTCGTATCATTTTGATCAGTCCTCGATTTAACTTGATTCTTTTACCGAAATTAGTAAAAACTATTTTATAATATACTATAGTTTTTTGACCGAAACTTGAATTTCGAAAAGTTTTATAGAAGCGAATTTTCATATGAATTTTTTTATGGACCTCCATCATAACCTTCCCTCGTAAAATATAAAAATTAACTGAAATGTTTCGTATAATTTCGAGCAGTCCTCGATTTAATTTGATTCTTTGACCGAAATTAGTATAAACTAGTGTATAATATACTATATTTTTTTTACCGAAACTTGCATTTCGAAAAGTTTTATTGAAGCTAATTTTCAGATTATTTTTTGCATGGACTTCTATCATAACCTTCCTTTGTAACATATATAAATGATCTGAAATGTTTCGTATCATTTGGAATACTCCTCGATTTAATTTGTCTTTTTGACCGAAACTAGTGTATAATATACTATGGTTTTTCGACCGAAACTTGCATTTCGAAAAGAGTCATAGAACCTAATTTCAGATTATTTTTTGCATGGACTTCCATCATAATATTCCCTCATAAAATATAAAAATGATCTGAAAAGTTTCGTATCTTTTTGATCAGTCCTCGATTTAATTTGATTCTTTGACCGAAACTAGTAAAAACTAGTGTATAATATACTATAGTTTTTTGACCGAAACTTGAATTTCGAAAAGTTTTATAGATGCGAATTTTCATATGAATTTTTTTATGGACCTCCATCATAACCTTCCCTCGTAAAATATAAAAATTAACTGAAATGTTTCGTATAATTTCGAGCAGTCCTCGATTTAATTTGATTCTTTGACCGAAATTAGTATAAACTAGTGTATAATATACTATAATTTTTTTACCGAAACTTACATTTCGAAATGTTTTATTGAAGCTAATTTTCAAATGATTTTTTGCATGGACTTCTATCATAACCTTCCTTTGTAACATATATAAATGATCTGAAAAGTTTCGTATCATTTGGAACAGTCCTAGATTTAATTTGACTTTTTGACCGAAACTAATGTAAAATATACTAAGGTTTTTTAACCGAAACTTGCATTTCGAAAAGTTTCATAGAACCTAATTTCAGATTATTTTTTGCATGGACTTCCATCATAATCTTCCCTCATAAAATATAAAAATGATCTGAAAAGTTTCGTAATATTTTGATCAGTCCTCGATTTAATTTGATTCTTTTACCGAAATTAGTAAAAACTAGTGTATAATATACTATAGTTTTTTGACAGAAACTTGAATTTCGAAAAGTTTTATAGAAGCGAATTTTCATATGAATTTTTTTATGGACCTCCATCATAACCTTCCCTCGTAAAATATAAAAATTAACTGAAATGTTTCGTATAATTTCGAGCAGTCCTCGATTTAATTTGATTCTTTGACCGAAATTAGTATAAACTAGTGTATAATATACTATAATTTTTTTACCGAAACTTGCATTTCGAAAAGTTTTATTGAAGCTAATTTTCAGATGATTTTTTGCATGGACTTCTATCATAACCTTCCTTTGTAACATATATAAATGATCTGAAAAGTTTCGTATCATTTGGAACAGTCCTCGATTTAATTTGACTTTTTGACCGAAACTAGCGTATAATATACTATGGTTTTTCGACCGAAACTTGCATTTCGAAAAGAGTCATAGAACCTAATTTCAGATTATTTTTTGCATGGACTTCCATCATAATCTTCCCTCATAAAATATAAAAATGATCTGAAAAGTTTCGTATCATTTTGATCAGTCCTCGATTTAATTTGATTCTTTTACCGAAATTAGTAAAAACTAGTGTATAATATACTATAGTTTTTTGACCGAAACTTGAATTTCGAAAAGTTTTATAGAAGCGAATTTTCATATGAATTTTTTTATGGACCTCCATCATAACCTTCCCTCGTAAAATATAAAAATTAACTGAAATGTTTCGTATAATTTCGAGCAGTCCTCGATTTAATTTGATTCTTTGACCGAAATTAGTATAAACTAGTGTATAATATACTATATTTTTTTTACCGAAACTTGCATTTCGAAAAGTTTTATTGAAGCTAATTTTCAGATTATTTTTTGCATGGACTTCTATCATAACCTTCCTTTGTAACATATATAAATGATCTGAAATGTTTCGTATCATTTGGAATACTCCTCGATTTAATTTGTCTTTTTGACCGAAACTAGTGTATAATATACTATGGTTTTTCGACCGAAACTTGCATTTCGAAAAGAGTCATAGAACCTAATTTCAGATTATATTTTGCATGGACTTCCATCATAATATTCCCTCATAAAATATAAAAATGATCTGAAAAGTTTCGTATCTTTTTGATCAGTCCTCGATTTAATTTGATTCTTTGACCGAAACTAGTAAAAACTAGTGTATAATATACTATAGTTTTTTGACCGAAACTTGAATTTCGAAAAGTTTTATAGAAGCGAATTTTCATATGAATTTTTTTAAGGACCTCCATCATAACCTTCCCTCGTAAAATATAAAAATTATCTGAAATGTTTCGTATCATTTCGAGCAGTCCTCGATTTAATTTGATTCTTTGACCGAAATTAGTATAAACTAGTGTATAATATACTATAATTTTTTTACCGAAACTTGCATTTCGAAAATTTTTATTGAAGCTAATTTTCAGATGATTTTTTGCATGGACTTCTATCATAACCTTCCTTTGTATCATATATAAATGATCTGAAAAGTTTCGTATCGATTTAATTTGACTTTTTGACCGAAACTAGTGTAAAATATACTAAGATTTTTTAACCGAAACTTGCATTTCGAAAAGTTTCATAGAACCTAATTTCAGATTATTTTTTGCATGGACTTCCATCATAATCTTCCCTCATAAAATATAAAAATGATCTGAAAAGTTTCGTATCATTTTGATCAGTCCTCGATTTAATTTGATTCTTTTACCGAAATTAGTAAAAACTAGTGTATAATATACTATAGTTTTTTGACCGAAACTTGAATTTCGAAAAGTTTTATAGATGCGAATTTTCATATGAATTTTTTTATGGACCTCCATCATAACCTTCCCTCGTAAAATATAAAAATTAACTTAAATGTTTCGTATAATTTCGAGCAGTCCTCGATTTAATTTGATTCTTTGACCGAAATTAGTATAAACTAGTGTATAATATACTATAATTTTTTTACCGAAACTTACATTTCGAAATGTTTTATTGAAGCTAATTTTCAAATGATTTTTTGCATAGACTTCTATCATAACCTTCCTTTGTAACATATATTAATGATCTGAAAAGTTTCGTATCATTTGGAACAGTCCTCGATTTAATTTGACTTTTTGACCGAAACTAATGTAAAATATACTAAGGTTTTTTAACCGAAACTTGCATTTCGAAAAGTTTCATAGAACCTAATTTCAGATTATTTTTTGCATGGACTTCCATCATAATCTTCCCTCATAAAATATAAAAATGATCTGAAAAGTTTCGTATCATTTTGATCAGTCCTCGATTTAATTTGATTCTTTTACCGAAATTAGTAAAAACTAGTGTATAATATACCATAGTTTTTTGACCGAAACTTGAATTTCGAAAAGTTTTATAGATGCGAATTTTCATATGAATTTTTTTATGGACCTCCATCATAACCTTCCCTCGTAAAATATAAAAATTAACTGAAATGTTTCGTATAATTTCGAGCAGTCCTCGATTTAATTTGATTCTTTGACCGAAATTAGTATAAACTAGTGTATAATATACTATAATTTTTTTACCGAAACTTACATTTCGAAATGTTTTATTGAAGCTAATTTTCAAATGATTTTTTGCATGGACTTCTATCATAACCTTCCTTTGTAACATATATAAATGATCTGAAAAGTTTCGTATCATTTGGAACAGTCCTCGATTTAATTTGACTTTTTGACCGAAACTAATGTAAAATATACTAAGGTTTTTTAACCGAAACTTGCATTTCGAAAAGTTTCATAGAACCTAATTTCAGATTATTTTTTGCATGGACTTCCATCATAATCTTCCCTCATAAAATATAAAAATGATCTGAAAAGTTTCGTATCATTTTGATCAGTCCTCGGTTTAATTTGATTCTTTTACCGAAATTAGTAAAAACTAGTGTATAATATACTATAGTTTTTTGACCGAAACTTGAATTTCGAAAAGTTTTATAGAAGCGAATTTTCATATGAATTTTTTTATGGACCTCCATCATAACCTTCCCTCGTAAAATATAAAAATTAACTTAAATGTTTCGTATAATTTCGAGCAGTCCTCGATTTAATTTGATTCTTTGACCGAAATTAGTATAAACTAGTGTATAATATACTATAATTTTTTTACCGAAACTTGCATTTCGAAAAGTTTTATTGAAGCTAATTTTCAGATGATTTTTTGCATGGACTTCTATCATAACCTTCCTTTGTAACATATATAAATGATCTGAAAAGTTTCGTATCATTTGGAACACTCCTCGATTTAATTTGACTTTTTGACCGAAACTAGCGTATAATATACTATGGTTTTTCGACCGAAACTTGCATTTCGAAAAGAGTCATAGAACCTAATTTCAGATTAATTTTTTGCATGGACTTCCATCATAATCTTCCCTCGTAAAATATAAAAATGATCTGAAAAGTTTCGTATCATTTTGATCAGTCCTCGATTTAACTTGATTCTTTTACCGAAATTAGTAAAAACTATTTTATAATATACTATAGTTTTTTGACCGAAACTTGAATTTCGAAAAGTTTTATAGAAGCGAATTTTCATATGAATTTTTTTATGGACCTCCATCATAACCTTCCCTCGTAAAATATAAAAATTAACTGAAATGTTTCGTATAATTTCGAGCAGTCCTCGATTTAATTTGATTCTTTGACCGAAATTAGTATAAACTAGTGTATAATATACTATATTTTTTTTACCGAAACTTGCATTTCGAAAAGTTTTATTGAAGCTAATTTTCAGATTATTTTTTGCATGGACTTCTATCATAACCTTCCTTTGTAACATATATAAATGATCTGAAATGTTTCGTATCATTTGGAATACTCCTCGATTTAATTTGTCTTTTTGACCGAAACTAGTGTATAATATACTATGGTTTTTCGACCGAAACTTGCATTTCGAAAAGAGTCATAGAACCTAATTTCAGATTATTTTTTGCATGGACTTCCATCATAATATTCCCTCATAAAATATAAAAATGATCTGAAAAGTTTCGTATCTTTTTGATCAGTCCTCGATTTAATTTGATTCTTTGACCGAAACTAGTAAAAACTAGTGTATAATATACTATAGTTTTTTGACCGAAACTTGAATTTCGAAAAGTTTTATAGAAGCGAATTTTCATATGAATTTTTTTAAGGACCTCCATCATAACCTTCCCTCGTAAAATATAAAAATTATCTGAAAAGTTTCGTATCATTTCGAGCAGTCCTCGATTTAATTTGATTCTTTGACCGAAATTAGTATAAACTAGTGTATAATATACTATAATTTTTTTACCGAAACTTGCATTTCAAAATTTTTTATTGAAGCTAATTTTCAGATGATTTTTTGCATGGACTTCTATCATAACCTTCCTTTGTATCATATATAAATGATCTGAAAAGTTTCGTATCGATTTAATTTGACTTTTTGACTGAAACTTGTGTAAAATATACTAAGATTTTTTAACCGAAACTTGCATTTCGAAAAGTTTCATAGAACCTAATTTCAGATTATTTTTTGCATGGACTTCCATCATAATCTTCCCTCATAAAATATAAAAATGATCTGAAAAGTTTTGTATCATTTTGATCAGTCCTCGATTTAATTTGATTCTTTTACCGAAATTAGTAAAAACTAGTGTATAATATACTATAGTTTTTTGACCGAAACTTGAATTTCGAAAAGTTTTATAGATGCGAATTTTCATATGAATTTTTTTATGTACCTCTATCATAACCTTCCCTCGTAAAATATAAAAATTAACTTAAATGTTTCGTATAATTTTGAGCATTCCTCGATTTAATTTGATTCTTTGACCGAAATTAGTATAAACTAGTGTATAATATACTATCATTTTTTTACCGAAACTTACATTTCGAAATGTTTTATTGAAGCTAATTTTCAAATGATTTTTTGCATGGACTTATATCATAACCTTCCTTTGTAACATATATAAATGATCTGAAAAGTTTCGTATCATTTGGAACAGTCCTCGATTTAATTTGACTTTTTGACCGAAACTAATGTAAAATATACTAAGGTTTTTTAACCGAAACTTGCATTTCGAAAGGTTTCATAGAACCTAATTTCAAATTATTTTTTGCATGGACTTCCATCATAATCTTCCCTCATAAAATATAAAAATGATCTGAAAAGTTTCGTATCATTTTGATCAGTCCTCGATTTAATTTGATTCTTTTACCGAAATTAGTAAAAACTAGTGTATAATATACTATAGTTTTTTGAGCGAAACTTGAATTTCGAAAAGTTTTATAGATGCGAATTTTCATATGAATTTTTTTATGGACCTCCATCATAACCTTCCCTCGTAAAATATAAAAATTAACTGAAATGTTTCGTATAATTTCGAGCAGTCCTCGATTTAATTTGATTCTTTGACCGAAATTAGTATAAACTAGTGTATAATATACTATAATTTTTTTACCGAAACTTACATTTCGAAATGTTTTATTGAAGCTAATTTTCAAATGATTTTTTGCATGGACTTCTATCATAACCTTCCTTTGTAACATATATAAATGATCTGAAAAGTTTCGTATCATTTGGAACAGTCCTCGATTTAATTTGACTTTTTGACCGAAACTAATGTAAAATATACTAAGGTTTTTTAACCGAAACTTGCATTTCGAAAAGTTTCATAGAACCTAATTTCAGATTATTTTTTGCATGGACTTCCATCATAATCTTCCCTCATAAAATATAAAAATGATCTGAAAAGTTTCGTATCATTTTGATCAGTCCTCGATTTAATTTGATTCTTTTACCGAAATTAGTAAAAACTAGTGTATAATATACTATAGTTTTTTGACCGAAACTTGAATTTCGAAAAGTTTTATAGAAGCGAATTTTCATATGAATTTTTTTATGGACCTCCATCATAACCTTCCCTCGTAAAATATAAAAATTAACTGAAATGTTTCGTATAATTTCGAGCAGTCCTCGATTTAATTTGATTCTTTGACCGAAATTAGTATAAACTAGTGTATAATATACTATAATTTTTTTACCGAAACTTGCATTTCGAAAAGTTTTATTGAAGCTAATTTTCAGATGATTTTTTGCATGGACTTCTATCATAACCTTCCTTTGTAACATATATAAATGATCTGAAAAGTTTCGTATCATTTGGAACACTCCTCGATTTAATTTGTCTTTTTGACCGAAACTAGCGTATAATATACTATGGTTTATCGACCGAAACTTGCATTTCGAAAAGAGTCATAGAACCTAATTTCAGATTATTTTTTGCATGGACTTCCATCATAATCTTCCCGCATAAAATATAAAAATGATCTGAAAAGTTTCCTATCATTTTGATCAGTCCTCGATTTAACTTGATTCTTTTACCGAAATTAGTAAAAACTATTTTATAATATACTATAGTTTTTTGACCGAAACTTGAATTTCGAAAAGTTTTATAGAAGCGAATTTTCATATGAATTTTTTTATGGACCTCCATCATAACCTTCCCTCGTAAAATATAAAAATTAACTGAAATGTTTCGTATAATTTCGAGCAGTCCTCGATTTAATTTGATTCTTTGACCGAAATTAGTATAAACTAATGTATAATATACTATAATTTTTTTACCGAAACTTGCATTTCGAAAAGTTTTATTGAAGCTAATTTTCAGATTATTTTTTGCATGGACTTCTATCATAACCTTCCATTGTAACATATATAAATGATCTGAAAAGTTTCGTATCATTTGGAACACTCCTCGATTTAATTTGTCTTTTTGACCGAAACTAGTGTATAATATACTATGGTTTTTCGACCGAAACTTGTATTTCGAAAAGAGTCATAGAACCTAATTTCAGATTATTTTTTGCATGGACTTCCATCATAATCTTCCCTCATAAAATATAAAAATGATCTAAAAAGGTTCGTATCATTTTGATCAGTCCTCGATTTAATTTGATTCTTTGACCGAAATTAGTTTAAACTAGTGTATAATATACTATATAGTTTATTATACACTAGTTTCGGTCAAAAATTCAAATTAAATCGAGGACTGTTCCAAATGATACAAAACTTTTCAGATCATTTATATGTGTTATGAGGGAAGGTTATGATGGAAGTCCATGCAAAAAATCATCTGAAAATTAGCTTCTATAAAACTTTTCGAAATGCAAGTTTCGTTATAAAAAACTATAGTTTCGATCAAAAAATCAAATTAAATCGAGGATTGCTCGAAATGATATGAAAATTTTAAGATCATTTATATATTTTAAGAGGAAAGGTTATGATGGAAGTCCATGCAAAAAATCATTTGAAAATTAGATTCTAAGAAACTTTTCTAAATGCATGTTTCGGTCAAAAAAACATAGTATATTATACACTAGTTTCGGTCAAAAATTCAGATTAAATCGAGGAATGTTCCAAATGATACAGAAAATTTTCATATCATTTATATATGTTACGAGGGAAGGTTATGATGGAAGTCCATGCAAAAAATCATCTGAAAATTAGCTTCTATAAAACATTTCGAAATGCAAGTTTCTGTCAAAAAACTATAGTATATTATACACTAGTTTATACTAGTTTCGGTCAAAAAATCAAATTAAATCGAGGACTGCTCGAAATGATACGAAACTTTTCAGATCATTGTTATATTTCACGAAGGAAGGTTATGATGGAAGTACATGCAAAAAAATAATCTGAAAATTAGATTCTATGAATCTTTTTGAAATGTAAGTTTCAGTCAAAAAACCATAGTATATTATACACTAGTTTCAGTCAAAAAGTCAAATTAAATTGAGGATTGTTCCAAATGATACGAAACTTTTCAGATCATTTATATATGTTACAAGGGAAGGTTATGATGGAAGTACATGAAAAAAATCACCGTCTATAAAAAAAATTGAAATGCAAGTTTCGGTTAAAAAACTATCGTATATCATACACTAGTTTATACTAGTTTCGGTCAAAAAAATCAAATTAAATTGAGAACTGCTCGAAATGATACGAAACTTTTCAGATACTTTTTATATTTTACGAGGGGAGGTTATGATGGAAGTCCATGCAAAAAATCATCTGAAAATTAGATTCCATAAAAATTTTCGAAATGCATGTTTCGATCAAAAAACCATAGTATATTATATACTAGTTTGGGTCAAAAATTCAAATTAAATAAAGGACTGTTCCAAATGATACGAAACTTTTCTGATTATTTATATATTTTAAGAGGGAAGGTTATGATGGAAGTCCATGCTAAAAAATCAAATTTAATTGGGGACTATTAGAAAAGATACGAGACTTTTCAGATCATTTATATATGTAAGGAGGGAAGGTTATGATGGAAGTCCATGCAAAAAAATCATCTGAAAACTAGATTCTATAAAACTTTTCTAAATGAAAGTTTCGGTCAAAAAATCATAGTATATTATACACTAGTTTATACTAGTTTAGGTCAAAAAGTCAAATTAAATCGGGGACTCTTCCAAATAATATGAAGCTTTTCAGATCATTTATATATGTTACGAGGGAAGGTTATGATGGAAGTCCATGCAAAAAATCATTTGAAAAATAGATTATATGAATCTTACCACATTTGTAGCATCTTATCATTGTAGCAGTGCACACATCAGATCTGTGACCTGCTTCGCCACACTTATAGCACTTGAGAGGAGTGGAACCCGCTCCCCCACTTGGCTTCTTCCCATCATTAACCTTTGGCTTCCCCTTGTCATTTGGAGTCATATAAGGCTTCCCTCGAAACTGACCATTGTCTTTCTTCTCACTCACATGCTTATAGTGAGCAGATCGAGCTCGTTTATCCTCATCGTACATCCTACTCTTATCCACAAGCTTAACATACCTGCGGATCTGCTGACACCCAATCGCTTGCTTGATTTCTAGTTCCAGCCTATTCTCAAACTTCAAACACTTGGACAACTTCACATCATCACGGTTGTAATGAGGATAGAACTTCACTAACCTCTCAAACTTGGCAGCATACTCTGCCACTGTTATACCCCCTGCTTCAACTCTAAAAACTCAACCTCTTTCTTGCCACGAGCGTCTTCAGGAAAGTACTTACTCAGAAGCTTCCTCCTGAACACGTTATCGCAGCCTCAACTCTTTCTAATCTATGACGGGTATCATCCCACCAATCCTCAGTCTCTACATCCAGCATATGGGTGCCAAACTACACCTTCTGAGCATCGGAGCACGCCATAGTCCTAGAAATCTTCTCAATCGCCTTCAGCCACTTATGCGCGTTCTCTGGTTCATGAGTAGCCTCTAACTTAGGAGGATTATTCCTCTGAAAAACTCCTAAGGTATGAAATTCATCCCGAACATTGTTTCTGCGTCGTAGCTTAAGCAAGTGCAGCTACCGCATCCGCAAGATCACGATTTGAAGTCATTCTACAAATCACCAATAACATCAGAAAAACAACTCATTCCTCACAACACTCAAACACAAAAACTGACATGACCGACAACGACACGACACGGCTGACAGACCGACCTGCTCTGATACCACTAATGTAACACCATTTCTACCCCATCATATTTATAATACAATTTAATCATTCATCACAGTAAAACTCAAGAAAGAATGTCACATACTTCAATAACTCATACATCATAATTCATCACATTGAGCCCTGACCCATAACACGGGTTAATAAAATCATGAAAACACTTTAAATATCTTTTCAAAAAATATGCAACGGAAAACAAAACATCGCCTTTCATATTTAATAAAATAAAACCTCATAAATTATTCCAAACATCATTTTAATCAAAAGTAATCAAAAGAAATAACATCTTAAATTCAAATAAGCAAAACAACTCAAGCGAAACCCATCCCGAAGTTACTAGACACAGAGCAGGACTTCACTTCTAACTAACAAGACCACTCACTACTCTGAGCTAAACATGTACCGAGCTAATCTTGATTATCTGCAGGATGGCATAATAGACCATCATCAGAAGGCAGGCAGGGTGAGTAAATTCACATTCAATAAAATAATATATAAATGAGAATTTAAAAATATAAACGACAATAATAAATCCATCATCAAAACATCAATCATCACAACTCATTTATACACAACATCAAATACATCCCATCATCACACAAAGTCGATGCAAATCATGTTATGTCATTTAGAATGATATGCAACCTCTTATTATGCATGTGGTACCGAAACATCCTCATGGATGGACACTGGGCCATCAACCCTCCACTAAGGGAGCACATCATAACATCATATGACTTCAATCCTCACAATGGGATTGAAGTTACCAATGGACCGAAGTCCTCTCATAATTCAATGCCATAAATGCAAGACACAATATATGTAACACCCAATTTCCCCAATTTTAAACATTTTTCTCAATAAAAATCAGAGTTTAAACCAAAGTGGAATGCTACTCTTCCAATACAAAACCCAAATAAAGTTCTTCATTAAACAACGGAAGTAAATAATTCATCATCTTATATGCTCATCAGCATAGACATATCAAAAACCAAAACATGTCTTTAGTTTATTACATAGATACGTAATTAACAAATTCGGAAAGTAGAAATAAAAACAGAACAACAAAAGTCCCCATTCCCGTGTTACGTATCAGAGCGTCCTATGACTCGAATAAGCAACACCAAAGCACTCTCATGTACCTGGGTTATTTGTACTTCCCAAGGAGTACAGACACAACAACAAAAACAAAGGGGTGAGAAAACGATTCAATATATTAGCAGTGCAAATAACATTTTGAAAGAGTAATTTCACACAATTCATTCACACATATCATAGATCATTCATTCAATAATATGCAAAGTGACTCCATGACAAAATGAAAATGCGGTACCGACTCAACATTGGTTCATCAATTTGAACCCCGGATGCATCGCTTACGCTCCTATATAGACACGATCATCCCTACACCATCAATTCATAATGAATCCGGATAATCACTTACGTTACATCCGAGACATGATTATCCCACCAAACATGTATGTGTATGCAAAACTCAATTACACATACAAAGGCATATACATGCATGAATATAATCATACATAACATGATCCTCCTGATCTGCATAAGTTACTAATCATTCCTGCATATAGTTCACACAAAACATACAATAACCATTTTTTATAATCAACATGATCCAATTGATCTATTAACAAGGTTATACAAATCAAAACAATCATGTAAGACTTAGGCACTAATTATTGGTTGATCTATTATTGGTTGTCATGTAAGACTTAGGCACTAATTATTGGTTGTAATGGTACGAATATTGACCAAGAAAACGGAACGAAACCATCTTAAAATATCAAAAAAATTCCAAAAACAGAGGCCTGACACGGTCCCCCGTGTCCCCTGACACGGCCTGAACGCTTCCCTAAAAAATCAAAGCTTCACAAAACACAGAAGGCTGACACGGCCACCCGTGTCGTGCAACACAGTCCGTGTCATGCCACCTGTAATCCAAACTCCCAAAATTCCACATTTTCCATAAGTCAAAAGCCTGACACGTCCACCCGTGTCACACGACACGGCCCGTGTCAGGGACCCTGCGTCCAAAAATTGCTTTTTCCAAAAAATTCACATGTTCCCCCAATTCCACACCAGTCTGAATTCAATCAATTATGCCTCATTTCTATCACCCAAAACAGTTCCATTGTGGTTCTTATTCTCATTTTATACCTTTAATACTACATTATCTTCCAACCTAACATTCACTAATTAAATTAGGAAATCCTAGGTTTCTCTTCATCTTCTCCATTGGCCTTATCATCAACAACATTCATAAATAGATTTTTTTCACAATACACACACATCATATAATTCAAGATCAAAACTTCAAACATACACAATCAACAATTACGATATTCATACTCATATCATAATTTCACCAAAATCAATCAAGTTCATGCAATCCCTAAGAGAGTAAGGAACTCCCAATTACCCTGTCATGTTAGATCACCAATATAAAATCTCTTTCTCCCCCTAACCTTGAATTCAAATGATTCCTTGCAAACTCTTGATCTTGGAACTATAAGATTCTTGATCTCCTTCCTCCTCTCCTCCTTCTCCAGAGCCAACTGCTTCTTTGTCAAAAAGGCACGATGTTAGGAAAATAATCGTTCATCCCTTTTCATAACACAACACAATTACCACCTTGCCCCTTAGACCTCCAATTTATTATTTTATTTATTTAATAACAATATTCTAATATTACCATCTTATTATCATATTATTATTTAAATAAAATAATTTCTTTACTTATCATTTCAAATATACCATCATATTCACAATAATTATTTTATTAAATAATTTATGAAATCGGGGTGTTACAATATACACACATCATCCTCAAGACATCATAAATAACCGCACCTGCATTCATCGTTAATCCTCATTTCACATACTCACTCATGTTATCATGTTTCATGCTCATTGAACATCATACTACATACTCATCTAACCTCATACTCCTACATCATGTCATCATACTTCTTAACTCAAAACAAATCATTTAGATCATCATGCATCATTTAATCACTAATCATACTCATATAGTCTCTAAAAACACATCATACGACAACTCTAAAACATCGTAACAACTTACGATATAAACCTCATCAAGAAAACATATTTCTGAATTAGAAACACCTCCTAAATTTGTACATAGTCTCCAATTGAAATGAAAATTGCACATAATGTCTTCAATCTAATTGACGACACCTTTATAACCCAATACATGATCGTCAATTTATCTAGAGATTCCACTTAAAATCTTGTAAAAGTGAAGTAGTTTGGAAATTAATTTAAAAATTGGATTATTTGAGGATTTTTTTTATAAAAAAAAAAGATTAATTAGGTAAAAAATTCGATATTTTTTTAAAATAACATGGTAAAATTAAATTAAATTCCAAAATAACATAGTTTTCGAAAAATATTACCAAAGTAACATATTTTGATGTTTGGTCGCCAATCCATATTGCGAATGAGAACAAATTTTGATTTAATTTTGCATGTTGTCGCCATATGATATGGCGAATGGGTATGAATTTTTTTTTCAATTCATGTTGCACTCATTCACCAATTGAGGTGGCGAATGAGTTGAATATCACAACATGTTAGCCATATGGATTGGCGAAACCTTATAAAAAAATCTAATACTTTCGCCATATGGATTGACGAAACCTTTTAAAGAAAATAAAAAAAAATCTAACACTTTCGCCATATGGATTGACGAAAGCTTTAAGATAATAAAAAAAAAAATTACAGAACACATGTTAGCTAATCAGATTGGCGAATGCATTCCAATTTTGTTCTCATTAGTCATATGGATTGACGACAAAACACACAAACTAAACTACTTTCGTAATATTTTGAAAAACTATATTATTTTAGAATTTAATTTAATAAACTAAACTATTTTTAAAAAAAAAAAAAATTTCAACTAATTACTCAAACCCAAATAAAAATTAAGATGAAGGATGCTACTTGTAATATTTTAGATCAAGCCATTTTAGATTAGAACCCAATTAATCATTAACCTTTTTCTTTAATCCTTTTATAGTGAATTTAATTTTTATTTTAAAAACTATCAAGTTTATCTAAACTCAAAGTGAATTTGATTTCGGTCAAAAAAGTGAATTTAATTCTTTTTCTTAACAAATGAAGTTGATTTGTTTTTACTTTTATTATTTTGTAAAAAAAATGTTGATTTTATAGGTTTACTATTTTAACAACTTTGATTAGACCAATAATAATAAAAAATAAAATACAGTAACAATCATAAAAAAAAATATATAAAGTAAGAATAACGCGGGTGTATGTATATGACACAACTGACCAATCAGAATGAATCGATAATGACGTGGCGCAATCCTATTGAATAGCTTTGACACGTTAACCATATATATCATAAAATATTAATTAATTAATTAATTAAAAAAAATTAGCAAAAAAAAGAGAGGGAACGAAGTGGATCAATCAGAAATTTATTTATTACAACTATCTTCAGTTTTGTGTTCTTAAGAAACAAAAACCGTGCTATAAAAATTAAATTAAATAAAAATATTGAAGAAAAAAAAAAAGAAAGAGCTTCCGCTTCGTGTTTGTGACTGTGTCTCTGTGTGGACTCTGAGAACAGATTAAGCTAAACGCGATTTCGAAACCGTAAGCACTTTTAGATCTCATTTTCAATTTCAATTACAATTTCATTTTAATCGCTTTTCGAATCCTAAATGCCGATGAATTTAGATCCGGTTACGTGATTCCGTAAATTCTCTCTAAATCCTAATTTTGAATCACGTTGGTTGCATTCATTTCATAAATCTTCAATAATCTTCAATGTAGTTATTAACTTGTGTTTAATTTTTCGTTTTGTTTTTGTGTGAATTGTGTAGTTTTTTCTACTTTGAGATACTGAAAAGGAAGAAGATAAGAAAGTCCTTTTTGTTGAATGTGAATTGTGGATTTTTTTTGGGTGTTTTGATAAAGGAAATTCAAAATTCAGCGACCGGGTTCAGGGGGTGACTTGCCCCAAGGTGGTGAGTACAGCCCTTTTCCTGTTGTACGGAGAGTGAATTCAACACATTCTATAATGATGGATGAAGATATGGAGAGTGGTGCTTTGGGTTCTTATCATGACAGACCAAGAACTTTCCCTAATATGCGTACTAAACCTTACACACCTCTGGTAAATCACTTGTTGCACCTTATTGTTCGTACATTTAGTTTTGTCAAATTTCTGCAACGCTTTTTGATAATGTGAAATTGTTGACTTATATCTTTCTGCAGCTATTTCGAATTCTACTGGGTATAAATGTGCGTGTCCTGTTCGTTCTTTTACTGCTGGGGTTTGGAGCTATCTTTTATGTGGGGGCAAGAACATCTCCAATTATTGTGTTTGTCATCTCTGTTTGTATTCTCAGCTTCCTTGTGGCAATATATCTTATGAAGTGGGTGCTTGCTAAAGATGAGGGTCCTCCTGAAATGGTTCAGGTAAATCTTTTTCCTATGTTTTGGTGGGTTTCTTCCCTTACTGCAATCTGGAATGTGTTGTCCAGGGCCTCCCTCTGAATCACATGAGACTGAAAATATGTTGTGAATTGTGTATTTGAATGAGGGTAAAGTACGATCCACACACACGCACATGAGGCTAGCCTAATCAATATCTCTCAAGATTAGGGAATAAAATCAACTAAGAAAGAATCCCGTAAACCTACTGTGGCAAGTAGCTTCTTCACATTTCATGAACTCTGATATTTTCTAGCAATTTGGTTTTCGGATAGAAGCATGGTACTCGATAAAACATTATGGAAAAAATTGATCCATGTAGCCGACCCCATCTAGTGGGATAAGACTTGGTTATTGTTGTTGTTTGGTTTTCGGAAATGATAAATACTATATGACATATTTATATAGAAAAGTGTTAAGATTGACTTGGAGCAATTATACCTCTTTGTAGGCGTAGGAAAAATTGATTTCTGTGAGTCCCTTGACTTGAGACAGAACGAGGTTGATTACTGTGAGTCACTTATGAGAGAGGTTTGGCTAAAATAAAATTGCCACATCATATTTAGCCTAAAATAAAAATAAATTTTCATGTAAAATACAACTTCTATTTGGTTACTGGTAAATTGAGTTTTGGACTTCCCATTCAGTTTTCCTCAGTTCAATTAATCTGGATGGATTGGAAATTTGCCTCAAGTGGATTGATCATGTGATATGAAGAGCAAGACAGGCTTTAGTGAGGAAACTGAATCAAATGGACGATAGTCCAATTTAAAAAACAGGACGCACAGAAATTCAAAAAATAAAAACTGAATAAATAACAGGAAGTTAGGCCCAAAGTTATCTTGTTTAAATATCCTGTGAAAACTACGAATAGACACAGGTAAACTTGGTCAACTACCAGCATCGGTGAGTCCAGAACATTTTGTTATGTGCATAGATTCTGGTTTCTGTCAGAAGATCTGTGAGGCCATTTGGTACTCAGCTTATTATAAAAAAAATTGTGGTTTAGCATGATAACAGTTTGAGTGCTAAAATTATTGTAGATATTCATGATGACTGTTTGATAATTGGATCACATACCACAAACTCTGCTTTTTTTTTGTCCTGAGCATATATTACTTTCTAGATAGCTGATGCTATACGAGATGGAGCTGAAGGATTTATCAGGACCCAGTATGGAACTATATCCAAGATGGCTATGGTGCTTGCTCTTGTCATTCTTGGCATATATTTGTTTCGCCGCATAACTCCTCAACAAGAAGCTTCTGGCATAGGAAGGTGACATCACTACTATATAGGCTATAAATCCTTTCTTAAACATTTTACATATTCTCATCTGTCATATACATTCTATTTCAGGACAACATCTGCATACATCACTGTAGCTTCTTTCCTTTTAGGTGCCCTTTGTTCAGGTTCTGCTGGATATGTAGGGATGTGGGTCTCAGTTCGCGCCAATGTCAGAGTCTCTAGTGCCGCGAGACGGTCTGCAAGAGAGGCTTTGCAGGTTAACTTTCATTAGTTCAGTATCAGCTCCTGAGAAAAAGATGAACAGTTCACTATTCCTATATTAACTGAAAGAAAGTTCTGCAGGTTGCTACTCGTGCAGGTGGTTTATCAGCTATCATTGTTGTTGGTATGGCTGTAATTGGTATAGCAGTCCTGTATGCCACATTTTATGTTTGGCTGGGAGTGGACACACCGGGTTCAATGAAGGTTACTGATTGTATGTGCAGACTTCTCCCCCGAACTTATTCATTATAATGAATGAAAAAGTTACTTTTAGAATGTTTGAAGTTTAGATGTTGTATTATTAACATAGTTAAGTGCTTATTATGTTTCATTGTTATAGTTTTCCATTGGGTAAGTGTTTGTGATCTGGTGAATTTTTGTTTGTGTATAGATCTGATTGTGTTCCCTAATGGTTCCTAAATGTACTGAAAAACCCAAAAGATTATGTCCTTTTCACCCCTAAATGTGCCCTGCATCCATTTTAAGCATTGTGAGCTGAAGTGGGGATGATTTAATTTGGTCTGAAATGATTTGCAGCTTATTTGACTGCACCATGATTTTGCCTTTACTGTTAGGGATCAGAGCATTACTTGCATTTTTTTGCTATTTGATTTTTATACATTTTTGCTTTTCGTCAGTGCCGCTTCTTCTAGTTGGATATGGATTTGGTGCCTCCTTTGTCGCACTGTTTGCTCAGTTGGGCGGTGGAATATACACTAAAGCAGCTGATGTTGGGGCAGACCTTGTCGGAAAAGTAGAACAGGGAATACCTGAAGATGACCCGAGAAATCCTGCTGTTATTGCTGATCTGGTAATTGTTTAATTGTTCTTTATGTCATCTGGGGTTTCAGTAGATTACTACTTGTTTTTCTCAGGGTCATAGGAAAGTTTAGAAAATTTTAAAATCATATTAAGGTTATAATTGACGGAAACAGCATGTCTACTTACTATTGTTCTTGTTTAATTTTCATTGTTGTTTTACATTTTCATATTTAAAGGTGTTGATGTTAGACAAGTTTAACTTTACTCTGATTGAATTTACTGGAAGGTGTTCTCTGATTTTAAGTTCCTAAGACCTAAATATTTGCATTTGTTCTTATGTAGGAGCTTATGGGATTTCTCAAATTTTTTAGTCATTGTTTTGGTTTTGTTAAACTATTTGATAACTAGAGAAGAAAGTATGTGGTATAAACTGGAATATACTGATAAATTTAGAAGAAGAAAAAAAAACAATTTTTTTGCAATTTAAACATGGAATTTTATAGTGGTGTCCATCGTAGATGTATATATTTCAATATATCTTAAATTTAAGTTTCTTGCGAAAAAATATTGAAAAATTAGATATTATGAACACGGTCACATACTGATTGATATACATACAGGAAATTTTTTTAACATTCTTTCACTCATAAAATTATAGACATCAGCCAAAATGAAAATAACTGTATACTGTTTATAATTTCCGTGGCCTTTCTGTTTGCTTCTGTCTGTTTCTATCTTTACTGTTTTTTTCCTAGTCCTGTACTTCCGGTGGTATCTTAATGGGGCTGCTTTGATTCTAAAGGTTGGAGATAATGTGGGAGATTGTGCTGCCAGAGGTGCTGATCTTTTTGAAAGTATTGCAGCTGAAATAATCAGTGCCATGATACTTGGGGGAACAATGGCACAAAGGTGTAAAATCGAAGGCAAGTGCCTAGTTACTTTATCTTGTCTTCATTTCTTTTTTATTTTCACTGAGTTGTATGCTGCTCAACTAATTTGATGTTTTTTCTTTTGATTCAGATCCATCTGGCTTCATCTTGTTTCCTCTTGTTGTTCACTCATTTGATCTGATAGTTTCATCGGTGGGAATATTTTCTATTCGGGGTACACGTGAATCTGGAGTAATGGCTCCTATGGAAGATCCTATGGCAATTCTTCAGAAAGGATATTCTGTTACAATAGTTTTAGCTGTTCTTGCATTTGGTTTGGTAATAGTTAATCTTCATTTGTGATATAATAATTTGGCTTTTCTAAGTTGTGTGAATTGGCTAAGCATGCTGTGTTCCATTTGCTGTATTTTTTTGTTGTTGAAATATGTAATTTCTGTTTTGAACTGCACAACAAAATATCTTCAACCTTTTCAAATTCATTTACACCTTCTATTGCTCTTACCGTTTAAATTTAATTACTCTACAGTCTACCCGGTGGTTACTTTATGTTGAGCAAGCACCTTCAGCATGGTTCAACTTTGCTTTGTGCGGGTTGGTTGGTATTATTACAGCGTACATTTTTGTCTGGATCACGAAGTATTATACTGACTACAAGCATGAGCCTGTACGCACATTAGCCCTTTCTAGCTCTACTGGCCATGGGACTAACATAATTGCCGGGGTCAGTTTGGGGCTGGAATCTACTGGTCTTCCAGTCCTTGTCATCAGCGTGGCGATTGTCTCAGCGTACTGGCTGGGCCAGACTTCTGGACTAATAGATGATACAGGAAACCCAACTGGTGGGCTGTTTGGCACAGCTGTAGCAACAATGGGAATGCTTAGCACTGCTGCCTATATTCTTACCATGGATATGTTTGGCCCAATAGCTGATAATGCTGGAGGAATTGTAGAAATGAGCCAGCAGGTATTTCTGGCCAAACAAATTTTTTTCCTTACTGTTTATATTTTTGATTTCTCATGGTACGTAAACTGACATTACCTATTATCAGCCTGAAAGTGTCCGAGAGATCACTGATGTCCTTGATGCCGTGGGTAACACAACCAAAGCCACCACCAAAGGATTTGCCATTGGCTCTGCTGCGCTTGCTTCTTTCCTTCTGTTTAGTGCTTATATGGACGAGGTTTCTTCATTTTCTCTTGAACCTTTTAAACAGGTCTGCAGAACTGGTTCCCATCTAATTCAACTATTAAAGTTATGCAGTTGAGAGAAAAGGAGAGAAAGTGTGATGTGGATCTGAAACGTTATTGCAGGTTGATATTGCAATTCCAGAAGTTTTCGTTGGTGGGTTGCTGGGTGCCATGCTTATATTTGTCTTTAGTGCTTGGGCCTGCGCTGCTGTTGGCCGAACTGCGCAAGAGGTTGTTAATGAAGTTAGAAGGCAATTTATTGAAAGGCCTGGTATAATGGTGAGTTTAAGTTTGTAAAGTAATGTTAAGTATGTTAGTTTATGTTTTGAATCTCTCCTTTTTCCTCTTTTTTCTTTTCTTTTTATTTATTTTTATTTTATTTTTTATTTTTTATTTCCTTTCTGTTAATTGCTTAATGCTTTCTACAGGATTACAAGGAGAAACCAGATTATGCTCGCTGTGTTGCAATTGTAGCATCTGCATCATTAAGAGAGATGATAAAACCTGGTGCTTTGGCAATCGTTTCACCTATTGTAGTTGGTGAGTTAACTTCTGTTTTTCATTGCATTTGCATACATATTATTACTAGTAAAACTTGTGGGAGAATGGTAACATTTATACGAGTTTTGAGCTATACCATAATCATCTCATTAGGTGAAAGTGAGTATTTGTTGTGACTATTTAAAACATGGACAAAATAACCTTAGTCTCGAATTTCCAGATGCAGAGATTTTTAAAATGTTTCAGCATGTATTCATAATACTCGTAGGCGTGTTCTGCTTATTTTTTGTGCATACCCTGCCTAGATGGAAGATAGTATATTACTTCACACTCCTCAAGCCAGAAACTAGTTTGGAGAATTCCCATATTTCTCATCACCAAGTCTTTCTTTTTAAGTAGTTTGATTTCCTGATTATGAATTCTTCGTGATTTCCTTGTAATTGTTCCACTAGTACATTGATAATAAGTAGTTGCATACTCGTTTTGGCATTGAAAAGATCTATAAACTAAGTACTGTTAGTTGTATCTGATTATGAAAATTTTATTAGTAGCATTGCTCTGTTGCATTTGGGCAAACTGTTACTTAGTATATTTGAAAAATATTTCCATGAATTTGTTGCATTGTTTTGTGTGTTACTCTCTAATTATGTCATTGCTAAAGTTCTTGGACCAACTTTATGGAAAATGCCTTAGATATCAACAGATTGTTTCTATGTTATTTTTCACTTTTCTATGACCTGATTGGTGATATGTTAATTATATATTTACATTATCACTTGCAGGTTTTCTATTCCGAATTTTGGGCTACTATACAGGGCAACCCTTACTCGGAGCTAAAGTTGTTGCTGCTTTTCTGATGTTTGCAACAGTGTCTGGTATTCTTATGGCACTTTTCCTGAACACATCTGGTGGTGCCTGGGATAATGCAAAGAAGTACATAGAGACTGGAGCTCTTGGAGGCAAGGGAAGTGATGCTCACAAAGCAGCAATAACCGGAGATACGTAAGTTATTTCATATGCTACCTTCCTTGTACAATAATGAAATTAACATGACAATGACTTTGTATGCTACCTTATAACAAATAGGTTTATGTTTTTCTGCATATGGAACATGGTTTTTCGATTGCTTTTGAGTTTAATTAGAAATCTTATCAATATTCAGCCATTGTGGCCAGTGTTTATTATAACATACCAGTGACATTTTTCTGTTTGTTTAGTAAAGTAGGACACTTTTAACATGTACTGAATTTTTTTATTCATTTGACAGAGTGGGAGACCCATTCAAAGACACGGCCGGGCCTTCACTTCATGTCCTTATAAAGATGCTCTCAACGATTACGCTGGTAATGGCTCCCATCTTCCTGTGAGAGTTGTTGATATCGCCATTGTGGCCTCGAAAAGCATACTTGTGCCAATTTGATTTTGATATTTTTGGGAGTATAGGGATAGGTTGTATGAATCTATTATGTACATCGATGAGCCTGATTTATAGCCACAGTGAGTTTTCTTGTTCTTGATCAGAATAAGAGATGTTAGTTGACCAATTAAATGGCAAATATAGATAATGTCCCTCTTATTTTTGGTCTATTTAAATTATTTGTTTTTATGCTCTGGTCACGAAGAACTATATTAAATGGTGCTAATTTAAATATAGGAATCATAGTCCTGAACAAAATATGAAAATCAAGGTCTTGGATAAACAATTTAGATTTATTTGATGAGCACTTATAAGCAATTTTTACGGTTGAAAATGAAATAATGTTAAACTGTTTTGTTTTCATATAAGGTGCAAGTATATGTCCATAGTTATTTGGAAGAAGTCGTAGAAATTAGTTTAAAACAACTTATAAAAATGCGTAAGTTATTTCTTAAGTCTGTCCTAACATGTCCCAAGTATTTTCCATTAAGCATTTATATGTTTTGGGTTCACTTAAGCCAAAAAATATATAATTTTTCCTCTTAAGATGATGAAGACATTCTTAATTTTGAAGCATTACATCTTATTGCTGTTGGATTGTATCTCTCAAATATCCCTAGACTAATTATTGCATTTGCGGTAAAGTTGACAAGAATAAGTTCAACATCAAAACATATACAATCCATTTGGCAGACTATACGGTGAGGTGATAGATCAAAACACATTTAAAAAAACAGAGTTATATACTTCACCTAACTAACTTGGAGTAGAGGTAAATCAAACAAGAGGTCCCCCAATTGTACTCATAAATGCTTTCTTAGTCAAAGAAATATTTGAGATAGATGATATCAACATAAATTATACTTTTATTCACAAATATGGATGTGTCAACCAAATACTTTTATTCACAAATATGGATGTGTCAACCAAAACAAACATGAGGTGTGCCCTTAATGCACATCCCGTGTGATACAAAACACATACATCATTACCATCAGCCTCCAGAGTCAAGTGGTCTCTATAAATTTGGCATTACCATCAGCCTCCGTTGTTGGAGCCAAATGGTCTCTATAAATTTGACATGACATTTTTTGGTAGGGATGTAAATCGACATCAATGGGGTGAGTAGAGTGATATTCGTGTCCATCCGATTGGATAAATATGATATTCATATCTGTCTCATATATGTGCGGGTATCTGTTAAACGAGTAACTCAATTTACGGTATCACAGATATTTATAGATATGAATAATATTTATAAAAAAAAATCAACTTCTTTTTAAAGCACAAAAAAGTTATTATCATATAATATCCATACAATTTGCTCTCAATTTAATAACAAAATTTCATCACATTAATTTTTTTCTTTTCCCCCAAAACACAATAGCATTCAAACATAATATCCATACATTTCGTTTTTAACTAAAACAAATGGAAGATATTGTGATTGTGAGTTATGGTGGAAGAACGGATGACAGAGGAGTATGAAAGGAGACGCTGGTTGGACGATGATGTGAGATATGGAGTATAGAAGAATCTTAAATATTAAATAGTCAAATATGATTTGTATGGAATGAGAAAGATTTTCTTCAAAGAAAATTCCAGAAAAAGAAAGAAATATGAGAAAATAAATTTTTTTAGAAGACTCAAATACAAAGTATAATAAAATAATGATATTTAAATAATTATTATAATTTATTAACGAATACAGATATTTGCAGACACTAGTATCATTAAACATGCATTTGCATCCATTAAAAAATGGGTAATTAGTTTTCCATTCATTTTATATACGGATATTCATTAAGCTGTCTGCTCGTACCCATGACTGATTCTATTCATGTATACCCACAAGTACGAGTTTGTTTTGTCATCCCTAGTATCATATATCTCTTTTTGGGCATCACTCGTGTCATCTCCAAAATAAGTCACCATCATCTCTAGTGCCCCAAGTTTATTTCATATGGATTAGTTTAATAATATTCATGTGATCAAAATATGGAAGACACAATTAAATATGATGGAATGGTGACATCTCTAAGTGTTATCTCTTTGCGAAAACTGACATCAGACCATGGTTAATATAACCATACCTAGTCCTACATATTTCTTGCAGCATAAATGCATGCATGACATCTTGAAATTATGGTTCATCAAACTGCTACAACTCGTCAATCTTCCTTATATGGTTGATACATTCAACGTATTACGGTACTGTAAAAAAATCATAGTTAGAAATTTCAAATATTATAACACATATTTAAAAAAATAATTAAATATTTATGTTACCTATATATCCCACATGTGTCTAGCAGCATGGTCTGGATATTTAGAAATAAGTGGTCCTCCTAAAAAAAACATGAAGAACAACAACAAGAGGTTTAACAACATGGACATTTAGAGCTTCCAGAGCAACGCAAGTAGTAATAAGCAACTCATATCTTCGGGAGGACGATGCTAGAGGCACATAAACTTCGGAAGACGATGATTCTGTATCAGATGAAATGGAACCAATATTTGGATAAGACAAACTAGATTTTCCCACTAAATGGAAGCATGTTGAGTCATTTTATCATGCCTTAATTTATTTTGGTTATTAAGTATTTTACCTTTAATTACACCATAAAAATCATATCATAATCAAAGAAACCAAACTTAGAGGACATAAAAGGAAAACTCAAACACACAATGCAGAACAGAAAAATCCATATTTTTTTCTTTGGACTCATGGTCCGGATTTCAATCTCCAGACGAAACCAGAGAAGCAGAAAATACGAACTGTCAAAGTAAATCATGTCCTAAGTTCTAAACTTAAAAAAATTGTAAATGCGTGCATCACAAATCAATCTATTATTCATTAAACTTGAAAAACAAAATTCAAAATAGTGAAAATATTAATCAATCATAAGCCAAAAGCATAGTGAGTTGGGGAAAAAATGTAATTTATTTTCTCAATTTTGATTGTGGTCCTCCTAAAAAATACAATTTTTGAGGCAAAAATCACAATTATAAGCATAAAAAAAAAAAAAAAAATTCTAGAGAAACCTTATCATTCATAAATCGGTGTGTTGAAGAAGACGAAGTTGATACTCATAATACACCATGTCAATAATGTCCACTACTTCAACCATTAATCATGCAATCTCAATCAGAAGAAAAATCAACAGTAACACTTTCTTTCCGTTTCGAATAATTCATTGCTCCAATTCAAATCCAAATAACCGTTCTGTTGCTGCTGGTGCTGGTTTCGGAGATAAGACCAAAAAACCTAACAAAAAGGGTTCGCAGTCGAAGCAAAACCAAAGGGAATCATCAACTAAACAATCTCGTAAGTCAAATTCAATCAATTCTTGCGTAAATTACAAACCTACAAAGTCTGATTATTACCATTTTTTTTCTTTGTAGAAGCCCCGCGTTTAACTTCAAAGGTTGATGATGAGAAATCCACAAACAATTCTGCTGAAATTGATTTTGAAGAACGGTTAAAGGCAGTTAGAAGGTGTACATGTTTGTTTTGTAGTAATATTTTTACTGCAAATTCTTTTGTTTTATCGGTGATGAATTGTTGTTTTTGTATGCTACTCAGGTCAGCACTAGAGAAAAAGAAGGCAGAAGAGAAGAAAGAATTTGGAGCTATTGATTACGACGCCCCTATTTCTTCGGACAACAAGACAATTGGATTTGGTACCAAGGTACAAGGGTTCTTTTCTATTATATGGAAGAGTTATCTATGTATAAGAACTGTGTAAATGTATAACTATCATGATACAGGTTGGAATAGGTGTAGCTGTTGCTGTCTTTGGTCTGGTTTTTGCTTTAGGAGATTTTCTTCCATCTGGGAGGTATGCATTAACACACATTTAGAATTAGACAGTTTCCTGAAATGTAGTTGAATATGCCTGATACCATCACTTAAATGTTAATTTTCCTTAACATTGTCAAATATATGAGAGTAGAAAATCATGATAAAAACAAAGCTACTTAAATACTCCATCGAGTATCCCATATTACTCAATGTAGAACTTAGGCACCCTATAGTACCTAAGTCACGATCAAACTGACTTATGAACTACTCTTTCACACAAGGATTTCTAAAGTTAAATGTTCGAAATTTGGTTTGATTTTATTCGACTTCTCTACTATGGTAAAAAAAGAATTTTTTTCATTACTAATGTGAAAAAGCATTATCTGTATTATTAACCAAGCCAATTTTCTTTTTCTGTTTGGGATTCGGTTTGCTTTATTTCTCATATTTTGTTGTGTCAAGGGCCTCTTTTGCTGTTTGAAAGTAACTAAGCATTTAGAAAAGGGTGTCACAGCATTGCCATATTCTAACCTGTTCATAACGACAGTTAGCTTGCAACTACAAACAGAACAGGAAATCAAACTGATTATGTGTCTGTATGTTTGCATGTTGTATATGTGCTCGTCAATCTTTTGAATTTTAAAGGATGTTATGCTATATGCAGCTAATAATTATGAATGCTTTCCCCCACCGTCTTCATTTAATTGCTCTTTAATTTTGTGTATGGTTGAAATTGGGATATCTTTTCTGTATTAGTCCCAACGAAGACACTGCTGTGGTCAATGATAAATTGTCAGAGAAGGATAAAGCTGCTCTTCAGGTATTATTCCCCCCTGATTTTTTTCTTTACTTCTGGCAACCTGTCCGGCACTAATGTTCTTCCTAAGTATTCTCCTATCTTTTCCTTATGAAATAAATGTTAACTGAAGACTGATGGTAAGATGGGATGTCTGGTAGATAGTTATTTGCTTTTTTTATGTATTTTTAATTGTTTTAATCATTTTTAATAAATAACTTGGATATGTAGAAGGGTACTTTTCGTACCAGAGATATTTATGTAATGCTTTTAACGTGCATAGATACACATCTAGAATATGAAGATGTAATATGTAGGAAGGAAAGAGGATAGTATAAAATAGTCTGCTGGAATTTTCTGCTTTAGACACGCACATTGAGAAGAAGTTTGATAACTTGTTTTAATCCTTCGTTCGTTTCTGAAATCTGGCAGAGTAGGCTTAATGGATTTGAAGCGACATTAAGCAACTCCCCAAGAGATCCAGCAGCTCTCGAAGTAAGTAGTGGGTGATAGTTATGTTCTGCTAATTTTTTGTGTCTCTAGATACATTTAAAAGGGTTTTCAGGGTGCTGCAGTAACATTGGCAGAACTAGGGGAATATTCAAAAGCTGCTTCTCTACTTGATGATTTGACGAAGGTTAGTATTATTTTGACCATGGATATTTTTTCGAAGTCCTATTATGTGTTGAAAAAAGTATCTCCATTTTGGGAAATTATATAGGTTCCTGTAATTAGAGATTGTAATGTAATCACATTATACGTTTAATCTTCTAAGGATTTCCTCAAGCAATTCCGACTAAAATCGTCTCTTTCAAAACATTTTCCACAAATCATGCTGCTTAATCATAGAATAATTGTTGAACTGATTTTTTTGGTGTTTCAAGGAAAAACCAAACGATGCCGATGCTTTTCGTTTGCTTGGAGAAGTTAAGTATGAACTTAAAGATTATGATGGGAGTGTTGCTGCATATAAAAGTTCAGCAAAGGTCAGATTTTGAAAGATTTCAAACACTTTTTATGGGTGGATGTTTTAAATGTCTGTCAAAACTAAGCTTTTTTCTATTCATTCTGCAGTTTAGCTTGGAAAAGTAGGATCCTGATAACATCTATTTAGTATTTTGTAAATGAGTACCCATCCATGTGAACTAGAGTTTAAAATTTTAAGGCACACGAGGCTATATTACAAAATCTCAGCGATGAATTATTTCAGGTTTAGTAGTTTCATTGAATGTTATCCATGTCTGGATTATCTTTGACAGGTATCTGAAGATGTCAATTTTGAAGTTCTGCGTGGCCTTACTAATTCATTACTTGCTGCTAAGAAGCCAGACGAGGTTTGTCGTCTTGATAATCGATTCTTCAGATGAATGTGCTGCACAGATCAATTTGTAATTTGTTTCTTATTTTAGTCTTTAGTGTATAGTCCTCCAATTTCACAATATGGCCATTCTGGTTCTCAATGTTCATATTTTACAGAAATATAGGGTTTATCTTTTGTTCACCCTGCGGCTCTAGTGAATGTTTAATTAACTATTTTATTTTTCAATTCTTTCTACAGGCTGTTCAATTACTTTTGGCTTGTCGCGACCGTCTGAGCTCAAAAGACTTGAGCAACAAAGCTGATAGCAGCCCAACAGATTCACAGAAGCTGGATCCAATTCAAGTAAATTTTCACTATCTAGAAAATGGATATTCTTCTCTTTTTTAAGGTCTTGGTATAGCACTCTGAAATGTTTGATAGACGTGACAATATAATAGCCTGCCAGAACTATAACAAGCTCAACAACACTGAAACTAATCCTGTAAAAAAAATCACTAAAAATAACGATAATAATTAATAATTTTATCTTTATACACCAGTGAAATGGAGTGTGCCTATAACCATCAGAAAAAGTTTACCTAGCTTTTATCTGATGTAGCATTCTCAATGTACATACTGTATACACAACTTTCTTAGTTCTTCCTTACATAGAAATTTGTCTTATATATTTTACATTTCTTTCTTTAATTGTTTTTCTTTCTATTTTACTGCAATACTCAGGTTGAATTACTTCTAGGGAAAGCCTATTCAGACTGGGGCCATGTTGGTGATGCTATAGCTGTTTACAATCAGCTCATATCTACTCATCCCGATGACTTCCGTGGATACTTAGCTAAGGTCCGTATTTTCTCTCATATAATCACTAACCATGGTGTTCTCAATTCCTTCCTTTCAGTGTGGCCATGGATTGTAAAGTAACACTAATAGTAATTTCACAAAATTGAGGTGAAAACATTTTCAAAAACACTGATCTAGTAGTATAAAACATGGAGTCCGGATTCAAAATGGAGGGGATCCGGACTCTAAAACATCACGGTAGCACTTTCTAAAATACTTGATGATATGATACTAATATTTTACTTTTGCAGGGAATCATCTTAAAAGAAAACAAAAACATCGGAGATGCAGAGAGGATGTTCATACAAGTAAGTTAATGAATTGAACTAACGCGAATAAATAGAAAAATGTTAAAATAACTCATACTCTAACTTTATATTTCTGCTTATAAATGTGATTGATGGTTGTGTAAACTTGTTCTTTTGTCTTGTTCAGGCTAGGTTCTTTGCACCTGATAAAGCTAAAGCACTTGTGGACCGTTATTCAAGATAATAGTTTACTTTATATTGACACCGGTTACTCTGTCTAATAGAAATAACAGATCTTTAACTATGTAATATAAAAATTAAGAAGAGCTTCTATCCATATTGCCGATTCAAGGAAAGTAAGTTCTATATTTCCATATGTTTTAAGCAGAAGTTATGGCCATTAGATACTGAGACATCGATTTTTGGTGTAATACCCATATATAAATACATATGCCAAAAAATATATATTACACATGATATTAAAATTTTGTATTGAAATACAATAACTTCTTAGCAATACATTAGTACATAGATGCCTTTAAAGGGGAAAATCTTCAACAATGGCACATATGCCTAAGATGTTTACATAAACAAAAGAGTCTAAGAACTAAATTGTCGATACGATTTCAAAAGAGTCCTACAGCAGAAAAGCCATCAACAAGCAAGGACATCAAGTAACCTTGTCCTTACCCTTCACGAAACCTGAAACACATGAAAAGTAATTAACAACATGGGGTGAGATAATAATCTCAATGGTTTCCCTATCTTATAAGTCCTCTCGGCTCTACAAGGTTTTATCTATTCCTATCTCAAGTCAAGAGTGAAAGGGTTTTACCTTGGATTCACCACCTCACACTATATGGAAACATGTCCTTAAGTCTCACGACTCAACTCATCACTAATTGGAAACTGTACCAAGGTATCCCTTTTTCCTGTCCTCTCCCACGTCTAAGAGTCGACATGAGTCATGGATCCTTGTAATTACTTGACATACATAATGGATTCAGATTTAAAGTTCTTCCCACATGAATCGTCCTCCTTATGGGACTGCTCCCCATCTCGAGTCTCTTACCTGTAGGCTCCATTACGTACACACGAGATAAATGAATGAATTCAGATCAAGGTAATTCTCACATGATCGTCACTCCCCATGGGACCGCTCCACATCTCGAGTATTTATCCGTAAGCTCCATTCATTTATGGGAACTCCTGTCAAGCACGCACACATGCCTTTCCAAAGGAGAGTCCTATACGAGCCTCAGCACGTGGGATAGATGTCAAGGGGTTTGTTTCCGATTATATGATCTCAAACACACAACAAGAATCACTTATCTCATAACACAAAAGCCACAAGGCCAACACATGTTCCATGTAGTGGTTAACCTCACAATTAGACAATCACTCATCCAAGATGCTCACCTAGGCATCAACGACATAAGCATTATTTTCTAAGTTATCTAACATCATATGAATCCTCACAAGTCTTTATCTAATCCTAGTATCTTGTCTCGCTTTTTAATTTCATCGATCTCTTTCATTACCAAAAGTTTCAAGGATCATCATACATAACAATCATTAATCATCATGTTATAACAAGATATATCAGTATTAGCATGCATATGAATTGAGTAAACAAGCATCAAAGAAATAGGAAAACATCTGGTGTGTTCGTCGTGCGAAGGAAATGTGAGCTCTTCGCTCTGAAGTTCATAGTGCGAAGGTCAGGCAAAGAGAGGCAGTGGGAAAAGGAGGCAAAATTCTCCTTGCGAAGGTCTGGTGAATGTTCGCCCCAGACTCGTCTTTGGTTCGTCGTGCGAACGTCTCAGTCTGGTTTGTTCGCTAGCTATTTGTTGTACGAATACACGATTTCCATAAAATTTCACCCTTACAAGAAAACATTCCAAAATTAGGGTTTTTATCCAAATCCACTTCTTGTCTCCCAAACTCATGTAGAATCAAAACTCAAACATCACAAGGTATATTTAAGTCATATTAACCATAAGTTTCATGTTTTCAACCATAGATTCTCCTACATTATCTCTAAAGATCATAACCTAACATTTGTTTATTCTAACCAATATAAGTTTATACCTATAACTCACCTCTACAAGAAGATAATGATGAAGATGAATATGAGTTGCTTGATAGAAGAAAATGATGATAATGGAGAATCTAGGGTTTCTTCTCTCTTTCTCCTCTTGCTTTTCCTTCTCTCCACTTCTTTCTCTATTGTCACACTGTCGCTCCCGGGATTTTCATCCTAGTACAAACGCGAAAGTGGCGCGGAAAGGTTAGAGTCGCCAGCCAGACATTTTTATCCCGAAAGAATGGGAAAGGTAATGTTGCACAAACCTGAGGAAGAAGGAAAGGACGAGGCCTTGCGAACCAAAGATCTGAGTTCGGGAGTCGGTTACGACCTGGGAAGGTATTAGCACCCCAGATCGTCCGTCGTACCCGACGGGATCCACGCTTGTTTATTTGTTTCAAAGGGTGAGAAAAATATAACTGCTGCTGAACAAAACCGCTAACTGGAATGGAATGAGAAATGAGAAAGGAACTGAAATAAGAAAATGAGAATAAAGGGGAAATGTAGGGAAAATAAAGAATGTGCTCGAACGGGCCCTACCCCGCTGCCTACGTACCTCATCGGGATAATGAGGATCAGAGTCGACGTAGTTCGCCTAACTAAGGCGGGAACTATTTGTTTGTGTTTTTTATGTTGGAACTGCGTATGTCTATGCTCAGGTGTTGCAGGCTCGTCTGGTACGAGTGCGTTTACCGTCTTGCATGCGAGACAAGTCGTCGCGAGTTCGCGTTATGAGTGAATGAGATGAGAAGAGAAGTTCCCGCAGGATAGTCGCTTGTTATTTGTTTTTTGTCTTTTAAGAGAAGTATTTTGAATTTGTTTGTTTTATGAAACAATCCCTTGATGAGACTTGTGCATCATGATAGACAAGCTTACACCACTCCAAGATGGAATGAATGCAAGTGCTTCATGGAATAAGGCTATACACAAGGAATCATTTCCTTTATTTATTAAGTGTTTTTGGATTTTGTTTGAAGATAAGAAGAGGATGACTCAAATTGCAAAAAGGCAAAATCTAAAGGACTAAGACTCAATCCTAATTTTGTTATGTATTTACAAAGTGATCCTAATGGTTAGTGAGGTTTTCTACTCCTAATGGAAACTTAAAAACTACTAGAATTCAACTTACTTCTTAATGAAGCTAAGTAGATTCTAAGAACACATGGGGAATCCTATTAAAGTTGTAACTATGAAAATAAGGCAAAACATAAAATTGAATCATAAAAATAAAATTCTAAACAGCACATTAAAGGCATATCCTAAGAATAGTCTATTTTTATTTATTCTAATTCTAATGAAAATGGACTTTTAAACCTAGGGACTAAACTAATCTAAGCCTAATATTCATTCTAAAAAAAAAACAAGTTAAACTAAACCTAAGTCTAATATTGAATTTACATGCTAAGTCCAATCTAGACTATTATTATTTTTGAATTGAACTCAATTATATATATTTCCTTAATGGCCTAAACTAGGGGAATTATGCATAACTAGGCCTAAAACTAATATTCTAAAAAATATTAAATCTTCTAGAAAAATTATGAAACTTAAACTATAGGGTCCTAACACTATCTAAAATATTGTACTAAGAGGGATCCTAAAAATTTCTATTTTTTCTATGCCTAACAAATAATTATTTCCAGCTAAGAATTAACTACTATTTTCTAAGGATTACTCCATTAAAACCTAAGATAAAAGTTCCTAAAAATTCCATAAAAAATATCCTAAGAACTATTATGAGTCCTCTAATTACAGAAAAAAGAATGGTTCAAAAAAGTTGCTGGAAGTTACTTAAATAAAATGAACAAAATCCAGCATAATTAATAGAAATTCAATAAAACTAATTAAAAGAATAATTCAGAATTTATTCAAAAATAATCAAATTTCAGAAAATAAAAATATCCCAACTTTCTAAAATGACTTATTAAGCTTCTTAATTTTTTTGGGAATTTTCTAATGATTTTTATTATTTTTTATTGGATTAATTTTAAACTATGATTAAAACGAAATAAAAATCTAAGGAAATTATGCAGGGGATATTTAGTTATTTTTCTGGTTATTATTTTCCATGGGCCTAACAGGAGGAGTGTGAAGAGCAATGGACTTGAGCCCATTTTCGTTAGAACCAGGGAGGTGCTGGAAGTAGTTCTTTATTGTTGTTTTTCTAATGGGCCTGGAAGCAGGGGTGTTGATAACAATATTTATTAATTAACCATATTTTTTAAACATATTTTAGGAATTAAACATATTTTTTTAATTAACTTAAAAATGAAATGGACTAATCTTAAGATAATATTTTTCCTAAAACCTTAGCTTAAGATTATTTTTTATTGAATTATTTCTAATAATCTTGTGAATTAAACCTTAATCTAATAATAATATTTTTTTTTATAAATTTTTAATCTTAGAAAATGAATTAAATTCTAAACTTATGATTATAAACTAAATAATACTCTTATGATAAATGCTTCTAAATAATAATCTTATGATAAATGCTTCTAAATAATAGTCTTATGATAATGTTCAAATTAAAATCTTAATTTAAGTTCTAATAGTCTTGATTTAAGCAAAAATGAAGTAAACTAATCCTATTATAATATTTTTTCCAAAATCTTAATTAAAGAAAAAGAATTAAACTAAACTTAATATTTTCTAACAATCTTAATTTAAAGAAAATGAGTAAAACTATACTTACTAAAATATTTTCTAAAAATCTTAATTAAAGAAAATGAGAGAAAATACTTACTAATATATTTTCTAGAAAAAACTTAATTAAAAAAAATGAGAGAAAATACTTACTAATATGTTTTCTAAAAAAAAACTTAATTAAAGAAAATGAGAGAAAATACTTACTAATATGTTTTCTAAAAAAAACTTAATTAAACTATAGTCTTATTAAAAATGAATTAAACCTTTAATCTAAAATATGAATTAAACTCTTAATCTTAGAAAATGAATTTAATTCTAAACTTATAATTATATCAATTAAGCTAATATTAAGAGAAAAAAAATAATTAACCTAACTTGTGATTAAAATTTCCTAAAATCTTAATTTAAAGAAAAATGAAATATACTAAAGTTTATTATAACACTTTCCTAAAATTTGAATTAAGCTATAGTCTTATTATAACATTTTTCCTAAAATTTGAATTAAGAAAATGAATTAAACTATACCTAAACTAATAAAAAAGAGAATTAACTAATAGTTTTATATGAATTTAATGTTTTAATTTAAAAAAATGAAATTAAACAACTTATGATTAAAATTTCCTAAAGTCTTAAAAAAAAGAGTAAAATTTTATTAATCTTGTGAATTGATATTTTCCCAAAATCTTAAATTAAACTAAAAAGAATTAACCTAATATAATATTTTTTGAAATCTTAATTATAATGTGAATTAAATGGAATTAATTTATAAATTATGAATAATTATTTGTTTCCTTTATTCTTCAGATTAACATAATACAGACATAAAAAACACAAATCCATTATACAAACCCTAAAAATCCCAAACCCCTCTTCTTCCGCCGCTACCCTCTCCATTACCCTCTTCGTCCTCTCCTTCTACCAGCCTCCACCCTCACCTCCTTTTTCCTCTTCCTATCACCGACACCAACGTCTTCCGTTCAAAACCCTCTCCGCTCCAACAAACACCCGAGAGAATTGTCACCAACTGTCTTACCATTCCCTCTATCATCACCTTCATCACCTAATCCAAACTTTAGCTAACCTAACTTCTACCTTAAGTTCTACGCGAAAAAGAAAACTTCAAACTCTCACACTCATAGATCGTAACCTAAATCCTTCATAAGAGTAAAGTGGTGGAACATACCTTACGAACAAACGAGCTCGATGCCAATATTGATGAGCAAACAAAGATTCGTTGAAGGCGCTTCCGTTAATGCGAATGCCGTCGCGCGGTTGAAGAATATCCTGATGAACTGAAGAAGGTGCACGGACGAATATGCTTCTGTTATCGCAAACGCCGTCGCGCGGTTGAATAAGATTTTGACGAACGGAAGAAAGTGCACGGACGAAGATGCTTCTGTTATCGCTTATGCGTCCAGGTATACATTCTTCTAACTCTCTGCCCCTTCTTTGACTCTGAACTGTCTTTGAATTGATCGAACTTATGGCCAAATCGTCGCAACTGGTTTCTTACGCTTCCGTTGATACCGATCAACTCATTCTTTCTCTTGGCTTCTGTGCAGTTGTGTTGTTGATGGGGACAGTTGCGAAATGTTGACGAAAATTATTACAGGGGTGTGGTTATGGATGAAGAAGAAGGTGCGAAGAAGAAGGTTGAAGTAGAATTGGTGAAGGGAAGTTGAAGGATGTTGATGGCAGTGTGTAGAGACTGTGGTTGCTAATGGAAGGGATGAAGATTGGATGGAGAATTTGTGTGAAGGGTTCAGGTTGAGAAAAATGGTAGCCAACTTGAAGACTGTGATGGAACCTCTGATTTATAGAGATGGCTGAAGCTTCTAGAAGAAAAGATGGTTAGAAGTTGTTATCTTTCAGTTAAAATTATGTTAATTCTGTTATTTTGGTTAGGATATTTTTTGGGAACTGTTATGAATCTGTTAGGAATAGGTTACTTTCTGTTAGTAGTTTTAGACTGATTTTTCTTTATATTTGAATCTGCAGGTTTCTTTTTCCCTCTTTCCTTTTGAAGTTTGTTGAAAACCTGGTTCTACTACATATCAGTTATATTTATAACTGAACTTCTTGAACTTTCTCTGGTGTAAATGCTTCTGTTTTCCGTTATTCACTTTCTATTTTTTATGTTTTAAACTCATTTGGCAACCTGGTTCTCTTTGTGTGCAGGGGCTGAATCCTGTTGAAGTTTGATGAAGGTTGGTTATGATTCTTGATGAAAGAAAAAAACTGAGAAATGTCAATTGCAGATTGATAAAGAGTGGTTTTTGGGATGAATTGATGACGATTGGAGGCATGTTGAGCATGAAGTTCGAAGAAGTCGAAAATGGTGACTTTGGAGTGCTTTGTCAACTTCTAATCAAACTCTTAGAGTAATTTTGTAGAATTTAGAGAAACTTTAACATGTAAGGCTGATGTAGAATTCTCAATATTCAATTGTCTATGTAACTTTGACACTGTTTCTGAATTTTGTTATTTCCATTATAACTGATTTTTGCTATTTTGAATTGTGTTTGATGGAAAGAAAAAAGAAAAGTATATTTGGCATTATAAATTTTGAAATTTGAGTTTTGATGCCTTCAAATTATTCCAACTTTTCTTCTTTCTTCTTTTTTTTATGGGCCTTCAAAGCTGACATATATATGACTCAAGAACCTAAAAGACCATTATTTTTAAACGTTTATGATGTGGATAAGAAGTGGGTATGTATAGAAAAACACATTGCATAGCTGGATAATGGCTTGGGAAATTGGGTATTAAATGGATTTTCATAATGGACAATGAAAATATGGACGAAATAGAGATGAATATGGACGAAATAGAGATGAAGAAATAGATTAGAAAGAAAATGGTTTACGGATAATGGGCTTGCAAAATGGTTATGAGTGGTAATCTTAAAGGTAATAAGAAGAGAAACTATTTGAGGTATGGTTTTACCGATTATAAAAAAATGGCTAGAGAAAATAAAGATGGTAAACATAGATGTATCTCGGATTCCAAATGGCTCGCATAATCAATCTTAACATCTTAACACAATCCTCCATCCCAAATCCAACTTATTCTTAATGAAACCTCAAACTTCGATAAACTTCAGCCTTGAACCTTATCGATTTCTATCACAACAAACATACAACCAAGAGAACCATAATAACTTGCTTTTCTTCTAAATCCATCGTTAGATCTCCTACATCATGATTCCTTTGACGTGAAACACTGAAAATCAGTCCCCATTACTTACAATCAACAAAACCATGCCAGAGCTAAGAATCTTTGAATAACTCGTATTGAAAGTTCCTCGATGAAGCAAATAGCTTGAGTTGTTAACATGAATAATGCCCTAAGCATCAGACCCTCCTGAGAAGTCTTGAAGAAAATGGCTTGGATACTTGATGAACTTCATCATAAGAACGTGCCTATGATGAAGTGAACTCAACCTTTATCTTAGCTCCAGTGCAATAACCAAAAAAAACCACCTCTGAATAGGAAGACTCAAATCACCAGAGAATGCTCTGATCCCATGCCTTAGAAGCTCTTGAAATGCATGATTATGATATTAATGACCTATTGAGAAATGCAGATGAATGCGAAATGATGAACCAATAGAGGGAATAAATATGAGGGCAAATTTTGAGGTATTACAGCTGCCCCTATTCAATCATCTGCAGACCTGAACGGATAATTGCAACAACTTTTAGACGTTCAAGGTATGGAGTGATTGAATACTCGAATAAAACCTGGAAATTTGCACACTGAGGGCAATGGAAATGCCATCTGCCCATTTATTTATTTATAATTTTTTTGATTTTGACCTCTGAACAGGTAACGGGGATAAAACCAGGTGGAATAGAATCAATGCAATCACTGTGACTGCTGAGCGAATCGAAGCCAAACCGAAGGTGCCTGTTATCGAAACAGGACTTAGCGCAACATCAACCGATTTGCGACTCAAATAAGATCAACCGATCTAACATGGAGATGGTATCAACCGATCCATAACCAAGAAGAAAAAAAAAAAAAAAAAAAAAAAAACGAGAATGTAATATCATCCGATTTACAACTCGAAGAGAAATGATATCAACCGATTCATGACTCAAATAAGATCAACCGATCTAACATGGAGATGGTATCAACCGATCCATAACCAAGAAAAAACGAGAATGTAATATCATCCGATTTACAACTCGAAGAGAAATGATATCAACCGATTCATGACTCAAATAAGATCAACCGATCTAACATGGAGATGGTATCAACCGATCCATAACCAAGAAAAACGAGAATGTAATATCATCCGACTTACAACTCGAAGAGAAATGATATCAACCGATTCATGACTCAAATAAGATCAGCCGATCTACACGAAAATGGTATCAACCGATCCATTATCTTCGCACTGAAACGAGACCATTGTACTTAAATGGAGACTCGAAAAGAACGGGATCGTTGTACTTAAACGAGAGCCCAAGACGCAACCGTTGGACTGAAACGGAGACGCGAAAAAATGAGACTGTTGTACTGAAACCAGACTCAACTGGGGAATAACAACAAGACTTGGTAGAAGTAACCACCCTGGGAAACGAAGTTGCATTCCGTGGGGAACATATCAATCTGATGGGAGATATAACAGGTTCCATGTAATATACCTCAAAACTGGCCCATGCTAGTATGCATATGTTTGAGTTTATGGCGTAATGCTCCATAACAATGGAAATGCTACGCTTTGGAGGATGCAAATGTGATGTTGATTACTAGATGTAAATGCAAATGCAAAGGGGTCTCCCGATGAGGAGATAATAGATATCCCAGATGGCTTGACTGGGAGGAACTGATGATCACTGCATTGATTCGATTGATCTTTGTGAGAAGAAGACAACTCTGCGGGGAAGGCTGTCAATGATATACCGGCTCTGAACTGCCGCCATTGCCAAAAATAAATTGGACTTTGAGATCGGAGTGCCAAGACTCGGCTGGAGATGGACCCTTCTTGAACTTTGATGGGGAAGTGAGGACTTCCTAACTTGGTTGCGAACCGAAAGTATGACACTGCTGAGGAAGCAATTGCCGGGGAGGCAAGACACTCCTTATACTGCTGAAAATTGCCCCTGTTTGAAGGGAAACTCCTGCTTGGGGACAACACCCACCTTCTGCTACCTTGCTGGGAGAAATTTCGACTTCCACATTACTGGGGATGACGGGTGATATCAATGATAAAGCTTCCTGCTGAAGATAAAAGCTCAAGCTACCACATGCTGGGGATAAGAGATAAATCCTCTCATGAGAGATGTAAGGCGTCTCATGCGGGTGATGAGAGACGATGATACCTTTATGCTCAAGAAAATATCCTTCCCTTTACCGCACTACTGGAGAAGGAATTGTCTAATGAGACTTGCTGAGGAATTTTGATCAATGACGCTTGCTGATGAAATACATCTTGACGTACTATGCTGACAATGGCTTTGCCCCTAGCCCCGGGTTGATAGGTTGTCAACTAATCATGAGTGAACAATGGTTCTTTACAGTCTTCAACTCGCCTTCTACTAGGATCTATCACAAGATAATGTCTCAAGAGGATTTTACAGAGAACTGGCATACGAGATGCCTCAGTGTCTTCAAACTCTTGGAGAGATTCGTCGGATCTCGAAATAACTGCCCCAGACTGCATGGTTTGTGCAAGAATTTGCCTTGCAAGGATTCATGAAGAACCTCATGTCACTGTGAAATATTCTGCCCCAGTATATTGAACTCCGGATAGGTGCTTTTGATAAACCGTCTTCGGGAGAGAGTAACTTCTAGTGCTCTTGGGGTGGCCTGCCCCAGTACGAGCCTTGAAGTGATCACCTCTGAATGACTGTGCTTTGAAGAGAACAACCAGATCAATTGTTCTTTGAGAGATTGGATCTCGAAGTAATTGCCCCAGTTTGGCTGAATTCTGAAGAGATTGCTTGACGTGATTGCCCCAGATTAGTTGGCTCTTACCACGACTGTTGGGAAAGTCCCTACTCGATGGAGTTTTCTTGAAAAGTACACCTCGACAGATTGTCCTTCGGAAGTTTTAGACTTCTCAACTTGGCAAGATTAAGCTTCTGGACTGAGATTCCATACATGGACTTTTATGATGCCAAACAAATGTATGCAAGCAGAAAATGTTTATTTTTAGAATGAAAATTCTAATGCAACACACATGTTAATTTTGAAGTTTTACTGAAAAAGATGTCGCAAACCTTTGTGAGCGGATCACTGGTTAAGATACGACATTAATTTTTTTTTTTTTTGAATAATAGAAAGCATGCACATGCAACACCAACAAAGATCTTTCAACACCACTCATAGGAGTCAGGAACGCAGTCTCGTGGTAGTACGCTCTCAAAAATAACCCTGTTTCAGTTAGGACTTTTGAGGGTTGTATCGTGGCCTGGTTCACGGTTATAAAAACAAAGTATATAGGCTCGAAGTTTATTTGTGCCCACCCATCTTCGTGATGTCCTCTATTCCTATGTTCAGCTAGCTTTCACAAGCGCTCACCTCTCAAAAAGGGTTTTGTGATGGTTGAGGAACCAATTACACTAACGGTTTAAGCACCAATCAAATTATTGTTTAGAGTCAGTCACCCCTATTGTCTTTTGTGTCTATATCACACGACTTTGTTCCTGCTCAAGGGTCTTTCTTGTGTAGTCCTTTTCGTTTTTCACTTTTGCATTATTTTGTTTATCCCTAACTTTTGCCTGGACTGATTCTTGTGAATCTTTGATTGCGAAGTCCAGCGGGATGCCCTAATTTTTGCCTAAGTCGCTTGTTTTCAAGTTTCGACTTAGCGGGCTCTTTCATCATCATTTTTTCCTTAATTATTTTTTGAACAAATCGTGTGACACTGTCTGTCTTGATTGCTTTGAAAGGGTCGTGACTGCCTCATTCTCTGGTCAATGATTAATAACCAATGTGGTTTCCGGTCTTTGGACTCTTGATTTGGATAACCATTGTAGTTTCTGGTCTTTGGACCTCTTGATTTGGTACAACGAAAGGTAATGGATCCTCAGATGTACACTCCTTTTTGAAATTTGAACGCTCAGTCAAACTAACTGACGCCTATCCTGCCCCTGGGTTAAATGCAAGGGTTTTTTTTTTTTTTTTTTATGCGAAAAGAAACTCCTACTTCAAGGCTCAAATGGGTTGGCGAGGGTCTATCTCCCTTATATCTCCAGTGTTTAGGATTTGAAACAATGCCTGTACATCATCAACATGGTCTTTCTCAAAAGCACACAATTAGAGATTTTTGCGTTTTCATTTCGTCATCCTCCCTGATAGAGTTTAAGCTCAATAGTTGGTATTGCAATGCACATACACAAAATCATGAGTGAATACGAATGGATTACTTCAAGAAAAAAACATGTGCATTTTATTATGGTTAACATTCAAAAACAAATAAATTTCATACAAGTAAACAAATGTTTAGCTTATAAAAGAAACTACAAATGGAAATGTAGTAAAGAAACTGAATATAGCCGTAGTTGAGGAAGCTTGGCTCCGTCTGGACCCGTCAGTCTTGGATACTTTCAGCGATCAACAACTCTTTCACGGACTTGTAGTCTTCAATTCGCAGCGGTATAATTACCCACGACAATCATACCTCTTTTTCTAGTTGTTCTGACTCCGACACGAGACATCTGAAGAGGGAAGTGAGGCTGAGGAGTAAAGATTCCCCATAAGGTTTCTCGGAAAGACCTGACGATCTTCTGCCTACGTATCTCCATTGACCCAAGACCAATGAAGAATCAGAGCGACGTAGTTCCCCTCAACAGGGATGAAACTGCAAAGATGCACCATTACCAAGACAAGAGTATCCGAATTACTTCTGGCTTCAATACCTCAAATCAAAGAAAGTATCCTCTCTCTCATATGTTTGGTGCGAAGTTGATAGCTTTCGAATCGATTAAGTCCTGCACTGTGTGGTGAAAAGCTTTACATCCATCAATATGATGCCCTGGCGCCCCAGAATGAAAATCACAGTTGACATTGGCATCCCATCCCTCCGGTAGTGGAAAAGGAGGTAGAGACAGCTTGCGAAGTCCAACCAACTTCAATTGAAGCAAATGCTGGAGGAGATCAGTGTAAGACATTGGCAAAGGGTCAAAAAATCTTTCTCTCCTTTGTTGCTGACCCTGTTGAGGATTATGCTGACGACGATTTTGCTGTCGTGAACGCGTGGCACTTGGGATGATCATAGATGCCGTATGGTAACGCGAACCTTGATTTCTCTTCTTTCGCTGGACACAAACTGCCCCTGCTTCTTCGTACTGCTTCTTTTGCTCATTGGATAACAACTTCTTAGTTCCGGAAGTGGAGACGCCATTGACCTGAATCTTTCCTCGCTTCATCCAATTTTCAATTCTTTCACCAGTCAAGACGATATCAGAAAAACCATTAGCTGAACAGCTTGCCAAACGTTCAATGAAGTGCCCCGGGAGGGTATCCATGAATAGGTCTACCATTTCTCTCTCCTGCAATGATGGTTGTACCCTGGCCGCGACCTCGCGCCACCTCTGTGCGTACTCCTTAAAGCTCTCGGAGTTCTTTTGTGACATGCTCTGAAGCTGGGTTCGGTTGGGAGCCATGTCAATATTATACTGGTACTGCTTGAGAAAGGCCTCCCCAAGTTCCTTCCAATTACGGACATAGTTCTTTTCCAGCTTTATGTACCATTCTAACGAACCCCCGGAAAGGCTGTCTTGGAAGTGGTACATCCAAAGTTTCTCATCTTTCGTATGTGCAGCGATTTTGCGATGGAAGGCCTGCAAGTGCATTTTCGGGCAAGATCTACCACTGTACTTGTCGAAAACAGGAGGTCTGAACTTTGGAGGGATCACCAACCCTGAAACCAGCCCCATATCAGCAACATCAATGCCAAGGGTGTCTTTTCATTCTAAAGCCTTTACCTTCTCGGTTAGCATCTGAAAGTCCTGGTTATTGACCCCAGAACCAAATCCCACATCTTCATTGAGAAAAGTAAATCGATCATCCTGTCGGTCTGCTACACGAACAGGAATTGGACCAATGCCTTCAGGGATAGGAGGCCTATTATCCGTAGATGGGATGACTGTGTGGATTGGATTGCCTTCGGCGTCCAAGGTAACCATTGGAGGATCAACCTGTGGACGATTAAGCCTCAGCATGGCAGTTCTCATCTCTTGTTGCCCCTGCACTATACTCTGCATTGCTACCATGAACTCTCCCATCCGAGTGCGAAACTCGTTCAACTCGGCTTGTACTGTATTCATGATTTGACTCGGGTAGCGTACTGGTACGGCCGATACTTCCCCTGAAATGGTCAAATAAATTAGGAAATCCAGATAACTCGTTAGTATGCAAAAATGATATGCGTGAAAATGCCATGTCACTGATCCCACTTCATTCAGACCAGGGGACAGATACCCACGGAGTGCCACATCATAAGATAAACTCTGTGAGTGCGCAGGGAGAAAGTGTTGCGTATCGAGAATTCAAAATAAAATTGCCAGGATAAAAGAGTTGCAACAATGGTATCGACACACTTCCATACAGCAAAGAATACACCAACATGCGAAACCTTATACAATTATTTGCCAATAATACTGAAATACAGGAAAATGTCACAATCCACAACAGAAAAACAAAAGATTCCTTCAACAGCTCTGAAGGTAATCTAGAAACACCATAAAGCAAAATACATGCATCAAAGAAATCTACATCTCCTGACTTGAGCTTCGTGCAGTCTGCATGGCCAGCTGGATCAAAGGCTTCAGCTCCTGAGGTACCCTTCTGGTGTAATGATCCCTGAATCAATTAGATATTGGACATTTTGCTTGAAGGCTTTGCACTCATCGATGGTATGTCCAAATGTTCCGGAGTGGAACTCACATCTGACATCCATATTGTAATCTGGGGGAATGGGGTAGGGTATTGGCAAGGCATTCCCTGGCTGAATCAAAGAGTTCTCGAGCAAACGGGCAAACACTTGACTAGGAGTAAACACTTCTTCAACCTGCTTGAACTTGAGTCTCCCCTGTTGTTGATAATTCTGATGATGAAATGAATTCGAACACCTAGAGTTCTTCTGCACTTTCTTCTTTATGTCGGATCGGTGAATGGGTAAAGGTGCCTGGCACGATGTCTTCAAAACCCAGATCGGAGGCACACACCCCTGATTGGGGATAATTCTTGTGGTAAGGAAAGGAGAAGTTCCTCCTAGTGATATGAAATCTTTTGACACATCCCCGTTGATCGGTGCGAACTCGATTACTTTGGCATCAATGAGCTCTTGAACTTGATGCTTAAGCCTTTTGCAATTTTCCACATGGTGACCAGGTGCCCCAAAATGGAAAACACATATGGCATTGGCATCAAAATCTGGGGGAAGCTTTTTGGATGTGGCTGCTACGGTGACAAGTTCAACCAAATTAAGCTCGAGCAAACAAACAAGCAACTGTGCATATGATACCGGGATCAAATCAAACTTGGCTTCAGACGTCTTGGGCACTTGTCTGCAGCTTTTTCCTTTACCTTCCCTTTGATGAACTGGAAGAGTCTGCAAATTGAGAGGCTTAGGATCCCAAAGTTGAGGAGAATTTACGTGAAACGCTTCCTGATCTTGGAACAAAATCACTGGACTGGGATGACCACTAACTTCTGCAGTAATAAAGGGGAGATGATGCCCTTCTTGGAGCTTTGGGGCTTCCCTGGTCTGGTTCTCTTGTTTCTTCAGTTGGTAGACCTCCTTCATCAATAACGTGTGGTCATGGCACAAGGTCTGCATGTCCTCCGAGAGTTGATCCATTCGGACTTTCATTTCAGCTATTTCTGCTCGGCATTGTTCCATACCCACCTCTTGATGACTGTGATTCACATTGGCCATTCTGAAGAGTAAATGAATCAGGATGAGAATCTGTCCCCGGACACCTATAATGAGAGTAAGGATGCATGCAAATGCCACGTTCGATTATTTCCAAAGGATCCATCTACTTTGATTCCAATTTGGATATAGGAGCATATAATGACATGGTTCAAACATAGGATATTTGGAAATAGCCGAACATGTATGATAGAATGCTATGATGTTATGTATGCAGCAGGCATGTGATCAGTGAAGTGTCTGTGATGTTCCAATCATATAATCAGGTGTCGGTGCAAGGTCTCAGAATCCATATATCACAATAATCATCCCTCTGATCCGGGATCCATAACTTAAGAACAGAAATCCAGATCACAAAACTGAACCAAAGGCAAAGTGGGTATGCTGAAAGTATCAGGGTTCCTGCAAACCTGTAAACCCCTCCCAAATCTCACGGGTGTGCTACTACGGGTCAACATCACGGACTTTCAAAGCCGAATAGCAATAATACGTTCACCATTTCCGAGAAATGGCTCACGACCAAATCAGGGAATCGGTTTGGCATTATGTACTACTCAGGGAGGTCTCAGTTGAGTCCGGAAAAAACAAGCATCCCTCACAAGTTTCCAGCTTCAAGCACTGAATCGAGAAACAATAGTACATTCATCCCGAAGGGTACAATACTATCGTCATACGAACAGTTTGCTTTAACTGAATTCCTATGAGAGAACCAGGCCATCCTATGCGAGTTCCCAATGGACCCTCGGATGCGAGTGGGTTTGCCAACAAATGTGGTCTGCCACTGTCATCACTGGAGAGGGATGTTTCCACAAAGGTTCTCAATGATCGGTCCCCTGACTGCACATAACTATCAAGGTAGCGCATCAACCCAGAAAGATTCCGGTATCAATACATTCCCGAGAAGGTCGCAAGTCAAGGTGTGGAACTCACTACTACCAACATAGCAAGATGCCATGAAGCCAAAGTGGAACCACTCTAAGTCCTAGGGTGCACTCAAGCCGGGTAGTTGGCTTATCTCACAGTAACTCCCAACCCACAGAAAAAATGAAAACCAGCACAGCCAGACAGTCCAGTATAATATGATGCATGGAAAATAAAATACTGAAAGCGATAAATAAATGCGATAAAGTAAAGCTGTAAATAAAACAGTAAAGCTAAACTAAAGCACTCAGCAACAACATATATACACCCAAAGAAACAAAACCAAACAGGCGCTAGTATTGACTCTACAAGGGAAACCGGAATAATCAGGTTCGATCCCCAGCAGAGTCGCCAGCTGTCGCTCCCGGGATTTTCATCCTAGTACAAACGCGAAAGTGGCGCGGAAAGGTTAGAGTCGCCAGCCAGACATTTTTATCCCGAAAGAATGGGAAAGGTAATGTTGCACAAACCTGAGGAAGAAGGAAAGGACGAGGCCTTGCGAACCAAAGATCTGAGTTCGGGAGTCGGTTACGACCTGGGAAGGTATTAGCACCCCAGATCGTCCGTCGTACCCGACGGGATCCACGCTTGTTTATTTGTTTCAAAGGGTGAGAAAAATATAACTGCTGCTGAACAAAACCGCTAACTGGAATGGAATGAGAAATGAGAAAGGAACTGAAATAAGAAAATGAGAATAAAGGGGAAATGTAGGGAAAATAAAGAATGTGCTCGAACGGGCCCTACCCCGCTGCCTACGTACCTCATCGGGATAATGAGGATCAGAGTCGACGTAGTTCGCCTAACTAAGGCGGGAACTATTTGTTTGTGTTTTTTATGTTGGAACTGCGTATGTCTATGCTCAGGTGTTGCAGGCTCGTCTGGTACGAGTGCGTTTACCGTCTTGCATGCGAGACAAGTCGTCGCGAGTTCGCGTTATGAGTGAATGAGATGAGAAGAGAAGTTCCCGCAGGATAGTCGCTTGTTATTTGTTTTTTTGTCTTTTAAGAGAAGTATTTTGAATTTGTTTGTTTTATGAAACAATCCCTTGATGAGACTTGTGCATCATGATAGACAAGCTTACACCACTCCAAGATGGAATGAATGCAAGTGCTTCATGGAATAAGGCTATACACAAGGAATCATTTCCTTTATTTATTAAGTGTTTTTGGATTTTGTTTGAAGATAAGAAGAGGATGACTCAAATTGTAAAAAGGCAAAATCTAAAGGACTAAGACTCAATCCTAATTTTGTTATGTATTTACAAAGTGATCCTAATGGTTAGTGAGGTTTTCTACTCCTAATGGAAACTTAAAAACTACTAGAATTCAACTTACTTCTTAATGAAGCTAAGTAGATTCTAAGAACACATGGGGAATCCTATTAAAGTTGTAACTATGAAAATAAGGCAAAACATAAAATTGAATCATAAAAATAAAATTCTAAACAGCACATTAAAGGCATATCCTAAGAATAGTCTATTTTTATTTATTCTAATTCTAATGAAAATGGACTTTTAAACCTAGGGACTAAACTAATCTAAGCCTAATATTCATTCTAAAAAAAAAACAAGTTAAACTAAACCTAAGTCTAATATTGAATTTACATGCTAAGTCCAATCTAGACTATTATTATTTTTGAATTGAACTCAATTATATATATTTCCTTAATGGCCTAAACTAGGGGAATTATGCATAACTAGGCCTAAAACTAATATTCTAAAAAATATTAAATCTTCTAGAAAAATTATGAAACTTAAACTATAGGGTCCTAACACTATCTAAAATATTGTACTAAGAGGGATCCTAAAAATTTCTATTTTTTCTATGCCTAACAAATAATTATTTCCAGCTAAGAATTAACTACTATTTCCTAAGGATTACTCCATTAAAACCTAAGATAAAAGTTCCTAAAAATTCCATAAAAAATATCCTAAGAACTATTATGAGTCCTCTAATTACAGAAAAAAGAATGGCTCAAAAAAGTTGCTGGAAGTTACTTAAATAAAATGAACAAAATCCAGCATAATTAATAGAAATTCAATAAAACTAATTAAAAGAATAATTCAGAATTTATTCAAAAATAATCAAATTTCAGAAAATAAAAATATCCCAACTTTATAAAATGACTTATTAAGCTTCTTAATTTTTTTGGGAATTTTCTAATGATTTTTATTATTTTTTATTGGATTAATTTTAAACTATGATTAAAACGAAATAAAAATCTAAGGAAATTATGCAGGAGGATATTTAGTTATTTTTCTGGTTATTATTTTCCATGGGCCTAACAGAAGGAGTGTGAAGAGCAATGGACTTGAGCCCATTTTCGTTAGAACCAGGGAGGTGCTGGAAGTAGTTCTTTATGGTTGTTTTTCTAATGGGCCTGGAAGCAGGGGTGTTGATAACAATATTTATTAATTAACCATATTTTTTAAACATATTTTAGGAATTAAACATATTTTTTTAATTAACTTAAAAATGAAATGGACTAATCTTAAGATAATATTTTTCCTAAAACCTTAGCTTAAGATTATTTTTTATTGAATTATTTCTAATAATCTTGTGAATTAAACCTTAATCTAATAATAATATTTTTTTTTATAAATTTTTAATCTTAGAAAATGAATTAAATTCTAAACTTATGATTATAAACTAAATAATACTCTTATGATAAATGCTTCTAAATAATAATCTTATGATAAATGCTTCTAAATAATAGTCTTATGATAATGTTCAAATTAAAATCTTAATTTAAGTTCTAATAGTCTTGATTTAAGCAAAAATGAAGTAAACTAATCCTATTATAATATTTTTTCCAAAATCTTAATTAAAGAAAAAGAATTAAACTAAACTTAATATTTTCTAACAATCTTAATTTAAAGAAAATGAGTAAAACTATACTTACTAAAATATTTTCTAAAAATCTTAATTAAAGAAAATGAGAGAAAATACTTACTAATATATTTTCTAGAAAAAACTTAATTAAAAAAAATGAGAGAAAATACTTACTAATATGTTTTCTAAAAAAAAACTTAATTAAAGAAAATGAGAGAAAATACTTACTAATATGTTTTCTAAAAAAAACTTAATTAAACTATAGTCTTATTAAAAATGAATTAAACCTTTAATCTAAAATATGAATTAAACTCTTAATCTTAGAAAATGAATTTAATTCTAAACTTATAATTATATCAATTAAGCTAATATTAAGAAAAAAAAATAATTAACCTAACTTGTGATTAAAATTTCCTAAAATCTTAATTTAAAGAAAAATGAAATATACTAAAGTTTATTATAACACTTTCCTAAAATTTGAATTAAGCTATAGTCTTATTATAACATTTTTCCTAAAATTTGAATTAAGAAAATGAATTAAACTATACCTAAACTAATAAAAAAGAGAATTAACTAATAGTTTTATATGAATTTAATGTTTTAATTTAAAAAAATGAAATTAAACAACTTATGATTAAAATTTCCTAAAGTCTTAAAAAAAAGAGTAAAATTTTATTAATCTTGTGAATTGATATTTTCCCAAAATCTTAAATTAAACTAAAAAGAATTAACCTAATATAATATTCTTTGAAATCTTAATTATAATGTGAATTAAATGGAATTAATTTATAAATTATGAATAATTATTTGTTTCCTTTATTCTTCAGATTAACATAATACAGACATAAAAAACACAAATCCATTATACAAACCCTAAAAATCCCAAACCCCTCTTCTTCCGCCGCTACCCTCTCCATTACCCTCTTCGTCATCTCCTTCTACCAGCCTCCCTCACCTCCTTTTTCCTCTTCCTATCACCGACACCAACGTCTTCCGTTCAAAACCCTCTCCGCTCCAACAAACACCCGAGAGAATCGTCACCAACTGTCTTACCATTCCCTCTATCATCACCTTCATCACCTAATCCAAACTTTAGCTAGCCTAACTTCTACCTTAAGTTCTACGCGAAAAAGAAAACTTCAAACTCTCACACTCATAGATCGTAACCTAAATCCTTCATAAGAGTAAAGTGGTGGAACATACCTTACGAACAAACGAGCTCGATGCCAATATTGATGAGCAAACAAAGATTCGTTGAAGGCGCTTCCGTTAATGCGAATGCCGTCGCGCGGTTGAAGAATATCCTGATGAACTGAAGAAGGTGCACGGACGAATATGCTTCTGTTATCGCAAACGCCGTCGCGCGGTTGAAGAAGATTTTGACGAACGGAAGAAAGTGCACGGACGAAGATGCTTCTGTTATCGCTTATGCGTCCAGGTATACATTCTTCTAACTCTCTGCCCCTTCTTTGACTCTGAACTGTCTTTGAATTGATCGAACTTATGGCCAAATCGTCGCAACTGGTTTCTTACGCTTCCGTTGATACCGATCAACTCATTCTTTCTCTTGGCTTCTGTGCAGCTGTGTTGTTGATGGGGACAGTTGCGAAATGTTGACGAAAATTATTACAGGGGTGTGGTTATGGATGAAGAAGAAGGTGCGAAGAAGAAGGTTGAAGTAGAATTGGTGAAGGGAAGTTGAAGGATGTTGATGGCAGTGTGTAGAGACTGTGGTTGCTAATGGAAGGGATGAAGATTGGATGGAGAATTTGTGTGAAGGGTTCAGGTTGAGAAAAATGGTAGCCAACTTGAAGACTGTGATGGAACCTCTGATTTATAGAGATGGCTGAAGCTTCTAGAAGAAAAGATGGTTAGAAGTTGTTATCTTTCAGTTAAAATTATGTTAATTCTGTTATTTTGGTTAGGATATTTTTTGGGAACTGTTATGAATCTGTTAGGAATAGGTTACTTTCTGTTAGTAGTTTTAGACTGATTTTTCTTTATATTTGAATCTGCAGGTTTCTTTTTCCCTCTTTCCTTTTGAAGTTTGTTGAAAACCTGGTTCTACTACATATCAGTTATATTTATAACTGAACTTCTTGAACTTTCTCTGGTGTAAATGCTTCTGTTTTCCGTTATTCACTTTCTATTTTTTATGTTTTAAACTCATTTGGCAACCTGGTTCTCTTTGTGTGCAGGGGCTGAATCCTGTTGAAGTTTGATGAAGGTTGGTTATGATTCTTGATGAAAGAAAAAAACTGAGAAATGTCAATTGCAGATTGATAAAGAGTGGTTTTTGGGATGAATTGATGACGATTGGAGGCATGTTGAGCATGAAGTTCGAAGAAGTCGAAAATGGTGACTTTGGAGTGCTTTGTCAACTTCTAATCAAACTCTTAGAGTAATTTTGTAGAATTTAGAGAAACTTTAACATGTAAGGCTGATGTAGAATTCTCAATATTCAATTGTCTATGTAACTTTGACACTGTTTCTGAATTTTGTTATTTCCATTATAACTGATTTTTGCTATTTTGAATTGTGGTTGATGGAAAGAAAAAAGAAAAGTATATTTGGCATTATAAATTTTGAAATTTGAGTTTTGATGCCTTCAAATTATTCCAACTTTTCTTCTTTCTTCTTTTTTTTATGGGCCTTCAAAGCTGACATATATATGACTCAAGAACCTAAAAGACCATTATTTTTAAACGTTTATGATGTGGATAAGAAGTGGGTATGTATAGAAAAACACATTGCATAGCTGGATAATGGCTTGGGAAATTGGGTATTAAATGGATTTTCATAATGGACAATGAAAATATGGACGAAATAGAGATGAATATGGACGAAATAGAGATGAAGAAATAGATTAGAAAGAAAATGGTTTACGGATAATGGGCTTGCAAAATGGTTATGAGTGGTAATCTTAAAGGTAATAAGAAGAGAAACTATTTGAGGTATGGTTTTACCGATTATAAAAAAATGGCTAGAGAAAATAAAGATGGTAAACATAGATGTATCTCGGATTCCAAATGGCTCGCATAATCAATCTTAACATCTTAACACAATCCTCCATCCCAAATCCAACTTATTCTTAATGAAACCTCAAACTTCGATAAACTTCAGCCTTGAACCTTATCGATTTCTATCACAACAAACATACAACCAAGAGAACCATAATAACTTGCTTTTCTTCTAAATCCATCGTTAGATCTCCTACATCATGATTCCTTTGACGTGAAACACTGAAAATCAGTCCCCATTACTTACAATCAACAAAACCATGCCAGAGCTAAGAATCTTTGAATAACTCGTATTGAAAGTTCCTCGATGAAGCAAATAGCTTGAGTTGTTAACATGAATAATGCCCTAAGCATCAGACCCTCCTGAGAAGTCTTGAAGAAAATGGCTTGGATACTTGATGAACTTCATCATAAGAACGTGCCTATGATGAAGTGAACTCAACCTTTATCTTAGCTCCAGTGCAATAACCAAAAAAAACCACCTCTGAATAGGAAGACTCAAATCACCAGAGAATGCTCTGATCCCATGCCTTAGAAGCTCTTGAAATGCATGATTATGATATTAATGACCTATTGAGAAATGCAGATGAATGCGAAATGATGAACCAATAGAGGGAATAAATATGAGGGCAAATTTTGAGGTATTACAGCTGCCCCTATTCAATCATCTGCAGACCTGAACGGATAATTGCAACAACTTTTAGACGTTCAAGGTATGGAGTGATTGAATACTCGAATAAAACCTGGAAATTTGCACACTGAGGGCAATGGAAATGCCATCTGCCCATTTATTTATTTATAATTTTTTTGATTTTGACCTCTGAACAGGTAACGGGGATAAAACCAGGTGGAATAGAATCAATGCAATCACTGTGACTGCTGAGCGAATCGAAGCCAAACCGAAGGTGCCTGTTATCGAAACAGGACTTAGCGCAACATCAACCGATTTGCGACTCAAATAAGATCAACCGATCTAACATGGAGATGGTATCAACCGATCCATAACCAAGAAGAAGAAAAAAAAAAAAAAAAAAAAACGAGAATGTAATATCATCCGATTTACAACTCGAAGAGAAATGATATCAACCGATTCATGACTCAAATAAGATCAACCGATCTAACATGGAGATGGTATCAACCGATCCATAACCAAGAAAAAACGAGAATGTAATATCATCCGATTTACAACTCGAAGAGAAATGATATCAACCGATTCATGACTCAAATAAGATCAACCGATCTAACATGGAGATGGTATCAACCGATCCATAACCAAGAAAAACGAGAATGTAATATCATCCGACTTACAACTCGAAGAGAAATGATATCAACCGATTCATGACTCAAATAAGATCAGCCGATCTACACGAAAATGGTATCAACCGATCCATTATCTTCGCACTGAAACGAGACCATTGTACTTAAATGGAGACTCGAAAAGAACGGGATCGTTGTACTTAAACGAGAGCCCAAGACGCAACCGTTGGACTGAAACGGAGACGCGAAAAAATGAGACTGTTGTACTGAAACCAGACTCAACTGGGGAATAACAACAAGACTTGGTAGAAGTAACCACCCTGGGAAACGAAGTTGCATTCCGTGGGGAACATATCAATCTGATGGGAGATATAACAGGTTCCATGTAATATACCTCAAAACTGGCCCATGCTAGTATGCATATGTTTGAGTTTATGGCGTAATGCTCCATAACAATGGAAATGCTACGCTTTGGAGGATGCAAATGTGATGTTGATTACTAGATGTAAATGCAAATGCAAAGGGGTCTCCCGATGAGGAGATAATAGATATCCCAGATGGCTTGACTGGGAGGAACTGATGATCACTGCATTGATTCGATTGATCTTTGTGAGAAGAAGACAACTCTGCGGGGAAGGCTGTCAATGATATACCGGCTCTGAACTGCCGCCATTGCCAAAAATAAATTGGACTTTGAGATCGGAGTGCCAAGACTCGGATGGAGATGGACCCTTCTTGAACTTTGATGGGGAAGTGAGGACTTCCTAACTTGGTTGCGAACCGAAATTATGACACTGCTGAGGAAGCAATTGCCGGGGAGGCAAGACACTCCTTATACTGCTGAAAATTGCCCCTGTTTGAAGGGAAACTCCTGCTTGGGGACAACACCCACCTTCTGCTACCTTGCTGGGAGAAATTTCGACTTCCACATTACTGGGGATGACGGGTGATATCAATGATAAAGCTTCCTGCTGAAGATAAAAGCTCAAGCTACCACATGCTGGGGATAAGAGATAAATCCTCTCATGAGAGATGTAAGGCGTCTCATGCGGGTGATGAGAGACGATGATACCTTTATGCTCAAGAAAATATCCTTCCCTTTACCGCACTACTGGAGAAGGAATTGTCTAATGAGACTTGCTGAGGAATTTTGATCAATGACGCTTGCTGATGAAATACATCTTGACGTACTATGCTGACAATGGCTTTGCCTCTAGCCCCGGGTTGATAGGTTGTCAACTAATCATGAGTGAACAATGGTTCTTTACAGTCTTCAACTCGCCTTCTACTAGGATCTATCACAAGATAATGTCTCAAGAGGATTTTACAGAGAACTGGCATACGAGATGCCTCAGTGTCTTCAAACTCTTGGAGAGATTCGTCGGATCTCGAAATAACTGCCCCAGACTGCATGGTTTGTGCAAGAATTTGCCTTGCAAGGATTCATGAAGAACCTCATGTCACTGTGAAATATTCTGCCCCAGTATATTGAACTCCGGATAGGTGCTTTTGATAAACCGTCTTCGGGAGAGAGTAACTTCTAGTGCTCTTGGGGTGGCCTGCCCCAGTACGAGCCTTGAAGTGATCACCTCTGAATGACTGTGCTTTGAAGAGAACAACCAGATCAATTGTTCTTTGAGAGATTGGATCTCGAAGTAATTGCCCCAGTTTGGCTGAATTCTGAAGAGATTGCTTGACGTGATTGCCCCAGATTAGTTGGCTCTTACCACGACTGTTGGGAAAGTCCCTACTCGATGGAGTTTTCTTGAAAAGTACACCTCGACAGATTGTCCTTCGGAAGTTTTAGACTTCTCAACTTGGCAAGATTAAGCTTCTGGACTGAGATTCCATACATGGACTTTTATGATGCCAAACAAATGTATGCAAGCAGAAAATGTTTATTTTTAGAATGAAAATTCTAATGCAACACACATGTTAATTTTGAAGTTTTACTGAAAAAGATGTCGCAAACCTTTGTGAGCGGATCACTGGTTAAGATACGACATTAATTTTTTTTTTTTTTGAATAATAGAAAGCATGCACATGCAACACCAACAAAGATCTTTCAACACCACTCATAGGAGTCAGGAACGCAGTCTCGTGGTAGTACGCTCTCAAAAATAACCCTGTTTCAGTTAGGACTTTTGAGGGTTGTATCGTGGCCTGGTTCACGGTTATAAAAACAAAGTATATAGGCTCGAAGTTTATTTGTGCCCACCCATCTTCGTGATGTCCTCTATTCCTATGTTCAGCTAGCTTTCACAAGCGCTCACCTCTCAAAAAGGGTTTTGTGATGGTTGAGGAACCAATTACACTAACGGTTTAAGCACCAATCAAATTATTGTTTAGAGTCAGTCACCCCTATTGTCTTTTGTGTCTATATCACACGACTTTGTTCCTGCTCAAGGGTCTTTCTTGTGTAGTCCTTTTCGTTTTTCACTTTTGCATTATTTTGTTTATCCCTAACTTTTGTCTGGACTGATTCTTGTGAATCTTTGATTGCGAAGTCCAGCGGGATGCCCTAATTTTTGCCTAAGTCGCTTGTTTTCAAGTTTCGACTTAGCGGGCTCTTTCATCATCATTTTTTCCTTAATTATTTTTTGAACAAATCGTGTGACACTGTCTGTCTTGATTGCTTTGAAAGGGTCGTGACTGCCTCATTCTCTGGTCAATGATTAATAACCAATGTGGTTTCCGGTCTTTGGACTCTTGATTTGGATAACCATTGTAGTTTCTGGTCTTTGGACCTCTTGATTTGGTACAACGAAAGGTAATGGATCCTCAGATGTACACTCCTTTTTGAAATTTGAACGCTCAGTCAAACTAACTGACGCCTATCCTGCCCCTGGGTTAAATGCAAGGGTTTTTTTTTTTTATGCGAAAAGAAACTCCTACTTCAAGGCTCAAATGGGTTGGCGAGGGTCTATCTCCCTTATATCTCCGGTGTTTAGGATTTGAAACAATGCCTGTACATCATCAACATGGTCTTTCTCAAAAGCACACAATTAGAGATTTTTGCGTTTTCATTTCGTCATCCTCCCTGATAGAGTTTAAGCTCAATAGTTGGTATTGCAATGCACATACACAAAATCATGAGTGAATACGAATGGATTACTTCAAGAAAAAAACATGTGCATTTTATTATGGTTAACATTCAAAAACAAATAAATTTCATACAAGTAAACAAATGTTTAGCTTATAAAAGAAACTACAAATGGAAATGCAGTAAAGAAACTGAATATAGCCGTAGTTGAGGAAGCTTGGCTCCGTCTGGACCCGTCAGTCTTGGATACTTTCAGCGATCAACAACTCTTTCACGGACTTGTAGTCTTCAATTCGCAGCGGTATAATTACCCACGACAATCATACCTCTTTTTCTAGTTGTTCTGACTCCGACACGAGACATCTGAAGAGGGAAGTGAGGCTGAGGAGTAAAGATTCCCCATAAGGTTTCTCGGAAAGACCTGACGATCTTCTGCCTACGTATCTCCATTGACCCAAGACCAATGAAGAATCAGAGCGACGTAGTTCCCCTCAACAGGGATGAAACTGCAAAGATGCACCATTACCAAGACAAGAGTATCCGAATTACTTCTGGCTTCAATACCTCAAATCAAAGAAAGTATCCTCTCTCTCATATGTTTGGTGCGAAGTTGATAGCTTTCGAATCGATTAAGTCCTGCACTGTGTGGTGAAAAGCTTTACATCCATCAATATGATGCCCTGGCGCCCCAGAATGAAAATCACAGTTGACATTGGCATCCCATCCCTCCGGTAGTGGAAAAGGAGGTAGAGACAGCTTGCGAAGTCCAACCAACTTCAATTGAAGCAAATGCTGGAGGAGATCAGTGTAAGACATTGGCAAAGGGTCAAAAAATCTTTCTCTCCTTTGTTGCTGACCCTGTTGAGGATTATGCTGACGACGATTTTGCTGTCGTGAACGCGTGGCACTTGGGATGATCATAGATGCCGTATGGTAACGCGAACCTTGATTTCTCTTCTTTCGCTGGACACAAACTGCCCCTGCTTCTTCGTACTGCTTCTTTTGCTCATTGGATAACAACTTCTTAGTTCCGGAAGTGGAGACGCCATTGACCTGAATCTTTCCTCGCTTCATCCAATTTTCAATTCTTTCACCAGTCAAGACGATATCAGAAAAACCATTAGCTGAACAGCTTGCCAAACGTTCAATGAAGTGCCCCGGGAGGGTATCCATGAATAGGTCTACCATTTCTCTCTCCTGCAATGATGGTTGTACCCTGGCCGCGACCTCGCGCCACCTCTGTGCGTACTCCTTAAAGCTCTCGGAGTTCTTTTGTGACATGCTCTGAAGCTGGGTTCGGTTGGGAGCCATGTCAATATTATACTGGTACTGCTTGAGAAAGGCCTCCCCAAGTTCCTTCCAATTACGGACATAGTTCTTTTCCAGCTTTATGTACCATTCTAACGAACCCCCGGAAAGGCTGTCTTGGAAGTGGTACATCCAAAGTTTCTCATCTTTCGTATGTGCAGCGATTTTGCGATGGAAGGCCTGCAAGTGCATTTTCGGGCAAGATCTACCACTGTACTTGTCGAAAACAGGAGGTCTGAACTTTGGAGGGATCACCAACCCTGAAACCAGCCCCATATCAGCAACATCAATGCCAAGGGTGTCTTTTCATTCTAAAGCCTTTACCTTCTCGGTTAGCATCTGAAAGTCCTGGTTATTGACCCCAGAACCAAATCCCACATCTTCATTGAGAAAAGTAAATCGATCATCCTGTCGGTCTGCTACACGAACAGGAATTGGACCAATGCCTTCAGGGATAGGAGGCCTATTATCCGTAGATGGGATGACTGTGTGGATTGGATTGCCTTCGGCGTCCAAGGTAACCATTGGAGGATCAACCTGTGGACGATTAAGCCTCAGCATGGCAGTTCTCATCTCTTGTTGCCCCTGCACTATACTCTGCATTGCTACCATGAACTCTCCCATCCGAGTGCGAAACTCGTTCAACTCGGCTTGTACTGTATTCATGATTTGACTCGGGTAGCGTACTGGTACGGCCGATACTTCCCCTGAAATGGTCAAATAAATTAGGAAATCCAGATAACTCGTTAGTATGCAAAAATGATATGCGTGAAAATGCCATGTCACTGATCCCACTTCATTCAGACCAGGGGACAGATACCCACGGAGTGCCACATCATAAGATAAACTCTGTGAGTGCGCAGGGAGAAAGTGTTGCGTATCGAGAATTCAAAATAAAATTGCCAGGATAAAAGAGTTGCAACAATGGTATCGACACACTTCCATACAGCAAAGAATACACCAACATGCGAAACCTTATACAATTATTTGCCAATAATACTGAAATACAGGAAAATGTCACAATCCACAACAGAAAAACAAAAGATTCCTTCAACAGCTCTGAAGGTAATCTAGAAACACTATAAAGCAAAATACATGCATCAAAGAAATCTACATCTCCTGACTTGAGCTTCGTGCAGTCTGCATGGCCAGCTGGATCAAAGGCTTCAGCTCCTGAGGTACCCTTCTGGTGTAATGATCCCTGAATCAATTAGATATTGGACATTTTGCTTGAAGGCTTTGCACTCATCGATGGTATGTCCAAATGTTCCGGAGTGGAACTCACATCTGACATCCATATTGTAATCTGGGGGAATGGGGTAGGGTATTGGCAAGGCATTCCCTGGCTGAATCAAAGAGTTCTCGAGCAAACGGGCAAACACTTGACTAGGAGTAAACACTTCTTCAACCTGCTTGAACTTGAGTCTCCCCTGTTGTTGATAATTCTGATGATGAAATGAATTCGAACACCTAGAGTTCTTCTGCACTTTCTTCTTTATGTCGGATCGGTGAATGGGTAAAGGTGCCTGGCACGATGTCTTCAAAACCCAGATCGGAGGCACACACCCCTGATTGGGGATAATTCTTGTGGTAAGGAAAGGAGAAGTTCCTCCTAGTGATATGAAATCTTTTGACACATCCCCGTTGATCGGTGCGAACTCGATTACTTTGGCATCAATGAGCTCTTGAACTTGATGCTTAAGCCTTTTGCAATTTTCCACATGGTGACCAGGTGCCCCAAAATGGAAAACACATATGGCATTGGCATCAAAATCTGGGGGAAGCTTTTTGGATGTGGCTGCTACGGTGACAAGTTCAACCAAATTAAGCTCGAGCAAACAAACAAGCAACTGTGCATATGATACCGGGATCAAATCAAACTTGGCTTCAGACGTCTTGGGCACTTGTCTGCAGCTTTTTCCTTTACCTTCCCTTTGATGAACTGGAAGAGTCTGCAAATTGAGAGGCTTAGGATCCCAAAGTTGAGGAGAATTTACGTGAAACGCTTCCTGATCTTGGAACAAAATCACTGGACTGGGATGACCACTAACTTCTGCAGTAATAAAGGGGAGATGATGCCCTTCTTGGAGCTTTGGGGCTTCCCTGGTCTGGTTCTCTTGTTTCTTCAGTTGGTAGACCTCCTTCATCAATAACGTGTGGTCATGGCACAAGGTCTGCATGTCCTCCGAGAGTTGATCCATTCGGACTTTCATTTCAGCTATTTCTGCTCGGCATTGTTCCATACCCACCTCTTGATGACTGTGATTCACATTGGCCATTCTGAAGAGTAAACGAATCAGGATGAGAATCTGTCCCCGGACACCTGTAATGAGAGTAAGGATGCATGCAAATGCCACGTTCGATTATTTCCAAAGGATCCATCTACTTTGATTCCAATTTGGATATAGGAGCATATAATGACATGGTTCAAACATAGGATATTTGGAAATAGCCGAACATGTATGATAGAATGCTATGATGTTATGTATGCAGCAGGCATGTGATCAGTGAAGTGTCTGTGATGTTCCAATCATATAATCAGGTGTCGGTGCAAGGTCTCAGAATCCATATATCACAATAATCATCCCTCTGATCCGGGATCCATAACTTAAGAACAAAAATCCAGATCACAAAACTGAACCAAAGGCAAAGTGGGTATGCTGAAAGTATCAGGGTTCCTGCAAACCTGTAAACCCCTCCCAAATCTCACGGGTGTGCTACTACGGGTCAACATCACGGACTTTCAAAGCCGAATAGCAATAATACGTTCACCATTTCCGAGAAATGGCTCACGACCAAATCAGGGAATCGGTTTGGCATTATGTACTACTCAGGGAGGTCTCAGTTGAGTCCGGAAAAAACAAGCATCCCTCACAAGTTTCCAGCTTCAAGCACTGAATCGAGAAACAATAGTACATTCATCCCGAAGGGTACAATACTATCGTCATACGAACAGTTTGCTTTAACTGAATTCCTATGAGAGAACCAGGCCATCCTATGCGAGTTCCCAATGGACCCTCGGATGCGAGTGGGTTTGCCAACAAATGTGGTCTGCCACTGTCATCACTGGAGAGGGATGTTTCCACAAAGGTTCTCAATGATCGGTCCCCTGACTGCACATAACTATCAAGGTAGCGCATCAACCCAGAAAGATTCCGGTATCAATACATTCCCGAGAAGGTCGCAAGTCAAGGTGTGTAACTCACTACTACCAACATAGCAAGATGCCATGAAGCCAAAGTGGAACCACTCTAAGTCCTAGGGTGCACTCAAGCCGGGTAGTTGGCTTATCTCACAGTAACTCCCAACCCACAGAAAAAATGAAAACCAGCACAGCCAGACAGTCCAGTATAATATGATGCATGGAAAATAAAATACTGAAAGCGATAAATAAATGCGATAAAGTAAAGCTGTAAATAAAACAGTAAAGCTAAACTAAAGCACTCAGCAACAACATATATACACCCAAAGAAACAAAACCAAACAGGCGCTAGTATTGACTCTACAAGGGAAACCGGAATAATCAGGTTCGATCCCCAGCAGAGTCGCCAGCTGTCGCTCCCGGGATTTTCATCCTAGTACAAACGCGAAAGTGGCGCGGAAAGGTTAGAGTCGCCAGCCAGACATTTTTATCCCGAAAGAATGGGAAAGGTAATGTTGCACAAACCTGAGGAAGAAGGAAAGGACGAGGCCTTGCGAACCAAAGATCTGAGTTCGGGAGTCGGTTACGACCTGGGAAGGTATTAGCACCCCAGATCGTCCGTCGTACCCGACGGGATCCACGCTTGTTTATTTGTTTCAAAGGGTGAGAAAAATATAACTGCTGCTGAACAAAACCGCTAACTGGAATGGAATGAGAAATGAGAAAGGAACTGAAATAAGAAAATGAGAATAAAGGGGAAATGTAGGGAAAATAAAGAATGTGCTCGAACGGGCCCTACCCCGCTGCCTACGTACCTCATCGGGATAATGAGGATCAGAGTCGACGTAGTTCGCCTAACTAAGGCGGGAACTATTTGTTTGTGTTTTTTATGTTGGAACTGCGTATGTCTATGCTCAGGTGTTGCAGGCTCGTCTGGTACGAGTGCGTTTACCGTCTTGCATGCGAGACAAGTCGTCGCGAGTTCGCGTTATGAGTGAATGAGATGAGAAGAGAAGTTCCCGCAGGATAGTCGCTTGTTATTTGTTTTTTGTCTTTTAAGAGAAGTATTTTGAATTTGTTTGTTTTATGAAACAATCCCTTGATGAGACTTGTGCATCATGATAGACAAGCTTACACCACTCCAAGATGGAATGAATGCAAGTGCTTCATGGAATAAGGCTATACACAAGGAATCATTTCCTTTATTTATTAAGTGTTTTTGGATTTTGTTTGAAGATAAGAAGAGGATGACTCAAATTGTAAAAAGGCAAAATCTAAAGGACTAAGACTCAATCCTAATTTTGTTATGTATTTACAAAGTGATCCTAATGGTTAGTGAGGTTTTCTACTCCTAATGGAAACTTAAAAACTACTAGAATTCAACTTACTTCTTAATGAAGCTAAGTAGATTCTAAGAACACATGGGGAATCCTATTAAAGTTGTAACTATGAAAATAAGGCAAAACATAAAATTGAATCATAAAAATAAAATTCTAAACAGCACATTAAAGGCATATCCTAAGAATAGTCTATTTTTATTTATTCTAATTCTAATGAAAATGGACTTTTAAACCTAGGGACTAAACTAATCTAAGCCTAATATTCATTCTAAAAAAAAAACAAGTTAAACTAAACCTAAGTCTAATATTGAATTTACATGCTAAGTCCAATCTAGACTATTATTATTTTTGAATTGAACTCAATTATATATATTTCCTTAATGGCCTAAACTAGGGGAATTATGCATAACTAGGCCTAAAACTAATATTCTAAAAAATATTAAATCTTCTAGAAAAATTATGAAACTTAAACTATAGGGTCCTAACACTATCTAAAATATTGTACTAAGAGGGATCCTAAAAATTTCTATTTTTTCTATGCCTAACAAATAATTATTTCCAGCTAAGAATTAACTACTATTTCCTAAGGATTACTCCATTAAAACCTAAGATAAAAGTTCCTAAAAATTCCATAAAAAATATCCTAAGAACTATTATGAGTCCTCTAATTACAGAAAAAAGAATGGCTCAAAAAAGTTGCTGGAAGTTACTTAAATAAAATGAACAAAATCCAGCATAATTAATAGAAATTCAATAAAACTAATTAAAAGAATAATTCAGAATTTATTCAAAAATAATCAAATTTCAGAAAATAAAAATATCCCAACTTTATAAAATGACTTATTAAGCTTCTTAATTTTTTTGGGAATTTTCTAATGATTTTTATTATTTTTTATTGGATTAATTTTAAACTATGATTAAAACGAAATAAAAATCTAAGGAAATTATGCAGGGGGATATTTAGTTATTTTTCTGGTTATTATTTTCCATGGGCCTAACAGAAGGAGTGTGAAGAGCAATGGACTTGAGCCCATTTTCGTTAGAACCAGGGAGGTGCTGGAAGTAGTTCTTTATGGTTGTTTTTCTAATGGGCCTGGAAGCAGGGGTGTTGATAACAATATTTATTAATTAACCATATTTTTTAAACATATTTTAGGAATTAAACATATTTTTTTAATTAACTTAAAAATGAAATGGACTAATCTTAAGATAATATTTTTCCTAAAACCTTAGCTTAAGATTATTTTTTATTGAATTATTTCTAATAATCTTGTGAATTAAACCTTAATCTAATAATAATATTTTTTTTTATAAATTTTTAATCTTAGAAAATGAATTAAATTCTAAACTTATGATTATAAACTAAATAATACTCTTATGATAAATGCTTCTAAATAATAATCTTATGATAAATGCTTCTAAATAATAGTCTTATGATAATGTTCAAATTAAAATCTTAATTTAAGTTCTAATAGTCTTGATTTAAGCAAAAATGAAGTAAACTAATCCTATTATAATATTTTTTCCAAAATCTTAATTAAAGAAAAAGAATTAAACTAAACTTAATATTTTCTAACAATCTTAATTTAAAGAAAATGAGTAAAACTATACTTACTAAAATATTTTCTAAAAATCTTAATTAAAGAAAATGAGAGAAAATACTTACTAATATATTTTCTAGAAAAAACTTAATTAAAAAAAATGAGAGAAAATACTTACTAATATGTTTTCTAAAAAAAAACTTAATTAAAGAAAATGAGAGAAAATACTTACTAATATGTTTTCTAAAAAAAACTTAATTAAACTATAGTCTTATTAAAAATGAATTAAACCTTTAATCTAAAATATGAATTAAACTCTTAATCTTAGAAAATGAATTTAATTCTAAACTTATAATTATATCAATTAAGCTAATATTAAGAGAAAAAAATAATTAACCTAACTTGTGATTAAAATTTCCTAAAATCTTAATTTAAAGAAAAATGAAATATACTAAAGTTTATTATAACACTTTCCTAAAATTTGAATTAAGCTATAGTCTTATTATAACATTTTTCCTAAAATTTGAATTAAGAAAATGAATTAAATTATACCTAAACTAATAAAAAAGAGAATTAACTAATAGTTTTATATGAATTTAATGTTTTAATTTAAAAAAATGAAATTAAACAACTTATGATTAAAATTTCCTAAAGTCTTAAAAAAAAGAGTAAAATTTTATTAATCTTGTGAATTGATATTTTCCCAAAATCTTAAATTAAACTAAAAAGAATTAACCTAATATAATATTCTTTGAAATCTTAATTATAATGTGAATTAAATGGAATTAATTTATAAATTATGAATAATTATTTGTTTCCTTTATTCTTCAGATTAACATAATACAGACATAAAAAACACAAATCCATTATACAAACCCTAAAAATCCCAAACCCCTCTTCTTCCGCCGCTACCCTCTCCATTACCCTCTTCGTCCTCTCCTTCTACCAGCCTCCCTCACCTCCTTTTTCCTCTTCCTATCACCGACACCAACGTCTTCCGTTCAAAACCCTCTCCGCTCCAACAAACACCCGAGAGAATCGTCACCAACTGTCTTACCATTCCCTCTATCATCACCTTCATCACCTAATCCAAACTTTAGCTAGCCTAACTTCTACCTTAAGTTCTACGCGAAAAAGAAAACTTCAAACTCTCACACTCATAGATCGTAACCTAAATCCTTCATAAGAGTAAAGTGGTGGAACATACCTTACGAACAAACGAGCTCGATGCCAATATTGATGAGCAAACAAAGATTCGTTGAAGGCGCTTCCGTTAATGCGAATGCCGTCGCGCGGTTGAAGAATATCCTGATGAACTGAAGAAGGTGCACGGACGAATATGCTTCTGTTATCGCAAACGCCGTCGCGCGGTTGAAGAAGATTTTGACGAACGGAAGAAAGTGCACGGACGAAGATGCTTCTGTTATCGCTTATGCGTCCAGGTATACATTCTTCTAACTCTCTGCCCCTTCTTTGACTCTGAACTGTCTTTGAATTGATCGAACTTATGGCCAAATCGTCGCAACTGGTTTCTTACGCTTCCGTTGATACCGATCAACTCATTCTTTCTCTTGGCTTCTGTGCAGCTGTGTTGTTGATGGGGACAGTTGCGAAATGTTGACGAAAATTATTACAGGGGTGTGGTTATGGATGAAGAAGAAGGTGCGAAGAAGAAGGTTGAAGTAGAATTGGTGAAGGGAAGTTGAAGGATGTTGATGGCAGTGTGTAGAGACTGTGGTTGCTAATGGAAGGGATGAAGATTGGATGGAGAATTTGTGTGAAGGGTTCAGGTTGAGAAAAATGGTAGCCAACTTGAAGACTGTGATGGAACCTCTGATTTATAGAGATGGCTGAAGCTTCTAGAAGAAAAGATGGTTAGAAGTTGTTATCTTTCAGTTAAAATTATGTTAATTCTGTTATTTTGGTTAGGATATTTTTTGGGAACTGTTATGAATCTGTTAGGAATAGGTTACTTTCTGTTAGTAGTTTTAGACTGATTTTTCTTTATATTTGAATCTGCAGGTTTCTTTTTCCCTCTTTCCTTTTGAAGTTTGTTGAAAACCTGGTTCTACTACATATCAGTTATATTTATAACTGAACTTCTTGAACTTTCTCTGGTGTAAATGCTTCTGTTTTCCGTTATTCACTTTCTATTTTTTATGTTTTAAACTCATTTGGCAACCTGGTTCTCTTTGTGTGCAGGGGCTGAATCCTGTTGAAGTTTGATGAAGGTTGGTTATGATTCTTGATGAAAGAAAAAAACTGAGAAATGTCAATTGCAGATTGATAAAGAGTGGTTTTTGGGATGAATTGATGACGATTGGAGGCATGTTGAGCATGAAGTTCGAAGAAGTCGAAAATGGTGACTTTGGAGTGCTTTGTCAACTTCTAATCAAACTCTTAGAGTAATTTTGTAGAATTTAGAGAAACTTTAACATGTAAGGCTGATGTAGAATTCTCAATATTCAATTGTCTATGTAACTTTGACACTGTTTCTGAATTTTGTTATTTCCATTATAACTGATTTTTGCTATTTTGAATTGTGGTTGATGGAAAGAAAAAAGAAAAGTATATTTGGCATTATAAATTTTGAAATTTGAGTTTTGATGCCTTCAAATTATTCCAACTTTTCTTCTTTCTTCTTTTTTTTATGGGCCTTCAAAGCTGACATATATATGACTCAAGAACCTAAAAGACCATTATTTTTAAACGTTTATGATGTGGATAAGAAGTGGGTATGTATAGAAAAACACATTGCATAGCTGGATAATGGCTTGGGAAATTGGGTATTAAATGGATTTTCATAATGGACAATGAAAATATGGACGAAATAGAGATGAATATGGACGAAATAGAGATGAAGAAATAGATTAGAAAGAAAATGGTTTACGGATAATGGGCTTGCAAAATGGTTATGAGTGGTAATCTTAAAGGTAATAAGAAGAGAAACTATTTGAGGTATGGTTTTACCGATTATAAAAAAATGGCTAGAGAAAATAAAGATGGTAAACATAGATGTATCTCGGATTCCAAATGGCTCGCATAATCAATCTTAACATCTTAACACAATCCTCCATCCCAAATCCAACTTATTCTTAATGAAACCTCAAACTTCGATAAACTTCAGCCTTGAACCTTATCGATTTCTATCACAACAAACATACAACCAAGAGAACCATAATAACTTGCTTTTCTTCTAAATCCATCGTTAGATCTCCTACATCATGATTCCTTTGACGTGAAACACTGAAAATCAGTCCCCATTACTTACAATCAACAAAACCATGCCAGAGCTAAGAATCTTTGAATAACTCGTATTGAAAGTTCCTCGATGAAGCAAATAGCTTGAGTTGTTAACATGAATAATGCCCTAAGCATCAGACCCTCCTGAGAAGTCTTGAAGAAAATGGCTTGGATACTTGATGAACTTCATCATAAGAACGTGCCTATGATGAAGTGAACTCAACCTTTATCTTAGCTCCAGTGCAATAACCAAAAAAAACCACCTCTGAATAGGAAGACTCAAATCACCAGAGAATGCTCTGATCCCATGCCTTAGAAGCTCTTGAAATGCATGATTATGATATTAATGACCTATTGAGAAATGCAGATGAATGCGAAATGATGAACCAATAGAGGGAATAAATATGAGGGCAAATTTTGAGGTATTACAGCTGCCCCTATTCAATCATCTGCAGACCTGAACGGATAATTGCAACAACTTTTAGACGTTCAAGGTATGGAGTGATTGAATACTCGAATAAAACCTGGAAATTTGCACACTGAGGGCAATGGAAATGCCATCTGCCCATTTATTTATTTATAATTTTTTTGATTTTGACCTCTGAACAGGTAACGGGGATAAAACCAGGTGGAATAGAATCAATGCAATCACTGTGACTGCTGAGCGAATCGAAGCCAAACCGAAGGTGCCTGTTATCGAAACAGGACTTAGCGCAACATCAACCGATTTGCGACTCAAATAAGATCAACCGATCTAACATGGAGATGGTATCAACCGATCCATAACCAAGAAGAAGAAAAAAAAAAAAAAAAAAAACGAGAATGTAATATCATCCGATTTACAACTCGAAGAGAAATGATATCAACCGATTCATGACTCAAATAAGATCAACCGATCTAACATGGAGATGGTATCAACCGATCCATAACCAAGAAAAAACGAGAATGTAATATCATCCGATTTACAACTCGAAGAGAAATGATATCAACCGATTCATGACTCAAATAAGATCAACCGATCTAACATGGAGATGGTATCAACCGATCCATAACCAAGAAAAACGAGAATGTAATATCATCCGACTTACAACTCGAAGAGAAATGATATCAACCGATTCATGACTCAAATAAGATCAGCCGATCTACACGAAAATGGTATCAACCGATCCATTATCTTCGCACTGAAACGAGACCATTGTACTTAAATGGAGACTCGAAAAGAACGGGATCGTTGTACTTAAACGAGAGCCCAAGACGCAACCGTTGGACTGAAACGGAGACGCGAAAAAATGAGACTGTTGTACTGAAACCAGACTCAACTGGGGAATAACAACAAGACTTGGTAGAAGTAACCACCCTGGGAAACGAAGTTGCATTCCGTGGGGAACATATCAATCTGATGGGAGATATAACAGGTTCCATGTAATATACCTCAAAACTGGCCCATGCTAGTATGCATATGTTTGAGTTTATGGCGTAATGCTCCATAACAATGGAAATGCTACGCTTTGGAGGATGCAAATGTGATGTTGATTACTAGATGTAAATGCAAATGCAAAGGGGTCTCCCGATGAGGAGATAATAGATATCCCAGATGGCTTGACTGGGAGGAACTGATGATCACTGCATTGATTCGATTGATCTTTGTGAGAAGAAGACAACTCTGCGGGGAAGGCTGTCAATGATATACCGGCTCTGAACTGCCGCCATTGCCAAAAATAAATTGGACTTTGAGATCGGAGTGCCAAGACTCGGATGGAGATGGACCCTTCTTGAACTTTGATGGGGAAGTGAGGACTTCCTAACTTGGTTGCGAACCGAAATTATGACACTGCTGAGGAAGCAATTGCCGGGGAGGCAAGACACTCCTTATACTGCTGAAAATTGCCCCTGTTTGAAGGGAAACTCCTGCTTGGGGACAACACCCACCTTCTGCTACCTTGCTGGGAGAAATTTCGACTTCCACATTACTGGGGATGACGGGTGATATCAATGATAAAGCTTCCTGCTGAAGATAAAAGCTCAAGCTACCACATGCTGGGGATAAGAGATAAATCCTCTCATGAGAGATGTAAGGCGTCTCATGCGGGTGATGAGAGACGATGATACCTTTATGCTCAAGAAAATATCCTTCCCTTTACCGCACTACTGGAGAAGGAATTGTCTAATGAGACTTGCTGAGGAATTTTGATCAATGACGCTTGCTGATGAAATACATCTTGACGTACTATGCTGACAATGGCTTTGCCCCTAGCCCCGGGTTGATAGGTTGTCAACTAATCATGAGTGAACAATGGTTCTTTACAGTCTTCAACTCGCCTTCTACTAGGATTTATCACAAGATAATGTCTCAAGAGGATTTTACAGAGAACTGGCATACGAGATGCCTCAGTGTCTTCAAACTCTTGGAGAGATTCGTCGGATCTCGAAATAACTGCCCCAGACTGCATAGTTTGTGCAAGAATTTGCCTTGCAAGGATTCATGAAGAACCTCATGTCACTGTGAAATATTCTGCCCCAGTATATTGAACTCCGGATAGGTGCTTTTGATAAACCGTCTTCGGGAGAGAGTAACTTCTAGTGCTCTTGGGGTGGCCTGCCCCAGTACGAGCCTTGAAGTGATCACCTCTGAATGACTGTGCTTTGAAGAGAACAACCAGATCAATTGTTCTTTGAGAGATTGGATCTCGAAGTAATTGCCCCAGTTTGGCTGAATTCTGAAGAGATTGCTTGACGTGATTGCCCCAGATTAGTTGGCTCTTACCACGACTGTTGGGAAAGTCCCTACTCGATGGAGTTTTCTTGAAAAGTACACCTCGACAGATTGTCCTTCGGAAGTTTTAGACTTCTCAACTTGGCAAGATTAAGCTTCTGGACTGAGATTCCATACATGGACTTTTATGATGCCAAACAAATGTATGCAAGCAGAAAATGTTTATTTTTAGAATGAAAATTCTAATGCAACACACATGTTAATTTTGAAGTTTTACTGAAAAAGATGTCGCAAACCTTTGTGAGCGGATCACTGGTTAAGATACGACATTAATTTTTTTTTTTTTGAATAATAGAAAGCATGCACATGCAACACCAACAAAGATCTTTCAACACCACTCATAGGAGTCAGGAACGCAGTCTCGTGGTAGTACGCTCTCAAAAATAACCCTGTTTCAGTTAGGACTTTTGAGGGTTGTATCGTGGCCTGGTTCACGGTTATAAAAACAAAGTATATAGGCTCGAAGTTTATTTGTGCCCACCCATCTTCGTGATGTCCTCTATTCCTATGTTCAGCTAGCTTTCACAAGCGCTCACCTCTCAAAAAGGGTTTTGTGATGGTTGAGGAACCAATTACACTAACGGTTTAAGCACCAATCAAATTATTGTTTAGAGTCAGTCACCCCTATTGTCTTTTGTGTCTATATCACACGACTTTGTTCCTGCTCAAGGGTCTTTCTTGTGTAGTCCTTTTCGTTTTTCACTTTTGCATTATTTTGTTTATCCCTAACTTTTGCCTGGACTGATTCTTGTGAATCTTTGATTGCGAAGTCCAGCGGGATGCCCTAATTTTTGCCTAAGTCGCTTGTTTTCAAGTTTCGACTTAGCGGGCTCTTTCATCATCATTTTTTCCTTAATTATTTTTTGAACAAATCGTGTGACACTGTCTGTCTTGATTGCTTTGAAAGGGTCGTGACTGCCTCATTCTCTGGTCAATGATTAATAACCAATGTGGTTTCCGGTCTTTGGACTCTTGATTTGGATAACCATTGTAGTTTCTGGTCTTTGGACCTCTTGATTTGGTACAACGAAAGGTAATGGATCCTCAGATGTACACTCCTTTTTGAAATTTGAACGCTCAGTCAAACTAACTGACGCCTATCCTGCCCCTGGGTTAAATGCAAGGGTTTTTTTTTTTATGCGAAAAGAAACTCCTACTTCAAGGCTCAAATGGGTTGGCGAGGGTCTATCTCCCTTATATCTCCGGTGTTTAGGATTTGAAACAATGCCTGTACATCATCAACATGGTCTTTCTCAAAAGCACACAATTAGAGATTTTTGCGTTTTCATTTCGTCATCCTCCCTGATAGAGTTTAAGCTCAATAGTTGGTATTGCAATGCACATACACAAAATCATGAGTGAATACGAATGGATTACTTCAAGAAAAAAACATGTGCATTTTATTATGGTTAACATTCAAAAACAAATAAATTTCATACAAGTAAACAAATGTTTAGCTTATAAAAGAAACTACAAATGGAAATGCAGTAAAGAAACTGAATATAGCCGTAGTTGAGGAAGCTTGGCTCCGTCTGGACCCGTCAGTCTTGGATACTTTCAGCGATCAACAACTCTTTCACGGACTTGTAGTCTTCAATTCGCAGCGGTATAATTACCCACGACAATCATACCTCTTTTTCTAGTTGTTCTGACTCCGACACGAGACATCTGAAGAGGGAAGTGAGGCTGAGGAGTAAAGATTCCCCATAAGGTTTCTCGGAAAGACCTGACGATCTTCTGCCTACGTATCTCCATTGACCCAAGACCAATGAAGAATCAGAGCGACGTAGTTCCCCTCAACAGGGATGAAACTGCAAAGATGCACCATTACCAAGACAAGAGTATCCGAATTACTTCTGGCTTCAATACCTCAAATCAAAGAAAGTATCCTCTCTCTCATATGTTTGGTGCGAAGTTGATAGCTTTCGAATCGATTAAGTCCTGCACTGTGTGGTGAAAAGCTTTACATCCATCAATATGATGCCCTGGCGCCCCAGAATGAAAATCACAGTTGACATTGGCATCCCATCCCTCCGGTAGTGGAAAAGGAGGTAGAGACAGCTTGCGAAGTCCAACCAACTTCAATTGAAGCAAATGCTGGAGGAGATCAGTGTAAGACATTGGCAAAGGGTCAAAAAATCTTTCTCTCCTTTGTTGCTGACCCTGTTGAGGATTATGCTGACGACGATTTTGCTGTCGTGAACGCGTGGCACTTGGGATGATCATAGATGCCGTATGGTAACGCGAACCTTGATTTCTCTTCTTTCGCTGGACACAAACTGCCCCTGCTTCTTCGTACTGCTTCTTTTGCTCATTGGATAACAACTTCTTAGTTCCGGAAGTGGAGACGCCATTGACCTGAATCTTTCCTCGCTTCATCCAATTTTCAATTCTTTCACCAGTCAAGACGATATCAGAAAAACCATTAGCTGAACAGCTTGCCAAACGTTCAATGAAGTGCCCCGGGAGGGTATCCATGAATAGGTCTACCATTTCTCTCTCCTGCAATGATGGTTGTACCCTGGCCGCGACCTCGCGCCACCTCTGTGCGTACTCCTTAAAGCTCTCGGAGTTCTTTTGTGACATGCTCTGAAGCTGGGTTCGGTTGGGAGCCATGTCAATATTATACTGGTACTGCTTGAGAAAGGCCTCCCCAAGTTCCTTCAAATTACGGACATAGTTCTTTTCCAGCTTTATGTACCATTCTAACGAACCCCCGGAAAGGCTGTCTTGGAAGTGGTACATCCAAAGTTTCTCATCTTTCGTATGTGCAGCGATTTTGCGATGGAAGGCCTGCAAGTGCATTTTCGGGCAAGATCTACCACTGTACTTGTCGAAAACAGGAGGTCTGAACTTTGGAGGGATCACCAACCCTGAAACCAGCCCCATATCAGCAACATCAATGCCAAGGGTGTCTTTGCATTCTAAAGCCTTTACCTTCTCGGTTAGCATCTGAAAGTCCTGGTTATTGACCCCAGAACCAAATCCCACATCTTCATTGAGAAAAGTAAATCGATCATCCTGTCGGTCTGCTACACGAACAGGAATTGGACCAATGCCTTCAGGGATAGGAGGCCTATTATCCGTAGATGGGATGACTGTGTGGATTGGATTGCCTTCGGCGTCCAAGGTAACCATTGGAGGATCAACCTGTGGACGATTAAGCCTCAGCATGGCAGTTCTCATCTCTTGTTGCCCCTGCACTATACTCTGCATTGCTACCATGAACTCTCCCATCCGAGTGCGAAACTCGTTCAACTCGGCTTGTACTGTATTCATGATTTGACTCGGGTAGCGTACTGGTACGGCCGATACTTCCCCTGAAATGGTCAAATAAATTAGGAAATCCAGATAACTCGTTAGTATGCAAAAATGATATGCGTGAAAATGCCATGTCACTGATCCCACTTCATTCAGACCAGGGGACAGATACCCACGGAGTGCCACATCATAAGATAAACTCTGTGAGTGCGCAGGGAGAAAGTGCTGCGTATCGGGAATTCAAAATAAAATTGCCAGGATAAAAGAGTTGCAACAATGGTATCGACACACTTCCATACAGCAAAGAATACACCAACATGCGAAACCTTATACAATTATTTGCCAATAATACTGAAATACAGGAAAATGTCACAATCCACAACAGAAAAACAAAAGATTCCTTCAACAGCTCTGAAGGTAATCTAGAAACACCATAAAGCAAAATACATGCATCAAAGAAATCTACATCTCCTGACTTGAGCTTCGTGCAGTCTGCATGGCCAGCTGGATCAAAGGCTTCAGCTCCTGAGGTACCCTTCTGGTGTAATGATCCCTGAATCAATTAGATATTGGACATTTTGCTTGAAGGCTTTGCACTCATCGATGGTATGTCCAAATGTTCCGGAGTGGAACTCACATCTGACATCCATATTGTAATCTGGGGGAATGGGGTAGGGTATTGGCAAGGCATTCCCTGGCTGAATCAAAGAGTTCTCGAGCAAACGGGCAAACACTTGACTAGGAGTAAACACTTCTTCAACCTGCTTGAACTTGAGTCTCCCCTGTTGTTGATAATTCTGATGATGAAATGAATTCGAACACCTAGAGTTCTTCTGCACTTTCTTCTTTATGTCGGATCGGTGAATGGGTAAAGGTGCCTGGCACGATGTCTTCAAAACCCAGATCGGAGGCACACACCCCTGATTGGGGATAATTCTTGTGGTAAGGAAAGGAGAAGTTCCTCCTAGTGATATGAAATCTTTTGACACATCCTCGCTGATCGGTGCGAACTCGATTACTTTGGCATCAATGAGCTCTTGAACTTGATGCTTAAGCCTTTTGCAATTTTCCACATGGTGACCAGGTGCCCCAAAATGGAAAACACATCTGGCATTGGCATCAAAATCTGGGGGAAGCTTTTTGGATGTGGCTGCTACGGTGACAAGTTCAACCAAATTAAGCTCGAGCAAACAAACAAGCAACTGTGCATATGATATCGGGATCAAATCAAACTTGGCTTCAGACGTCTTGGGCACTTGTCTGCAGCTTTTTCCTTTACCTTCCCTTTGATGAACTGGAAGAGTCTGCAAATTGAGAGGCTTAGGATCCCAAAGTTGAGGAGAATTTCCGTGAAACGCTTCCTGATCTTGGAACAAAATCACTGGACTGGGATGACCACTAACTTCTGCAGTAATAAAGGGGAGATGATGCCCTTCTTGGAGCTTTGGGGCTTCCCTGGTCTGGTTCTCTTGTTTCTTCAGTTGGTAGACCTCCTTCATCAATAACGTGTGGTCATGGCACAAGGTCTGCATGTCCTCCGAGAGTTGATCCATTCGGACTTTCATTTCAGCTATTTCTGCTCGGCATTGTTCCATACCCACCTCTTGATGACTGTGATTCACATTGGCCATTCTGAAGAGTAAACGAATCAGGATGAGAATCTGTCCCCGGACACCTGTAATGAGAGTAAGGATGCATGCAAATGCCACGTTCGATTATTTCCAAAGGATCCATCTACTTTGATTCCAATTTGGATATAGGAGCATATAATGACATGGTTCAAACATAGGATATTTGGAAATAGCCGAACATGTATGATAGAATGCTATGATGTTATGTATGCAGCAGGCATGTGATCAGTGAAGTGTCTGTGATGTTCCAATCATATAATCAGGTGTCGGTGCAAGGTCTCAGAATCCATATATCACAATAATCATCCCTCTGATCCGGGATCCATAACTTAAGAACAGAAATCCAGATCACAAAACTGAACCAAAGGCAAAGTGGGTATGCTGAAAGTATCAGGGTTCCTGCAAACCTGTAAACCCCTCCCAAATCTCACGGGTGTGCTACTACGGGTCAACATCACGGACTTTCAAAGCCGAATAGCAATAATACGTTCACCATTTCCGAGAAATGGCTCATGACCAAATCAGGGAATCGATTTGGCATTATGTACTACTCAGGGAGGTCTCAGTTGAGTCCGGAAAAAACAAGCATCCCTCACAAGTTTCCAGCTTCAAGCACTGAATCGAGAAACAATAGTACATTCATCCCGAAGGGTACAATACTATCGTCATACGAACAGTTTGCTTTAACTGAATTCCTATGAGAGAACCAGGCCATCCTATGCGAGTTCCCAATGGACCCTCGGATGCGAGTGGGTTTGCCAACAAATGTGGTCTGCCACTGTCATCACTGGAGAGGGATGTTTCCACAAAGGTTCTCAATGATCGGTCCCCTGACTGCACATAACTATCAAGGTAGCGCATCAACCCAGAAAGATTCCGGTATCAATACATTCCCGAGAAGGTCGCAAGTCAAGGTGTGGAACTCACTACTACCAACATAGCAAGATGCCATGAAGCCAAAGTGGAACCACTCTAAGTCCTAGGGTGCACTCAAGCCGGGTAGTTGGCTTATCTCACAGTAACTCCCAACCCACAGAAAAAATGAAAACCAGCACAGCCAGACAGTCCAGTATAATATGATGCATGGAAAATAAAATACTGAAAGCGATAAATAAATGCGATAAAGTAAAGCTGTAAATAAAACAGTAAAGCTAAACTAAAGCACTCAGCAACAACATATATACACCCAAAGAAACAAAACCAAACAGGCGCTAGGATTGACTCTACAAGGGAAACCGGAATAATCAGGTTCGATCCCCAGCAGAGTCGCCAGCTGTCGCTCCCGGGATTTTCATCCTAGTACAAACGCGAAAGTGGCGCGGAAAGGTTAGAGTCGCCAGCCAGACATTTTTATCCCGAAAGAATGGGAAAGGTAATGTTGCACAAACCTGAGGAAGAAGGAAAGGACGAGGCCTTGCGAACCAAAGATCTGAGTTCGGGAGTCGGTTACGACCTGGGAAGGTATTAGCACCCCAGATCGTCCGTCGTACCCGACGGGATCCACGCTTGTTTATTTGTTTCAAAGGGTGAGAAAAATATAACTGCTGCTGAACAAAACCGCTAACTGGAATGGAATGAGAAATGAGAAAGGAACTGAAATAAGAAAATGAGAATAAAGGGGAAATGTAGGGAAAATAAAGAATGTGCTCGAACGGGCCCTACCCCGCTGCCTACGTACCTCATCGGGATAATGAGGATCAGAGTCGACGTAGTTCGCCTAACTAAGGCGGGAACTATTTGTTTGTGTTTTTTATGTTGGAACTGCGTATGTCTATGCTCAGGTGTTGCAGGCTCGTCTGGTACGAGTGCGTTTACCGTCTTGCATGCGAGACAAGTCGTCGCGAGTTCGCGTTATGAGTGAATGAGATGAGAAGAGAAGTTCCCGCAGGATAGTCGCTTGTTATTTGTTTTTTGTCTTTTAAGAGAAGTATTTTGAATTTGTTTGTTTTATGAAACAATCCCTTGATGAGACTTGTGCATCATGATAGACAAGCTTACACCACTCCAAGATGGAATGAATGCAAGTGCTTCATGGAATAAGGCTATACACAAGGAATCATTTCCTTTATTTATTAAGTGTTTTTGGATTTTGTTTGAAGATAAGAAGAGGATGACTCAAATTGTAAAAAGGCAAAATCTAAAGGACTAAGACTCAATCCTAATTTTGTTATGTATTTACAAAGTGATCCTAATGGTTAGTGAGGTTTTCTACTCCTAATGGAAACTTAAAAACTACTAGAATTCAACTTACTTCTTAATGAAGCTAAGTAGATTCTAAGAACACATGGGGAATCCTATTAAAGTTGTAACTATGAAAATAAGGCAAAACATAAAATTGAATCATAAAAATAAAATTCTAAACAGCACATTAAAGGCATATCCTAAGAATAGTCTATTTTTATTTATTCTAATTCTAATGAAAATGGACTTTTAAACCTAGGGACTAAACTAATCTAAGCCTAATATTCATTCTAAAAAAAAAACAAGTTAAACTAAACCTAAGTCTAATATTGAATTTACATGCTAAGTCCAATCTAGACTATTATTATTTTTGAATTGAACTCAATTATATATATTTCCTTAATGGCCTAAACTAGGGGAATTATGCATAACTAGGCCTAAAACTAATATTCTAAAAAATATTAAATCTTCTAGAAAAATTATGAAACTTAAACTATAGGGTCCTAACACTATCTAAAATATTGTACTAAGAGGGATCCTAAAAATTTCTATTTTTTCTATGCCTAACAAATAATTATTTCCAGCTAAGAATTAACTACTATTTCCTAAGGATTACTCCATTAAAACCTAAGATAAAAGTTCCTAAAAATTCCATAAAAAATATCCTAAGAACTATTATGAGTCCTATAATTACAGAAAAAAGAATGGCTCAAAAAAGTTGCTGGAAGTTACTTAAATAAAATGAACAAAATCCAGCATAATTAATAGAAATTCAATAAAACTAATTAAAAGAATAATTCAGAATTTATTCAAAAATAATCAAATTTCAGAAAATAAAAATATCCCAACTTTATAAAATGACTTATTAAGCTTCTTAATTTTTTTGGGAATTTTCTAATGATTTTTATTATTTTTTATTGGATTAATTTTAAACTATGATTAAAACGAAATAAAAATCTAAGGAAATTATGCAGGGGGATATTTAGTTATTTTTCTGGTTATTATTTTCCATGGGCCTAACAGAAGGAGTGTGAAGAGCAATGGACTTGAGCCCATTTTCGTTAGAACCAGGGAGGTGCTGGAAGTAGTTCTTTATGGTTGTTTTTCTAATGGGCCTGGAAGCAGGGGTGTTGATAACAATATTTATTAATTAACCATATTTTTTAAACATATTTTAGGAATTAAACATATTTTTTTAATTAACTTAAAAATGAAATGGACTAATCTTAAGATAATATTTTTCCTAAAACCTTAGCTTAAGATTATTTTTTATTGAATTATTTCTAATAATCTTGTGAATTAAACCTTAATCTAATAATAATATTTTTTTTTATAAATTTTTAATCTTAGAAAATGAATTAAATTCTAAACTTATGATTATAAACTAAATAATACTCTTATGATAAATGCTTCTAAATAATAATCTTATGATAAATGCTTCTAAATAATAGTCTTATGATAATGTTCAAATTAAAATCTTAATTTAAGTTCTAATAGTCTTGATTTAAGCAAAAATGAAGTAAACTAATCCTATTATAATATTTTTTCCAAAATCTTAATTAAAGAAAAAGAATTAAACTAAACTTAATATTTTCTAACAATCTTAATTTAAAGAAAATGAGTAAAACTATACTTACTAAAATATTTTCTAAAAATCTTAATTAAAGAAAATGAGAGAAAATACTTACTAATATATTTTCTAGAAAAAACTTAATTAAAAAAAATGAGAGAAAATACTTACTAATATGTTTTCTAAAAAAAACTTAATTAAAGAAAATGAGAGAAAATACTTACTAATATGTTTTCTAAAAAAAACTTAATTAAACTATAGTCTTATTAAAAATGAATTAAACCTTTAATCTAAAATATGAATTAAACTCTTAATCTTAGAAAATGAATTTAATTCTAAACTTATAATTATATCAATTAAGCTAATATTAAGAAAAAAAAATAATTAACCTAACTTGTGATTAAAATTTCCTAAAATCTTAATTTAAAGAAAAATGAAATATACTAAAGTTTATTATAACACTTTCCTAAAATTTGAATTAAGCTATAGTCTTATTATAACATTTTTCCTAAAATTTGAATTAAGAAAATGAATTAAACTATACCTAAACTAATAAAAAAGAGAATTAACTAATAGTTTTATATGAATTTAATGTTTTAATTTAAAAAAATGAAATTAAACAACTTATGATTAAAATTTCCTAAAGTCTTAAAAAAAAGAGTAAAATTTTATTAATCTTGTGAATTGATATTTTCCCAAAATCTTAAATTAAACTAAAAAGAATTAACCTAATATAATATTCTTTGAAATCTTAATTATAATGTGAATTAAATGGAATTAATTTATAAATTATGAATAATTATTTGTTTCCTTTATTCTTCAGATTAACATAATACAGACATAAAAAACACAAATCCATTATACAAACCCTAAAAATCCCAAACCCCTCTTCTTCCGCCGCTACCCTCTCCATTACCCTCTTCGTCCTCTCCTTCTACCAGCCTCCACCCTCACCTCCTTTTTCCTCTTCCTATCACCGACACCAACGTCTTCCGTTCAAAACCCTCTCCGCTCCAACAAACACCCGAGAGAATCGTCACCAACTGTCTTACCATTCCCTCTATCATCACCTTCATCACCTAATCCAAACTTTAGCTAGCCTAACTTCTACCTTAAGTTCTACGCGAAAAAGAAAACTTCAAACTCTCACACTCATAGATCGTAACCTAAATCCTTCATAAGAGTAAAGTGGTGGAACATACCTTACGAACAAACGAGCTCGATGCCAATATTGATGAGCAAACAAAGATTCGTTGAAGGCGCTTCCGTTAATGCGAATGCCGTCGCGCGGTTGAAGAATATCCTGATGAACTGAAGAAGGTGCACGGACGAATATGCTTCTGTTATCGCAAACGCCGTCGCGCGGTTGAAGAAGATTTTGACGAACGGAAGAAAGTGCACGGACGAAGATGCTTCTGTTATCGCTTATGCGTCCAGGTATACATTCTTCTAACTCTCTGCCCCTTCTTTGACTCTGAACTGTCTTTGAATTGATCGAACTTATGGCCAAATCGTCGCAACTGGTTTCTTACGCTTCCGTTGATACCGATCAACTCATTCTTTCTCTTGGCTTCTGTGCAGCTGTGTTGTTGATGGGGACAGTTGCGAAATGTTGACGAAAATTATTACAGGGGTGTGGTTATGGATGAAGAAGAAGGTGCGAAGAAGAAGGTTAAAGTAGAATTGGTGAAGGGAAGTTGAAGGATGTTGATGGCAGTGTGTAGAGACTGTGGTTGCTAATGGAAGGGATGAAGATTGGATGGAGAATTTGTGTGAAGGGTTCAGGTTGAGAAAAATGGTAGCCAACTTGAAGACTGTGATGGAACCTCTGATTTATAGAGATGGCTGAAGCTTCTAGAAGAAAAGATGGTTAGAAGTTGTTATCTTTCAGTTAAAATTATGTTAATTCTGTTATTTTGGTTAGGATATTTTTTGGGAACTGTTATGAATCTGTTAGGAATAGGTTACTTTCTGTTAGTAGTTTTAGACTGATTTTTCTTTATATTTGAATCTGCAGGTTTCTTTTTCCCTCTTTCCTTTTGAAGTTTGTTGAAAACCTGGTTCTACTACATATCAGTTATATTTATAACTGAACTTCTTGAACTTTCTCTGGTGTAAATGCTTCTGTTTTCCGTTATTCACTTTCTATTTTTTATGTTTTAAACTCATTTGGCAACCTGGTTCTCTTTGTGTGCAGGGGCTGAATCCTGTTGAAGTTTGATGAAGGTTGGTTATGATTCTTGATGAAAGAAAAAAACTGAGAAATGTCAATTGCAGATTGATAAAGAGTGGTTTTTGGGATGAATTGATGACGATTGGAGGCATGTTGAGCATGAAGTTCGAAGAAGTCGAAAATGGTGACTTTGGAGTGCTTTGTCAACTTCTAATCAAACTCTTAGAGTAATTTTGTAGAATTTAGAGAAACTTTAACATGTAAGGCTGATGTAGAATTCTCAATATTCAATTGTCTATGTAACTTTGACACTGTTTCTGAATTTTGTTATTTCCATTATAACTGATTTTTGCTATTTTGAATTGTGGTTGATGGAAAGAAAAAAGAAAAGTATATTTGGCATTATAAATTTTGAAATTTGAGTTTTGATGCCTTCAAATTATTCCAACTTTTCTTCTTTCTTCTTTTTTTTATGGGCCTTCAAAGCTGACATATATATGACTCAAGAACCTAAAAGACCATTATTTTTAAACGTTTATGATGTGGATAAGAAGTGGGTATGTATAGAAAAACACATTGCATAGCTGGATAATGGCTTGGGAAATTGGGTATTAAATGGATTTTCATAATGGACAATGAAAATATGGACGAAATAGAGATGAATATGGACGAAATAGAGATGAAGAAATAGATTAGAAAGAAAATGGTTTACGGATAATGGGCTTGCAAAATGGTTATGAGTGGTAATCTTAAAGGTAATAAGAAGAGAAACTATTTGAGGTATGGTTTTACCGATTATAAAAAAATGGCTAGAGAAAATAAAGATGGTAAACATAGATGTATCTCGGATTCCAAATGGCTCGCATAATCAATCTTAACATCTTAACACAATCCTCCATCCCAAATCCAACTTATTCTTAATGAAACCTCAAACTTCGATAAACTTCAGCCTTGAACCTTATCGATTTCTATCACAACAAACATACAACCAAGAGAACCATAATAACTTGCTTTTCTTCTAAATCCATCGTTAGATCTCCTACATCATGATTCCTTTGACGTGAAACACTGAAAATCAGTCCCCATTACTTACAATCAACAAAACCATGCCAGAGCTAAGAATCTTTGAATAACTCGTATTGAAAGTTCCTCGATGAAGCAAATAGCTTGAGTTGTTAACATGAATAATGCCCTAAGCATCAGACCCTCCTGAGAAGTCTTGAAGAAAATGGCTTGGATACTTGATGAACTTCATCATAAGAACGTGCCTATGATGAAGTGAACTCAACCTTTATCTTAGCTCCAGTGCAATAACCAAAAAAAACCACCTCTGAATAGGAAGACTCAAATCACCAGAGAATGCTCTGATCCCATGCCTTAGAAGCTCTTGAAATGCATGATTATGATATTAATGACCTATTGAGAAATGCAGATGAATGCGAAATGATGAACCAATAGAGGGAATAAATATGAGGGCAAATTTTGAGGTATTACACACACAAGGAAGAAAAGGAAAGGAAATGAAATGTTATAACTATCGATTAGTTAGTAAGACTAACTAATGAGTCCAAAATTGAGGGTATCCAAAAGTCTATAGTACTTGTACTAATAAAATCTCAGGGTCAGATAATATTTATTAATTCAAATCTGAGCCCGTCAGTTGCTCTAATTATTATTTCTGATAACTCTCAGAGTACACCGGAACCTAGTTGACCTTAATAACATTACTTAGAACATTTTATTAGATATGGGGTATTACATCATCCCTCCTTAAAATAAAATTCATCATCGAATTTAAAGATTACATGAAAAAGGTGAGGGTAAGTATCTCACATTTCTGATTCAAGTTCCCAAGGAGCATCGCTCATATGTGTCTTATCGCATTGAACCTTAACAAGATGGATTTTCTTGTTTCTCAACACTTTCGTTTCTCTTCCCACAACACGGATTGGTAAGGGCTCAAAAGTTAAATATGCTTCTATTTCAATTGCATCTGGAAGAACTCTGTTGACGAGGTTCGGGAATGAACTTACATAGTTCAGACATGTGAAAAACATCATACATCTCAAAAAGAAAAGGCGACAAGGCTAATCTGTAAGATACTTCCCCAATCCTTTCTAAGATCTAATGCAGTCTCACATACCTTGGACTTAGCTTTCGCGACATAAACGGTCCTTTCAAACTTAATCTCAGGGTAAACTTCAAAAACACATGGTCACCTTCGTCAAATTGCAAAGGCCTTCTGTGATTATCTGCATAACTCTTTTGTCGGTCTTTTGCCTTTTTAACCCTGTCTAGGGGTGTTCGCGGGCCGATTTGGTTCGGTTTTGAGAGAATTCGATACCTGAATCAATGAAAAATAAATGGATTGGTTTGAATTGGATTTCTATATTTTTGCAATAAAGCCCAAACCAAACTTATCCGAAAAATAATGGATTGGTTTGGATTGTATTGATTAGATATATTAAAAATAAATATACAAAAATATATTTTTTAAATTATTTGTTTACACACTAAAATATGAAAAATAAATATTGAATATAAAAAGTCTAAGATCACATTCATAGCATTAAAAACACACATATTTTTAAATATGTTACGACCACCATAGTCATATAATTGTTGTATTTCACTTAAATATATAGTAACTTAAAACAATTTTATTGCATACCCATACTTCATTCCATAACATAAAATTGAAGGTTTGTAGTTTGTAGATACTTGTGATTTGAAGTTTTGCGATTTGGGAAAAAGCTTGTGGTTTACAGATACTTGTAGTTTGCAATTTGTGAGTTTGATTTATAATGGTTGTGACTTTTAATGTTTCATTTCTTTATATTTCATCATTGGTTGATATGCTTGTCAAAATTTAAAAGATGTCGTTTCGTTTTTCATTGGAAATGTCTAAAGAATATGCCTCTTTATTTCTTCATTGTGGTTTGTACTTGATAATTGCTATAACAATTATTCTCTTCATTCAAATAAATAAGTAATAACTCAATTAAAATTAAAAGTTTATTATATGAATTAATTATGTTGATTGTTGGTTTGGTATGGGTTTACGGGTAGAAAATTAGAAATCTATTACCCGAACCAATTAACATCGGTTTTAATTGGTTTGGTTCAATTTTTGCCCGAACTGGAAAAATGTCCAACTTAAACACATTGGTTTGGTTTGGATTCTGGTTTGGTTTGGATTTTCCCGAACCAATGAAGACCCCTAACCCTGTCACGAGTCATTCCAATCTTCTTTGAAGTTTCTTACACAATTTTAGGTTCCAGAATCCTATCTCCACCAATCTACGTCTAACACAAAGGCGTTCTACATTTTCTCCTGTATAATGTATCGTAAGAAGTCATACCAATGCTCGTGTGGTAACTGTTATTATATACAAACTCAATCAATGGTAAAAGTTCCTTCTAATTCTTCCTACTTTCTAGCACACAAGCTCTCAACATGTCTTCCAAGGTATGTATTGTCCGTTCCGTCTGGCCATCCGTTTGAGGGTGGTTAGACGTACTCAAACACAACTTAGATCACATTGCTTATTGAAAAGTTCTCCAAAACCTTGAAGTAAACTTTAGGTCTCTATCAGACAAAATACTAGAAGGAACACTATGAAGTCTTACCACTTCCGTGATAAATAACCGTGCAAGATGACTTGCCTTAAAGATAGTTTTTACATCCAAGAAGTGTGTGGATTTCGTCAACCTATCCACAATTACCCAAATTGAATCTTAGCCACCCTGGGTACGAGGTAATCTAACCGCGAAATCCATATAAATGTTATCCCAATTTCACACCGGAATCTCTAAAGGTTGCAACAATCCATTATGTCTCAATCTCTGATGTTCAATGTTTACTTGTTGCCACACTGCACATTCTGATACAAACACCGCAATATCTTTTTTCATCCTGGACCACCAATAATCATTTCTTAAGTCTTGGTATATCTTCAAAGAATCAAGATGTATCGTAAAGACATCTTTATGTGGCTAATGCAATATATGCTTACCATTTTAATGAAATATATCTGTTATATATTATAGAAAGTTTCACCGAACTGCTTAAGCTTTTGGGATGATTGCTTAAGACAAAATCAATGCTTCTATGAAAATCTAGTCTAGAGGTTGATTCTTATTGCCACCATTCTAATAAAAATTCAATCTTAGGGAAGTGGTGTGTAGAGAGATGATACGAAAAGTTGAAAATCATAGACGTGTTTTCACTCAAATGCGTTTGAAGAGTAGGATCATGACAATATTTATTTTGTAAATGAATTCATCAAAGATAAAGTAGAGTTCTAAATTTTAAAGCGCAAGAGGCTATATTACAAATCTTAGTGAGGAATTATTTCAGGTTTAGTAGTTTCACCATAGTTACATTATACGCTGGTATCACTAGGGAACCACGAATTGGATCGTGTACAAGTTATATCAATGAAATATTTGAGAAGCAATTTAGATTTAGAGTGATAGTAGTAAAGATATGTTATGAAGAGTGAAAGGCCCATTAGAAAGAAGAAGGAAACTACTTGGCTGAAGGATTATTACCATTAATGAGGGTGTTATTATCAGTTTATTTAAAAAGTCTTAGTAGTTATATTTATATTGTTTAGGCCCAACCCAATTAGTCTCTAGTAACCCTAGATATATATTGTAAGGGATTACTCTACAATGGGACAGATTTGAAAAGTTATCTTATTTTGTTATCTTCTTTAGCTATTCCCTTTTAATGATTTATTTGAGCTAGTATCTATCATTGGTGCTTTCATTCCATACTCATGGCCCCCCCAAAACCACTTAATCCTTCTCCTAGAGAAATTATAGAGGAGGTTGCTCACACTACCCAAGTCCTCATTGACAATGTTATGCAAGAAACCCATTCCCAAATGAATGAGAAGCTGGACACGGTTACCGCTGAGTTTGGCCAGAAAATGAGTGAGCTTCACAATCACATGAACATCGATAAGGAGCTTGAAACCTCTCGGTTTGAAGCTATAGTCAGCTTGCTGAAAAATGCCAATCTGCAGCAAGAACAACAGCAACAAGGGTCTCCAAATATCAATTCTGCAAGTTCTTCAGGTATAAATAAGCATCCTCATTTAATCCCTATGGCTACTTCCCAATTAAATTCTGTTGTAACCACTCATACACCTACACACAGCTCACCAATCCTTACACACAGTCCACCATTCATTAGCCACACAAATCCTTTCCCACACCAATCTGCCACATCCCTACCACTACCCACATTACCCCTGCGTATTACTACTACTACAGCAGTCCCAACTTACACTACTATTCCCAGATTTTACCCCTCTTTCAATTACATGGACCCACCTTATCTTCATACACCCAACCACATTCCCAACTATACTCTCCCTCCATATCCCCAATTTCCATTCTCTCAAAATTCCCAGCAGCCACAAAATACTCAAAACCCTCAATTACCACCCTTTCGTTCTCCTAAGCTGGAACTTTCTATGTTCGACGGACCCAACCCATTAGAATAGTTGTTTCAAGCAAATCAATTCTTTACATTTTACAATTTGCCAACGGAAAATCGCTTAGCGATGATGTATTTTTATATGAAAGGCGAGGCTTTATGTTGGTTCAAGTGGATGCATCAAAGCCGCTTACTAACGGTTTGGGCTTCTTTTATTAAAGCCTTGGAATTAAGATTCGGTCCGTCGACTTACACAAACCACCAAGCAAAATTATTTAAATTACGCCAGGATGGGTCGTTGTGGATTATCAAGCAAAATTCGAAAAATTGGGCACCCAAGTAATTGGATTATCTCAAGATGCCATCCTAAATTGCTTTATTTCTGGTTTGAGGCAAGATATTCAGAATGAAATGGCTATCCTTAAACCCACTTTTATTTCCTAAGCTATTGGCCTCGCCAAGTTAATTGAATCCAAAACCCATGAAGTCAAACCCAAATTTCACAAACCATATTCTAACAACTACAGCCGGCCAACCCAATCTTCAACCCCATCTCCACAATCAGCAACACAAACCACATCCCAAGCCAAACCATCCTCAAAATTTCCTATACGCCGTCTGTCAAGTTCACAACTACAAGAGCGTAGAGCCCAAGGTCTTTGCTTTAATTGTGATGAAAAATTTATTCCCGGACACAAGTGCACTACAAACAGATTTTTACTCTTGTTAGCCGATGAAGAATTCAAATCAGATCAACATTCTGACATTCCTCAAGAAAAAGATACTATTGAGACAGAAATGGATAACACGTACTTCCAACTATCCACCCAAGCCTTAACGGGCCATTTTTCTCCAAAAACACTCAAATTCCAAGGATTCATTGGCGAACTCCCGATTATGGTTCTTGTGGATACTGGCAGCACCCACAACATTCTACAACCAAGATTGGCACAACACCTCCAACTTCACACCACACCCACACCTCAATTTTCTGTTATGATCGGCAACGGATCCCACTTACAATGCCAAGGGGTATGTCAAGATGTCAAAATTTCACTCCAAGGGCAACCCTTTTCACTTCCATTCTACTTACTCCCTATTGAAGGTGCAAATGTCGTTCTTGGTATGGCATGGTTGCGTACCCTTGGTCCAATACAAGCAGATTTTTCAATACCCTCAATCACTTTTTCTCACAACAACACCACAATCACCTTAACGGGCGACCCTAAATCACACCCTGCACCCACCACTTATCACCAACTCTGCCATATGATCCACACCGATTCAATTGCTTCTTTTCACCTAATGATTTTCCTTGATAATTCCCCTATCTCCCATCCTGATCCTATCCCCTCCACCATAAATTCTCTTCCACCTTCCATCCATCCAGCTGTCCAAAAACTCCTACTTACCTACCCCGACATCTTTTCTAATCCTCACGGCCTTCCCCCACCCCGGCCTCATGACCACCACATTCCCCTCCTTCCAAATACTCAACATGTTAATATTAAACCCTATCGTTACCCTCACTCTCAAAAAGAGGCTATGTCTTCAATAATTAAAGACATGTTTCACGATGGTATCATAATACCCAGCCATAGCCCTTTTTCCTCTCCCGTTCTGCTTGTTAAAAAGAAAGATGGTAGCTGGCGTTTTTGTGTTGACTATAGAGCTCTTAACGCTGTCACGGTTAATGATCGTTTTCCAATACCTACTATTGAAGAGATCTTAGATGAATTGGGAAATGCAACAATTTTCACTAAGATAGATCTCCGCTCAGGTTATCACCAAATTCGGGTAGCTTCCGAGGATACTTATAAGACGGCTTTTCGAACGTTTGATGGTCATTATGAATTTCTCGTAATGCCTTTTGGCCTGACAAATGCCCCTTCCACTTTCCAATCAGCAATGAACGACCTATTGCGACCCCATTTACGTCGGTTTGTTTTGGTTTTTTTTAATGATATTTTAATTTATAGTTCCAATTTTAGTGATCATTTGGTCCATTTAAAAACTGTTTTTGATCTCTTACAGTCACATGTGTTTGTTGCGAAACTAGCTAAATGTGTTTTTGCAGTTGAAAACGTTCATTATCTGGGCCATGGTATCTCTTCGGGGAGTGTTGCTCAAGATCCAGAGAAAGTGAGGGCCATTTTGGATTGGCCGACACCTCGATCACTCACGAATTTATGCGGTTTTTTAGGTCTCACTGGTTTTTACCGTAGGTTCGTTCGTGATTATGCCACACTCGTCGCTCCCCTCACCGATTTACTACAGTCCACTAAGTTTGTTTGGAATACAGCAGCGGCCGAAGCCTTTACCAAAATGAAGACCAAGATGACCGACATGTCGGTTCTTCTCTTGCCAATTTTCAAAAAAAGATTTAATGTTGAAACAGACGCTTCAGGTGTGGCCAATGGAGCTATTCTATCGCAAGATAGTCATCCCTTAGCATTCTTCAGCAAGAAAATGTCTTCTAGGATGCAGGCTGCTTCCGTCTACGTGCGAGAAATGTTTGCTGTAACAGAAGCCATCAAAAAGTGGCGTCAATATCTCCTGGGTCAGCATTTTCACATATATACGGATCAGAAGAGTTTGAGGAATTTGTTATTACATAAATTTCAAACACCAGAGCAGCAAAGATGGGTTGCAAAACTACAAGGCTTCAACTTCGAAATTTCTTACAAACCTGGCAAGACAAATCAGGTTGCTGACGCCTTGAGCCGCAAGTACTCTGATGACTCCGTCTTGATGTCTCTATCTTTGCCTATTCCAGACCTGATCTCTAAACTCAGGGTGTTTTATGAAACAGACAATGCCGGAAAATCGTTAGCTGAGCAATTGGTCGCCAATCAGAGTGTGCAGAAATCTTACAAATGGTATCAAGGATTACTATACTACAAAGACAGAATCTTTATACCTCCTATCCAAAATCTTCGAACAAATTTGCTCACGGAATATCATTCCACACCCACAGTAGGCCATTCCGGTGTTAAGGATACGCTTGCTTGCATCAAAGCTTCTTTCTCATGGCCTGGCTTATATCTTGATGTCAAACACCTGGTCAAACATTGCACAAACTGTCAGCACAATAAATATATTACTCAGAAAAAAAAGGGCCTTTTGCAACCCCTTCCCATACCAAATCAAGTTTGGGATGACCTCACCATGGATTTCATAACACATCTGCCAAACTCTTTCGACCATACGGTCATCTGGGTCGTTTGTGATCGTCTCACCAAGTTTGTACATTTCCTTGCTCTTCCCACCAAATTCACAGCCAAAGACCTTGTTGCTCGCTTCACGGTGGAAATCTATCGCCTTCATGGTAACCCAAAGTCTATTGTTTCGGACCGAGACCCTCTCTTCCCCAGCTCCTTTTGGAAGGCTTTCTTCAAAGCTCAAGGCACTGCATTAAAGTACAGCACGCCTTATCATCCAGAAACAGACGGCCAAACGAAAGTAGTAAACCGATCTTTGGAAACGTACTTTCGTTGTTTCACGAGCGACCATCCTCGCCAATGGTACAAGTACCTCCATCTTGCGGAGTTCTGGTATAATACTTCTTACCACACCGCCATCCAGATGACGCCGTTCAAAGCTCTCTACGGCCGCGATCCACCTTCAATTCCGGACTATGTGGAGACACAAGATTCACCTGACTCTTTAACCATGTCCCTGCAAAACCGACATCAACTTTTGACTCAGCTCAAGCACAACCTCAAACGAAGTCGAAAACAGATGGAGAAGCAAGCAAACAAATCAAGACAAGATTTTTATTTCAAACAAAATGATTTGGTTTTATTATAGTTACAGCCTTACCGACAAACCACCGTGAATCGCCGCTAATCACAAAAGTTGTCAAAATGTTATTTCGGCCCCTTTAAGATCCTCAAGCGTGTTAGGGAGGTTGCCTACCTTCTGGACATGCCATCTTCATCTCGCATTCATACGGTGGTCCACGTTTCATTGTTGAAGCCATATCACGGAATTGTCCAGGTTAATGGCGCAACCACTCTTCCTTCATCCCTTCCACCGGACCTTTTTGTTTCCGAGTCACTTAACCATGGTGGTGATGAATATGTACATGCTGATAACACAAGAAAAGTGTGGAAGAAAACACACCGTGAAGAAGATGAGGAAAAAGAGAGAGAAAGAAACAACATGCACAAAGTGGTAAGTGTGGAAAATGAATCTAAAGGAAATATATCTTATCAGCCTTTTTCATTTCCAAGTACAAATGAACAGACCCCCCCCCCCCCCCCCCCACGTGACTTCTGCTTCTTATCCCACCGGCCCCCCCTCTTTTCCTCTTCTACCGCCACGTGTCCAGAGCAATCACATGCATGCTGACACCTGCACTCCCATAAGGGACACAACTGGCCCCTTTACCCCATTTCCCACGTTTCCCACTTCCCCACACTCTAATTCCCTTTTCCCAAAAATTTCGCACACGGCTCAAGAAATTTCCCTTACCGTTTCCCACCCAACCCCTTTGAATTTCTATAAAAGTTATGACCCTCCTTTGAATGGACCCATTTCCGCAAACCCGGTTGTGCTTGGCCCATCTTCCAGCGCTGCACCACATTTTCCAACACTGAACCTTGAGGACAAGGTTCTCATTGGGCCCAATAGTATTGTTATGAAGAGTGAAAGGCCCATTAGAAAGAAGAAGGAAACTACTTGGCTGAAGAATTATTACCATTAATGAGGGTGTTATTATCAGTTTATTTTAAAAGTCTTAGTAGTTATATTTATATTGTTTAGGCCCAGCCCAATTAGTCTCTAGTAACCCTAGATATATATTATAAGGGATTACTCTACAATGGGACAGATTTGAAAAGTTATCTTATTTTGTTATCTTCTTTAGTTATTCCCTTTTGGTGATTTATTTGAGCTAGTATCTATCAAGATACTTGAAGCTGGAGTGTGCGCATATACAACTTATATATGGTGAACGGTTAAATCAACTCTCATTTAACTCGCCATTGTACTGATCGTCGTTCAATTATATCTGACAGTGACACATAGGTTGGAGACCTGGATCGTGTGCTTCTGATAAAGCTAAAGCACCCGTGGACCGGACCGTTCTTCAAGATAATAGCTTATATTGATATTGATTATAACTCTAGTGTCATTCAAGTCCCAAAAAAACACATTCTAACGTATGTTATCTGTTATGCATATAAATATTTCTAATGGTTATATCATCTTCTCACGATATCTCCATTGTTAACCAATGATTGAGCTACAAGATTGTGAGGTAGATAATGTTTTCAAAATCACAGGCTCAGAATCAAAATCTAATTAACTAATGGTTCTTCCCATTCCTCAAAAATACATGCAACCACTTTCTAATTATGTATAAACTAAATTCTAGTTACACATTCAAATTTTCAACCTTCTTTCTCTCTAATAAAAAAATCAACAAATTGTGGTCCACTGAAGAAGATCTCTAGAGGAAAAGGTAAAACTTTTCCTCGTAAATTTCTTCGTCTTCGATGTCACAGATTAAATGCTCGTAGATAAATAAAAAAACAAAAGTAAATTGAAAATGAAAGTTGGTGGAATTTCCATATCCACCCCAAAGCTATCAATGCCTATCAATCTCCATAGTAAAACAGCTGCATATTATCCATTCTGCAGATCAACAACTCACAGAAAGCCATTACCGGTCGAGGCGGGAGAATCCTCGAACGGAAAAAAGACGAGCAAGGTTCCGAAAGGACACATTGCCGCCAAAGTTGGACCGGGATTCAGAAGGTTTGTGATTCCGATAAGGTTTTTAAGCATGCCGGAGATGAAGAATTTGATGGATAATGTTGCTGAGGAATTCGGTTGTGATTATCATGCAGATGGTGCTCTTCATATTCCATGTGATGAAGATTATTTTAGCAATGTTTTGATTAATTGTTATGCATCACAACGAAGCGTATCTTCTAAGAAAAATAAGATCAAACTTGGTTCTAAGATTCCCTTAATTTACACTCATTAATTTATTCATATGGCTGCATTTATTATTATACAAAACTATACATCACCACATGTATATATTGCAACAACTTGTGGAAGGGAACAAAGGGAATATTTTGGATCAAGATTTGCACATTTCTATAATTTATAACAATTTTATTCAAAAGAAAAACTAGATTCTGGTTCGAACATGCAATAATGTTAAATATTTGGTCGTTTATTGTGGTCTTTCTCAATTCGAGAGGTTAGTTTCCTCTGCAGATACACGTAGTTGCGTATAAAAGATATTCAATTTATACACATAAAATTAACTAGAAAAAAACTTCTATATAAATATATGAATAAATAAAAGAGACACAATAATTATAAGAATTATTGATTAATATGATGATCATCTACAAACTTGAGCATGATGAGTGGGAGTAGCATCACAACTAACCATGTCTTTATCTCCATTGAATCCAAACTCATGCAAGTTTAAGTCTTCTTTTTTATCTTCCACCACTTTCAATATCTTCTCAAACATTGATACTTCACATGGAATTTTGAGTACACCCTCTTGTTGAAAACCAAACTCCTCTTCAGCTTCATGAAGCAAAACCTCAAATGCTTGGTGTTTCAAGTAATCCATTGGAATAATGAATCTCTTCAGCTCTTTCCCTACACAAACAGCTAGAAAACCTTTTGGAACTATGTCCACGTTCGAAATCGAAACATCGTTGAACGATAAAGTTCGTTTCAAAAACTTGATACCTTTACTACTGCTACTACTACTACCACTACTACTCGAGTTATTCGAGTTTGAATTGTTGTTGGTGGAAGCATTTGCAGCAACTTTTTTCCATTTCTTGAGGATTTGTTGAAGCTTAACAATCTCTCTTATTTTGTTAGACTTCTTTGAATCCATGAATGCAAATTAAACCAGTTCTTGATATTGTTTCTTTCTTGTTTGTATGTTTATATTTTGAGGGGTGAAATGGTGTGGAGTAGTACTACTATATATTAATCTCATGTGAGTGTGAATGATAGCATAATCATTTATAAGGTGAACATGCACAACTTGCTCATTGCTACAATTTTGTTTACCCTTTTATTTTATTCCTACATGCATTTTATATTTATTTCAATTATGTATTATCATGGAAGGGATTAATTATTAATTTCGTCCACAAATTAGTAAGATTTAATTTCCAACTAAATTAGTTAGTGTAAAAAAATTATATTATCAAATTATAATTATTAAATTATTTAAAATATATTATTTTAAAGATCACATATAAAATAATTTGTATGGTTTGAATTAGAATTTAGTGATTGAGAAAGAGATGTTTGATAATAGAAGGAAGCAACTTGATCATGAACTTGTGGTTATAGAAAATAGTGGTAAGAATTAAGTGATATATATATATATATATATATATATATATATATATATATATATATATATATATATATATATATATATATATATATATATATATATATATATATATATATATATATATATGCACTTGGAGAAGAATAACAATATTTGGGGTGATGAAGATATTCCTGCTGAGCCATATCAAGAAGAATTCACTTTGTTCAAGAAAAAATAGGGGAATGTATAAAGTTACTCGATCTAAAATGAAAATTAATACTTGATTTGTGTCAGGTAAACACAACATCACTCAATGAAAACCATTCATTGGAATGCTAGAGGGGTGGAAAACATTGATACTATGTTGGCTATTAAAAATCTCTATGATCAACAAATGTCTGACTTGCTTTTGAATGTTGAACCAATGATTTCTTATGCTCATTTTCCTGTTGAGTGTCTTAAACAAATCGGAATTAAGAGATTTATATTAAATTTTATACCAAATCATGATACAAACCAATGGGATTTTTATGCAATAGATATCGTACTGGTATACTCGCAAAAGATATACATTAAGCGGTGTAAGAGTCATCAAAAATAGACAAATAGCTCTCATCACCCAAAGTAGGGTTGGTAGTCGCCCATTTGTTACAATGTGTATCCGTTTATCACAATGTTCGACCATTATCTATATAAAGGTCACCCGTTAATTGAAATACTTGTTCACTTTTGAAGACGAGGGTACATGAATGACAGTCAAAGAAGGGGACACGTTCTCTAGAATAATATGAGAAGTAACTATCATCTCACACTTACGAGAGAGAGAGAGAGAGAGAGAGGTGTTGTTAATGCTTTTTGGGTTATATGACCCATTCTTAAGAGGTTCATATAGATACCTCAACCCTATGGTTGAGGAAGACATTCATTTCACTTAGTAAACACAAATACACAGAGTTTCTCACTATTCTTACATGAGTTTGCCTTAACACCACGACAAACCCATAACCCTTAGACATGAATCCTACACGGTCATTACTAATCACTCATTGTACTTATAGCAAGTATAACTAGCGTCCACCACGGGGCTTAGTAAAATTGTCATGGCCACACACATCGTCATTCACCACTTATTTTCATCATCTTCTTCAAGAGGATGGAAAAATAAAATTCCAAGATTCCTATCAACACCATTAAGGAGGTTTCCTCGACAAGGGAGAATTCAATTCCTCCCGCCGAAAAATATGCCAAACAGGTTTTGACGGCAAACGTCACACCTGTCGACCCTAAAGTAAACATGGATAGAAAACTAGAGTCCAAAATGATCACTTTCTCCAACAAAGACCTCATTGACATTCTACCGCACAACAATGATCTCAGTGACATTAATGTACAATACGATGATTGGGATATGAAGTGAGTATTGATCGATCCTAAGAGCTTAATAGATATCTTATTTTTGAACATCTTTCAGGGGATTTGTCTTGACCCATATGACATTCGAGCAGTCCAAGATTCTTTAGTTGAAAGGTCACATAAAACTCGAAACGAAGTTAGATTCAGAGACGAGCACATAGAAATTCAAAGTAAAATATTTTGTACTAAACGTTTTGTCCCCATAGAACAACATTTGAGGTAAAAGATCATTCTAGAAAAATGGTATCATTACCCGTGAGTAAAAGAACATGAACATAGATCGAAAAATAAACAATTATAGTACCTTTGTGATAGATGATTAAGGATGAATGATTCTTGCTCATGAGAAACAAATTGGTGGTGTCTAGCCCATAGATGGCTTTGTGGATTTTACAAACATGGTTAGTTAGGCTGGTAAGCATGTAAATATATTTCTTAAGAAAGTCTTATAAGAAGATATTATTGACTTCAAGTTGATACATATGTCATTGACGTCCAAGTGCAATAGTTTGGGTGAGTTTAATGGCTTGAGGTGAAGGTACAAATATTTTCTTGAAATATATTCCTAAACATTGAGTATATCCTTTTGTAATGAGACAACTTCATATTACAATATTTCAATACTATTAATTTGGTATATAGTCTATGTGTCGAGTTTATAGATAAATTAAAAATAAAAAACTTAAAAACTAGAATGATTAATTCAAGTTTGTGATATTTGTTGTTGTGAGTTATGTGTATGTAGATGATTATTTATTGGCAAGTTGAAAGATTGGATGATTACAAGATCTGAGAAGGTGGTGGCTATGTTATTTCCATGTGAATTGCCCATTGTTTTATCCAACAAGCAAATATTAAAATCTTAAGCCAGCAGATTGAAATGGTCTCTCATCAATAAAATCATATATAAATCTTTTTATTCTTTATATATTTGGTTGACTTATCACTAAATGATTAGTAATATTCCGTACTAAGATCTTCTATTTGCAGCATTCATTTCCATTTAAAGAATTGAGAAAAAAATATATGATTTTATGATTAGTAAAATCTCTCTCTATACTCCTACATCTTAGGCATCTTTTGTTTGCCAAAAGATTTTATGATTTTCTTTTTATTTTCAAAAAGAATTATGACATCATAAAATTAATTAGATAGAATGAATAAATAAGTTAGGATTGAGTTGGCCCCGGAGGTCATATTCTAATTTAGAAAATTGGTCATATTTTATTAAAAATGTTATTAAAATAATAAAAAATAACATATAAAAAAATAGTTATATATTAATTAAAAATAAATTTAATTATAATTATTTTGACTTTAATATATCTCAATTTTTGTATGTATTGAATTTTTAACCTATATTTTTTTATTGAGTTTTTATTATATTATTTTTTGTTTATTATTATCTAATAGTGGTACCATAGTCGTTGGTTTGAGTGAACGATCGACTCACTGGTATCGAAAATCCTCTTCACATGGTGGTGGATAGGAGGCATGTCCAGTTGAAAAAGTGTTAATGGCGATACAAAATGTATGTGGATGAAAGAGCTTCCATTTGAGGGGGAGTATTATTGATATATTCAGACTTGAGGAGAGTGTTAAGAAAAACAAGTGTAGGTTGAAATTATTGAGAAATAAGTGTGGAGAAGTCTCATATTGATTAGAAAATTGGAGATTAAGCACTTTATAAGTGAGAGAACTCACACACTAATCACCTTAAGATTTAGAATGAGTATGTGGTGTGTATCTAACAAAAGATGTGTTGCTCATAAAGAAAGGCATCAATGCATGTAGATGCTCATTCGTGTTAACCCCCAAAAAATTGATGATCAAATATTGGTATCACAACTTGGTTCGAGTGAGGGATTGATTTTCTTGTATCGAAAGTCCTCCCACATGGTGTTGAGTAGGAGGCATGTCCCGTTGAAAAAATACCAACGACGGTACAAATGTGTGTGGATGAAAAGGATTACACTTGAGGGAGAACATTATGAATAAAATTACACTTTTGGGGGAGTACAAGTGTTGAAAAAAAATTTGAGATTGAGCACTTTATAAATGAGAGAACCCACGCACTTATCATCTTAAGGTTTTGGATGAGTATGTAGGGTGTCTCTCACAAAAAGTGTTTGCTCATAAAGAAAGGCCCCAATGTATGTAGATTCTCCCTCGTATTAATCATGTTTTGAGGGAAATGCATGTTTGTTTTTTTTATCGAAATTCATCCTCACTTTGTGGTTGGTATGAGGCATGTCTCGTTAAAAAAAAGTGTCAACAATGGTACAAGTGTATATGGATTAAAAAACTTTTACTTGAGGGAGAGCATTGTGATTTGTGGATAGCATCACATTTGAGGAGGAATGTTGAGAAAAACAAATGTGAGTTGCAATTGTTGAGAATCAAATGTAAGGTAGAAGTCTCACATTTATTAGAAAAAGTGAAGATTCAGAAATACAGTGGCGACTTCTTCTTACTCGACTCCCACATTCGAGTGGGGTTTTGGGTAAGTCCTTTAAATCTCGTCAAGATGACACGAATGTGGGGAGAGGGTGCCCTGGTCTAGGACTTTGACAAATATAACACTATAAAGAAGAATGGGCAGATAGAAACCCAAGGGAAACTTGTAGAGAATTGTGTGAGCAAAATGAGTAAAGATATACAAAATAAGAAATGGGAAGCCTTTATAGGAAATTTGAAGCTAAACACATTAAAAAAAAACATTTTAGGCTCCTTCAAGAGCTTTAAAAGAGTTTAGCACACTGTTACAAAATTCGCAAACAACAATGTCAGGTTTACAACAGATTCTTATACACTGTTGTAATATTGTATTTGCAGCTGATTTATAACGCCAGATTTAACGACGATTAAATTGAAAATTGTTGTAATCGAGCCATATTTTACAAGGGTTTACTTTAAACCGTTGTAATACATGATGTGACAAGCATCGATTCCCAACAACTATTTTTTTTTTCATTTCTTTAAATTTTAAAAATATATTTTATTTCATTTTTTAGTGTTACAGGGACTTTAACCTCAAAACACAACATTCATCTTTGTTTTTCTATTTTCTATTAATTCATATTTTAGTGTTAACCTTTAAACTTCATTTTTTTTAAGTGAAAGAGACAAGTATGTGTGTGTGTGTGTGTGTGTGTGTGTATATATATATATATATATATATATATATATATATATATATATATATATTTCATTATAATTATAGAAAAGAAGAGTACATTGATAATCATATATTAATATATTATCAAATGTCTGAGCCAATAGCAACAAAAGAATCTCCTCAATCAGGGACTTTATTCTCACTTCCCTCATCAAAATTATAAATAAATAAAAATTCTCATATTCTTCTTTTTCTTCTTCTTCTTCTTCTTGGTCTTCCTCACCTTTAAGGTCGTACCCCTAACAACCAAGGATCCAGATGGTGGGTCTTCCTCATCTTGCCACTAACGTTGTTCATTTGCGACCTCGTTTGTGATGTTTGTGTTAGTATTGTCATTTGTTGAACTCATTTTTACAAAGAATGTATAATTAAGAAATGTAAAATCGTTTATTTATAGATGAGGTTGAAGATGAAAAGTCTGATATTTTGGTGCTTGCAATGATGATAAATTGTAATGGTTGAGAACGGTATTTTTGAAAAACAGAGAAAATCATAAATCATTATTACACTTGGGATGAGCGTTTCTCACTTCTGAGAAGAGCAAAGGTTGTAATATTACAACAGTTTGTTATTATAACCGTTGTGATATATTATGTAAAATTGATTAAAAAAATTGTTGTCAGGAATCGAACCTTGTACCATATAAAAGGAGTATCGCTAAGGTTCTTATATTTAATGGTTGTGATATATTTATAATAAAAATATATGTATTATTACGGTTGTTTGTAATAACCGTTGTGAAATATTTACCCATATAAGCGAATTAAGTGACCCATTATCGTTGTTTCATTCACAACGAAACCCTAACACCCATTTTTTCTCTTGCACTTCATACATTAAGGTATTCTTCTACTTCCATTAATGTATTTACATATATCCCATTAAGATATTTCTCATTATCTCTTTTGTTGCTTGTTTTTTATTCTTCTTCTTCTTCTTCCATCTTAGGCAACAAACTTGGTCTAGTTTTAGAAACAATTAAAAGAAATATAAGAAGTATGAAGTTTTTGTGTAAGCTTTTTCCTCTTTATATTTATTTTTCATTGCTTCACAAACTAGATGAACATGGTGATAATGCAAGTGTAATGTACATGTTGTTTGTGTAGCTATGGAAAATAAGGTATTCTTTTACTTCAATCTTCTTGTTAGGTAGTTCTCATCATCTCGTTTGCTTCATGTTGTTTCAACTTAGGTTAAAGTCCCACTTCTTAGGGTTTTGTTTCAACTTTTGCTGGTTTTGTTTTGAATACTAACTAATTTTCTTGTTTGAAATAGCTGAAGCTGTATAGTAAAGATGATACATGGTGATGATGATGGTGGTAGCAAGCCTGTATGAGTTGATAAGGTACATATATATGAAGTCATTTTGATATTGTATATGAAATTTAGTTTATTATATACTATGTATATTGTTTGTTTCACTATCCTTTTATTGAAAATGCAATCATTTAAATTGACATAGAAACGTATAATCTTAAAATTAAGATGTATTTAAAAATCAACCTATAACAATCAATGTTTTCCGAATAACTTGCATCTCATTCTGTACATTTTATGTTCCTTAACACATATATATGGTTCAATGGTCTGTTTGCTTCAATTCATTGATATCTACACTTCTACAATACCTCATTGTCGTCACTAATCATGGTGATTGTTATGATCATGATTGTTATGATGATAAAATAGCAATGATTTTTGGCAAGGATGAGGTAAACTATTATAATAGATATCAATGGATTGAAGGAAATCAACCATTGAACCATATTTGTGTTAAAGAACATAAAATGTACACAATGAGGCGCATGCAATTCGGAAAACAGTGGTGAGTTTAAGTTGGTTTTCAAGAATAGTTTAATTTACAAATTATATATTTCTTTACCAATTTAATGGTTGTATTTGTTTAATTAGGTGTATGGTAAAACAAGCAATATATGTTTGTATATAATAAACTAAGGGTATGTTTCACAACGATTGAAACTGATAATCGTTGTGATATTCAATATATATTACAACGGTTGTTACACATAACTGTTGTAATAAAACGCGCACTTCCAGAATACAACAATGGTCTCAGATATGTCATTATAAGTAGTGTACTTACAACAACACTCTACATAACAACGCCTTGATCTGCGTCATTATATATAGTTTTCAACTGTCGTTAAATGAGTTTTATGTAGTAGTGGCATGTTCCTTACATGTACTAATATTGTTTAGCGTCTCGAGAATAAGTCATAATTGCTTACATTAATAAATCCGAGACATAAGATGATAAGTGGCATGTTCCTGACATTTGATGATTCACCTTTACTGACATTTGATGATTCACCTCAATTGACAGTTGGAGATTTACCCCAAAATCATATTTGAGAGACGTGTCTCAAGCTTGCTTGAGGGACTAGTCCAAACTTGAAGGGACGATCAAACTAAATCACTTTATCCTTTATAAGTCCTCATATTTGAGGGACTCTGTATGTACATGTATATTTGTAAAAGTCATTGAGGAGGCAATACAAATCTCACTAAAGACAAACGATACAACATATTTGGACTGCTACGTGCCGCTTGACCGAATCATATGTTTATTGTCTACAACATTCGTCCTCTTGTCAATCACTCGTCTTATGATGAGCTTGGATAAAACTACTTATTACACACACGAAATGTGAGAGTTAATGCGTCCTAAAACACTAACGATATGGAAACTCAACCAAAAAGAAAAAACCATATACTCCTAAAGATAAGGAGAAAATAATCTTTACACACATATAAGAGGGGGCAAGATACTCAACCCCATGAGTCCAATGATTCAGACCCAATAAACCCATATACATACTTCAACCATGAGGTTAAGAATTGATATTCTATTCCCTCATAAACCACATAAATATATTATAAATATATTGTTTCTCACAATCCTTCAACAATACTCTAAAACCCGATATTCCTATCACTTGAGTTATAATAATTAAAGGGCAAAACGGTAATTTAAGATACATCTTTATGGGGTTTGGAGTTAGAGCGTATTATACACGTGCAAAGTAATAAGAAGTTGGATTACATGAACATGAACATAGTGTAGAAGAATCAAACAGCTCCTAGGGTTTCGGATTATCTTAAATTTGCGCCGAATCAATCAAGTGAAATTCAAAACTCAAACCCAAACCATTTACTGAACTATATCCCAAACGATTATTGAAAGCGAGAAGAAGAAGAAAACAAAAAGTTGAAGTAGAAGAAGAAGAAATTTCGGATAAACCGAGAATGTCTTCAAACACAAAAACTAAAACCCTGTCTTCTTCTTCTTCTTCTTCTTCATCTTCAATCCCACCACTCCCTGGTGATGTTTACACTATCCTTAAAGAAGTTGACATTCTTCCGAACGCTAATCTCCATTTTCGATTTCAGCTTCCACACCAAGCACATGTCTCTCTTTTCTCTGTTTTAATCCAATTTTTAATTTTATTTTATCATTCATTCTTGAGTATTAACTGAATTATTTTGTGTGTGTTCAGGAATTTTTAGATAAGAGAGAGGTTCGGGAGTTTATGAGTGGTGCCCTAGCTGGTGCTATGACTAAAGCTATCCTTGCTCCTCTTGAAACCATCAGGTAATATATCATTTGTTTTGTATGCATCCTTTGTCGCTAAGCCATGCTCCATAAGCTGAATAGGTGGAAAAATAGGCGGAAACATTGAAAAATAAAAATGTGGGCTACTCAGTCAGTGCCTAGTATTATACAACACTAGAAAGAGTCTTTGAAGACGAGAAAAGCAATGGAAAGAAGGGTTTAGGACTCCTTACATATATTTTACAGCTAATTTACGGTTAAATAGGACCCCTTAAAAAAATTACGATTCAACAAGCTAACTTGAGCTTCTTACACATAATTGCTAATTAGGACTTTAAGTTTACATTTAAACATAATTGTTAATTAGTATATTTCAATATGCAGGACAAGAATGGTAGTTGGTATTGGGTCGAAAAATATCACAGGTAGTTTTGTTCAGGTTGTAGAGCAGCAGGGATGGCAAGGATTGTGGGCTGGAAACATGATCAATATGATTCGTATAGTTCCAACACAGGCCATTGAGTTTGGCACATTTGAGTGTACAAAACGGGCAATGGCATCACTGCAAGAGAAGTTGAAACAGAATGAGTGTCCCAAGTTGCAGATAGGTTGCCTCAATTTGAGCTTCAACTTATCTTGGATTTCACCAACTGCTGTGGCTGGGGCAGCTGCTGGAGTTGCTAGCACACTTGTATGCCATCCCCTGGAAGTTTTGAAGGTATCTATCTCTTATGTACCGTTGAGTTAATAATGACCAAGACACGAAGATGTTGAACTTTGCTTTCTTGTATTTAGTTCTTGTTTTCGATCCTAATTATCTTGTCTTTGGATTTGTTATTCCAGGATCGATTAACTATAAGTCCTGAAATATACCCTAATTTGGGCGCTGCAATTAGAAATACTTATAAAGATGGTGGTATTGGCGCTTTTTATGCTGGTTTATCACCTACTCTAGTTGGCATGCTTCCATACAGTACCTGTTATTATTTCATGTATGACACAATAAAGAAATCTTACTGCCTGACCAAAAATAAGAAGTCTTTAAATCGTATGGAGATGCTTATGATTGGAGCTCTATCAGGTGAGATATTCTTCATGTTTCTCTCTGTTTAGTTTTTGGTTTGCTCTGTCCCATACATGATCTATCAAAATCATATTGCAGCAACCGAATAATGGCATGAAATATTTATATTTATATACAGGTTACCATGTACTTTGCAATGTAATTTGCTCAAATTTTTTTTTATCATTTATGTCCTAAATAAGCTTCACATCTATGTCTATGCAATGTGACGCCTGGACGAACTTTTGTACTTGGTAATACAAATTGATCCGGGCTAACGGAATTGTTTTGCATGCTTAGGTTTTACTGCTAGTACAATTAGCTTTCCGTTGGAGGTAGCCAGAAAGCGTCTGATGGTAGGAGCTTTGCAAGGTAAGTGCCCACCAAACATGGCAGCGGCGTTGTCTGAAGTCATTAGAGAAGAAGGTCTGAAGGGTCTGTACAGAGGATGGGGTGCAAGCTGTTTAAAGGTAATGCCATCCTCTGGAATCACCTGGATGTTTTATGAAGCATGGAAAGACATACTGCTTGTCCAGAAGGGTATATCCTTATAGTCTTGAAAAGGATAACTGAGTTTTGTACCTCTACAAGTCATGCTAATCAACCCCCTTTTTTTAATCTTTTGAAATTAAGAAATAACTTCATACCTCCCATTTTTGTTCCTACTAACCTGTTATTTAGGCCTAGCTTGCCCTTGAGTTGGGCTTCTCATCAAAAGAGAAAGGATGAGTAGGGATGATTTTGTGTGCTTCTGTTTCTTTCCATCATAACTCCAACATGTAATTTAATTACATCGGCTGTCACCATTTAGTTTGAGTATTATTTATTAAAATAACATACATGATCTTTCATTTCTTTCTTTTTATTTTTTTATTTTTTTAAATTAGCGAATATAAATGTAAGTAGCCGAAGAGTACATGTAATAATAGAGGTTATGTTATCTGTAAACACGTCGGCATAGTATTTCAATACGTATTTATGATGAGCATTTAGCTATGTTGATTCTTAATGCAACTAAGAATATATTTTTAATTTGACTCCTACCTGTTACAAATACTTGTCACAGTAGGTTATTTCACAGAAATTTATAAAAAGTTTTATATAAACAATTCTAAATACAAAAATATTTAACAATTTTACCAAGTTAATTTCATTAGTTGGTTGATTTTTTCAGTCTTAAACTAAAATTGTACAATAATAAAATAATGTATTTAAAAAACATATTTAAATTTTGATGGGAGCGATTAGGCAAACAACAAATGGGAAAGTAGAATTGAATAACAATATAGAACAATGATGGAATTGGCTAGCGACGAATAAGATTACAAACATTGTGGGGGCAATATATGGTTCCCCTCTCTGCAATATACTAATGAGTAATGACATCAAAATAATCCACTGATAATGATTTGAGCATTGCACGACAACGATTTGGTCACAATAAATATTAACTTCTGAAATATTATGGGGAAAAAGTATCATTCAATTGATTATACTAAAATGTAACAATCTTTAGAGAACCACCAATTCCTTTACTGAAAACCTTGCTATCAAAATGGGACATTTCTTTTTGGATTGCTATATTCACAATATTATTCACAAGCTTTATTTCAATATAATAACATCATCACTCTAACTATTAAGAAAAAAATGCATGTACAAAAAATGAACAGGTTACATGATAGTGTCTTGTTCTCCACTAGTGTCGTTTCTTCTTCCCAAGAGCCAAGCTAGACCTGAACTAATTGATTCAGAGCATTCCGCCAACATGTAAAGACAAAACAAGCATAGTCCTGTATTAACAAAATGTTAGTCAAGCTCTACAATTATTATGAGCATTGGGCCCAGATAGGTGATCATGGAAACAATGAAAATAGTAGAGCTCTCTGCCCATTTATAGATGATAAAAGGGATATGTTTTTCCTTCTACCCATTGAAATCAAGTCATTACATAAAGGATCCACTTTACTTGTTTCATTGGTCTCCTTAATTAATGTGGGATGTTTACAGTATTAGACTGTTCCAAACCAAACAGGTAACAATGTGTACTGTATATTATGTTATTACAATATAGTTAGTAAACATACTTACCCATGGCAGAGATTTGACTTTCCAAAGGTAACTAATTAGTAAAATAAAAAATCAAAGGATTGATATACATCTGTTGATTTGTTCATAAGTGGTTGGTATTGCTCACATTAGAAGAATTAAATCTCAATACAAGACATCACAAATATTCATCAGAATAAAGCTTGTCAATACTAGAGATGCTATGAAAGTGATCCAGTATCTAACTGTTTCTGTTTTTGAAAGAGAAAGCAAATATATCTACTCAAGATAAAGTATTACAACTTCATTAATACTGTTGCAACACCTTTCCCCTATATATTATAAGAGGGAATTAATTTTACTAGGCGACTATTTTACTTTTAGACAATGCCAATATTACGTTCTTACTAAAACTAGAAAGCCAGAGCAGCATTGTCATCAGAACTTAAAAATGAAACACACGGGTTCTCACCCCTTCTACTGATCAGCAACTTGTCTTTCTGAATTATTATTTTCAAACATTTTTTAGTGAACTCAGGCTATCCCCAGGCCAGGATACAAGAACTAACCTAATCAGATTACCAACCATGTCAAATAATGTGGATATTGCTATTATGATTTCCATACACTACATATAGATATAGATTAAATCTTTCAGTTTTAAGGCTAGTAAACAAAACAGTTGACAAATTAAACCCACATTGTAGGTGCCTCTTGTTGCAAGTAAACAAACAAAAGATGCACAGTACTGCAGCCATTACAAATTTTGGTTCACAATCAACAGTTGGCTTGGCACCAGAGTTCACTATTGACAAAATACTTTTAAAAACAATCAGAATGAATGCTAAGAAAGTATTAGGAATCAAAAGAGGGACATAGCCACAGAGCTAGGGAAGTCCAAGATCAAAATCATATGATAAAAGATAGAAGAACAACAGTGCTTATTTATAGGTTGGAACAATAAAGAAGCACAAACAAAGAGGTCGAAAATTCAATCCTGCTGCTAACAGGTTTCCCCTCCCCACAAACAAATAACAACCAAAAATTTCCTCTAAAAAAAATAGGCTTTATTGAATCTGCAAACTTCAAACTAACTAACCAACATATTAATTAACAAATCTCCTAATTGAATAGTTGAAATCATCTACTAAGATTGGTGATAAAAAAATCTAAAGATACAAAGTAGAAAGGTACCAACCAGCATATGCAATAGTAATACCGAAAGCAAGTCTTCCGAGAGCAGATAATGCATAAAGACAAAGAATGACCTGCAAATTTTCATCAAAGAGTTTGAAGTTTAAAGTCAGAAATACGAAAGAAAAAAACTACAAATCCAAACTTGAGCTACAAATCTTACAAACAGTTTAGAAATAAATATAGATACCTTAAGAAAGAGTCTTTTGTCATGGCCGGTAGCGGCAACTCTCAATACAGATTCAGCGGCACCGACGGTGTTAGCCAAAGAAGCAACGATAGTATTAGCAGTGTCCTGAGAAATTTGCCACTCGAGAGGATCCACCGGAACTCTGAAATTGAAATAGAAATTGAAATAGAAATAAAACCCTAACAAACAGAATTAGGAGTAATAACGAAGGAATAGAAAGTTACTGAATGGTCATTTGACGGAAGAGAAGACCGAGAATGGCGAGGGAGCATAGTAGAACAATGAAGACATCGGAGAAAAGAGAGACGATAGCAGAATTCTTGAAAGCGCAGTGATAGTAAACTAGTGTGCCGCAAACCAACGCAATGATCGGTTTTCCAATTTCAGAAGTTCCAGTTCTGATTCTTTTGGTTTCCACAACAATCTCGCTGTTATTGTTGTTCATATTTCAACTCTCAATTTCTCTGAATTCTGGCTAGGGTTTAGAAAGCAATTTCTCTTTCTTTTTTGATGACAAGTTCTTCTTGTTCTTGTTTGGAAATTGAATGAAAATGATACTAGTCCAATCCAATTAAAAACAAAATTACTCCTCATTCATGTACATAGATCATGATTTTTTTGGGTGGAAAGTACAAAGCTGGTGCCGTTATTCATTAAACTAGTTGATTAATTAATTAATTAAACAAACAATTTAATTGGAATGCACTACTTTGATTAATTAATTGGAACAACTTTCACTTTTAAATATTGGTTAAGGTAATATAAAAAAAAAATGATTTAAATTTAATTTGACTTACATATTATAATTTAAAATTACTTTAATTTACATATTATTTATTATTTTTTCGTATTAGAAGTACAAGTTCATTGCAACAAAGTATTATCTCATCATTTTTATGGATTGTTTTGATTCTACATTAAATAATGGCACCGTTTATCAATATCGTTCAAGTCACATTTGTTGTAGTAGTCGTGCTAAAATGAAGAAAGCGAGCGAATTTTGATTCTGCTTCCCATAGCACCTTAGATCCTTCCAAATTTGGATTTGATTTCATTGGCCATAAGATTTCTTGCAAGAAAGAGCCTCCACCAAAAAGCAGTATGAAAATCAGGATGCAATAGAAGGATAGACCAATGTTAGGGTTCCAAGACCATGAGAAGTAGAATAGACCAATGTTAGGGTTCGAAGAGCATGAGAAGAAGGATAGACCAATGTTAGGGTTCCAAGACCATACGAAGGTGGATGGAACTCCTAACACAATACTTTCACTCATTGTAACCACTATCATAATCGATTGACCAATGTTAGGGTTCCAAGACCATGAGAAAGTATTCACAATACTTTCACTCATCGTAACCACTACAATAATCGATTACCACTACAATAATCGATTGACCAATGTTAGGGTTTCAAGACCATGAGAAGGTGGATGGAACTCCTAACACGATACTTTCACTCATCGTAACCACTACCATAGTCGATCATTCATTGTCAGGAATCCTCATTGATGATTGATGATGGAAGTTCATGCAACCAAATGTATCTCAAAATATTCAAGAAGTTAAAGTTACGCTTGCAAGATATGAAGACATGAGCCTCCTAGTATTCAACAAATTCTCTACTCAACCAGGTTGAGGAATGGACCTACCGATTTCCTTCCGAGAAGGGAAGAACAGAGAATTGTAAACCTAGTTTTCCTCGTGCTTCTAGTGAAAGAGTGAAAGAGTTGGACACCATAGCCTCTATGGTCCACTTGAAGACGAAATATCATAATGATTCTAGTATACCAACCCTTGTTGAAGCCGATCAACATGGAGCTCGTCTTATACATAAAGTAACACTTAAAATTTTCATGGCATTTGTCGTCACCCTTGAGGAAAGGAGGAAAGAGGTCGATGAAATAACAAACTTGGTCGATATCAAATAGGAATGGAATGTTGACACCTCTAAACAAGTTCATCTCAATGTCATTCCAACACACCCTACCATTTTACAAACTGTTGAAAAAATAACCACCTTTTAAATGGACTCAATAATGCAAGCAAGCATTATATCCTTAAAAATGGCCGTATCAACTCAACCAGTATGGTCCAGGCCTTACTATCCCTTTATTTTAGGGTACCCAGTGAAGTAACATAGCATTAGTATTAAATCAAGTTTAAGAACCAACTAGAATAATCCTTAACTTAAGGAAGTTTGTTTTACCGAGAATTACACAAGAAAACATCCTAGAAACTCACAGATATGACACAACAATATTACATTTGATTTAGCAGAAAGGTGTTGCTACCCTCCCATATACTCACATCCTTAGCATTCAAAGCAGAAAGAAGTAAATATTGCAGTTAGCAAGGGAAGAGAATGGGACATGGATCCCTCTCTAACCTACTATTTGATAAATCAAGTTTTTTCATCTTTTCTTCACACCAAAACAGTTGTTCTCTAGTCATCCTTGTCATTCTCAGAACCCTTGATAGGATTTTCGCGTCAATTAGACCAAGCAATAGCTGAATGTCCTCGTGCTTTTGTGGCCAACAACTTTTTCTCCAACCCTTCTTCCTTTTTCGCAGTTCCTTCAGTTTCACCACTTTCTGCATTAGAACAAGCCATTAGCATTTTACCATTAGAACATGCATATCAAAGAACTGTTTGAAGCAAACCTTGAAAACCAATCGTATAGCATTTTATGTAACACTAGAACTGATAGATAATATGGAGTCGAACATTCTAAAATACATTGCTAGTTTATGTTAATTACCAAGCTTAGAAGTTTACAAGATCAATAATGACCTCAACCTTGTTGACGAATTTATCATAAAACTCCTAAGTTGGATCACAAAGTAAAAGATCAGAATTTACCTTCTCAAGAGTAGACTGAATCTGATGTAGAGGAGTTGCAAGCTGGTTCTGATTTCCAAACAGGTTGATAACACCACTTGACTTCTTCTTGTCCCTTTTGAGGAAAAGGTGGAAAGTAAGGATAGAGTTTTCAATTATCCTGATCAGATCAGGAGCAAGAACTCTCATATCTGACTCATCTGTTAATTCGTGATCTGAACCTGAATCAATTCATCAACTTAGTCATACAAGCATAAACATCGGATTACATTACGTTTGCTGACGAACAAAATGACCAGTAAAATTCACCTCTTATATTAGGAACCTGAAGCAGTTTAGGTAAAGTGTTCCTTGTGCGAGCATAAATTTCAGGTCGAAGTCCTTGCTCAAAAGGTTCATTTTCAATAAACCTCTGCAATAGAACCTGGAACTGTTGAAACTCCTGTGCACTTCGGTTATAACAGGTAGGATTTTCATGTTGCCAAGATATCTTATAACTCATATGAGAGTATTGACAATGAAGTGCCTCCCAAGTCAAGCAAATTTGACCTATATATGCCGTTTCAATATCCAAGTAGGGACAATTTTCAGGCTGCTGAAGATGTTCAAACTCATCATCGGGTTCTTCAAACCTTTTCAAGGAAAGACACCGCAGGGGAGAGGCCAGCTTCTTTGCTGTAGTAGATCTTGGAGATGGAGTTGGAGTGTTCTGAGAACCTGACACAGTAAATATGCTTCATATTACAAGATTTGACAAATGTGGACAGGTATAAGATACATTGACACATAAAAAGATAAAAGATCCTTCCTTGGTTTTGTTTTTTCCAGAAAGAAATAAAAAATAAAAAAAAGGTAAATTTTGTCGGGCATCCATTACTGTTATTGTTTTAATCGCATGTCATACACTCGTAAAGGTATAAAACTACATTTTCCAATACTTCACCTAAAAAGAAGCAACAATGAAAAAACTACCTTTTCCGATTTCACTAAGATGCTGCGCGCTCATCCGATCAAAGAACAGCATTCTTTCACAGTACTTTTCAAAAACAGCATCAAAGCCTCGCCACCATTGCTGACCTTCTGCCTCCACATCCCTCCATTCATTAGAACCCGACTCTCCCTCTTCCTCTTCATCTTCCCCTTCCTCCAGACACGAATCTTCTTCCGGAATCAACACCATAAAACTGTTTCTTCTCAATTCCTTGAGCCTCCTCTTTACCTCATTGGTAATAAAATCATCGTCGTCCTCCTCAGCATCACCAGCAGAATCTACATTTTCTGATTTACACTGATCCAAATCACCAGCATTAGGCTTTGGTTCCTCCTGCTCCGGCACTGCCTTGTCTACTAAATCTTTCTCCACAACTCCTTTCTGAGATTTTCTAAACTTGCTTTTAATCTTCAAAAAATCCATGATCTACCACCACACCTTTCAAAAACAAACTATCCTAACCACAACCCTAATACATCATACGATTCCGATCAAAATAACCTACAAATTACATCAAAACAAAGAGAAAATGAGCTATAAATCATACTGCTACTCAACTAACCAAATAAAACTCATAAACAACAATGTAGCATCAACCAAACCAACATTGGATTTTGTTATACAAACAAGCAAAAACCAAAAAATTGAAACTGAAAAAAACAACCTTTTAACTTGTTCTAAGGCCTAAAACCTGTTTAAAAAAAGTAACTTCCATTACAATACACTAGTAATCAGTGTAGATCACGAGAATGAGATTTCAAAAAAAATGTGTCCAAACAAAAGATCTTGAAAAAAGTTTCTTTTTTCAAGTCTTAAATAAAAGGTTACTGAAAATAAAGTAATTTCTGATGAATGAACACTAGTAAAAAATGAAAGATAATGGATCTTTTTTTACTTTACCTTAGGAGTAAAAGTGTGAAATGTTGAAGATTTACAGAGATCAGAGAGTGACCGACATTAAAATCAGTTTGCATGCACAATCTTCTTGTATTGAAGTTGTGAAGAGGAGTTTGATTCTACAACAGTATGAAACAGCAAATCATGATATGAGGAAAAAATGGAGAAGAATCTGCAAAGAGAAAGAAAACCCTAGCTAAGGTGGAAGAGAGTGAAGTGAGTGAGAGTAGAAAATATAGTAAATTAAAGAGAGATTTGATTTCCCAATAAAAGAAAAGTACTGTAATAAAACTGAAAGAGAATATACATTAAAAAAAAAAACTAAATAGCATTAATGCAAATGGAACACGAGAAAGGCTATGAAGAGAGAGAGAGAGAGAGAGAGAGAGAGAGATGAAGAGAGAAAGAGTAGAAAGAAGACAGTGTCATCGTACGCGGAATATTGTCAGAAAGCAGCGCTAAAACTTGTTTTCGTTTCTGTTTCTTAAAAACATACACAAATCCTGTTTTCTTCAATAATAACTACTAATATTTTAAAATTTATAACTAATTAATGTAGATAATATTTAATTATTATATTTGTTCTCCTATAACTTTTATTAATTGGACTTAAAAGGAGAAGGAGAATGGCTCATAACTCAATTAATTATTAAATATGTCAATTTATATTTTTGTTAATGAGAATTTTTGTGAGAATTATCTATGCGGAATTTCCGAAGTCGGAATTTTTTTCTCACGGTGATGGGGTGAAGAGAAAAGTTCCTCGATAATATTTCGGAACAGAGATTGCGGAAGTATCTTTCGGTCTACGGATTCTCCGACCCCAATTATATATCATATTATTTAACTTTTATATATAATATATAACTATATCATTTTACATATTTTTCATAAAAATTATAATTAATATATTCTAAAATGAAGAGTTTTCGGTGAATATTTTATTTTTCATTGTATAATGTATTAGTTATCCAATTAACCAATCCTAAAAAAATGCATGCATTACATAATGTGTACATTGTCTTCTCTTCTTTCTTTCTCCTATGTTACATACAAGATGTGTTTATATTTTTTTTAAAAAAGAAAGATGAAAAATGTATGTTTTCTTAAAAAGGAAAATCCAACGAAATATTAGTGTCATAGTTTTGATCGAAAATAATTGAATTTTTTAAAGACTTAATTTCTGTAGATAGGGACGAGTATGGAAAAATATTAGGGGGTGGGCGGGGAAACATCCTCCGCACATCCTCTGCCTCATTGACATCCCTAATTTAAAATCATTCTAAAAGGTCGTTTTATGAATCAGACGGATATGATATAGTGGGTCATGGGTTGGCCGATTTGATATATCACACTTAGGGCATGGATCGTTCGACCCAAACTTAGATCCCTTAAATTGCCACATCAATACATGTTAGACATGTATTTATAGAGTAGTTGTTATTGTCATTTTTCATCGAAGAAATTGTTCCTTCTATTTTTGGAGAATAACGTGTATTATACGGATTTGACCTAAGATAATCTACTACAATCTCAAGAATTATTTTTTAGAGTATCCAATAAATTTAAGAGATTTTAGAAGGATTTGTACACAAACCTCTTTAACAAGAAAATGAAGTTTTTAGACTAAGTTCTAACCAAATCAAAAAAGAGATTTTCCATGGATTACTCTCGAAGCAATCTGGAGTTTTAAGTTGGTTATCCTTCTAACCAAATAGGGGTTTTAAATATACTATATTGACCACAAATTGAAATGAGATTTTAACTAGGATGAGCTCGAACATACTAAACTTTTATACCAAACTAAACTCGGGAACCAAGAGAGATTTTAGTCGGTTGATCTCGAACCGATAGAGCTTTTAACTTGACTGAGATCATGAACCTTTGTGGAGATTTTACTTAATGATATTCACGAACCAAAAGAGAGTTTTTATTCAAGGTGAAACTTATGAATCAATTGGAAACTTCCTAAGACAATCCACAAATCAAACAAGAGCTTTTAACTGGTTTAACTCGCAACCAAAATAATAACTTCCTACGATTTACTAAAGAGATGATACACTCTTTGTAAATTTACAATTTTGCCCTCGCCGATAACAAATACCCTCATTTAGACTCCAGAATACTCTCGAATCAATATGGTTAAGATATGTGTGATAAAAATGAAAGATTTAGAAAAATGAAAAGTGAGATTTAAACTCGTTTTTTGAATGTAAAAAAAGCAATTGAAAAGATCTATGTTTATAGACAAATGTGTGGTATAAATTTAGAAACAATTCATAAGTCAAATTAATGTTATAATCGATTAGGACAATCGATTACAGACCTTGAATAATCGATTGTTAAGATCACAAATGTAAGATTTTGATATATAGTCTTTATCAATCATTAAGAGATTGTCCCTATCAGTTTTAGTCTCAACCAAGCATGATATAATTGATTGGGTTAGCCGTCTAATCGATTATTCTGTTAGAAAAGTTCTTTCAATCAATAAAACACTCACTTAATTAATTGGCTAGGCCTCAAAACAATTTTTTGGTGATTTAAATAAAATATTAGAGGTTTCTCAAAGGTTTTTAGTGTGTGCGTGAATTTTGATCTAAGTCATCTCATTGTGGAGTTTTCGCGATAATCACAGGTCCAGTGATGCAAGGAATCGAAATTGCGTGACACTTGATTGGATCGAACGTGATGGATCTACACGCTCGATTTCAGATGCTTTCAATTTGACGACTTGAGAAGGTTTTGTTCATGCGAATCGAAGTGAGAACGAGATATCATGAAAAACATAGGAATTAGAAGTCGATTCCCACATACGACGTCACTATTTCGTACTGGAACCATAAGAAGTTGATAATGAAAGTTGAACCGGTAGTGCTAATCTCCGATACAGTGGTGTGGGGGTGGACATGCATGGTTAGCACTCCAACGCTCAAATTAGTTCAAGATTTAAGATGAGTATAATAAAGTGGAGATCAGTGTGTACATTGTTATCCGTGTGAAATGAATTGTATATTTTAGGTCAAGTGAAGTGGAATTGAGTTGAATTTAGTGGAAGTTATTTGGACATTTGAGCTCACATTGAGAGCTTTGATTTTAATGCACAATTGGAGTCTTGAAGATGTTGTCAAGTCCTTTTCTTAATTTCCCACGCTTTCAAGACGAGACCAATTAGCTAGTCTTCTTTTAATGCGGATTTATTAGTTTTGTCTTTTTGTTAGATAACTTTGTTTCTTTGAACATTTTTTATTCATCAAATTTGGTTATTTTGATCGACTTAATTTCCTTGTTAGATAAATAAACAAAAGAAAATACATGTTTATATTTATAATTTAGTAATCGTTAAAGAAGATTACACTCGTTATACAACCTCAAATATTTATTTTGAAAATCGGACATATCATTTTTCTTAGTGAACTTCTTGACAGGACATTTATTAATCAGATAAAACACTTGCCTCAATGCTAAACCATAGATGAAAAATAGCATAACATAGAAGAAATGGTGTTAGCTATTGACATAGATAGCAATATAACTGTGACTCATTTACATGCTAATAACCTAACCAAGTTGGTGGTATTGGCTGAAAACTACTCTTAGCACATGCCAACATATCATAATAATCTGCATGGTTGAAGTAATCACGAAAATCAGTAAAAAGTTTCTCAAACACCCTCCATTTGAATCTAACAGATTTAGTGTAAGGGTATGGAAGAGTATTGCAAAATTAATTAGATGGTCCAAAGATACAAAATATTGATGAGTAAAAATTTGAAGAAAACTTAGTAAAATCAAGAGAAAACATAAATTATAATATCAAACATATGCTAACTTATTGTGCGTGACAACACCAGAGATCGTAACTAAAACTTACATCCCCTTCGCCTGCAAGGTGTGGTAGTTTTCTTCCAAATTATCAACAACAGCAAGCCAAATCATAGATGCAAGTTTATGAGCTACATCTCTTGATTTGCCACAAGCTATGAACAAATCTGCTAAATGGAAAAGAATCGATCAAAGTTCTAATGAAACAATTGATGAAACGATAAAAGTAAAGAGGGTGTAGGGTATGAATGACACATACCAATGATGGTTCCATGAAGTATTCAACTATGAGTACAGAGTATAACATGCAAACTAAATTGACATATCTGTTTTTGGCATTTGTTTATCACTTTGTTTAAAGAGCCATCAGCAAGAAATCTGATGTCAAAAGTTACATTGAACATAAACTATATCAATATCAATATACAAGAATAAAAACGAAATCAATAGATACAGAACAAATTTACAACACACCCTCGCCTTCCCCTAAAGAGTATCACATAGATTACATTGAGGAGAGTCCCGTGTAGTAGGCTATAGTCCTCAAATCGTTTCTTCTTCTCCATATGTTCCGTAATACAGGCTCATGGAGTGTTACTGTTATATTGGTGTCAAGCAGTACAAGTTTTGAACTACTGATCAATGCTCGTCAGTAAAGTGATTGGGCTCTTGTAAACACAAATACACCACCTCTGCCAACAGCCCGGCCCAAAAGCATATTATCATCCAAATAGCTCAGATAATATAATCCTCCTACCGATTCCCTACAATTCAAAAGAGCATTAGTGTGTAATATGCCAATAAAGAAGTCCCTTTAACTATTACAACAAAGTGGCACATCATATATATACCTTCCTGGATCCCTCACGGGAATTTGAGCTTTGAAAGTACGGAGATATTGCAAGATCTGCAGGAGAAAAGTACAGTGTATGAGCTATGGCGTATACGTAGCTGGTTTGCACTGGTCCTCATTCACATAAAATTATATGACCAAAGTATTTTATTTGATGCAGAAAGCGGCGTCAATGTGATCTCAGTATTGAGTGCCAGTAAGATAGTACATTGAAATTATAAATGCGAAGAGGCAAAATTAAGGTCGATTTACCTGTAAACTTATAAAAGATCGCGGTAGTAATGCTGGAGATATTAGAGCCTGGAGCTGTTCACTGATATTTATATCTTGAAGTGTGATCTGCTAGGTATAAATAAATTGCACGTTTGTTATAACAGTATCAATTGAAGAAGGAAATGTGATTTATATTAATAACAACAGAACAGATTTATATTAAGTGTAGCAAGTGCATTAAGCTCCAACAAGTAAGAGGGGGTAATAGTAATGCATAAACCATATAAAATAAGGCTTTATAGTGAATATTAGTAATATTTATAGTGAATATGAAAAGCAAAACTGAACGTGTGTGGATGATCACTCCTCCAACCACTAAAGGAACCCTTTTAAAAACAAGAGAAGAAAACATAATATGCATCATGTACTAAAAGCAGCCATCATCTCAAGATGCGCGATAATTGTATAGAAAACGTGTTTGTGCAAAGTAAAAATGATTACCTCTTGAAATTGAAGGTAAATATTGCGTGCAGATACAAGAGTAAATTTGGCGGATACAAGCAACGTAGCACCTTCTTGTTCCTACGAGAGTTGGGGAGAAGGTGAGTGAGAAGGATAGAGGTGAAGGGTTATTCCGAGCATGTAAGGTTAGGCTAGGTGTTGTTAGCAAGAAACAATATGTGCAAGCAACTCGTATAAAGAAATGAAGTAAGTTTTGACATATTTGAACGTGAAATAAGGGGTGTTGACGGTGTTTTACCTCTAACAAATTTGGAATACTCCAGCGGACAACGTTTCGAATAACACCTCCGGTAGAGTTGTCACGGCATTCAAATTTCTGAAATATCTGTCCAACCTATCTCATTGCGGAAGCAAATAAAGTAGGAATAAAAAGGTGATAACAAACGAGAAAAAGCATTATGAGAAGCGTAGCAACCTAAGAAGTTGGGATAAAGAAGTGAAAAGTATAGTAGTATACTTGAAAGAAAGGAAGTGTAGCAGCAGCTTGGAATAGAATGAGAACATCAGGAGCAGAAGTGTATTGGAGGCGCCATGTTCCATCCAATTTGTTGAAATCAATTGGGTGACCGATGTTGGTTCCTTCTACATTTACCTAAATAAGAGTAAGTATCAAAGACATTGGTGGGTGGGTGTAGAAACAAAAAAAGAAAGAAAGTGGGAAATTGAAAATACTAACTAATGCTTGTTCAATAGAAGAACGTTGGTGAGGAGTTGTTAAGAGTCCTCTGTGTGTGTCTTGAAGAGAGGTTAAAAGGACATGCTTTTTGTTCTCTAACACTGAATCATATACCTTGAAATAATGAAGTAAACTGAATTAGTAAGATTGAGAATTGTTGAAAAATGAAAAATAGGTGTGGATTAGGAAGGAAACCTTGGAAGCAGATGTCATCATCATAGCCATAGAAATAGACAGATTCTTATTAACATTGAAATTGAAATTGTAGGGTTTGTGATGAATTCTCCTCCTAGTCCTAGTTGTAGTAACATTGCATAGTGGTGATGAATTCAAAGCCAACAATTCCATTCCTATTTATGCAAAAGAAAATTATCAACAATATAATACTATTTCACATGAATCAGAAGGGAAATTAACCTTTTTTTTTCCCTTTGTTCAACTTCTCGTCCAGCTTCTTCTTCTCTCCTGCGCCTATGGCTCCTTACCTAGTTTATTTTAACTTGTTTGCTTTTTCAGTGATAAAAAGAACGAACGAAATAGGTATACAACTTGTCAGGATGGCCGAGTGGTCTAAGGCGCCAGACTCAAGTTCTGGTTCTCGTGAGAGAGCGTGGGTTCAAATCCCACTTCTGACATTTTTCTATTTTTATTTTGTTATTTTGCATTTTCAGAATTTAATAATCGTTTTAAATTACCATTTCATACTATACATTACATACCGTTGCACCGTGATAATGAATTATTTTTATTGTTTATTTTTATATTCATATAATAATTACTTTTATGATATTATTAATGTTAAAATTTATTAATTATCTAAATTGATATTCAAATGGATATAAGAAATCTTGTGGAAAAATATGTCTTTAATGATATTACAATTGTACTGAGATTCAATCATATATTTTTACTTTTTTATTTTAGTTATGGATGTGCTTATGAAAAACGTCATAGTGTTGACATTACATTGTATATATTTTTCGGATGATATAGTCTTATATAAAGAGTCGAGAAAATAGTTAAATGAAATGTTTAAGCCTTATAGATGAATCTTAGAAGTGTATGGTTTCTGCCTGAGCAAAAGTAAGATATATTATGTAATGTAACTTTAGAAAAATCCAAAGGGATTCTAACTTAAACTTTAAAGTTGGATATCATATCATTTCACAAGTTATGCAGTCATATCCAAAGAGTTCTTCCCATCAACTTTTCTACTCTTAAATGACATGAAGAATATCTAGGTAATGAGTGGTGAGGTCATGTGGCAAACACGCAATCAAGCCTAACCCACCTTTTATATGTTGTGTCTCGTGGAAGAACGCGTCAGTCCATATGTTAATTGTTTCAAATGATATTCCCCTTGTTAGTAGCTTAAGTATTTGTTAGTCATGTGATTTGACCCCACTTCTAACAATAAAGGATGACTCACCCCAATTGTTACACTAATGAGTCAAAGTCTAGAGACATGTGGCCAATTTTATAAGCATTATAATCAGTCTTTCTATTGATTCCTTTATCAGGTGTGTGAGTCTATAAATACCTAACTAGGTAGTTGGGTAGGCCCATTCACTTTTTAAATATCACAACCAAATGAAATCTTGTGCTCCCTAATGTAAGTAGAGTATATAATATTATACTCACTGCAAGTACATTTGGCCCCCACCGTGGGACCATTAAAACTAGCTCGAACCGCACTTTCACTTGAAACTTATAGCGAGACTTGTTTCCAGCAGCAACAACAGCGACCGAGGTGCCATAGTGGAGATGCAAACTTCTATGGAAGAGTTATGTCACCATGACAAAACCATGTATGACAATGTTTTACACCATCAACAACAATAACAACAAGAGGCTGACTAACCAAAGAGTGTTGGGATCTTAGATCCTAACCCCTCTCCGACAAGATATGGGATGTGTCAGTCCCATAAAATTTAAAGCCTCATTTGTTAATAGTCATCGACACAGAGAATGACCCACAAGAGCATGTTACCACCATGAACACTCAAATGGAAATAATAGGCCTCAATTAAGCCTTAAAATACAAGCCCATCTTTGAGACCTTCTCAGGTTCTTCCAAACACAATAAGTGTCCTTGAGAGAATTGTTGATCAAGTGAATTCAAACACAAGAGAAAGGGGGTTTATTGTCTTATTTGGTCTTTTGAATTTTTCTTCGCAAAGGTAGAGACTGAGATGTTGAAAAGGAAGAAATAATAGGTCTTAATGAAGCCTTATAATACAAGCTCATCGGTGAGAGCTTCCCATGTTCTTCCAAAGACAATAAGAGACCTTGAGAGAATTGTTGATCAAGTGAATTCAAACACAAGAGATAGGGGGTTTATTGTCTTATTTGGTCTTTTAAATTTTTCTTCGCAAAGGTAGCTGTTTGTCGTGGGTAAATCCTAACCACCATATAACGTAATATATCTACAAATACCTTTGAGTCTTCATGCCATTGAATGGGGAACAATGACACTTATACTTTTTGACCAGTACATTAATCTATGTATTTTTCAGAATATCCATGAACTTTTTGACCACTAGAAGCAAAATATATTCATCATTATATAAAAAGGAAATCCTAAAGGGTACTGAGTTATTAGAGAAAATCACGTCTCAACGTGTACATAACAATTAACAAGATAATTAACTATATAGAAGTAAATCATGTTATAGAATAAATATCATTTTTTTGGTTTTCTACTTCTGTCACTTCTCCACCTTAAACTTAGTTAATTATTTTCTCTCAAAAGAAAAGTCAACTCGAGCTCTATAACAAAGAATTATAAAAAATCAAAATGCAAATAAAATGGTAGAATTTGGTTTCAATGGGATTCATCAATTTTATACAAGTAAATACCCAAAAGTCTCATAGAGGTTTGTTTAGGGGCTTATAACTGTCACATTATGGAGCGAGTTATGGAACATTAAAGCGTAACAAACGATATTGGGGGAATAAAGAAAATTTTTAGATGAAACCAAATGACTTCGGGATGAACAACTTTACTAAGTATTATAGTAATACCACACTACACCTCATTCAACCATAAAAGAGACTTTATTCACAATGGTATACAATACAAGTGTTATGTTTCTTATTGAAATTGATGCACCCACTTAGCCTCCCAATTCAATACGATGGAGAGTGAGGTGGGGCTAAAATTCCTAGCCAAACTAATCGATGAGACGAGATATGTCGCCTACATAAGGAAATTCTCCATCAAACAAATGGTGTCCAGAAGATGCAACTCAAAGGTGCTCCCAAGAAAAATGCAGGAGGGAGACCTATTACTTAGGATGGTTATCATACTAGCCCAGTAGGGGAAACTACAATCCAACTAGGAAAGGTCATACCATATATGTCAAAAACTACCTCATAGAGTCTAAAAGCTCGAGGAGTTGAATTGATGAGTCATCCTACATGAATATAACTTCAGAGTAGACATCGTGTCCAAGCTTGTCGCATCGAAGGTTATGGATTTTAACAGAACAGTTATCTAAGAGACTTTTTCCTCCACCGATTTCAATTAGGGCGAGGTATACTCATAAGTTATCCCTGAGTCAAGCTGGATGTCGCCCATATTGCGTTACCTATATACGGATGAACTTCCATTGGATGAATGAGAATCAATCAGAATCCAAAAACAGGTTTTCAAGTACACCATTCTCTTTAGTAATCTTTACAAAATGGGGAGGGCTTCTCTAATGATGAGGTGCCTAGGCGGGTATGAAACCACCCTGGTGCTCGCAACAATACACAAGGAAGTCTACGGCAGTTAAATTGGCGGAAAAGCCCTGACCCATTATTTATTTTGGGCAATATATTATTGGCCTACTCTAATTAAGGATATCATAACCTTTTTCAAGAAGTGTGATCAATTTCAGAGACAAATTGACATTCACCATGCTCTGACTAAACTATTTTAGTCGATGACTTTTCCTAGCCTTTCTACCAGTGAAGGTGAATATCATGGGCATGTTGTCCCTAGATCCAGGTCAGTTGATGTTCTTTATAGTAGGAGTCGATTATTTCACCAAATGGATACAAATATGAGTTGTTGTTAAAATCACATGTGAAAGGGTTATCTATCTCTATTGGCAGGAAATTGTGTGCATGTATGGACTTACCAGAGCTATCTTTTATGACAAAGGAACCCAGTTTGCCAGTGGTAAGGTCACTGATTTTTGCATATATTTAGGAGTTTATACGAAGTTGGTATTCATTATACATCTTCATGCCAATTGTAACACCCTGATTTCGTGATTTAATTGTGTAGCTTGTTGTTGTTGATTATTTGGTGTTTGTTGAATGTTGTTGTGTTGATGGTGAGATTATTCGAAACTATTTTAATAAATAGCAATATTAAGGATAATTATTTTAGATTATTCAAATTCTTATTTTTTTTAAAATTAAAATAAGGGAATTAGAGGTCTTGGGGGCTGTTGGACAATTGTAGAGACTAAGTTGAGGGTAAAGTTGGAAAAGAGTATTAGTGGTATGTGTTATACCAATTAGTGAGAAGAGAATTGTATCATTCGTAACATTTGGAGAAAAGAGGAGAAAATCTCTAAAGAACAAGGAGGAGATATTAGGGCTTAGAGGATCTCCGGAGAATTCAAAGAGAGACCGTAAGAAAGCGACATTTTAAGGTATGGAGAGTATCGCCTTTCAATGTTCATGATGTTATGTTGTTGTATTTTGATGTATACGTGATAATGGTGTGTTTTAATGGTGAAATCTATGATTTTATATGAAAAAAATTGGTTTTAGGTGTTGTATTCGTAGCAGATGATAGGTTGTTATTGCAAGGTTTTATTCAGAAAAGTGCATAACCCGCTTAGCACGGTCGAGCCTGCTTAGCGCGCTCTTAAGAATTTTCGACTCCGAGAGTCAGTGAAGTGTGCACTTAGCACGAGGGTGAGCGCGCTTAGTGCGACCTAGAAGTGAATAATGTTGTGTTTTAATTCTAAAAAATTATTTATTAGCGTGTACGTATGAAATAATGATGTGGTGATGTGTTGTACTTGTTGTTAGGTGTTATCTTGACATTTTAGGGATTATCTCATGATGTATATGATGAACATGAAGTTAAGATGTAGGTAGTGTTATATGATGAATTTTCGAGAATGCGGATGCAAGTGTTGATTTACCATGTTGATATGATGATGTTGTCGCGTCATGCATTCATGGCATATCTATGTTGTTTGAGACTTCGATCCCACAGTGTGGATCAGGGTGATGTTGTTTATGTTGTGCTCCCTCGTGGATGGTAGATGGTAGATGGCCTAGTGTCCATCATATGTTGAAATCGATACCACATGCTTTTAAGAAGATGCATTTCATTCTTGGTGGCATAACATGATGCATTTTATGTTGATTAGATGTTTTGATGAGTTGTGTATTATGTTGGGTGAGAATTTATGATGTGATGACATGTGATAAATGTTGTTTGTTTATCTTTACCTTATGTCATCTATATTGATTCGTGATTACTCACCATGTCTGTTTGAATGTTACTTCTACGTGGGTAACATGCAAATACTCAAGAAGGATAGATTTTGGTGTGGAGTTTAGATTGAAGTTTTTTGTCTTTTGTTTCCGTTTAGATGTAAGGAAAGGTGTCCTGCTCTGTGTCATGTAACATCGGGTTGAGAATGAATGTGAACCTTAGTGTTTTTTGTTTTGTTTTGCTTTGTTTTATGATATTAAATTCTAGTTGAACTTGATCATGATGAATTGACTAAATTTTGAAGTACGTTGCATTATTGAGATGTTATGAGGATTAAAATGAAAGTTTTTATGTTTTCCGCTGCATAGTTAATAAGTAAGTGAAGTTAATGATGTAACCCATGTTACGGAACATGACACAGATATTTGATGTTTATGAAAAATGTGACGCCCTTTTTTTTGGTTTTACTCTGATTTTAATTGAATTATCCGCATATTCGTGTCGTGGTAGAAAAGGTGTTATATTAGTGGACAAGAAAAGTCTATAATATTATGCTCTTTAATGTAAGTAGAGTCTATAATATTATACTCACTACAAGTACAGTTGGCGCCCAACAACAATTGTGATGCCATAACAGAGATGCAAAATTCTATAGAAGAATTATGTCACCATGACAAAACCATTCATGCCAATCTTTTTCACCATCAACAACAAATAACAACAAGAGGTTGACCATCCAGAGGGTGTGGGGATCTTAGATCCCTAAGCCCTCTCTGACAAGATCTGGGATGCGTCAGTCCCATAAAATTTCAAACCTCATTCGATAATAGTTATTGACACAAAAAATTACCCATAAGAGCATGCTACCACCATGAACACTCAAATAAAAATAATAGGTCTTAATTAAGCCTTACAATACAAGCTCATCGTTGAGACCTTCCTAGCTTCTTCATGAATGGTTACCACGATCTCTCTAGGAAGTGGTTCCATTAATTTTATATGAGTAAATACTGAAAAGTATCCACAACCAACTTACTTAATGTCTTCCAAAGACAATAAGATTCCTTGAGAGAATTGTTGATCAAGTGACTTCAAACACAAGAGAGGGGGGGTTGATTATCTTGTTTGATTTTTGAATTTTTCTTCAGAAAGGTAGATATTGAAATGATGAAAAGGAAGAAGTTTGATGGTAAAAGTAACACGAAGTATCCTCCTTAATTTATGAGGTGAGATGCCAAGCTAATGACATTAAACGAGCGTTGAATGAGAGATATGCCATTGAAACCAAATTCTACCATTTTATTTGCATTTTGATTTTTATAATTCTTTAATATATAGCTCGAGTTGACTTTTCTTTTGAGAGAAAATAATTAACTAAGTTTAAGGTGGAGAAGTGACACATGTAGAAAACCAAGAAAATGATATTTATTCTATAACATGATTTACTTTTATATAGTTAATTATGTTGTTAATTGTTATGTACACATTGAGACCTGATTTTCTCTTATAACTTAGTACCCTTTAGGATTTCCTTTTTATATATTGATGAATATATTTTGCTTCTAGTGGTCAAAAAGTTCATGGATATTCTGAAAAATACATAGATTAATTTACTGGTCAAAAAGTACAAGTGTCATTGTTCCACCTTCAATGGCATGAAGACTCAAAGGTATTAGTGGGTATATTACGTTATATGGTGGTTAGGGTTTACTCACGACAAACTTCTTCCATTTCAACATCTCAATCTTTACCTTTGCGAAGAAAAATTTAAAAGACCAAATAAGACAATAAACCCCCTATCTCTTGTGTTTGAATTCACTTGATCAACAATTCTCTCAAGGTCTCTTATTGTCTTTGGAAGAACATGGGAAGCTCTCACCGATGAGCTTGTATTATAAGGCTTCATTAAGACCTATTATTTCTTCCTTTTCAACATCTCAGTCTCTACCTTTGCGAAGAAAAATTCAAAAGACCAAATAAGACAATAAACCCCCTTTCTCTTGTGTTTGAATTCACTTGATCAACAATTCTCTCAAGGACACTTATTGTGTTTGGAAGAACCTGAGAAGGTCTCAAAGATGGGCTTGTATTTTAAGGCTTAATTGAGGCCTATTATTTCCATTTGAGTGTTCATGGTGGTAACATGCTCTTGTGGGTCATTCTCTGTGTCGATGACTATTAACAAATGAGGCTTTAAATTTTATGGGACTGACACATCCCATATCTTGTCGGAGAGGGGTTAGGATCTAAGATCCCAACACTCTTTGGTTAGTCAGCCTCTTGTTGTTATTGTTGTTGATGGTGTAAAACATTGTCATACATGGTTTTGTCATGGTGACATAACTCTTCCATAGAAGTTTGCATCTCCACTATGGCACCTCGGTCGCTGTTGTTGCTGCTGGAAACAAGTCTCGCTATAAGTTTCAAGTGAAAGTGCGGTTCGAGCTAGTTTTAATGGTCCCACGGTGGGGGCCAAATGTACTTGCAGTGAGTATAATATTATATACTCTACTTACATTAGGGAGCACAAGATTTCATTTGGTTGTGATATTTAAAAAGTGAATGGGCCTACCCAACTACCTAGTTAGGTATTTATAGACTCACACACCTGATAAAGGAATCAATAGAAAGACTGATTATAATGCTTATAAAATTGGCCACATGTCTCTAGACTTTGACTCATTAGTGTAACAATTGGGGTGAGTCATCCTTTATTGTTAGAAGTGGGGTCAAATCACATGACTAACAAATACTTAAGCTACTAACAAGGGGAATATCATTTGAAACAATTAACATATGGACTGACGCGTTCTTCCACGAGACACAACATATAAAAGGTGGGTTAGGCTTGATTGCGTGTTTGCCACATGACCTCACCACTCATTACCTAGATATTCTTCATGTCATTTAAGAGTAGAAAAGTTGATGGGAAGAACTCTTTGGATATGACTGCATAACTTGTGAAATGATATGATATCCAACTTTAAAGTTTAAGTTAGAATCCCTTTGGATTTTTCTAAAGTTACATTACATAATATATCTTACTTTTGCTCAGGCAGAAACCATACACTTCTAAGATTCATCTATAAGGCTTAAACATTTCATTTAACTATTTTCTCGACTCTTTATATAAGACTATATCATCCGAAAAATATATACAATGTAATGTCAACACTATGACGTTTTTCATAAGCACATCCATAACTAAAATAAAAAAGTAAAAATATATGATTGAATCTCAGTACAATTGTAATATCATTAAAGACATATTTTTCCACAAGATTTCTTATATCCATTTGAATATCAATTTAGATAATTAATAAATTTTAACATTAATAATATCATAAAAGTAATTATTATATGAATATAAAAATAAACAATAAAAATAATTCATTATCACGGTGCAACGGTATGTAATGTATAGTATGAAATGGTAATTTAAAACGATTATTAAATTCTGAAAATGCAAAATAACAAAATAAAAATAGAAAAATGTCAGAAGTGGGATTTGAACCCACGCTCTCTCACGAGAACCAGAACTTGAGTCTGGCGCCTTAGACCACTCGGCCATCCTGACAAGTTGTATACCTATTTCGTTCGTTCTTTTTATCACTGAAAAAGCAAACAAGTTAAAATAAACTAGGTAAGGAGCCATAGGCGCAGGAGAGAAGAAGAAGCTGGACGAGAAGTTGAACAAAGGGAAAAAAAAAGGTTAATTTCCCTTCTGATTCATGTGAAATAGTATTATATTGTTGATAATTTTCTTTTGCATAAATAGGAATGGAATTGTTGGCTTTGAATTCATCACCACTATGCAATGTTACTACAACTAGGACTAGGAGGAGAATTCATCACAAACCCTACAATTTCAATTTCAATGTTAATAAGAATCTGTCTATTTCTATGGCTATGATGATGACATCTGCTTCCAAGGTTTCCTTCCTAATCCACACCTATTTTTCATTTTTCAACAATTCTCAATCTTACTAATTCAGTTTACTTCATTATTTCAAGGTATATGATTCAGTGTTAGAGAACAAAAAGCATGTCCTTTTAACCTCTCTTCAAGACACACACAGAGGACTCTTAACAACTCCTCACCAACGTTCTTCTATTGAACAAGCATTAGTTAGTATTTTCAATTTCCCACTTTCTTTCTTTTTTTGTTTCTACACCCACCCACCAATGTCTTTGATACTTACTCTTATTTAGGTAAATGTAGAAGGAACCAACATCGGTCACCCAATTGATTTCAACAAATTGGATGGAACATGGCGCCTCCAATACACTTCTGCTCCTGATGTTCTCATTCTATTCCAAGCTGCTGCTACACTTCCTTTCTTTCAAGTATACTACTATACTTTTCACTTCTTTATCCCAACTTCTTAGGTTGCTACGCTTCTCATAATGCTTTTTCTCGTTTGTTATCACCTTTTTATTCCTACTTTATTTGCTTCCGCAATGAGATAGGTTGGACAGATATTTCAGAAATTTGAATGCCGTGACAACTCTACCGGAGGTGTTATTCGAAACGTTGTCCGCTGGAGTATTCCAAATTTGTTAGAGGTAAAACACCGTCAACACCCCTTATTTCACGTTCAAATATGTCAAAACTTACTTCATTTCTTTATACGAGTTGCTTGCACATATTGTTTCTTGCTAACAACACCTAGCCTAACCTTACATGCTCGGAATAACCCTTCACCTCTATCCTTCTCACTCACCTTCTCCCCAACTCTCGTAGGAACAAGAAGGTGCTACGTTGCTTGTATCCGCCAAATTTACTCTTGTATCTGCACGCAATATTTACCTTCAATTTCAAGAGGTAATCATTTTTACTTTGCACAAACACGTTTTCTATACAATTATCGCGCATCTTGAGATGATGGCTGCTTTTAGTACATGATGCATATTATGTTTTCTTCTCTTGTTTTTAAAAGGGTTCCTTTAGTGGTTGGAGGAGTGATCATCCACACACGTTCAGTTTTGCTTTTCATATTCACTATAAATATTACTAATATTCACTATAAAGCCTTATTTTATATGGTTTATGCATTACTATTACCCCCTCTTACTTGTTGGAGCTTAATGCACTTGCTACACTTAATATAAATCTGTTCTGTTGTTATTAATATAAATCACATTTCCTTCTTCAATTGATACTGTTATAACAAACGTGCAATTTATTTATGCCTAGCAGATCACACTTCAAGATATAAATATCAGTGAACAGCTCCAGGCTCTAATATCTCCAGCATTACTACCGCGATCTTTTATAAGTTTACAGGTAAATCGACCTTAATTTTGCCTCTTAGCATTTATAATTTTAATGTACTATCTTACTGGCACTCAATACTGAGATCACATTGACACCGCTTTCTGCATCAAATAAAATACTTTGGTCATATAATTTTATGTGAATGAGGACCAGTGCAAACCAGCTACGTACACTGTACTTTTCTCCTGCAGATCTTGCAATATCTCCGTACTTTCAAAGCTCAAATTCCCGTGAGGGATCCAGGAAGGTATATATAGGATGTGCCACTTTGTTGTAATAGTTAAAGGGACTTCTTTATTGGCATATTACACACTAATGCTCTTTTGAATTGTAGGGAATCGGTAGGAGGATTATATTATCTGAGCTATTTGGATGATAATATGCTTTTGGGCCGGGCTGTTGGCGGAGGTGGTGTATTTGTGTTTACAAGAGCCCAATCACTTTACTGACCAGCATTGATCAGTAGTTCAAAACTTGTACTGCTTGACACCAATATAACAGTAACACTCCATGAGCCTGTGTTACGGAACATATGGAGAAGAAGAAACGATTTGAGGACTATAGCCTACTACATGGGACTCTCCTCAATGTAATCTATGTGATACTCTTTAGGGGGAGGCGAGGGTGTGTTGTAAATTTGTTCTGTATCTATTGATTTCGTTTTTATTCTTGTATATTGATATTCATATAGTTTATGTTCAATGTAACTTTTGACATCAGATTTCTTGCTGATGGCTCTTTAAACAAAGTGATAAACAAATGCCAAAAACATATATGTCAATTTAGTTTGCATGTTATACTCTGAACTCTAAAGTAAAAAGCTACAATTTTAATGATTATCACCAACCCTGGCATTAAGATTGCATCTACAAAATAGTTCATGACACTTGAAATTTTATCCTTGGGAGTTAATTTGCGTAATATATAAATAAAGTTGTTGAGATCTATTGAGATCTATTGAAAATGAATTGGAACTTGATGGTGTCAGTGACATGTAGTATAATGATATAATATCAAAGGGTGATTCTGATTCTGAATCTGGATTAAGGTCATGGGGCTGGCAGCCAGAAATATGGGAACTCAAATTAAGATAATTGGTGGTTGTGTGGTAAAATAGCAACACCATAGTTAGCAACAGAAACAGAATCCCCAAATAATAATAATAATAATATATAAATAGATAATATTCAATTGCTTATCAACCAATCAATGCCCAGCATCATTTTCACCAACCTCCAATTAATTTTTCTTCATATATAAATATATGAATAGAAAACATTGAAACTACTCCTAGGTAAAATGACTCTGGAGAAGAAAAATTCAACAGAGGTAATTGACATAGAGAAACTTCCAGATCATGTGGTGATAGAGATATTCATAAGAACAAGAGTGAATGATTGGACACAAATATCATGTGTGAAGAAGCAGTGGGCTTCTCTTTTCCAAACTGAATGTTTCTGGCAAGCTGCTCTTTCTCACATCTATCCATTCACCAATCCTTCTCAAACATGGCCTGGATCTATTCCTCCAGCCTTAGCCAAGAGGTATTTTTGTCTTAACCCTCCGTTTCTCTCTGTGAAAGAGACTCTGGTAATCTAAAATTTGTTCGGTAAATATATAAATTGATATTGTAAGTTGATGGTTTTAGGAGATTCATGGCCTTGCATATTAGTCAAGAGATATTAGGCTGTGATAATGATGATAAACAAGTAGATGAGATAGTTGGACACAGTTATCTGTTTTTGAAAGAGCAGCTTCAACTTTCTAATATGACTCCTCACAGTGGAATACTTCATGAAACCATCATTGGTTTGTGTCATTCATACCCCGCACTCTTTACTTTCATTGCTACGTTGAATGTTATTAGAACTTTCATCATTTCTTTTCGATTTAGCAGATCAGTTCATAGCTTGTGGCAAATCAAGAGATGTAGCTCATGAACATGCATCTATGATTTGGCTAGCAGTTCTTGATAATTTGGAAGAAAACCACCACACCTTTTGCTTACTTAAACGCCTTGCACGAGAAGGGGATGTAAGTTTTAGTTACAATCTCTGTCTTTGTCATGCACAATAAGTTAGCTTATAGTTTGATAAACTATTTCCACTAATGTTTGCAATAATTGTCAGCAGGTTTTTCTTCCATACCCTTACACTAAATCAGTCAAAGTCCAATGGAGGGTGTTTGAGAAGCTTTTTACTGATTTTCGTGATTGCTTCAACCACGCAGATTACTATGATATGTTGGCATGTGCTAAAAGTAGGTTTCAGCCAATACCATCCACTTGGTTAGGTTATTAGCATACAGGACATTCTCAAAGCACCATATTAAATGTCATTGGAGTGCAAAGAGTGTACTGTGATTAGTTATATTTATGCAATAAACAAAATCCACGTATGAACACCATACAACTACAATAACTATGTTGTCTCGCATGATTAAAGTTGGTTTCTCCATAATTATGATTAGCAAATGGATATTCATTGTAGTCCCCCAAAACTAATTCTTCAATAAATTTTTTTTTACAAAAGTCAACTCTCCTATGCTCCCCTTTCTTTTACTCTACATTCGAGTTTAGATTTTCTCTAAAAATAGACTTACACATCTCATTTTTTATATTTCAGATTTCTACATTAAATTGAAATCTTTCACCTCTCATTCGGCTCCACTTCTTCTATGTTTTTCTTTTCTGCTTTTATTTTTTGAGTGACTGTTTTGCGCCAATGTACGACGGGTATTCACCGGATATTACTACTCATAATAATACTCTAGATTACCTATTATGGAATAGTAACCGTACAATAAAGAACTTAGTCTTATTTTTTAGGCGTCATGATTGATAGTCTACCTTGCATAATTTTGACTAGTTTTACAAAACGTCTTAAAGATAACATACTTAGGTTGATAATTTCTTTCAATGTCATTTTTTACAAAACCAAAAAATAACAATATTAAGTTTTCAAACTACCATGGCTACTAAATAAATGATTGGTACTCATGTTAACGTCTCTGACACATCGTTCAAGTTTTAGGAAAGTCATTTCAAACGCTAGCAACAAAAAATGTAATTTTTCTTAACCTTAAAAATGATTGCCAACATTTTAACTAATGACATTTCTAGCATTCCTTCTGGATCAAACAAGCAAATTAACAATAATAAATATGAGGATTCAAATAGATAGTTACTTATGATGAATCTGAATTAATAATAAATATGAGGATTTAAATAGATAGTTACTTATGATGAATCTGAATTAGCTAAGGCAAAAGATTTACATTTGAGGAAAGAAATCACCCTATACAAAGAGAGTGATTATCTTTGCAAATATCACATTGTGAATGGACTCACAAATGATTTGTATGAATATTACTAGAGTCGGGATAAAAGAAAAATTGTGAAGCTTTGAAAAAAAAAATGATGTAACACCATAAAACCTCATGACTATTTAAAAAAAAATCATGTAATACGGACATGGTTCAACCCCAACCAATTCATTCTCAAAATAACTTCAAGTTGATTCAAAGGCAAACATATTAAGTCAATTAAGTCAACCCCAAAGTCCTTACCATAAATTGTCAAAGGAAAATTAAGACAAACCAACGTAGTAGTCACCGAACCATTAGCTAGAGTATCAACGACAATACTATCATACTCATAGAAGACACCTTAAGATTCAACTGTCTCACATAGTGAAGAGATATGAACGAATGTGTCACACCCGCATAAATAATAACAATCAATGAGACACCATTAATGGAACACGTACCTCAAATCAAGTTATCGGACCCCAGAAGTCTCTATTTTATTCAAAGAAAATACATTTTCACCTGATTGGACTTGCTTCGGTTTCTGGTGAGTACGGATATGAACTCGTTCTCCACCATTGAAATAAGTCACACATCACTCTTACATTTAACATCACGATGTCCCAATTTTCCACATTTGAAACACTTCACGACAGTACATTCCGAAAACAATGTCCCAATCCTTAACACGTGAAACACTTAAGGATCTTGGTTAAGGATAAATGGAAGGGAGGGGGGGGGAGAAAATATTTAATATTTTATGTGTTTGGTTCAAATTTTTAAAGGGAGAGGGGAGGTTTAAATTTAAATTATTAAGATATTAAAAGTTCTATTTTGAACAATTGTTATCTTTCTTTTATATTTCTTATATTTTTATATCGTCATCTTATTATTGTAATGCCCGGACAACTTATGAAAAGGTCAACGTCTAAAGACCAGGGTCTGAAGGAGTCAGCCTCTAAAGATCAGACTTTGAAGAAGTATGCCTTTGAAGATCAAACATTGAAGAAGTTTGCTTCTGAAGACACTTTTTAAAAAAAAATTCCTCTGATGATCAGAACCTGAGTCTGTCAAAACGCAAGGACCAAGGTGACACTGATAGGTAACTGCTCATCTCTGAATATACTTTGTCACATAAAGAAATAAGCTTTATTTTATTCATAGAGTCGACTGAGATACAAATGCTAATTTCTTTTGTAGCAAAGGATTTTCAAAGTAGCCTTCACCTAACCTGACAGTTTGGTGAAACATCCCAACATCTCTTTTGAAGCTTCTCAAATGACTCTATTATGTTGCATCTTCAACGTCTCTTTTTCTTCTCTATTTAAGGAGATAAAATACTTAAAGAATATACACTAATATAGATCAATTGACAACGAAAGAGAAGTTACTTTGTCAAAGTAAAATACAAGTTAAACTTATGAAATATTATCCTTGCATATCTTAGAAATTCTTAAGTTTTAAAGAGTTTATTTGTGATGTATTTTTTATACACCTCTAATTGTATACCAAGTATATTTTCCCAACAATCATTTATCTATCTGCTAGGTAGATTGTTAGAAGTATCTTACTTGTATGCTTGAGTAAAAGAAGTATCTTACTAAGTGTTTGAGCATTGAAAGTCTCTTATTTGTGTGCTTGAACAATGAAGTCTCTTACTTTAGTGTTTGAGCAAATGAAGTATCTTGCTTATGTGCTTAAGCAAAGAAGTCTCTTACTTGTGTGTTCGAGCAAAGGAAGTCTCTTGCTTGTGTGTTTGAGTAAATTGTAATCTTGTGTGATTATAGTGAAAATCTATTGTAACTAATAGGGGATTGGATTATTCTCGAGTTGTGAGAGGAGCTAAGATAACTATGTGATATTCTTTGACTAAATCAGATTCTACAACCTTGTGTTCAGAATCAAACTCAAGAGTTTAAAAAGAAAAAAAGTCAGCACAATTTCATCTTCTCCTTTCTTTAAAAAGAAGAAAGAAAGTCAACACAATTCAACTTTCCTACCTCTCCATATCAACCCTTATATCTCGTTTCCTCCGACCATACTTGACATAAACATTAATTATGCCACACATGAGTCATCTCAGTCCCCAAATGCATCTTATGATAATGTTTCACCTTTCTCTAACTCACTAGCTCAACCCTATCAATTGTCACCCTTCTTAAGTGAAACCTCTTATAGGTCAGTCTCCTCATATGAAATTGGGTCTCATCAATCAATTCAACTCAGGGATATCAATCCTACTCAATAAACCATTTTGTTGAGTCCAATTACATTAACTCTGTTGAGTTAAGTATTATCCTCTTTGCCTAGCCAAACGTTGTCTCTGTTATATATAAAACTTGTCAATATCCATTTCATGCAAACTAGACTCAAAATTGGATTCTCTCAACCAAAACCTAGACTTCTTTTTGTCAGTTCTGAGCTGAGAACTCATGTGCATGTGTGTGATGTGTCTCTATGTGCGCAAGTGTGTATTGGGGGAATGAGGGTTCACAAAATCTGCAATAGCAAGTCAACCGGGAGCATCTATAAAAGCGACACAGTTGCATGGTTACAAATATTTTTAACTAACAATTCATAAATCAAAAGTTATTTGGAACCCAAAATGAAAAGCATAATTGCTCCTATCAATTCTTTCAATTCTTATACTGGCAAATCTCAAGACTCAAAGAACACTTTAGTGATTCTTCACCAAAAGAAGTCTTCACATCGACACTTTGAGTTGAACCTGTTTCCGGTGGTAGTAATTACTATGCCTCAAGGATATCAATTATTAATATGAATGCTTCCAAGAAATATGATTGAACCCTTATGAATATCTTCGGCTTTATTTTCATTTATGGATCCCATTATGATCTATACATTGTTGATGGTACAATAAAAGGCTATGCATACTGATATCTTTGCCAGAAACATTGATATCTTTACCAGAATTCTGGTTTTAGAAGAATAGTTATGCAAGCAAGCTTATATTAAACAACAAAATACCTTGGGTGCAATGCTTTAATAAATAAATAAACACAAGTAAACATTTGAAATAAACTCACAATATCAACTCCTGTTCATACATCACTCAGAGCTTCAACTTTTAACTAAACTCTTTGTGCAATCCTCATCATTCGGATGTACAAAAATGTTTATACTGTTTGGCTACATTTCACATAAAACACAAACTGAAAAACAAATTTTACTCAAACTCCTAACTTAATACTTTTTAGCTGCTTTTGATGACACAGTCTCTACCCTTCTTAAGGTCCAAAATCACTCCACACAATTGCATAAAGTGTAATAACACACGAATAGCCTAACAAAAACAGTGCATTGAAACGTTCTCAGTGCATTTGGAAAGCAGGAATGACAGGAGTTACCCAAAACAGGAATAAGCAGTAAGGCAGAGCCACATGAACAGAGTGGAAGAATACATATAGGAGAAAAGAGGATATCGGAAAGAGGCACGGGCAGAGCAAGTCAGCTGCAGAGTAGTAGAGTATATATATGCAGACAGACAGTAGTGTTTGCCACAGTTAGATTCAATTCAATCACTTATCTGAAAACCTCGACAGTTAATTATGAGCAAGTAGTTTTTAGTAACAGCTCTCATTTCTTCAAGTAAAAGAGTTCTTTCACTCAATTACACAATAAATAATGTGAAAATAAGTTATTTCCAAGTATAACAGCTATTGCTCATACAAGAATGTGAAGGGGTAGCAAATAGAATAAGCCCATTTAAATATCAACTCTTCTACATTTTATTTTCTGGGAAAGTTTGACATGGAAGATGTTCCAAATTCAAATACTCAATTCTGTAAGGTTCAATCTATCCATGACCCCACAATTTCCATCAATGAATCCAGAATCCACGCGCACACAGGCACTTGATGTTGTAAACAAATTTATTTGCATAAATACATAGTGCAAGATGTGTCTTCTATTATTCTCTAGGGAGACAAAAAACGAGGTGTGACTGAATGACACAACTATAGCTACACATACAACTACATCAAAAAGCCAAGCCAGCGCCAAGAAAGGAAATAAATGTGATATGAATGAATCGAACAACCAAATAAATAACACTCGGGACATAGCTACTACGGGATACTAGATTGCCTCTTACTATATGAATAACACAATACTTGAGCAAAGTTGCAATCTTAAATTATCTCTTCAATTATCGGGCTTCATCCTCAAGGTTGCGGAAACCGTTAGTCAGGTCCTCGTGTAGCTGAGTAAATTTGGCAACCAATGCAGATTCCCCTTCAGCAGGGTCCTCAAATTTCTGAGACCTGCAATAACAAACCAACATAATAAGACCAACTTTGCATGTCAAAATAAGTCATCCAAGTAGCCCAACAATTACTCACACTAAACGATAAAAGAGATCTCCCAAACGATGCTTGATGAGAGTATAAGTTATCTTCTGACCATCAGTACCAGCTCCCCTCTCAACTGCCTGCACATGTAGCAAGTCTCATGTTAAAGATCTGTAATTTGAATGCAATTTAGCCATCTTACTGAAATCTCTTTTCAAGCAGAAGTAATAACAAATAGAAGGGATACATACAACCACTGCTTACATCCAGACATGACTAATGTAGCAAGTCTCTTGGATAGATTTTTCCTTTATTCTAATGTAAGTAACATTGTTCAATAAATAAATGTAAGAAACATTGTTTGATTTCTTAGACCACCATACCTGATTGGCCAAATTGTAGAAATGAATAATGTTACGCATCATCCAGACAGACTTGTAGAAGGGACAGAACTTGTCATATCTATTACACACAAAACGTAATAATATAAGAGAGATAACAAATAAAAACACTAACATGAGAAATAATGTATCAAAGAAGTTAACAATTTACAAGGGCACTTACGGCGTAAAAGCATTTTGAGCAAGGTAATCCTCTCGCAAAAGTTTTGCAGTTTCTAAGGTGATCTTATCTCCTTCAGCTAAAGCATCCTTTCCTACAAGCTGGAACAAAGAAGGTGGGTGAATGGTCGGTCTAGTATATATATACTACTTACAGAGTAAGTACATGGACATCCTGAACTTTTTTCAAACAACAAAATAATACCTTAATTAGGATAACATGTTAAAGCTCAACTTATTAGATTACCCATTGCATGGACAAGTTATGCAAACAACGTTTAGACCCAACGTTACTTAATAGTCTGTCCTAAAGTTATTTATGATACTACCTCTATTTCCAAAAGAAGCTGAATAATTTTCAACCCATACTAGGAAATGGCATGGGAAGATTTCTTTAACCAACAACCAAGATGATTAACGTGCAAAGGAACACACCTGGACAATTTCATTAAGATCGTCTTCTCTTTGCAGAACTTCACGAGCCCTTGTCCTAATGTTTATAAAATCTGGATCAAATTGCTCATAAAAGGATTCGAGTGCCTGAAGATACCATAGAAAGTATTAGGAAATCATGATATCTGGGATCCCTGGCACAAACTATATCCATTACAAAAGAAGGCAGCTGAACTGCTGAAGAGAAAACATGAGTTGTACAAATACCAACTCTAGGACATACCGTGGAGTACTTTGAGTAAGATATAAGCCAGTTCACAGAAGGAAAGTGCTTCCTCTGTGCAAGCTTTTTGTCCAAACCCCAGAAAACCTGCGAAGTAGCAAAAGATCAACTTACATGACGAATTCTAAAGAATCAGTAAGAGAAGAAACAACTAGAGGGATCATAGTGATTGACACAAAGGGTTTTAGGTATTTGATAAACATATTACCTGAACAATGCTGAGGGTTGCAGATGTCACGGGATCTGAGAAATCTCCTCCAGGTGGAGAAACAGCACCAACAATTGTTACACTACCTGTTCTTTCAGGACCTCCAAGACATTTTACTTTCCCAGCACGTTCATAGAAAGATGCTAAACGTGCAGCAAGGTAAGCAGGATATCCACTATCAGCAGGCATTTCGGCCTGTGGAAAACAACAATATCATCAATGCCCATGTTCCCCCATGTGACTCATTAGTCATTATGTATAAATCTATATATTTAACATCAGTGGAGAAATAAACTCCAATATCAGAAACTAAATCTCCAAAATGAAGAAACAAATTATTTCTAAAAGAAACCGGTGAACAACTGCCACTGGATAATTGAAATTCTCACCAATCGTCCTGAAATTTCACGCAATGCTTCTGCCCATCTAGATGTTGAATCTGCCATCATACTGACATTGTAACCCATATCTCTGAAATACTCAGCTAAAGTGATTCCTGAGAGTTGAAAACAAAATAGTTAGAATATAATATAGAGTTCGAAAAAAGTATTATAACTCACATGCAGCACACATGTCAAACTATCTCATTATATGGACTGTTAATATATAAAGTTTCAGCTCAGGTAAGAGCTAGTGGAATATAAAGTGGCATATCAATATGCATATATTAGGCCCTCATTAATTTTCACACTAAGCGCAAATTAAACGCAGTTAACTGTCCAGAAATAACAGGTGTTGAGAAACACTACTTATTGCAATTATATGCACAGTTTGACATTCCAAATATTGATACTCGTGAACAAAAAGAAGATTTAGAATTTAGGAAGTAAGAAAGCACCTGTATAAATTGAAGCTTCACGAGCAGCCACTGGCATGTTTGAAGTGTTAGCCACAAGTGTTGTACGCTTCATGACAGATTCTTCACGGCCATCAGGTAATGTCATTGTAAGTTGTGGAAAGTCCATCAGAACCTGAACATCATTAAAATGATTTGACCAGACGAATACCAGCAAACACAAATATTTCATAGAAATAACTTAAAAGGAAGCATACCTCAGCCATTTCATTTCCACGTTCTCCACAACCAACGTAAATAACAGCATCAGAATTTGAATACTGTCAAAGAGGCAAAAAAAGGTAGAATTAAGAGGTCGGCTGAATTATTGAAAAGTTTTATAATTACATCACCATTGTGCCTTAACATGGTGTGTTAGGATCACCTTAGAAAGAGCTTGACTAATGACTGTTTTTCCACAACCGAAAGCTCCGGGTATGGCACAAGTCCCACCAAGTACTGAGGGGAAAAGAGCATCAAGAACACGCTACACAAAACAGAAGTCATTAGGCACAAAAATATCTGATTTTTATCATACACAAGAAACAGAATAAAAATCGAGCTTACCTGACCAGTAAGAAGAGGAGTATCAGCTGCAAGTTTTGATGCAACAGGCCTTGGTGTACGTACAGGCCAACTCTGAAATGGGTGCAGTATTTTATGTTATAATGAAGGATAAGGAAGATCAATAATTCAATAAAGCAACAAAAAAAAAAAGAGATGGCCACAAACCTGAAGCATGGTGAACTTCTTTTTGACACCTTGAAACTCAAGCTCCAACACAGTATCCTGCAAATAATGGAAAAACATTACCATATATTGCAGAAGATATAGAGAAGCTCGAGAATGCAGGAAAAAAATGTATAAATACATTTAAGCTTGGCAAAGCTGACATAATAAATATATACATATGAAGCACGAACAAAGAGAGGCTGCAAACATATTCAAAACATAAAAGTGAAATAATAGACATGATAAAGATCTTCTAATAGGTATAGAGCTAAATAAACAATAGAAAATAAATTTAAATGACAAACCTTCAAGGAATATTGGCCAGCCGGTGCTACATAAGTAACCTTTCCCATGGCATCAGGAGGAAGTCCAACACGGTGTTCCATTAAACTGTTCTCGAAAACAGTCTGCATAAATAATCCACACATAGAATCAGGGAAAAAATCTACAAATAAAAACTCATAAGCTAAGCTAATTGGATAGAAAACATACAGCATATAAGTCTCCACCAGTTAATAAGTCTCCTTCACCTATCACCAGTAATAAAATAGAATATCAGAATATATGGACCATATAATATTTGTTTTCTGCATAAAACTTCACCAGAAAATGGAACAATATGTACCAATTTTCTTAGGCTGAAATTCCCAAAGTGTATCTTTGTCAAGTGCGGGAACAGAGACACCACGGGGAATATAGACATCAGCAGATATTCTTGCAATAGTTTTCAAAGGCCTCTGCCACAGTTAGAAAATATTCAAATTAGCCGCCAATTGAAATCAGATATAAAATACGACCAAATGCCTAAAGAAAAAAAAAAGACAAACCTGAATTCCATCAAAAATATTTCCCAATATTCCAGGTCCCAACTCCACAGACAAAGGCTGTCAAAAGACATACCAGTTATCAATCAAATCAAAACACACAACAGCAAACACGATCAAAATAAGAGAAAAATGAATATAGAATTCAACCTTGTGTGTACGTAACACCGGATCATTAACCATCAATCCAGCAGTTTCCTCGTAAACTGAAATTGCATACAACCAACAGATTCGTTTCATTAGAAACCAACTACAGTAGCAGAAAATCATGAATTATCAATTAATGCATATGTATCATCATAGTGTAAAAGTTATGCAGAACCTTGAATAGTGGCAGAATCCCCTTCCAAACGAATAATTTCACCAATGAGATTATCATGACCGACACGCACCAATTCATACATAGCAGCCCCATTCATGCCATCTGCAACCACCACAGGTCCAGATACCTGTTTTCATTCAGCAAAATTCAAACACATCAATATGACGATTTACCATATCCAAATTCTCAATCAAATCAGTATCAACAAATCACAACAACAGCATACAAAATCGATCAAAAAATTAGCAAATAGATTGCGCAGTGATATCAGAACTCGAACAATTGTAAGTCGTAAACCAAAACACAAATCAATCGATGTAAATTGCAAGTCGTAAACCAAAACACAAATTAAACGATGTAATTGATGAATCGAATCGATAGAAGAATAAGTAAAATTCAGAATACATAAAACAGTGTGTAACAATCGATCGATCAACAATACAATAAGAACAAATCTAAAGATGAAACTGTATCGCAGTGAATAAATAAAGGAAATGAAAACGATAGATTGACCTTGCGAACGTAACCGTATTCACTCTCCTTCTCGGAGTCTTCGAAAGTGGTCATGCGACCTCCTCCATGAACGGCAGGCATTTTCGGATCGGAGATGAAATTCAAGATCTGAGAAGGATCAAAACCCAGGGGTTCCGATCAACACGAGATCCACTGATGGATGAGGATAGAGGAAGATAGAGAGTGAGATAGAGAGAGAAGCTCTGTGAGAATTGAGAGTGTGGATTTGCAACTTCTTCTTTCTTATGCTGTTGTTATGATTGAATATGATACGTGAGAGTGAGTTTGTATTGTGGTGGTGGTGATTTTTTTTTTTTTATTTCAACAAAAAAATGATCCGGTGCGGACACGTGTATCATGTATTGGCAAAATAGAGGAGTGGATTGGAGGACGCTCTTTCCTCTTTCATTTTCATTTTCTAACCGTGTGTGACTTTATTTACTCATTTTTTATTTTCTAGAAGAAAATAAAAATCAAATTAAATAATATCAGCCAAGCACTTTTTTTTATTCAAGTATCAGCCAAGCACTACTCTTAAATCATAGTGTTGCTTTTTATTATTGAAAGAAAATATTTAATTTATATATATATTGTCAATGTATTAAAATAATATTAAAATTTAAACGTGATTTGGCAAAAATATATTATATTTTTCTTCGGCTTATATAAAAACAGCTTTAAAGATCACTAAATTATTATCATTTTAAATACTACAAAATATTTTACATTGAATATATCAAAATTTATTTATTAAATAAATCCATACCCTGAATTTGATTTGTTTTTTCAGAATATATATATATCATTTTATTTTATATATGGATGTTTTCGAATGTATATTGAGTTGCGATGATAAATTAACATTCGCGACAAAAATCAATAAAACTGATTTAAACAAAGAAGTTTTGGTATTATTCTAGATGTGCATATCCGGTGAAGCTTTTCGGATATGCACATCCGTAAAAAATCAATATTTTATATAAAAAAATGGTGCGTCCGGATGTGTACATCCGAAAACTAGAGACATAAAATGAAATTTACAAGGTACCCATAAAAACCCAGTATTAAAAAATGCTTTTAAAAAAAGTGACATTAGAGACTGAAATTTGACAAGCGTTGTCACAAGAAAAATAGCTAACACTAAAAAAATTCTTGGTTATGGAAAGTATAAGTAAGAGAGTGGAGAGTGAGAGGTGAGAGGGTGAACAGGTGAATGTGTAAACCTTGCTCATTGCCTATATAAATATGATCACGACCTTCAAATGGAGTCAATTGTTGGAGGTTATTAGCATCATTAGTGGCATGAAATGAAGACTACATGCAGAGGTTAGAAGTAGGACATGCGTGTTGATCGTAAGAGTTACCAAAAGTTGCAGATGGTTGATAGTGCTGACTGGACCTGTACTAGCATCTAAGTTCATAAGCTAGAAGTAGAATTTCTACTTCATCCAAGTCCATGAGGTCAAATTTTCTTTCAATGATCGACACAACAGGTGCGAATTCTGAAGGTAAACCTTCAAGAATCACATCTATGTGATGTGATGCAGGAATTGGATCTCCAATAGACGCTAGAGATTCAACAATAGTACGGACCTTGAGCAGACACTCTTGGACAGAATAATTATCAAGTGTTAAAGCACAAAGCTCTAACGAAGTTGCTTGGCTTTCACACATGTCTATTTCTGAAAATAGTTTAACAAGCGATTAAAAGCAGATGCACATGAATGCAACCAAGAATATGCGAGAGGATTTCATTCGAGAGCGCTGATTGAAGCCAAGAGAGAAAGATTTGATCTTTTCGCAGCTAACGAGAATCTTAAGGATTCACATTACCAGAGTTGCGAGCTACATCATTAACAAACTGAGGTGGAATTCGAGTGTAAACCACGAAGTCGATGAGATTGTGCGTGTTAATGTATGGTTTGATTTGTTGTCGCCATAGGTGAAAATCGTTTTCATCAAGCTTCTGCATTATTTTGAGTGAGAATTGAAGACAATTGGATTCTTCAGTAGAATTCAAGATCTCCGACGCCGAAGTGGTAGAGATGAGAACATAAGACGATAAGGATAGGGATGATTACGGTATCACAGTTTTCAATTCTTCCAATCCATTAGGATTCAGTAAGTTGAAGAACTTAACTTATTTAAATTTGTCAGATGCTAGATTTGCTGGAAAAATTTCAATATAGATTTTCAACTCAAAAGGTTAGTAACTCTAACTCATGATATCTCTATTAGTTACTACTCATCGGGATAAGAGTCGAAACTTGAGAACCCAAATCTACAAAGCCTTGTAAAAAAATTCCAATTTTAGGTAGTTATATATCTAGATGGTGTGAATTTAACAGTCACATGGCATGAATGGAGCAATGCTTTATTGTCGCATCATGACCTGCAAGAGTTAGCATCTCTAACTCTGATCTATCAGAACCACTTGAACAATTTCCCTAGTTTTTTGAGAAACAAAATCACATTAGCTTTCTGCATATTATCAGGATAACATGACAGTTTCAAGTAAAGGTCAAAAGATGGAGTTGGTTAAAGGTGATGATGCACTTCAAAGCACTTTATGTTCTCAACTTTTCAAACAAAGGTCTCTCAGGTATAGGAAACTTGAAAATTTTAGAGTCCTTATACCTCTCAAATCCATTGTCTATAGGAAACATGAAACAACTAGTCCTTAGACTTCTCAAATAACTCTTTGGTTGATGAAATTCCTTCGTAACTTGCATGTCTGTCAACCCTTTCTTATTTGAACCACTCCGCCAACAGGCACTCAACTTCAATCATTTCAAGCTTCTTCCTTTGAAGGTAACTATGGTCTATATGGAGGACGTCCATTGAATTAAAACTCAGATGATAAGGAGCAAGGATTGCATTCACATGCAACATGTAGATGGATATCTTATTCAATTGATTGAAATTTTTAAGTATGCAACTTTGATTTGTTTTGGGCTTTGAATTTCCATTGGCTTCCTCATGTTTAGGAAGCAAGGGAGGGTAACTTATTGGCAACTCTTGGACAAAACTATCTTGTTCAATTGATTGAAATGTTTTAAGTATGCAACTTGGATTTGCTTTGGGCTTTGAATTTCCATTGGCTTCCTCGTGTTTAGGAAGCAAGGGAGGGTAAGTTATTGGCATCTCTTGGACAAAACTCTTATCGATTTTCCCTTGGATGCATCTTGAGAATGCAACCTATAGAGGACAAAAACTCACAGTTTAAAGGTGGTAGTGGCATTAGTTGCTAGTATATTAGCAAAGCAGTGTTTTCTATTTCTAACTCTGTTGTTCTTTATCTATACTTCTCTATATGATATATGTATTGGAAATTTGAAGAGGCATTCAATGATACATGGACTTGTGGTGATATGACAGTGTTCTAAGAATGAGAATTTCAAGATGTGAAAAAAAGGAAAGTGTGCTTTGTATTGATTAGGTTTGTAGAATAACCAGATTTCATTAATTGACAGTGGCGCTGCTCTATTACAAAAACTTAGGTCACATTGACTGAACCTCATATTGGTTCTCTGTTATTTTTATAAGGCGTTTACGTACTGCATAATCTCATTGTATTAGTATCAAATAATGGCAAGTTTAATAAAATATAAAAAATATTAAAACAAATGGGAAAATTCTCAGAAACATTCCATAATGCCGTAAGCCAGACTCCATGGTATTATTATCAAATAATAGCATTAGCCATTAAACCAGTAACATCAAGTTCTAAATTACAAGTTAAAAAGCCAAGGTTCAGATCGCTATATGTAGTTAGAACAATCAACATCGAAAAAGATTTCAAATAACATACATACATACATAATATAATATGAAAACATACATTTCAACTCTACTAAGTTTTCAACTAAAACTCCTTGTTCAAATGTTTGCCCTGTTTAAAACAAGAAGCAATAAGTTTTCAAGTAAAATTCCTGGCCATGATTAATCAGTTTCCATCATCAGAGCAATGGATATATTTCCTCACCCCATGGCAATAATAACATGACTTCCCTACTCATAAAAAAAAATCACTATTTCATAATTGCACAAACTCTATCATAGGAAATATAGCTTAGTCCAAAACAAAATATAGATATGTAGTGGGAAAAAAAAACTATTGTGCAAGCATATGGTGTCAATATTAAACAGACAAATACAAATGACAGGGATTTGTCTTCTTCATACTTGGACAACTCTTTGAATCATCCAGGACCAACTTTAGGAATATCATAGTGCTCGCTCATGTTTGCGAGATATTGATTGAAATCCTGAATCCTATCGCGGTGAGATTTGTTAGAAATCTTGGCCAATCTATGAACATCAAGTTGCTCCCTCTGTTCTATATACCGCCTCTCTGCTGGTGTAAGATGATCATCATAATGAGCAGGCTTCTCTTCCCCGTTTAATTCACCCCCATCATTTACTTCTTCGTCATTAGGATCTTTAGCTTGTTCAATACTTCCACCTACATCAAATACACATATCACAAAGTATAAGTATATATACTGCACATTTTATGATGAATACAACGTAAAAAAATACGGAAATGCGAACCAAAACGAACTGCGACTGCATAAGCAGTTCAAAAATCAATTGCACAACAGTTCCCAGTTTGCTATAATATTCTATCCAGGACCATGCTTATATCCAAATGGTTAGTCTCGATTTCATGAAAATAGGCAGCACATCAAATATAACCATTTTGATATTAATCATGCTGAAAAATCCAAAACCCTAAAGCAGTTTTAAGTCTTCTTGTTAGGTTATATAGTTATGAACATGTGATAGATACTAACCTGCTGAAATTTCATCTTCAGTTGGTTGCAAAAACTGTTGTTGATTTCTTTTATTCTTCTTTTTCTTCTTCTTGATTCCACCGGCAACATCCAATGCTTTTCCCTTCAGCTTCAGTTTACCACCAACAACATTCTCATACGCCGACATCTGCGAAAACGATTATACCAATCAAAATTGATTTCAAAGACATTAATGTTTAGGGCACTTATAACAAAAACCCTAAAAATGTCAATAATCATCGGAGAACATCGATCTGATAATAAGGGTTTAGAGAAGAAAACATCAAACAGAAGAGAAATCATGGGAACGTTGTCTGGGAAAACAATTGAATCTATTGATTAATGAAATCAGATTCACGAAACAAAACAAAAAAAATTTGAGAAAAATAATAAATAATTTGAAGTGAAAAAGTTGATTTGAATTTGAAATTAAGAAATGAAAGAGTATGAGAAAATCGAAACCTTGAAACACAGAGCGGCAATCACACGATGTTCAGGACTCTATTCTTCAGTTTAAAATCTTTCTTTGAAAATCTTCGATTAAGATTATTGTGATTGTTTTATGCTACTTACATCCCCGACACAGTTTTATTACAAAATATTCCCAAAATACCCTTATATAACTCCATTAATAAAAACTCCATTTTAGAAACAAATTTTTTTAATTTAATTTTTTTTTTGTTTTGTTTTGGCCTCCCATCTTATTTTAAAGTTTACAAATTTTTTTTGGATGGTTATAATTTTGTCGACAGTTATGAGCGGCTGTGATTGCACCGATAATTTGTGTGGTTGAAAATTGATTCACACATCTAAAAAATGCATCTTCCTCAATTTTTTATCAAGACAGAAGTTTACTTCAACGAAGTTTATCCAACTGTAGAGTTCAAGTTTTTCAATGGCACCATCTCTTTTGTTGGCATGACGTCGAAGTTGAATGAATTGTTGTCTGATGGCGACAATGGAAATGTGAGAAAGATCGAGTTTCGTGAAGATTGAATCGATACAAACGAGATGGTGAAATACAACCTTATTGAGTTGAAGACCGACGAAGATACGAAGATGTGGAGATCACACAAACTCCACCTGCCCTAAAAAACCCTAGGAATGACAAAAGAATTATGTAGAGTGATGTTAGTGATCACTATTGGGGAGCAGTACTGTTAGAAGAACTTGAAGGAAAAAGGTACTATTATGGTCAATGTCAGTGGCCAATTCAAAGAAGCTGGAAAAAACTATCACACCACCTACAAGGAAGCTCTCACTTTAAAGATGAGAATCCAAAAGTTTGACTTCCACCTAAAAGGCTACCAGTTTAAAGTCCAGATGGATAATTCATCTTTCCCTAAAACTCTTGAATTTAAAAATAAGATGTCTCATGATCCTCAAACTCTTAGGCTCAAAGATTAGTTTTCTAGATATGATTTTTCTGTAAGACATATCAAAGGAATATATTCAAAATATAATCTCTGATCTACTATCCAGACATATGATACATATCCAGATCATCACATCCAAGCACATTTTTCCTCTGATTCTTATGGTCAAACCACTACCAGGCCATGCACCCACAAACAAGAATCTTCCTCCAGGAATAACAATATCCTTTTCTCCGTCTCAGCTCAAACAGTATGCCAAGAACAACCTCTTCTATTTAAATTAGCATTTTATTTAATTAGACATTTGATTAAATTTAATTTAAAATCTGAGATTTAGAATAAACTAAAAAAAATTTACTATTGAAATAAGTTGAACTCACTCTTTTCTTATATAATATTTGCTTTTATATTCTCTTTTCTAATTTATAGAGTTTTAACCTTTCTTCTTTTATGCAGTTATATTATTTTTTGTATTGTAATTATTTTAATTCATTTAATTATTTAAGTCTTTATAATTATATAACTCACATATTTGATTAATAAATTTAAAATATATAATTTTATAATTGTTTTATTTTTTATGATTATATCATAAATATGAATTGTTCATATTATCATACAATTTAATGTAATTTAAATCATACAAAACTTATGTATTTAAGAAGATCATACAACTCTAGAACTCACAATATAGATGTATTTAAATACTATTTATAGAACATGTGTATAAGTATCTAACGAGATAATTATAATGAAATTATGTGATCTTTATTAATCGTTTATTAACAATCTAGTTTGTTTAAACTGCATTAACCTTTTTCCTTTTTATTGGATCATTATGTTCCTTCTTCCTTAAATTCAGTAATATTTTAACCTATGAAAATGTTTTAAAATAAGTATCGATATGTTTTCAATTTTGATAATATTATTATTATTATTTTAAATAAATTACTTAATCTAATATATATATATATATATATATATATATATATATATATATATATATATATATATATATATATATATATATATATATATATATATATATATATATATATATATATATATATATATATATATATATATATATATATATATCATTTTTAAGTTATACTATTTAATATACATTTATAATGATCATTTATGAACAAGAAACTAAAATAGCATTTTTTTCTCATGATATTCTATTGCAAATAATATGTTAATACTTATTGTCCAGTTTATGTAAAAAAATTAGAACAATACTTATTTGAAAATATAGAAAAGCATCAATAAATTAAGAAGTTCTGCTAAAAATATATTATTAGGGGTCTCTTTGATTTATTTTCTAAAAGCTGTTTTTTTCTTTAAAAAAATTTAAAAACAAAAGGATTTATTCATGTTTAAATTTTTTAAAAAAGAAAAACAATTTTTAGAAAATAAATCAAAGAGACCCATGATTTTTAATTTTGTTTATTTCATCGAATATATTATTAGAAGAACCAATCAAATAGATAAACATTCAAAAATTATAATAAATTAATAGTACATGATTAACTATTTTTGTTAGAAAATTGATCTATAAATCATTCCACTGGTTTGAATTAACATGTATAAACCTAAAAAAAACATTCAACACTATTAATATACAACACACATAAATCCTATAAATTTTTGATGAAAAAAGATAGCATTTTTCCATGATTTTATGGTATACATGGTATAAGATTGACGACCACACAAAAATGGAACAATTCTCAAATTAACTATGCAACAGTTATTTTTGACTATTGACTTTTGATCTAGTTTGTTACAAGAATGCTCTCAAATCAGAATCAAGACTAAGACTAGGAGTATGCTCTTTAGTAAAAGGAAATGAAATAGCCTTGATCTAGATACTTCTCAATTAAAAGGAAGGACCACTTATTAGATGAAAATTAGAGTCAACTAGTCTTTATGATAATGACACATGACTATATTTAACCTTCATTGTTGTCTATAACACATTTGTAATAAGATTGTTGTTAACATAGTTAGTTGTCTATAGAAATCTTATTATAAAGACAAATGATGTAAGAATATGTATATTTAATCTTTAGTTAAAAAATCCAAAGTTTTCTTTGTCCTAAACAAAATCTGAGTTGATTAATAAAAGTAAAATACATTTGAGATTTCATTATTCTAGTTATAATAATTTAATATACTTTATATTTTATTTCTTAATCATATATTAAATAAAATGCATGATTTTTAACCAATAAGACAGGTTTGAATAAAAGTGGTTAAAATAAAAAATATTTTTTTTTTAAATTTCTAAGATTTGAGACTTTAAAATAAGACAATTTTAAGTTTTACATTTCCTAAATGTTGTCTTACATTTCTTAAATGCTTTTGGTCTAATACATATGTATTTCTCTTCGGTGAATAAGACTCACTGGATGTTACATTTCAGTTAAAGAACCTCTCTTGATGTCTTGTATGTATATTTTATTTTGTATATTTGGGTAATGCTCGTGAGGTTTTATGGATCTCTATCTTTCAAAGCGGCTATTATATATCTGAGAGTCATATTGTATTTTATCATGTCATTCACAAATTGACTTTCATCACATTTTAAACAACCAATTATATCACGGTCATATAAATTCTTAGTTAGTTTATGATTGTAAAACTCACACCTCCTAACCATAACTTTCCAACCGTTATCATTTGACACAAATCTCATCATAAATTGACATTTAAATTTCATACTATAACTGTCTTCCGGGGAATTCTTCCTTTAATAGTTTCTTACTCTCTTATAACTCATAATCAAGTTATAAATAACCCCCAACGTTTGCCTATTGGTCCCTATTTTGGGCATGGATCGTGGGACGAGCATACCTGGTCGGATGGGATGTGCGTCAGACATAGGGATATCCGAGCAGGTGTTGCCTTCACCTGAATCTGAGTGACTTCTGTGGCGTCGGGCAAAAGTCTAGAAGGAGTAGAGAGAATCCGACCACGGTTAACCGTGGTCGACAAGTCCTCATCGGCTGAGGGGCATAAAGCCAATGAGTCCTACATTTTGGTTATTGGATTGTCCTATGTGCAGGAGTGGATTAGGTCATGCATAGTCATTGGGACAGTTCGGAACAAAATTAAATTTGGATGGTGGCAAGCCGTAAAGCTTGAATGAAGGATGATGATGCGTATCCATGGGGACGGGTACTAGTCCCCATTATCCACCCTGTTTAACAAATATGATACTCGTATTTACCCCATATTCGTGCGAGTATTCGTGCGATGGGTATATGTAGATTTTAAGATACCTGCAAATATTTATAGGTGTATCCATAGATATTTATTTTTCTAATTTTCATAGTAAAAAAATTATCTTTAAATACATTTACCTTATTAAATTCAAATGAATCTTATATTAAAAAAATACTATAACTAATAATTCTCTACGAGAAAAACTATTAAATTCAAATGAATCTTATATTAAAAAAATACTATAACTAATAATTCTCTACAAGAAAAACTATTTCTAATTTTAACACAATAATAATAGTGTAGAATAACACCTAACATAAATCACTAAAAAAAAATCACTAACAATAATCACACAAGAACATAATCACAATACCACAATTTAAATAATATTATATCACTAATACAATAATTTAAAGTATCAAATAACCAAGTTAATATCTTAAAACACAATAGCAAAAGAAGATTAAATGAATGAAATTTTTATCAAGTATAAACGACCAAGCACGTGTCTAAACGACCAAGCACGTGGATACGTCAGGCAATGGACCGTCCACCCGAGGAACGTCTCCTCGACTTTCTAACTACGTGTCGGGCAAAGAGCGTGTTGCCCGTCCCATGGTCTCCGTCCACATATCATCAACCCACATCGCGGGCACCTAGATTATGTCGGGCAGAACCATAACAGCACATCACTTACCACGTCACCCAACTCCCCTTCATTATCTCCTTAGGGATAGGGGCAGTTGGACCAGGGAGCAGACCTTGGTCTAGGTCTTCACGCTTCTTACGCGTCCCCTGGCAGCTCCTCCTTGGGCCTAGCTAATCCAGCCCATTAGGAGCCTTGGCCCAGCGCTGGGGGCTCAATATAAATACCCCTTTCATGGCAAAGGGACAGGTATTCTAACTTACACTCTGATAACCTTATTCTGTACCTCTTCTGACTTAAGCATTGGAGCACCTTGCAGGTACACCCCCCTCCTCATTTCATTCTCTGGCCCATTCATCAAGACCTTGGAAGGCCCTCCTGATCAGGTAAGATCATATAATAATTCTAAAAGATATTTAAATAGTTTTACAATTAATTAACGAATACGAGAATTCGAGTACCATCAAATCTGAATTTGCATCCATAAATAACGGATGATTAAATACCTGTTTATTTTACCGATGGATACTTATTAAGTTATTTATTCCTTATTTGTTTATTTGTGAGAGTGTTACCCACATGCATCCGTAGTTACAATATTTTTTGCCATCTCTAGTTTGGACACAAGGTTGTGGAGGAATCTACTTCTACCCCATACTCATATCTGACACCCCACATTTATAGGGAACTACTATTTTTATTCTTTTGAAAATTTTCGAAAATTCTAAAATTTGAGAGGAATACCGGAGATTTCGAAATTACAGGTAAAAAATACCAAGAATGTCGAAATTATCGGTAAAAAATACTGAGAATTTTGAAATTATCGAAAATTTCGAAATTACCGGTAAAAAATGACAATTTAAATTTGACTTTTTTTTCACTACCGGAGATTTTAAATTCGCAGAATTTTTTACACGATACCGGGAATTTGAAATCTCCGGCAGTGTAAAAATATTCGTTTTTTTTAAAAAAAATTTACTACCGGAAATTTCAAATATCCCGAAATTTACAGAAAATTTCCGAGAATTTGAAATCCCCGATAGTGTAAAATTTTTTCTTTTTTCATTTGAAATTTTTTCACTATCGTAGATTTCAAATTCCCGAAAAATTTCACTAAATACCAGATTTTTTAAATTCCCGGTAGTGAAATTTTTTTTACTTTCTTCAAAAAATTTCAGTGTTAGAATTATAAAAATTAACAGCTTAAACGCGGTGTCGTTGTCAAAAAAAAATTGCAGTAGTTGAAAAACACACACCTTAGAATTGAGTGGTTTCTAAGAGGAACGATTTTGGTCTCAAATGAATATAAATTAGAAAATATTCTTAAAATTTGTTGAATTAATTTGTTACTCATTTATAATTGATTTAGACTCTTAATTATTAGTTGACTAAAAAAAATTCTCACTCTCAAAATAGATCATTTTGAATCAACCTGAAACAATTTTCTTGTAAATTCTCTACTTGTATCTTTTTATTCTTGCTGTTATGATTTGCTTATGCTTTATTTGGTAGATTATTAATGTTTGAAGTTATTTATTATTAGTTGATATTGTTTGACTCAAACATTATATCTTTTTGGTGTTTCAATCCTTTCTACTTCTCAATTTCACAATAAAAAAGCTATTTAAAAAATTAATGATTAAAAATATTATATTCTTACTAGAAAAAGAACTATATTTTTGATGGATTACTCAATCATTATTCTTGAAGATTCTTATTCATAAGCAAAACTATTACTCTATTCTCTAAAATGAAAAATCAGAAGCAGCCAGAAGGAGTTGCTTGACATCATTATTGATAAACAGCTCTAGAACCATGTCTCTATGTCTTACAAAATAGAGTTTCTTAATTACTGAATTATTTCTTAGAACTATAGTCATCTACCGTTGCATCTTAAGTGCACCAATCAGAGGCATTAAACAACAAAGGTACATGGCACCAATTGAAGGATTCCAGATAAAACATCTTCCATAATAGTTTTTCAATATATTCCTGGAATGATTCTGTAAGGTACCCTGTCACAATAGAGTTTCCAGTACTTGCCATACCTGCATGCAGCAATGCAAATTTTCAACTACAAAACCATGAAATTTACTAATCTATTTGTAATGTGAAGAGTTCAGTAACATTATGAATTGTATGCTTCATAACCAGGCGAATTGTAGGTGTACTAGACTAGTTCATGTTTGGATTAGTTTTGCAAAATCATGATGTGGTGGCTTTGGCAAAAACTACATTTTGAAGTTTTAACCAAATCAGTGTTGCTGAAAAGAAAATGTCCAATAAGTAACACTAATAGATATAGCAGAATGCTTACTTGGATCTGCACCGATCATCATCCCTTTTCGCTCGATCAAAAAGAAGGATGGTGAGAAATATCACGTAGAAGTAAGGCAAAAACTGCACAGGAAAAAAGAAGCAGTTAAGCTAAAAGATTCTCTACAACTTTCATTTTGTCCGGAAAAATAAACACTCTTATTACATGACTGAAAAGAGCTGGGACTGTCCAGAAGAATGCAGCTAGTATTTCGGGGACATAATGAAAATGACGCGCTAACCCCCACCTGCAGGTAGCACAGAAAAAATGAGCTGGTTATTTTCTGAGACACAGGACATGTTTTCTAAGAATATAAGGTTACACCAAATAAAAAAATCCAAGATATATTATGAGACTAAATATAACCTAGAGTAGCAATCACATATCTATATATATGGATGTAAATGATTAACATCAACTTAATGGAATTATAACACATCATAAACCAACTGTAATAAATTGTTTAATATGTTTCAAAAATGTTTTATTTAAGTGAAAACTTACCATCCAGAGGTTAAAAGAAGGCTTTTTTTTGTTTCCCCAGAAGTAGTAGTATATGAGGCCTCTATCTGCAAGTATATTTTCAATATGAATGGATTATGTAAGTCTTACGGCAATTTTTTATGCAAGTTATTCCCAGTCTGACCTGCATTATATAGAGAATAGAAAGTACATTCTGCATTTTGAAAATGGTAATATACTATATTCAAGGCAATTTACCTTTGATGGAGCTCTTCCCCACACCAAGCCTTTTCCATTTGTTCTACGAAACTCTTGCCTTTGCCTGTCACAATCATAGTTGATGTATATGCACAGAATGCCAGCCACTAAAATAAAGAATGCTAGCTGTAAGACAAGGAAGATAATGTTCATTAAAAATGGGAAAAAGGTTGAGAAATATATATTAAAAATAAGGAAAACTCTGCTGGCAAAACCAGTTGAACAACTCAGCCCTATCTTTTCATATTGCTCCCTAACTGTATAACTACCACAGAGCAAAGACTAAATCGGAAGGGGATGGTACCTGGGTGCCAAGTTTAACTGGATGGTTGACAAGGTACATTCCAGGAGATGTATACACAGATGGAACCCAAACCAAACAGCCCCAGCAAATATAAAATCCAGCTGCCACATTTAGGGGTTTTAAGATTTAATGAGACAATAAAGTTTGAATACAACGAATACACTGAATTTAGCACTAACATGTGAACACTAATTTGAACATAATATACAAAATCTAGCTATCATGGAAGGTATGATCTTAATAAACTATGAAAACTAATGAGGTCAAGAAAGCATAGCAGCTGGATGATAGGGAAGAGCAAGTATGTCAACAAAAACAATTATAAAGCATGTGTAAACCTCGGTCATGTGCAATATCCATTGTGTTCCAGTATCCAGCTTCCCACCAGAAAAACTTCGTAACATACACCAGCATCAGTGTAGTATTTACAAGCATTGAGTCAGCTACTTTCCCATTTTCTTCATACTATTAAGACAACGATATAAACATATGAAAATTAATTAAATGGTCTAAAACTCATAAAACAAAACTACAAAATAAATTTAAGGTCTTAATTCAAATACAATTAACATCATGTTAATGAAGGTAATAAGCCAGTACCACCTAGCCTATTATATGCAAAGCAGCTAAGAAAGTCCAAGCACATATAAACAAGATTTAATCCATATCATAAATTAAATCGTATCAGACGATAAAAAAAATCCAAAAGTAGACGGCCTAAGCTTCTATAGAGCTTGCTTGGTCATCTAACCTAACCACCAAGGTCCGCAAGTTCAAAGCTGTTTCTACGAGGAAGTATCAGCAACTACAAGTAGGTAATTAAAGGATTATTCATCTGTGTAAGCTAACTACCTACTGGATGGTACGATCATTAAGCTTGACTTCTATATTCATACAAATAATAAAGCCTGAGACTCAACCTGCTTTATGCAATAGGTAAGTGCAAGAACAGCCCATGACATCATTCCAAATCTGCAGTTTGTGAAAACTTTTATGTCAAAATATTTTCCAATGCGTGGATATAGCTCCATCCCCTGCAAGAATGGCAAAGTTAGAAGGCATATAAAAACATTACCCAAGTGAATTCCTCTAGTAAATTCCTCTAATATGGTTAAAATAAAAATTTCAACCATAAAACATTGGAACATTTCTACAACAATTTCAAAGTTTACGTTATGACATCATGAACGGAAATTCAGTGAAACCTGATTAAACAAAAGGATTGGTAATTTTAAAAGAATTTCATACACATTCTCCGTGCCTTATTAACGAGAGAAGCGGTAATTTAAAGAAAGATTTGTTGCACCAAGGATCCTCTAAAGGCATGACACCAAGTACCAGACAAGGGAGATTTATCATTCACTTTCTCTTTCTTCAATCCATGTAAATTTCCAACGCAAATAAATAGACATCTAAGAAGATAGATACTGCTTGATTAAATAGTTTAATCAAAGTAAAAAAAAAAACAGAGATTAGTTTACCCAGTAAAAATCAATGATAATGTTCCCAGATGAGCCAGAATCAGATGAAGATGGTGCCAAATGACCCTATCAAATATAACACATGAGTCAGAAACTTCAATGTAAATTGCATAGGAAACAAGTAACTTATAGTTTCTTCTATTTCACAAGAGTCTCACTTTTATGTATAAGAAAACACAAAAGATTAAGCTCCCAAAGATGAGTGTTGAATATATCTCTCCCAAATGATCATAAACGATTGTTGGGTTGAATATCCCAAACCTGAAAATAGAGGCAAAAATTATGTGTCATCTGCTGCAGAAAAAATCAAAGCAAACCTCTTGCTTTGGAAAAGCAAATATGTAACACAGTTTTCTCACAGAAGAACAATTAGTAACTTGGGCTTAGTTTCTTAGAGTATTTTATACCTTTAAAAGCATAGGAACTTACCTTCATAAAACCGTGAAACTCAAAAAAATAACCCCTATTGAGGATACTAGCAATGAACAAAGATATTTTAGTTTTACCAAATATATCAATCAGTTGTCATCTGTGAAACGTTGACACATACATAAACACTAAAAAGGATGTCCTTCGCTAACACAAGTAATAATTTGATAAAATAGAAATTTGTATGTAATTTCACGTGTCACTATCATGTTAGAGTTGGAGACAACTTTAACCTAAAGTGTCAGTACTTCAAAGGAAATCATACCAAGTTCCATTCCTATAGAATCTCAATATTGTGTACTATAAAGCATTGGCAATCATGTACTATAAAGCAGAAACATCAGATATAACACTGACATATCGACACCGATAATTATTTAAGCCAATGAATTGATTGAACATCATCACGTATGTCCGTGTCCGAACACCACATAGTTAAATTATGCAATGTCAGTATAACAAATTTATGGATGAACTACAAGAAATTACAGCAGAGAAAGGTGAGTACTCACCACCAAAGAGCAACATAAGTAACCAAAGTAACTAAATATGCAGCAAGACCATTTGCCTGAAAAAAATGCAACAAAAAAACGGAAGTTATTATCATAATTGAAGAAAAAAGTAACGAAAAAGAAAGAGAAACGGACCTTATAAACAGGTCGATTGCCAGTGGGAGAAATAGGGCCGTAAACAGTTTTACCAGGAAGAAGAAGCTGAAGTGCGGCTTCAAAAACACCATAAACAGCAATAATTTGGCAAGCGAGAAGAGTAGGTTTAGGCCATAAATCAAGAAAACCTTGAAAACCGTTATTCCTAAAGTAATCAAAAGTGTTCAAAACGGATCCATCCGCAATCGTCATTGTATACCATCTGATAATTGAATTTGAAATTAGATCTGATTCAAAATTGAAGATTAGAGATTCAATTAGGGATGAATTAGTACTTACAGTAGAATTACGAAAGGAGGACAAAGCGTGAGGAGAGAAATCATGGAAGCATAGGTGACGAGCGGTGAATGAACGATATCGTTCTTCTTCGATTCCGCCATTTTCGATCTGCTTCTTCTTCTACAATGTTCTTGACTTGTTTGTGAGTGTGTGAGGGAGTGAGAGAGTGAGAGAGAGAAACTACGACTCAGCGAAGACTATAAAATATAAATCATGTTACGCAACTTGAATTTCATTTTCTTTGTTGTATATTCAGAGTTGGATATTGCCTAGAAGTGCTTATTTTCTTTGTGGAAAAATCACGTTCCAAGTATAGGGATGCAAAAAGTTCAAGTTTGATAATTACATTTCTTCACTATTTTTAGATGACTGAATTGATATGATGCAATTAAAATACTATTAAATTGAAGTATGATTAGATGAAAATAAGATTTTTTTTCTTCAGATTTTAAATTTTCTTTAAATTTATATATACAGTGTAATGTAAGTAAGATCTTAAATTCGCTTTAAATTAATCCTATTTCTGTAACTGTTTTAGAACTATTTTTATTTTTTATTTTTTATTTTTCAAGGGTCTTTGTAATAGAAAAATGTAAGATCTCAAACTCCATTTATGTACTACTACTTCCTAAAAGTAAAAGATTGACAGGATAATTTTTTTACAAATATAAAAAACTTAAATAAAACATAAAGTCCTATTTTAGTTTCTTCACAATTTTATTGAGACACAATTCAATATTTTCAATTTTTCTATTGATAGATGAATGCAAATGTATTTGTTAAAAGTATAATGTCCAATAATTCTTAATAATTAGTGATTGTTAGAGATTTTTAGAATTGATTATAGGATTTAGAGATAGAGAAACTTTGTATATGTGGTATCCGCGTCATTCAAATTAGATCATTTTATCTTTAGGATTAAGGTATTTAAAGGATTGGATCTCAAATCCCAAAAAAAAATAGCAACCACTTCTAAGAGCGAGTGAATGGGGTGGTTAATCCCCTGTTATTTAGGAGAGTGTGATTAACTTCTATAGACTCCTTTTCTACACCGTTGTGACTTAGGACATACCACTTTCCATATTCTCATGCTTTGAGGGAGTTATTCAAGAAATGGAGGGAATTATTCAAGAAATGGATGACATGTTCGAGGAATGAGTGTTACATCTAATATACAGACGATTGATAGAGTAAATGAACGATCATGATCCAATTTGGATCATTTGCAAATATACCAATAAACATTATGTTAGCACAATGACTTAAAAAGAACAATGTGATTTAGTCTTATTTTTCCTTATCTATATGAACTTATTTTTCCTTATCTATATAGTTCATATGATCTACCTAGGATGAGTTCCTCAAATATGAGGCGAGTCCCTCATATATACCACAAGTCTGAGATATGTCTTTAGGTGTCATTAATGTGAATCATATGTCAGATGAGAAAAATCCTTAAACGTCTGTTGAAGAAAAACATACAAGATATTAAATACGATCAATTGCGATTTAGTCTCGGGATATCAAATTGACTTTGTTCTCCTATACATGTCAAAAACGTGTAAAACGCAAACGATGGAATACCTTTGATCCCATGTAAACTTTAAACCTCTATTAAAGTGATTCAACCCCATCCCTTTCATTTTTTTACATGCACTTTCGCATCAAAGCTATTTGCAAGCCTCCTCTGCCTGATTCACCGATTCTTCAACCCTCTGATTCACCGATTCTTCAACCCTCTCAAACTCAGACCCTCTTTTATAAGTAAATGTTGGATAATCTTTCTTCTCCATTCTCTCTTTATGGAAAGAATTATATGAAAATAATTATAGATTTAAAAGAGATATCTCGATCGGTGATGAATGTATAACCCTATAAAATTAACGTTATATAAATTACTATCATATATAATAAAATTAATATAATTATATAATAATAGAGTGTTAACTTTGATGCCCAAAAATGTGGGACTAAGATATAAATTATAAACCCTATAAACATTATCATTCCTGAACCTTATTAAAATGAGAAAAATATGTTTGCCGAATATTATTAATAAATCATTGGCGCACATGCAAGAAGCCAAAGTTCAAAATATTTCAAAAGCCTTGTAGATCTGAGTTTTCTTCATAAGCCAAATAAAATGACAACTTGCATTAACTACTTCTCATAACAGAGTTTTTTTAAGAAGAAAAATTGAAACAAAAACAGTTCATTTCAAGTTTATTTTTATGGAAGCACAATCATTGAAATCTACTTCCTTAAGCTTAAGCTTATTATCTAAATTCAGAGCTCTTTCTTTTCCTTCCTATCATGAGACAAACTCCTCTTGACCTTTTCTGCAGCTGATTTTGCAACTTCCTCCAAACTTGCTTTGCTTCTTCCTATGCTTTTTAAAAAAGCTTCTGAAACTTCTTGATCCTCACCTCCTTTTCTGAAACTTCAAAAAAAAACAAAAAAGGCCACAAAAATTGATTAGTAACAATACTCATTCATACTTAATCTAGAAATCAAATTTTTCATAAAGATAGTAGCTACTTACTCTATATTTGGAGGAAAGAAATAAGCATAAGTGTTATTTACAATAACCTTAACCATTTCCCAATACTGTCCAACACTTATAGGGAAAATTGATGTATACATAGAATAAGCTCTTCTAAACCTCTCCCATACCCAATAACTTGATTTCTTGCTCTCATCTTCTTCATCATAAGAAACTCTATTGGTATTAGCATTAGTTATAGAGAAGGTGAAGAATCCTAACACCAACAACACCAAAACGACAACACTTGAGGCACGGTTTTTATCCATTACCATGTAGTTTATTCTCATCTACCATTGGTGTGATTAATGTTGTTAAGTATATAAGTACTTAATTGGGTAGGCTATGATGTTGGACACTTGCACCACACGTAGGACACGTGGCCTTTTTGTATTACTTACTCACTCTATTTTACTTCTCCATTTCTCTATTCTAAAGTTTATAGGCACGTCAAAAAAAAGATATTTATGTATGTTAATTATTTAATACTACTATATTATATACACTGCACCGATATGTGACTCAGCTTGGAACACTCATTTTTTAATAGTTTTAAGGAAGGCACATGGATGTAGTAGAACCTTACTTATTCTAATGCTAAAATCAGAATCAATACAAGATAATCATGGGACTAGCTTTAAAAAGAGAAAGCTTTTGTAAAGACAAAAGGGAGAAAAGAAATACACTTCTAAGTGATATATATATATATATATATATATATATATATATATATATATATATATATATATATATATATATATATATATATATATATATATATATATATATAGAACAGGTACAATGCTGAAGAGATATCATGCTTTGACCTAGTGCTAAAGTAGTCGTTCGAGTTTTGAAAAAATGAAATATAAAAAAATAATGTTAAGGTTGTCACACTTTTCTTATATTTACATTAGTATTGGAAGACTTTGACATAAGCTAAACTCATCTAATATATATATATATATATATATATATATATATATATATATATATATATATATATATATATATATATATATATATATATATATATATATATATATATATATATATATATATATATATGAAGAGACAGTTAACAAGTGGTTAAGAACTCAAATCTTGAAATATTTTAAGGGAAACGAAAGCTTATCAAGGAAAACAAAGCATTCATGAAGATGAATGATCCACCTGCAATACTAGTTACATAATCTCTTATCTTCATTGGAAAAAATAACTCTATTCGGAGGATTGTCCGCCTCAATAAAAGCATGATCCAAATCGTCCTCACAAATAAAAGAAGAAGCAACATCCAATATCTCCTAATCCACTCACACCGACAAATTATCCCTTTTTGGTATTCAGTTTTTCTAAGATCAAACCACACAATCAACGGTCAAGATCTCCTCGAGAATTATTTATGGTATTCAAATTTTCTAAGATAGAAAAGGTATCATAAGTGACTAATTTAGGGACTTGCGTTAGAAGCTCCCTACAAAACACTTCACATTATTGGAAATGCATTTAATGTGCCCATTCCCAACGAGAGCGACATCTCATCAAGACTCTTCACTTTCTCTTACTAGTAGCCGATCTAAGGATGTACGTGGTAAACTGTTGTCCTTCAAAGTAGAGACAAGGGCTTACGAGACAATTGTTATAGATCGTTCGTTAAACCCATAACGAAAGACCCAATATCATCATCAAGCAAAAGAACAAATGGAATTAGTGGTCCATCTTCCATCAAGAGCAAACAATTATGCCACCAAGACACGTCAAAGCGAAAAAGCACATGGAATTAGTGGCATATCATTACACCAAGAGCAAATGGTTATACCCCTGAAGACTACTCAATCATCGTTTGATTAGATCTAACGATCACCTACATAATTCACCTCTTCTCGCACTGACAGTTTTAATAGCTTAAATTATATATAAGAAAGAAAGTGTGTCATTTTAAGTATTCAAATACATTTTCATTCACATATCATTTTTATTACTTAGAAGTTGGAATGTTAACCTTGTAGGTCAATTCTCTATCTGTCGAACCGAAAATTTGCTTCATCGATCCCATATCAAGTTGGAATGTTAATCTTGTAGGTCAATTCTCTATCAACCACATTGAAAACTTGCTTCATCGAACCCAGATCAAGTTGAAATGTTAACCTTGTAGGTTAATTCTCTATCTACCACATCGAAAACTTGTTTCATCGATCCCAGATCTCATCTCATTGTCTCCCGATCATTTTTTTCAAGCAAAATAACATTTTAATATTGAAATTTATTGTATAACTCTTTTTCTCTTTAAATGTATTTTAAAATAAATTATACTCCCTTTGTCCCATATTATTTGTCACATTTGATCATTTCACACAAATTAAGAAACATTAATAAATGAAAGAGAGAGAATAATAACTTTACCAAATTATCCTAATTAATTATTGGTGTATTCAAATTAGCATTAATGTTAAGTGAGAAAACAATTAATTAAGAGTATTTATTAGAGGATATAATTGGAAGATTAAATATAAAAATGTGTTGGTAATCTAAAGTGACAAGTATTTTGGGACAATTTTTTTCCTCAAATGTGACAATTATTTTGGGACGGAGGGAGTATTAATTTTAACACAAATTTAAGCAAAATTAAATTTACAAAATCAATTTTTTTTTTACTAGGAGATTCAAATTAATGGATGGAATGGATAATTTGAAATATTGTAGAGTGGCAAGACATCTCAAAAACCATTAGAAAATTTCCCAAAAAAATACATAATAATAAAATATTAAATAGGGTGGTACGAAAATGTGGATGAACCTTACTTAAGGATTCACCAATAAACAAATTTTGAATTAACTAGTAAGATATATATTTATGATGCATAATATATTCCATGAACACATGAAAACATAAAGTTGAAATGAATATACATTACTTACTTTGTGACTATAAGAAATCATGATGATATATCCATTCAAAAAGTTTGAAATTCTTAAAGAGAAAAATAAACGAATAAGAATGGTCATTAGAGCTATACAACAAAACTAAGGAGTAAAGGAAATTCATGGTAGCAAGCAAGATCAACAACACATATATGCTTCACAAAACACAAACCACCACCCCATCATCATCAATACAACAATAGTAAACATAACTCTACACCGGAATCACATCGATCTTCGACGTATCTTCGCATCTCAAAACAATTCCTTCCAGACTCGCCGGAAAAATACATTTCGCCCATTGACACCCCGTTGTTAAAGGCTCGGGCGGAGGCACGATCATAAGCACGTTGTCGTTTCTATGAACAACTCCCATTACGCTAACCGTGCTACCTTCTTTTATGTACCTGCAAAAACATCATCGCATAAGAGCCTCATTTTCGTCGACTTGTTTGGATACACAACTTAATCATGAAAAAGTATTTTACCCTTCTTTTAATTGCATGACACGATCGTCGCTTGAAAGGTTTCTCTTCCCCAACCATCGAAGGAAATCGGGGGACATGTCTTTATTTTCTGGATTTACATCAATTACAACGGAATCGTCCACATAAGGAGTCACTCTTGCACCAAAGCCTGTTTTAACCAATGCTCTCAATCCGGATTGGAAATCAGAGATGTAAAAATCCACCACATGCCTCTGCATTGAATCAATGAAACGAAAAATATAAAAAGAGCTGCAAATTTTGTATATTAATCAGCAAAAGTTCTTAAAATACACAATTTGCATCCTCATAAAGGCGTGTCTAGTCAACGTTAAACGAGATTTGAATCCAAGACTTTCCGTAAAGGAACAACTATAATGCGATCATAACATCAGATTTGTAGGGCTAATAATTGGTGCCGAACTTGAGTTCTGTGGTTTGTTCAAGCTCTCCAACCATTCCAATGATTACTCTCTCATAAAGTTGGTAAATAAAGGCAATAACATAGCGGAATTTGAACATAATTGGCAATACGCGATTTAGTATAAAATTTGTTGAATAAAGGTTTATCGACGTTATAGCACTGTTCCATCGCGTAACTTGAACAAACCATTACTATTCGCAATGCACATTGACAATATTTTATCAAACTCAAATAAAACTTGCCAATCTAAAAGAGAAAATATAGAACTGATTATTGCTTACCTCGGTGGAACGGAGTCCCCAAGTAAAACGGCGATGTTTTGCGTTAGCTGCTTTGGAATCCCATCCTCTATACTCATACAAGCTAGTAGATGTATATACACATCTTGGAACTTTTTGAAAGGAGGACTCTAATGGAACATTCCCACAAGTAACCACCTTCAAATGTTACAATATATCAATGCTTTATTTCCATCAATCATGCATATATAATACTTAGTTAATCGATGCGTCGATATTAAATTACGTACCCCAGAAACCTTCACAAACTGTCCATTCTTGGCGGTTCTAAGCTCAGCATCTGGATACTGAGAAATGAAACCAACAATAGCTTTTCTTCCCCGGCAACTATTCCAAGTGAACAATGCCGCAACCGCGCCAAAAAGAATTACTACAACGATAAGCAATATAGCATTGTGGACAGCTCCGAGAATAAAGCCACCAGCAATGAATCCCATAACGAAAATCAGAATGACGGACCACAAAATCGGCTTAGGGAAGTTCTTTTTGAAAGAATACTCATCATCCACGCTGAGAGTGGTCACAGCGGGATTATGAACAACAGCAGCATTATGCGCTTTCATCGACCCTAAAGACTCTAATGGACCAGACACCTTCCGTGGAGCCCCTGACGAGTTTAGCGGGCCAGATGTAATCAGACCGGTTGTTGGAAGAACAGGAGGTATTGGACCCGAGTTTTGGCGCGTACCACCACCTGATTGAGGACCAGACGACTTCTTGACCGGTTCCCCGTGTTTATTCAACGGACCAGAGTTTGTCCTTTTCATCGAAGCTGAAGTAGACATGCCTGCAGCAGATAGATTACCAGATGTGACATAAGCAGAACGCGC